>JAZHRO010000077.1:4800000-7200000 GCA_037157565.1 Thalassia testudinum | reverse complement strand
CCTCGTTTATAGGTGGGGAGCAATGGGATCCTTGTGTCGGGGGATCGCCTGGCGAACATAGGGGCACCAATTTGCGCAAAAACACCACTAGTGATCGTGGTGTACAAAAGTAGCCCCTCGATGTCGATTGAGGAGGCTTTAGCTACCGTTAATGCTCCCCTTCAAAGTTTGCTTAAGCATGGAGAAGAGTAGCTAGCAAGAGAGATGTTAACTGAAAAGGAGTTGACTAGAGAGGAGTTGGCTAGAGAGAAGTCGGTTGGGGAGGAGCCTGCACGGGAGGAGTCGATGAGGGAGGAGGCGATAAGGGAGTTGGTGAGGGAGTCGACAGGAGAGGTGGGGTATGCCGACCCAACCAACTTACCCCTAGTTGCTACAAAGTGGGGAGCCACTAGCCACGACTTCGGTGTGAACCCCTCAGGGAGGATGGGGCTTTGCCTTATTAGCCAAGTGCATTTCTTCGTGGCGGGTTCTGTATTGGATCCTACATGCCATTTTGAAGCGGTCCCAAGCCCAGATAGGGAAAGCAAGTGGTGAAAGACCCCTTAGAGGGCTTGAAGCATTCCTCCATTGATCCCCTCGTATTGGGTTGTCCCAATAGGAGCAGATTGATTGGGACAAGAGGCGTGTAGGTTGGGTGAGGAGGGATCACGATCAAGATTTTGGGTTGCACCTATGGGCGGAAGACGCTCCTCAAAGGAGCATCACACATGTCTACCTATATTCGTTTGGGCAGATCCACCTAGAGATGGAGAAGACAATTTTGGACCTCCTTTTTGCTAGTGTTGATTGAGTGACTCTACCTAGGGTGCCCCGCACATATGGAATGTCTTCCGCAACTCTTTGCAGATTGGAAGTGGTGTTAAAAACCTTCCATTATTGAGATATGTTTTATTGTTGCTGCTACCTAAACCCTGTTGTCTTGTCTACAGGTGGAGCTCGTGAGTTAGGACATACTGTTTGGGAGCTGTCATTGACTTTGACTGTCTAGTATCCTTTGGGTGGGATCGGACCTTCATTGCTGAACAAGTGGTAAGCTGGGTAGATGATGCGTGGATGGATGCAGGGTAAACGTGCCGCTAGCTAGAGGATGCCCTCGCTACTGAGGCTAAGGTGGGGAAAGAGATTGTAGCTCTCACATGTCAACTAAAGGAGAGGCAGGTGACGGTTGTCCTCTAGGAGCAGACTAGCGAGGCGGAGAAAGGGAAAGCCCAAGTCCACGAAAGGGTGGTGGAGCTGAAGCCACCACCAAGTAGTTTGAGGAGCATTTGGAGGGGTTTTTATTCACATACTAGGAGCAATGTGGCAAGTTGGCCCAACTGGAGGAAAGAATGAAGGTTGTTAACGAGGGCCTTAAGACGATGACTGCTAGTTACCGGGAAGCCCGTCCGGCTCGAGCCTAGGCCTGGTAGCAATGGGGGGTGACCCTGGAGGTGGAGTGGGAGAGGTGTCGCGGCCTGGTGGCGATTGAGGTTGTTGCCTTGGCGAATGTCGAGTCTATGAAGGGGATTGTCACCTGCCCAACTTGTAGGCTTGAGACCAAGGAGAGGTCCCTTGAGGTTACTGCCTCATACAACGAGAACCTCTCCGAACAGGGGAGGTAGCTCAAGGACTGGAAGAGGCTTAACCTGGAAATAGTGGACTTATTCTATGGAGACCTATCCATGGAGAGTCATCGCTAATAGCTCGAGGTGAAGCTGGAGAAGACGACGTTGGCTGTTGCTCAGCATGTTCCGGCGGGCGGAGTGTCCTCTGTGGAGGAATTCCTTGGTCCATCTCTTAACTCTTCGAAGTGCATGAGGAGTAGGTCTACACAAGCCTCATCCAAGATTGGGTGCTAGGGAGTTGGAGGTAGCGGAGTTGTGTGCGAACAAGGAATCTTCGAATGCTGCTGAGACCGGCTTGAGTTCAAGCGGCTCCAATGGCTCCTCTGATGGGTCAGGCTCCTCAAGCGGTGGCAGGGAAAAAGATGAAGGTTTGTCTTCCCAAGATCCTCTAGTAGGGAATCTCAACCCAGGCAAGGCTCCTGCTAGTAGGGATGACGAGGAGGTAGAAATTTAGGGTGTCCTTGTAGCCCCTTTCACTTTTGTTATAGTGGTTATGCTTGCTCAATGTAATCTTCTTCCTCCTTGTATTGTAATTCCTTGACTAAATGAAATCCCCGTTTTTGTTTAATTGGGTTAAATGTTGTACTAGTTCTGATTGTGTTTTGAGTGTTCGGTTTTCTACTCAAGCTTGTCAATTACTCGCTTTGGCTGCTTAAGTAGGGCCTTAGGTTTATTACGTGCTAGGATGTAGGTATTGGTTGCCCGTTCAAGGCTGCAAGCTTTATATGACCTAACGGAGTTTGATGTAATTACCTTGTAAGGACCCTCCCAGTTTGGGGCTAGTTAGAGGCCTTAGCTCGTTGAGCACCAGGTATGTTGAAATGTTGCCGCTTGACTCAATAGTAAAATTTGGTTGTTATTTCCTTGTAGGTGACGACCTTGTGTAGTACTTCTCTTGTCAATTTAAAGGACATTCAATGTTGCTTTCATCTACTCTTCTTTGGTGGGGTCGTAGAGCTGGATCCGATAGGAGGGGAGGTCAATTTCAAGTGGGATCCATGCTTTCTCCTCATATACTAGGCTCAAGGGAGTCTGCCTTGTAGCGGTCTTTTGGATTGTTCTGTACCTGTACAAGAAGGAAGCTCTTTTGCCCATTTCCCTTTTGTTTCATCCATCTTTTTTTGAGGGTCAAGATAATTGTCCTATTGGTAATTTTCACCAGGCTGTTCACCTGAGGGTGCACTACCGATGTGAAGTTTAGCTATATACCCTAGTTGGTGCAAAAGTCTTCAAAGCACTTCAAGGCAAATGGTGTTCTGTTCTCTGCTACGATTACTTGGGGGTCTCTGTATTTGCATATGATTTCTTTCCTGACGAAGCTAATCCTTTTCACATTCAAGCTCACCATGGCCTCTATTTCCACTCGTTTGGGGAAGTAATCCACAATGGGACCATGGGGAAATGGTTAATGGAATCCATCCCTATCATGCGACAGGGATTGGGGATATAATAGGGACCATTTCTTTTGGTGAGGCCCTTGGTATATTAGCAAAACGTTGGTACTTGTTGCATTTCTTGACAAAGGCCTAAGCGTTAGCTATCATTTGGGGCCAAAAGTACCCGTATTGTAGGAGCTTTGTTGCTAGGGTTTTCGGCCCCTTGTGGTTACTACATATTCCTACATGAATGTCCTCTAGTGTGTGATAGGCCTCATAGGGACTGAAGCACCTTTGCAAAGGGGTTGAATGCTCTCTCTTGTATAGGGTGCATTCAATTATAGTATATCGGGATGCCATCAGGTGGAAGGCTTTGGTGTTCGCTACTCTTGGTAGGACTTGCCCATCTCTTAGGTAGATTGTTATAGGGTCCATCCATGTATCACTTGCATCAATCACCATAACTTGGCTTGCCTTAACGGTATGGGTTGTTAATTTGTGGCTAGGCGATATCATCCTCTTGCCCTCCTTGACGGTATGGGTTGACGATATCATCCTCTTACCCTAATTGTATTGCTGAGGCAAAGCTTTATTGGTGAGTAGGGGGTTATCAACGCAGGGTACCCACTTGATTTCCACCTAGTTGAACTCGACTATTGATGCTCGAGCTTTTTCTAGCATATTGGGTCAATGTTTGATCCCTTGTTTAGAACTCTCCCTTAACCTAGTTGGCTACCAGGGAGTCCATGTAAACCTCTAAGATCTTGACTCCCATTGTCTAAGCTAGATAGAGACTCGCCAAGAGGGCCTTATATTCCGCTACATTGTTCGTGGTGGGGAAGACCAAGTGGATGGTGTATTTTTGTACAAAGCCATCAGGTGAGGCTAAGGCAACTCCAGCTCTGGCTCCCCTAGAAGCAAACAACATATCCATGTGTAGATGCCAAACGCTTCCCTTTTGCTTCGTTGAAGTGAATTCGGCGATGAAGTCAGCCAACACCTACCCCTTGATTGCAAAGTAGGACTGGTACTTAATTGTAAGTAGCTTAGTACGTGGATTTGGCTGGTTAGAGCAATTAGGAAAATCTGAACTTGGCAAGCTTAGGTAGTGGTTTTTAGTTGAAGGGGGTTTCTGATCTAAAATACTTGTGTTCATGCTCTCGTGGTTTTATTTATTTTGTGTTCATTTTAATAGCATGATTTTTTCTACTTTTTTTTTTGAAGAGACAAAGGATGACTACCGGAGGTTGGTAGCCGGGCTAGCAGCTGATTTTTTCTACAAATATTTCAATTTGTTTATTGATACTACACTATTCATCTCCCTGTAGTATAAGATGTAACCTGTGGTCTTGTAGATCTGTAGGGCACTTTTAAAGACCACCAGAAGAACGGTAGTAATACTAGTATATATAGATGACATCGTTTGGAATGGGGCATGGCAACCAGGAATCAATTAAGAGACATGTAGCAACTCACTTTATTATCAAGTTTTTGGGTTTGGTAAGGTACTTTCTTGCGATTGAAATTGCTTATGATAAACAGGGTGTAGCAGTGTCCTATTTGTTGCAGGTTACCATGTTTTGGTTTTTAAACTAGCATCAAACCTAATGGATCCTAAGGGGTGTCTACATGATGGTACGGCACCTTTGAGGCATTAGATGCTAGATAATTCAGAGAATTGGTAGGTAAACTATGTACATCATGATTACATGTGCAGATATTTCCCTAGTTGCTGGGAAAGTAGCTTTATGGAGAAACCTGCTGAGCTACATTGTGATGTAGCTATTACAATTTTTGGGTACCTAAAATTCTCTCTAGCTAAGGGGCTTTTGCTTGAGAAAGGCAAAGCATCATGTGGTCTACTATGATGCAGATTATGAGGGATATCCTAACGATAAATAGTATCTTTTAGCCTTTTTTACCAATATTGCCAGGAATCTTGTAACTTAAAGCCATGGCTCATATGTTGTCTTGTTGATGTGGATATGCATTTCTATTGGTGATTTAAATGTATTTTACGGTCCCCTTAGAAATGCAATGTGATAGTCATGCTACTATTTTTTTCATAGCAACCTAGTCTCATACAAGAGGACCAGGCATGCCAAGATAGACTCTTGCTATACTCAATATGTTGCCTGGGACTCATGTTCTTTGAGGAACATGCATCTCACGTCTTTACCAAGGCACCTCCAAATCTACACATTTGAGTGGCATTGCTCCATGCTACATGATTAATTTCTATGCTTCATCTTGAAGGAGGTATTGGGATTTGTTATTTCTATTGTTCCATGTAGTTATTTATAATTTTCTTAAGGGCTTGACTAATTTGTTTTCCAACTAATCCTCTTTTTGAAGAGGATCAAGGTTTCGGAATAATTAAGTAGCTCAAGATACAATTATCTCGACTCAATATGACTTTTATCTCAATGCATTTCATGTTATGGTTTTGCTTTTTTTACAGAATGCAACCTTTAACATTTGCTCTATTCTATATGTTATTCATTTAACTCTTTTACAGTTATACCCACCAGAAGATTGGCTGGTTGCATCTTCGCTGCCCACTAAATTTAATGCAACTACCATCCAAATGATACTCGATGAACTAAATGCAGACAGTGTTAGGTAATTATCTTCTCTTCCGAGCACTGTTTTCATGGGAAAAACTATGCTCACTTCTACTGCCATACACCCTTAAAATAGAAACTTTATTAACATTATTTTAATTTGTTGGCAATTAATATCAAGATTTAGCAATACAAGATTTGCTGGTTGGATAAAAAAATGCTGCAAAATGTTTCTCAATCTTGCACTTTGCTTGTATCTTACAAAACATACAAATTGCTTTGATTTTTACATGTAGCATTGGCAGTTGTTATTGTATCTTTGTCCATCATTCTGTGCAAGTAATATAATGTAAAGTACTTAGAACCTGCCTAAGTGGAATTAGGGTTTCTCGTAAGTACTTAGAACCTGCCTAAGTAGAGTTAGGGTTTCTGGTAAGTACATAGAACCTGCCTATGTAGAATTAGTAAAATACCATAAAGGTCCAGTACTAAATGAAAATGTGAAAAGGATACAAGAACAATGTGAAAAGGATATAAAAACAATCAGTACAAAACTAATTTACCCCCTCTAAGAAAATTCCACGTAAGTTATGTCACGAATGCCAAAGAATTGAAACACTCTCATAGGTCTACTTAAATGTTGTAGGTGAAAATCACTCAACTTTAAACTGATTCTGTTCAATCAAGACAGGTGTGAGTTCTGCAACAGATTTAGTCCTTTTGCAATGAAATTGTCTTGGTAATAATGACAGTCATGCTGAAAAAGTTAAATTATTACAATCCCGTGAAGAATATTAGAAGTTGTTTACAGGATACACTACTCTTGTTTAGAATAGTAATATTGTTCTGAAGCTTACAATTGCTTTCTAAAACCAATGGTTCACGGTTTGAAGCTCTCTTTATGATCACACGGACAACACAATGTGGTTGTGGGTGTAAGTGTGGCCAAGCAAAACCTATGTCAGGCCATTTATATGTTCAGCCCAGAAAGAAGTATCAGCAGAATTGGCAACACTCACGGCAGCTGTTCAGGATTAAGTAATTCAGATGGGCCTGGTTGATAGTCATTCAAAGGGGAATGTAGTTGTGTGGATAACCATGTTCAGCTATAGTAATTCGTCAGATCTATGTTCATGCCAACCACGATGCTAGGAAATGCTAAATCATGTAGCTATTCCTTGAATAACCCGTAATCTAGGATCTTTGCTTATGTAGCTGCCTTTATTGTTGATGATGGCAACACGACATGCTACTGAGGTGTCATAATGATGAAAGCTCGCATTACAGGACCTGATGAATTGACCATGGGTATTGGTGCAGGGAATTCTATTGCTAGAACAGCAGGTAAGGGGCATGTTATTATTGGAGATGGAATTATCTGATGAATTGACCATGGGTATTGGTGCAGGGAATTCTATTGCTAGAACAGCAGGTAAGGGGCATGTTATTATTGGAGATGGAATTATTCATCACAATGCTCTTAGGAGATGTGTTGATATTTGCTATCACTTTGTGTCCGCATTGTAGAAATTGAACACCACGTGAAGTAAAAAAACAGTCACACCAAAGACACAGATGTACATGAAAAATCCTCCACAATGATAGAGACAAACCTTGGGAGCACTTGGTCCATAGCATTTAGGGGCACTGAAGTTTCATCCACTAAACAACAAAAAAGTGGGATGTCACAATGTTGAGAGAAGAATAATTCATTCATTTTAGTATGAAACCCTAGGCCTCTATCTATAGATGAGAGATCAAGGGAAAACTATAGATAGACCCCTCTACTATATAAAAATAGAAAAAGACAAGCAATAGACTCAATACAAAAATCGGAAAGAAAATTCTCAACACTCTCCCTCGAGCTCTATTATGCTTAGCTTGGAACAACATTGGTCAAAGGAGGATCGTGGAAGTGCCTTGGTGAACATGTTAGTTGGCTAGCCTTTCTATGACACATGGAGAGTGCAGATATATCCCTCCTGGATTATATCCCGAGTATAATGACAATTCGCTTTCACATGCTTGGGGCTTTCATGGATGACCAGATTATTAGCAATGAATAATATAACTTTGTTGTCACCTCATCTCCATACAAGCAATCATGTGAATCTGTAGATCGATAAGGACTAAATCGAATCCACACGAGTTTTGTTGCAGCTTGAGCCATAGCCCTGTATTTTGAATCCATACTCGATTTAGCCACTACAGTTTGTTTCATGCTCTGCCATGTAATCGGATTTCCTCCAACAAATGTATAGAATCTAGTAGTGGACTTCTTGTCCTTTAGGCACCTAGTGTCGTCTGCATTAGTATATACCATCACCTAGTGTTGTCTGCATTGGTATAAGCATTACCCCCAATGAGTCACCTCGAGTAAATGGTAATCCTTTCCCTCATGCAGACTTTAGGTATCTAAGAATCATGATTGTTGCATCTCGATGAACTCTTTCATTTGTCCATGAACTAGCTTACCTTGCTAACTGCATAGGCAATGTCAGGTCGTGTGATAGTCATATACAACAGCTTACCCACAAGGTATCTAGATTGCTTTGCATCCATAAGAGCATAGTTTTCCTCATATAGATGCACATTAGGATCCATAGGAATGGAAGCTGGCTTGGCACCAAGCATCCTCGTTTCTTGAAGAAGGTCAGGTACATATTTCCTTTGTGAAAGGGCAACTCCCTTGGCATTCTGAGTAACTTCAATGCCAAGAAAGTATCGTAGTGGGCCCAGGTCCTTCGTAACAAAGTGTTTCACTAGAAACTCCTTGGTAGTTGATGGGTCTCGAGTGACCATCAAAAGATTTGTAGACATAGGGAGTGTCTCATGGTCACTAGACATCCATTGTTAGGAGAGTGTGGTCGAGCCTCCCGCATGACGGGAGGGCTCGACCGAAAGCATCTCAAGTAATTGCAAGGGAGGCACAAGAGATTTGGTGACCCAGTTCTACCGCAAGGGGTGTGTCTGGGGGGAGGATGATTCTCCCAACTATGCACTAGAACTTGTAAGATTACATGATTTCTCTCCCTTTGGGCCCCCTTTGCTTGGAGGCCTCTCATCGCTATTTATAGCATGGAAAGATTCATAGACTGGTAATCTCTGGTACATTTGTCAGACTACATGCCTGTTGCCAGGTTGTAGGTAGTCTTTTCCGTCTCGTCGTGATTCTGGCCTTGGCTACGTCGAATCTTCTAATAGCTTGGACAAGTCTAGGTTCGAGTCTGGCTAGTCACAAGCAGGTTGGGTAGTGTCGGACCCGCCTATTTATCTTGTATTTGGGCGGCCGGATCTCTTGCTATGATATGTGCGGATTTTTGGATCTGATGGTAGTTTTTGCCCCTCATTAGTAGTGGTGATGCCTCTATTATTATCTCCAATCAAGATAATGTCATCCACATAGACTATTATCACAACTCTCCTTTTGGTCTTTCTCATAAATAAAGAATGATCTACCATAGACCTCTTGAAACTAATGTTCTTGAAAACTTCAGACATTTTCTAAAACCATGCACATGAGCTTTGCTTGAGACCATAAATGACTTTATGTAACTTGCAGACCTCAGAATACTCCCCCTTTACCTCAAATCTAGGGGGCTGCTAGATATAGACCTCCTCCTAGAGATCCCCATAGAGGAATGCATTTTTGGCATTTAACTGATGTAGCTGCCAGTCAAGATGAATTGTGACAACAATGAGAATCCAAACTGTAGGAAGTTTTGCCAAAGGGGATAAAGTGTCAAAATAGTTGATCCCATAGGCCTATGTGTATCCTTTCGCTACTAATCTTGCCTTGTACCGCTTCACTGTTCCATTAAGCAAACATTAATTGTGAAGACCCACTTGCATCCTACTATAGTAGCATCTGATGGCAGGTGAACAAGGCTCCAAGTCCCATGTAAGAGCAAAGTTGACATGTCATCTTCCATAGCCTTATGTCATTTTGGATCACTAAGTGCCTGCTGATGCGTAGTAGGTGCCTGCACACTAGAGAAATAGTGACGAAGCTCATGTATTGAGAAAACATGCCTGCCATTGACGTGTACCTAGAAATCAGATGCACAATACACGATCAAGTACCCTTTCGTAAGGCAATGGGCATATCCAAGTTATCATTTGGAGAATCATCTATCTCAATAGATTCAGTCTCAGAATCTTCAGTTGTTGTACCCTTAGGTTGCTGTGGTCTATCGAAATTTCCTTAAGGAGTAGGTCTACTACTCTCCTTAAAAGTATGAGGGGGTACTGACTCAGAAATAGGTTTTGGGTGAGCTGGCTCTTCTGGTTGAATTGGACGACGAAAGTAGATCATTTTAAACATGCGAGCTATCACTAAGTGGAGGTGGACCCTTGGGTGATTGCCTTTGTGGTGCTTTTGAGAGTGCAGGAAGAGGGATGATGGCAACACCTTTAGGTGCAGAAGTGCTAATTGGGGAGCCAAATGTATGGTAGTAAGGGTTTGACTCATGGAATGTATCATTAGCACTGATATGGTAGCATCTGCCAATTGGCTCATAACATCAATACCCCTTTTGCGTCATCAAGTATTCTACAAAGATGCACTTGACTACATGAGGGCAAGCTTATTGCTGTTAGGACCATGAAGGTGCACAAATGCCACACAGTCGAAGACCTTAGGTGACACCCCAAGCAGTTCAAGATCAAGGAATGGAATGGCATAAGGAACTTGCTCATTAAGAACCGTAGATAGTATCCGATTAATGAGATAACAAACATTATGTAGTTGGTCCACTATTCTGTATGAAGAAAGTCCTTGCAACATTCAAGATATGTCAATGCTTCCTTTCTGTCACTCATTCTACTATGATGTGTAAGGGCAAGTTGTTTAGTGGATGATTTCATGCTTTTGATAGAAGGCAAAAAGGGAGTTAGTATAAAACTTCAAGACATTGTTTGATTGAATGATTTTCACACTTGCCCCAAATTGAAGGAAAGCCTTGATCATATCATCGACTTTGGAGTTGGATTTCAAAATCATCCACTGCCCAGAAGAAAAATGAAAATGTTAAGATGAATGTGTGGTCATATGAGGAAGGACCGCATTTTAGATGAGATTATTCAAGGAAAGATTGGGGTAACATCGATTGAGGATAAAATGAGATACATCTAAGGTGGTTTGGACGTTTGCATAGAAGACCACTAAATGCCTTAGTTAGGAGATGCGAGGAGTTAGTGTTGAACCCACTAAGAGGGAGTGAGGAAGACCAACGAAGTGTTGGAAGGAAACTATTAAGTATGACCTCAATTACTTCAATTTAAGTTTAGAAATGGTTCAAAACAGATTTGAGTGATGGCAAAGAATCCATATAGTTGACCTCACTTAGTGTAGGAGATGGCTTGGTTGATGTTGTATTGAATTGCTGTCTAGGTCTATCTTCAATCTTAGGCATAAATTACGTGAATCTAAGTATCAAAAAAGCATTAACAAATGGAGTTATGATAAGCACAAACAACTGCAAAAACAAAGTCTCTTCACACTTTATGTGGCATCAGTTACATGGATTCTTTACATGGAATTTGATCAATTAAATATGCAAAATAGTAAATATTTTCCTTCCAACACTTGTTCTTCTTTGACTTGTCATGTGAGATTTGGCACCAACTTTTCAAACCTTTGTAGGATCTTGAAACTATGCGCACAAACACACTAGAAGTGAGATATAAGTAATGTGGAATAAAATTGACACAAAGAAACAAGCCACAAGAATGAACATAAGATGTATAGTGATTCCTTACTTTGATACTCCACTACCTAAGCCTCCTAGCTTAGGATTTTTAACCTGATTCCCTCAACTCCGAGGGAATCAATTTACTAATAGAGGTAATTAACGGGTTACCTCAACCCAAGTACAACAAACAAGCTATCACAACCCAAACAACAAGTTAAAAGCTCAATACAAATTAAAAACTGGTGTAAGAAAGAAAAAGTCTTACAACAAAAATTTCTAGGCTTCCCAACAATAGTATTAATATGATATTACCAAATAGAGACCCTATGAACGTATGCGTGCAGTGAATTTGAGCATAAGATCAAGCACGATTATGAACTCGTCTTGGCGGAAAATAGAATAGCAGAGAAAGTGCCAAGAAGCTTTTTGATAGAGAGAAATGGGGAATAGAATCTTTTTCTAAGCACAAATGATCTCTCTTATTTTTCTTGTATGCAAACTAAGGTTGAATGATCTATTTATAGAGTTAGAGTCAAGGAAAACGAGTACTAGCCATTTGCGTTTAAATCCCAGTGCTTATCATCTTAATTCCACTTAATTTGGCATTCAAATTTGACCCAACAATTAGCTGGTACCAGTACTAAAAGTATGGGTACTGGTACTAGCGACTTATTATTTTTTATTTTAAACTAACTTGTCACAGGTAGTACCCCATACGTATTGGTATTAATCATGAGTATTGGCACTTGTTGCTTCCAGATTTGGGTTTGAAACACATAACTCAAATTTGTAACTCATTGTTACTGATACTAATCATGAGTACTGGTACTTGCTGCCTATAGCATCAGTAGTGATCATTAGTACCGGTACTCGCTGGGTAGTGGGTACAAGTTTGATTCTATGAAAAATACCCAAACCTGTAACACATGTACTTGTACCAAACTTTAGTATCGATACTTGTAGATTAAAACAAATATCTTTTAAACATAAATTCAATTTGATTATTAGTCTTCTTTGACAAATACATCAAACGTTAAATGATCTTTTGAACAAAATGTACTTTGCAATAAACCGGATGATCGTAATGTTTATCCTAATTTATTTCTAAACGATTTTTACGATCTAATTTTTGTTTCTTAGTTGAGAGACATACATCCTAAGAACAAAACAAAAACCTATTCTATTTGACAACTCGATATCTTGGATTTGTTTTGAAGATGGTCTTCCATCATCGTCATCATTGCCTCCTTCACATCTCTCTGTTTGCCTTGGTTTCTTACAATCTCCATCAAAATATGAAATATCAGTCAATTGCAAATATTGATTTGAAATAATTTTGTTAACATCAAAACAAGATGTGATATGATTCCAACAACCTTGTGGTTGAAGCCTTAATTTACCTTTGCATATGTCTCAAATAACCTTATGCAAGTCTTGTCCACTTAAATCTTCTATTGGAACCACACCAATCCTTGGTGGGACAAGCAAGATACAAAGAGAATTCACAGTTTTAATTTCCAATAGCTATACAAATATTTGATGCTCCTGTGTGTTGTTGTTCGCTGAACTAGTTGATTAAATCGTGAGACTAGTCAGTTCTTAAGATGCTTGAGTTTTGTATGCCGGCTATTCTTCAATCTGTTGCAAAGAGATGCAATATTGCAGGATATTCTGGGCTTCAAAGAAGTTTGAAGGACACACAGATTCAGTGGAGCCATTGTATGGAACTGCATATAATGTTGAAAAGATCACTAGTACCTTGATTCAGGTTAGTTGTATGTGTTGTCCCATTGTAATGAATTGTTTCTTGGAGGAGTCTTACTCAAGTGTAGTCAGATATGCTCATGTCAATTTATTTTAAAGCTTCTCAAATACCTATTTGTTTTGTAGGAATGGATAGATGGAGCTCCTGATGTGCTTTTGCATCTTCCTGCTGAAAACATCTTCATTCCAACTGATTTAGCAATTAAGCGCGTGGAAGAGAAAGTACAATTTGTAGTTTGCTACAAGAGATTTTGAGCTTATTTTCTCACATGGTTATACTTATTTATGTCATTTATCAGGTTAAGATACCAGTATTGCTAAGGGAATCTTCATATTCAAGATTGTGGTTCAAACCAGATACAATGTTCTTTACTCCCAAGGCCTATCTTAGGCTAAACTTCCATTGTCCACAATCACGTCATTCTCCAGAAGCAGAAGTCCTTTCTGATATTTTCACTTGCTTGTTGGTGGATTATTTGAATGAATATGGTAAATCTTTGGACTTAAGATTTTAACAAGTACCTTTCATCTTTACTGGAAAATTTCTCACCTTCACCTTGCAAGTTCAGTAGTTAATTTCACATCCTTGAATAATTCATTTGTTGATACTATAACTTTTGTGGGCCACCTATTGCCCTTGTTTGTTGACTGTTATACACTGGAAGTTACTGGTCAATGTTGGCTTGTTAGGGAGATTGGTTAAACTTGGTCACTGCTAATCACTTTTTGGCCTTGTGCTGCAAGTTGTAGTTTACTGTGCTATGCATATAGTTTAATAGAAGGCAGTGCTTACCCCGTGTTAAAGTTGACACTCTGAACTTTGGTTCCTTGTGTCACAGTCTCTCCAATCGCAGTTCACCAAGTTAGTCAGATCACCTTGGTGATAACTCCTTGCCTTAAATGAAGTCATTTTGGTCATGTTGAGCATACACATTTTCATTCTAGTAGAGGATCTTTAGCCCTGTTCAGATTGGGGATGATTTCTGTCTCAACTCAATCCTGCTTGGAAGATAGGTCTGATTGACCTCATACTCTGGTTGAGTTTTTTCGTTGCTATTTGATGTCTTTCATAGACCATCAGTTTTAAATTGAGTTTCTTTTAAAGAGAAACCAAACAGTACGTACCTACTTATCTGGGTTGACCAACCTTATCTTATATTAATAGAATCTGCGTGGGATTCTAAAATTAACTGGCCAGGTCCATCCTTCAAGTGACATTCATTTTGGTGAGAAGCATTTTCCTACAATTTTTTTACTTGAGTAGAGTGCAGAAACACGAATGACACCCTCTTAAAAGGGTTGTACAGAAGGAGAAGAGATGATAATGTTGAAAGAGTTGAGGTATTTGAGAAACTATATAAGCTTCACCCTATTGGTGAGAGACACCTGCCTCCATGGAGAGAGGGAAACCAAAATCAAGCTAATCGGAATCTCTAGCCAAAACTTTTGTACACACGTGACTCACAAAAGCTTATCGATAGGGCAATCAGGAATCAAATAGAAGAGGTCAAAAATGGGGAAAAAAGCATTCCAACTCCAAACCTAAATCCTAAGGATTTTTACATTTATGCCATTGAAAGTATTGAAAATTACTTTCTTGCCATCCACTTTCCAATATTATTTTAAATACCCCCAAAAAAGCCACATCATTTTCATAATTGCCATTTTGTTAATTAGCTCCGTTAAACTTAACAGTGATGGAGCCAAAAGTAATGGAATTTTATGTTTTTCACCTTTGATTCTTATTTTTTCTCTCACCCTTTATTGCTACACCTCCTTCATTGCCGCACCTCCTTCACCTCACACCCTTGCCTAGCACCCCCTCCACCTCCACCCTTTCACCCTCTCTAACTATACTTCCTCCACCTCCACTGCCCCTTCTGGCCTTCCCATGCCCAAGCCATCTACAAGGAGGGCATTGAGGAGGGAGTTACGAAAGAGGATGCAACGAGGCCACCGACAAAAGTGAGAAAGAGGGCAAGGGTCATGAAGCTAGGGTGGGCTTGACGAGAGTGGGGGCGGGAGGGAAGAGGAGGGGACGAAAGAGAGGGGGTGAGGCAGAGGAGGGAGAGTGGGGCAGAGGCGGAGGTGGCAATCTGGAGAGTGAGGTAGAGTGTGAAATGGGGGAGAGGGGGAAGGGAGGAGAGGTTGGTAAGGTGGAAAGAGGCAGCACAAGAGGGGTTGTAGTTGCTTCCATCATGGAGGAGGGAGGAAGAGGAGGAGGGGAAGGAGGGAAAGGGGGAAAAGGATAAGGGAGAGAAAAAAAAGTTTTCTGGGTAAAAGAAATTCATTACTTTTAGGTCCATCGTTGTTGAGTTTATCAATGCTAATTAATGGCGTGGTAATTGCGAAAGTGATGTTACATTTTTAGTGGCATTTAAAGCAATATTAGGAAGTAGATGGTAAGAAAGTAAATTTCAATGTTTTCAGAGGTATCTATGTAAAAATCCCTAAATCTGATTATCTTATTAGTATTAACAAGCCAGATTGTACTTCCTGTAATCTCCTATTGTGCTAAGATTGATACTTGACTCTATTCACATTTTTCAAGTATTAGAGTTCTAACAACATGTTCTTTTTTTTTTATGTCCTTTCTTTCATCTTATTTCCTCATGGACTCTTCATGTAATTTCTCCTTCCCTCTTCTCTATATAAAAGAGGTTAGGGTTAGGGTTTTTGAATAATGTTGTAGGACTCATTATTTTATTTTTGACTGGTCTTGTATCGTTATTTACCCACACCTCTTATTATATAAAGAGGTGTAGGGCTTTTCTTTCTAAATAAGGAAAATCATTATTTCCCACTTGGTATCAGAGCACCGATCCTAAACCGTAACCTTAGTATCCTACCCAAGTAAGCCTCCGAAATCGTAACTACCCAAATTCCCCCTTTCCTTGTTGCTCAGCCACCGCCATCGGCTGCAGTTGCTGCTGGTTGTTGCTAGGGCCTGTAGCAGTCCCCAGTGGAGATGGTGTTGCAGCTTCTCTGATCGTGGGCCTGCCAGCCTCCTACCGGTGGCAGAGGCCCCTCGATCACCTCTCATCGGTCGATAGAGGCGTCACTAGTGAGGGCTTTCTCTTCCATCGACGGCAAGGAGGGGTAGTAGCCCCTGGATTGTTGTCCTAGGGTGCTTCCTTGCATCCTAATGTTGCCTCTGTTGGTTCTAGGGGCTCCCTTGAGGCTCTTGGTATGATTTCTAAACGATGTGTGCTTGGATCTTGTGATCAAGAGGTTCAATTTCAATTTTCAGAGATTTCTATGATTTGAAATCAAATATTCAGATCTGATTTCAGAGTTTCCTCCCTTTCAAGGCATGATGGCATTGTTAGAATCTTTAGAAGGGTCATCGAATACCGCTACGGAGGCCGGGACGTATAAAAACCCATTTTTGGGTCTATGTCCAAGCTTGATGAGACTAATTATACCTGATGGTCTCAGACATTCCTTATGACCATGGAGGGTTGTGACAAGGAGCATATATTGCTAGAGACTGAGCCTGCCAACAAGATAGGAAAATATGTGATGTGGAAGAAGGATAATGCAATGGTACGCTCATGGATTATGAATATAGTACAACCTAGATTGGAGATGGGATTATATACTATAAGACGACCAAAGAGATGTGGGATTGATTGCATGATACATATTCCATGAGAAGAACTTCAGTAAGGTGTTCCAGATTCACCATGATTTAGGAGGTCTTAAACAGGAGGGATCGTTACTTGCTCAGTATTATACTTCTCTTAAGGACTCTTTGAGAAGTATAATGCTTCCCGTCCTGTGTGTACCTGTGCCAGCTAGAGGGAGTATCGCCAGGAGTATGTAGTACTCCAATTCTTAGATGGTCTTGGACCAGAGTATGATGGGGCACGATCTCAGATTTTAGCTCTCTCAGAGCTTCCCTCACTGGATGATACTTACAATTGACTTAGCGGGATTGTGGTGAAGCCTTCTACTATTGATACTCTTGGTTAGACGACAACCTTGGTAGCCTCTGGAGGTTGTGGATGGGGAGCACCCTCCATTCGTGGCGGAGGACGTGGACGGGGTTAGTCTAGTAGGCCTTAGACTACATGCACCTTTTGTGGCAAGGTTGGGCATGTTGAGGCTACATGTTGGATCAAACATGGTAGACCTTCTGTGGCCAATCAGGCCACCACTTCTTCAGAGGACTAGTCTGATATGGTCTCTCGTATAGAGTTTGATGTTGTTGTTTAGAGACTTTCTCAGTTGACATAGGACTCTGCACCTACCATAGATACTGCAGCTTTTGCCTCCTCATGTAGTGCCCTTGCTTTTAGTTCCTATTATGGATCTGGAGATGGAACTGTGGCTTGTTCACTCAGGTGTGTCCAGGTACCTAAGTGGAGATCATTCTTCTTTCAAGATGATGCAGTCTGCTCCACCAAGCCAAACCATATAGGTTGCAGATGACCGTCACTCTCAGATAGATGGACAGGGGGATGTTGTTGTTACCCCACTATTAAATTGCCTATTGTTTGTTCCTGATTTTCCGATGAGTCTATTATCTGTCAATAGAATTACAAATGATCTAAATTGCCATGCTATTTTTGATGATGTTGGATGTGCATTTTAAGATAAGCTCATGGGGAGGACGATTGGTAGCGAACATGAGGGGGTGTCTGTTGCCTGGTTTAGACTCCTATTACAGCTTCTTGCGAGGGGGAGGTTGCTTTTATTGCTAGTACAACATTATAGTGGCATTGACGACTGGGACACCTTTCTTTAGATAGAGTACGAGTGATATCACATATTTCTCCTGCTATTGAGTTTCTCTGTGATGCATGTCAGATGGGAAAACATCACCGATCTATATACTCCACTAGTTCTTTGAGTTCTACAACTTGTTTTGATCTGGTTCACATGGATGTATAGGGTCCTAGTCGTACTCTTGATAGATTAGTCCATCATTACTATTTGATCATTGTAGATGATTTTTTCATATTATCTTAGTTGTTTTTGCTTGAGAATAAGTTAGAAGTTGGTGATGTAATTTAGACATTTATTATGGAAATAAAGACTCAATTTTCTATGGTGATTAAGATTGTCCAGTTTGATAATGCTCTTGAGTTTTGCACTGGTACATTGGTTGCTTTTTATTGCTTACATGTAATTATACACCAAACTTCTTGCCCTCATACGTCCCAAGAAAATGGAATTGTAGAAAGGAAACATCGCCATTTGTTGGATGTGGCTAGGACATTGTTGATTCATCATAATGTGCCATCCTTGTATTGGGGGGATGCAATCCTCACTGCCTGTTATTTAATTAATAGAATGCCTAACTCAGTCTTTTGAGAGCAAATACCTTGCTAGATCCTTTATCTTGACAGGAACTTGTTTACTGTTCCACCTAAGATTTTTGATTGTGTAGCATTTGTACATTTACTTGGTCCGGGACATGATAAGTTGGCACCATAGGCTACAAAATGTGTTTTTTTGGGTTATAGCAGTACCTCAAAAGGCTATTAGTGTTATGATCCATTGGCCAGGAAACATTATATCAGTGCAAATGTTACTTTTAATGAGGCAATGCCATATTTTTCTAGCACAGGGCATTAGTTGATTTTTGAGGTAGAGACAACTCCCATGCCAGTTCCTCCTATTCCTTTAAAGCATATTCCTGTCAGTTCTAGCACTGCTGAGTTAAAGTCAGAGCAGGACAAAGGCAGATTTAATGATCCAATCAAAGTATACAGATTTCTAGTATCTTATGCACCAAGGCACCCCCTCCCCTACGCCACCATCTCCCCCAGATCAGGTATATATTGATGGTACTGATGATCCTTCTTCTAGTGCTGTTCCTGCAGGTTCTGAGGTGTCTCCCACTGTTGAGGAGCTTTTTGGATATGAGGTTTCTGATTCTATTGTGGATCTTCAAATTGCTATTTGAAAAGCTCCATGTTCTTGTGCTTAGTACACAATTCCAAATGCTCTTCCACAGGCCAATTTGGGCAAGTCCTTTGGTCTCTTCTATTCTACATTGTCGGCATCTACTATTCCTTCCTACTAACAAGCAATGTTTGATCCAAAATGGTGTCAAGCCATGGAGGATGAGATGGTTGCCTTATGTTCTAGAGGCGCTTGGGAAATGACCACGTTGCCACGGGGTGCTCATCTGGTGGGTTGTTGTCGAGCCTTTTCCCTCAAATATAATCTAGACGAATCTATTTCACGTCATAAGGCTCATCTTGTTGCAAATGGGTTCACCCAGACCTATGGGGTGGACTTCTTTGACACGTTTTCTCCAATGGCACGACTTCCAATTGTACTAATTTTGCTTTCTATTGCTATTCATTATGATTGGCCTTTATTTCAGTTGGATATGAAAATTGCATTTTTATATGGTGATCTCCAAGAAGTTTATATGCAGCAACCTCCTGGTTTTAAGACTCAGGGGGAGTGTGTATGTAGACTTAGGAAGGCTATCTATGATCTTAAGCAGAGTCTTCGTGCATGGTTCTAGAAGCTATTAGAAGTGGTGCAGAATATTGGACTTGAGAGATCCTCGGTAGACCATTCTTTATTTGTGCAGAAAAGTGACAATGGAGTTATTGTGCTCTTGGTATATGTGGATGATCTTATTATTACTAGGGATGATGAGCTAGGAATAAAGGAGGTGAAGAAGACTCTTGCATAAAAGTTTGTGATGATAGATTTTGAGAACTGAAGATATTTCTTAGGCATTGAGGTGGCACGAGGCAAGAAAGGTATTATTATTTCACAACGTAAGTAGGCACTTGATGTTCTTCAGGAAATAGGAATGTTGGGTGTTAAGTCTGCCAATATTCCTATGGATCCTAAATGACACTTATATGATGTCGAGTCCTTTCTAGTTGACAGCAGATGTTATCGGTAACTTATGGGTAAGCTCCTTTATCTTACTATTACTAAATTTGATATTTCTCTAGTTACGGGAAAATTGAGCCAATTCATGGATATGCCTACAAAGTAGCACTGGAAAGCTGCTATGCAGGTGTTTAGATATATGAAGAAAGCACCTTGCTGTGGTCTACCATTTTCCAGAGGTACTTTTATGCATGTGATTGGGTATTTTGATGTTGATTATGTAAGATGTAGGGCTGATAGAAAATCTACCATTGGGTTCTGCACTTATCTAGCTAGGAATCTTGTTATTTAACGAAGCAAAAAGTAATGCGTTATTTCTCGCTCTAGTGTAGAGTCTAAATATCGTGCTATGGCATGGATAGCTGCAGAAATGGTTTGGGTAAGATCTATTTTGCAGGATTTACATATCTAGCTAGAGGCTCCTATGGAGATGAGATGTGACAATTGGGTTGCGACATATATTGCCAATAATCCAATGTTCCATGAGCGTACAAAGCATGTTGAGGTGGATTGTCACTACATAGGAGATTTGATTCAGTGAGGCATTATCCATACATCTCCAGTTGCTTCTAAAGACCAGACGACATATTTTTACTAAACCTTTATCTTGTTTTGCATTTGATATTTGTTGTTACAAGTTGAGCATGATTAATATCTATGCTCTAGCTTGAGGGGGAGTGTTGTAGGATTTCTCTTTAATTATTTTATTTTTATGATTGGTCTTGTAGCACTATTTACCCATACTTGTTATATAAGGAGGTTTAGGGCTTTTCTTTCTCAATAAGATAAATCAAGAGGGTATTAGAGTAGTGGTCTTAGGCATGCACTCCGATATCTCACCAAATGCTACTAAAAGGAATGTGTTCGATCCTCGATATAGAGGATTCTCTTTACCTTCGATCAACCCCTTGATCAAACTACATCTCGCGTGGGCACCCAGGCTGCATCCTTGACTTCATTAGCATCGCCTAGTGCTACCTAAGGCCTCTTACCATTGCTTAACGTTGCCAAGTTAGCCCAGTGCCACATGATCGGAAGTTAGGGCAACCCAAGCATTGCCTAACACAATTGGATCTAAATTGGCATCGCCTGATCGGACGCCAGGTCAGCCTCAACATTGCCCAACACCATTGGATCTAACCTAGCAACTCCTTGCGTTGCTTGCGCACCTACTGCAGCTGCATCTCTTGATCTGATCTAGGCGATACTAACTTCTTTGTGCAATTCGGATTTGATTAGGGTTCCGATTTAGGTGTGGTAGTCTCTCTCTTCCCTTGATCAGACCCTTGATGTTATCCCTGTTCTATCTGAACACACTTGTGTGCATGACTTGTTGCTGCACCAGCATGTTTTAGGCACATCGTGCCTACTTGCGTGCAAGTTGCACGCATTTTTTGTGTCCATTGGGGTGCACTTCTAGATGAACAATACCCTTAGTGTGTGATTTGCCTTTGTTATCCCCATGGATGATGGAAATGACTCGACCTTTACCTCATATCCCTACCTTTGCTCTCGTTCAAGGGACCACGATTAAATTGACAAGATCCCAGAACCATGTCTTATGGTTGAGAGCATTCTACATATTTGTTGAAGGGCATTAGTGCTTGCACGCTTTGATAGATGTGGCTCCTAATCCCAAGAATGTGACATTCAAGAAGTGGGAAAAGGACAATTACCTAGTCATGAATTGGCTTATGAAGTTTTTCAAAAAAAAAAGAATTAGCTTATGAACAATATTGACCAGAAGATTGCGGCGAATATGCTTTATAAGATGACTGCCAAGGAGATATGGGACACCTTAGAGAAAAGATACTCGATGCAGACGAGTAATTCCCGTCGTGTGGACATCTATCGAGGGATTTAGAGTACTAACTAGGGCAATATGTCCTTGGTTAAGTACTTTACTATTCTTGAGGACGTCTTTGAGGAGCTTGTTGTTTTTCAGCCTGCCTGCTGCGACAAGCAAGTTACTGAGTAGGCTAAGTGGTAGACCTATCGATTCGTTGATGGTTTATCCACTTGATACCAGTCTGCTTGCAATTAGATTCTATTTGCGGATTCTGTTCTTGATTTGGAGACAGCCTATGAACGTCTTCAGAAGTTTGATGTTGATGCTCCACCCCCTCCATCTCCTGTTATTTCTGAGACCACTGCTTTGCAGCATTTAAAGGGAGAGGTGGTCGCTCCCATGAACGTAGATGTGGGTTGTGGTCGTTGCATTTACCCTCCATGCATCCACTGCCAGAAGACAAATCACCCATTGTAGTCCAGTTTTCCTTTCACCGTTGATGAGTTAGACTATCTACAACATTTACTAAGGAATTATCCTTCATCTATTGCTGCACTTACCACAAGTACTGCCACAAACATGGTTTCTATAGGTATTTCTTATTGGATTATCGACTCTGGCACTTCTACTCATCTCACATGTAGTGCCTTTAGCTTGTGCTCTTCTAAGGAGTCTACCACTATCACATGTGTTCGGTTAGCCAATGGGAGCAAGTCTCCAATCACATCCGTTGTCATTGTAGAGTTTTCCCTTAGATTATAGCTATCTAATGTTTATTGTGCTCTAGAGTTTCCCCTTAGTCTTTTATTTGTTAGTCAGATTTGTAAGCAATTAATGTGCCACACTATTTTTGATGAGCATTGTTATTTTCAGGAGATTCTAATGAAGCAGACGATTGGTAGGGACTTTACGCGAGGTGGGTTGTACTACCTCGACCTTCCATCTGTCTTTGTTGGCACGACATCCCTCTTCTGATCCTCTTTAATGGCAGTGTTGGTCATAACTCTCTTCTAAGGTAGATGTTCGTGAATCTTCCTTACTCTGCCACCTTCGATTGTGAGGCATGTCAGTGTTGGAAACATCATAAGCGTTCTTTCTTGTCTTGTTTGGAGTGTTGGAGTCAAGATGTTCTTGATCTTGTGCATTGTGATGTTTAGAGTCCTTGTCCTGTTCGTACTGGATTTGGTCATAGACATTTTGTTGCCTTTGTTGACAACTTTAGTCATGCGTCTTGGGTTTTTCTTATGAAAGATAGGTTTGAACTATTTTCTATAATAAAGAGGTTTTTCCTTGAAGCGCATAATGTTTATTTCACAACAATAAAATATTTCAATTCTAATAATGCCATCGAGTTTGTTCGTCTTTCTCTTTGGTCCTTTCTTAAGGACAATGGGACCATCCATCAGACCTCTTATCCCTACACCTCACAATAGAATGGGGTTGCAGAAAACAAGATCGTCACAGTCTTGACATTACTTGAATTCTCCTTATATCTAGGTGTTCCAAAAATTTTTTGGGGGGATGCAGTTTTAACTACCATTTATCTCATAAGTTGTGTGCCATCCTCTATACGTGGGGGTGACACACTATTTCAATTGCTACATTCGGACAAGGACTTGTTTCCTTTGCCTCTACGCATGTTTCGGTGTGTTTGTTTTGTCCACAATTTTAGTTTTCATAAATCATCTCCTCGGGCTACTAAATGTGTCTTTTTAAGGTATTCTCGCACCAGAAGGGGTACAAATGTTATGACTAAGTTGGTCGATGATGTCATACCAGTGCTGATGTTACCTTCTTTAAGAAAATTTCCTATTTCTCAAATAAAGGTTGTGCCATTGAGTTCTAGTCTCATGTATACCAACGACAGAAGACACCACCAAATATTCCTACTCCTATTCCCATTCTTGTATCTCCTACTAATAACAGCTTACCAAGCGTGATGCTTCATGCCACATCTGCTCCGGATGCTCCTCCCCCATAGGCTGGGAGCTGTAGTAGGGATGATGATAGACCTATTGCCCTGTGAAAGTTGGTGAGATCTTGTACTCTGCATCCAATTTCCAGTTACACTTCTACTGCTCATCTATATTCTTCTGTGCAGTAGCTTTGACAGGCCTTATGTAGTACTATTATGTCATGGAACTACTATGAGGCCTCTTAAGATCCTAAATGGGTGGCTGCCATGGATGCAGAGATGGAGATGCTCAGCACTTGTGCCACGTGGGACCTTGTACTAGTACCTCCTAAGGTGAAGATTGTTGACTGCAAGTGGGTTTATATTGTCAAATATAATGTAGATTGTAGTATTAATGGGTTTAAGGCCTAACTGGTTGCAAAAGGTTTCACATAAACATATGGGGTAGACTATTTCAAGACGTTCTGACCTGTTGCCAGAGTTAGCTCCATCCGTTCAATTCTTTCTGTTGTCAAATAAGGCTAGGTTCTCTTCCGGCTGGACATCAAAAATGCCTTTCTTTATGGTGATTTACTTGGAAGTTTATCTAAGGCAACCTCTTGGTTATAAGGTTGAGGGGGAGTCTATATGTAAGCTGAAGAAGGTGATCTATGGCTTGAAACATAGTCTTCGTGCACAGTTTGATAGGCTAAGCATAGAAGTCATGAAAATTGGGTTTAAGCAATCTGCCTTTGATCACTTTGTCTTTATCAAAAGGATAACCACTGGTACAGTGGTACTGGCTGTATATGTGGATGACATGATACTAACATGAGATGATACAACTAGGATTCAAGAAGCCAAGGTCTTCATGCAGAAGATCTTTGTTACAAAAGACCTTGGTGACTTGCATTATTTTTTGGGGATTGAGGTTGTCAAAGACAAGCATGAGATGGCACTATCTTAGAGGAAATACACATTGGAGATGTTGGAGGATGCAGGGCTTCTTGGCACTAGCCTTTTGTTGTTCCCATTGAGCATAAAGGAAAACATGCTTTTGCTGGGGATACTCTCTTTGAAGATGTTTACAGATATAGAAGCATCGTTGGAAAATTATTGTACCATCACTCGACCCAACATCAATATTGTAGTTAGTAGGGCTAGCTGGTATATGGAGAGACTATGCTACAGTCACTAGCATGACGTGCCTCGTTTTGAAATATTTCAAGGGGTCTATGTTAACCCCTACGATCTAGTGTTACTTATGTTATTTTATTTATTTCCTTAGTTGTAGTATTTCTTATTTCTTTGAGGAGAACTTATGTAATTTTTTCACCTCTGTATATTGAGAGGTTGGGCTATAGTATTAAAGTGGGCTTTCCTAAGTGCCTATCCCAAAAATCATGCACTTAGAGATCCACGTGGGATCTCTTTCTACATGGAAGCAACTTCCACACGTGCGGAAGGAGTGTGGCTTGGGGATCACACTAAGTGGGGAGATTTTCCCAGAAAACAAGGTGACCATCATTGTGCTTGGGAACGTGTCGCATCCTATGTTCACAATTCATGTTGGAGCTCAAGTATTGTCCTGACCACTGTAACTATTGTAGTACTCCCTAGCAAGTTGGAGATGTCCAACTTCGGGGGGAGTGTTAGATATCGTGTGAGATCTCATGATATCTTCTAAGAGGTCATGAGATCACATCAACAATAAAAGTGGCAAGAGTCCCTTGCCTAGTTTGGTTCATTTACTTGTTGGTTAAGTAATTGCTTACTTAAGAGTCAAGTAATGTTATTTAGGAAAGGTTGTTAGAGATTTAGTTTGTTATGTGATTTGTTTTCTAGTTTAATTGGGATTGAATCTCTATATATAGAGACCAATAATCACCATGTTTATTTGAATTCTCTATGATAATAAAAAAAGAGTTCTCCATCATGCTCCTCTCTCCCTCTTTCTCTATTCTGTCACAAATGCCATTGCAACATGAATGCTATTTTTATTTTTGCTCCTTTGGGAACATACAAGAAATGCGTATCTTATGTATTTTCAATTATTTGCATTTAGTAAATACTTGAACCCAGCTTTAATGATTCTTTCATCTATTTTATCGATAACTCTTCCAAAGCCTAAATGAATGCTAACATTGTTTAATGCAAATATTTCAGCCTATGATGCCCAGATTGCTGGCCTGTACTATGGAATATACCAGACTGACACGGGCTTTCAGGTACCAAATTGTCAAAGAAATACGTTGGACAAGTACAAAGAATGGAAAATATGAATTACAGGGTGACAAGTGAATGCTTAATGCGCGTGTGTGCACACACATACACATGCACCCAAGTTCATATACCCCACAGACACACACATGGACATGCCCACGTGCCTGTATGTGTAAATTGGTGAACGATGACAACAATAAAAACCAAAGAAGACAACTCCACAGATCTAGTAGAAGCTTGTCTTCAGCCTATGTCTAAGGGAGAAAAACCTAGAAATTATAGGATTCATATAAGCATGCAAAGGTACAACATGAAGTAACATATATTTCAAAAAGGAAAGTGAAATAATGCATGTAGAGAGAATGAAGTTCTTTTATTCTCCAGAGAAACCCTAGTCCTTTACTTATAGAGAGGGGTTAGGGGAAAACTACATACAGGTTCATATAAGAAAAGAATAAAATAGAAAAGAACAGAATACAAAGCAACATGAAAGGAGACTTCTCTACACTCTCCTTCAAGTTGAAGCATAGATATTTACTATATTCAGCTTGGAACAACACTGCTCAAATGATGCTCAAGGAAGCAACTTGGTGAGCATGTCTCCAATTTGATCTCCAAAACTCACATGGGAGGTGCAGATCAACCCTTTCTGAATCATATCATGGGTGTAGTAGCAATCTACTTCCACGTGCTTTCTTCTCACAGAGGACTAAATTGTTGGAAATGAAGAGAGAACCTTATTGTCACATCTCATTTGCATAGGACCAGGTAGAATAATGTCCAAGTCCCTAAGAACAAAATGAATTCACATGAGTTCACAAATGGCTTGGGCCATGGCCCAATATTCGAATTCAGCATTGGATTTGGCCTTGCTTTGCTAAGTAACCAGATTGCCTCCTAAAAATGTGTAGAATCCAATGGTGGATTTCCTATTCTCTAGGATACCTTGCATAATCCAGATTGCCATCAAATCTAAGGACTTGCCACAAATAAATAGGAGCCCTTTTCCTGGTGTGGACTTTAGGTATCAAGGCTACATCCCAATGGACTTTCCTTGGCTTGCTCATAAATTGGCTTACCTTGCTCACCACAAAGGCAATATTAGGGTGTGTAATGGTAACATACAACAGTTTCCCAACAAGACACATGAATTGTCTTGCATCAACTTGTCGTGATCCATCATCATATAGAAATATGTTTAGATCCATAGGAATAGACACATGTTCGACATCCAGCATATTAGTCTCCTGAAGTAGGTTAAGAACATATTTCCTCTAAGAAAGTGCAACTCATGTATTCTAAGCTCTACCTTGATGCCAAGCAAGTACGCAATGGCCCCAAGTCCTTTGTGACGAAGTGCTCGACAAGGAATTGCTTGGTAGCTTCAATCTTGCCTATACCATCTTTGATTAGTATAATATCATCTACATATACTAACATAACAATTCTTTCTTTTCCAGTTTTCTTTGTAAATAGAGAATGGTTTGCAGATGATCTTTTGAAGCCAACCCTCAATTATATCAAATAGTTACTAGAACCATGCATGTGGACTCAGTTTGTGCTTATAAATAGTTTTGTGTAGTTTGCAAACCTTACTACACTTCCCCCAAATTTCGAATCTTAGGGGTCATTCCATGTAAACTCCTTCTTGGAGGTCACCGTAAAGGAATACATTCTTCACGTCTAATTGGTGAAGTGCCTAGTTGAAGTGAAATGCAATAACTATAAGAATTTAAACAGTAGGAAGCCATGCAACCGAGATGAACATGTCAAAGTAGTCCACTCCATATGTTTGAGTGTAACCCTTTACCACTAATTAGGCTTTATAATGTTCTAAAAAACCATTTGGATTGTATTTAACTGTGTATACCCACTTACAACCTACAATGATAGCATCTATTGAGGGATCAACCAGACTCCAAGTCCCTTGTAAGATTATTGCAACCTTCTTATCCTCCATGGCATGTCATCACTTTAGATTAAGAAGTGCCTCTTGATGAGTAGTGGGTATATGCATAGTCGAGAGAGCCATAGAGTAGCCACGGATGTGCTTGGAAATGGAAAGCAATGTGCATGACCAGGTGCCTTTCCTTAGGGTAATAGGAAGGTTAAGGTCATCATCTATAGAGTCATATACATCTTGTATTGCCTCATCAAAAATTTAGGTTGCTGGAAATTTGGAGTACTATTTGTACCTAGAACATCAAAGCTCAAAGGTACATTAGTACTATCATGTGCATGGATTACCTTAGGCACAAACGATGGTGTTGGCTCTAGAGGAGGGGGGTCTTTCTGTAGCAGATGATGGCAGATGAAGGTCACTTTGAACTTGTCAATGTGCCTATTATTAGGACTAGGTGTTGAAGCAGCAACATCGTCAGGAGTCGGCATGGGAATCATAGCTTCATTACCAATAGTAAGGGTAACAATTTGGGCTCCGGTAGAGGACTGATATGGGACAAACTCAAAAAATGAGATATTGGTATAGGTGTACTGACGTTTGCCAATAGGGTTATAACACTAGTACCCCTTTTGAGTCCTAGAATATCCCACAAAAATGCACATAATAACCTGTTGTGAGAGCTTGTCCTTGTTGGGACCCTAGAGGTGAATAAAGAAAATACACGAAAATATCTTTGGTGGCACCCCAAATAATTCCTTTATAGGAACCAAAAGAGAATAAGAAACTTATTCGTCAAGGACAGTGGAAGGCATTCGGCTTATCAAATTATATGTGGTAAGAATAGCATCACCCCAATAAGACAATGGAACACCATTCTAGATGAGAAGGGTCTTGGCAACATCCAAAATATGGCAGTGTTTTCTCTCAGCAACCCCACTTTGTTGCAATGTCTTAGGACAACTAATTTGGTAGAAGCTTCCAAACCCTTGAACTACAGAGTGAAGAGTATAGGTACAAAACTCGGAAGCATTATTGGTTCGAATGATTTTCACATGAGCACTAAATCTATTCTTTATTTCTATGAGAAAGTTTTGATTACATCACTCACCTCCAACTTGGACTTCAACAAGAAAACTCATGACAGACGAGAAAAATCAATGACAACTAGATAAATGTGTCCCATATGATCGGGAGCACAACTTAGACCCCAAACATCAAAATGTAATAACTGAAATAAAGACTCTGCACTCTGACTCTGTTGACTGCAAAATGAGCTCCTATGATGTTTGCCAATTGGCATGCCTCACATTGAAATGAAGCAGTAGGTGGAATTTGCGGTATCACACTTCGAAGCTTGGGTAAAGGTAGGTGACCAAATCTCAAATGCCAAAGATAGCTTGATGATCCACCAAAAGTAGAGACTTGCCCAACGTACAATGATTTTAGCAAGCGATAGACACCGCCTTCCTCACAACCACAACCACTCACCTGTCATATCCTAAAATATGAGAGAAATAGGGTTAAAGATAACTCTACAGGTCAATTACTTTGTGATTCGACTGAATGAAAGCAAATTCACAGGAAAGTTTAAGGCAAGTAAAACATTTTACAACCGTATATAAGAGGCTATTTGGACCTCCCCTTGATTCGTAACAGGAGAATGCCTCCCATCAACCACTAAGATAATTCAACCGGACAAAGCTAGTTGTAAATGGGAAAATTGTTGTGCCTTCCCACGTATGTGTCAAGAGACACATGAATCCATGAGCCAACTAGTGTCCTTTGTACTGACATGGCAGGCAAGGCATATATCTGAGGGACCAGTTAAGGTAGCGATGTTCGCATTCTCGAAAGAGGAGCTTAAAGTGGCAATGGATGGAGTAGCTATGATACCATGGTGATTAAGTCTTTGAATCAACTCATCATACTTAGTTTTAGTGATAGAGACTGACTCTAGCCTTACATCTGAAGTTGTAACAGCCTGATGAGTGCCAATCAGTTTTCCATGCTTAGTCCAACATGCATCCATGGTAAGCTTCCCATAAAATGAGCATTGGGGCCTAGCATGCCCGTGGCCTCCTTGACCTCTCCTGTTATCACTAGTAGATGGTCCCGCACCTCTACCTTTCCCTTAAGAAGTAGCCATGGTAGAGGTATGCTCCATATGAGTGAGAGGTGACAAAGAAACTACTAATTGACTCAATTTATTGTAAGCTTCTTCAATACATGTCTCTAATAACGTCAACATTTTGGAGTGTGTTACCTCATATGTAGGATCTAATTCGGCAAAGAAATGCCCTATAATAGTTTGTGCCATATATGTTTTTTGAAACCCACAAGAGCACATTGGTGTGTAGGCGTTCAACCTCTCAAATGCTGACTTAAGTGTTAAATAATACTGTGCAAGTGGGCTTGCCATCTTGCCTTAAATGTGCAATCTCACGATGGACCTATAAAATCTGAGTGGCATTCTTGTCTTGAGAATATGCCTGGCAAAGAACTTCCCACATTTCTTTCGTTATTGTAATATGTGATCTCCGTGGTAATTCGTTGGATGGTAGTATTCATAATCCATGCTCTAACCACGGCATTGTCTTTCTTTCAAGATGCATATTTCCTAACCTTTTGAGCTGGTCCGACTCAATGAGTATGTGTTCTTTATCATGTCCCTCAACCACTTTAAGGATCAACTGTAACCAACGTGCATAGTTAGTCTCATCAAACTTCGCTATTGGGCCACAAAGTAGGCTCTTGAACTCTCCTTGAGTTCCATCTTCTTGAGTAGGAGAATCCACAATTTATGAAGCCATAATGAATTGAATTGTACACTTGTAGAAGATAATATAATTAAAATGGCACAGACTACACAAACATGAGCAAATCTTGATAAACACAAGTCACAATTGCAAACGGCTGAAATAGAGTGCATAGTGGGTCGATATCTATAAATATATCATTTTTTCCTCAAAAAAATATGTTGAAATACTCCTTCGGTTTATTTTATATTATGAGGGTGCTATTGTAAATTTTCTATTTCTTATGGTTTTGTACTGCAGTTGCTCCCACACCTCTATATAAAGAGGTGTAGAGTTTCTTATTTGAATAAGTTGGATTATTTTCTCTGACATGGTATTAGAGCGGCGATCCTAGATTGACGTTTTGGCATCCCACGAAATACATAGCCTTCTTTCCCTTTCCACCAAAACCCTTGTCTTCCCCTTCTCCATTGCTTTATGTACCGTCGGGAGCACTAGCAGCACCGCACGACAGATTGGTAGCACCATTGGCCGGCAGCACCGCCATCGGTGGCTGTGACCACCCCACCAGCGGCGAAGGGGCCCTTAGGCGGTGGCATTAGGACTCTCTATGACCTAACGTGCGTCTTGCTTGGTCCTAGGGAACCTATGGGAGGGCCTTGACGTGATTTCCGGGATTCTATTGCCTTAGATTTGATGTTCGAGAGCTCGCCAAGTTTCTAAAGATTTCTTCTATGATCTGAAAGTTCGGTTTCAGATTTGAGTTTATGGCATATTTTCCTTCCATGTGGGCACGATGGCATCATCTAGTACATCCGAGGTGACATCGGATCTTGCTTCAAAGAATGAAAATTATAAGAATTAAGTTTTTGTTCCTATTGCCAAGTTGGATGAGACTAACTGTACGTGGTGGTCTTAAACATTTCTTATGACAGTTGAAAGTCATGACAAGGAATATATTTTACTTGAACCAGAGTCTACACAGAAGATAGGGAAATATGTCACATGGAAGGGCAAAGCAATGGTACGCACGTGGATTATGAATTCTGTTGTACCATGCATTGAAGATGGCATCATGTACTACAAGACTGCCAAGGAAACGTGGGATTCTCTCCATGACACCTATTGTCGTGAGAAGAATTTCAGCAAAGTGTTTCAGATTTATCATGAAATAGGTAATCTTAATAGGAGAATCTGTCTTTGCCTCAGTATTATGCCATCCTTAAAGGGCTCTTGGAGAAGTATAATTTCTGCAGACAGGTGTGTACTTGTTTTACATAGAGAGTACCGCAACAAGCCTGCAATGCTCTAGTTCCTGTCAGGTCTGGGTCTAGAGTATGAGGCTACTCGTTCTCAAATGTTGATTCTCTTAGAGCTTCCCACTCTGGAGGAAGCCTATAGTCAGATTAGTAGGGTGATTGTATCGATGCCTTCTAATGATTGTTAGGTAGACTTCTACCTTTACGGTATCTGGTGGTCGTGGTGGTTGAGGAGTACCTTCTATTCGAGGTTGTGGACGTGGATGGGGCCAACCTGGAAAGCCCCTTGTTGCATGCACCTACTATGGTGGGGCAGTTATGTAGAGCCTACATGCTAGTCAAAGCATGTAGACCACCTATGGCCAATTAGGTTGTTGCTCCTTTTGAGGAGTACGATGCCATTCTTCAACGCCTTTTACAGGTGACACGAGAGCCATCCTCATCTTCAGATATTGTTGCCTTTGCCTCCTCAAATATAAATCTAGCCTTGAACATATCTGGTCTAGGGATGGTATTACCTGGTTAGTAGATTTTGGTGCATCATGTCACTTGAGTGGGGATCATAGTTATTTTCAGAGGCTTCATTTTGTGGCTCCTGGTAGGACAATTCAGGTTGCAAATGGCTGACATTCCAGGATTGATGGATAGGGGAAGGTGGGTTACACTTACCTTGAGAAGTTGAGATTTCCTAATATTCTTTTTTTTCCTGATTTTCCCATCAATCTTTTATCAATTAGCAAAATAACAAAGGATTTTAACTATCATGCTATTTTTGATGATGTTGGATGTGCCTTTTAGGACGAGCTCACGGGGTGAATGATTGGTGGAGGATGTGAAGAAAGGGGTGTGCATCACCTAGTCCAGACGCCATTTGTAGCTTCATGCCAAGGAGATGTTTGCTTTACTATTAAGAGTGCTATGCAGTGGCATTATTGCCTTGGTCACTTATCTCGGGACAGGCTCAGACGTGTTATCCTGCACGTTTCACCTTCTATTGAGATTCACTATGATGCTTGTCAGATCGGGTAGCATCACCGCTCTAGTTATCTTGCTAGTTCCAGCTCTAGTTTTGCTTCAGCTCTCTATTTAGTCCGCATGGATGTTTGGGGTCTTAGTCGATTTTTGGATGAGCTAGGCTATCGCTACTATTTGGTTATTGTTGATGATTTTTCACAGATGTCCTTGTTATTTTTGTTAAAGAATAAATTAGATGTTGGCCATGTCATTGAAACATTTGTGCCTGAAATAAAGAATTGGTTTTCTTCTATTAAAGTTGTGCGCCGAGATAATGCAATTAAGTTTTGTACCACTAGATTGACATCTTTCTACAGATCCCATGGCATAGTGCACCAGACCACATGTCCACAATGTAGCTAGAACGCTATTGATTCATCACAGTGTGACATTCATGAAGCAGTTCCATACTTTTCTACTAGTGGATGTCAGTTGTCATTTGAGATAGATGTGGATCCTATGCTTATCTCCCAACTCTACTAAAGAATATTCCAATTTCTCATAATGCTCCTGGTGATAGAGGAACTACAAGGTTTAGGGATCCACCAGTATCCTACAAATTTTCTGTTACATATTGGCAGCATACCTGCTTTAGCGCCATCATCCTCCCCATCTCAGTTGTGTTGCGAATACTGACGATTGTGTGCCTAGTGGTGATGATGCAGGATCTCATGATGATATTGCTGGAGGTAACTTGCCTCCTGATTCCTCTAAGGAGCACTCTGTAGATGATACAGACCATCCGATAACTATTCAGAAAATACCCCATACTTATGCCTACTACCATGTTATTAGGGTTGTTTCTATTGCTACTCTCGGGTCCACATTTGGCATGTTTAGTGCTCCTCTCTTCGCCTCTCATATACCCTCATCCTATCAGTAGGCCATGCTTGATCCAAAGTGGCTGCAAGCCATGGAGGATGAGATGGCTGCACTTCGATCCAGAGGGACATGAGAGCTTACATTTCTTCTAGCAGGTGCTTGTGTCATTGGCTGCAGATGGTTTTTACTTTGAAATATAATCATGGTGGATCTATTTTTCGGTAGAAAGCTTTGTTGTGAAGGGATTCACCCAAACTTATGGGGTTAATTTCTTTAACACTTTCTCTCAAGTAGCTCGCCTTCCGACTATGAGGATTCTTATTTCTATGGTGGCACACAAGAACGGGGCTCTTCATTAGTTTGACGTGAAGAATACATTTCTCTATGGCGATCTTTATGAGGTGTATATGATGCAGCCTCTTGGATTTGTTATTTAGGGGGAGTGTGTGTGCAGACTACAGAAGGCAATACATGGACTCAAGCAGAGTCCACGAGCGTGGTTCCAGAAACTCTCTGAGGTAGTAGAGACAATGGGACTACGAAGGTCTTTGGCGTATCATTCACTTTTTTCAGAAAGTCAGACAATGGGGTGGTTGTGAACGACCTCATGATCACCGATGATGATGAGACTGGGATAGCTGAGGTCAGTGTCTTGCAGACAAGTTTGTGATGAATCTAGGACAATTGAGGTATTTCCTTGGCATTGAGGTGGCAAGAGGCAAGGAGGGCATTGTGCTGACTCAACGAAAGTACACCCTTGATGTTCTACGTGAGACAGGGATGTTGGGGGCTAAGCCTGCCAATATCCTCATGGATCCCAAGGTGCATCTTTGTGATGTAAAGTCAGAGGTTGTGGACAACAGAGCATATAGATAGCTGGTGGGCAAACTACTGTATCTCACTATTACTCGTCTTGATATTTCCCTTACAATGAAAAACTCAGCTAGTTTATGGGCAAGCCTACCAGGCAACATTAGGATACAGTAACGCAGGTGCTCAGCTACCTGAAGAGAGCTCTTGGACATGGATTGTTATTTACCAGAGGCACATAAATGATAATGATAGGTTATTTTGATGCTAACTATGCTGGATGTTTGGCTGATCAAAAGCCTACTACATGCTTTTGTACTTATGTGGTAGGAAATTTGGTTACCTGGTGGAGCAAAAAGCAAAGTGTAGTATCACGATCTAATGCCAAGTCTGATTACAAGGCCATGGGTCAGACTGTAGCCAAGATGGTTTGGGTGTGTTCTCTACTTCAGGATTTGCATATCCAGATTGAGGAGCATATAGAGTGTGATAATCGTGTTGTCACCTATATTACAAATAATCCAATGTTTCATGAGCATACCAAATATGTTGAGATTGATTGCCATTACACAAGGGATTTTGTTCAGCGTGGGATTATCTATACAACTTGTGATACTTTAGAGGACCAGACAACAAACATCTTTAAAAAGCCTCTACCTCGTTCAAAATTTGATGTCTGTTGTTCCAAGCTGAGCATGATTGATATCTATACTCAAACTTGAAGGACAGTGTTGAGAGACCCCTTAAGTCTATTTTATATTATGAGGGTACTATTGTAACTTTTCTATTTACTTATGGCTTTGTACCACAATTGTTCACATACCTCTTTCTATATGAAGAGATGTAGGATTGCTTATTTGAATAAGATTGATTATTTTCTCCGACAAAATATATCATTTTTTAAGTAGCATATATCGTGGTAGACCTATACACAGGAAAGGAAATATAGTGCTTCTATTCTAATATATTCTCATATACTATCTAATATATTTTAATATAGTATCATAGTTGTAGAAATCAACAATCGGTATTTAGTCGGTGAGATCACCAACTAAGGAGTATACGGTATGCAGGTTATTAATCAAGGATTAATCGGTGTAATATTTTTTAATATTTAAAATTTTAAATATAATTATATATACCATTATACATATTAAGTATACATATATATGAATTGAAATATTACATATATATATTAATAGTATTTTTATGATATATATATTATCTCAATATAGCCTCTAACAATTAGCTATTAATATCACAACAGAAAATAAAACAATAAACTAAGATTCGTGCAGTGATGATCTAACACCTACTAACTGGAACAGTGACTCACGAAGAGGTTGTGAGCGGCGGTAGGTCAGTCACTGGTAGGCGGTGGCGAGCATCAGAGAGGATTCGGGATTGAGGGTTTTACTTAGGATCGAGGCTTTTGTGTGTTGGGAACTTAGGGTAATGCAAGAAGTTGAGTTTAGTTGGGTGTATTTAGGCGTCGGGTTTTGGTTTGGAGGTGCATTGCACGTGCATCAAAGCTTTAAAAAAAATAGAAATCTTAAAACTTACTCAACCGATTAATCGAGTAGATCGATTATAGGGTTGAATATAGGTACTCGGTTCATTTTTTGAACGCATACGATAATGCGACCGATTAGACCGATTTTTGCACCCTTGGTATAGATTGTAATTAAGGAAACTTTTAAAAAATAAACCATTTAAACCGTAGTACCTCTTAGTTGAAGAAAATGGTTTTTCTTAATTACCAAGTCGTCCCTACACCTCTTTATATAGAGAGAGTCGAGGGAAAAGTTACACTATAAACTCAACAAAATAATAAAGACATACTGCCCCTTACAATATAATGTAACTCAACACTCCCCCTCAAGTTGGAGCATATATATCAACCATATTCAGCTTGTTTCTGCACTTCTAAAATTGAGGGTGAGGCAGCAGCTTGGTAAACATGCTAGCAGTCTGGTCAGAGGAGGCAAGACAGGTAGTACGAAGCAAACCCTGCTGAATCAAATTCCTAGTGTAATGATAATCCACTTTCACATATTTTGTTCTCTCGTGCAACATAGGATTGTTTGCAATGTATGTTGCAACTCAGTTGTCACAATGCATCTCCATTGGCTCTTGAATAGTAATATGAAGATCTCGTAGCAGAGTTTGATCCATATCATCTTAGCTATAGTCTGTGCCATGACCTGGTACTCAGACTCAGCACTAGAGCGTGAAACCACACTTTGTTTCTTACTCCTCCATGTCACCAAGTTCCTAGCTACAAACATACAGAAGCCAATGGTAGACCGCCTGTTTCCAACATCTCCTACATAATCTGCATCTAAGTAGGCAACAATAGACATAGGTGCCTTCTTCTGAAATAAAATGCCTCTACCTGGACATCCCTTGATGTACCTCAACACTTGCATCACAGCCTGCTAATGAACATCACTGGGTTTGTCTAAGAACTAATTTAGCTTACCCACTGCAAGAATAATATATGGCCTAGTGATGGTCAGATATAATAGCTTCCCCACCAGCTGTCGATATGCCTTCTTGTCCTTCAGCTTCATTGTATCATCAAATAGACGAACCTTAGGATCCATAGGAATAGTAGCATCCTTGGATCCTAGCATGCCTGTCTCCTGAATAATATCAATGGCATACTCTCTATGATATAATTATCCCTTACTTGCTTGTGGCAATCTTAATGCTCAAAAAGTATCTCAGCTTCCTAAGGTCTTTCATGACAAATTGGCGTGCCAAGTGCTCCACCTGAGAAATGCCATCTGCATCATCACCTGTGAGAATGAGGTCATCCACATACACAAGTGGAGCCACTGTACCACTATAGGTCTTTATCACAAATAGTGAATGGTCACATGAGGACCTTTGCATCCCAATAACAGATAACGCCTTTGACAGGCGCTAAAATTAGGCTCGGGGGCTCTGCTTAAGACCATAAAATGGCCTTACGAAGCCTGCATACACACTCCCCCAGAACCTCAAAGTCAGGCAACTACTACATATAAATCTCTTTCTGCAAATCTCCATATAAGAATGCATTTTTTACATCCAGCTGATGTAGATGCCATCCATAATGAGCTACAACTGAAACCAATATACGAACAGTGGAGAGCCGTGCAACTGGGGATAACATGTCAAAGAAATCCACTTCATAGGTTTGGGTGAATCCTTTGGCCACAAGGCAGACCTTATACCGAGAAATAGACCCATCTGGGTTATATTTCAAGGTAAAGACCCATCTGGCTCCAATAAGGTGTGCGCCAGATGGTAGAGGAGATAGCTCCCAAGTGCCTTTGTTAGTAAGAGCAAACATCTCTATGCTGCTTTTCGGTGTGGATGTAGTAGAGCCTGCTGGTACGAGGTAGGAATCTTAGCATTGGAAACTGCAGCAGTAAAGGCATGAAACTCCAAACCCAGAGAATCAGCATAAACAACACTCCCAGCAACACGATACTGTGCACAAGATTGTGGAGCCTTCCTGATAGCAATGGGTATATCATTGAACCTGAAGACAACATCAAGAGAAGGATCATCAGTACCCTCAACACATACCTGAGCGGGGGAGGACGATGGTGGCTCAATGGGGACTGAGGGGGGGTGTCCTCTCTATAAATGACAGGAAGCTGATATGTAGTACCCTTAAAGGTCTTCTCATCAGGTGGTACAACTTTGAATGTGCCCACATTTTGCTTTGTAGTAGATACACCACTACTCTGAGAGAAATCCTCCATGGCTGCAAGAGGTACATTCATTGGCACGACCATCTCAACCTCTTTCAACTGATGACTTGAGGTGGAAAAATATGGAATAGACTCATGGAAAGTCATATCCGCATTAACATAGTGTCTTTGGTGTATAGGGTCAAAACACCTGAGTGCGTGAATAACCAAGAATACATAATCGCCCTTAGAGCCAATTTGTCATGACAGGTCCAAGGAGGTGTACAAACACCACAACTAAAAGTCTTTGGCGGCACAAGCAATAAATCTGAATCAAGATATAGGCTGTTCCATGGGATCTACTCATGAAGCATAGAGGAAGCCTGTTAATGAGATAACAGGCAGTAAGAACTGCATCCCCCAGTAACTATGCGAAACACTATTCTGAATAAGCAGAGCTTTAGCTGTATCCAGAATACAATATTTTCTTTTAGCAATCCCATTCTGTTGTGATGTGTAAGGGCACGATGTTTGATGCACAATGCCAAGTGACCCATACAAGTCAGCCAAATTCTTAGTACAGAATTATAAAGCATTATCAGTTTTGATCTTCTTAATGCACACACCAAACTGTGTTTTCACAAGCATCACAAATTGTTGAATAAGACAACCAACTTCTGATGTATTTCGCATCAAAAATGGCCATGACAAGCGGGAGAAATCATCCACAAATAACAAATAATACCGATAACTCTGTCGGTCTGCCATACGGCTAGGATCCTAGACATCACAATGCAATAAATTAAAGCAAGCAAAACTATTGGATTCGATAGAGGTTGGGAAACTAGCACGGTCTTGCTTCCCCAGCTGACAGGCATCACACTGAATCTTTATGGCAGGAGAAAGATGAGGGAAGATCCAACGTAGCTTATTCAGCAAAGGATGGCCTAGTCGTCTGTGCCACTACAAGGCACTCCCTGCGGTAGTACTCGTCTGACAAGCTACAGCAGTAGGACTCTAAACCAGCCGGTACACCCCCTCCTCATGGCCACCACCAATAATCCTCTCCATCATGTGGTCTTGAAATGTACATCCAACCGCATCAAAAATGGCACGACAATTCAATTGCTTAGTAATAGAACTAACAGATAACAGTTGCATTGTCATGTCATGCACATAGTAAAAATCAGAGAGATGCATGAAGGGAGTAATTGATACCCCTCCCTTACCACAGATGGGAGCATGCCTACTATCTGTAAGCTATACTGAGCGATCCTGTGGTGTCTTGTGCAAATTCCCAAAATAGTGGGAATTCCCTGTCAATTGATTTGAGGCACTTGAATCAATCAACCAGAAGCTATTCATATCTGATGCAGATGCATAAACTGTTGTGCCTGAAGACTGAGACTGCTCATGGGTCAACTATGCTAGGTGCTGTACAATTGTATCATAGTTCGCTTATGCAAGGGCAACTGCCTTTGTAGATACGGCTGAAGGTGTAGTCACAGAAAATTGGTTGGCAACTACAGGCCTTCCAAGTTTGTTTTAGCACTTGGCCTCAATGTGGCCAAGTTTCCCACAATAAGTACAGGTAGGCTTGCTTCAACCGCCATCAGCACGCCCCTTGCTTTTGCTTCTGAAGGCTCCTGTCCATCCTCCACGAGTACTCACAGCTGCATAAGCAGAGGTGTTACTAGTAACACCTTCTGGCATAGACTGGATATGCAACCTACTAAGCCTTCTATATATCTCCTCAATAGGGGGAAGATCAGATAGTGTCAAAATCGGTGAGCGTGCAATAGAATAACTGTCATTGAGCCCTATCAGAAACATATGTGCAGAGAACTCCTTCCTCTGATCCCTACATTTGGTTGAGGTACACATAGGCCTGCATGGATTGTATTTCTCCAAGAGTCCCTTCAGGGCGGAATAGTACTGCGAGAGACTCATGGATTCCTGCTTCAAGTGACAGATCATAATGGATCTAGAAGACCTGGGTGGAGTTGAGTTCATGAGAATAAGCGACCTTCAGGCCATCCCACATCTCCTTGGTCGTCTTATAATACATGACTTCATCTCCAATGTGAGGTATAACACTGTTGAGTATCCAGGTCCTCACCATAGCATCATCTCTGTTCCAAGTTGCATATTTTCCTATCTTTTGCTCTGGTGGTGCTTTTATGAGAACATGCTGCTTCTCATATCCTTCTACAGTCAGAAGAAATGCCTAAGACCACCGGGAGTAGTTGGTCTCATCAAGCTTCATAATAGGGGCAAAGAATGGGTTCTTGTAGATTACATTGTCTCCAGTTTGTTCTGTTGTAACCTCGGATTCTGACGATGAGGAGGCCATAGTGACAATGACCCACAAACTTCTCCAAACGTAGATCTGAAATCTGACACAAAACGGGGAATACACACCCCAAAATGTCTACCAAGCGGGGAATACACACCCCAAAAAGCTCCGTTCACATGCAATCAACAATCAAAGGGGAATACACACTGCAAAACATGTATCAATAGGGGAATACACACCCCAAAATAGAAAAGAAAATTCTGATTTGATTATACCATCAAAGAAGAATTTCTAAACTTCTTTCCGGAGGATCCTTGCTTTAAAACTCCATCACCAACGTGCGAAGGATCTTCCTAAACCCCGAATCAAGGGAGATCAGGGTCTCTGACCCTCTCCTTACTGTCGGAAGAGACCCAATAGCAAGAAGAGGGCGTTGGAGAGGAGCAAGAGGGTCGAGGAACCCCCTGTTGTTGCTCCTACGACTGCAGTTAGCGGCGGCGTTGCCTGTGCCTGGGTGGTGGCGATGCTGCTGCTGCTGGCGGTGGGCTTGAAGGTAGGGTTAGGGTTTTTGGAGGTGGAGTCATCAACTTGGCTCTGATACCAAGTTGAAGAAAATGATTTTTCTTAATTACCTTGGTATCCCTACACCTCTTTATATAGAGAGAGGTGAGGGAAAAGTTACACCATAAATCCAACAATATTAAACTCAACACTCCTTTCACGCTTGCGCTAAGTAGGAACATTATCTATTAAGCTCCTTCACTGAGCTCTATTATTGCTCTTTTTGTTATTTTCTTTTGGGATTGTCATGTACTTTTCCTACCTCTATATATTGAGAAGTAAGGTTACAGAATAATGCAACTTGGTTCATTTCCTTCTACCTGGTATCAGAGTTGTAGTCTTTAGTTGAGGTTCGGTACCTATCTTTATTCCTATCTCTTTCCTTCTCCCCAACAACAAAAAGAAAAAAGAAAAAAAAACTCTTAGGAAGCAAGAGGTTGTCAGTGAACATTCACGTCGCTGCCAGCCTCTAGGCCAATTTGACGGGCTGTTTACTCCTAAATAAACGTCACCTTCATTCCTCACGCATTGGGCAGCTTATTAGGGTCATCATAGACCCCAACGCTGCCGTACAGTGCTACCTCCTTGCTGGTAAGTGTTGCCATCTGGTTGCGGGACTCTTGTAGGGCCAGTGCCTAGCCACTGGACCCCTATAGGGTTCACCTAGCGACGCCATCGTCCTCTTCTCGCAACCCACCACTGCAACCTCGCTGCCAAGCGTCAGCATTGCCTTTTCACCAGCTGCGAGACCCTTGCAAGGTCGTTGCCCAACCACCGCGAGTCCTGAAGGGTCATCACCCAACCTCTAGCCAGTCATCTTCCTTACACACAGGGCCTGTGCATGGCCTGTTGTCCCTATTTAGGGTTCCTCTTGTCCCAACAGGGAGCATGTTGGTTCCTCTTATGATCTGATTTTGCACCTACTTGCGTGAATTCCCGTTGGGTTGGCTCTATTTGAAGAAGGCAACTTCAAGCTCTTCTAAGGTGACATCAGAATCTATGTCAGAGGCAAAGACATACGAGCGTCCCTTCTTTGGTACCATGGTGAAGTTAGATGAGACCAATTATCCCCGATGGTCACAGACGTTCCTGATGATCGTGGAAGGTCATGACAAAGAGCATATTCTTCAACCAGAGCCAGTTGAGAAGACAGGCAGGAATGCATCTTGGAAGAAGGATAACGTCATGGTTCGTGCATGGATCATGACTTATGTTATTCCTCAGATTGGTGATAAGATCATGTACTATCGGATATTAAAAGAGATGTGGAATAATTTACATGACACATATTTCCACAAGAACTCTAGTAGGTCTTCCAGATTTGTAGCAAGCTCTCACAGCTTCGTCAAGAGACTGTCCGCTATCCCAATATTTCTCCACTTTGAAGGGTCTCCTTAAGAAGTATAATGCGTGCAGGCCAATCTGCACGTGTGCTTCATAGAGGGAGTATCGGAAGGAGGTTGTTGTTGTACAGTTTTTATCTGGCCTTGAGTTGAAATTTTCTATTGTTCGCTCCCAACAACTTTCCCTGTTTGAGTTACCTTTTCTTAAGGATGCCTACAACAGATCGAGTAAGATTGCTTTTACCCAACCTTTTGCCGGCGTTATAGGATAGACCTCTACCCTTGTTGCTACTTTTGGACGGGGTAAAGGGGCTCCTACGCCACATGGTAGGGGTTGTGGTCCTGCATCGGGTGGGAGAGGACACCCTTTGTGCACCTACTATGGCAGGCCTAGACACACTAAGGCCACATATTGGACCAACCATGAGCGATCTCCTATAGCTAATTAGGTCGTTGCATCTCTAGAGGCGTCGAGTGACAGTTCCAGGAGCATACTACAGTGAGTTACTCCAGCACATTTCTCAGTTAACTTAGGAAATTCCTATCACCCTTGAGACAGCCGCCTTGGCCTCCTCTTCAGGTATAGAGTTTGCCTTTGCATCTCATCTTGATGATCAGTGTACAGATTGGTTGGTCAACTCTGCAGCCTCGTGTCACCTTAGTGGGGACTAATGGTGCTTTCATTGCCTCAAGCTTGTTCCATTAGGCAGGACAGTATAAGTAGCAGATGGGAGGCATTCCCAAATAGCAAGAAAGGGGAGGTGTTTGTTACCCCTACGCTAAGGTTGCTAGATGTCTTGTTTGTGTCGGATTTTCCTATTAGCCTACTTTTTGTCAGTAAAATTACCAAGGAATTGAATTGTCATGCGATATTTAATGCCCAGACGTGTTTTTTAGGACAAATTGATAGGGAGGACGATTGGTAGCGGTCGTGAAGAGGGGTTTGTCTATTGACTGATCCAGTCTCCCTTTGCTGGTGCTTGCCATGTGGGGTTCTCCTTTACTGCTGGGAGTCCATTCTAGTGGCACCTCCACCTTGGCTATCTTCCACTGGACAGGCTCAAACATTCATTCATCACATCTCTCACTGCTATGATTACTTATGATGCTTGCTAACTGGGCAAGCACCATTGTGCCTCTTACCTTACTAGCTGTAGTCCTAGGTCTACAAAGTTATTTCAACTAATTCATATTGTTGTGTGGGGCCCTAGTTGTATTTCTGATCGGATGGGTCACTGTTATTATCTTGTTATTGTGGATGACCTCTTGTTTATCTTGGGTGTTTCTCCTGAAAAATAAACTCGATGTTGGCACTATTTTGGATCATTTTATTTTGGAAATTAAGACCCAGTTTTTTGCTTCAGTTAAAGTTGTGAGGCCTAATAATGCTCTTCCATTATGTACCAAGAAATTATCTAATTTCCATTAATCTCATGGGATTGTGCATCAAACCACTTGTGCTCATATACCTGTTAGCAAAATAGGGTAGTTGAGAGGAAGCATAGACAAGTAAGTATAGACATTTACTTGATGTGACATGTATTCTTTTGATTCACCATAGTGTTCCTTCACTTTACTAGGGAGATGTTCTCACTGCCTGCTACCTGATTAATAGGATGCCAAGTTCTGTTATCCACGAGTAGATACCTTGGTAAATATTGCATCCGGATAGTGAAATATTTCAGGTGCCTCCTCGCGTCTTTGGGTGTGTTGCTTTTATACATCCTCTTGGTTAGGATAAGCTAGCTCCAAGGGCAATTAGGTGTGTCTTCTTGGGGTATTCTAGGACTCAGAAAGGGTATCAATGTTATGATCCCATCTCTAGCAAACATTATGCGAGCGTTGATGTCACCTTTCATGAGTCTATTCCTTATTTCTCTGTGGTGGGTAGTCTCTCTCGAGGCCACGAAGGAGCCCATGCCTATGCCTCCTACTCCCTTAGAAGCTATCCCGATCATGGACCCTATCCCTCTTTCTAGTGAGCCTAAGAGGTTTCCTGATCCTCTTGTCACTTACAGGCTCCTGGTTACCTACAGGCAACACTGCTCTTCCTTGACACCACCATCTCCCTCGAGTACTGGTGAGTACAAGTGATTTACAGACTGATGATATATTGCCCAGTTGTGATGATGCAGAACCAGTTATGGATGCCAATGCCTCAGAGCAGTTGCAGGATGCAGTGCCTATTGATCTTGAACTTTCGATTGTTGTTCAAAAGGCGCCCCGTAGTTGTGCCTATTTCAAGGGTCCTGTCTACAGAGGACCTAGGCACCGATTTTTGGAGGTTCTCCTATGCATTATCTGCTGCATAGATTCCATCTACCTACTAGTAGTCCATGCTTGATCCGAAGTGGCATTGGGCCATAGAGGTTGAGATGGCTGCACTTCGTTCTCGTGGTAACTAGGAGCTTACTGCACTACCAGATGAGGTAGCAATTGTCAGTTGTAGATGGGTGTTTACCATAAAAAAACAATCCAAATGGGTTAGTTGCTAGACACAAGGCCTAGCTTGTTACAAAGGGGTTCATGCAAGCAAATGGAGTGGACTTCTTTGATACCTCTTCTGTCGCACGCCTTCCCACAGTGTGCATCTTGATCTTTATGGAAGTTCAGCATGATTGGCAGCTTCATTAGTTAAATGTGAAGAATGCATTCCTCTATGGAGATCTCCAAGAGGAAGTTTACATGCAACAGCCCCCTGGCTGTGAGACCAAGGTTCGAAATGTCGATTTCGACGCTATTTTGATAAATTTTCGAGTGTGCATTTCGCTAGCATGCTGAGGGCATGCTGTAGAAATGCCCGTGTTTCAACGTTAAATTTTGACGATTTCGATGTCCTAAAAATAGTCCATTTTAGAGGCATGTGAAGGGCATGCCAGAGGCACGTTAATGCATGTTGACAAACATGACAGAACTAGTCAAAATAATTGAAATTTTAAGAATAACTATTTAAATGGATAAACATTTCCACTTAAACCCTAAAGCCTATCTTATACTTACTATTTAAATGGATAACTATTTTCAAAATTAAGGACTACAAGAAGAAAAGTGTTAATACTAATTCAAAAGGGGATATATTGGTGATAAATTGTTAAAGTTGAAGGAAATGAGGAATCTTATTCAGAAAGAAAGCCTTACACCTCTTTATATAGAGAGAGGTGATGGAAAAATATTACAAGACCCCCCACTACAAAGTAGAAATAATAAAAAGACTCACAATATAACGTAACATTTTCCCTCAAGTTGGAGTATATATCTTAATCATGCTCAGCTTGTTCCTACACTTCTCAAATAAGGGGCTAGATAAGGGCTTGGTGAACATGTTTGTAGTTTACTCTAAAGAGGCTAAACAGGAGGTGCGAAGTAGACCTTGTTGAATCAGACTTCTAGTATAGTGACAATCTATCTCCACATGCTTTGTCTGTTTATGAAATATAGGGTTATTCGCTATGTATGTGGCAACTCTGTTATCACAGTACATCTCTATAGGCTCCTCAATAATAACATAAAGATCTTTCAATAATGATTGTATCCAGATCATTTCAGCAACTGTATGTGCCATAGCACGGTACTCTGATTCGGCACTAGAACGTGACACCACGCTTTGCTTTTTACTCCATGCACCAGATTTCCTGCAACAAAGGTACAAAAACCTATGATGGAACTCTTGTCCCTAATATCTTCTGCATAATCCGCATTAGAGTATCCAACAATAGTCATAGGAGCTCCTCTCTGAAACAAAAGACCTTTACTTGGAGCCTCCTTGATATATTATAACACCTGCATTACTGCCTGCCAATGCCCATCTGTAGGCCTGTGTAGAAACTGACTCAATTTGCCTATTGCAAGGCTAATATTTGGCCTGGTGATGGTTAGATAAAGTAATTTTTCTACAAGTTGCCTAGATGCCTTTTTATCCATCAATCTAGTAGACTCATCAAATAGGTGAACCTTTGGATCCTTAGGGATATTTGCTCCCTTGGACCTAAGTATGCTAGCCTCCTGAAGGATATCCAATGCATACTTCCTTTGGGACATAACAATCCCCTATTTGCTCGTGGCAACCTCAATACCCAAGAAGTACTTGAGTCTACCAAGGTCCTTCATAACAAACTATCGTGTCAAATACTCCTCGACCTGGAATATACCAGCCATGTCATCACCTGTGATAATAAGATATTCAATATATACGAGTAGGGCCACAACACCCCTATTAGTTTTCCTTACAAATAAGGAATGGTCTGAAGACCTCTGTAATCCAATCATTGACAATGCCTCTGATAAGTGCTGAAACCATGCTCTAGGACTCTGCTTAAGGCCATAGATTGCCTTACGTAATCTGCACATGCACTCCCCCTGAACCTCGAAACCTTGAGGTTGTTACATGTATATCTCCTCCTGAAGGTCACTATAAAAAAAAGTATTTTTGACATCCAGCTAATGGAGTGACCATCCATAGTGCGTTGCCACAGAAATAAGAATACGTACAGTGGAGAGCCAAGCAACTGGCGAAAATGTGTCAAAGAAATCCACTCCATAAGTCTGAGTGAATCCCTTGGTTACAAGATGAGCCTTGTACTGAGAAATAGACCTATCGGGGTTGTATTTCAAGCCAAAGACCCACCTAGCTCCAACAAGGTGTGCTCTAGAGGGTAAAGAAGTAAGCTCTCAGGTGCCTCTATCACGAAGTGCAAACATTTCCTCTTCCATTGCTGCCTTCCAATGTGGATCTAGAAGTGCCTACTGATAAGATGTAGGTATTGTAGAATTAGACATCGCAGTGGTAAATGCATGAAACACAACACCCAAAGAGCGAGCGGACATTGCACTCTCAACCACACGATACTGAGCACATAAGCGAGGAGCTTTCTGAATAGCAATAGGAACATCATCATCAGCAGGACCTAAAGAATCATCAAGAGGAGAAGTATTGTTAGTGGACTCAATATGTACTTGATCAGGGGTGGACTGTGGTGGCTCAAGAAGGACAGAGGAGGAATGGGGGTGTGTAATTTTCTCTCATTGATATGTAGAGCCCTTGAATGTCCTTTCATCTGGTGGTACAATTCTGAATGAACTGGCAGGCTGCTCTGGAGTGCTACTACTGGTCTGAAAATCATCCATGGACATAGGAGGCACAGGCATAGGTGTAGCAATTTCCACATCACGCAGCTAATGAGTATACGTGGAAAAATAGGGAATTGACTCATGGAAAGTGACATCAGTACTAACATACTGCTTTCTGTGTATGGGATTAAAGCACCTGTACCCTTTCTGAGTTCGACAATAGTCAAGGAATACACACTTGACTGCGCTGGGGGCAAGTTTGTCATGACCAGGTCCAAGTAAGTGAACAAAGGCAACATAGCCAACTGTCCTAGGAGGCACCAAAAATAAATCTGCATTAGGATATAACACTATCCATGGTAATTGTTCATGAATCACAGAAGAAGGAACCTTGTTAATGTGATAACAGGCTATGAGTACTGCATCCCCTAGTAAATGTGTGGGACACTATTCTGATTAAGCAAGGCACGAGTTGTATCCAGAATTTGTCTATGCTTTTGTTATGCAACCCCATTCTACTATGACATGTAAGGGCAGGAGGTCTGATGTAGAATACTAAGAGAAGCATAAAAAGTGGCCAGTTGCTTGGTACAAAATTCCAATGCGTTATTTGTTCTAATAGTCTTAATACACACATCAAACTGATTCTTCACAAAAGCCACAAACTGTATGATAATAGAACTAACATCTGATTTATTTCTCATCAAGAATAACCATGACAAACATAAAAAAGCATCCACAAATAACAAATAATAACGATGACCATGCCTGTCTGCAACACAACTTGGACCCTACACATCACAGTGTACTAACTCAAAACAAGCAGAACTACTAAACTTGTAGATGCTTGAAAATTGGTTCTATGGTGCTTCCCCAATTGGCAAGCATTACACTGGATCTTGGTGGCCGACAAGAGATGTGGAATGAGCCGATGTAGCTTGTCCAAAGATGGATGACATATTGTTTGTGTCACTGCAAGGCACTGCTAGTAGAACTCATTTGACATGCTGCAGCAACCAAACTCTGAGCTAGCCAATATACACCCCCCTCCTCATATCTGCCATCAATCGTCCTCACCGTCATTCGGTCTCGAAAAATACATCCAACATCATTAAACATCGCACGACAGTTCAGTTGTTTTGTAATAGTACTAGTAGAAAGTAACTGCACGGCCATATCAGATACATAGTAAACATCTGAGAGGTGCATAGTAGAGGTAACCGACACTCCTCCCCTACCACAAATAAGAGCATGCCTACCTTCTGCCAATTGGACTAAACGCCCCTGTGAAACACCTTGCATGTCTCCAAAGCACTGGGAATTCCTAGTAAGATGATCTGACGCATCAGAATCTAGCAACCGGATAGTAGTCATACCTGAAGAAGTAGAAGCATAGCCTGTTGTGCCTGAAGATTGAGCCTAATCATGTGTCAACTGTGCCAGGTGTTGTACCGCAGAATCATAATCTGCCTCTGCAAGCATAAGAGACTCAGGACACTGAAGTAGGAGTCACAATAGCTTGGTTGGCAACAATAGGCCCCCCCAAGTTTGTTTCAACACTTGGTCTCAACATGGCCAACCTCCCACAGTATGTGCACGTTAGCTTGCCACGAGCATCATCTCCACATCCTCTTCTTCTACCACGAAAAGGACCTCGTCTGTTACGGGCACCAATAGCTGCATGTGCAGATGAGGCAGGAGTAGAAATCACCTCATGTCTAGACTGTACTTGCAACCTGTTCAATCTCCTGTAAATCTCCTCAATAAGAGAACTTCGACAAGGTAAGAATTTGAAACCGAGCTACTGCATACTCATCATTCAGACCAGCAAGGAATGTATGAGTAGAAAATTCCTTCCTCTGATCTTTGCATGTGGTAGATGTGCACATGAGTCGGCAAGCATTGTACTTTTCCAAGAGACCTTTTATAGTAGAGTAATATTGTGAAAGGGTCATTTTCTCTTGCTTTAGTGGCACAAATCATAATGAATATGAAAAACTTAAGTGGAATTTAATTCATGAGAGTATGCTATCTTCAAACCATCCCACATTTCTTTGGCAGACTTGTAGTACATTATTTTATCTCCAATCTGAGGAATAACACTATTCAGTATCTAAGCTCTCGCCATAGCATCGTCCCTCTTTCACGTTACATACTTGCCTGTCTTGTGTTCTAGTGGTACCCTAGGAAGCACATCCTGCTTCTCATGCCCTTCCACAGTTACAAGGAAGGTTTGAGACCAACGAGGGTAGTTGGTCTCGTCCAACTTCACAATAGGTGCAAAGAAATGACTTTTATACACACTAGTTTCTCCTACTTGTCCACCTTGTCTTGTATTAAGTTTGGATCCAGAATAGGAAGCCATGATGCCCCTTCAACAGTCATAAACTCACAAACTAATACAAAAATCAGATCTGAAAACAGCCACTAAATTGTGGTATACACACCTCGAAATCCACACACATGCGGTTGGACACTTTGTCAGTACACCAAAGGAAAATACACACCCTAAGATATCATCAAGCAGGGGAATACACCCCAAATCTAATGAAGAAATCCGAAAAATACCATTAAACCACCTTCCAGAAGATCCTCGAATCTAAAACTCTATCAATCACTATCCAAGGAGCCTTCAATCAGACAGAGCAGAGATGTGTCCTCTCTCTGCTGCTAAACACCAATAGTGAGAGAGAGCACGAGGGAGAAGGGTCGGACTAGGCGATGAGCGGTGGGCAAGGGCTAGCTGGCGGCTGCTATCAGCGATAGGTGGCGGGCGGCCTTGGCGACAGCCTGCTCGCTACCCGGCGGCTACTACTAGCTGTGCTGTTGGTGACGCAAACCACCAGTAGCAGCACTGGTGGCCGGTGCTACCGGCTGCAGTGGTGGAGAGAGAGGGGGGGGCTGACGGTGGGGGTTAGGGTTCTTTTGGTGGAGCCCTCAATTTAGGTCTGGTACCAAGTTCAAGGAAATGAGGAATCTTGTTCAGAAAGAAAGCCCTATATCTCTTTATATATAGAGAGATGATGGGAAAATATTAGAAGGCCCCCCATTGCAAAATAGAAATAATAAAAATACCCTCACAATATAACGTAACAATTGGTATTAGGAAAATTTGAGGAAATTACTAAAAGTGATTTAAAATGGGTAAAAATGTTACAATATGAAAAAAGCATAAGCTCTAGAAGACCAAAATCATGTTTTGAGGAGCCCCCACCATAATGTGAATCATCAATATCTTTTTAGTTGGCGATATGCGATACATAACTCGTACAACAGTAGCAGTAGTGCAGCACACCAACAGCTAGCTAGCAACCAATAATAGCAATGGCGTGAGGCATGTGTCACGTGCGCGCAACCTAGCAACAGGAAACGACGCTAACCGACATACCGTCAACATGCTGACAATTTCGGTGGCATGCCGCTGACATGCTGGAGACATCCCTGCATTTCAATAAGTATGTCGTGTCGATATGGCATCTTGTCAAAAACCTCCGTTTCGCCGGCGTGCTAGGGGCATTTTAATCATTGTGTGAGACTTAGGGGGAGTGTGTATGCAAATTGTGGAAGGCGATATATGACCTGAAACAATGCCCCAGGGTCTGGTTCCAAAAACTCTCCGAAATGGTAGAGGCTATTGGTTTGTAGAGGTTTTCATCTGACCACTCTTTGTTTATCAGGAAGACAAGGAAAATAGTAGTGGTGCTCCTTGTTTACGTGGATGATTTGATCATTACAGGAGATGATGTGACTAGCATAGTTGAGGTCAAGAAATGTCTTGCAGTTAAGTTTGTCATAAAGGACCTTAGGTTGTTGAGATGCTTTTTTGGGATTGAGTTTGAACATAAGAAGAAGGGCATAGTGCTATCTCAGAGAAAGTATGCACTTGATGTTCTATAGGAGACTGGCATCCTAGGGGCTAAACCAACAAATATTCCTATGAACCCCAAGGCTTGCCTATATGATGAGAAGGTAGAGGTGGTGGACAGTAGGCAATATAGACAGCTAGTTGGCAAGCTCTTATACCTAATCATCACTGAACCAGATTTCCCTAGTAGTGGGAAAACTGAGTCAATTTATGGACAAGCCAACAAGGCAAGATTGGGATGTTGTAATGATGGTACCAAGATACCTGAAGACATCAGGACGAGGGATTCTGTTTAGTAGAGGGACCTCCATGAGTGTGATAGGCTATTCAGATGCAGAATATGTAGGGTGCTTAGTTGACAGAAAGTCGACTATAGGTTTTTGTACTTATGTGGCAGGAAATCTAGTGGCATAGAAGAGTAAGTAGTAGCTAAATGTCTCTCGATCTAGTGTCGAGTCTGAGTATAGAGGTATGACCTACTCTACTGCAAAGATGATGTGGGTGTGATTGATCCTTGCAGATTTGCACATATTCCTTAACACACCTATGGAGATGAGATGTGACAACAGAGTGGCCACTTACATAGCTAACAACCCCTAGTTCACGAGAGGACCAAACATGTGGAGATTGATTGTCACCACTCACGTGACTTGATCCAACAAGAACTCGTCTATACTACTCCAGTCTATTCAAATGACCAGACAACAAATATCTTCACCGAGCCATTGCCACATTCTTTATTTAATGTTCTAAGCTGAGCATTATTGATATCTATGCTCCAGCTTGAGGGGGAGTGTTGAGCCCCTTAGGTTTTTGTTCTCTATTATTGTTCTTTTTATTATTTTCTTATGTGATTTTCAAGTATTTTTCCCACCTCTCTATATATTAAGAAGTAGGGTAGGGTTGTAGATTAATGCTACTTGATTCATTTCCTTCTGCTTTATCATATTAGTTAACACATTAACTTTGAATGAATATTTTCTTAGTAAAGCATAGGTTAAGTCATTATTGAACTAAACTCAAATGAATGAACATATAGATGTCAAACTTCTTATCAAACTATTGTCAAAACTTGCTCCCAAAATAATTTTGGATGTAAGCAAACTATTAATGAATCAAACTTGGAACTTTGGATTGTTTCCTGAGCTGAACTCAAACATGGGTTGTTGAATATATGACGAACTCGAACTTTTACAGTTTTATCCAACTCAAATATTGTTTCCATCTATAGTATTGCAAGCTCACAATCTGAGCATCCGGTTCTCTTAATGATTGTCTAAATATTGATGTATTGTCTACCACGAAACCAGCCGTCTGCTTATAGTACAGGTTTGCCCTGCATTCACATCATTGATGCTGATGTGTTCCATCACAATAGTTATCTCAAACTTGTCATGATATAAGAAGATTCATTTACTTTTATGTATGCTAGTTGGTTTTAGTAATACACAAGCTCCTTGTTTTAAAAGTTAATTAGACCTTTTTTCAGGGCCTATATGAACTGCATATCTTGCAATTGCATATGTCATTCTAGTTAAAGCATTCCACGTTCATTTTCATCGTGATAATTTTTATTTTTTTCTCTACAATGTTGTCATAAATATATCCGGAGGATAAAGATTACCAATTTGATTATTCCTTTCTGAGACTTCTTGGTCATTTCGTGCCCACACTAAATTGAAATGATGATATAGGTAGCTATATCAGGATACAATCACAAGTTGAGAATCTTGCTAGAGTCAATTATATCAAAAATAGCAAATTTTGAAGTTAAAGTTGATCGTTTTGCAGTTATCAAGGTATGAATCAAGCTTCTTACTGTTAAATGTTTCAGCATTATTTCTCATTATTTATAGCGGTTCCTTCATTTTTATACCTGCATAAGTATTCTGTGTTCCCTCACCGAATAGCAATACCTGACTGCTTGAGATTTAGCTACCTGATGAATTGTGGCATTCTTTGTGATCGTTGACATTTTCCTTTTATTATTTCCTATAGTGTTTCCTTTCCTTTTGGCACTGTTTGGAGAGAGGAACAAGGTATGAGGGATTATATGAGAAATAAAGACTTTTTCCCTTTTCTTATTAGTGATTTGGAGTCACATCAAGAATTAAGTTTGAAAAGGTAATGGATTAGACAATAAATGGTTGTTACAAATTAGATGATTATGCTGGATTTTCATATCAAAGAGTGAATTGATCTTCTTTGCACCACATCAAGGAATAAAATAATGCAATAAACTTATTCCAGAATTCTTTCCACAAAAAAAACTTATTCCACAATTTCTCAATTCTAGAATACTCATGCCAAAACAATCAATAAGTAAGCTCATTCTTGTAAAAAGAGAACCCCTTTTGCACATCTATTGCTGCATTCAGTCACATGGCCAAAAATTTTGATTCATGGATAGAGAAATACAGCTGTTTATTTTGTTTTTTGGCAACATATTTTGTATGGCCACAAGATGCAAAAGTGCTTTTGGCCGTGATTTTAGCAGCCAATTGAGCAATGGGTTTTCTTGGGGCCAAAAGTTGACTGCATGGAGAGAGACCTTTTTGTCCATGTACCCAACAATTTCAACTAATTATTATGGGCAATTTTTATCATTCTGTTCTACTATAGTGGCTATAAAACATGCAACAGACAATACTTGCAGATAAGCCTAGGAAAAATGTTACCTGACAACTTGTGGCTACTAGCTCCATTCGTGAAATTCATGAGTTTAGCCAAATTAGCCATGTACTGAATGTGATCACTGCAATTTCTGATTAGGTGCTTTTGGATATATTGAGGGCACATTGATTTAATAAGGCAAAGCCATTTTATTCACACAGTGTCAAGGCAGGGATATCCCTAGGTCCTTTTTTTGCCCTATACCTTCCATTAAATACTTCCCCCCCTCTTTAGAGACCTTCAACATAGACTCTCTTCTTCATGCGCTTCTGACCAGAGTTGCAACAAAGCACATGCTAACACACCAGCGCTCCATGTGTCTCAAGCATCAGCAATGTTGATTAGGCAATGCAGGCAGTGGCATAGTATTGCTTGGATGCATGCATAGATATGTGCTATATTCCACAAAGAGCATTGTAAGGCATGCTCTGTTCAGCAGGATGCACACACTGTTGTTTTAGCACATGGAAATTCTGTTGCTCACAGTCTCGTGCAAGGGCACAACTTGCTTGTTCTTCTACATTGGTGCACAATATCAGTTGCTTCTCCACTTCATGGTGGGTGATCTATTAAACAGCTTTTTATCCATTGTAAAGGGGAGAAGCACCAAGATGGAAGCTTTCCTCTTCATGACTTCTTTTAGTGTAAATCCTTCTCTACTTTTATGGATTTCGAGAATAAGCCATCTGCAAATATCTACGACACTCATCTATATGTATCTTACACCTTATCAAGGGTCCACTATCAAACTGGATAGTGCTGCTACCTTCATCCTATCACTTGCCGCATTCCTTTGATTCATCAATTAGAAAGAAGCGCATTCTCACTCAGCATGAACCTACATAGAAGACTGGTCCCATTACTGGTTGGGAATCTGTTAAGGCATTTGTGGCTACGTGAATGGTATATAGCACGTCGCGCTTCCTACTGCTAGAAAGATGTAGGATACCTTGCATATTATTACATCCCAGAAATATAATTCCAATGATCACTATGACTAAATTGAGAAAGTTAAAACCCCAAGAAGGCTTGATATTTCTTGCTTCTGTCTAGCTGTTCCTTTATTTTTTCAAAAAAAAAAAAAAAAAATCGTTTCTCTCAGTCTCTCGCTGAATATTATGGGGCACTGCTTAATTATTTGGGCATGCCTTTTCATCTTTTCCCGCATTCTAGCATTGTGGCATTAGAAGGATCCTCTTATCCAAGAATGTTGAGTTCTTTTGCAAGAGGAAATATTATGTTCAGGATTAACGCCATGCAAAATTGTCTGATTTGCAGTTGAAGCTGTCTCTTGTTTAGGAACATAAAACATTTCTTCAGTATCTAAGATAAGGTTTGCCATTTATCCAGGAAACCATGACAAAGGACTATGAGAATGTCAAATTTCAGCAGCCATGCAAACAGGCATCATATTATTGCTCATTATTATTGGAGGATGGCATGTGGCCATGGACTGAACAACTTGAAGTTCTTCCCCATCTTGAAGCTGATGATCTTGCTAAATTTGCACCCACCCTTCTCTCTAAGGTCTTTCTAGAGGGTTATATTGCAGGTTTGGAGCTCTATAAAATCTCTTCATTCCTTGGATGTACTTGACCATTATATTGGTTCTGAAGGTCTCATAATAACTGTTCAGGAAATTTGGAACCTCATGAAGCTGAATCACTAATCCAACATATTGAAAATGTTATGTTTTCGGGTGCACAGCCAATATGTAAACCCCTAAGTCCATCACAGCATTTGGCTTTTAGGATTGTCAAACTTGAGAAAGGTTTAACCTATTCCTACCCAGCCCAAGTCTTAAATCCAAGTGATGAGAATTCTGCTCTTATTCATTATATTCAGGTAAATGGTTTTAGATTTTCTGTGTTCAGAATAATCTGCTTCCATAGGTTATTATTTTAACCTTTCAGAAATATCATGTCTCTTAATAAAATATGATGTTAAATATTAATTGAGACAACCAGATCATCAAACTAATTTAGAAATTCCTCGTTATTATCTTAATATTTTCTTTTTATGGTTCTGTCACCAATACATCCCGATTGCACGTTACAACTTGGTACTTCATATGATAGAGATAAGCTTTCCCTACAGTTGATTCTTTTTGTAATAATGAAGCTTCATCGGGATAACGTCAAGCTAAATGTCAAGCTCCAGCTTTTTGTTCTGACTGCAAAACAACCTGCTTTTCATCAACTTCGCACTGTTGAGCAACTAGGATACATAACTATCCTGTGTGGAAGGTCTGTGAAATACATTGTCACTCATCCTTGCATGCCTTTTTTTTCTATCATTATTCTGGAACTCAAACATGAAACAAATGCAGGTACCATTCAGGAATTCAAGGCCTAGAGTTCATCATCCAGTCTACTGTAAAGGTATAATACTTTGAGATTTCCCTCTCATCAGTTACTCTTATCTTATATGTTATTTCCCCTGTTTACAGGATCCTGCACAGCTTGATGCTAGAGTTGAAGCTTTTCTTGAGGCATTTGAGGGAAAACTTAATGAAATGTCAGAAGAGGAATATAAGGTCAGTTCAGGAAAAGAGATTCTGGTGCTACCTATTTGGCTGTTATTTTTTTCTCTTTTTTTTTTTGTATTTTCTACCTATTTGGCTGTTAAAGCATTTTATTGGCATTGGTATTTCATGCATTGTTTCATACCATGAACTAGATGACTTCTTTTAATGCCAAGATACTTCCACGTGTTCAAATGTCCATTTCCATTTTTTTCTTCCATTTCAATTAAATGTTTCTTCTGAAACTAGGATTCCCAAGGGCTGGAAAAGCACAGCATAAAAGATCTTCAATACCATGAAAATGAAAAATAGATGAACAAAAGAATCTCAATGAGAGAAATTCTGAAAAGAAAAGGAAAACAAAACCAAAGAATTCAATTTGAATTCCAAAGAATTGATGAAGTGGGCCATTCACAAATGATCCATGGAGCTCCACAGTCACTTCTCGAGCATTACCATTGATAAAATGTGGTGGAAAGTAAGTTAAATGGCCGATACTACTCGAAACATTCCTCTTTGGCTGATAGGTACTGAAATTGGTATTCTTGTGATTGAATGGAACTACTTTTACTAGAGAATGCTTACCTACTAGTCAAGACTTAGATCAAACCGTACCCGTTCCAAAGTGAAAGAAATCATTTTATCTACAAATAGTGGCCAACTTGGTATGAATTTTTTCTTATATGAAATTTTCAATGCTTCTATGTTGGATCACATGATCATTGCAGCAGCAAGTACTTGTCAAAAAGCTTTTGTCGTGAATTGTGTAGGAGATTTTGGCTTATTAGGAATCTTAGGTTTTTATTGGGTGATGGGTACTTTTGAAGTTCGAGATTTGTTTCATTCATTCAAGGTAATAGGGAAAATTCTTTAGCTACTACTCTATGTGCTTGCCAATCATTTACCAGTGCAATCCAGAGAGGAGAATTATGAAACCACCTTGCAGCCACCTGCTTGGCTGGATGGCATGACCATGTCTACTAACTGCAATATTATGAGCAGCACAAAAGGCATTCAATCAACTGACTTATGAGACCATGAATTAGCCATTGTTGTTTGCCAGGTATGCTTTCTTGTGTTAAGAGTAACAATAGCAACCTAACAAGCTGACAATATTTAGAAATGGTGGAATAGGAAATTCTTTCCCATTATACTCATAATTGTGTTAGCTTATTTCAGATAAATACATTTTTCAGAGCCCTGATCATTGTTGATGACACTTCTAGTCACATGTTCTGTGCCGAAACTGGGTGACTATTAAATAATAATGTTAGTCTAAGCTTACCACTGTCTTACTCTTCTCACTCTGCTCACAGAACAATGTGAATGCACTAGTCGAAATGAAGCTTGAGAAGTACAAGAACTTAGGAGAAGAATCTTACTTCTATTGGAACGAAATATCAGAGGGCACACTTCAGTTTGATAGAGTTCAAACCGAGGTGCAACAGCTGTTCCTTAGCCAGAATAAATATAAATAAAGACATTTGGTTTCCTGTTTCTTGTTACAGATCTGCACATCATTTTTGTGACAGGTTGCAGCACTAAGGGAGCTCACAAAACAAGATCTGATAGACTTTTTCAACGAGTACATCAAAGTCAGGTCCCCTCAGAGAAGGACACTTGTTATACCGGTCTATGGATGTCTGCACTCTTCTGAATATGAGAGCGCAAAATCCAAGCCAAACCAAAAAAATTATACTCAAATCGATGATGTTTTCAGCTTCAGAAGATCGAGGCCTTTATATGGTTCCTTCAGAGGGCGTTCTGCGCAAGCAAAGCTGTAAACATCGTCCATTCCAAGTATACTGGAGTTCTGCATGGTAGGTTGCAGTTGTCTCTGAGTCATTGCTTATGGTTGGTGATACGGATACAGGATTCAATCCAATTCTAAATTTTTGAGATCACACACGACGGCTAGAAAGGAGGGGCCAACTTATGTCTGTGCAATTGTAAACTTTGTATCTACGGTATAATTTCCCCGACGAATTGTACCCAGTATTGTATCTACATTATGTCATACCTCATAGTTTAGTGCAATAGATTTTTGTAATTTGTTCGATGTGTCTTGTATATTTTTTGTTTGGTGTATTTTGTGATGATTAAGCTTAATTTTTCTTGGTAATATACAAAAATGCAAATTTAATGTGATGTTGACCTAATTTCAACAAGCACTTGGGAGTTTTTTCCATGTCGTGAAGCTTATTGAAGCTGATGGGCTTCGTAGATTTGTTGTTCTAAGTTCCTGACAATTTAATAACATCAAGAAAAATGTTTGTAATCTCATGAAAAAGTTTTTATGCCAAGCCTGTTATCAGATACAGACATGACATACCTTACGCAAAGAATTTTAAGATGTCTTCACATTTTCTCTGCTAGTGTTTATGAAAGGATCATGGATCTCTGTTGTGAATGAATTGGCCCAGATGGAAAATTAAAAGTTTGAACTGAGGCTCTGCAGAAACTTTTCAGCCATATGCTAGAAGCCAAGACGATACGCTAGATTGCAAATTTAACACTCAGGTATAAGATTTGTCACTGTGTTGGAGAATTAGACTTCCACGCGTATTCTAGGGTTTTAGGCTATGATTAGACTTCGGTAAGTTTTGAGATTAATTTCAAGTTGCAAGGGGGTTTTCCACCGCTTTGGAGTTGTATGACATTTAAGATGGCATTCTTAAAATTCTCTAAGCAAATGCACATTTAGATGAATATATATTGGTATTTAAAATTTAAGGTATATTGTAAACCTCTACTAATTGCATTGAATAATATTACAAAGTCTGAAGAAGTCGAGTTCCTTTGAAAAAGGGGGTAACGATATTGTGTAATGTATGTGCTTATTGCAAAAGGTGCTCGTTATGGTATGGTTGAATGGTAGGGATTCTTAACTTTGTTAAGAGAAATCCAAATTCAAGTATCCATCCATATATTATCTAGAGGATTGACATGTGAGGGATGGTTGATTCTTTCTCCACTTGCCCAATTGGGTACTGTGTCAACAAAAAAAGTTTGACAAGAGGCAATCAGTGAACATTTGAATCATTTTCTCATTAAGAATTCATCAATGATAAGATAGATAACCTTCTTGAAAAATGCAATCATAAGGCAAGGGAAATAAAGAAAGGAGATCTACTAGAAAGCAGATTAGATAAATGTGAATGTGATAATAAGAATCATACGGAATTCCAAGGTGTAATGACTTGTCACGCATTTAATATTTTAAGACATTTGAAGTCTCAGTCAGACGTCTAGATCTTTTCACGGGCGTCTGAAAATGAAATTTTTATACGCACACTGTGCCCTGCGTGCGGGCGGCGCACAGGACCGTCTTCTTCTCTCTCTCCCTTCCTTTTCTTCCCCAAACCCTAACCCCCCACACCGCCTATATAGGCCCCCTCCCATCTCCTCTCCACTCCACACACCAGCCACCACCACCACCTTCAGAGCTGTGCAGAGTGGCGAAAGGAGGCGAGCAAGGGAGAGCGGAAGGGAGGAGGAGAGAGTGGGAGGAGGAGGACGAGGTTGAGGTCGGAGGAGCTTCGGTGGAAGCTCGGCGGAGCTCGCGCAGCCACCGCGGGCGCGTGCGACAGGAGGAGAGAGCTCGGAGAGGCGACCTCCCAGCGCTCTGCAGCACGAGGAGGAGCAGGCGGAGAGCGTTGGAGGGAGTTCCTGATACTGGAAGTTTTCCAGTATCAGACATCTGGAGTGAAGTCCAAACGGCTGACAGGGTACCTGGACGTCTGGAGCTAAGGCCAGACGTCTGAAAGCTCATTTATCTCCAGGTACGTATCTCCCTACGCCGTGCATATCGCAGTGTAGGGTATATGTCGGCTAACCGGGCCTGCGTTGTCATACGCAGGTGCAACCTTGGGAAGGAGCGCGGATGCTTGCGCTTTTGGATGTCTGATCGCATCACCAGACGTCCGGATGTGCGTCCAGACGACCGGAGGCTTCGTCCGACGTCTGGAACTGCTTTCAGACGATCGTAGAGGAGGTCTGGACGCCTGAGGATACCGTAGGGACTTAAGATAACGATCTGGCACCTTCTAAGATGTCTGGACTTATTCCCAGACGTCTGATTTTGAACAGTATGCACGTTTTTGACCTGTTTGGGGTCCGATCAGGATCCGTTTTACACAAACGAAATACCTATATTTTCCTCGCGAGTTCCTCTACGTACTAGAGTCCTTTGTACACTGTTCTGAACTCTTCTTTGTGATGTATCCCCTAATATAGGGTTTCAGCCTGTTGCATGTTTGGGACTCGCAAAGACGCCTGGGTCTACGGTTTGAGCCCCCATTACTCTCGAGTTGCTTGGTAGAGTGGTTTAATTCTATTAATAATATTTAAATAAGAATATGCTTGTGGAAATAGCTGCATGGAACCCTAGGATGTAGCATGAACCTTAGGATAGAGAAATGAATGAACCGATTGAGCTGTATGATGTACTTGTATGCATGATTGAGATAAAACTACTAGCAATTGCCTGTATTATAATTGTGAGTTGCCTGTTAGAATATGAGCTTCATGTAATTAATGAATAATTACCTGTGAAATCATCAGTTGCATATATCGAATTATGGAAACACGAGCTGCCTGTATATGGACAAGAAATAAATTGTGAATGGTGAAATCTGGATCAGAATAAATGAAGTAAACATCATCATGAACCCTATGGGGAATTAGGAGTAAAACTCCTGTGGTTAGACGGAAACCTGGAATGTAGACGGGAAGTGTGCTGGCTCTTGAGTACGGGGTACCAAGGAGAGCAACTGTCCCCTTTTTGTGTAGAGCGGAGCTAGCCTCCCTTGGGTTGAGACCCGGGGTTAGGATTGGCCACTCTACACCGACTTCTGTTGGTTCTCATATACGTGGTACCGAGGCGAGCTACTAGTGTAGAGAGGGAGCTAGCCACCCCACGGGACCCAGGGTTCAACTAGCCACCCTACACTGACTTGTTAGGCCCTCTAGGCAAACCAGAGTAGTCAGACGAGGGTGCGCGGACTGTGGAGGGGCGAGACCTCTATTTTGAGAGGGCAAGGTCTTATACTGTTCTGTGCTGTACTTTAGGTGTACCCACTAGTGGAAACAACTGACCACGTGCCAGTGCGGGGTAGCTACCCGTGCGCTTATCACGCGTGCCGTAGTCACCGCTACGTCTTGACAATGACCTCGGGGTGGTTGACTGGGTGTAGGATTACTACGGGGGACTCTCCCGACCAGGAGAGCACCACGTGTACCTTCTACTCTACGGAAAAGACTTCAATCAAGATTGTTCCCACGAGGAATATGCAAAATCAAGAATATCTGAATGTTTGAGTAAAATGGGTGAAAAGGAAATACACATAAAACAGATAAATAGAAAGATAATTAAACCTGTTGCTTTTGCTATTTTTAGATAATATAGATACCACTCTACTCAGCATTCATTGACTCTGTCTTTTCATAATACTATTCAGGATCAGGAGTTGAGCAGCCCGAGCTTCCAACTGCGGAGGGTGCTGGGCCCAATCGAGCCCAGTCGTAGTTTTTCAGCACTTCCTTTTCGTTCCTTTACTATTGTAGTAAGTATTGGACTATTTCTTACTGTTTGACTCTATTGTTTACTTCCGCTTTCCGTTATTTTTGTTGTTGTGGTGGCATGTAATGAAACAGCAATTTTACTTTCCTTTACTACTTTGTAAGTTTTTTCTGCTTAGTTATATTGCCTATGTGAATGTGGTTTACTTTCCTGCTTTTTGGTTATTTCTTGTTGGACGACTGGGTCTTGGGATTAGTCGAGGAGAGCCGGTCTCAGGTCCCGTAGGGATCCGGGAATCAGGTCGTAACAACATGGTATCAGAGCAAGGCCGTCCCGAGAAATGAACTAATTGGCTTGAGAATAACCATTCAAGTGCATATAGCTAGGATAACCACCACAACGTATCGCTTTGATATCCGTTTCGAGTCTTTTCTCGAAAAAGTTTGGTATCATTGACCCTCTTATTCTGTCTTTCGCGTCTCCTTGCAGGAGATGCCTCGTCGGGGAGTTCTCGAGGCAAGCCGTGGTCGCGGCCATGGATGAGGTCGGAGGGGCGGACGTGCTGGGCCTGAGGTACTAGTTGACCCACCTCTTCTCTCGGGCGTTCAGGCCCAGGATCTTGCCAGCTGATCAGGGACATTATGCGAGAGGAGCTCCACCAGCCTCCACGGGCACCTCTCCCTGAGGACGTGGAGGGGGAGTCCTCAATGGGACAGAGAGACCGCCGCAGCGCCGGACGAGCAGGAGGGGGAGGGGGTGGTCCTCCACCGCCCCCATCTCACTTTGACACTTCCGAGCACAAGCCCTCTTTGTCTAGAGGTATGCCCGTTCCCCCACTGCAGCTGCACCATGAGCTTTTCGGACAGTTCCGGAAGCTGAAGCCCCCCTCCTTTAAGGGGGATGAGGACCCATATGAGGCCGAGGATTGGCTGGAGCAATAGAGAAGGTGTTTGACACCCTTTGCCCTCCCATGGAGTGCCACATGGCCTTTGCCACGTACCAGCTAGAGAGAGCGGCACATAGGTGGTGGAGGGTAGTCAAAGGCTAGGAGAGGAGAGAGCCGACGTGGAACCAGTTCGTGACTCTCTTCTGCGAGCAATACTTTCCGCAAACCTGGCAGGACCAAAGGAGGCGGGAGTTCCACACTCTCTTCCAGGGGATGATGACTGTTAGCGCGTATCGCACGCGTTTCCTGGAGCTGTCACGTTTTGCCTTGACCGCCATGGCTACGGAGGAGGAGCGGTTGTAGAGTTTACTGAGGGTCTCTGACCTGCTATTCGGGGGTATGTCAAATCCCTGAAGCTGCCCACCTTCTCACGAGTGGTTGAGGCAGCCATGACCTACGAGGAGACCAACCCAGCCGCATGAGATATCAACAGCGGACAGAAGAGGCCCTATCAGGCAGAGTACTCTCAGGGTCGTCGGAAGAGGAGGCACACTGCACCCGCAGGAGAGCCGTCTTGTTTTGAGGGGCCATCAATGACCTTCGGGGGCCCCAGATAGGGGCCAGCTACCAGCACTAGACCCTCGTCCAGCCGCCAGCAGGGACCTACTGAGGGAGGTCGTGTTCCCCTCTGCTACCAGTGTGGCTAGCTGGGCCACATTAGGAGAGACTGCCCATCTAAGGTCGGAGCACAGCAGATGCTCCCCACACCGAGCACTGGAGGCCGAGCTGGTGATTGTGGTCCCCAGGCTCGTAGGAGAGGGCAGCACTCACGAGGAGGGTACCAACCAGTGGTTGCTCGCCCGACCCGGAGTGTAGCTGCTTCGTCTGCACCGAGGACTGAGGGGCATATCAACGCCCTGACACACATAGACGCCAGGACTTTGGGTTCAGTGGTGGCAGGTATGGTTACTGTTTTTGGCAGATTAGTGTATGTACTTTTTGATTCTGGCGCCACACACTCTTTTGTTGCTGTGAGTTTTACTGTCAGTCTGGGGAAGTATACTGTTAGAGGATCTGTTTGTGATCAAAGGCCCAGGTGGCCAGTTGTTTGTAGCTGAGGAGGTCTACACGGACTGTGAGGTCAGTATAGGGGGACACAGCCTCCCCCCTGACCTGATTGTGATACAGATGGAGGATTTTGGCGTGATCCTAGGGATGGACTGGTTGTCCGCTTATCACGCTTTGGTGGACTGTTTCGAGAGGAAGATCGTCTTCTCCATACCGGAGTTGCCTCCCTTCGAGTTTCACGGACAGCCGGCGGACGGAGGTTTCAGATGCATCTCCGCGCTTTGGGCAGCGAGGCTTTTGAGCCAGGGGTGTGAGGACTTTTTGGCCTGTGTAGTGGCAGAGCCTAGCCCCATGATTGGCTTTCAGAGTATGCCGGTGGTTTGCGAGTACCCCGACGTTTTTCTAGAGGAGCTGCCAGGACTACCGCCCGAGCGCGAGATCGAGTTTGAGATCTCACTGGTACCGGGGACCAGCCCCATTTCGACTGCACCGTACATGATAGCACCGCTTGAGTTGCGAGAGCTCAAGTCACATCTACAGGACTTGTTGGAGAAGGCCTTTGTGAGGCCCAGTGCGTCCACGTGGGGAGCCCTTGTACTGTTTGTGAAGAAGAACAATGGTACCCTGCGACTTTGCGTCGACTACCGACAACTGAATAGCGTCACCATCAAGAACAAGTATTCGCTGCTGAGGATTGACGACCTTTTTGACCAGTTACGAGACGCCACAGTGTTCTCCAAGATAGATCTGAGGCCAGGCTATCACCAGTTAAGGATCAGGGAGACCGACGTCTCCAAGATTGCTTTCTGTACCAGGTATGGGCACTACGAGTTCTTGGTCATGCTATTTGGGTTGACCAATGCCCCGCAACTTTTATGGATTTGATGAACCGGATTTTCAGATCGTACTTGGATCAGTTTGTGGTGGTGTTCATCGACGACGTACTCGTTTACTCGCGGGATCAGGCGCATGTTACGACCCGATTCTCGAATCCCTACAGGACCCAAGACCGGCTCTACTTGACTAATCCCAAGACCCAGTCGTCCAACAAGAAATAACCGAAAAGCAAGAAAATAAACCACATTCACTATGTAAGGTAACTAACAGTAAAACCGTACAAGTAGTAAAGGAAGTAAAAGCTGCTAAACAGTACATACCACCACAACAACAGGAACAACAGGAAAGTAGAACAAAGTACAGTAACAGAGACAGTAAACAAAGTCTGAAACTCACTAATAGAAAGGAAGTACAACAACAGTAAGAACTACTACTGCTGGGCTCGACTGGGCCTAGCACCCTTTGCAGCCGGTAACTCGGGCTGCTCAACTCCTGGACCTGTAAAGGAGTTATGAGAAAACGGAGTCAGCAAATGCTGAATAGAGTGGTAACCAAACTATCTAAAGCAGTAAAAGTCGACAGGTAAATTTATCTTTTCTAATTATTTTATTTTACAAGTAATTCCTTTTCACCCATTGGTTTACTTTCATATTTCTTTCTTGATCTTGAATGTTCCTCGTGGGAACGATCTTGATTGCAATCTTTTCTGAAGAGTAGAAGGCACACGTGGTGCTCTCCTTGCAGGGAGAGTCCCCCGTGGTAATCCTACACTCAGTCAACCACCCCAGGATCATAGGTAGATGTAGCGGTAACTACGGCATACACGATAAGCGCACAGGTAGCTACCACGCACTGGCATGCGGTCAGCCGTTTCCGCTAGTGGGTATGCCCAAAATACAGCACGGAACAGTATAAGACCTAGCCCTCTCAGAAACAAGGGTCTAGCCCCTTAGAACCAAATAGAGGTCTTGCCCCTCCACAGTTCGCACACCCTCGTCTGACTACCCCGGTTTGCCCAGTGGGCCTAACAAGTTGGTGTAGGGTGGCTAGCCGAACCCCGGGCCCCGTGGGGTGGTTAGCTCCCTCCCTACACTAGTAGCTCTCCCTGGTACCGTGTACGCGAGGGCTAACAGAAGTCAGTGTAGAGTGGCCAATCCTAACTCCGAGTCCCGACCCAAGGGTGGGTAGCTCCGGTCTACACTAAAAAGGGGACAGTTGCTCTCCTTGGTACCACGTACTCAAGGGCCAGCACACCTCCCACTCACATTTACAGACCTTTCCATTCATCCACAGGAGCTCTACTCCTAACTCCCCGTAGGGTTCATGCTCTTATTCACCATATTATTCCATACCAGGTTTCATCATTCACAATTCCATTCTCGTATTATACACATGCAGCTCGTATTTTCATAATTTAACACATGCACAAGTGATATCACAGGTAACTATTTAACTATATCAGGCATTTCATATTCCAACAGGCAGCTCGTATCTATTAACAGGCAATTGTTTACAATTCAACTCATTCATTTATGATTGCAATCTCAATCACACATACAAACAGTGCAACTATTTCTCATCCTAGGATTCATGCCACATCCTAGGTTTCTAATTATCTAATTATCATGACTGCATTCATGTTTTATAAAAAGATTAGGGAGAAACCACTCTACCAGACAATCCGGGAGTACTGGGGGCTCAAACGACAGACTCACGTGCCTCTGCAAGCCCCCTACACGTAACAGAGTGAAGTCCTATACGAAGGAACATATCACAACGGAACATTCAGAACAGTATATAAGGATTTCTAACATGTAGACGAACTCACAAGGAAACCAGAGATATCTTGTTTGCGTAAAATGGGCCCCGATCAGACCCTAAACGAGTCAAAAACAAGTTTGCAGACTCAAATCAGACGTCTGGACCCAAGTCCAGACGTCTTAAAAGTCACCAGAGTCTCACCTCATGTCCCTGCGTCTACCTCAAATGTCCAAGACTACTGCTTGACCGTCTGGACTCGGCTCTAGACATCCGACCTATCCTCCAGTCGTCTGGGAAAGCCTTCGGTCGTCTGGTAAGCTATCCAGATGTTCGAAAAGCGTAGGAGGGCGTGCCGCGTGCCTTCCCAAAGCTGCTCCTACGCATGACAGTGCAGCACAACCCTTTTTAGCCCAACAAAACGTCTCTGCGGTGCGGCCTGCATGGTCGTAACCGCGAGAAGGACGTACCTATGCGAAAACCCACTTTCAGACGTCTGGTGTCTTCACCAGACGTCCAACCCATCATCTGGAAGGCAGTCCGGACGTCTGATACTGGAAAAACTCCAGTATCAGAACGAGCTCCCACTCCTCTCGCCGCGCTCTGCCGCGGCTTCTCCCTTTCGGCTGCAGCTCCGGCCACTGCAGGAAGTCGGGGACAACGCCCGAACACTCTCCTCCTCCCTCACCGGCCGCGGTGACCGTGCACACTCCGGCGAGCCTCCACGAGCTCGCGAGCTCGACCTCCTTCTCTTCACGCCGCTCCTCCTCCTAGCTCTTGCTCCCTCTCTCTCGCTCGTCTCTCTCACGGCAATGGAGAGAAAGTAAGGTGGTGGTGGAGTGGAGAGGAGAGGATCGGGTGCCTCTTATATAAGCACGGGGTTAGGGTTTGGCCAGGGGAGAAAAAGAGAAGAGGGAGAGAGAAGGAAAAGGGGTCTGCGTGCTGGCTGCACGCAGAACTAACTTTGCGTACAGATTTTTCAATTTATAGATGTCTAGGAAGGGGTCTGGACGTCTGGATAGATGTCTGACTGACAGTCTGGATGTCTTAAAAGGCTCAAAACAGAACGGGTCTTTACATCATAGCAAACTTAAAGGAAGTTTCGTCCCCGAAACTTGAGCTAGCTAGGGTGTGGAAAAGGAATATAAAACGCATAACAAACTTAAAGAGGACCGAAGTCGGTTCGAAAAATCGTACCATCAAAAAGCTCCGGGTACCGCTCTCGCATCGCCGCCTCAGGCTCCCAGGTAGCCTCCTCGTACCGCTGGCTCCTCCACAAGACCTTCACCAGGGGTACCTGCTTCCGTTTCAAACTCTAGACGGCTTGTCTGGTATCTGCACTGGTCTCTCGGGGTAGGTCAGGTCGTCAGCCACCTCGACACTCTCGTGGATCAGAACGTGACTGGGATCGGCGATGTACTTCCTGAGGTTGGACACGTGGAACATGTCGTGCACACCAGAAAGCTGGGGAGGAAGGGCAAGCCGGTAAGCAACGGGTCCTACCTGCTCCAGGACCTCAAAGGGCCCCACAAACCTCGACGCAAGCTTCCCCTTCACCCCAAAACGCTGCAGGTCCTTCATGGGCGAAACGCGAAGGAAGACGTGATCCCCAACCTCGTACTGCACCTCTCTGCGTTTTCGATCAGCATAACTCTTCTGCCTACTCCTGATAGTGCAGAGTCGTCTGTGGATTTGCTCTATCACCTCTTGACTCTGTTGGATTAGCCTGGGGCCAACCTCCCACTTGGTCCCCAACTCAAGGGCGTAGTACACCTCCGTCCTTACAGAGCCTCGTAAGGTGTCATGCCGACGCTCAAGTAATAGCTGTTATTATATGCAAACTCCGCCAGGGGTAAGTGCCCCTCCCAAGAACCCTTCCAGTCTAGTACATAGGCGCGCAAAAGGTCCTCAAGTGTCTGTATAGTGCGTTCCGACTGTCCGTCCGTCTGGGGGTGGTACGCAGTACTGAAACCCAACCGTTCTCCCAAAGTCTGCTAAAACTCAGCCCAAAACTGGGAAGTAAAACGGGTATCCCTGTCGGATACAATCTCACGCGAAACTCCGTGCAGGTGTACCACATCACGAATGTACCTCTCTGCCAACTGTGCTGGTCCCAAAGTGACTCGGATCGGCAAGAAACGTGTCGTCTTTGTCAACCTGTCCACTATCACCCAGACTACATCATGTCCTCGTTAGGTAATGGGTAGACCCACCACCAGGTCCATGGTGATGCTCTCCCACTTCCACTCTGGTACAGGAAGTGGCTGCAACGGCCCTGCAAGCCTCTGATGCTTGGCCTTGACCTGCTGGCACACCAAAAACTACTGTACGAACTCACCCACATCCCGCTTCATTCCTCTCCACCAAAAGTCACGTCTCAGGTCATGGTACATCTTCGTGTTCTCGGGATGTATGGTGAACCTGGACCCATGCGCCTCTGTTAGGAGCTCTCTCAACAACTCCTCGTCCCTGGGAACGCACAAATGTCCCCTCATACGCAGCACCTCGTCTGTAAAAGAGAAGTCTCCTGGGTTCCCTAACAACACTCTTTTTCGCAATGACTGTAGGTATGGATCTGTCATCTGTCCTATGATGATGCAGTCTATCAGCTCTGGTCTCGTCTGTCATGTCACCGTCACTGCCCCACAATACCCTTGTGACTCTCGGGGTCGCCAACTGCCCAACTCCTCCATAAGTCTCTAACTCTGTGCCTGTAAACTGGCCAAGTGGGCGGGCACCTTCCCGCTCAAGGCGTCAGCCACCACGTTGGCCTTCCCCAGATGGTAGGAGATGCTGCAGTCATAGTCCTTCAGGAGCTCTAACCAATGTCTCTGTCTCATGTTAAGCTCCTTCTGATCAAATAAATACCTGAGGCTCTTATGATCCGCAAAAATCTCAAAGGTCTCACCGTAAAGGTAGTGCCTCCATATGTTCAGCGCGAAGACAACAGCTGCCAGCTCTAAGTCATAGGTAGGGTAGCTATGCTCATGGGGCTTCAATTGCCACGAAGCGTAAGCGACAATGATGTAAACATGTTTACACTACTTAAGATGTCTATTTATGCATGTTCTTAAGCATAGGATTGCATTGCATACTATAAATATTGCATAACATGCATCATCTTGCATTTAGATTAGTTTGAATAAAATGGAGGTTAATTGTCTCCTTTTATGTTCATGGATAGGGCAAACTTTTTATCAGGGCCTCAGATTGAAGATCCAACCGTACAGATGTGATCAGAGTGACGATTGGAGTTCAATGACTCTAAGATCGCCCTAATCTGACATCTGTAGCATTAGATAGAGACCGGGGAACCCTAGAAGATCAAGGGCCAAGATTGTGTGAATCCACACTTCAAACGACAAATCTGACCGCATGGACGGATTTGGATCGATGATCGCAGCCTAACGGCGTGAAAATCGACTTAATCCGACACCCGTGACACTATCTACATCATCCAGAAGATGGACGGCCAAGATGGCGCAATCTCAGCCATCCAACCGACCCTCAGGACCGCCACTGCCTCTCCAAAGAAGATCCAACATGCGATCTGGGCCGTTGGATCTTGACCCAACGACCATGAGCACGCGCCGCTTAAAACATCCACGCGACCATCTCTCCTCCGTAGCGCAGCGGGTGAACGCCTTATCGCGAGGCACTAGCGCGGGTTCGAATCTGCATGCGCAGGCGAAAGGGCACGGGCGAGCGGGCTCCGCGACCGCTCGACCGCGATCGAGCGGCTGCGGGCGCTCGATAGCACCCATGCGCTATTGCACGCCGTGCCTCACGTGGGATCGCACGCGGGCGAGCGCGCTGAGGAGTGGGCGGAAACGCGACTTAAGCTGTCCGATCGTGAGATTAGCTGGACATGGAGTGCGCGTTACGCGCGAGGAGGTGAGCGGCCGAGCGCGCGCCCCCACTACGCCCACGATGGGGCTTTAGTGACGATTTTATCCGTCACTAAAGACCCCTGATTTAATGTTTTTTAGAGTTGTAATGACCAAATTGCCCCCACTCCTTGCAACTATAAAAGGAGACCCTCTCCACATGAAATTCTCATCCCTACTTTCTCTTCTCTCCCTCTCCAAAGCTTAAGAGAAACTTGTCCAACACCCGGGATGCTTCTCGCGAGATAAAGTCAATTTTTCGTCCCTTTTCGGAAGCGGATCCCGCAACGACGACGACATGCTGCCCCATTCCCATTCTTCTGCTTCGTCCTGCTCTGTCCTCCTTCGTCCAGGTGTCGTCCCATCCGGCTCATCCTCCAAGCAACCGTCGAGGAGGATATCTCTCTCCCCATTCTTTTTACTGCTGTATAGAATAGATTTACTTCTTTCTAGAGTAGATTTACTACTTTCTAGTGTAATCATTTTCCCGCTTTCTAGTGTAATGAACAATCTTTCTGATGATGAAATTCCATGTTCATTCTACATCTCTTTTTTTGGTTTTTGTTTGTAATATTCTCTCTCTCTCTTATTCTCTCTCTCTCTTCTATTTATTGTAAATAGTTAGATAGTTCTAATCAATTAATTTACTTCATGACAAGTAAAACAAATGCGTGTTTTTAAATCAAACGTTCGCCTCCCTGTGTTCGACTCGGGATTTTCATTCTGGTATAAATTTTATTTGTTGAACACGAGTTCTTCACTTTCATACTACGACGACATGTTTTTCAAAACCAAACACGTTAGCGTAGCAACTCGCACGTTCAACAGACAACGTGACCCCACTGCATCAGCACACCCCTAACCCCTGCAACGATGCGTCTGTGTAGATCACAAAACCACCACTGCTATCTAGGATGGTAAGCACAGGAGCTGAAGTTAATCACTCCTTCAACTCCTGAAAACACGCCTCACAAGCGTCTGTCCAAGCAAAGGGCACGCCTTTCCGGGTCAACTGGGTTGTAGGATGCGCAATCTGTGAGAATCCCCTGATAAACCGTCGGTAGTAACCTGCCAGTCTCAAGAAGTTGCGTATCTTTGTCACTGTACATGGCCTCTCCCACCTGAGTACGGCCTCAACCTTGGCTGGATCCACAACCAAACCATCCCATGAAATCACATGGCCCAAGAAAGTCACCTGCCTCAACCAAAACTCGCACTTGCTGTACTTGGCATACAGCCTGCGTCGTCTCAAAGTGTCCAGAATCATCCGCAAGTGCTGTTCGTGCTATGTCTAATCCCACGAGTAGACGAGTACGTCATCAATAAATACCACCACAAACTGATCCAGATATAGTCTAGAAACCCGTTCATCAAATCCATAAAGGCAGCAGGGGTGTTGTTTAGCCCAAACGGCATGACCAAAAACTCGTAGTGTCCATATTGGGTGCGGAAAGCTATCTTGGAGACGTCAGTCTCCCTGATCCTCAACTGGTGGTAGCCAGACCTCAGATCTATCTTGGAGAATATCGTGGCACTTCGCAACTGGTCGAACAGATCATCAATCCTTGGCAGTGGATACTTGTTCTTGATGGTGACCTTATTCAACTGTCTGTAGTCAACACAAAGGTGCAGGGTACCATCCTTCTTCACAAATAATACAAGGGCTCCCCATGGGGACGCACTAGGCCTCACAAAGCCCTTCTCCAACAGGTCCTGTAGCTGTGACTTGAGCTCTCGCAGCTCAAGTGGTGTCATCCGGTTTGGTGCAGTAGAAATGGGGCTGGTCCCCAGTACCAGTGAGTTCTCAAACTCGATCTCACGCTCAGGCGGTAGTCCTGATAGCTCCTCTGGAAACACATCGGGGTACTCTCTAACCACCGGGATGCTCTGATAGTCTGCCATGGGGTTGGGCTCCGCTACCACACAAGCTAGAAAGCCCTCACACCCCTGGCTTAAAAGTCTCGCTGGCCGAAGCGCAGATATGCACCTGAAACCTCCGTCCACCGGCTGTCCGTGAAACTCAAAGGAAGGCATCTCCGATATGGAGAAGACGTTCTTCTTGCCGAAATAATCCACCAAGGCGTGGTAAGCGGGCAGCCAATCCATCCCTAGAATCACGCCAAAATCCTCCATCGGTATCACAATCAGGTCAGCGGGGAGGCTGTGTCCCCCAATACTGACCTCACAGTCTGTGTAGACCTCAGCTACAAACAGCTAGCCACCTGGACCTTTGATCACAAATGGATCCTCTAACAACACGTAGTCCTGTCCCAAACTGACAGCAAAACTCACAGTGACAAAGGAGTGTGTGGTGTCGGAATCAAAAAGCACGTAAACTAATCTGCCAGAAACGGTAACCATACCTGCCACCACTGAATCGGATTCCCTGGCGTCTTCGTGTGTCAAGGCGTTGATACACCCCTCAGCTCTCGGTGCACAAGAAGCAGCCATATTCTAAGTCGGGCGAGTAGCCGTTGGTCGGTACCCTCCACGTGACTAATGCCCTCCCCTACGTGCCTGGGGACCACGACCACCTGCTCGGTCTCCAGCGCTTGGTGCGAGGAGCATCTGCTGCGCTCCAGCCCTAGACGGGAAGTCCCTCCTGTAGTGGCCCGGCTGGCCACACTGGTAGCAGAGGGGGACTTGACTCCCTCCCTCAGTAGGTCCCTACTGACGGCTGGGTGGAGGTCCAGTGCTGATTACTGGCCCCTGTCGGGGGCCCCCAAAGGCCACTGACGGCTTCGTAAAATGAGACGGCTCTCCCGCAAGTGCCATGTGCCTCCTTTCTCGTCGGCCCTGTGAGTACTCTGGCTGGTAGGGCCTCTTCCGTCTGCTGTCGGTGTCTTACACGGCCAAGTTGGTCTCCTCGTATGTCATGGCTGCCTCCACCACTCTCGAGAAGGTGGGCAGCTTCAGGGGCTTGACATACCCCCGAATAGCAGGCCAGAGCCCCTCAGTGAACCTCCACAGGCGCTCTTCCTCCATAGTTACAGCTGTCGCAGCAAAGCGTGACAGCTCCAGGAAGCACGTGCGGTACACGCTAACAGTCAACGTCCCCTAGCGGAGAGTGTGGAACTCCCGCCTCCTCTGGTCCTGCCAAGTTTGCGGGAAGTACTGCTCGCAGAAGAGGGTCATGAACTGGTCCCACGTCGGCTCTCCCCTCTCCTGGCCTTTGATTGCCCTCCACCACTTGTGTGCCGCACTCTCCAGCTGGTACGTGGCAAAGGCCATGCAGCACTCTGCAAGGGGGTGAAGGGTGTCAAACACCTTCTCAATTTGCTCCAGCCAGTCCTCTGCCTCAGACGGGTCCTCATCCCCCTTGAAGGAGGGGGGCTTCAGCTTCCGGAACTGTCTGAACAGCTCGTAGTGCAGCTGCAGTGGGGGAATGGGCATGCCTCTAAGTAGGGAGGGCTCGTGCTCAGAAGTGTCAGAGTGCGATGGGGGCAGTGGAGGACCACCCCCTCCCCCTCCTGCTCGTCTAGTGCTGCATCGATCTCTCAGTCCCACAGAGGACTCCCCCTCCACGTCCTCAGGGCAAGGTGCCCGTGGAGGAGGGTGGAGCTCCTCTCATACTATATCCCTGATCAGCTGAGCGAGGTCCTAGGCCTGAACGCCCGGGAGAAGTGGTGGGTCAACTGGCACCTCGGGTCCGGCACGTCCACCCCTCCGACCTCGTCCACGGTTGCGTCCGTGGCCCGCCTCAAGAACTCCACGATGAGGCATCTTTTGCAAGGAAACGCGGAAGACAGAATAAAAGAAGTCAACTCTAATGGACTTCAGCTAAAGGAACTCAGAACCAATGTCAAGCGGTACGTTGTGGTAGTTACTCAAGTTACTTGCACGTGAATTGATTATTCTCAAGCTAGTTGGTTCATTTTTCGCGACGACCTTGCTCTAATACCATCTTGTTACGACCCGGTTCTCGAATCCCTACAGGACCTGAGACCGGCTCGACTCGACTAATTCCAAGACCCAGTCGTCCAACAAGAAATAACTGAAAAGCAAGAAAATAAACCGCATTCACTATGCAAGGTAATTAACAGTAAAAGCGTACAAGCAATAAAGGAAGTAAAAGCTGCTAAACAGTACATACCACCACAACAATAGAAAAGTAGAACAAAGTACAGTAATAGAGATAGTAAACAAATTCTGAAACTCACTAACAGAAAGGAAGTACAAAACAGTAAGAACTACTACTGCTGGGCTCGACTAGGCCCAGCACCCTCTACAGCCGGTAACTCGGGCTGCTCAACTCCTGGACATGTAAAGGGGTTATGAGAAAATGGAGTCAGCAAACGCTGAGTAGAGTGGTAACCAAACTATCTAAAGCAGTAAAAGCTAACAGGTAAATTTATCTTTTCCAATTATTTTATTTTACAAGTAATTACTTTTCACCCATTGGTTTACTTTCATATTTCTTTCTTGATCTCGAATGTTCATCGTGGGAACAATCTTGGTTGCAGTCTTTTCCGAAGAGTAGAAGGCACACGTGATGCTCTCCTTGCCGGGAGAGTCCCTCGTGGTAATCCTACACTCAGTCAACCACTTCGGGGTCACAGGCAGATGTAGCGGTGACTACGGCATGTGCGATAAGCGCACGGGTAGCTACCATGCATTGGCATGCGGTCAATCGTTTCCGCTAATGGGTATGCCCAAAATACAACACAGAATAGTATAGGACCTAGCCCTCTCAGAAACAAGGGTCTAGCCCCTTAGAACCAAACAGAGGTCTTGCCCCTCCACAGGTTGCACACCCTCATCTGACTACCCCGGTTTGCCCAGTGAGCCTAACAAGTCGGTGTAGGGTGGCTCGCTGAACCCTGGACCCCGTGGGGTGACTAGCTCCCTCCCTACACTAGTAGCTCTCCCCAATAACGTGTACGCGAGGGCCAACAGAAGTCGGTGTAGAGTGGCCAATCCTAACCCCGAGTCCCGACCCAAGGGCGGCTAGCTCCGCTCTACACTAAAAAGGGGATAGTCGCTCTCCTTGGTACCATGTACTCAAGGGCCAGCACACTTCCCACTCACATTTCCAGATCTTTCCATTCATCCACAAGAGCTCTACTCCTAACTCCCCATAGGGTTCATGCTCTTATTCACCATATTATTCCATACCAGGTTTCATTATTCATAATTCCATTCTCGTATTATACACATGCTGCTCGTATTTCCACAATTTAACACATGCACAAGTGATATCACAGGTAACTGTTTAACTATCTCAGGCATTTCATATTCCAACAGGTAGCTCATATCTATTAACAGACAATTGTTTACAATTCAACTCATTCATTTATGGCTACAATCTCAATCATGCATATAAACAGTACAACTATTTCTCGTCCTAGGATTCATGCCACATCCTAGGTTTCTAGTTATCTAATTATCATGACTGCATTCATGCTTTATAAAAGGAACATGGGGAAACCATTCTACCAGACAATCCGGGAGTACTGGAGGCTCGAACGACAGACCCACGTGCCTCTGCAAGCCCCAGACATGTAACAAAGTGAAGTCCTATACGGAAGAACATATCACAACGGAACATTCAGAATAGTACATAAAGATTTCTAACATGTAGACGAACTCACAAGGAAACCACAGATATCTCGTTTGCGTAAAACGGACCCCGATCGGACCCTAAACGGGTCAAAAACAAGTCTGTAGACTCAAATCAGATGTCTGGACCCAAGTCCAGACATCTTAAAAGTCACCAGAGTCTCACCTCATGTCCCTGCGTAAACTTCAGACATCAAGGACTCCTGTTTGATCGTCTGGACTCGGCTCCAGATGTCCGACCTATCCTCCAATCGTCTGGGAAAGCCCCCGGTCATCTGGTAAGCTGTCCAGATATTCGAAAAGCGTAGGAGGGCGTGCCGCGTGCCTTCTCAAAGCTGCTCCTGTGCATGACAGAGCAGCACAACCCTTTTTAGCCCAACAAAACGTCTTTGCGGTGCGGCCTACATGGTCGTAACTGCGAGAAGGACGTACCTGCGCGAAAACCCGCTTTCAGACATCCGGTGTCTTCACCAGACTTCCAACCCGTTGTCTGGAAGGCACTACGGATGTCTGATACTAGAAAAACTCCAGTATCAGAACGAGCTCCCACTCCTCTCGCCGTGCTCCGTCGTGGCTTCTCCCTTTCGGCTGCAGCTCCAGCCGCTGCAGAAGTCGGGGACGACGCCCCGGCGTTCTCCTCCTCCCGCATCGGCCGCGGTGGCCATGCATACTCTGGCGAGCCTCCACGAGCTCGTGAGCTCGACCTCCTCCTTCTCTTCATGCCGCTCCTCCTCCTCGCTCTTTCTCCCTCTCTCTCGCTCGTCTCTCTCATGGCAGTGGAGAGGAAGTAAGGTGGCGGTGGAGTGGAGAGGATGGGGTGCCTCTTATATAGGCACGGGGTTAGGGTTTGGCGAGGGGAGAAAAAGAGAAGAGGGAGAGAGAAGGAAAAAGGGTTTGCACGCTGGCTACGTGCAGAATCAACTTCGCGTACGGATTTTTCAATTTCAGACATCTGGGAAGGGGTCCAGACGTCTGACTGACAGTTTGGACGTCTTAAAAGGTTCAAAACAGAACGGGTCTTTATAGCGCAGCATGGGCAGCATCTACGGATGATTCTGGACACTTTGAGGCGACGCAGGTTGTATGCCAAGTACAACAAGTGCAAGTTTTGGTTGAGGCAGGTGACTTTCTTGGGCCACGTGATCTCAGGGGATGGTTTGGCTGTGGACCCAGCCAAGGTTGAGGGAGAGGCCACATACAGTGATAGAGATACGCAACTTTTTGGGACTGGCAGGTTTCTATCGGCGGTTTATCAAAGGATTCTCTCAGATTGCGCGTCCTATGACCCAGCTAGCTCGGAAGGACGTGCCCTTTGCCTGGACAGATGAGTGCAAGGCGTGTTTTCAGGAGTTGAAGGAGAGACTGATTTTAGCTCCTCTGCTTACCATCCAAGACAGCAGTGGCAGTTTTGTGGTTTACACAGACGCTTCGTTGCAAGGGTTAGGGGGTGTGCTCATGCAGCGGGATCAAGTTATTACTTACGCTTCGCGACAACTAAAGCCCCATGAGCATAACTACCCTACAGGTGTCGCGCTCGGGTTTCGTCGTAGTATAGTACAAAAATGGTCACCGGTTTAATATGATTTGTTACTCGAAATAAAAAATTTCCCGAGGTCGAACTCAGAGAGCAAACTATGATTCCAGAAGCATATGAATTCACAATATATAATGTTTTACAAAAATTAAGAAAAAGAGAGAGGGAGAGAGCAAAAATAGATCCTTTTTTTTTCTTTCCCTTCTCTCCTTTCTTCTTCTCTTTTCTTTTCTTTCTCTGGCTGCTTGTGCGGCAGTCTCTCTCTTTCTCTTGGCTTCTTTTCTTTTCTTTTCTTTTCTTCTCTGATTGGCTTCTCTGCTTCTTCTTCTTCTCCCATCTTTTCTTTTCTGCTGTTGCCTCTTCTTTTTTTTCTTTCTTTGCTCTGGTCCTTCTTCTTCTTCTTTCTTCTTTCCTTTTTCTTCTCTTCTTTTTCTGGCTGCGGCTTCTCCTTCTCTTTTCTCTTCTGCTCCGCTCCTTCTTTTCTCTCTGACGTCTGATTCAGAAATCAGACGCCTTAACTGATCAGCCTCCCCTTCTCCTTTCCTTTCTTCTTAGCTTCTCCAGCTTCCTCTGCTCTTCTCCTTCCTTCCTTCTTCTTTTCTTTCCTGCTGCGACTAAGTCCCTGCCGCTGTTCTTCTTCTTCCTCACCTGTTCCTGCGCACACTCACAAACTTCAGCACAAAACCTAACCTACCCCTTCCCCGCGTCTCTCTCTCTCTCTCTCTGAATCTCTCTTTGGTAAGCTCTCCCAGAGCCGGGTAATCGGGTCAGGTCGTGTACCCGGGTCCAGGTGCACCGACGTGGGTGGTGTGCGAGGAGTGCACAGGAGTGGGAAGTCGGGTCAGGTCAGGTCCACGTGGGAATGCCACGGACGAGACCCGGTGAATAGGTGAGGGACCTTACCCCAGTGCTATCGGAGGCAACCAGCCGATAGCACTTTTTCAATTTATGTATGGGCGTGCTCCCATACACTTTCGAGGTGGGACTAAAGTCCCACCTCCGAACCGCGCACCTGCAGGCAGGAAGATACGCTCAATTGGGGTAGCGGCAGTGGCCTGTGACCCCAATAGAAGACCTGGGCACACACGCGGAAGTCTTCCGCGTCGCCTGGGTCTTGTGCCTGGAGCTGGAGCGGCCTGGAGCTGCTCGCGAAGCAACTCCTGCAGCTCGTCAATGGCGGCGAGGAGGGCGAGCCCTGAAACACAAAAATGGCCTTGCAGCCACATCAAAAAGGTTCAGGGAGCTTCGCCCAGGCGTGGCAAGTGCGGTGCGGGGGTCGGTGAGACATGAGAGTGCCTGTGGCCGTGCGCCTAGGGCACTCTGCGTGCGTGTGAGTGGGTGTGTTTGGGGGGTGATCTGGAGGTGCTAGGTGGTGAATGGAGGGCGGATTCGGTGTCAGTGAGGTGTCGCAGTGCTTAAGGGGTAGCTGGCGAGGCGGATGGAGGCGTGGAGTGGCGAGAACGCCTCGCCGGAGGGCGGCCAGAGATGGAGAAGGTGGTGATGGACAGTGGTGGTCGGTGGGTTGAGATAGTAAATTAACAAGGGGGAAATAACAGAGAGAGAGGGGGGGGGAGTTTTTACCTACCTAATTGACGAAGAGGGAGGGAGGCGACGCTCGGCGCATACCTGCCGGCGCCGGAGACGAAGGAGACCAGACAGGAGTAACGGCGGCAAGGAAGAGGTTGGGAAGGAGCCAGCTGGTGCAGCCTGGCGCGGGAAGATGAGGCGGAGTGAGCTCTGCTGCAAGTATGGCAGCAGAGTGACGAAAGGAGGCGGAAGGGCCACCGGAGCCTGCGGGCGTTTGACCGTGGGAGGAGGAGACGAAATTGGGGGGAAACCTCAGCCAAAATCAGGCTTGAAGGAGACGGCTGCCCCTGCCGCTCCTTATAAAGGTGCTAGAGAGGAGAGGATCTTGAGGGAGTGTTATAACACGGGCATCAAGCATCGTTTAAGACATCTGGGAAGTGGTCCAGACGTCTGGTCAGACGTCTGGAAGCCTTCCCAGACGTTTGGAATTAAATTTTTTTGACGTACGGGTTCGCGTCTGCGCGCATGCGCGCGCAGACTGAACTCGCTGCCCTCCTTCTTCTCTTTCCTCCCTCCCTGCAGACAACTTTTTCTCTCTCTCTCCCCTCGGCAGCTTACAAATACACCTCTCTCTCCCTCACCCTCACTCCACCACCTTCTTCTTCCCCCTGTCAGCGAGAGAGCGAGCGGGTGAGTGCGGCAGCAACGGCTGCTGCGAGTCTATGGGGAGGAGGGGCTATTGCGAGAGGGAGAGGGAGCTCGACCGCGAGGGTGCGAGATCGCCGGGGCAGCCAGAGCCAACCGGCGGGTGCGCAGCAAGCGTTTGGTGCCACGGAGGAGCTGCTGCAGCTCAGGCAGCAGGCGGGCGCGGCGCGGCACGGCCGTATGCTGCGGGCGGAGGGTGAGGAGGTCCTGATTCTAGGAAAATTTCCCAGAATCAGACGTCTGGACTTACATCCAGACGACGCAGGAGACGTCTGCGGGAAGGTTCAGATGTCTGAAAGGTAAGTTATTTTTACCTTCTCCTTCTTTCGCGTGTACGGCCATGCAGCCGTTCCGCCGAAGTCTTCTGCATCCTTTCGTGTTGAGAATGGGCACGTGTGTGTGCAAGACTTGTTCGGAAAGGTGCAAGGGCATGCCATCCCACACAGATCAGACGTCTGGGCACAAGACCAGACGACGGAGAGGGTCTCCAGACGTCCGGAGTGACAATCGAACGTCTGGAACTAAGTCCAGACGGTTCAACGGGCTTCTGGACATCTGAAGGACCACGTAGATTAAGGTATGACCTGAGCGATCATTTAAGAAGTCTGGAATAAGTTCCAGACGTCTGATTTTGGGCAGACTTGTCATTTTTGACCCGTTTAGGGTCCGTTCGGAGTCCGTTTTCCGCGTTTCAAGTCTCGTTCTTCTCAGATTTAGTTCCTCTACCTGTTTACAGTAATTGTATGTTGTTCTGAGTAGCACTTTGTTTTTGATCCTTGTGTTAGGATCCCATTCCGTTGCGGCTCTGGGGGTTGCGGAGGTGCGCGGGCTTGCCTATTTCGCCCCCAGTACTCCCGGTTTTGCGAGTAGAGTGGCCCTTTCAATTATTTATCAAAAATTATGCATTCGTGAAATAATTAATAGAGTTTAGGGTAGTGCATGAACCCTAGGATTGGAAAACTAGATTGAATGATAGATCCTAGAGTATGGCATGAATCATAGGACTGGAAAACTAGCTTGAATGCATATACATTGCAGTCTTGGAAAAGTAGAAAGGAAACGAAAATTGCCTGTAATTGGTTAACAGCTGCATGATTTGATTGAATAATTACGGTTGGAACATGGGCTATATAAATATAAAGCTGAAATGATGAAACCTAAATTGGCTGAGTTGAAAGAGCACGAATCCTACGGGGAATTAGGAGTAGAACTCCTGGAAAGTGAATGGAATAGAATTGGGGAAGTGAGCTGGCCCTTTAGTACGAAGTACCAAGGAGAGCGACTGTCCCCCCCTGTTTAGTGCAAAGCGGAGCTAGCCGCCCCAGGGTCCCGGGGTTATGTCTGGCCACTTTGTATCGACTTTTGGCCCTCGTGTACACAGTACCGAGGAGAGCTACTAGTGTAGGGAGAGTACTAGCTACCCCACGGGCCTGGGGTTCTGCTAGCTCTCCCACACTGACTTGTTAGGCCCACTAGGCAAACCAGGGTATTCAGGCGAGGGTGCGCGGACTGTGGAGGGGCAAGACCCCTGTTTGGTTACTGTGGAGGGGCTGGACCCCTGTTACTGAGAGGGCTCTGCCCTATACTGGTTCCGTGCTGTGCTTTGGGCGCACCCGTTAATGGAAACGACTGACCGCGTGCCAGTGCGGGGTAGCTACCCGTGCGTTTATCGTGCGTGCCGTAGTCACCGTTACGTCTGTCAGCGACCTTGGGGTGGTTGACTGAGGGTAGGACCACCACGGGGGACTCTCCTAGCCAGGAGAGCACCACGTGTTACTTCTACTTTTCGAAAAAAACTGCAATCAAGATCGTTCCCACGAGGGACATTCAAGATCAAGAGAAGAATCTGAGGGATAATTCAATAACGAGTAAACGGAAAATATAAAGAAGGAATTTAAAAATATAACAGCTACTGTCCACCTTACTATTTTTTAGCTTTGAGTTGCCACTCTACTTAGTGTTTCGTTGACGTGTCACCTTTGTCACCTTTTTAGGACTAGGTGTTGAGCAGCCAGAGCCGGCGGCTGCAGAGGGTGCTGAGCCTAGTAGAGCCTAATAGTGTTACTTGTGTAGTACCCACTGTACTTTTCCTTCTGTCGTAGTGAGTAGTTTATGTTACCCCTGTACTCTTTTATTGTAAACTTCATGTTTATGTACATGCTTATTTCTTTACTGTTGTGGTGGTGTATATTGTAAGAGTTCTTTTCTTTACTGTTGTATTTTGTTACTGCTAGTTATATACATGGTGAATGTGGTTTATTTTACTGTTCTTTTGGTTACTTTCTCGTTGGACGACTGGGTCTTGGGATCAGTCGAGTCGGTCCGATTCTCGTGTCTCGTAGGGATTTAGGAATCGGGTCGTAACAGGGAGCGACGTGGGGAGCTCACCGGAGATGGTCGGAGATGAAGACCCATGCCTATCATGCGTTCGCACGAGAGGCATGAGCAGCCACAGGTCACAGGGGAGGGTCCCTACGACAGAGGACAACGCAAGGAACCCTCTGTTCGTTCCTGAGAGCGGTCCCCTTACCCTGCGCGGTGCCATCCTCCGCGTAGGGTCGCCGGAGGTATGGTGCCTGCGTAGGGTGGCAGTGAGGACCGTTCTGTAAAGAACGAAAGAGAAGATAGGGGGCTAAATGCAAAAGTTTAAAAAGATAAGGGTCAAAAAGTAATTCAACAGGACCAATTTGTAAAGTCGGTCAAGATGATCATCTCTTAGGCCCAAATTTTTGTACCAACCTAAGGAATTCAATGGTGTAATTTGATTTTAAGTTTGACTACGTTTGACCGGTCAATTTGCGTAAAAACCCAAATTAGGTCAAAATTTGGGCATGGTTATCAATTTAGGTCAAAATAGGTTGCAAAGGCCAAATTGGAGGTTATAAACCCTAGGGAGTATTTTTCCATGAATTTTAGAGGGTTTAGTTGATTTTTATCCTACCTAGAACCTCGTGAATTAGAGCGGATTTGCTTTTAGGGTTACAGAATGTCATTTAATTCCTAAAAGTTGCTATAACCCTTTTCGGCTCAGGTTAACCCACTTTCTTTCTTATTAAGCCCATTTGACCTGTATTCAGACCCTTAGACACCCTGATTGTGTACTGCATTGGTAAATTTACAGTTTTATCCCTTATGACTTGCTTTATTCTTCAATTTAGAATTCTCTGAGTTAGGCTTTTCTTTAGTTTTTGTAGGAGCTTTTTCACACTTATTTCGATCAAATTGTGCTAGTTAGGATTTATGATGAGGCTTTCATCACCTACCCATGACTTAGAGCTGGCAGCTGTTGCCTTCGCGCTGAAGACATGGAGGCACTACCTTTACGATGAGACTTTCGAGATTTTCACGGATCATAAGAGCCTCAGGTACTTGTTTGACCAGAAGGAGCTCAACATGAGATAGAGACGTTGGTTAGAGCTCCTGAAGGACTATGACTACAGCATCACCTACCATCCAGGGAAGGCCAATGTGGTGGCTGTTGCCTTGAGCTGGAAGGCGCCCGCCCACTTAGCTAGCCTACAGGCACAGAATTGGAGACTTATGGAGGAGTTGGGCAATTGGCGACCCTGGAAGTCACAGGGGTATTGTAGGACAGTGACGGTGATGCGGCAGACGCAACCAGAGCTAATAGACCGCATCATCGTAGGACAGATAATAGATCCGTACTTACAAACACTGCAGAACAGGGTGTTGACAGGAGACCCAGGAGACTTCGCATTTACACACGAGATACTGCACATGACGGGACGCTTATGCATTCCTAGGGACGAGGAGTTATTGAAGAGAGCTCCTGGCTGAGGTGCACGGGTCCAAGTTCACCATACATCTCGGCAACACAAAGATGTGTCATGATCTGAGATGCAACTTTTGGTGGAGAGGGATGAAGCGGGATGTTGTTGAATTTGTGCAGCAGTGTTTGGTGTACCAGCAGGTGAAGGGCGAATACCAGAGGCCTGCAGGGCCATTGCAGCCACTTCCTATGCCAGAGTGGAAGTGGGAGAGCATCACCATGGACTTAGTGGTGGGTCTACCGGTTACCCAACGAGGACACGACGCAGTCTGGGTAATAGTGGACAAGTTGATGAAGACGGCGCGTTTCCTGCCGATCCGAGTCACCTTGGGACCAGCACAGTTAGCAGGGAGGTACATTCGTGATGTGGTACGCCTGCACGGAGTTCCGCATGAGATTGTATCCGATAGGGATACCCGTTTTACTTCTCAGTTTTGGACTGAGTTTCAACAGACCTTGGGGACACGTTTGAGGTTTAGTACTGCATACCACCCCCAAACGGACAAACAATCATAGCGCACCAAACAGACACTTGAAGACCTTTTACGCGCCTGTGTACTAAATTAGAGAGGCTCCTGGGTGGAGCATTTACCCCTGGTAGAGTTTGCGTATAATAACAGTTACCACTCGAGCATCGGCATGACACCTTACGAGGCTCTGTACGGACAGAGGTGTACTCCACCCTTAAGTTGGGTCGAGGTGGGGACCAAGTGGGAGGTTGGCCTAAGGCTGATCCGGCAAAGTCAGGAGGTGATAGAGTAGATTCACAGATGACTCCGCATTGTCAGGAGCAGGCAGAAGAGTTTCGCTGATCGGAAGCGCAGAGAGGTGCAGTTCGAGGTTGGGGATCACGTCTTTCTCCGTGTTTCGCCCATGAAAGGCCTGCAACGTTTTGGGGTGAAAGGGAAGCTTGCGTCGAGGTTCGTAGGGCCCTCTGAGGTCCTGGAGTGGGTGGGACTCGTTGCTTACCGACTTGCCCTTCCTCCCCAACTTTTTGGAGTGCACGATGTGTTCTACGTGTCCAACCTCAAGAAGCACGTCGCTGATCCTAGTCACATTCTGAGCCACGGGAGCGTCGAGGTGGGTGACGACTTGACCTACCTCGAGAGACCAGTGTAGATACTAGACAGAGCCGTTTGGAGTCTGAGACGAAAGCAGGTACCACTGGTGAAGGTCCTACGGAGGAGCCAGCAGTACAAGGAGGAGACCTGGGAGCCTGAGGTGGCGATGTGAGAGCGGTACCCGGAGTTTTTTGAGGGTATGTCTTTTCGGGCCTACTTCGGCCCTCTTTAAGTTTGTTATGCATTTTATGTTCCTTTTTCCACACCCTAGCTAGCTCAAGTTTTGGGGACGAAACTTCCGTTAAGTTTGTTATGATGTAATGACCTGTCACACTTTTAACCTTTTAAGACGCCTGCAGTCTTAGTCAGACGTCTATCCTGATGTCTGGACCCTTTCCCGGATGTCTGAAAATGAAATTTTTGTACTCACATTGCACCCTACGTGCGGGCGACGCACAAAATCCTCTTCTTCTCTCTCTCCCTTCCTTTTCTTCCCCAAACCCTAACCCCCCATGTCACCTATATAAGCCCCCTCCTATCTCCTCTCCACTCCACACACCAGCCACCACCACCACCTTTAGAACTGTGCGGAGTGGCGAGAGGAGGCGAGCAAGTGAGAGCATGAGGGAGGAGAAGAGTGCAGGAGGAGGAGGAGGAGGCTGAGGTCGGAGGAGTGTTGGTGGAAGCTCGGCGGAGCTCGCGTGGCCATCACGGGCGCATGCGGGAGGAGGAGAGAGCTCGGAGAGGTGACCTCCCAACGCTCTGCAGCGGTTGGAGCTGCTGCAGCGCGAGGAGGAGCGGGCGGAGGGCGCTGGAAGGAGTTCCTGATACTGGAAGTTTTCCAGTATCAGACGTCTTGAGTGAAGTCTAGACGACTGATGAGATACCTAAACGTCTGGAGCTAAGGCCAGACATCTGAAAGCTCATTTATTGCCAGGTACATATCTCCCTGCACCATGCATATTGCAGCGCAGGGTATATGTCGGTTGACCACGCCTGCGTTGTCGTACGCGGGTGCAGCCTTGGGAAGGAGCACGGATGCCTACACTTTTGGACATCTGATCGCATCACCAGACGTCCAGAGGTGCATCCAGATGACTGGAGGCTTCGTCCGACGTCTGGAACTGCCTTCAGACGATCGCAGAGGAGGACTGGACGTCAGAGGATACCGCAAGGACTTAAGGTAAAGATCTGACACCTTTTAAGACGTCTGGACTTATTCCCAAATGTCTGATTTTGAACAGTAGGCACGTTTTTGACCCGTTTAGGGTCTAATCGGGGTCTGTTTTACGCAAACGAAATACCTGTATTTTTCTTGCGAGTTCCTCTACATACTAGAGTCCTTTGTACACTGTTTTGAACTCTCCTTTGTGATGTATCCCCTGGTATAGTGTTTCAGCCTGCTGCGTGTTTGGGGCTCGCGAAGACGCCTGGGTCTGCGGTTCAAGCTCCTATTACTCCCGAGTTGCCTGGTAGAGTGGTTTAATTCTATTAATAATATTTAAATAAGAATGTGCTTATGGAAATAGCTGTATGGAACCCTAGGATGTAGCATGAACCCTAGGATAGAGAAATGAATGAACCGATTGAGCTGTATGATGTACTTGTATGCATGATTGAGATAAAACTACTAGTAATTGCCTGTATTATAATTGTGAGTTGCCTGTTAGAATATGAGTTACATGTAATTAATGAATAATTACCTGTGAAATCATCAGTTGCATATATCGAATTATGGAAACACGAGCTACCTGTATATGGACGAGAAATAAATTGTGAATGGTGAAATCTGGATCAGAATAAATGAGGTGAACATTAGCATGAACCCTATAGGGAATTATGAGTAAAACTCCTGTGGTTAGACGGAAACCTAGAATGTAGACGGGAAGTGTGCTAGCTCTTGAGTATGGGGTACCAAGGAGAGCAATTGTCCCCTTTTTGTGTAGAGCGGAGCTAGCCTCCCTTGGGTTGAGACTCGGGGTTAGGATTGGCTACTTTACACCGACTCCTGTTAGTTCTCGTGTATGTGGTACCGAGGCGAGCTACTAGTGTAGGGTGGGAGCTAGCCACCCTACATCGACTTATTAGGCCCTCTGGACAAACTAGGGTAGTCAGACGAGGGTGTGCGGACTGTGGAGGGGCAAGACCCCTATTTGGTTCTGAGGGGCGAGACTCCTATTCTGAGAGGGTAAGGCCGTATACTGTTTCGTGCTGTACTTTGGGCGTACCTACTAGCGGAAACGACTAACCACGTGCCAGTGCGGGATAGCTATCCGTGCACTTATCACGCGTGCCGTAGTCACCGCTACGTTTTGACAGTGACCTCGGGGTGGTTGACTAGGTGTAGGACTACCACGGGGGACTCTCTTAGCCAGGAGAGCATCACGTATACCTTCTACTTTACGGAAAAGACTGCAATGAAGATCGTTCCCACGAGGAACATGCAAGATCAAGAATATCTGGATGTTTGAAAAAAATGGGTGAAAAGGAAATACACATAAAACAGATAAATAGAAAGAGAATTAAACATGTTGCTTTTGATGTTTTTAGATAATATAGATACTACTCTACTCAACGTTCGCTGACTCTTTCTTTTCATAATACTGTTCAGGACCAAGAGTTAGCAGCTCGAGCTTCCGGCTGCAGAGGGTGTTAGGCCTAGTCGAGCCCAGCCGTAGTTTTTTAGCACTTCCTTTTTGTTCCTTTACTGTTGTAGTAAGTATTGAACTGTTAGTTACTGTTTGACTTTACTGTTTACTTCCGCTTTCGGTTATTTTTGTTGTTGTGGTGGCATGTAATGAAACAACAGTTTTACTTTCCTTTACTGCTTTGTACGTTTCTTCTACTTAGTTATATTGACTATGTGAATGTGGTTTAATTTCCTACTTTTTGGTTATTTCTTCTTGGATGACTGAATTTTGGGATTAGTCAAGGTGAGCCGATCTCGGATCCCGTAGAGATCCAAGAATCAAGTTGTAACACAAGGTAACATTGGAAAGTTCAAATTTTTTGTATAAAAAAAAAAGGTAATAAGCGTAATTCCTCACAAATAATAGCAAGCAAGTACAGGCTTCAAAATCTCACCATAAATGATTCACAAGCACATACCAATCTAAGTCCAATAACCAAAATAAACCATAAACGGTGCGAATCCGGTTCAACATACCGAGCCAGCTGAACCGGAGTGCCGGCTCAATCGCTAAAAAAAAAAGAAAAATCTCAGACCGGAGGCCACATAGTCCCCTCCCCACATTTCTCCCCGTCCCCGCTGGACTCCTGCACAGATCTCGCTCGAACCCTAACCCCTGAATCCCTTGCCGGACACCGCCGCTGCACAAGGTCAGCGTCCCCTCTTCCCTCGACCCCGTCTACCTCCCTTCCTTCCAAAACGCGGTACCATTTACATCTGCGGAAGGTCAGCGAGGGTCGTCATGGACAGAGTGACTGGAAGGCCGAGATGTTTTGGCATTGTGACATTTACATCTGCAAAAGAAGCTTCCGCTGCAGTTAGTGGTGTGGATGGAAAGGTATATTCTGGTATTCCCCTACTTCATATAAGCTGTTGATATTTTGGTGTTACAGAACTCAATGAAGTACCGGTTATAAGTGAAATTTAAGTGATTATCCATTAAAAGTATGAAAATCAAATTTCAACGTCGATCCCTCCACCCTCTTATTCGATCATGCTCGTTCTGATCGATCTCTAATCGCTTTGATCCACAGGTGCGGAGCTCCTTCGCGCCTCAAAGCCGCGGCTTCCATGTCGATCTTGGAGTACGCGAGAAGGCCGTGAGTTTGTCCAAAGAACTTAATTTAATGCTTTGTATGATTGAATGAAACTTTCCACAGGTTTTGCATGATTTCTGGACGAAGCTGCTATAATTTATATCTATTTTGATTGAATGAAGCAGACGGCTAGTATCCGTCCTTACCTTTTCTCAAAAAAAAAAAAAAAACACTAGAGTGGTTATGGGGTCAGGCAAATGGAACTTGCTTAGATAGGATAAAAATCTGACTTTCGATTACTCAACTTCATTTTACACCTTTAGTGGTAGTTCAAATGCATAACTTGTTTTTGCTGTTGGATTTGGTGGTCTGCAGTGAGAAACGGAATAGTTTTCTGAATGCTAATTGCCAGCAACACAACTTATGGAATAGCCTTCATGCTCTGTAATTATGGCTGCCTCATTTCTACCTGCACCACATGACTTATTTCTAGGATCTGAAGTGATCTTCACGTCTTTGATAGAATTCCAAAAGCTCAGTTTTATAATAATAAAAACTGTGTTTGTGCTATTCTTTTTAATAAGCTATAGTTGACTTGCAATTTCCTTAGATGCTAATAGGTGTTCATGGAACTCTTAAGAATTTGAATTTATATATAAATTACTGTTATTTTTCTACTGAATTTTGTTTGCTTTTAAAATTTATTGTATAATGATCACAGATTTAATGTTTAAATTTTAAAATGTCATAGTTATTGGCTGATGATCCTATTCTAAAGAAGTTCAAGTCATACAAGCCGACTGTGAGAAGGATAAGAAAAGTTGGGGATGTCCTTACAATGGTTGTTGCTGCAGGTTTGTGTTATTCTCCAATAGCTAATTGTTTACATATGTCAATCCGTAAAATTCATTCCTTCAAAAAGGTCACACTTGAAACAAGTTCATGTGGTTTGGCATTTCAATACTCCGATTCTTAAGAGGCTGGGTGTTTTCATAGTGTGTGAAATATATTGGATCTAGTGAACTTTAAAAAAAAAGTTGGTCATTTGAAAGTTTGTTGGCAACATGAAGAATACATAATAGCCTTGAGATACATATAGGCTGTGCCATGAATTTTCTTTTTTTTAAGAAACAGGTTGTGCCTTGAATCTTGAATGAAAACTCAAAGGGTTTCTTAAGTAAATATTCCTATAAAAATTCAATATTACAAAATTGCCCTTGTATTTCACATTTAAATAGTTTCCCCTATAAACATTGCTCTTTTTAAAACTATGCCTTAGTATCATGTCAATTTCAGGCCACACAAATTAATGTTAACTTGTCTCCAGTTATCGCATATCCAAAATTGCATGCCGGAATGTTTTCAAAGCGAAGAAGGAGAGGGTGAGGCCTTTGGCAGTTCTCTGGGGTATTTGGGTAGGGAGAAATGTGGTGGTTTTCAAGGGGCGGAGGCCTTATGTGGAGAATTTTGTTGAGTTTATTGTCGCTTTGATCCGTTTTTGGAGTTCTAATTTGTACCTTGGCCTTGCTCCTTTAATTTTATTAATTTAATACAGGGTGGTTACCACCCTTTCTCTTAAAAAAAAAATCTGTTATAAGTCCAACCTGTTTAAAAAAAAAAAATTGTAAGACCAGCATGCACTCAAAATAAGAATAGAAAAGTCAGCACCTTCTCTTATAAATGTGAAATGGTTCAAAGGCAAAGATCATTGTTAATTTAAACTGCATCATTCTTGACTTGATTGGCATGGATCATTGTTTATCTCATATTACATAAGGTTAACCTTATTTTACATTTTTGTTTTTTTGTAAGTTGCATGTATTATTTAGTGAAGCAGTCTTGTGTTGTCATCCTCATGACATTCGAAAAGCAGTTAGTGTTCTTGGTGGAGATTATGGAGAAAATGATATTTGTTGTTCATTTTATAAGCAAGCCCGTAGCACTCCTTTTATAGAAAGAGGGCTTAAGTATAAAGGGAAACATAATAAAACACAATAAGACACTTACCAAAACAAAAGAAAGCTAAAAATAGCGCGACAACCGATTGGCACAACAGTAACAACCACGATAGAGGCTGCAACAACAGCAAATAGTAGTTGTAATAGTAGCAACAAGGGGGATAGTGGTAGCAATAGTGTTACGTAAGACAATTGACTGCACTTGCCTTAAGTAGGTTGCATCCAAATCTGAACTCGGATCTGGATCCAGTACGATTCCCTCTTGCCCGATTAATTCCAATCCCCTTTCCCCACGAAGTGAACTCTTTTCTCTTGCTCGTGAACCTATGCTAACACATCTCGTGAAAGACACATGCACCAAGCTTGTTCACGTGGAAAGCTCTTGTGAACAGTTCCAGGAAGGGGAGCGCAAGCAAAGATGACCGCAGATGGAAGATCGTGCATCTGCAAAAACCCCTACTGAATGTGGCAAGCAGGAGCTTGGAGTCTGTGTTACAAGGTGGAAACCACCAAAGCAGTATGAGGTGAGGTTGTTCTACTGGCCTAAGTGGAACTATCGAAGGAAGATGGGGAGTTCTTCGACGTCGATAGTGAGGATTGTTTTGGTGGTCCCACAACTAGTGGAGTTGTTGATGGGAATTGGAGGCAGTGAGGATGATCTTAGTGACTAGGCAACTGGTGGCAATGATGCCAACTGGAATGATGAGGGGAGGGTGGATCAAACGACCAGCGAGGGTAGGGAGACCAGTGATGGTGGGGACGTGGCTGACAACGAGGACCTGCGAGAGAAGATCGCGGTGGTAGCTACGTTAGGGTATTAGCATACGAATGGGGGGATCAATCTTGGTTCCCAATGACCTCAATCCCATCGTGGAATGTGAGGTGGCTAAACAACCCCTCCAAGAGTAGCGCTCGGAGGATACCTTAGATCGTGGGGACTTGTTGTGGTGTTACTTCAAGAAACTAAGCTAGAAAATTGTGATCAAAGAAGTTGGCAGGAGGTGAGCAAAGGATGCTTGAAAGGCTTCCTTGCTTTGAATGCAATTGGAAGATCGGGAGGCATCATTGTGGGTTGGAAAGAAGATTTGTTTGATATAGAGGATTCTCTGGTGGCCATCTTTTTGGGGCACGACCCTATGGATGATGCAACAAAGGCATGCCTTTGGGAGGATCTGACTTAGGTAGCAGACAAGGTTCAAGGTTGGCCATGGCTAATTGGGGGTGACTTCAACGTCACCTTGTTGATGAACGACAAACCTGGGGATAAAGGGTGGAGACATCGTGGCTCGGGGGAATTTACAGGTTTCGTTGCCATGCATGGTCTCCTGAACCTCCTACCCACCTCTTATGCTTTCACTTGGAGGAACTTAGGTGGATAGAAATCTAGAATTGATAGTTCCTTTGCAGTGCGGAGGTGGTTGACATTTTCCTGTTAGTAGATGTTTAGCTGATGGATAGACCATTTTCATATCATACATCACTGATATGGCAGGGGAATGAGGGTTGGCATTTCGGGACAGACTTCAAATTTGATAAGTCCTGGGTGCTAGATGAGGGTTTCAAAAGGATGGTGGATGACAGATGGAGATGCCTGTAGCTGATAGGCTTGGCTGCAGCATAATTGGAATCCAAGTTTAGCGATTTGAGGGTGTTCCTCAAAAGCTATAGGAAGGAGATCAAGGAGGGATGCAATAGGAAGAGGAATGGCGCCCTTACGGAGATAGAAAGGCTAGATAAAGATAAGGATGAGGGGATGCTTTCTAAGGAGGAGATGGCGGCCAGAGCCACGCACATGCATACTGTTCAGGAAGAAGATAGAAAACTGAAGGTTGAGTGGAAGGTCAAGTCTTGGCAGAAATGGCTTAAGGTGACTTGAATTCTCGATACTTCCACATGGTGGCATCAGGAAGATGGCGGAAGAATTGGATAGATGTGCTAGTGGTGAATCATACAATCTTTACTAGAAGGGAGGATGTGAGCAAAACAGCAACAAAGTACCATAGAACCTTCACAAGCAGGAGGACGAGAGGGTGGAGATGGATGGGAATAGAGGTGCAGCGTATTAGTGATGAGCAGGTAGAGGGGGTCTTATCACGGAGTTCACAGAGGATGAAGTGCGAGAGGCAATTTGGGACCTAAATGCTGATGGATGCTCGGGTCAGGATGGCCTTCCAATGTACTATAAAGAATGCTAGTCTCTAGTTAAGGAGGATGTCATGCAGGTGGTGGTGGGCTTTTCTAGAAGCAACTTGGGCTTCAACTAGCTTGACAAATTCTATAAGTTCCTACTGCCAAAGAAAGAGGGGGTTGAGGCTATTGAATACTATAGGCTTGTTGCCCTCCTTAACACCATATACCTTGTAATGGCTAAGGTGCTTGCTAACATGACCACTAATGGTGCTTCCCACTCAGCTTCCAAACCTGAAACAAATGTCTCTATCTGTCTTCCCACCATGTGAATTCCTCCAAAAGGCCATGTTTGACATCCTATCCAGCTCACTGCTGCCTTTCGCCATACTCCTTTTACGAAAGTGCATAAAAAAAAATGCTGAATATCCTCTGTCCTATACTGCAAGGATAGTAGGTAGCATCTGATTGCAGGTCATATTTCTGCCTATAGACCTTAATCAAGACTTGAGCTCTCCTAGGTATCTGTGCAAAGGAAAAAATCTTCATTTTCAAAATGAACTTCAACAATCCATGTCAAATGGCAACCTTGAACTAAAAAATTATCCAATCTAGCAGGCGTGCCAAGCAACATAATAGGCTGACTTTAAAATGAAGCTATCACCTTCCCATGACCACCCATCTAAGCCATCTGTCCGTGACCGTGCAAATGCTAGTTTCTATTTCAACTGCACAAATTCTAGCACCCGTAGATTAGAAAGATTGGCCTCAAATACAGATGTCCAAGAGCATACCATCTCCCCACTTTCAACATCCCAGTCCTAAGAAATGCTTGCACTGTCATTTAAATCTGATGCAAAAAGTCTCAGAAATTTGAGATTCCTCCTCTGTCACACAATAACCACCTTTTCCCTCTCAAAGAAAAAAACAAAACAAACCAAATGTAAAGTTGGAACCATCTTATGGATGCACATGGAAGAAAGACGTGCAAAGGCATAACGTGTTGCACGCCCTTCCGAAATGAAGATACATTTCTCATGGGCTCAATTCTAGCCTTCCGACTAAGTTTTCAGCCATCATAACAAACATGCAAAATTTTGATAAGCAAATCCACTTCCACACCCATTGACTGAACCACCCACTTCATTAGTAAAGCTATTTTACTGTTTTGATGTCCTGCACTCCCAGACTAAAAAAATAAGCTTGGAGAATGCAAGAGTAGATCAACATTGTTCCCATGGTGGAGTAAAGGTGCCTCTAGGTAGGGGGTACTGAGATTAGGATGTTCTAAGGTCCAATATCCTGCAAACGGATGGCCAGCTTGAGTGAGAGGGAGGGGGAAGGGGGTTGGGGCTGGACGTTGGTAGTGGGGAAGGTGAAAGAGAAGGGCAGAGGCGGAGGTGCTGTGCTTCAAGTGCAAAGGGAGGGGCCATGTCGTGTAGGAATGCTGGGACCCAGTGAGGTGCCTCCGCTGTGGGGGTCTTGGCCACCGAAGGTTGTCGTGCTCGAAAAGGGAGGTGCGGGAGGCGGAGGCTTTGGGTGCACATGTGGGTGTCTTGCCACCTCTGCCGAAGGGTGTGCCTTCGATAGAGGTTGAGATCCCCTGGTCAGCAGAGGCTGGGGTGCTCGAGAGAGCCCTTACGATGGCTTTGATTAGGGTGGTGGTGAAGGGTCGTGTTAGTCTAGGCAACCTCGGGGTAGAGGTGTCGAGGGTGTTGGGGGGGGTGTAGGTGAGATAGAGTTGAAGGCGATAGGGGAGAAGTTTGTGTTGATTGGCATGCAACCAAAGTTGGTGGAGAGGCTTCTCTTTAAAGACCTCCCTTGCTCGGTTGGGGTGGTTAGGTGGTGGGCTATTAGGTCCGATGGAGCACTTCAGGAGCGTCTGCCGAGGGTGGGGCTATTGGTGGATGTTGTTGGAGTACCACTCTTCCTTCACATGATGGAGGTCGTGGCTGTTGTGGTCGCCTGTTTTGCAAGGGTGCGGACTGTGCAGTGGTGTAGGGGTCTCGGACTGAGGGGCGATGACCTCTCAGTGGTGCAGGCGATGGTGGAGCTTATGCAGGGCAAGGTGCTCCACAAGAAGATGTTGCTTTGTCTTGGGGGCGCTTCGTGGGTTGTTTTAGTGAAGCCATTCGAGAGTAGGCTACTCACCTTCGTCGAGGTGGTGAGGAGGCCTGCTGGCGAGGGAGAGGCAATGAGGGCGACCACTCCGGCACAGAGAGCGGTGTGGAGGCCCAAGATTGGTGGCAAGGATGGCGTGTCGTTTGCTGAGTCAGTAGTGTGGTGCTTGGTGCGAATGGTGTGCAATCAAGGCGGGGTGCGACTTTCAGAGGAGATTGCAATAGTTGAGGAGGGAGCAGAGGGTGTGATCGGGGCAATTAATGCGGAGGAGGCATTTTTGGGAGGAGTGGGGGCACTCAAGGAAGACAAGGGGATTTTTTTGGAAGGTAGGATGTTGAAGTGGGGCACGCCGTTGGAAAGTGGGAGAGCATTGGTTGTCCAAGCAATAACTTGGTGTGTGACATGGGGGACCCACAGGCTGCACGGGGGGTTAGGGAGAGGGTGTGTTCGGATCCTGGTCTGGACCCTACACTCGTTCTGAGCCCATACGTAAGGGGCCTGCAGACGGATATTCCCAGGGAGTTGGGCCACAAACATCTATCAATGAGCGTTGGAGAGGCTACCCACGGTGGACCTGCGAAGGAAGACTCCTTTGGAGGTGATGGTGGCGAGAGGGACGAAACGCTCCGGGCGACAAGGATGGCGACGGCTCAGAGCTTCTCCATAAAGCAAAAGGTGGCAGCTGCGACACCTTCCTACGTGGCGACGTCGGCAGGGCTCGATCCTGTGGCGAGTGTGACGGCGACAGCACCTTCACAGGCCTGGGATGGCGAGAGGGCAGAGGAGGTTTCGGATGAGGGGAGTGGGGCTGTGGTTCCCAAGTAGGGGAGTGATAAAGCTAGGGAGGGAGGTGGTTGGTGGGGTGGAGGGGTCCCAGGAGGGTGGCAGTGAGGAGAGGAGTCGTAAGGGGAGGGTGGATGAGAGTGGTGGCGTTGGGTGGTGTGGGGGTTTTCAGCCTGGGGAGGTGGAGTAGGTGGTAGAGGGGTCCAGTTTTGGACATTCTGCTAAGGGGGTTTCTGATGGTGCCCCATGCTAAAAGTCCTCACTTGGAATGTTAGGGGGCTCCATGACCCCTTGCGTCGGGGGATATCGAGGTCCTATGTCCAGAAGTAGGGCCCGGATATTGTTTAGTTTCAGGAGACGAAGCTGCAGGTATGTGATCAAAGGGTGTGGAGGGAGATTGGGGGTGGTTTGCTAAGTGGTTTTCTGGCGTTGGATGCAACTGCGAGGTCGGGGGGGAGTTGTGGTTGGGTGGAAGGAGGATGCTTTCTCCCTAGTGGACTCGGAGTTGGGGGCGGAGGTGGTCTCCATGCAGTTGAGGGGACAAAGTGATGGACTATGTTTGGTGGTTTCGGTGATCTATGGACTGGTTGATGATTCCGGTAGTAGATCCTTGTGGGAGGACCTCTGTCAGGTCGCCGTCAGATTCTAGGGATGCCTTTGACTCATTGGAGGAGACTTCAATGTCACCCTCATGGTAGAGGATAGGCCTGGCAGTAGAGGGGGTTGGGATCGTGACTCAAAAGATTTCAAGAGGCTCATTGCGGAGCATGGGCTGCAGGATGTACCTCCTAGTTCCTGTGCCTACACGTGGAGAGCTCTGGTGGCTTGATGTCTAGATTGGATCGCTTCCTATGCTCTGTGGAATTGGTGAAGGTCTTCTCGTTGGTAGGGGTTCGCACTCTTGAGAGGCCTTTTTTGGATCACACTCCTTTAATATGGGAGTCCTATGAAGGCTCCTGTTTTAGTACATATTTCAAATTTGATAGGGCGTGGCTGTTGGAGGGTTTCAGGGGTATGGTGGAGGACAAGTGTAGGACTCTGCGCTTGAACGATTCGGTGGCAATGAGATTGGAATCAAAGCTCTAGGACCTGACGTTATTTTTGAAAGGAATATAGGAGGCAGTTGAAAGAAGAGCGGAACATAGAGGAAGCGCTCCGGGAGAATCAGAGGCTGGATAGAGTTGAAGATCAGGGCCTTCTGACGACAGTGGAGAGAGTGATCAGGGCAGAACACATAAAGATGGTTCAGGTTGAAGATCGGAAAGTAGAGGTTGAATGGATAACGAGGTCCAGACAAAGGTGGATCAAGGAAGGGGACTTGAACACCAAGTTCTTTCATATGATGGCATCAGCCAGATGTAGGAGGAACTGGATTGATAAGCTCCTTGTGGGTGATGTGGAGTGATCAGGCAGGGAGGCTGTGGGTAGGGTAGCTACCGATTTTTTTCGAGAGTTCACAGGGAGAAGGGGTGGGAGATGGCGTTGGCGAGGTTTGGGTATTCTGGCAGTAGGTGCAATGAGGGTGGTGGGGTTGGTGGCATCATTTACAGAGGGCGAGGCACATAATGCGGTTTGGGGGCTGATGATGACGAATGCCTCGATTTTGATGGGTTCCCAGTGCTTTTCTTCAAGGAGTTTTGGTTGCTGTTGAAGGACGAGGTCTTGCAGGTTCTTACTGAGTTCAGGGAGGGCAACAGTAGCTTCAACATGCTTAATAAGTTTTACATGTTTCTATTGCCTAAGAAGAAGGGGGCGGAGGCAATTGATGATTATAGGCCCATTGCCCTTTCAAATGCGATTTATCTGATTGTGGCAAAAAATCCTAGCGAACAGCCTTAGGAAGGTGATTGGTGGTGTGGTGTCGGAGGTGTAGACAACTTTTGTTCTAGGGAGGTGTATCTTGGATGGGCATGTTTCAACCACGAAGATTCTTGTGCATTGGAAGAGGGAGAGGAAGACGGCTTTTCTTTGGAAGGTTGACTTTAGGAAGGCCTATGACTCCATCCAGTAGTCTTTTGTGTGGGCAGTTATGATCAAGAGGGGGTTCCCGCCGGTGTGGATTAGATGGATGAAATAGTGTGTCACGACAACCATCAGCGTTCAGCCCCCAGATTGCCTTGTGGATCTCATCCTCTTCAAATGGACCCGTCAAGAAGCTGGCTTCTGCCTCCCCAATCCGCGGTACCTCAGACCCCAACCATCTCCATCTTCTCCCAGTAAACTCTCTAAAGTACCTCGCAGCTATCCCTCCCACCGCCTCTCTTCCCATAAACTCCTCCCCATCCACCACCAACCTGTCAATCCAGTTCCTCCTCCTCCTTCCTGATGCAGCCATATGAAAAAATCAGGTGTTGGAATCGCCTTCCTTCATCCACCTCTGCTTAGACCTCACCTTCCACTCCATCTCTACCTTCCGATCTTCCTCTTGTATCACCTGTATCTGCCTTGCTCTGCAAACCCTGTCAGCGTCAGAAAGGAGACCAACATCCTCCACCATGTCCAAACGTGCAATCTCACCAAGAGCCTCCTCTCTCTTTTTCCCACGTTCCTCCCTAATCTGCTTCATACGAATCTTCAAGAAGGATCTCAAATCCTGCAGCTTAGCTTCCAACCTGACAGCCGCCGAACCATCCACATGATCCGACCTCCACCGCTCTTCCACCAGCCCCCTAAACCCCTCTTCCAGGAGCCACACCCTGTCGAATTTAAAATACGTACCATGCCTCCATTCCTCATTCGACGCCCATAACAAGGGAGTGTGATCCGAGAACGGCCGCTCCAAGGGTCTAACCTCTGCCATCGGGAACTCTGCCATCGCCGTTGAGGCAAAAAATCTGTCGATCTGGGATCACTGTCCTCCATAACTCCACGTGAAAAGATAGGACGAAGGTGGCATGTCAACCAGCCCTTGCTTCGCAACAAAGCCCGTAAACGCCTCAGAGCCTTGGTCCATTCCTCCACAGCCATCTGGTCTATCCTCTGCCAGCAAAGTGACATTAAAATCGCCGCCAATCAACCAAGGTATCCCCTGAAAAGCTGCCGCAACCTAACTCAGATCTTCTCACAAAGCCTGCCTCCTCCAACCCTCCGTCGAACCGTAAACCGAGGAAAAGAGCATACACATATTATCCCGACGCCTCTGAAGCCTGACAGTGGCAACATGGGACCCAACCAACGAGTCCAACAAGGAGAAATCATCATCCTTCCACCCCACAACAATTCCCCCCGCACTTCCAACCACATCTAGGGCCAAGAACCCCCCAAAACCACCTCCCCCCACCTCCCTCCACAACCTCCCATCACAGCTCCCCCACTTCGTCTCTTGGAGAAAGATCACGTCAGGCCCTCATCTCTGAACATGCCCCCGCAGAGCCGCTGGCCTCGATGGGTCATTCAGACCCCTCACATTCCACGACAGGGCCTTGGTCATGTAAAGTCCCGGGAAACTCCTTGCGTCAACCGCCTAAACCCCATCTCTGCAGCCACTTCATCCACCTCTCCCTTCAACATTACACACCGACTAGGCGAGCTCCCCTCACAATCGCCTCCCGATCCACCTTGCCCCGCAATCTCCCCCTCGTCTGCAACCAGCGCCTGTGTCTCCCCTTGTGTCAGGATCTCCCCCACAGGCAGCCCAACCGCCGCGCCAGCCCCTCACACCTTCACCACTTCCTCCAAAGCCCCACCGTCACCACCAACTCCCACCGCCTGCCGCCCCTCCACCGTAGGGACCCCCAGAATAGCCTTCGCCCTGTCTTCACCCCCAGCCAGGTTCGCCGTCGGCACCACGCCTTGTCCTTCGGAAGGCGGAGTGATGCCCAGCTCCACCTGCATCCGACGCTGGTTCTCCCCAACCACACTCCCAGTCGAAGCCTTCGTAGTGCGCCCCCTTCGGTAGGACCACCGTGACCTGTAGGTGAGCCGCTGTGGCCCTAGCAACCTCGGCTCCCGTCGCCGCTCGCGTCCCACCTCACCTACCGCACCACGCCCCACTGCCTTGTCCGGTCTGTCAAGGGCGTGTCGCGAACCTCCAGCCACAACTCCCCGTCCGCCAGCTTCAAAGTCCGAGATCTCGGATCTACCTGCGAGGAAAGGCCCGAACCGATATCTCCACCTAAGCCATCGTCCCCCATAATCGGGTCAAGCCCGCCCGACCTGGGTCCGCCACGGTTGCACCCCACTAAACCCGGGGCCACCTCAGCGTCACGGTAGCATCCGTAATCAGTGGAGTCTCCTAGCTTCAGTGTCGCAGACTCCATCAACCGCTTCGCAAGACCCGCACCGGCCTCCCTCATCCCGGCCCTTTCACCTGCCTCAGATCGCGCCACGGGGATCGTAACCACCGCACAATCCTCGCCGCAGTCCTCGTCGCGACCTTCGGGCTTCCCAAAAGCAGCCCGCCCCTCCTCCGCTCGCCTGCCACCTTCGCCTCCAAGTGCCATCGCCGCGCTGCCAGCCACCGCCTCAGCGAAGGACCTAGGGCTCCCGGATCCTTGCGAAATGCGAACCAGCTAGGACTCCCCCATCTGAGTACCTTCCTCTCCATAAGTTGTCGCCCCAGCCTCATCTCCACCCACGCTCCGAATCGCGACAGGTCCACTGACCTCAAGCCCATGCCTTCGCAACTCCGGAGCCTCGCAAAAGGGGCAACCACCGCCGCCGCCACCTCCACCATGCAGAGGAAAAGGGGAACTCCCTCAATCAACACCTTTTGCCTCGCGCCAGCCGGCGGTCGTTCTGCCAACGCGCCATCCGACCTCACCGGCGAGCGACACCACACCACTCCCCAGCCACACCGCAACACCTTGAAGGCCAGCTGCCGCAGCTCCTCCGGACCAAGTCCCAGCAGCACCAAACGCCCACTCCCGAGGGAAGCCACCCCAAAGGACCCCCCGCCATTCCCCAAGAAGGCGGCGACCGCCCTTCTCAGAGCTCCCACATCCACCTCCCCCTCTAGCACCACCGCCACCAGAGCCGACGCCAGCCTCCCTTCCAACGCCCCGATTTCCTCCGACCAAGGCGCCTTAACCTCCACGAGAGGTGCCCCTCCGGGGGGGGATGGGGGCATCCCCTCCCTCCCCGAAAAGACCCCGCCACCCGACCCACGGAGCCCGCAACCTGACCTCCGATGCCCTAGACCGCCATAGCATAAACACCTCACTGGGTCTCTGCAGTCCGCCGCCACATGCCCCCTCCCAAGGCATTTGAAGCACCTCACCAGCTCTACTCCCCTCCGTGACCTCCTCACCACCTTCCAGTCAGAGCCGCCTCTCCCCACCCCACTCGCTAGTCACCCCGCGAACCTCCACTCTCTCTCTCGCTCATTTTACCTCTTACCACAGTCTGATGTTCAGATTGAAGCTGCCTTTGTTCTTCCTGCTAATGTTTTGAGATCTCCACAATCATCCCATGTTAACCCTTTGAAATGCAGATTTGTCAATGTCTTCCACGACCCCAATTAGTAGTCTCCACGGCTCTACCAGAAAGTGGCAAACCTGCAGTGTGGAATGGCAAGGAATTCCTTGAAGTGTGAAGAATGGAAGCACAACTGTCTGGTTCTCTATTCCAAAAGTTATGGCAATGTTCTTTTCTTCCCCTATTTTTTTCGAGACCGATGACAACATCAAACAAATCCAGCACATCATCACAATCAGTCAACCTTTCTATGAAAAATAATGTGTCATCAGCATATTACAAAACAGCTACCTGGTTCCTTTCACTGTTGGACCCAAAGGCCTGAAAGATATTATTCTTGCACACTGCAAAGCTGCTTGTCGTCAGGAACGTGAACAGCTTGCAAAAACAATGGCACTAAAAGGCATCCCTATTATCAAAACCTTGATTCAGATTTTGAGGGATTTCACGCCTACTTCTTTTTCCAGTGGATAACTATTTTCTTATCTGATTTCTTATTATTTCTCTGGAACATGGTATTCTTCTGAAAGTAACATTTCAAGCCCCCTTGTCAGTATCCTGAGTTAGAAAAACTATCAATGCTTATGGTCACATTATGATGATAACTAGCTTCCTTCCAAAAAAGTGATGATAACTATCTAGCTTAGCTCCATTATTTTGGGTAGAGTTGAATGTGTTCTATATTGTCCAGTTGTCTTGACTTTATGGAATCGTTACTTAAAACATTTTGTTGATTGACTTGCTTTAAGCAGGTGGACTTTATGACTCATACAAATGACAAAGATGTGATCGAGATATGCAAGCAAAGGTTTAAAATGGCATTTTATAATCAAGATAAATCGTTCACCTAATATTAATATATTGATTCATGGCCTATATGTAGGTTTAAGTGCACGTGCACATGTATGTGTGTGTGTGCATGCACTTGTGAGAGCAGCAATTTCAATTTAGCCACAAGTTATTTCCAATAAATTGTTTGGTATGCTGAATGATCAATAGTTTCAAATTTAGGCTCTTGTTTAACTGCTTCACTAAGACTTTACGTATTTGTACAGCATGCTGCTATGAGATTTATCAGCATGCCGCAACCAGGAAAGCAGGGTACAATCGCAACCGCCAATCTTGAAGCACAAGCAAGAAAAGTATCTGTTACCTTCAAGAAAGATTTCCCATCTCAAGTGTAACTCTATCCATTTCAAACAGATTTTATCAGATGGATGGAAGTTGTGGTTATTTCCATAGTAATAAGCTGTGATTGAAGTGAAGGCATTATCAATATGCATCACTGTCTTTGTTTGAGAACCGTTTCCCATTTTCAAAATGGTGTTCCAATCTAATCAAGAGCATCTGGCACATTTTTGCACATTAGGAAGCCATTTTGATATTTATTATAATATTCATGTTTAAACCAATTACTGAATTTGATACGGTAATCTCTTTGGGTGGACTCAAGATTGTGCGGATGTGTCTTTTCGGATAAGAGTTCACCTGCCCAACCGCCAAATCACTCAATTAGATTGTTTTACTATTTTTTGTCACCCCAGAATGCTACTTGGAAGGTTACCTTTTCTCCCGTGCATGATATTTGTCTCTCAGTATGCCTTCTGATAGCCTTTTTCACTTATAATCAAATATGTCTATGTGCCAATGAAGATGCGTATTTCTGTCCCTTAATATGTTTTTGTATGCTTAGATTCTCAATGCTTTTTGTGTGGAATATCATGTTCCGTTCGGGAAAGATATGAACCGTTTGAACGCGGAGTAGAGGGCGCAACAAGGATGCATCTCACAGCAGGGGATTCTGGACGATGCTGAGTTGCAACTGCGTTTAGTCAAATTACAGGTTTTGACATGTGGCTCGAGAGGCAGGGAATCAAAGACCCCTCGATTGGAAAAGTAGCCTCATTAAGTGTCTGGTAGCATATGATTTTTCTGAGGTTTATATATATATATATATGAAAAGTTTTGATAAAATATATATATCTTTATATTCTTGATATCTATGTATATAATCTTATAAATTTACTCCGTTAAGGTTAAACTTAATCAAAAATGTTAAAAAAATAAAAAAATTTATATTTTCATTCCTAAATATATCTCTCCACTATCTTTCTCCTTAAACCTTCACACCTCCTCCTCCTTGCATCCACGAATTTCTCCCCGCACTTGAAGTACAATCAGAACTTCCACATTCTGTTCACGTTCGTGAACAGCAATGCCTCTGATAGGCAATCCAGTGTCTTGTCCTTCAATGACAAGAGGTGTGCCCTGAGCTCCTCGATGCCAACCTCGAGGAACCTGCGCCTCCTCTCAACGCTCATCGAGTTCCAGTAGCTCTTGACCTGCCCCATTCGGTCGATCGACAACACTAGCTTCCTCACGTTCATCTACTTCTGTCACTTCATGCGCCTGTGTTACGAATTGGATGACGAGGGTAGGGAGGGGGAGCACCTGGGGTCGTTGTGCTGCTGCGTGTGATGCTATTGCTAGGAGGCGTCGGGGGGCTTCTACTGGAGGAGGCACGCAACGGCAACGCAGACCTCAATCTCCTTCCTGCGCTCCTCGGGGCTCTTGGTGGGCATTCTTGATCTCGTTGGGCCTGTGGGCGACCTGGACGAGGCGGACCTCCATGGGGTCCTCGGAGAGGCAACGCATGGGAATCACACGGAACTTCTCCTCGGCGTTGTTGTCAAGATTCTTCATCTAGATCGAGGAGAAGTTGGACTTCTGGATGAGGGAGTGGAGCTCCTATTGGATGTGAGCGATGCGGTCCTCGGGGATGGTGATCTTGTGCTAGCACGCGTCCTGGAGGGAGTCGTGCGTAGGATCAGAGGCGTTGGGGATGGTGAGGGTCGGTTGCACTGCTAGACGATGTCCTCGTAGTCCTTGCCGTCAGCAAAGACCTCGTAGAGGAGATTGGCATAGAAGTTCAGCCTCGCCTTCTTTACCATGAGACACGAGAAGTCACCACCCTCCTTTACCTCGTTTGCAAGCGCATCGCCTCCGACCAATAGACCCTCGTCTTCATCTCCACCAAGCATCGCGTTGAGGAACTCGATGTGGCGCAGCTTCGCAACTTCGGCCTTCGCATCCTCGTCCTCAAGGCCCGCACTCACCCTAGCAGCCAAAGCAGAGGGAGAAGGAGAGGAAGGGGGAGGAGGAAGAGAAAGAGTTGTGAGGGTTTAGCAGAAAAATAGGAGAAAGATATATTTGGGGATAAAAATATAAATTTTTTTATTTTTTTATATTTTTTTTATGTTTTCCATTAAATTTAATAAAATAAAAACCTACGATCTTAACGAAATAAATTTATAAAGATATATACATAAATATCAAAAATATAAGAGTATGTGTATATATATATACCCCTTTTTCTTTTTAATCTACTAAACACTTTTGTCTTCCGGCGAAAAGCCACCAAACATATCTGGCAATGCTCGCGAGTGAAATGTGATGCTTGTGGTTGGGTGAAGGGTCATCTCCTACTCTACACAGCATTCCCACGGTTAGAAATGAAAAAGCCCCATGAGTGGAATGTTGCGTTTAAGGGATCCAAATGCTGTTCTTGGACGTTGTCGGCCAATACCTTGGGATTATAAAAATCAAGAATTGACTTTGGTATTCGGAAAATGACCCTTTTCACATTGTACGAACCATCGCTGAGGCTTGAGGCGCGGCGCATTAAGCTTTGGATGTTACGCTTCTTGGAGGCTTGCAATTGACTGAAAGCTTTGAACGTAAGATCTTGCTGTGACCCAAGTTTCTTCAATTTCGGGAATACTGACGCTATGAGTGTCAAAATGTATTGGAGCCAATAACCCAATCCGAATCCGACATGTTAAGCGGACCCAAACAAGATCCAATAGCATTAGGCCTCAAATTGGATCGGACTGGACATAATCCACCTCTTCATTGGGTTGGATCTCAGATTCAATTCTCGAACCTGATAGATAAGACTTGATGGATTCGATGAACTTGCATGGACCTAATAAATAGGACTTAGTGTGCATGTATTGGACCTGTATTGATCTGATAAGGATCTAATAAATCCGATGAAGAGATTCTCTTAGACCAGCATGGGATCCGATAAACCTGTGGATTTGTTAGATCCAATAGACCCGCATAACATCCACCCAATATTGGTTTGGGATGGGTCCATTTGTTCCTCATCAGGTCGGATCTCAGGTGAAGGACTTTGAACCCCTTTTCTTTCCGGGTTGGTTGGCCATTGGCACAATTGTTTGAATTTTGGCTTATATAAATTTTTCATTGCTTCTATGTTACATCAATTCCTAGGTTGAATTTGATTCAAATTTTTATTTGTTGGAAGTTAGTGGGAGTGTGTATTTATTAATAGGTTTTTGGTTCACATGATCAATTGCAGTAGCAGGTAATTGTTAAAAAGCTTTTGTCACGAATTGTGAGGGAGATTTTGGCTTATTATTAGGAAATCTTAGGTTTTTCTTGGGTGACGGATACTTTCAAATCTCGACATTTGTTCCTTTCATTCAAAACAATAGGGAAAATTCTTTATTTTCTACTCTATGTACTTTCCTATTATTTTCTGGTGCAATCCAAGGAGAAGAATTATGAAACCGCCTTATAGACAAACCCTTGGCTGGCTTGACCATGGCTACTAACTGCAATCTCATGAGCAGCACAAAAGGCATTCAATCAACTAACTTGCGAGACCTTCATGAATTAGCCATTGTAGTTCGCCAAGTGTGCTTTCTTGTGTTAGGGTAACAATGGCAACATAACAAGCGGACAATATTTGGAAATGGTGTAATAGCAAATTCTTTCCCATCATACTTCTATTTGTGTTTATTTCAAATAAATACATTTTTTTGGGGCCTTGATCATTGTTGATGAGACTTGTATTCATATGCTCTGTGTTAGAAACTGGGTGACTATTAAATGATAATGTTAGTCTAAGCTTACCACTGTCTTGATCTTCTCACTTTGCTCGCAGAATAATGTGAATGTGCTAATTGAGAAGTATAAGAACTTATGAGAAGAATCTTACTTCTACTGGAACGAAATATCAGACGGCACACTTTAGTCTGATAGAGTTCAAACCAAGGAGCAACCGTTGTTCCTTAGCCAGAGTAAATATAAATAAAGACATTTGGTTGTCCTGTGTCTTGTTATGTATTTACATATCATTTTTGTGACAGGTTGCGCCACTAAGGGAGCTCGCAAAGCAAGATCTAATAGACCTTTTCAACAAGTACATCAAAGTTGGGTCCCCTTACAGGAACTTGTTATATAGGTCTATGGACATATGCACTCTTCTGGATATGAGAGAGCAAAATCTGAGCCAAACCAAAAAGATTGTACTCGAATCAACGATGTTTTCATCTTCAGAAGATCGAGGCCTTTATATGGTTCCTTCAGAGGGCGTTCTATTCAAGCAAAGCTGTAAAACAACGTCCATTCCAAAAACACTGGAGCTTTGCATGGTGGGTTGCAGTTGTCTCTAAGTCATTGCTTATGGTTGGTGATACGGATATAGGTTTCAAGCCGATTCGAAATTTCTGAGGTCACACACAACAACTAGAAAGGAGGGACCAACATAATTCTAAGCTTTGTAGCTAATACCAGTTGAAATTTGTGTTAGATAAATCCGTGTTAAAGTGATTAAACTCAGGTTAGCAGATGGAGGGTTAAGTAGTCAAAAAAATGGGGGTTAACCTTCCTTTTGAGAGGTTAATCTCTCAAGTAAACTAGGCCTAAGAGGTATAGCAAAACATGTGTTAACTTTGTAATTCCCCGATATCCAAACAACACTTTCCAGAAATTAGTCTTAACATCAATTCAAGTAAATACCATAAGAGTTAACACCATAACTTAATATCAGTTTAAGTAAATAGAAACTAGTATTAACACCACCTAGCAAGTAAACATAAATGAAAGTTAACACCAATTTCATATTTCTCAACACTAATTTCCTAACCTGCAAAGCAAACTAACTTTTAAGGCTCATTTACTTGAGATATTACAAAACCTAGGTTTACAAAAATGCAAAGTGTGTCAACCCTCCCTTTTGCTTACTTTGCACAAGGGGTTAACACATGCTTTTATTTACTTATAGATGTTAACCTAAGGTGTCCAAACGGAAAAAGGTAGAATAAGGAGAGTGAACATTGGTAACATCTTAACACTAACGTGAGCTCGAACTTTGCAAAACTTATGTTTTCTCTCTGAAATACAAGATTTTGAAAGTGATGTTAACTAATGAAGTGGAGGTTAACCCTTATCAAACTTAAGCAAGTCTTGAGATGAATTTCAAGTTGCAAGTGAGTTTTCCACCACTTTGTATGACTTTTAGGATGACATTATTAAAATTCTCTAAGCAAATGCACATTTAGATGAATATGTGTTAGTATTTAAAATTTAAGATAAGTTGTAAACCTCTACTAGTTTTTCAAATGTACCTAACTAGTTTGCAAAAGATGTCTATTGGGGTATGGTCTAATGGTGAAAATTCTTGACTTTGACAAGAGATTCGAATTTGAGTTTCCATCTCTATATTATCTAAAAGATTGACGTACGAGAGATGGCCAATTCCTCTACTAAAACAACACAATCATAAGGCAAGGGAAACAAAGAAAGGGGATATCTGGTGAAACCACGAGGACATCTACTGAAAAGCAGAGTAGATACATGTGAATGTGAGAATAATCACCATACCGAATTCCAGGGTAGCATTGACAGATGGAGAAATAGAAAAGAAATGGTTCTTTTTCGGTAACCCACCACAACACATAAAGAGCTCTACTCGCAACCGCATACCTGGAAGAATGTTCGCCCATCTGTAAGAATAACATGATTTTGACACATGGGGTGGCAAAGTTGTCACGACAGTACTTTTTTCTCACCATCCAATACAGGGATGAATTAGGGCACAGAATTAACGTCAATCTTTATAGAAAATTTCAAGAAAAGCCAATAAATGCAAATACAACTTCAATATTCGTGTAAGATCATTTGAATGAAGATCTGATCCAATTATGCATACATCACAGTATGAATCTTTTGCAAATCAATTAGATTGTCGACGTAAGCGTTCAAAACTTTTGTGTAAAAAAGAAGCAACAAGCTTACTAAAAAAATAATAGCAAGCAAGTACGGGCTTCAAAATCTCACCATAAATGGTTCACAGGCACTTACCAACCAAAGCCCAATCACAAAACAAAATCAAGCCTTTTTTTTTAACTTACATGCCTTAACAGCCTACATTTTCCAATGGGAAAACATAATCTACAGAGCGCCAAAGCGGATCTCACCATAATGTTGTGCAACTGTAAAACGTTTAAAAAGCCTTCTACTTCTATTTTTTTTATGGATAGCTATTTTAATTAGAACTTCAACAAGACAATGGTCAGAAGTTTGGATGATTCCACATTTGTACATCACAAACCAACTGAAGAAGACCACTCCCTGAGCAACCCGTACACTCAGAAAATCACCAAACAAAGAGAAAAATCAAGAGGATGAGTTCCATTTACATTGTTCACTTGCACAGATGAGATGCTCTCCACCATGCATTCCTTGAGGTGCTAAAGACTACAAGCTGTCCATAGGGGCTGCCTCTGGCAGAGTGATCCCAAAGTTTTTGTTGTCTACAATGGCCTGCTCATCGTTCTTCTGAGCTCCGAAAACAAATGCGCCTTGAGAGACATTTGGGCCCATTTGACCAAATATCGAGCTCGATGAAGATTGGTTAAAGATTGACGGAGAAGCAGTGTCAGCCGGCTTCAGGAATCCAAAGCCAACAGGAGCGGGTGACTCAGCTGAAGGGAACTGCACCAACAGGTTGGGCTCAATGGATCCGAAGACTTTCTGCTCGTATTCTAACAATTGCTGATAAACAGCTGCAGTTCAAGTGTAATAAGATTATTGAAATATATGGACCCAATGCAATTATCAATTAGGTTTTAATGTATCAGTGATGTATTTCCGAAATCATCACTTGCTTTGATTAGGGGATGATAACAGCAAGACAAGATAAGAACGTCCATAGAAAAATAGCAAATTACTTGTCCATGTCTTTGCATAGAGTGAATGTTGTCTCTATCAGAGAAAATTAGAAAAGAGATATTTTAGAATTAATCACAATAGGCAAATGTTATTTTATCTTTTTCCATATTTTTTTTCTGTAGGGATTTGATTTGATTTGATTAGGCTTGATGTGATTGAATTTGTTTCTAAATTTAGTTACTAGGATTTTGATTGTCTTTGTAATCCCCTCTCTATAAAAAGGGAGGTTACGAACTACTCTTTTCGTTCATTCTTTTTTGAAAGAGGAAAGGGTAGTTATCCAGAGAGATAACTACCCAAAAACTTATATAATAGAATCAACAATAACAAACATTACAACAGGCAGACCCCAAGGTCCCCCACTCACACCGAAACAACCCAAAGAGAAAACAAGGAGTCGATAGACTCAACAAAATTCTCCACGTAAGGTTTCTGGCCCCGGAAAATTACCGCATTCCTGCCCAACCAAATCCCCCAAAGGACCGCCAACGGCTTGGCCAGCTCCTTTTTCGAACGGAAAACAAATCGTCCACCACCACCACCTCTGCTTCTGAAGCTGCGCCAGAATTCCTCAAACAGCCGGCACTCCCACCATCTCTCGCCCATTCTATCCCAAACTTGCACCACAAAAGGACAGACGAAAAAAAGGTGGTCAACATCCTCCTCACCACCTCCACAAAAGGAGCAGACTTTACACACTCCAGGAGCCCACCTTGCCCTCCACACCTTAGTCACCAGCCTTCTCCTCCTAAGTAGCCAGGCGAAAATCTTGACTTTCAGCAGACACGCGGCTTTCCACATCTGTCTGCAGTCCCTTACCAAATCCAGCTCCACCCCAGGATCACCAGCAGACAATCTCCTGTAAGCAACCGCAATTGAAAACTCACCTTCATCCCAACCAAACATGTCTGTACCAGCCGCCGGATGCAGTCCCTCCAACTCAGCCAGTAATGTCTGGAAATCATGCGTTCTTGCATCTGACAGACTGCCAACAAAACGTGGGTACCACCCACTATCCCACACCTCGGCCACGGACGCCACCTTGTTCTGGGATAAGGCAAACAGTCTCTGAAATCTTCTACAAAGCGCACCACCACCTGTCCAGTCATCCTGCCAGAATCTGAAAATCTCCCATGTTCCCAACACGGGGACGAAACAGTTCCTCACCCTCGGGGCCACCGTCGACAAGCCTTTCAGGAAGTGAGAAGCACCCCTAGGCGGAGACACCAGAAAATCCCAACGCATCGGACAACCATATGCCGTCTCAAACACCTTGCCCAACAGATCCCCCCTTCCTTCCAACAGGCGCTCCACCCACTTCGCCAACCGACTGTCATTAGACCTCTCCAAATCCCTCACGCCTAGCCCCCCATCCTTCAGCGGTCTGCAGACCTCCTTCCAAGCAACCAACCTGGCACCCTGTCCATATGTCCCCTGATTGGACCAGAAGAAACCCCTCATGGTTCTTTCAATCCTTGCAATCATTTGTCGAGGCATCTTCAGTACAGAGATGAAATATGACGGCATCGCCGACAGAACCGCCTTGAGTAGGATCAGCCTCCCACCTCTAGACAAAAGCCTGGACGCCCACCCCTCCAGCCTCCCAACCAGTCTCTCCACCAGGGGGGTCCAGTCTCTCACCAGAATCCTCCCATCTGACAACGGCAGGCCCAAATACTTAACCGGAAGTTTACCATGTTCTGTGCCAAGACCCAAACTGCATCCCCTTGCCTCCGTCTCATTCATATTGAATGGGACAAAATCCGACTTAGCCAGGTTAATCTGCAATCCGGATGCCTCACCCAGCAAGAAAACCAGGAACCTCAACCTTCTGGCCTCCACTTCTCCACCTTCAATAAAGAAGATCGTGTCATCCGCATACTGGAGCAAAGGGATACCCGTCCCATCCCTCAGGGAGAAACCACTCACCAGTCTTCTCTCACAGGACCTCCTCGCCGCCCTAGCAAGAGCATCCACAGCAATCACAAAGAGCATCGGGGCCAGCGGACAACCTTGCCTCACCCCCTCCTAGGTTGGACCCAACCCCCAGCTGGGTTTCCATTGATAAGAACCGAGAAAGATGTTGTGGTGACGCACCTCTTCATCCACTCAATCCACGCCGGCGGGAACCCCCTCTTTACCAAGGACACCCAAATAAACGACCACTGGATCGAGTCATAAGCTTTGCTGAAATCTACCTTCCATAAAAAAGCCTTCTTCTTTTCTCTCTTCCAGGATGAAAGGATTTCCGCTGCTACCACAAAACCTTCCAAGATATTCCTGCCAGGGACAAAAGCTGTCTGCACTGAGTCTATGATCCCACCCAGCGTCCTCCTCAATCTGTTCGCCAGAAGCTTAGCCACCACCAAGTAGATAGCATTCGAAAGAGCTATCGGTCTGTACTCCCGAATCTCCTCAGCGCCCTCCCTCTTCGGCAATAAGAACATATAGAACTTGTTCAGTCTGTTAAATCCCGAGTTGCCCGTTCTAAACTTTTGCACCACTTGCATAACGTCTTCCTTCACCACCGGCCAGAACTCTCTATAGAAGGCAACCAGGAAACCATCCGGCCCTGGACACCCATCCGCGTTCAGCCCCCAAACTGCCTCACGAACCTCATCCTCCTCAAAAGGACCCGTCAAAAAATCCGCGTCTGCCTCCCTGATTTGTGGTATCCCAGATCCCAACCACCTCCACCTTCCCCCCCGCCTCCACCCCGTGAAATCTCTAAAAGACCTTACAGCCGCCTCTCCCACCGCTTCCTTTCCCTCCACCACCAACCTGTCAATCCAGTTCCTCCTCCTGCCCGACGCAGTCATATGAAAAAAGCGGGTATTGGAATCTCCCTCCTTCAGCCACTTCTGCCTAGATCTCACCCTCCACTCCACCTCCGCTTTCCTGTCTTCCTCCTGAATCACCTAAGTCAGTCTCGCTCTGTAAACCCTGTCATCTTCTGAAAGGATCCCAACATCCTCTGCCCTGTCCAGGCGTGTAATCGCAGCAAGAGCCTCCTCTTTCTTCCTCCCCCGTTCCTCCCTAACCCGCTTGATGTGGGACCTCAAGAAAAATCTCAAATCCTTCAGCTTCGCTTCTAACCTGGCAGCCGCCGACCCATCCACCTGAGTAGACCTCCACCGTTCCTCAACCAAACCCCTAAAGCCCTCCTCCAAAAGCCACGCTTTGTCGAACTTAAAATAAGTGCCATGCCTCCATACCTCGTTCGACGTCCATATCAAGGGGGTGTGATCCGAGAACGGACGTTCCAAAGGTCTAACCTCCGCCATCGGGAACAACTCTGCCATCGTCGTCGAAACCAGAAACCTGTCAATACGGGATCATTGCCCTCCCGCATTCCTCCATGTGTAGAGACATGACAACGAAAGCATATCAATCAGCCCCTGGTCTGCCACAAAGTCCGCAAATGCCTCAGAGCCCTGGTCCAATCCCCCTCGGTCGCCCGATCTGTCCTCAGCCCGCAGAGTAACATTAAAATCCCCACCAATCAGCCAAGGGACCCCCTGGAAAGCTGCCGCAGCCTGGTTCAGATCTTCCCACAAGACCTGTCTCCTCCGACCCCCCGTCGGGCCATAAACCGAGAAGAGGAGCAAACACGTGTCATCCCGGCGTCTCTGAAGTCTGACAGTGACAACGTTGGATCCAATCACAGAGTCCAGCAAGGAGAACTCCTCCCTCCACCCCACAACAATTCCCCCCGCACGCCCAACCGCATCCAGGGCTAGGAAACCCCCACATCTCTCTCCCCCCACCTCCCTCCACAACCTTCCATCACAGCTCCCCAACATCGTCTCTTGGAGAAAGACCACATCAGGCCCCCATCTCTGAATATACCCCAGCAGAACCGCTCTTCTCAACGGATCATTCAGACCCCTCACATTCCAAGATAAGACCTTAGTCATGTGGTCCTTCGGGAAACGCCTCCAGACGTCAGCCGTCTAAACCCCATCATCTCTGCCACGACATTCTCCTCCTCATCCAGCAAACGACATCGGTCCTCCGAGTTTCCCTCACCATCACATACCTCAATTCCACGTCCCACAGCTACCAAATCCCCAACAGCCTCGAAAACCTCTTCGCCGGCACCAGCCCCCAGCAGCTCAGCCTCACCCCCAAGCCGCCCAGCCGCCTCTGTCATTCTCTTCCCCGCCTTCGCATCCCCCAGCTCCCCATCTCCACCACCAGCCTCCGCCGCCTGCTGCCCCTCTGCCAGCCCAGGGAACCCCGGAGCAGACAGGTCCCCGTCGCCGCCCTCAGCAGACGCCGCCGCTGACGACGCAACGCCACCAGACGTCCCCAGCCCCTCCGGCGAACGACGTCGGTCGACCCCAACCATCCCCCCAGACGGGGTCCTCCGAGCCAACCCCCTCCGGTACGACCACCGCGGCCGATAGAGGAGTTTCTGCGACCCGGCCGTCTTCCGCTCCCATCGTCGTCCGCTCCCCTCCCCGCCAATCACCACCAGTCCTGCTGCCCGGCCCTGACCAGCCCAGGAGAGCTTTGAAACCCCTCCAGCAGCCTTCCGCCCCTCCTCCACAGAAACCAAGGGACGCGGGGACGAGCACGCAATAGGATCCGACCCGGCTACAGCACCGGAGCCCCCAAAACCTGTAACCGGGTCGTGCTCACCCGACCCGAGACCGCCCCCCGCCACCTCCTCAAGAGCAGGAGCCCGCGCGTCGACACCGACACTCCCACATCCAGCGGGGCTGCCCAAATTTAGCGTCGCATTCAATTCCCCCGCCTCCTCCGCCGAAACCGCAGCGGCCCTCTGCATTCCCGCCGCATCGTCTGCCACTGAACGTGCCACGGGAATCGCGTTCACCTCGAGATCCCCGCCATGATCTCCACCACGACCGTCGGTCTTCCCAAAAACAGTCCGGCCCACCTCCGCCCGTCTGCCGCCATCGCCACCACACATCGCCGCCGCTCCGCCACCCACCACCTCAGCAAAGGACCTGAGGTTCTCAGAACCCCAGGAGACTCAGAGGAGCCAGGCGAAACTTCCCCACCGGAGCACCGATCTCTCCACCAACCGCCGCCCTGGCTTCACCTCCACCCAAGCCTCGATCCGCGACAGGTCTGCCTCCTTCAAGCCAGTGCCGCTACACCTACGCAGCCTCGCAAATGGGGCAACCACCGCTGCGACCACCTCCACCTTGCGGAGGAAAAGCGGGACCCCCTCAATCAGGACCCTCCTCCTCGCGCCAGACGGCAGCCTCTCCGCCAACGCCCCATCAGACCTGACCGGCCACCGACATCTCACCACACCCTCGCCACAACGGAGCACCCTGAAGACCAGCCGCCCCAGCTCCACTCGGCTCAGCCCCAGCAACACCATCCGCCCTCCTCCCAGAGAAGCCACCCTCACCCGACCCCCGTCAGCCCCCAAGTAGGCGGCGACTGCCTCCCTCAGGGTCTCCACCTCCACCAAACCCTCCAAGACCACCGCAACCAACGCCAAGGCCAGCTTTCCTTCCAGTTCTCCCAACTCCTCCGACCACGACGCTTCGACCTCCACGAGGGGCGCACCCACCGGAGGGGGCGGAGGCGTCTCCCCTCTCCTCGAGGAAACCACCTCACCCGACCTCCGTCACCCACAGCCCGATCTCCGGTGACCCAGAACGCCACAGCGCAGGCAGCGCACCGGGTCCCTGCACACCGCCGCCAAGTGCCCCTCCCCAAGGCACTTGAAGCACCTCACCGGCACCGCCTCTCTCCTCGGCCTCCCGCCCACCACCGTCCAGCCCGGGCCAACTCTCCCTACCCCGATCGCCAGACCTCTCTCTCTCATATCACCCCTAAGTCCTAACAAAGTATAAAGGGTATAATCGTCTTTCGTCAATGTTCACAACTGGTACCCCCTCTTTTCGTTCATTCTTAATCTAAATAAAAATCTAGTTCTAAAATTCTCTGACAGTCTACTTTCAGCTTCCTGCATAAGAAGTCACTAAAGGTCAAAAAAGGTACAATCACAAACAAGAAAGCAACATGGATAAGTGCAGCCCCATAGTTTTACTAACTGTCAAGACAACTGACAGAATCATTCAAAATCATTTGTAATGGGGCGGGGGTCAGAAAGAGTACTATCTGCAACAGGGGCAAACAATCGGTAATCAGTCTTTAACATTATAGAGAGGTTTACGTTTCTCTATTTCTTGCTTGGACATGTGCGTGGTTTACCTCTAGCCTCTCTCTCTATAAATAGAGGTTTAGGGCTTCCAGAGTGAAACAGATTCTCTAATTTTTCTCTACAAACATCAGTAGTAGATCATCCTTTGTCATGCCAAATCAGCTACATAGGACAAAAATTTGGGAAAGAGTACTTTTGACAACAGTGTCAAACAGGGTTATTGAACAGTCTCTGAAGATGATAACTTTGTTTTGCAATTCAAATCTAACTACTGAGGACAAAATCATCAGATCTAAATTTCAGAATAATGAAAGTCTCCAGAAGGTTTGAGATTGTTTAGGATATCCAAGGTAAAGGAAATGACGACGTGAAAATGATGGCATTTATACTAGTTGAAGTTGGAGGTGTGTGGAGGCCTTCTTCTTCCTTGAATTCACATGTGTGGAGAGAAGAGAGAAGAGAGGGAGTAGGCACATGAGAGAGAGAGGAGAATAGTTGGCATGAGAAGAGGGAGAGAGGAGAGTTCTTTGGAATAGAAAGCTTTATTATTGGAATTCAAATAACAACTAGGTATTGCTCTCCTTTTAAAGAGAAGCAATCCTTCTTTTTTAAGGCGAAAAAAGGGAGAAATACCCTAAAGGTACGCACCCATGTATATTTATATATCCAGAAGCAATCCTATTTTTAAATATCGAAATCAGGAAATCAAATCCTAATTAATTAAAAATAGGAAAATCAACTTATTCTTAATTATCTCTACCAAAATTACCACATGTGACACAAAACTACCTTGGCATACAAGCCAAAAACCCTAAGGCCACCTTGGCTGACTACTTTGAACCCATGGTGCCACATGGCACTGCCACATGACCCTCTTTATTCCACGCTAACAATACTCATTTGCAAGGATGTGGAGACAGAATGCATATCAAAGTAGTCTTGTAGCACAATAGACTAAAATAACGTCAGGTACCTTGAGACAAATTAACAGATGGTCTTCTATCTTTAACCCATTGTAGACTGTGTGCAAGTCTCCATCCTTTGCATTTCATCAAGTATGCTACTACTATAGCAGGTGACCTGACAGAAGAATGCATGCAAACACATTATCATCTATGTCTCTTAAATCAGAAGTTCATACCATTCTCAGACAGCAAAATTTAGACCTATTCCTGCCTCTCATGCAATGGACAAGTACACGTACTTTGCTCTTTCGACATTGTTCTGCATATGAATGGCGATATATTATTCACATGAGAAAGCATTATCTTGGTTTTGGATAACTAAACAAAAACTTTACAAGAAATAGTTAAACAGAGATAATTGTAGCATACCTAAGAATTGAATTGCATTCTCAAACTCTACATCGTTCTCATCTTGAAGGCAATGATATGTGAAAGAGTTCTTGTACAAAGTCTGACATGATGGTACAGTCTGCATACTCAAAAAAAAAAGTGTTATAAAAACCATAGTAATACGATAAGTGCAACATTATGATACAGCATGCGAGAACCCGAAGTAGAGTATCAGTTTGGAATCTTCGTCATCCAATCAACTTTGCTTAGAGAGTGCTAATCTGTGTCATTACATTCCCCTTAAAATTGTCTTTTTAGAGTCTAATAATGCTCAAGATGATCCATTGCTTGTACTGTTGAAAAAGTTTACTAACCAAAGAAATGAGCCTCAAACATAATCCAAAAGTAAGTCGTAGCATAATCCATTACTCCAACAATAGCTAAGATATTTGACAAGCAACGTGGCAATAAAGAATAAGGTAACACATTTTGCCTTCAAGTATTCTAAAAGCTTATCCCTTTTAAATTTATATTCAAAAAAGAAAAAAAGAAACCATAAAAGCTAATCTTGTCAAACCTGATCCTCCAAATTCAGCTAAAGTTGAAGACTTTCTAGGGCCAAAGGAAAGTTTATTGTGGATCTAGATACTATAAATTGAAATTAAGCTATCAATGGCATTTATTTGAGTTTTTTCCGCAAAGAGAGGTGATAAACATCAATTTATCATCATTCTTAAACTAATTATACACTTCCCAATTTCTGCATTCGCATTGCGGTATTACGTTGCATTTAGCATTTCATGCATAATTAGGATTTAGGCATGCATTAGTAAGTTTCTTATCATTTTGTGTACTTACACATATCATTTGTTTGTCAGGGATGAGGACATTGAAAATCAAATGAACCCTAACAATGTGAAAGGCAGAAATACTAAAGAGAAGAAGATAGAAATCTCAAGCAGTTGTATCCAGCTCACCTCAGTTGGATTCCAACTCATCCTCAGCTCTCCCTAGCTTATGGCAGCTCAACTCCATTAAGCTTAGCTACCAGTCTTGAACTAGCTAGCTAAGCTAGCTGAAGAGTCATTAAGCAGCTCTATGCCAGCTCATTTTCAGCTCAACTCCTTCAAGCTTAGTAGTTAGTTGAGAACTAACTAGCTAAGCTAGTTAAGGAGTCCATAGGCAGCTCAGCCCCAGCTCACCTCAGCTTCAAGCAAGCTGAAGTTAGCTCCTTTCAGCTGAACTCTACTCAGTCTGGCTACTAATAAAGAACTAGCTAGCTAAGCTAGCTGCTAAGTCTACAGGAAGCTCTTCATTAACTTCTCTCAGCACCATGCAAACACAGAACAACTCAAGTCAACCTCTGCTGGCTCCTCCTAGCTCTTACCATCTACTAGCTAACTCCACCTAGCTAGCTCTCTACTCTACCACCTCCCTACTTAATGGCCAACCACCCTTCTCCTAAAATCCACCAAATAACTACCTTCCCCCCCTTCCTTTGTTGGCGCCAAAATGACCCTAACTACCACCACCCAAGGCACCCCTTCAAGGGTGGCGCCAACCTTCACATCTCTCCACCACCATAACCACCCCTTAACCACCCAAAAATGGCTCCAAATCTACCCTTAAGTACCCCCTCATCTGGCACCAAACCACCATGACCCTCAATCACACAACCACCATCATCTAAGCCCATCCTAACCCTACACATATCCCACGCCAACCACTCTTCTAGAACCCTCACATAAGCACCACCTAACACCCTCCTACAACCCTATAATTGGCGCCAAATCATAAGCCAATCTCCACCCTACATCTACCTTCAAACCCTATCACCACCATCCATTTTTTGGTGCCAAAAATCAAGGCCTTAACTACACTAATTTTGGCACCAACCCTACCTAAACCCTACCTCTCTACACCCCTCCAATTGGCACCAACATACATAAACCATTCATTCCTTAGCCACCACCAAATAAACCCATCTTAACGCTCCACAACATCCCGCACCAGCTAACCTAAGACCTACCATGATTGGTGCCAATCATCCACAACTAAACCTATAAAAACGCTATATAACCACTACTTGAGGGGCATCCTTGGCTACTTTAATTCATACGCCAAAAACACAACTCAAGGCCAAGGAAGAAGAGGTTGGGCGTGCACATTAGAAGAGTTCCTCACCATGCCCTTCTAGTCTCTACACCCTAATTTCTTCTTCCTTGGAACCAAGCTAAGGAGCATCATTTTGGAGGATGGCCAGGCACAGAGAGAAGGGTGGTGGACATCCACCCTTGGAGGATCCACGAGGAGTATCATCTTGGAGCTAGAAGAAGTCATCTTCAAGTCGGGAACGATCACACTTGGAGCAAGGATCTTCTTCTTCTTCATTCGGGAGACTCTTCTATTTCTTTGTCTTTCTATTTATTTTTGTAACAGAACATTCCTCTACTTGGGGATTAATTGTGTAGGATCCCTCTACACAATTGAGCTCTCCACGTACTTGTAAACATTAGTCTTCCTTTTTATAATATCAAGTGCCTTTCACCTTATGTGTTTTACGTTCAAGTTTATTTAATTTCTTTAGTACACTCACTCCACTTTTCTAATTACCCTAGGCACACTTGCTTAGGGTGAGCTTAGAAAGGTAGGATTTCTTTCTTTTACTTAGGCGTAATTCTTATCCTCGTTGCCCCAATTGCAAAAATCATAAAAATCACAATTTCACAAAAATCAGAAAAGAAAATAGAGGATTTGAGAAAGCGAGAGAAAGAATATCATTTTGATAACTATCAATTGTCTCCTTGGACGACCCTATATACTTTCACCATCTAGGTTTTACAAATTTAAAAGTCGATCGATTTTGTACATTAAAACAACTCAAAAACCCGTCTTTTCAAACCGCATAAAATTTGTATCAAGAGGCTAACAATAGCTTCCGGAGGTGAGTAGACATCCATGTGATATGCTAATCTCTTTTCATGTTCTTCACAAACTTAACTATCTTTTAAGGGTAAAAGGGTCATTTTCATGTTTCTAACACTATCACCAAGTAAACACCATAAGAGTTAACACCACACCTTAACACCATTTCAAGTAAACAGAAACTGGTGTTAACATCACTATACAAGAAAATAGAAATCAGGATTAAAACCACATTTACATTTTCTAACACTAGTTTCCTAACCCTCCAAATAAAGTAGCCCTTAAAAAGAGACATCACCAAAATTTCTGGCTAAGTTGGAAACTTGGAAGAAGAAAATGCATCGTCTCCCCAACAACATTTTCCACCCAAAAATTCTCATATCTAAACACCATCCCGTTCTACTACAGAAGGTATCAATTCTTTCGAACATCAATTCTTAAGATCCTCCGGAAGGTATCAAGAGATGCAAACTAGATTGAAACATCATGAAGTTTTAGCAGGTATGAGTTATACAATATAAAGCCCAAATGCTTGATTCTTAGAATGAGAGCATTAAAAATAAACACTCTCAAAAACAAAAAAAGAAACGTAATGCACTAGAGGTGTTCACAAGCCTATCAGGTCCACTTAATTTACATGGATCAACAGTTCAACCATCAATGGCAGGAAACTGAGTTTAGAAATATCATGAGGTTTGGATGTACAAAAGTCATCCAACAAATATGCACACAATATGTATATCTTATTGAAGTTTGGACTGCAATTTATCTAGCCTCTAGGCATGTATTTAGGGTAAGGACTGCTGGAACAAGCCATGGATTATACAAGCAAATGAGATTCTTTTAGTATCCATCATAAGGTCATGGGTACATGCAACCATATTTGGAATGTGTAGTCGCACCCACTAACACATGCAACTCCCTACATGAAGTGTTTATAACGACAAAAAAGAATTGCACTTTCTATTTTCTGCATGCTAAGTTTTTGGTAGTATGCTGGTGTGGATTAGCACAACATATTCTCAATTTTCTAATTTAAGAGATCCAGCTACAAGTATAGCAGCCCACATACAGATATAATTGACACCATATCCACATCCACTGTACTCCTCTCGTCCACCATAAAAGAAAATTCACAAACTTAGGAACAATTTTTTTTTTTTTTTATCCCCATACTTCACACACATCCATAAGTCATCCAAATTTTATATCCTTCACCTCCATATCAAATCCATCGGCACCAATACATAGTACCATCACCATAAGATAACACAAACCCATCAAGTACCAATCCTCCCATAACATAACAAACGAAAAGCAAGGGGGTAAAAAATCAGCAACAATAATGATAAGAAGCGAAAGGACGAGAGAAAGCAGAAGGACCATACATTGAGGATGTGCGAGATGCCCATTGTCCTGAGGATCTCATTCCTGGAAGCATTATCGTAACTCCCCAAGAAGAGGAAGTCCTTGAGGATCTCCGAGGGGAAGGCGCTGCTCTGCACCACAGGTTGGGCCTCGGCGGCGACGACCGCGGGGCGGTGGCCGCAGACCCCACACACCTCCCCCTCCTCGTACTTGTGGTAGTGACCGCACACGCCGCAGGGGTTCTCCCTCTCCCTCTTCCTCATCACCGGAGATCTCGAACCCCAGCGGCCAATATCCGATCTTGGGGCGATCCGTGGGGATTTGAGATCGAAATATGAGGACCCAAATTAAGTCTGGGATCGGGGGAGGAGTGGATTCGGACAACCTTGGGACAAGGGGAAGAGTTGGGTAATGGGGGCAAGGCAGACGGAGAGAGAGAGAGATGGTCTGATCTCTTGGGTATATATCTAATCTAATATCCTTTTTATAAATATCAGATTGTACGCATCGACGTCGTCCAGATGCAGGACGAACAAAAAACAAAAACTCCACTGGATGGTGGAGATTAGTCACTTCTGACGTCAACCATGATGGTATTGCGTAGGCCCCAGGCGGCATCAGGTTTGATATTTATCCTCGAATAAATATTAGCAAGCGATAATTTAAGGACGTAGTGTTGTAAATAGTAGACCAGCCGAGGGATAAATGCGACATATGAGTTTTTTTTTTTTTTTTAAATACATACTTCTTCCAGTAAATTAAACGGAACAAAAAGATTACACGAATGTGAAACCCTACGCGATAAGGAAAGAGAGGCAATTGAAATTTTTTGGAAAAAGAAGAAAATGTCCCATCTGGAAAAATGGAGGGGCAACTATCTCCAGTCTCTACGAGCATAGGAACTCTGAATAAAGGAGACAAAATAATAGAATTAAATAAAAAATAAAAATTAAAAAGTACAAAGAGGATGTTCTTGTAATCAAAACGTAGCATCCCGAAGAGATTGCATCACTCCGTAAGGTAATAAGAGTGCCACTGAAGAGAAGGCTTCATCGATCATCTCAATCCGTGCCAACAAGAGTCTAGAAACCCAAAAATCGATGTTGAGTCGGCTGCATCTCGATTGTGTGAAACACTAGTCTCTAGTGAGGTCCCGACGAAGAAAAGTTGCAGAGGTGAGCGATAGAACCCAAGATCAAGTACCACGACTCCAATGATCCCCCCCACCATCGGCAGGTGGAAGCATCAACTCTGGAAGAGGTTGAACGTTGGAGGAGTGTGAAGGTCGGAGGAGCACCGACGTCGGAGGCAGGCCACAAGATGAAGATGGGGATGGAGGTGTTGTGGCAAGGAAGAGGCAGATTGGGTGGACGACAAGGTTGGAACAGGGGGGGGGGGGGGGGGGGGGGGGGGTGATGTGTACACATCTAATTGGCCTAAAATGTCTATATATGTATGTTTCTAGGGTCATAGAAGCATCATGCATTATAAATATTACATAGTATACATCATCATCATGCATTTAAATTAATTTATATAAATTCTATAGTAATTCACCTCTTATTATGGCGAGGAGATGGGGTGACATCAATTCGAGGCCTTGAATTGAAGATCTAACTATATGGATCTAATCAGGGCAACGATCGTAGTAGAACACCTCCGAGATTACCCTAATCAAACTTCTATAGCATCAGATGTAATTCAACGAAGATCAGAGGTCAAGGGACAAAGTGGTGAAAATTCAAACCTCAAAGGAAGAATCCAACCTCACGGATAGGTTCGAATCGACGATCGTAGCCCAACAATGCGAGAATCGGTCCATTCTGACATCTGTGGCACCACCTACAAACAATCGAAGATGGACGACTCAGATGGCACCACGTGGCACCATCTGGATCGCCCACAGCCGCCAAGGCATTCCAGCCTAACCTTTGAAGGTGATCATCGCACAATCTCAGCTGTTGGATTTGCATTTAATGATTGAGAGGCCGCCTCACCTCGCCTTCACAACTTCAAAGGTGAGATCGATGCGTGACATCAACTGTTGGATCTTCATCCAATGGTTGAGGCACGAGACCGCAAAAACATCTTCAGGACAATCCAAGAGGATGGTGCATTGGTCCAGCACCTTATCTTCAAGGAGTGTGCGCGTTCGAGCCTCCATTCACGGATTAAATCCGCTGAATAGGCGCACGGGTGAAATTGGTCCGTTCGATGCGCGATGAACGGTTGATGGAGCGATGACATGGCACGTCATCAAGCAACGGATGAGCACGCATGTGATGACGCGCCATCAAACACGCCATTATACGCAGATGTTGCGCATGAAGAAGGTGAAGCGCACTCGCGGTTTTTAAGTCGTCCGATCGTGCTCAAAGCCTCTCAATGCTTGTGAAATGACCCTTTCGAAGGACTATTCGAAGTTTTTTGGAAAGTTGGGGGCATAAACGTAATTTTTGACCCTTTTGAGTTTGGATGTGTGGGCCTTGCAGGAACAAGAGAGGAAGGCAGGGGGAGTTTCTACAATTTTTCCCTCTCTCTCTCCCTTCCCACCACACACCCACTCACACACACACATGCACACTTCCCCTCCCCTCCAAACCCTAACACACTTCTATTTAAACCCACCACCCTCTCCATCTCCACACCACCACCACCACTTCCACCACCTCCACCTCCTTCCCTGGTCTACCGGCGAACCACCAACAGCCTCCCCTTCTTCGCTTGCAGCCACGCATGGAAAGGAGCTCGCGGGAGGAGAGAGGGAGAGAGTGTGTGCACGGAAGAGCAAGGGCGTGAAGAGACAAGAGAGCTCACGGGAGCTCAAGGAGGAGCTCGTGGGAGAGAGGACACCGGAGGAGAGCTCCTCGACCTTCTGCAGCTGCTGGAGCTGGTGTTGCTGTGCTGCAGGCGGAGGCAGCGAAGAAGACGAGCGTTGCAAAGAGTTCTGCGTACTGGATTTTTCTAGTATTAGACGTCTAGAGCATCTACCATACGTCTGGAGCAGCAGCGGACGTCTGGAGCTGAAGCCGAACGTCTGAAAACTCGCAGAGTGTCGTGGTAAGCGTCCTAAATGCCCATGCATGCGCGTACGTTATGTACATAACGTTACGCTGTCGAGGTTTTAAATCTACAAACGTATGCGCAGGTACATGTCTTGGAAAGGCGTGCAAGCACACTCTTCGAGGTGCTTTACGACGTCTGGACGTCTCTACAAACGTCTGATAAATGCATCGGACGTTCGGGCACACCGACAGATGTCTGGAAAGACCTAGGACGACTGTAAAAGGGTTCCAGACGTTCGCCAGCATTGCAAGGTGAGGTTTTGGGATCGTTTAAGACATCTGAGTCTAGTTCTAGATGTCTTATTTTAGACAATATGAATGTTTTTGGCCCCTTTAGGGCTCAAACGATGTCGAATTTATGCAAACGAAGTACCTTTGTTTTCTGCTCGAGTTTCTCTACGTGTTACTGTTAGTTATATACTGTTTTGAATTCATCTGATGTGACTTAGTCACTGGTATAGGTTGCCATCCTGTAGCGTGTTCGGGGCCTATAGAGACGACAGGACCTGTAGTTCTAGCCCCATTCCTCCCATGTTTCCCGGTAGAGTGGTTTACTTAATATTAAGATTTAAATAAGTAAAGTACATGTTTAGAATAACTTGATTGAACCCTAGGATGTGAAATGAACCCTAAAGCAGAAATGAATGAATATTGATTGAGCTATACTATCTACTTTGAGATGCGTGTTGAACCCTAATTGTTAGCCAGTGTATTAACTACGTGATGTGATGCTTTCTCAGTTATTAAAACACGAGCTGCCTATTGTAAAAATGAAACCCTGGATGTGAATAGTGAGATTTGAATGTTGAGAAATGGAATGAAAGGAATACAAGCATGAACCCTACGAGGAATTAGGAGAAGAACTCCAGTATACGCAAAAAACTTAATAAGTAGACAGGAAGTGAGCTGGCCCTTGTGTACATAGTACCAAGGAGAGCAACTGTCCCTTTAGAGTAGAGGGGAGCTTACTGCCCCTTGGGTTGAGACTTGGAGTGGGTTTGACCACTCTACGTCGACTCTTGTTTGGCTCTCGCGTACGTGGTATCGAGGTGAGCTACTTAGTGTAGGGAGAGAAATAGTCACCCCATGGAACCCGAGATTAGGACTAACCACTCTATACCGACTCTTATTAGGTCCACTGGACATTCTGGGATAGTCAGATGAGGATACACAGACTATGAAGGGACAAACCCCTGTTCTGTTCTGAGAAACGAGATCCCTATTCTAAGATGATAAGGTTCTATATTGTTTCGTGTTATATTTTTAAGAGACATATGAATTTTTTTTACATATATACCTTTATAATATTTAAATATTATACATATATCCTTATATTATTTATTATTATATAAATGATCCTATCATCTTCTCTCCATTAACCTAAGAGAAGATGCCAGTCGTATTTCTATAATAAAAAAATATAGGAATATATACACGTAATATTCAAAGATCAAAGGAACATATATATATATATATATATATATATATATATTTCTGCTTGAAAACCATGCCTACACCATACGCGGTTCATGTGATCCCGCCACATCGGCTATCCCATGCACTTAACCACTAATCAATGCAACATAGGTGATCTTGATCCTGATTTGAGGAGATAACCTGGGATATGCAAGCCTGTGTATAAATAAGGGATAAGGAAAGTTATGTTTGCAACCCCAAGTAATTCCACTGAAGGTCATATTCGTCTTTCCAAAGATACCTAATTTACCTACAATAGAAAAATAATTTGAAATCACCATAACAACCATTTCAAGCGCATTCAGGCCATTTTACTACATATCTCACCCAGCAGGTCCCGTTTATAAGTAAAATTATATTTTCTTTTAATAATCATGAAAATAGGTCTCCTGCAAAGTAGACATTACACGGAATATCCCATGTTCCACAAATCCACATCAGAAACTCGGTTTCCGACATAAAATGGTCCTTCCTTATACAAGAAGCCCACACCGAAAAGAGTTATTTCACGGTCACAATTAGCTTTTCTTTCTGGGAAGGTAGATTACAGATAATATTTTATCGGCCAAAGAGTATGAAAAACTTAAGAAGAAAAAAATGGTCCATGGTCATTAAATTAGATATGGAAAAAGTTTTTGATAGATTAAAATGGGACTGTATCATATATTGTCTGGAGCAATTGTACATTCCAACTCCTCTGGTGAACCTCATTATGTCATGTATTTCTACGGTGACCTTTCAGGTACTTGTTAATGGTGTACCTTCCAAATCCATTGTGCCATCGAATGGTATTAGGCAATGATGCCCCTTATCCCCGTATACTTTCATTTTATGTTCTGAATATTTACCCAGGTCACTTGATCTTGTCTTGCATGAGGGCATAATTTCAAGGTATAAGTTGAATAAGATAGCTACTCTCATTACCCACCTCATGTTTGCAAATGATACAATTCTATTTGCGAAGGCATCTGAAGCGAAGGTGAAGCATATATTTTATTTCTTAAGGAATATGAGAAGTACTCGAGTTGAAAGATTAATTATTCTAAGTTGAGAATTTATTTTTCTCATCAGACTAAAGAGGAGTAGGAAAAATCCTTCAGGCCATCAAAGTCAATCAAATGACCAAGAAGGAACTCTATTTGGAAGCACCTCAATTGGATGAAGCGAACCAAGCCACTCTAAAAGACCTAATGCTAACGAAGTTCATGAAGAAGTTGGAAGGATGGAAATAAAAAATTCTATCTCAAGCTGGTAAAACAGTTCTTATTCAAAGTACACTAAGTTCAGTACCAGCCTACCTCATGGGTACATGTTTATTTTCCAACAAGCTATGTCAGCAATTAGATAAATTATTAGAGACTTTTGGTGGGGCTTTTCTGAAGAGCGAAATCATTGTTACATGAAAGTCTGGGCAAAAATATGTTTACCAAAATATCTTGGTGGGATGAGATTTAAGTTAATGTGTCAATTAAACCAGGCTTTGGTTATGAAAGCTGGGTGGATTTTATTGGTGGATTGTGAGAGGCAAAAAATGCCCTTGAACTGGAAACCCCGCAATAGACCCGAAAAGAAGGATCCGACCCAGAGAAGCTTGAATATAGGTAGGTTTGGAGATCCAGCTTGCCTACACCCAAGAAAACCTCTTGCGCAGATGAATCTAGCAGTCCAACTGACCTGCATACAAGTAGGCGGGGGACAGCCGGACCCAGGAGGCCCTATCCATTGGAGGTTTGGCGAGAGTACAGTAAACATGCACCTTCAATAAATGCTGACAGTGGCAGCCACCATTAATAACCTGGTAGTGTATTTGCCTAAAAAATCTTGTTAGAAGCACGATCCACTCAGAAGATGCCGCTGAGAGGTTTATCCATATACTATAAATAGGGGGGAAGGCACTCAAATCCTCCCCCAAGCAATGTGAGAGAAATAAAGAGATTGTATACCTTGTAATCTTACAAAATCTTAGTGAATAGTTGAGAGTCTCATCCTCCTCCCAAACGTACATCCCTTACGGTGGAACTAGGTATTCAAGCCTTGCGCCATTTGTGAGATTGCTTTGATCCCTTGATCGGACCACCCACTCTAGGGAGTCTGATCACTACTTGAGTCGAACACTCCGCATTCTCGAGGTGCTGATTAGTGGACACTAGTGGGTACTGGCAAAAATATATGTAGTGTTTGTGTTTTCCTTTGGGAACTCTTTGGGAGCATAACTCAAAGAATTCTTATTCTCCATTTATGAAAGCCATCAGCCAAATCAAAGATATACTTAGAACGAACTCCAAATGGCTTGTCGAGGATGGACAGAATATCAATATTTGGTCTGATTCTTGGGTCTCCATAGATAGTTGTGTGCCCATGCTAATGCATTGCAACTAACAAAAGTGGTTGAGTTGCTAAATGGGGATGGCTGGAATAAAATCTTATTACTGATTCATTTCATACGGACACTGCCTAGGCAATTTTAGACGCAACGATTCACTATGGTATTAATCTTTATATGTGGAAGCCTCATCCGAAATGGAAGTTTTCAACGAGTTCAACACACTTGACGTCAATTTCAAAACATGGAATGTCAGCTAGGTTGTCCAATGTTGAATTGAAATTCTGGAAGCAGCTTTGGACTTCTAAAGAGCTTGGCCCCATGTAAAGACCTGTTCTATTTTGAGCCTTTTAAGACGTCTGGATTGTCGATCAGACGTCTGGTCAGACGTATAGACCCCTTCCCAGACGTCTGGAAATCAAAAATTTTTGTACGAGCTTTGCGCCTGCGCGCAGGCTGCGCGCAAATAGTACCCTCTCTCTCTCTCTCTTCCCTCTTCCCTCCTCCACCGAACCCAAATGCGCCCCTATAAAACCCCCTCCCCCTCTTCTTTCTTCCTCACTTCACCCAGCCAGCCACCTTCTTCTCTTCCTCTCAACCCAAGTGAGAGGAGCTAGCACGAGAGAGAGCGCGAGAGCAGCGACGAGGAGAGGTGGAGTGAGGAGAGGAGGGAGAGCTTGAGCTAGGGAGCTCGAGGGAGCTCGCCGGAGGGTGCACGGCCGGAGCGGCGCGTGCGGGAGGAGGAGAGCGTTAGGGGAGTCGTCTCCATCACTGCTGCAGGCGAGGATGCGAGGCCGCAGCTGCGCGCGACGAGAAAGAGCAAGAAGAGGTTTTGGTTCTGGGATTTTCCCAGAATCATACATCTGGCGTGACGTCCAAACGTCGGGGCGGACGTCTAGCGACTACACCGGACGTCTGAAAACTGACCTTCGCGAAGGTACGTTTCCTTTTGCGGATACGGCCATGCAGGCCATTCCGCAGCTACGTTTTGCGTGGCTACTTACGGGAAATTTGCTGTCGCGTGCAGGGATTGCTTCGGGAAGGCGCAGGACACGCCTTCCCACGCATTTCGGACATCTGGACAGCTTACTATACGACCGGAAGCACTCCCAGACATTTGAGAGATAGGTCGGATGTCTAGAGTTGGGTCCAGACGATCGGGAGGAGGTTTTGGACGTCTGAGGTTGACGTAGAACCTGAGGTGAGTTCCTGTTTACTTTTCAGACGTCTGGACCTTGTGCCAGACGTCTGATTTGGGTCTGAAACCTTATTTTTGACCCGTTTAGGGTCTGTTTGAGGTCCGTCTTACGGAAAAAAGTTATCGACATTTTCCTTGAGAGTTTCTCTACTTGTTAGAAGGTCTTTTATACTGTTTTGAATGTTCCATTATGATTGTTCCTTGCTATAGGACTTCTGTAACGACCCGATTCCCGAGTCCCTACGAGACACAAGAACCGGACCGACTCGACTAATCCCAAGACCTAGTCGTCCAATGAGGAAGTAACCAAAAGAGCAGTAAAATAAACCACATTCAGTATGAATATAACTAGCAGTAACAAAAAATACAGCAGTAAGAAAAGGAACTACTACAGCATGTACCACCACAACAGTAGAACAACATTTATAACATAACATGAACTACGAGTAAAGAAAAGTACAGAGAGTAACAAGAACTACTCACTACAATGGAACAAAAGGGCACAAAAGAACAGTGGTAACTCTACTGGACCCTACTCGGCCCAGCGTCCTCTGCAGCCGCTGACCCTGGTTGCTCAACACCTGGTTCTGAAAAGTAACGAGTGTAACACGTCAGCGAAACGCTGAGTAGAGTGGTAACTAAAACAAAGAAACAATAGAGTGTACAGTAGCTGTTTTATTTTCTTTCTTCCTTTATTTACGTCTTTCTATTGTTTCACAATTTATCTATTTCTCAGATCCTTCACTTGATCTCGAATGTTCCTCGTGGGAACGATCTTGATTGCAATCTTTTCCGAAGAGTAGAAGCAACACGTGGTGCTCTCCTGGCCGGGAGAGTCCCCCGTGGTGATCCAACTCTCAGTCAACCACCCCAAGGTCACTGACAGACGTAACGGTGACTACGGCACACGCGGTAAACACACGGGTAGCTACCCCACACTGGCACGCGGTCAATCGCTTCCATTAACGGGTGCGCCCAAAGCACAGCACGGAACCAGTATAGGGCAGAGCCCTCTCAGTAACAGGGGTCCAACCCCTCCACAGTAACCAAACATGGGCCTTGCCCCTCCACAGTCTGCGCACCCTCGCCTGACTACCCTGGTTTGCCCAGTGGGCCTAACAAGTCGGTGTAGGTGAGCTAGCAGAACCCCGGGGCCCGTGGGGTAGCTAGTGCTCTCCCTACACTAGTAGCTCTCCTCGGTACTGCGTACACGAGGGCCAGCAAGTCGGTACAAAGTGGCCAGACCTAACCCCGGGTCCCTGGGCCGGCTAGCTCCGCTCTGCACTAAGAGGTAATGTGTGCTCTCTTGGTATCACGTACCCCAGAGACAACACACTTCCACATCTTTCTTTCTCAGTTCCATTCCATTCTCTTTCCAGGAGTTCTACTCCTAATTCCCCGTAGGGTTCCAGCTCTTTTACTCAGCACATTTAGGTTTCACCGTTCCAGTTTCACGTTCATACAACCCATATTCTCAATCATGTTCATTTATTCATAGCAGGCAGCTGTTAAATCAATTTACAGGCAGCTATCATTTCCTTTCTACAGTTTCCAAGACTGCAATATCTATATTCATTTCACTAGTTTTCCAGTCCTAGGATTCATGCCGTACCATAGGATCTATCATTCAATCTAGTTTTCCGGCCCTAGGATTCATGCAATACCCTAGGATCTATCATTTAATCTGGTTTCTCATTCCTAGGATTCATACAATGCCCTAGGTTCTATTAATTGTTCCATAATTGTAACAAATTATGTTAATAATTTGTAAAGCCACTCTACCAGCTACAACGGGAGTACTGGGGGCGTGGTTGGAAATCCCGCGCGCCTCTGCAACCCCCGGGACTGCAATGGAACGGGGTCCTATCACAAGGATCAACACAAGGAGTTTCTCAGAACAGTATATAATTACTGTAGACGGGTAGAGGATTTTATTCCGAAAAAAATGCAACTCGTAATGTGGAAAACGGACTCCGAATGGGCCCTAAACGGGTCGAAAACGACGAAACAGTCCAAAATCAGACGTCTGGAACCTCTTCCAGACGTCTTAAAATGTGGGTCAGATGGTACCTTTGTTCTGCGTAGTCTCTCAGACGTCCAGAAGCCTGCGGGGGCGTCTGGCCTAGTTCCCAGACGTCCGATGGTCACCCCGGACATCTGGAAGTCCTTCCCGTCGTCTGGCACTGCGGCCAGACATCTGATTCGCGGTGGATGGCGAATCTCAGAACCTGCACGTACCCACTCCTCGTTCTCAGTACGAACGGTCGCAGAAAAGGAAGAAGGACGAAAATAACTCACTTGCCAGACGTCTTCACCATCATTTGGTTGGAAGCCCAGACGTCTGATTCTGGAAAAATTTCCAGAATCAGACCCCGACTCGCTCACCGCTCGCGACGCACAGCCGCGCCGCGCCTCGTCCACCTGCTACTTGAGTTGCAGCAGCCCTCCAGCAACGCTCCACGCCGCGGCTCCCCCGCCGGCCGGCTCTAGCTGCCCCGGCAAGCTCGAGCCCTCACGGTCGGGCGTCTCCTCCCTCGCGCAACACCTCCTCCCGCAACTCGTCGCGGCTGCCGCTGCCGCCGCTCGCTCGCGCTCGCACTCTCGCACCGGCTGGAAGAAGAAGAAGGAAGCGGAGGAGATGAGAGTGAAGGAGAGGGCGAGGGCCTTATAAGGCCGCACGGGGAGAGAGAGAGAGAGAGAGCGCAGTCTACGCCTGCAGGAGGAGAGAGGGAAAAAGGGGGAAGGTGCGGCGGTTGCAGGTCTGCGCGCGCCTACGCGCAGACGCAGCCCCGCACACCACAGAAAAATAGATCCCAGACGTCTGGAAGGGGTTCCAGACGTCTGGGCCACCTCCCAGACATCTTAAAAAAATCATCTTGGAAGGCGTTCGTAACAACTTCGTTCTGTTGCGAGTTCGAGGCTTGCTGAGGCACGTGAGCTTGCCGTTCGAGCCCCCAATGCCCCTGGGTTGTCTGGTAGAGTGGCTTTCCCTAATTTAATTATAAACCTGAATGCATATGTGGATTGAATAACTAAAATCTAGGACATGGCATGAATCCTAGGATGAGAAGTTACTTGAAATGTCTATATGCGTGTTTGATTTGCAGTCTTGAATGAATAAACAGAAATGGTAACAACTGCCTGTTAATGAACAAGAGTTGCCTTTGAAATATGAATTACCTGTGTTAGTTAAACAGTTACTTGTGACATTACCTATTGTATACGTTAAATGATAGAAATACAAGCTGCATGTGTATAACCTAAGAATGGAAATATGAATGATAGAAATATAAGCTGCATGTGTATAACCTGAGAATGGAAATGTGAATGATGAAACCTGGTATGGAATGGCATGAGAAATATGAGCATGAACCCTACGGGGAATTAGGAGTAGAGCTCCTGGAAATAAATGGGATGGATCTGGAAATGTGAGTGGGGAAGTGTGCTGGCCCTTAAGTACGTGGTACCAAGGAGAGCAACTGTCCTCTGTTTAGTGTAGAGCGGAGCTAGCCGCCCTTGGGTTGGGACCCGGGGTTAGGATTGGCCACTCTACACCAACTTCTTGGCCCTCGCATACACTGTACCAAGGAGAGCTACTAGTGTAGGGGGAGAGCTAGCCACCGCACGGGACCCAGGGTTCAACTGGCCACCCTGCACCGACTTGTTAGGCTCACTGGGCAAACCAGGGTAGTCAGACGAGGGTGCACGGATTGTGGAGGGGCGAGACCCCTGTTTGGTTCTAAGGGACTAGACCCCTGTTACTAAGAGGGTTAGGCCCTATACTGTTTCCTGTTGTACTTTGAGTGTACCCATTAGCGGAAACAACTGACTGCGTGCCAATGCGGGGTAGCTACTTGTGCGCTTATCGCGCGTGCCGTAGTCACTGCTACGTCTGTTCGTGACCTTGGGGTGGTTGACTAAGTGTAGGACCACCACGGGGGACTCTCCCAGCTAGGAGAGTACCACGTGCGACTTCTACTCTTCGAAAAAGACTGCAATCAAGATCATTCCCATGAGGAACATTCGAGATCAAGAAAGAGATCTGAAAAGAATAAACCAATGGGTGAAAGGGAATAACTTGTAAAATAAAGAAATTAGAATATATAGTTTACCTGTTAGTTTTTACTGCTTTAGTTAGTTGGTTGCCACTCTACTCAGCGTTCGCTGACTTTGTTACTCATAACCCTTTTCAGGTCCAGGTGTTGAGCAGCCCGAGTCTCCGGCTACAGAGGGTGCTGGGCCCAGTAGAGCCCAGTGGCAGTAGCTTTCTTGTTATAGTACTTTCTGTTGTAGTGAGTTTCAGACTCTTGTTACCTTTACGTTTCTGTACCTTATTTCCGTTTTATTGTTGTGGTGGTGATATGTACTGTTAGCAGCTTTTCTTTCCTTATTGTTTGTACTCTTTTTACTGTTAGTTACATAGCATAGTGAATATGGGTTACTTTTCTACCTTTTGGTTATTTCTTGTTGGACGATTAAGTCTTGGGATCAGTCGAGTCGGGCCGATCTCGTGTCCTGTAGGGATTTGAGAACCAGGTCGTAACACCCCAGAACCAAGATATTTCTTTGAAAAGCTCTAGTAGAAGCATTGACGTTGAGGGTAGCATTGCACAGAGGAAGGAATACACTTTATAGCATATGTCCACTATGTCACACAGCAGCTGAAACTTGGGAACATCTATTGTGGGATTGTCAATTCACTAGAACTCTTTGGTTTTATTGGGGACTAAGAATTATGAGGCCAAATGGCTCTTGGTGGAAGTACCTTATGGAAGTTGATCAAATGCTAAATGAGGTTGGCCGTCCTAAATTCTTAGCTTTCTATACCATACACGTCTTATGGTAGCATTGATGTAAAATAATCATGGAGGATATTAGGCCTTCCAAGAATATGGGGTCCTTTTATACAACGTGCAGGAAGATGCAAGTAGCTATTGCCCCTGTTTCCAATGAATAGAATACAATGATGATACCATTCAACTTACCCTCTAGTACTCATATTGTTATGGTAGATGCTGCAGTAGGTGCTGATTATTCGATTGCAGCAACGGTACTTCCGGATGGGTCTAGAAATTGCATTAGATGTTTGGTATCTCAGGTGCTTACCTATTCTTCTGATGAAGCCGAGATAATTGGGCAATTCACAAAGGCCTTATTTAGGCTTTAGATGCTGGCTTACGTGAGATGGCACTCATCTCTGATGCTATCAATCCTGTGCGACAGATCCTCGCCTTACAACAACCAAATTGGAGAACATGCGCTACTTATCAAAATTGTGCTCATTTACGTGCTTCTTTTATTAGATTCTTCTTGTTCAAGGTGAATAGATGTTACGACACGATTCCCAAATCCCTACGAGACACGAGAATCGGACTGACTCGATTGATCCCTAGACCCAGTCGTCCAACGAGAAGGTAACCAAAAGAGCAATAAAATAAATCACATTTACCATGCATATAACTAGCAGTAATAAAATAAAGCAGTAAAGGAAAGAACTACTACAGTATACACCACCACAACAGTAAAGAAATAAACATGTACATAAACATGATGCTTACAATAAAAGAGTACAAGGTAACAGAAACTACTCACTACAACAGAAGGAAAAGTACAATGGGTACTACACAAGTAACACTACTGGGCACTACTAGGCCCAGCACCCTTTGCAGCCACCGACTCTGGCTGCTCAACACCTGGTCCTGAAAGGTAACAAAGGTGACAAGTCAGCGAAACGCTGAGTAGAGTGGTAACCAAAAGCTAAGAAAAACAGTAAGGTGGGCAGTAGCTGTTATATTCTTAATTTCTTTCTTTAATTTTTCTATTTATTCACTATTGAATTATTTCTCAGATCTTTCTCTTGATCTTGAATGTTCCTCGTGGGAACGATCTTGATTGCAGTCTTTTCCGAAAAGTAGAAGTAACACGTGGTGCTCTCCTGGCCGGCAGAGTCCCCCGTGGTGGTCCTACCCTCAGTCAACCACCCCAAGGTCGCTGACAGACGTAACGGTGACTACGGCACGCGTGATAAACGTACGGGTAGCTACCCCGCACTGGCACTCGGTAAGTCATTTCCGTTAACGGGTGCACCCAAAGCACAACACGGAACCAGTATAGGGTAGAGCCCTCTCAGTAACAGGGGTCCAGCCCCTCCACAGTAACCAAACAGGGGTCTTGCCCCTCCACACTCCGCGCACCCTCGCCTGACTACCCTGGTTTACCTAGTGGGCCTAACAAATCGGTGTAGGAGGGGTAGCAGAACCCCAGGGCCCGTGGGGTAGCTAGTGCTCTCCCTACACTAGTAGCTCTCCTCGGTACTCTGTACACGAGGGCCAAAAGTCGGTACAAAGTGGCCAGACCTAACCCCGGGTCCCTGGGGCGGCTAGCTCCGCTCTGCACTAAATAGGGGGACAGTCGCTCTCCTTGGTACTTCGTACTCAAGGGCCAGCTCACTTCCCCAATTCTATTCCATTCACTTTCCAGGAGTTCTACTCCTAATTCTCCATAGGGTTCGTGCTCTTTCAACTCAGCCAATTTAGGTTTCATCATTTTAGCTTTATATTTATATAGCCCATGTTCCCAACCATAATTATTCATTCATAGTCAGGCAGCTGTTAACCAATTACAGGCAGTTATCGTTTCCTTTTTACTTTTCCAAGACTGCAATGTATGTGTATTCAAGCTAGTTTTCCAGTCCTAGAATTCATGCCATACCCTAGGATCTATCATTCAATCTAGTTTTCCAGTCCTACGATTCATGCAATACCATAGGATCTATCATTCAATCTAGTTTTTCAATCCTAGGGTTCATGCAATACCCTAAACTCTATTAATTATTTCACAAGTGCATAATTTTTGATAAATAATTGAAAGGGTCACTCTACCCACAAACCTGGGAGTACTGAGGGCGTAATCGGCAAGCCTGCACGCCTCCGCAACCCCCAGAGTCGCAACGGAACAGGGTCCTAACACAAGGATCAAATACAAGAAGCTACTCAGAACAGTATACAATTACTGTAAACAGGTAGAGGAACTAAATTTGAGAAGAACGAGACTTGAAACGTGAAAAACGGACTCCGAACGGACCCTAAACGGGTCAAAAACGACAAGTTTGCCCAAAATCAGACGTCTGGAACTTCTTCCAGACATCTTAAATGATAGCTCAGGTCATACCTTGATCTGCGCGGTCCTTCAGACGTCCAGAAGCCCACTGAACTGTCTGGACTTAGTTTCCAAACGTCCGACTGTCACTCTGGACGTCTGGAGACCTTCCCCGTTGTCTGGTGCTGTGCCCAGACGTCTGATCTGTGTGGGATGGCATGCCCTTGCGCCTTCCCAAACAAGTCCTGCACATATACGCAGCCGTCCTCAACACGAAGCGATGCAGAAACCTTCGGCAGAGCGGCTGCATGGCCGTACACGCGAAAGAAAAAGAAAGGTAAAATATCGTACCTTTCAAACGTTTGGACCTTCCTCCAGACGTCTCCTTTGTCGTCTGGACGTATGTTCAGACGTCTGATTCTGGGAAATTTTCCCAGAATCAGGACCTCCTTGCCCTTCGCCCGCAGCACACGGCCGTGCTGCGCCACGCTCGCCTGCTGCCTGACTGCAGCAGCTCCTCCCCAGCACCACACGCTTATTGCGCACCTGTCGGTCGGCTCTGGCTGCTCCGGCAAGCTCGCACCCTCGCAGTCAAGCTCTCTCTTCCTCTCGCAGTGGCCCCTCCTCCCCACACACTCGCAGCAGCCGCTGCTGTCGCCCTCGCCTGCTCACTCTCTCGCTGACAGGAAGAAGAAGAAGGCGATGGAGTGAGGGTGAGGGAGAGAGAGAGGGGTGTATTTGAAGGCAGCCGCGGGGAGAGAGAGAGAGAGAGAAAAGGGCTACGTCTGCAAGGAGGGAGGAAAGAGAAGGAGGGCGACGATGCAGTCTGCACGTGCATGCACGCAAACGCAAACCCGTACGCCAAAAAAATTAAATTCCAGATGTCTGGGAGGGCTTCCAGACGTCTGACCAGACGTCTGAACCACTTCCCAGATATCTTAAACGACGTTTGATGTCCTGGTTATAACAATAGATATGTTGTTCGGCCAACCTATGTACTGGCACGACATTGTTTGCATTGTAATTTGCAAGGATGCTGGGCTCCTCCATGCCTTGTGATATGTAAGGCTACTTATGATGGTGTTTTCACCTTGAAAAAAAGAAGAAAACAAAATGATCCTCAAAGAAAATTTGTCTCTTTTCTTGGAAAATGATCTTCATACTTCCTCTCATGTCTCTATAACAGGGTCCTACTCCGTCGTTTGGCTCCTTTTCACAAGGGGGCTAACTCCTCCGGTCTCTTTTCTATCACAGGATTATTATGGAACCAAAGATACAACATCGTCCCTTATATGCTTACCTTGGTATTCTGAAAGCAATTACATCGCTTCTGTTAGTTTCTTCTCATTCCTTTTCCATCTCCTCTTTTGCTTCTCTTTCCCTCCTAATCCCTGTATCCAATCATAAATTAGGTATAACGAGTCGAGCTTGATCAACCTCACGTAGAGGGCTTGGAAAGCTTATTAGGTCGACTCCAATACAAGCATCGTTTGGCATGTCCGGTCTTGTCGTTATACGTGCATGCGTAGCGTTAGGCAATGAGGTTATGATTACTAAGAAATTAAATGAGTTTGTGATTTGCAGGTAGGCTTGCTACTTAATTAGCCTGCAATCAACAATTTAAATTAAACCAACATTATTTCCATTCGATCGAGATATGAGATGGTTTGTAAATCGCTTTCCGAGCTGCCTTGACGTAAACGAGACTAGTTTAAGCCAACCACGTACGTCTTGGCTTGATCAAGTTCAAGCTAAAATTAACTTTGAGCTAAGAATTCCCTAACTAATGAGTTTGACCAGGAAGCATTCGCAATTGCAAGTAGGAAAAAAGGAGTAATTTGTTTAAGCACTTTGAGCCCGCTTGCTGGAGACGTGTGAGCATACGTAGGAGGCAAAACTCTTGCTTTGTGGGAAATCTTCTTCATGTATGAAAGTACGAAAAGGTATACTGCCTCCCTCTCAAATATAAGACAATTAATCATAATAATTTTTCTAAAGCAAGCCTTTCTAGTGCTAATTCTGTACTCGTCCTCCACCGTCTAAGCTAATTCTTTGTTATCCTGTACACAACCAGTAGAGGGAATGTAGTAGAAGCAATGGTGGATCTTAGGACAAGAAGGAAGAAATTGAGTTAGCGGGGGCAGCCGCTCCTGTGGCATTTGATTCCATTAAGAATTATGCATCACAATTTTTAATTTTAACACTTTATCTTACGCATCATGCCCTCCCTCAAATCCCGCAGACACACCACAGCGGTGCATATATATATATAGGAAAAGTATTTTTTAAGTGCAGTATTCAAAAGATTAAAAATGAACACTTACTTTCAGGCATTCGATTGTACACGTCATATTGCAATTCCACTTTTCAATTTCCATCATAGTATCAGAAACCACTATTCATATCGTGATGGTTTTCTTGATTCACGGAAGTGATCAATTAATAACTTTTTAATTCATTTACCATACATTTACCGAAAAACATGACAGGATCATTATGTGTATAATAGATAATTCTCTTTCCTTTTGTTTGTTATTGTCATTTTTATCTTAACAAAAAAAAATCATGGTACTCTCATTCTATTCAATCACGGTACTCCATGGATCGATCATGATCGAGTAAGAATATGGATGCATCTTTTACTGTTGAAGATGACATTCAATGTATTAATCCATGAAATGTGATAACATAGTTGATATATATATATATATATTTTTTTTTAAATAAAGAAGAAAGACATGACCATTGTATTATACATTACAACACTCTCGTTTATCATGATATGCATTATGTTTCATAAAACAAAACATTCATAATGAAAGATAATAGATTACTGTTATAACATGAAGAAAGTTGTATTATAAATATTATAATATGACATATGTATTTTACGATCATTATATTAAAACACACCTTATTAGAAATGATATATATTATATCTCTTAAAATAGAACAGTCATAATAAATGATAATAAATTACTGTTATAATAAGAAAAAAATCATATTATAAATATTATAATACGACATATGTATTTATGATATATTAAAAAAAATAGAATATTCATAATAAATGATTATAAATTATCGTTATAAATAAAAAATATTATATTATAAATATTATAATATAATATATATATTTTATAATCATTATAATACGGCATTGTCAACTGTGAGTGGAAAAGAAGCAAATGGTGGTGTTGCCGTGTCCGATCATAGCATTTCTTCGTAGCACGCATAGATTAGGTGAAGCGTCGTGGATTGCGTTGATGCTTCAGACGCTGCTTTTTGATGCCTTCAGAGATTTGAATAATGTTATTACACTATTATAATGATCCAACCAACCATGCACTGCGATTAAAATTTCCTTTTTATATATAGCTGACAAGTTTTGATCCTGTGATGTAACCACCGAGATAGAATAATAGTACTAATAACTAAACAAGTATGCAAGATTTGACCATCAAATTTCACCTTAGGAAGGTGTGTTTCCAAGAGGAATCTAAACTCTGAAATCCATTTAAAATGAAGTGGTTGTAGGGTTGAATCGCTCTCATTGGTAAGTGAAAGGTATTCAAACGGTTCCGCATGATAATAATGGACTTTTCAAAATATATATAAGACATGAGTCTTTCGACCCATATCTATGGGATTTCATTTTAGCTAATAAACGGTAACCACCACTACGGATGTACGTAGCAGATACTCAGTCCCCTAATTATGAGAGTAATGATTGAAGATGGAAAATGATTTCTTGACTCTTGTGCATGAGATTGATAAACATGTCAATTATATCGATCGTATGAGATAGATCTTTAATGTTTGTTAAGCTTCACTAATTAGGATCTAAGAAGATCCAAGGCCTATCTTTAATGAAAAAAGGAATTGTCTTTGGTTATGTCAACAATGACAGACAGCAAAGCATTTATGATATGTTGAATAGCTTTAGAAAATATCAACATAGTGGCTCGCTACCTAAGCCTTGCTGACCCTTCATAATTCAAGCAACTTGACCTCTCAGTTTGAAGGTCGACTGTGTTTTTTCTTAATTCAACGCTTTACTTCAAAGGCTGGTCAATCAACATAGAGCTCTAGGTTTGTTTTGAACAAGAAGGGTAATCATTTTCCCAAGTCTTTTTTCATGTATTTTTTGACGCCAACGTATCAGTGCCCTTCACTTACAGAGGCTGGATTTGTGCACCTCCTTCGCCTCCCCATTCCTCCCCCTCCCCCAGTTGATGTGACATACATTAACCATTTTTCTTTGAACAATACCCTCTTAGGTAGGTAGGTTGTTGTTACCTGTCTTCGTTTGTACCCTATGGTTGTTGGCTCTGTCCTCCATTCTCATATTGCATTTTGAAAGCAACGTTATGCACCTTAGGGAAAAAGTATTAACAACGGAAAAAGCACTCCGTTTTCTCTAGATTCTACAACTTTGCATGAGCCTATGAATACAGGGAAGATGAGACTGAGAGCAAGCAAAGCCTCCATTTCCTGCAAATCACAGCACAATCCTAGTGCGAGGAATGAGGCATAACTGTTTTAGCTTCACAAATTAGCTTGCCTATAAAGTTGCTTTTTTACCACCCAGATCAATAGGTGCGATTCCATAGTAAACGAGGAGAAAAGGAGGCTCTCGCACATATTTCCCTCCCAAATAAAGTAAGTTGTGATCTATAACGATTCAATTTAAATTCGATTCTAATCGAGAAAAATTAATTTTGGTAATTTATTAGGTATAGATCCAACAAATTAAAGTAATTACCTAAAATATGTAAGCTCAAATTATCAAATATTAAATTTTATTTTTATATGCTATCATTCACTTTACGATGTAAAATTATTCGTAGGATGTTACATGATCCAAAGAATGGATCCCTGCAGAGCATCTAAGGTTTTTCATCCAACTCAGATACGCCCCGCTTTCACATACAACTTGCAGGGTCGCACGTCTGACTAGCAGATTCACAAGACTGTAAGGAGGTACCTAGTCCAATCACCTTCGAACTATACCATAATCTTTTTTCTATTACATAAAAGATCCTAAGGCTCGTAGTGGATGTGGAATAAAAAAATTATGTAGGTGATGTGATGTGAATAAGATGAATAATGTCGTTGATTAGAATAAAATGTTGCATTAAATTTTCGTATAAAATTTATTAACTTACTTATCCGATCAAACTTTCACTTTGTTTCATTTTTCAACAAATCAATAATAAAAAATACAACTTAATATTAAATATAAAATAAATAAATTATAATTCCTTCTTTTATATTTAAATTAATTTATAATTTATAATACATCAACTTACCTATTATATTTACTTTTATTATCTCACCGCTTATACCAAAATTATTAAAATTTATTTCATCATAAATTTTATAAAGTGATAAATTTTATCTCTCATCCAAACAATATGTAAAAGAATTAAATTTTAAGTTAGATGATCTAACATCTTGCATTGTGTAAAGAGAAGTACTGATAAGGTACTGAGGACATTGCTAAAATGTTTCTTAGTTGTAAAGAGATACTTAGTATATATAAAGACTGATGTAGGACAAAAATAGTTATTGCGAAGTAAAATACAATCGACCCTTGGATCCGGGTTCACCTGTATCTTACTGGATCCAAAAGGCCTAGCCTACTCGAGAACTTGATTTTATCGAAATCAGAGAGGCGGTGGAAAGAGTATAACAAGATCACGTCCTCAATAAATGCTAATAATGGCAGCCGCAATAAATAACCTGACTAAGAACATGCCTTGTCAGGCAACGTATCCGGTTAAAAGATCTCATAAAATCTTCTTCAGGTGTAAAAGACACTTCCTTGTATTATAAATAGAGGAAGGAAACCCTTCAGGACTCCGGCCCATGCACCCTCAAGCAACAAGATTCGGGACTCTCCCCCAGAGTGATCCATGTAATGCAATTCGAGATAGAGAAACTTTGAGAGATTGTAATACCCCCATTTCTAGTGGATTTTACAAGAGCCTTACTCTTCCCCAAGATGCATACCCCCTATAGTGGAATTGGGTTATCAATCCCGTGTCTCTTGCTTGTGATTGCTTGTTTGTGGCTACGTAACGTTTCTAACGTCAAATAAATTCTTTGATAACCTCCCGTGACCCATCAAAGATGTACATATTGACCTATATATAAATAAACGTGTTATATATAGTATATCCCACGTCTCAATCCACACCCACCCACACCTATAAAACCCCTCACATGCCTATCCCTGTTGCACACTACTATAGCACCACTCACTGCACATTGTTGGAGCACCACCAATCGCACATTGCAGCTTCCACCACACACCGTCGCCACCACCACTAGCATCCCACCACTGCAAGAGCACACGCTATGGGGTAGAACGATTGCAATGAAATAGCACCACTATCAACCTCCTCCTCCCCTACTCATGCTCCCCCTCTACCCTCCTTCCAGTAGCATCTTGATGAGAACCTCATCATGAGCTATAACTAGCTCATTTTGACCTAATACAGAGGATAAAAGATCCTACATTACTCAAGGAAAGGCTTAACTCAGAGAATTCTGAGTTTAAGAAGAAAACAAGTCATAAGGGGTAAAAATGTAATTTTGCCAGCACAATCTACAAACAGGGTAACTCAGGGTCCAAACATAGATCAAACTAACCTAATAAGAAGGAAAGTGGGATGATCTGATCTGATAAGGGCTACAGCAACTCCAAGGAATTAAATGACAATCTGTAACCCTAAAACAAATCCACTTCAATTCACGAGGCTCGAGGCAAAGAAAAAATCTACTAAGCCCTCTAAAATTCATAGAAAAATAATCTCTAGGGTTTATAACATTCAATTTGACCTTAGGAACCCATTTTAACCTACATTGAGATCATGCCCAATTAATGATTTAATTTAGGTTTTTACGTAAATTAGCCGATCAAATAAGGTCTGACCTAGAAATAAAATTTACCATTAGAATCCTTAGGCCCCATTTAGTCATGCATAAAAACTTGAGCCTAAGAAGAGACCTTCTTGACCGACTTTGCATTTTGGTCCTCATCCATTACGTTTTGACCCTCAACTTTTGAAACCCTCGCATTTTGGCCCCTAAATCTTCATCGTTTTTGCATTTGGGTCCTCCCTGCAAAACCCTGAGCAGCGCCATGCTCCGGCGAGGCATGGCGCCGCGCAGGGTGAGGGCGACCTCCTGCCAAGACAACGGGGTGTTAGGACACCTCCACGATCTCTGCCTTCGCCCACACCTTCCGTGCGAACGCGCGGAAGGTATGGGTCGCAATCCGGCCATCCTCCGGTGAGGGAGGCACGTCGTCTCCCTCCGTCCTCCTCTCTGATTTTTGCCTCTATAAAAACCACCCCCGTCTGCCGAACTCAGGAGCTCGGTTCTGACGGAGAAACACCCCCCTCCTTCCTCTCTTCCCACTCCGGCAGAAGCCCTCCAGCTCCGGCGGTTCTTCCTCCTCCTCGTCGCTCTGCCGCAATACGAGCAGCAGAGCCGCCTTCGCCCGCTCTTCCCACGTCGCACCGTACCCAGCGTGTGCTCTCCTACTCTCCTCGCCGCCGCCCCCTCTCTCTGGGCACCTTCTTCTCTGGCGACAGTTGATACGACTGTCGCCCCACTCCGACCCCCTTCGACTCTACAACTAGGTCAGAACTTCTCCCTACCTCCCCCTCTTTCTTTTCCTCACTATTTTACAATTGATTAAACCCTCGACCGACCTGACCGCCCTCACCTTCTCCATCTCCGACCACTCTCCGGCGAGTTGCCCCCGTCAATCCACCACTCCACACAACTCGCCACCTACCCCAAAAGCTCCGCCTCACCTCACCCGACACCCCCCGCCCCTTCGCTGCCACTCCTCACCTCCACAACACTCCCTCGAACAAACCCACTTTTCCGGTCGCAGTCCGACCTAGGGCCGCCGCCAGACACCGCCCCACAACCGGCTACACCCCGCATTACCTTCGCCGTGCCACGGCGAAGGTCACCCTGTAGTCTGATTAGGCCGAGAGGCCCTGTTTGTGTTTGGCAGATCTGCAGCCCCGGCCGCCATTGGCGACAAGGCGAGGAGCTTCTAAGCAAGCTCCAGGCCCTACAGCAGCAGGATCCCAGCTGAGGCAAACTGGAGGGACTTGGGCGAAGGCAAGGAGCAGATCTGCGAAGAGAAACGAGCGCGTTGCTGCTGAAGCCAGGTCGCGCCTACCTGCGGGCGCACGCAAGCGAGGGACAAAGTTTAGTCCCACATCGTGGGATTTCGAAGCGCCGCACCGGTTTAAATTATTTTTGTGAAATAAGCTTATCGCCTCCGAACGCACCGGGGTGAGGTCTCGCGCCCACTCACCCGCCCGGTCCGCGAGCTCACCACACGGATCCAGCGAATCCGACCCGAACCTATCCTGAGCACACCTCGTGCATCACCCACCTGCCAGCGTGCCTGGTCCCGGGTACGAAGTCCGACCCGATTACCCGGTGGCTCTGGGAGAGCTATCCTACGAGTGAAGTCTGAGAAAGAGAGAGACGTGCAGGTAGAGGGAAAGGGGTAGGTTTTGTGTTGGCTGAGGTGTGTGCAGGAACAGGCCAAGGCAGAGAAGAAGAAGAAGAGAGCAGGGCGCAGAGAAGAAGCTCTGAAGAAGAAACGGCCGAGGAAGAAAAGCGAGGCAGAGAAGAAGAAGGCCGACGAAGAAAGACTGAAGGAAGAAGAAGGAGGAGCACCAAGCAGCACTGTAGCAGCGGCGACTTAAGTCGTCTGATTGGCAAATCAGACGACGCTCTGCAGAGGAAGAAAAGAAGAAGGAAAGAAGAGTAGGCACCGCAAAGAAAAAGAAAGAAGAAGAAGGAGCTCTGCAGCTGAGGCATAAAGAAGAAGAAAGAAAAGAGAAGCTAAAGAAGAAGACGAGAAGCGCAAGGAAGACAGAGCTGAAAGAAGAAAATAAATAAAAGAAGCAGAAGAAGAAGAAGAAGAAGAAGAAGAGGAACTGAAGGCAGAAGATCCGACAAACAAGAAGAAGAAAGAAGACAAAGATGAGAGAAAGAAGAGAAGAAAAAGCCAAGAGACCAACCTATCTCTCTCTCTCTCTCTCTCTCTCTCTCTTATTTTTGTAATAGAAACATTGTACTTCTAGAATACAACTTGCTCCCTGAGTTCGACCTCGGGAACTCTTTTATTTTCGAGTAACAAATTGTATTAAACTGGTAACCACTTGTCTATGCTATACTACGACGAAATAATAGAACTATAGAGGAGAACCGATCACCAGTTTTTTGCGCCGTTGCCGGGGAGCAATGGTATTCTAGAAGCTTTTAATTTCTTTCAAGAGATTGCTAATCTTTTTCTCTCTATTATGTGTAGGTAAAAATTGGAAGAGCAGCCGCACAACAAACACTCCAACAAACAGGTAATCTTCGTTAGCCCTCTCTTAAACTCCCTTAAAATCTCAAAAGGAACAAAAAGAAAAATCAACTTAGGGCTACCTGCATCATACATAGTAATTCCTCAAAGTTGCCTAAATTTTTCATTTCAACACATTTTAACTGTCCATCCAGCTAAGGTAACTAGGGCTAAAACCTTCATGATTGATCCCTAGATACTACATTTTTGAGGCCACTAAAATAGACCAACTAGAGCCAACTCAGGAATTGAAAAGCTAGGGTTTTTAGAGACATACCTTCTATTAACAAAGAAAAGATCTTCCCAAAAAGAGGTGTATCTAAACCTTGTTTGAAAAGATCTATACAAGAGGAACCCTAAGCAAATCAGGCTCTTAAAACCATTTGAACCTTAAAAGAAAGGACCCAAAAGCTCTCAAAGAAACAAAAGGTGAAGTTGACCCCTTGGGTCAACCAACCTTAAAATTAGGTCACTTCTTCACTTAAAATACCTAAAAGTTCAAGTGGAACCTTAAGCACCTTGATCTTAAAGTAAAATTGGTAGACTTAAGAGGTCAAGGTCCCCATTCTGGCCTACCTGGAACCGCAGTGACAAGAGAGGTCGGGTGGGGGAAACCCTGTAACCTGTGGGGATGCTCTACCGTGTAGGGGTCTTCGCGGGACTCACCCTCTCTGGCTGCCCAGGTAATTCTCAGGTGGACGATCTTTCTGATCAAGGGGTTCATCTGCCCCGCACCTCTATAGTCACCCAACACATTTTTGGGTGTCTTGATTGGGTCCAGCACCTTCTAAACTCTTCTTCTCCAACAGTGCATGAACGGTAGGAGATCCTTAAGACCACCCTTAAGATCTCCTTTAGGAATTCACTCTCGTCAAGGCCCAACCTCGACGCTCGTGTTTGAACAGCAACCCTACCCCATCATTCTCTCATCTGATTCTGAATCAAGCTCTTCCTCTTCCCCCATCATGGCTCAGCCAGTTGAGGAAGAAAACAATCTGGAGCACCAGCTCCAGCGACTTAATGACCTCTTCCAAAATTTTGTGCACCCACCGCAGCGCCCTATGATGCGGGACCATTATAATCCTGTTGCGGTAGCCCTAGAGCCTCAAGTCAGAATCCCGACTGGAGGACCTGATTTCGAATTAAAGCCCAACATGATTCATGTTATACCTAAATTCCATGGGCTTAATTCCGAAGATCCCTTCCAGCACATCAAACAGCTAAAGCATCTGGCCCAAACTTTTGGGTCAGATGCGCAAAATCGGGATATTCTTCTCATGAAGATGTTCTCCTTTTCTCTTATGGACAAGGCCGCTCATTGGTATCAAACGCAGACCCGGCCGATCAACACTTGGGAAAAACTTCAGTCCGAGTTGTTGAAAAAGTTCTTTCCCGTTGGTCGGACCAACGCCTTGCGCCATCAGATTACTCACTTCACTCAACAATCAGGGGAACCTCTCCATGAGGCATGGGATCGTTTTCAGGATCTCATGAAAAAGTGCCCCCATCACGGAGTTCCTAAATGGGAACAGGTCCAATTTTTTTACCAGGGACTCCGTGAGGACATCCGTCTTTTCGTCAATGCAACTTGCGGAGGAAATATCATGGGTCAACATGAAGGCACCGTGTGGGAGATTCTCGAAAACACGTGCGAGAACTCCATCAACAATGACTCCATGGGATTATTCGACAGGACGAATACCCGCGCATCGACGAATCTTAGGGGAGCACATGAGACGCAGGGCCTGTTCGCATCAGTCGACCTAGAGTTAATGGCCAGTCGATTGGACAAGGTCTCAATCATTGAGAAGAAGGTGGATGAGCTGACTCAGCACTTGTAGCGAGCCACCTCTGCACGTAACTCCTTTGCACAACTTCCTTCCACACAGGAGACTGTGCAAAACATTCTCCACCGATCTTCCCCTAGGATGGATCCATATCCATCCCCATCTGATTCTCGGATCGGAGGATCATCCGATCCTTTCTACACCAACTCGGGGAATTCCATTCCCCCTTTCTCTAATTCTCTAGAGGTTCCTCAAACCTGCGAGGACCTCAACGCCATCCAGAACGACCCATTCTCCAACACCTATAACCCTGGATGGCGAAACCATCCTAATTTTTAGTGGGCGGGACATTCCCAAACCCAAAGGCCACCCTTTCAGTCCCGCCCACAGCCCCCTCGTCATTACCAGCCGCCTCAGCCTCGACCCAACCCTACTTATCCATCAGGGCCAAATCAGGATCAAATGTCCCTTATCCTTCAGACTTTGGCTGACATTCAAAGAACGAATGCGGCTATCCAAAAACAACACAAGGATGAACTTACAGAGGTTAGAACTCAACTGGCCCAGTTGGCAAACTCTCGCCAACCAAGCACACTTCCTGTAACGACCCGATTCCCGAGTCTCTACGAGACACGAGAACCGGATCGACTCGACTAATCCCAAGACCTGGTCGTCCAACGAGGAAGTAACCAAAAGAGCAGTAAAATAAACCACATTCAGCATGAATATAACTAACAGTAAGAAAATACAGCAGTAAGGAAAGGAACCACTACAGTATATACCACCACAACAGTAGAACAACATTCATAACATAATATGAACTGCGGGTAAAGAAAAGTACAGCGAAAACAAGAACTACTCACTACAGTGGAACAAAAAAAAAAGTGGTACAAGAGAACAGTGGTAACTCTACTGGACCCTTTTCGGCCTAGCGTCCTCTGCAGCCGCTGACCCAGGCTGCTCAACACCTGGTCCTGAAAGGTAACGAGTGTAACACGTCAGCAAAATGCTGAGTAGAGTGGCAACTAAAACAAAAGAAACAGTAGAGGGTACAGTAGCTGTTATGTTCTGTTACTTTCTTTAATTACGTCTTTCTATTGCCTCACAATTTATCTATTTCTCAGATCCTTCACTTCATCTCGAATGTTCCTCGTGGGGAACGATCTTGATTGCAGTCTTTTCCGAACAGTAGAAGTAGCACGTGGTGCTCTCCTGGCCGGGAGAGTCCCCCGTGGTGATCCTACTCTCGGTCAACCACCCCAGGGTCACGGACAGACGTAACGGTGACTACGGCACGCGCAATAAACGCACAGGTAGCTAGCCCGCACTGGCACGCAGTCAGTCGTTTCCGTTAACGGGTGCGCCCAAAGAACAGCACGGAACCAATACAGGGCAGAGCCCTCTCAGTAACAGGGGTCCAACCCCTCCATAGTAACCAAACAGGGGCCTTGCCCCTCCACAGTCCGCGCACCCTCGCCTGACTACCCTGGTTTACCCAGTGGGCCTAACAAGTCGATGTAGGAGGCTAGCAGAACCCCGGGGTCCGTGTGGTAGCTAGTACCTCCCTACACTAGTAGCTCTCCTCGGTACTACGTACACGAGGGCCAGAAAGTCGGTACAAAGTGGCCAGTCCTAACCCTGGGTCCCTGGGGCGGCTGGCTCCGCTCTGCACTAAACAGGTACAGGTACTTCCCTTGGTACTACATACCCAAGAGACAGCACACTACCACGTCTTTCTTTCTCAGTTCCATTCCTTTCTCTTTCCAGGAGTTCTACTCCTAATTCCCCGTAGGGTTCCAGTTCTTTTAACTCAGCACATTCAGGTTTCACCATCCCAGTTTCACATTCATACATCCCATATTCCCAGACATTCTCATTTATTCATAACAGGCAGTTGTTAAACCAATTTACAGGTAGCTATTATTTCCTTTCCACATTTTCCAAGACTGCAGTTATTCATATATTCCACTAGTTCTTTCCATCCTAGGATTCATGCCATACCCTAGGATCTATCATACAATCTAGTTTTCCAGTCCTACGATTCATGCAACACCCTAGGATCTACCATTCATTCTAGTTTCTCATTCCTAGGATTCATGCAATGTCCTAGGTTCTATTTATGATTCCATAATTAACATATTATACTAATAAACTTAAAAGCCACTCTACCGGTTACAACAGGAGTACTGGGGGCGTGGTCGGGAATCCCGCGTGCCTCCGCAACCCCCGAGACTGCAACGGAACGGGGTCCTATCACAAGGATCAAACACAAGGAGTTTCTCAAAACAGTATACAACTACTATAGACGGGTAGAGGATGTAATTCCGAAAAGCACGCAACTCGAACCGCAGAAAACGGACTCCGAACGGGCCCTAAACGGGTCGAAAACGACGAAACAGTGCAAAATCAGACGTCTGGAACCTCTTCCAGACGTCTTAAAAAGTGGATCAGAGGTTACCTTTGCTCTGCGTGGTCTCTCAGACGTCCAGAAGCCTGCGGGGGCGTCTGGCCTAGTTCCCAGACGTCCGATGGTCACCCCGGACGTCTGGAAGTCGTTCCATTCGTCTGGCACTGCAGCCAGACGTCTGATTCGCGTTGGATGCGAATCTCACTACCTGCGCGTATCCATTTCCTCTCTCTCTTAGTACGATCAATCGAAGAAGAGGAAGAAAGACGGAATAACTCACCTTTCAGACGTCTGGACAGTCCTCCAGACGTCCTCCCCGCCGTCTGGTTGTTATCCCAGACGTTTGATTCTGGAGAAAATTCCAGAATCAGGGCGCGACTCGCCCTCCGCTCGCGATGCTCGGCCGCGCCGCGACTCGTCCACCTGCTGCTCGAGCCGCAGCAGGCCTCCCGCGTCACCCCGCGTCTACTGCTTCCCCCGCCGGCCGGCCCTAGCAACCCCGGCGAGCTCGCCCTCACGGCCGAGCGCCTCTTCCCACGCGCAGCACCTCCTCCCACGCTCACCGCGGCTGTCGCTGCCGCCGCTCACTCGCGCTCGCTCTCGCGCACCGGCTGGAAGGAGAAGACGAAAGGGGGCGGAGGTGACGGGAGTGAGGGGGAGTGCGTTGCCTTTTAAGGCCGCGCGAGGAGGAGAGAGAGAGTGGGACAGAGGGCGCAGGAGGGAGAGGGAAAAAGAGAGAGAGAGGGACACTCGCAAGTCTGCGCTCTCAGGAGCGAAGACGAAACACGCGTGCCGAAAATAACCGAATCCCAAACGTCTGGAAGGGGTTCCAGACGTCTGGTCAGACGTCTGGGACACCTCCCAGACCTCTTAAAAACGTCTGAAGCCGCGCGTTCGTAACACTTCCTTCCCAACCTCTTCCTAATCCAAATAATGTGCCAACCCAGCGGCGCGTCATGAACCCAAACCCGGGCCATGCCCATATGATTTATTAGGCCCCCTCTGTTCCTTCACCCGACGGGATAGAGGCCTCCACTTCTTTTGCAGGTTACCAGCAGCAACCTATCTTACCCAATCCCAACCAAAATCAGGCCGGATTAAATTCTGTAACAACACGTAGTGGTAAAACAACTCAAGACCCGCATTATCCAAACCACTCCAAGCCTGATAACCAAGACCCTAGGATAGTTATCCAAGATACCACTGTCCCAGATCAAGAACCCCGACCTATCTTAGAAGAACCAACCAAGGTCCCATTTCTCGAAGCCTTAACCAAGGGAAAGAGAATAACCAAGCCCGTGGCACCTGAGGAGGACCTGGTCAAGATCTTTGAGTAGGTCCACATAAACATCCCCTTGATGGATGCAATCCGCCACGTACCGGCTTACGCACGATTCTTAAAGAATGTGTGTACACCCCAGCGTAAGCCGCGAACCAAGAGTGGGAGTCCAATTATTCTGTCAGAGCAAGCCAGCTCTGTAATCCTAAGCGGACTCCCACTCAAGGCTAAAGATCCTGGTACTCCCCTGATTTCCTACAAGATAGGTGATACACAATTTGATAGAGCATTGCTAGACTTGGGTGCTTCCATAAATCTGATACCCACATCCTTACTTAACTATCTAGAAGAATCTGAGCTGAAACCAACTGAGGTGACATTACAATTAGCAGATCGATCTATAAAGTCACCAAAAGGGATTCTCGAGGATGTTATTGTGAGGCTGTGGGATTTCTACTTTCCTGTAGACTTTATAGTCTTAGACATGGACGCACCTGAGAACCCTAGGGATACACCAATCATTTTAGGGAGACCTTTCTTAGCTACTGCTAGAGCCAACATTAGCTGTGAGGAGGGCCAAATAGAGCTCAAATTTGGGAATCAAACCCTGAAAATTGATATATTTAAGGCCCAACAAGGAATCAATTGCGGTGTCATCGAACAGATTTGTGACATTAGGGCTTTGGTTGATGAAACACACTTCCAGAATAACCTGATTATACCTCATCAACCGCAGAAAGATCTTGACCCACAAACTGAGGAGTCGAATCCAGATATGAACAACCCAGTAACTCCTACCCTTGAACCTCACGTCTATACCGAACCACCCGCTGCTGCTGATAACCCCATCCTCGAACTGAAGCCCCTTCCTGCTCACTTGAAATACATCTTTTTGGGTTCTAATCAGACCCTTCCTGTGATTATCAATTCCAACCTCAATTCTGAACAGGAATCTCGTCTGATTGCTGTCCTCCAGTAACATCGCATAGCCATCGGGTGGACTCTCGATGATTTGACTGGAATAAGTCCCTCCTATTGTACTCATCATATCTATTCAGAAGAGAGCGCACGACCTTCTCGTGAAATGCAGAGACGGTTGAACCCCAATCTGTAGGAGGTCGTGAAAAAGGAGATCATCAAGTGGTTAGATGCCGGGATCATCTACACGATCTCCGATAGTCGTTGGGTGAGCCCAATTCAGGTCGTGCCTAAGAATGCAGGACTCACCACTATAACGACTGAGACAGGAGAAATCATTCCTACCCGATTAGCCAACTCGTGGAGAGTCTGTATAGATTACCGCCGACTCAATTCCTCCACGAAGAATGATCACTTCCCATTGCCTTTCATTGATCAGATTCTCGAGAAACTAGCGGGAAATAGGTTCTTCTGGTTTCTTGACGGGTACTCCGGTTACAACCAGGTGGCAATCCATCCTGAGGACCAAGAAAAGACCACGTTCACCTACCCCTTCGGAACATACGCTTTCCGAAGGATGTCTTTCGGTCTTTGCAATGCACCCGCTACTTTTCAGCGGTGCATGCTTGCCATATTCTCAGATATGGTAGGTGATTATCTGGAAGTCTTCATGGATGACTTTTCAGTTTTTGGAGCATCATTCGACGATTGCCTCCAACACTTGGTCCAGATACTCAAGCGGTGCATCGATGTGAATTTGGTTCTTTCCTGGGAAAAGAGCCATTTCATGGTGCCTGAGGGAATTGTCCTGGGACATTTAATTTCGGAAAAAGGCATCCAAGTTGATCGAGCTAAGGTTGATCTGATCTCTCGCCTTCCATGCCTAGCTCGATCAAGGACATCCGATCTTTTTTGGGGCACGTCGATTTTTACCGTCGATTTATCCCTAATTTTTCAAAAATCGCCCGCCCCCTGACCACTCTTCTCTCCAAGGATGTACCTTTCGAAATTTCCAAGGAATGCACTCAAGCATTTGAGATCCTACGTGACCGAGTTACCCAAGCCCCGATCCTACAGTCCCCTGATTGGTCTCAACCCTTTGAGATCATGTGCGATGCATCTAACTTCACTGTAGGAGCAGTTTTGGGGCAGAAATTTGACGGGAAACCTGTGGTCATTTACTACGCCAGCAAAACACTGGATGAGGCTCAGCGTAACTATACGGTTACTGAAAAAGAGCTGCCAGCTGTAGTATTTGTCCTAGAAAAATTTAGATCAAACCTTCTGGGTTCCCGTGTCATCATATTCTCGGATCACACAGCTGTGAGGCATCTCCTTGCAAAGAAGGACGCGAACCTCGATTAATCCGATGGATCTTGCTGTTGCAAGAATTTGACCTTGAGATTCGCGACAAAGCGGAAAAGCAAAATGTGGTAGCTGATCACTTGTCCCGTCTTCCTTCTGAAATAATTGACCCTTTCGGACCCATCACTGAGCATTTTCCCGATAAGCACCTGCTGACTATCGGTACTAGCCTTCAATGGTTTGCTAATATAGTAAACTACGTGGCATCTCATCAGATCCCGTCTGATTGGCCGAAGGCCAAGAAAGACAAATTGCTCTCTGATGCCAAGTATTACATTTGGGAAGACCCGTACCTCTTCTGCATAGGTGCTGATCAAATCATCCGGAGATGTGTCCAGGAAGAGGAATTCAATAATATCCTCTCTTTCTGCCATGACTAGGCATGCGGTGGCCATTTCTCTGGGCATAAAACCACATCAAAAGTCCTCCAGTGCGGCTTTTACTGGCCCACACCGTCCAAAGACGCATACAGTCACTGCAAGGCATGCAGTCATTGCCAAACTTTGGGCAACATGAGCCACCGAGACATGATGCCTATGCAGCCGATTCTCGTATGCGAAATCTTTGATGTTTGGGGGTTTGATTTTATGGGCCCCTTTCCTATTTCGGATGGTTTCGAATACATTATGCTGGCTGTGGACTACGTGTCCAAATGGATCGAAGCCATACCGACCCGAACCTGTGATCACAAAATCGTTCTAAAATTCATTCATCAAAACATTTTCTCAAGGTTCAGGATTCCTCGTGCTATAATCTCTGATGGGGGGACCCATTTCACAAATGCTCAGTTTAGGTCACTGATGACCAAATACGAGGTGTCTCACCGAATCTCTACTCCTTACCACCCCCAAACAAAAGGTCTAGCTGAGCTGTCAAATCGGGAGATCAAGAAAATCCTGCAAGTCACTGTTCTGCCTGACAGGAAGGACTGGTCGTCCCGACTTCCGGAAGCATTGTGGGCCTATAGGACCGCCCACAAAACCCAATTAGGCATGTCTCCCTTTAGACTGGTGTATAGGAAGGCGTGTCACCTTCCTGTAGAACTGGAGCATAGAGCCTATTGGGCAGTACGGAACTGTAATCTAGATTTTTCGAAGGTTGGAACCCACAGAAAACTTCAAATCAGGGAGATCGATGAATTACGCCTAGACGCGTATGAGAACTCGCGAATCTACAAGGAGCGGGTTAAAACCTTCCATGACAAGCATATCTCAAGAAAAATCTTTCATCCTAGTCAGAAGGTCCTACTCTTTGATGCCCGACTCAGACTTTTCCCGGGAAAGCTGCGATCCAAGTGGGTCGGACCATGTTTAGTCCGACAGGTTTTTGGAAATGGAGCTATCGAAATCAGTCCGCTCAGCCACGATTCCGAACCTTTCATCGTGAACGGTCAGAGACTCAAGCCGTTCATTGATGTGACTTCTACTAATTTGGCTGAATCATCTTATATCCTCCATTCCCCTTGAACTTATTGCGCCCAGCCGATGGCGTAAAACTCAGCGCTTAACGGGAGGTAACCCGTCATTTTCCTAAAAATCCAAAACCTTTTTCACACTTTTGTGCACTTAACGTTCACCCTTATAGACAACCGACCCCACCTCAGATGCTTACATCTGGGATTAGAAATCGTCCACAAAATTCATCCCAACCCATTCACTCATCCAAATTTCTGTCTTAAGGAATGTAACTAAGTAAATAAAAAATCCCCTAAGTCACAATGAGGACATTGCAAACCTTAGGCATGGGGGGGTATAAAGGTGCATAACTTGTAAGAAAAGGTTTTAAACAAAAAAATTCACATATGCCAAAAACACCATAAAAATTAAAAAAATTTTCGAAAAAAGAAAAAGAGAATAAGAGGAGAAGGAAATTTTGTGGGAGAAGGAAAAGAAACAAAATGAAAAAGGAGCACAAAATTATGAGAAAAAAGTAGTCATTAGTAAGAAACTAAGGAATTAACCTAAGTTCCAGACCTCATTCAAGAAAAGAACAGAAAAGTGCACAATGGGGTTAGTAAGAATGCAAACCTTAGGCATTCTTGGATAGACTCTTAGTACCCATTAAGATCTGGACACTCCTCAAGAGGTTGAGTAAAATGAAAAGCTAAAGTATTAGGTCTAAGGCTTAACGAGTATTTGACCTCATTAACTAACTTTTGGTCAACGGGACTCAGTAACCTAAGCACCCTAACCTCACACAGCCTGGTTCAGTAAGCGTAAAAATCAAAATCATGAAAAAGAGTCACAAATTTCTTAAAAGTACACCTAGAGTAGGAGCGGCCGATCAATACAAGTTGATTTGGACGAGTTCCCAACGCAGAGAGGCGGGAAATCCCCTCGAAGATGCATAACAAAATATCATCTCCTCAGTGCTTGTCTCTTAGGATAATTACATATCCTACTGGGGGCATGTAAGCACTCTGCTGGTTCAAATTCCATGGATGGCATTATCACGAAGTGTCAATTGCCAGGGTCTGGATTCGGCCACGGAACACCATGGATGGGATTATCTCGAAATCTCAATAGCCAGGGTTCCGAGGGTTGCCATGGGCGGTGCTATCTCGAAGCATCGATTGCCAGGAACCCTTGAGGATTGATTATGGGAGCAAGGAATCTGATACAGATCGTGTTGAAAAGCCAATCCTAAGCTAGAATTAAAAAGAAAAAGAGAGAGAAAACTCTCCAAACAGAAAAATTTTCTATCTCTTTCTCTTACAAAACGCACTGCGAACTGAGCCAGGGCTAAAATCATTTCAAGCACGGGTGCTTTAACCACAAAGTCCAATAGACCTTAGGTTAGTTCTTGTAGGCCTTAAAAACCTTTGCTAAGGACTGAGGCTGAGGCTAGAAAGATCTGGATCTTGATTGGTACTAGAGTACCTTTTAGGCCTATGGTCAGCATTCTAACCTAATCTAAGCTCAAATAAAAAAGCACTTATCTGAAGCTATTAAGAACTTCATGGTCTAGAACAAAGGTTGAAACCTTAAGTTTTTGCTAAGGGACTAGCAAAAGCTAGGCATAGAGGTATGATGAGAACCTCATCATGAGCCATAACTAGCTCATTTTGACCTAATACAAAGGATAAAAGCTCCTACATTACTCAAGGAAAGGCTTAACTCAGAGAATTCTGAGTTTAAGAAGAAAACAAGTCATAAGGGGTAAAAATGAAATTTTACCAGCACAATCTGCAAACAGGGTAACTCAGGGTCCAAACATAGGTCAAACAAACCTAATAAGAAGGAAAGTGGGATGATCTGATCTGATAAGGGCTACAGCAACTCCAAGGAATTAAATGACAATCTGTAATCCTAAAACAAACCCACTTCAATTCACGAGGTTCGAGGCAAAGCAAAAATCTACTAAATCCTCTAAAATTTATAGAAAAATAATCTCTAGGGTTTAGAACCTTCAATTTAGCCTTAGAAACCCATTTTGACCTACATTGAGAACTATGCCCAATTAATGATTTAATTTGGATTTTTACGTAAATTGGCCAGTCAAACAAGGTCTGACTAGAAATAAAATTCACCATTAGAATTCTTAGGCCCCATTTAGTCATGCATAAAAACTTGAGCCTAAGAAGAGACCTTCTTGACCGACTTTGCATTTTGGTCCTCATCCATTACTTTTTGACCCTCAACTTTTGAAACCCTCGCATTTTGGCCCCTAAGTCTTCATCGTTTTTGCATTTGGGTCCTCCCTGCAAAACCCTGAGCAGCGCCATGCTCCGGCGAGGCATGGCGCTGCGCAGGGTGAGGGCGACCCCCTGCCAAGACAACGGGGTGTTCCCTTCGACGTCTACTGTCGCAGGGACACCTCCACGATCTCTGCCTTCGCCCACACCTTCCGTGCGAACGCGCGGAAGGTATGGGTCACAATCCGGCCATCCTCCGGCGAGGGAGGCACGTCGTCTCCCTCCGCCCTCCTCTCCGATTTTTGCCTCTATAAAAACCACCCCCGTCTGCCGAACTCAGGAGCTCGGTTCTGACGGAGAAACACCCCCCTCCTTCCTCTCTTCCCACTCCGGCAGAAGCCGTCCAGCTCCGGCGGTTCTTCCTCCTCCTCCTCGTCGCTCTGCCGCAATACGAGCAGCAGAGCTGCCTTCTCCCGCTCTTCCCACGTCGCGCCGTGCCCAGCGTGCGCTTTCCCGCTCTCTCCTCGCCGCCGCCCCCTCTCTCTGGGCACCTTCTTCTCCGGCGACAGTTGATACGACTGTCGCCCCACTCTGGCCCCCTTCGACTCTACAACTAGGTCAGAACTTCTCCCTACCTCCCCCTCTTTCTCTTCCTCACTATTTTACATTTGATTAAACCCTCGACCGACCTGACCGCCCTCACCTTCTCCATCTCCGGCCACTCTCCGGTGAGTTGCCCCCGTCAATCCACCACTCCACACAACTCGCCACCTACCCCAAAAGCTCCGCCTCACCTCACCAGACACCCCCCGCCCCTTTGCTGCCACTCCTCACCTCCACAACACTCCCCCGAACAAACCCACTTTTCCGGTCGCAGTTCAACCTAGGGCTGCCGCCAGACACCGCCCCACAACCGGCTACACCCCGCATTACCTTCGCCGTGCCACGGCGAAGGTCACCCTGCAGTTTGATTAGGCCGAGAGACCCTGTTTGTGTTTGGCAGATCTGCAGCCCTGGCCGCCATTGGCGACAAGGCGAGGAGCTTCCAAGCAAGCTCCAGGCCCTGCAGCAGCAGGATCCCAGTTGAGGCGAACTGGAGGGACTTGGGCGAAGGCAAGGAGCAGATCTACGAAGAGAAACGAGCGCGTTGCTGCTGAAGCCAGGTCGCGCCTACCTGCGGGCGCACGCAAGCGAGGGACAAAGTTTAGTCCCACATCGTGGGATTTCGAAGCGCCGCACCGGTTTAAATTGTTTTTGTGAAATAAGCTTATCGCCTCTGAACGCACCGGGGTGAGGTCCCGCGCCCACTCACCCGCCCAGTCCGCCAGCTCACCACGCGGATCCGGCGGATCCGACCCGAACCTATCCTGAGCACACCTCGCACATCACCCACCTGCCGGTGTGCCTGGTCCCGGGTACGAAGCCCGACCCGATTACCCGGCGGCTCTGCGAGAGCTATCCTACGAGTGAAGTCTGAGAAAGAGAGAGACGTGCGGGTAGAGGGAAAGGGGTAGGTTTTGCGTTGGCTGAGGTGTGTGTAGGAACAGGCTGAGGCAGAGAAGAAGAAGAAGAGAGCAGGGCGCAGAGAAAAAGCTTTGAAGAAGAAACGACCGAGGAAGAAAAGCGAAGCAGAGAAGAAGAAGGCCGACGAAGAAAGACTGAAGGAAGAAGGAGGAGCACCAAGCAGCACTGTAGCAGCGGCGACTTAAGTCGTCTGATTGGAAAATCAGACGACGCTCTGTAGGGGAAGAAAAGAAGAAGGAAAGAAGAGCAGGCACCGCAAAGAAAAAGAAAGAAAGAAGAAGAAGGAGCTCTGCAGCTGAGGCAGAAAGAAGAAGAAAGAAAAGAGAAGCTAAAGAAGAAGACGGGAAGCGCAAGGAAGACAGAGCTGAAAGAAGAAAAGAAATAAAAGAAGCAGAAGAAGAAGAGGAACTGAAGGCAGAAGATCCGACAAACAAGAAGAAGAAAGAAGACAAAGATGAGAGAAAGAAGAGAAGAAAAAGCCAAGAGACCTATCTCTCTCTCTCTCTCTTATTTCTGTAATAGAAACATTGTACTTCTAGAATACAACTTGCTCCCTGAGTTCGACCTCAGGAACTCTTTTATTTCCGAGTAACAAATTGTATTAAACTGGTAACCACTTCTCTATGCTATACTACGACGAAATAATAGAACTATAGAGGAGAACCAATTACCACATCTCACTGTCGAGAGAGTACACTCCACCGCACACAAGTGGAGTACACCTCTTGCCTTATAGAAGTACTAACCACCCCACAATTGAAAAAAGTGAAACTAAGAAAAATCCTATAAAAATGGACCTAGATGAGGTCTAAAAATGGTCCTTCTCACTAGATTAATATATCTTAAAATATGTACCTAAAAATTTAAGGAGAAAAAATTGTCCATTTCAAAGAAAAAAAAAGATGATTTATATATATTATGTATGTGTTATGCAATGTGTTGTATAAATGGTGTAAATTTAAAAATACAATGCATTGCCTCAAGAAAGAATAAGTTTTATTAAATTTTGTAAAATTTGCCTTGAAAGTGGAGAAAAAAGAGTAAAAATTAAAGAAATGTGTGCTGCAACATATTTTAAAATGCACTAATGAGAGTGGTGATTTTAATTGATGTATTTGATTTTTTCTCGGTGGAAATCAATTTTTACCAATGTAAAATCACATTCCAGGTAAAATCACTTCTCACAGGTGAAAAATCACATTCCAAGTTGAAAAATCATTTTCCACCATGAAAAGGCAAACACATATATATATTTTTGTTTTCAACCGATGTGTTTGATTTTCAACCAGCTGAAAACTATTTCCAACATATGTGTTTTTAGTATGCTTGATTTTCAAAAAATTAAGCATACCAAAAATACACCAGTTGGAAATAGTTTCATGGTTGAAAATCATTTACAACCGATGTGCTTTTGGTCTGATTGATTTTTAACTGGTTGATTTTACTTTTTTATAGGTGGAAAATAGGTTTCCAACCGGTATGTTTTGATTTATTTGATTTTCAACTGATTGAAAATAGGTTTTCACTTAAAAATAAAAAGTAATCTCACTTATGGGGTTTAAGTTTAGGATTTAGAGGTTAGGAATTAGGTTTAGAGTTTATATATATGGAGAGTGATTCTTCACCCATGTAAGATGATTTTTCACTTGAAAATTGATCTTTCATCTTAGGGTTTAAGATTTAAAATTTAGAATTTAAATCCTAAGATAAAAAATTAATTTTCAAGTAAAAAATTAATTTATATAAATAAAAAATCACTTAAAATTGAAATAAATTAAAACATAACTATTGAAGCGATTAGTTCAACAGAAATGACTTAATTAAATAGAAATATACGTTGTAAAATGTATAACGGCACGTATCTTTCTACCGCATCCTCGAAAAGAAAACGTAGATTCGGATGTAAAAATGTGTTTTTATTTTTTATTTTTTATTTTTCTAAATAAATTGGTCGGGATGGACTTGCTCGGTCGGAAGAGCAGAGTCGGAGGAAATATGTTTGTCTGCTCCTCGGTCAAGACAGCTTGCGGGACATAAAAGCCTGTCCCTCGTTTACGGTGTTCACTTTAGTATGCTTTTCCAAGACGCGTTGAGGGCAAATCAGTACCTGCAGCATGGAAGTACAACAGGAGGATTATATTAACAATTTTAAAATTACAACAATTAAGACGATTATATTAACAATTTTAAAAAGAAGCAAAGGGCGCAAGGGAATCTTTTCAGACGGTAGGCACATCAGATAATCTAGATAACTTTGACGAGTAGATTTGATTTCATGTACATCTCTGGAAGTTCCATTCGATCAAGTATTTTGAACTTATTCTTTGTTCAGTGTAACTGTTGTTAATTGTTTCATGGTTGATTTGGATGAAGTTGAATGTGTTGTTACATTTCAAGATCTCCTCCTTATCTTTAGTTTGGCTTACCCTCATGTGATAATTCTCAATGATATTATCATTTCTCTGGGCTATTGGAGTATAATCTCAATAGAAGTCTAAATATCATATGTTTCATTACTTTAAAATTATCTCTTAACACCCTTCCATCACTATCACAAAAATCATTAGAAAATTAGTCTCCAAAATTCACAATCTTATCACTTATTGTAATTGTGAGAGTATTTGATAATTTTGATGTCCGTTCAATTTACCTTGTATTATGGAAGGTTACCTTTCTTTGGATGAAAGATTACAACAAAAGAAAGTATTTTAAATTATTCTATGTTCCCTCTCCACCTTTCCTCCTCCTGGTCTAATTGGAATAAGGGAAAAGTGTGGACGTACTTCTATTTAGGCAAAATAAATCAACTTTAAATTTCTATCTTTATGTAACGACCCGATTTCGAATCCCTACGAGACACGAGAATCGGACTGACTCGACTAATCCCAAGACCTAGTCGTCTAACGAGAAAGTAACCAAAAGAGCAGTAAAATGAACCACATTCAGTATGAATATAACTAGCAGTAACAAAATACAGCAGTAAGAAAAGGAAATACTACAGTATACACCACCACAACAGTAGAGCAGCAAATATGTACATAACATGAAGCTTACAATAAAAAAGTACAGGGGGTAAACAAGAAAACTACTCACTACAGTGGAAGAAAAGTACAGAAAGTACTACAGGTAACTCTACTGGACCCTACTAGGCCCAGCGTCCTCTGCAGCCGCTGACCCTGGTTGCTCAACACCTGGTCCTGAAAAGTAACGAGGGTAACACGTCAGCAAAACGCTGAGTAGAGTGGCAACTAAAAGCTAAGGAAGCAGTAGAGTGTACAGTACCTGTTATATTTTTACTTTCTTTATTTACGTCTTTCTATTATTTCACAATTGATTTATTTCTCAGATCCTTCACTTGATCTCAAATATTCCTCGTGGGAACGATCTTGATTGCAGTCTTTTCCGAAAATTAGAAGTAACACGTGGTGCTCTCCTGGCCGGGAGAGTCCCCCGTGGTGGTCCTACCCTCAGTCAACCACCCCAAGGTCGCTGACAGACGTAACGGTGACTACGGCACGCGCGATAAACGCACGGGTAGCTACCCCGCACTGGCACGCGGTCAGCCGTTTCCGTTAACGGGTGAGCTCAAAACACAGCACAGAACCAGTATAGGGCAGGGCCCTCTCTGTAACAGGGTTCCAACCCCTCCACAGTTCGCGCACACTCGCTTGACTACCCTGGTTTGCCCAGTGGGTCTAACAAGTCGGTGTAGGAGGCTAGCAGAACCCCGGGACCCGTGAGGTAGCTAGTGCTCTCCCTACACTAGTAGCTCTCCTCGGTACTGCGTATGCGAGGACCAGCAAGTCGGTGTACAGTGAGCAAAACCCACCCCGATCTCAACCCGAGGGCGGCAAGCTCTCCTCTACACTAAGAGGTAAGGTGTGCTCTCTTTGATACCACGTGCCCAAGAGGCAGCACACTTCCCTGTTCACTTTCTCAGTTCCATTCTATTCTCTTTCTAGGAGTTCTACTCCTAATTCCCCGTAGGGTTCATGTTCTTTTCGTTTGGCCATTTAGGTTTTACCGTTTCAGTTTTACGTTCATACAACCCATGTTCTCAATCATATTTATTCATTCATAACAGGCAGCTGTTAATCAATTTACAGGCAGCTGTTAATCAATTTACAGGCAGCTATTATTTCCTTTCTACTTTCCAAGACTGCAATATTTATATATTTCACTAGTTTTCCAGTCTTAGGATTCATGCCGTACCCTAGGATCTATCATTCAATCTAGTTTTCCAGTCCTAAGATTCATGTAATACCCTAGGATCTATTATTCAATCTAGTTTTCTAGTCCTAAGATTCATGCAATACCCTAGACTCTATTAATTGTTCCACAATTGTAACAAAATTTGTTAAATAAATTAAAAGCCACTCTACCAGCGAAACCGGGAGTACTGGGGGCGTGGTCAGCAATCCCGCGCGCCTCCTCAACCCCCAAGACTGCAATGGAACGGGGTCCTAACACAAGGATCAATCACAAGGAATTTCTCAGAACGGTATACAATTACAGTAAATGGGTAGAGGAATTTATTCTGAAAAAGAACGCAACTCGAAATGCGGAAAACGGACTCCAAACGGGCCCTCAACAGGTCAAAAACAACGAAACTGTCTAAAATCAGACGTTTGAAACATCTTCCAGACTTCTTAAAAGGTTGATCATGTCGTACCTTAATTCTGCGCAGTCCTTCAAACGTCCAGAAGCCCGCTGGAATGTCTAGCCTTGGTTTCTAGACGTCCGATTGTCACTCCGGACGTCTGGAGGTTCTCTCCGTCGTCTAGCACTGCGGTCAGACGTCTGATTCACGTGGGATGGAGACTCTCGCGCCCTCCCGAGCAGGACCTGCGCACACAAACACCGGCTCTCAGCACGACGAAACGCAGAAGAAGTCGCGGCGGACGGCTACATGGTCGTACACGTGCAGAAAGGAGAAGATATGAAATATCTTACCTGTCAGACGTCTCACAGTCCTCCAAACGTCTTCGACGTCGTCTGGACGTAAGTCCAGACATTTGATTCTGGAAAATTTTTTAAAACCAGAGCCCAATTCGCTCTCTGCCCGCGACGCACGGCCGCGCCGCACCCCGTCCGCTTGCTGTCCGAGCTGCATCAGCCCCTCCGCGACACCCTACGCCTGTCGCTCCCCCGCCGGCCGGCTCTAGCTGCCCCGGTAAGCTCGCACCTCCGCGGTCGAGCTTCTTCTTCCTCTCGCAACGCCCCCTCCCACACGTCCACTGCAGCCGCTGCTGCGCCCTCGCTCGCTTGCTCGCAGGGGGAAGGAGAAGGGAAGATGGTGGAGTGGGGGTGAGGGAGAGGGGGAGCGTTCTTATAGGGCAGCCGCGGGAAGAGAGAGAAGGAAAGCGGGGCCTGCAAGGAGAGAAAACAAAGGCTACGGGTTTAGTCTGCACGTGCAGGTGCGCAGATGCGAACCCGTACGCCGAAAAAATTTATTATCAGATGTCTGGAAAGGATTCCAGACGTCTGGGACACTTCCCAGACGTCTTAAACTGCTTTGACGCTCATGATTGTAACACTTTATATCATCAGAAGGATTGACTTGTGTGTAATGATTAATTTTTTTCAATTCACCTAAATAAGATTTTAAATCATCAAAAATAAGGATTAATATATCTTAATTATACAAAATGAAAATTAAAATCTTAGTCGGTATTATGGTATATCAACCATTGCTTTCATAATGACCCTAGTAAATCAACTCTTAGAATGATGACCTGGAAGAATTGAAACTGGTATATGAATTGTGACTTTCAAAAAATATTTTAACGTTGGAAAATGGAAAACCTTATTTGGTGATGACACTGCCGCATGCATTCTTTTCTTTTTGAGCAAATCCGAAAGAAGTTATCACTCATCGACAGAATAGGAGGGAAAGTTAATCCTCAAAGTTTACTAATATTTTTAAAGTTCTGTTTGGTAAGATTAATTATCAGGAGAAATAAAAATTAATAAAAATTTAAGAAATTTTAATATTTGGTTAGATTTATTGTTTTATGAAAAAAAATTAGAAAATTTTATCTCCTTTAAAATGTTTCTTTGGTGAAATAACTTGAAAATCATTTGAAAAGAAGGGTCAAGAAGTTGAATAATTTCATAGGAGCGTAAAATTTTATAAACTCAGATATTAAGAAATCAATTTCAGCACTTATAAATTCTAAAGTTAGACATCTCAAACAAGGAATGAAAGTTCCATTCCATCGAAAAAACAGCACCTTCGATATGCACCTGCAAAACATTTTCAGTAGCATTCTCTCTGCCAAACCTTGAACCCTTATCTTTAATTCTCTCACTTCTGGTTTTCTGATCGAAATTAATTGGCAGAGGGTACAAAAATCTCGCACCTCCCATTTTTCAAAATTTTCTCATAGTGCTCAGAGAGGGGGGAAAATCACTAAACTTTGATATTATAATGTCGCCAAACAATTGACCCTGTGATGAAATATTCAACGTCCTGATCCATTTCCTTGCATTCTATTCCATTTTATGGAGTTTTTGGACTTAAAAATCAAACCTTAATCTGACCTATATATATTATTCACCTAGACCTTAGCCTGAACACTGTAAGACCTAGTGCAATCAGATATTTCCTTGTTTGCATGAATAAGAGGTTAAAATATGAAGAGTTTATTTGGTTGGAGGAATAATTATGAAGGATAAAAAAAAATATAAAAGAATAGGAGGAATTATGGGTTTTTATTTTCTTTAAGCATTTGATTGTATTTATTATTATATTGAAGAACTAAAAATATTTATTCTACTTAAGATATTTGATAGGAGGAATAAATTAATTTTATATAGTAAAGTTGAGAGAGTGAGATGAGAGAGTTGGAATAAATCAACAAAATAAATGAATTTTAATTGTTTGGTGGAATTCATTTATTCCACAATTCACCCCTTAATTTTAGAATCCACTGACATCGAAATAAAAGTTATCATATACAAAATTCGACCATAATTCTCCCTCAACCCTGAAACGAACCTCTGGATGGAGATAGTAACGAAGGAAGAAAAGGTTTAACTTTAGCCTACAACCGGGATGTACGCGTTCCCGATAAAATAAATATTTCATATTTTTTCTCCGGGAAGTAGAGTTTCAGATATATACAACAGGGATATCCGAAAGACAGCCCAAGTCGATGCCAATCTTGTGTTTTGGAGTTGGGGGACCACGAGGTATTGAGAAGCCATTCCTAATCACGTAGCCCAACCAAATACATGGCTATGTTGTAGAAGAGAATCTCTCCGAGTCCGAGACCCACGTGATTGGCCCCTTTTGCTTTTCGATGCTACGAACCGCCGAACATCATGTGCTCTTTTAAGAAATTAATAATTTTCTGTTTAGAACAGTATGATATTCAGAGACATTTCATTACGCTTAGTACCCACCTTCATACACCACTTTGCCAATATATATATATATATATATATATATATATATATATATATATATATATATATATTAGTTGTCTACTAAAATATCTCGATTAGAAATGAAAGTACAGTGATTTAAAATAAATTTTTATTTAAATAATCAAAAGTGAATTTAGATTTAAGAGTTAAGATTTTTAATTTTAATTTATGGAAAGTGATTTTATTTATGAAAAATAATTTTTTATTTAAAAAATAATTTTTTACCTTTGAATTTAAGATTTAGAATTTACGGTTAAACATTAAATACTACACCTTAAATTTAAAGGTAAAAAATTACTTTCAGTTCATCCAGTTTACACTGACTTCAACAAATATTCCAACCCTCCCTTTTTGTTTACTCAAAAGCCCTAGACATCAGCATCGAGGGCCTTGGTTGACCATCTCATGCTGATTGGGGCCCTCCAACCATCGGATACTCCATTCTTCTTGACTTATGTGAAGACGATCGTTGACATGCAAGGTCGATTTTGCTGCTATTGTCGTTTGGGGTCGTCGCAAAATCTCCACTGGCGACATTTCTTTTGTCTGTTGCTCCAGCTTGTCGGATGTGATCGATTGGGTGATCGTGAGGTCGCGATTGCATTGGTTGTTCGTCATTTAGGGTTGGTGTGCATGCGAGGGCGAAGGTCGGAGCAAGTGCGTGGTGGTGCGATTGATGTGGGGCTACAGTTCGATGGTCGATGGTCGTTCGTGCATTTGATGAATGGTGGTCGACAGGTTCGTGGCTATCATTGCGGTTGTGGTAGCCATGGTGCGATGGAGTTTGACATAAGGTCTCTTCAAATCTAGGACCGTGGCTTGTTGCTGTAACCACGCTGCGTTACGTTTGTACGAACTTGCGCAGTGGTCTTTGAGCGCTTAGAGGTAGCGGGTGGTTCTCTTCTTTTCGTGTTGTTGTGTTTGCTTCATTTTGTTGTTGTGATGTGGCCTTTCTTTTTTTATTTTTGTTGTGTTGTTTTGTTCGGAGACCACGGTCGAATTTCTAGTCATTTTTGATCCTTTGGTCTATTTGTATCATTAACTCTTTGGCATGATCTTTGAAATTTATTTCATTGGCGCCTTGCCTTCTTTAGGGAGGTCATGAGATTTTCGTTTTTGTGAATTGGTTTTTTTTCTTTTTTCTATGTTTCTTGTCTTATTTTTGATGTTATGTGTTTACTTATTTCTATGGAACGTTTTTCTCCTTGGTGGATGAGGATTTTATGTCTCACTTTATATCACTTGTTACGGATTCTTTTCTTTTTAATAAATATATTTAAAAAAAATAAAAATCGATTGAAAATTAAAATGAACTAATTAACCGATATATTTTTATTTTTTAATTAATTTATTTTAATTTTTAATCAATAAAATCTCAAAATATATCAATTAAATATCAAAATATATTAATATATTTTATTAGACGAAGACGTGCATTGCAAATTACACTGTAACATTCATTTCCATCCTCATATCCAAACATTCGTTTCCGTATTTTATTTCTCCTTGTTCTCCCTTTTGGACGTGAGGATAAATACAAAAGAGGGGGATGAGTTTCATGGAGTGGAACAAGTCATGTAAGTCTTTAGTTTGGTGTTTGAGTATAGCATGGAATAATAATAAGGGATAGTTTCGAGTTATTTTGATAAGCTATTTATAAGAGGGGATTGTCGGTGAAAGATTGGCAGTTACGTGGATATGATGAATTTCTAGAAGGAAATAATTAAGTTTATACTACGGAGGGATATGGTGGAAAAGAGTTACCTTGGGATAAGTCGTCTGAACTTGCAATTTTGTACTTCAAAAACATAGGATTTCTGCGGCAGTCCCCACATCCAAAAAGACACTATGGTATAATGTTCTTGGCGGAGGCAACGGGAGTTGTAAAAATATGGCATTTTACAAATTCATGGAGGGACTTGCCGTAAGTATTTAAGGGAAAAGGTGCATCATGTAAAAGCCTCCTTTTAGCAGTGTTTGATAAGTGAATTAAGATACTTAATTTACATTTGTTTGTCACTTAATTTAATCATCCATTTATATCAAATTAAGAAAATTTAATTTAACATAAATTTATTTCACCTAGATGCTGATATAATAAGTTTAAACTTTCAAACATCAAAATTTATTTATTTTAATATTTTATTTTATTTAGTCGTTATTTTTCTCCAACTTATTTTTCTTGTCAAACATCCATCGCTTTTTAACTTATGTAAACTTTTTAATACCGACGAACCTCTTTTCCGTCGTCCACATATTACTCAAGACGGAGTACGCATAAAATTCATGCTACAATTAAAAATGCAGAGACATTGTAAATCAACTCAAAATAGGCAACTAATGAAACTGTAGTGCTTTTTGCAGTGAACATTAGTATGTATCATACCATGAGACAACTGATGATGTACGTAATATTTTAATATTATGACATCGGAGTGGGGTAGTTCAATGTGATGTATCGAATATATATTAATGAATATATTATGGTAGGATAAGAATATTTTAATATATATTACTTTTGATCAGAGGTAATGAGATAATTTGTAACAGTATATATTTCAAGAAATGTAGATGTTGCTCTAATGACCTTAATTTACTGTGAAGGATAACTTAATGTCTATTTACCTTAATAATTTCTGTTTCAACTTGTATTGTGTTCGGATATGGATTGGGATAATTTATAAGTTAATTATATTTTATTTTGTTGTCTTTATGTTCTTTCGTAACTTTTTTACAACATATCTTCTATTTTAATATAAACAAAAAGTATCAATAATTTAGGTATCATTCTAAGGTTAAATATGTCTTTTCTTTATTTTTTGAAATAGTCAGAAGAAAGGGGAGGGAGGGGGGAGACCTCACCCCTCCCAAGATCTCCGAATTTTTCATTTATCACGGAACTCCTTCGTGATCTTAACTACGACTATTCTCCGACATCGCGTCCATAAATATATCTTTTCTAATCTTATCCTCTAATTTAACCTCCATGTTAAAGTAAATACCCTCCTTTTATATCATAGATTAATCTTCATTTCTAATCTCTATTCAAAAAATACAACTAAGGATTAGCCCTTGTTGTTAAGTAAATACCAATAGAATTTATCTTAAATTAGTTAACCCTTATTAGAAAATAAGTCATAGAGTGAAAAAAAATATATCCGCGCAGCAGAAGAGTTATAATGGTATATCCCCATCCAAATGTGGCCAACGTGGTTACGTGCCCATGGACATGATAGTCGTTCCTCACGTTTAAGTACCATTTGTTTTAAATGAATTTTAGAGATTAATTTTATAAGTTACGAGATAAACCTAAAATTATAAATTTTTCTTATTTAAGAAGATATAATTCAAACAATGAGATATTTTAAAAGATAAGTGTGATGTTCTCTCACAAAATTTTAAGATAAATTTATCCCATCCTCCACTGACATTAAATAATCTAAAAGCTGAAGACCCTATCCTAATATTATTATAATCTAAAATTAAAAAATTCAAACACAATATAAACTATTCGATCGCTGGAAACAAAGTTAGACTGTGGGTCATACACATCGTCCAGTACTTTCTGATTAATTCACGGGGCCCCATGTTCAAATACAGACTTTTTTCGTGGTAAAAGAAAAGGCAATAAATATAGCTCTCCTTTACCCTTCTCGATACTTTACAGCCTCTGCTCCCTTTCTTGCTATTCCCTCACTACTCTTTCCCTCACTCTTCGCTGCATTTGCGTCGAGGTGGGTCTCTGATGGCTCTCAGAGCTCCCTTCCTCCTCCTCCTCCTCCTCCTCTCTTTGATCGTCTCGAGTGTCTTCGCCGCTCAACCCCTTGATGGTATTGTCGGACTCTTCCATTTCACCACTTCTACGTCTCCTTCTTGCTTGCTATGGTCTTCCTTCAACTTATGCTGGCTTGCTTCTCGTCTCAAAGATATTTTCCTGTTTTAGTTTATGGGTTGCTTCTTGTTACTCTTTTGCTTAGATCCTGTTACCCTAGACATCAACGTTGGGATGCATTCTACTGTCTCATGTCATTCTTCTCTTGAGTTATATTTTTTACTTTTTTTATCCTGTTGGGCTTTTATTTTCAATGATAATAGTGGAGATATAGAACGTTTGAGTGGTTTTTTTTCCATACATGGTCGTGGTAGATTCTTGGTAGAATATGCCTTTACCATTTCTTGCAATACATTACTTTGTGCCTTAACTTTAAGTAAGTATTTTCGTAAACAGTGAAGGGAGTTCTGCTCTAGCTAATTCAAGTGGGTCAAAAACAAAGCTGTAAATGTTCCTTGTTGAGTAGAATGGTAGAAATGCTTGAGATGCAAATATGTTTACTTTTTTCCCGATTTATTTACCTTGCAGGGTACATGTGTTTTCTTTTCCTTTATTCACATGTTAAATCAATCTAACATGTCTGTGCTCTTCTAGAGTTTCTTTTGAACATCATGAAAAATATAATGTTATATGGGCTTTCTTCTTTTTGCAACGATCCATCTCGTTTGAACTATTTTAGCCCAATGATCATTCGGGTTTTACAAATGTATCTCCCAAATACAGTCTATTATCTTTAGTGCTTGTGCTGCATTATGTTGCTGCTAAAGTTCAAAAAGTCCATGTAATAATGGTTCAGCGATTTTGTTATCTAGTACTTATTATCTGACTAAATATGGCATGGATGGAGGATCACCACCTATTTCCATCCATCCTTGGATCTACTTCGTCCCCAATGAGATCTATTGCCCTTGGTTGGTCTACTCCGACATATTTTCGTAAACAAGTCCGTCCACGTTGATGGATTATCCTACTTCCATGTATCTTCCTCGGAAATTTGATAGTTTGGTATTGACTGCCATGACAAGGTTTAAAATTAAGTAAAGTTTAGAAAGATATAAAGTTTGGGGGGTGATGGAGTTAGTGGAGGGTAGCCGTGATGGTTGAGTTGATGTGTAGTTATTAGATGTTTTTTTTTTTTTAGTTAGTGAAAATTGGTGAATAAATATGTTTTAAATAATTATTTTATTTATATTAAGAGTGCGTTAGTAGAAGAAGTAGATGTAATTAACTAGTTAATTTATCATAAGTAGAATGGGGGATTGATGTAATAACTACAGCATCTTGTTACCATTTATATAGTGTAGCATTTAACCTGCCACCTGTGATAATACTTAGGTTTAAAACTCTACCAAACGGGTTAAGATATTATCACATGCGCCACTATCTTACTCCTCTGTTCGTATTTTTCCATCTGAATACTCCTCTGTTCCTGTTCGATCCTAAAACATTACCGTCATGTGCTTTCAACAAAACAAAATTCCATCCCGTCTCCGTTGATGATAGTTTTGAAGGGGGGTAAAAATGCTGGAGATCTTGGAAGTGTGGTAATATTTGAATGTAAGGTACTTCTTATCCTAATGAAAAGTTTGGGATCACGGTTCCTTGTCTTTTATTCCAAGTACTGCTCCCCTGACGTTAGTCTGCTCTCCGTCTCTGCCCGCTGGCTTTCTGTCGAGTTTTGTCTTTTTCTCCCTCATCTCTTTTCTCTTTGTCAGGACAGAATAGAGTATAAAAAAACAAATCAAAATTTCTTCTTTGAAAGGCAAAATCGCAAATTTCCCTTTTGTTGGCAAGTGGCTGTCTGTTGAAGTCAGTGACATGGGTTCAGCACTGGATCACATATTTCTTGTTATTAAACAAGCTTCTACCTCTTTCTGGGGCTTGGTTTCTGTCGACCCAACTGTACGTGGATCGGGCCACCCTGCTCAGGCTCAGCCAGGTTTATACACAAAATGGTGTTCTCCGAATTTGGATCTGATGTTTTTCAAAACATAAAAAAAAAAAAAGGGGGAGAATTTGGATCTGACATAGAACTTTTCACATGGCCTATACCTAGCATGTTATTTGACCAATTAACGCAACCGAATGCCCTCCACCCCAAAGATTACGTTCAAAGTTCTCCCTCTTCTCCCCGAAGAAAAAGATCAATTGGACTATGAGTCCAGATAAAAACATATGTAAGAATCTATGAATTTAGATCCTGGCAGACCCTCTTGAATGCAGCGGCTTAATAAATTTTATTTACAAGAATTGCTCGGATGCAATCTGAAGTATGGGATGGTACGTTTGTCTCAGAAAATTCCTAACGTTTCCCAACATGCGTAAGATGGCTATATCTGCTACACAGATGCTATATTATATTCACAAACACACATTGCTCCACACAAAGAGCAGTATTTAATGTGCAGGTGAGGTGGTCGGTTTGGTTTGTTACTCTCCAAAATAGATTGGGATCGTCACATATAATCTGGTGCAGCTAACTGAAACTTCATTTTGCAGGCTGTGGAACCAAATACTAAATCATAAACCAAAAATGAAATCATAAATTTCTAAAATTTTAGGAGATAACTTTGTACATTTGAAAGCATAGAAACTAAACAAATCCAAGCTAGTCATTTTGCTATGTCCAATAGTAAAACGCTGATTGATTTCTTCTGATCATGAAAGAGAAATCACTGTTAATTGGCTAATACCAACAGGGATGTTGGCCAATGGCAACTTCGAAGAGAGTCCCCACCCTTCGAAGCTCAACAAGACTATCCTGCTCGGCCATCACGCGCTCCCCAAGTGGACCATCCACGGGCTCGTCGAGTACATCTCCGGCGGGCCGCAGCCCGGTGGAATGTACTTTGCAGTGCCGCGCGGCGTGCACGCGTTGCGCCTCGGCAACGAGGCCTCCATCTACCAGAACATCTCCGGACTCAAGCTGGGCTCCCTCTACGCCCTCACCTTCGGGGCCTCCCGCACATGCGCGCAGGATGAGGTCCTGCGCGTCTCCGTGCCGCCCGCCTCCGGCGACCTGCCGCTGCAGACCCTCTACGGCAGTGACGGGGGTGACACGTACGCGTGGGGGTTCCGGCCCAACGCGGCGGACGTGACCGTGGTGTTCCACAATCCTGGCAGGCAGGAGAACCCCGCGTGCGGGCCTTTGCTGGATGCTGTGGCGATTAAGGAGCTCCTCCCTCCAATGCCGACCAGAGGTAAGTGAATCCGGTGACGGGTTATGTGGATTTCGGCACTTGATGAGATGGGTGTTGCGCATTTGAATTATTTTGATGCGTGTGATGAAAGAAAGGTTCGATCTTTGATTGGTAGGGAGGAATGCTAGGTTCATGTTTGCGTTCGTGGATCATTTTGTCGAGATATTTAACGTGTCCCTGTAAATAAGGTTTAATTTTGGTTAGAAGAAACGCACCTCGATCCCATGGCGTATGTAAATGCTATTCATGTTTTTTCTCTGTTTTAGATTGTCGCTCAGGAATGGAGCTTTTGATTGCTTTGCTTCTGTGTAATATATCTAAATAAGGGATAACTGATAATATATGGTATTATAGCTATAAGTAATCTAAATGATTTTTGGATTCGTATGAGAACTCTCGTTCTTCACATTAACTGGATTGTATCTTCCTCCATTCCTGGGATTTTTGGGATTTTTCTCCTTCCTTAAGAAGGGTTATTGCACCTTATTTATGAAGGCTGTTCTTGCTTTCTAAAAGGATTAATTACCCCCTCTGGAATTCCCCTGTTCTATTCTAAACCATTGCTGGCTGACCGTCCATCTCCAGGAGTTGTGTAATATTCTTATCCTGATTTTTACATTTGCATCGATCGTTCTTTCTATGGTTCTCAAAATAATTTTGATTAGTTCGTGACATTCCCAGAGCACTGTATAACGTATTCTTGGGAACATGGCAGAACTGGTTGCTCTTTAGTGCACACGCAAAATGAGGGAAGTGACACGTAAAAAATGCTGCTGCTATAGATCTATAGATCCCGATAATTTCCATTCTCAACTACGTCTCTGGATCCTTTAAAGTGTATAACATAAAAAAGGATTCTATGATATACTTTTTATCAAGCTTTAGTTTCACTTGATACTGCATCCCATTTATACCTCCTTTCATCGTCGAACTGATATATTAGCAGACATTTAATTTGGTGTAAATTCTTGGATTTGTTATCTTTCCCATCCATCTTGTCGCCACAGGCAACCTTGTGAAGAACGGCAACTTCGAGGAAGGTCCCCACGTCTTCCCCAACTCCACCTCCGGCGTCCTCCTCCCTCCGAAGCAAGAGGACGCCACGTCCCCGCTCCCCGGATGGATCGTCGAGTCCCTCAAGGCCGTCCGCTACATAGACTCCGCTCACTTCCGCGTCCCCCGAGGGCGCGCAGCGGTCGAGCTCGTCGCCGGACGCGAGGGTGCCATCGCACAGGTCATCCGCACCGCCGCCAACGCCACCTACCAGATGACGTTTTTCGTCGGCGATGCCAAGAACTCCTGCCACGGGCACATGATGGTGTGGGCTTTCGCCGGGAGGGAGTCCACACAGGTGCCGTTCACGTCGCGCGGGAAGGGGGAGTTCAAGCTGGCTAGCTTGAAGTTCGGGTCCATGGGCGCGAGGACCAGGATCACCTTCTTCAGCTCCTTCTACCACACCAAGGTGGCTGACGTGGCGCTGTGCGGGCCCGTGGTGGACCACGTCAGGGTCTACCGTGTGCCCACTTAATGGCATCGGAGGTCGTATTGGTTGGTACCGTTGGTATAATACGTGTGGTTACGTTAGTCTGAGTGTTAAATGTTAATGATGCTGCTATCTCATGTTTGCTTTGTTCGATCTCGTGTTTAGGTTGTAGGGTCAATGTGTTCGGTAACTGTATTATGGCGGGGATGTTGCTTGCTTCTTAGAGACGCCTGGTGTACCGTGGGTATCCTCGAAATGCTGTTACGTACATTTTGATGTTGGTTGGTTAACGTTGGGCTTTTTCAATCTCTCCTTCGTCTCCTTTGTTTTAGTTTTATATTCGCGCATGTCGTGTTGCAGAACTCGCAGACATTTCGATCGTTTCAACGGCTTCGTCCAAACCCACGCGAAAGGATGCTAAGCCGTGGAGTAACAAGAGCACTTGATATCGATATTTGTGATTAATTTACTTCAGGAGAGAGGGTAAGATAAATTTTTCCATTCTCCTAGGAGACGTTATTTTCATTTATCCTTCATGACACTCCTATTTATTTTATAATTTGGTCCGTCTCTCTCAAGATTAATTTATAATTTTATGTCATGACACTCCTATTTTATAATTTTATATCCAAATTAATTTATTCTCCATTTGTACCGTAAAATTTATTACTTAAATTTTATCCCAGACGATGCAAATAATGTCTTAAGAAGGATGAAGTGTGACACAAGGGATGGGATAAGCCCTGCAAACCTGAGATATTTTATCTCCTCACCTATCCCTTGCCAAATAGGGGAATCCCAAGGTAATGTCACATCCAAACCAGTCCTAAGATCCATTTTCCATGCAATTTATCACAATCTTTTGGAGAGAATAATTCTCTCCACTTACCTTGAATATAAAGGTTAATACCTCTTTGTGGTTATTGTGAAAAGGAGGTTGGTTAATCCTCAATTGATGCTTACCAAATGAAGGATAAATTGGGTGTCAAGGGTGTCCTATGAGATGAGAATGTGTTATAGGAAGGAGTTGAGAGAACTCAAGGGGCTTTACAAATCGACGCTATCTTCGTACCCCCATAGTCCCTTAGACGTAAACAGGGCCTTAACAATAATTTAGCTTACCTGGTATTTAATGGGATGATAAAATAACACCCATTCTTTTGATGGGGGTTAATCTTCATTCAGTAAACAACACGAGATATCCTGCTTTCATGTAAATGAAAGTAAGGGATTCCTCCCTCTTTCCATTTTGTAAATTTTGTTTAGCGAACCCCTGTTGCAAATTAGTCCTTGAAGTTTACAGATTTTGATTTAAGTTTTTAAAAAAAATTCACAAGGAATGCAGCCCTTACGCATCGATTCACGGAAAGACGGATCTTGAGTAATTAAAATAAATTGTTTCCAAGAAAAAGTTTCTGAAACAAAACAACAAAAAGAAGTGGAGAGAGTGGATCCACTGAACGTTGGCCCAAAGGAAGACCGATTCCGAGTTATTAAAAAAAAAAAAAAAAAAAGCAGCAGAAATGGGGGACCCTGCACATCGATCCACAAGAAAACTGAGACCCCATAAAATTAGTACCGAAAGGCGAGATCTCTGCAGGACCCATGCACCAGCGAATCCCACGAATCCTCGTCTCACCATAAGCGCACAAACATAGCAAGAACCCACGGCGTACGTTATACTACATTCTTCCCCGCAGTTAGAAATTCGTCGGCCCTTTGTTTTGCAAGAAAAATCTACTCGAAAACAAAACGTCAACCCTTCGTTAAAAGTTCGGGAACGTTTGTGTAAGTTTCCAAGTTCTTCGATCTCGCCAAGGCCGCACCCCCCCCCCCCCCCTCCTCCTCCAAGCCCATCCATGCTCACGCATCCTCATCCCGCCACGTGGCGACTCATCATCCCGTAAAAAAAAGTGCAATGAGCCAATCCCATTGGCCCCGTCGCATTCCCACATTCGAGGACGAGGAGGGAGCGGACGCCGAAAGGAAACCCTCAATTCCCTTCCCCCTCTCCCTCTCGGTAAATCTCCTTCTCGTCCTCTCTCTCTCTTTCTCTCATCAAGATATAACGCGATCTTGAAACCATAGAAGCCTGTCTGAGGACTCGTCCGCTTCAAAAGTGACGACGACATTTAGATCTCGACGTCGCCGAGCACTTCAACTATCCGTACGTCTTGGTTCCGTGTTGTGTATGTTTTGCTTCGTCAATCACGAATTACTCTTCTTTCATGCAACGTCGAATTAAGTATTGTCGTCGATTCGGTTCGCGAGGGTTCGTACGTGCCATCCGTATTCCCCGTCAATATCCCCGACCGCTCGGTCGACGGGATCGATCGATCTTTCCGCACCTTGCTGAGGCATCGATTATTCGATATATGGGAAAGAAACTCGTGTGTTCACGCATGTGCTCATGTGCGTCCATCATCCCAATCTCGCGCCACCGAAGGAGGAGGAGGTACCGACTACCGAGGGGGAGGAGTGGAGGAAAGGGAATGGTGGATTTTACCTCCCCGTCTCGTGTGTTATGGCCATTGTTTTTACAAGTTATAGCACCGAAACGAACATTATGACGCCTCCCGTTTCAATTAGATGCAGATATTATCCTGTTTTTTTGCTTCTTGAATCAGCCGTATGCTCTTGGTAATTTTTTTTCTCTTGAAGGTTATGTGAACTGTTATGAAGAGAGATAAGACTTTTTGCATAAGTTGAATTCCATAATCTTCAATCAACGAATGGAAAACAGCCATGTCTTGTAGAGAATGGTTGGACTTTGAAAAATAAGAACATAGCAAATACTCTTAGTGCACTCTCTAGTTGCCACTTATAATATGAAGATTTTTGTTTTTTGAAAAGTTATAATATGAAGAATAAGGCATTTGTGGAAGTGGTCTCAAGACCGTTCATGTTTGAAGGACCTGCCTGCTTAATGTTTTTCTGGTATTATTCTATTTAGGGATATAGGTTTTGGTAAATCCAATCCAAACCTGATCCAACTCGACCTACAAAGAATGGGTAAAATCTAGGTCGGGTATAGGTTTTATCAAAAAAATTCGACCGGATTTGGGTTTGGATATTGATATGAATTTATACTCGAATACTCAATCCGATTACTTGAATAAAATTTTCATTTACCCGAGATATATAAGCCTGCTTAAGTTCAAAGAAATTTTCAATAGTTCATAGACCACGTTTTTTTGAAGAGAATTTATTTCCTTAATAAGGTGATATATATATATAGGTTCAAAGAACAACGTAGGATTAGGAGAGCCAAGTTTTGTTTTCTGTTCATTTTAACTGTTTTGTCTTTTTGTATTTCTTTACCGTTAAGCTTTTGTGGAGATCTTGCCGCTCTTTTCCCCCTTAAACAGAAGGGAAAAAAAGAATGTGCCCTGAATATCTACATTCTATCTAAGGTTAGCTACCATTGGCTTTGTTTAGGAGTTAAATTTGTCCATCCATCCGTAATGGATGATTAATTTGTGGATTTAATTGTAAAATTAATTTATAAATGGATATCTGATGGATAGATAGGTATGGGTTTTCATATCTAATGAGTAAGTGGGTAGGATATGGGCATGGATTTAGCCAAATTAGACCCAAACCCAACCCATCTGCATCCCTAGTTCTATCCTTGAGAAGTTGGTCTAGAGGAAACCATCAAGGAAGGAGTTGTTTCATGTCTGGATGTATATGAGTGATCCCCAAGACAAAGTATGGGATACATCGTGCACTCCTTCCCTAAAAACTGATACTTTGAAAATCCAGTTAAACGGCGTAATCGTTGAGCAGTTAGCCACCACCAGAAAGACTTTTATAAGCAGTAGCAGGTTGGGAAGGAATGACGTGTGAATTCATATGGTAAGGAATGAGATTGAAGCAAGCAAAGAGAGTGGGAGTGGTAGAACAGAATAGGAGATGGAAACAAAAAAAGAAGAGATACTTTGGTTTTAGGATTCAAAGACCTGCCCTTCTCAAAAGAAAAGAAAAAGAATACTTGTTCCCCATTCTCCAAAAAAATTAATCTCTAGAAATTATAAATTTAATTCATATCATCATTGTGTGGCTCATCCACACGAATTTCAACGATATGAAAGCTCTGAAAGCATTGTTCTTATGCAGTGTGGTAGTTGTTCCCAATTAAATGTGTTTGGCCATCTTCTGCATTCAGGAAAGCATTTGGGGGAAAAAATCTTTTCCTTTTCTTTCTGTTTTTTTGGGGAAAAGGTAAAAAAAGAAGAGATATACTTTATCATCAAATCTTTCAAGGCCTTCCAGATGTACACTTAAATGGGGGCAAGCAAGCATTTGCCTTGCTCTAGCTATATTCTCTTGGTTGTCATCTTCTTCAGGAAGATTTGCTAAAGGGCTGAATTTTGAATGCTTATATTAGTGGTATAAAGCGTAAGTGTTTGTTTGAATTTCAAGCACTTCTGCATGGTTTTGGATAATCGTTTCCTAGCCTTGAGACATCGTGTTACTTTTTCCATGCAGCAGTAAGTATATACTGGTGTGCTGGAGTTTGGCACTTAATGATACGTTCCTTTTCTCACCAGGAACTTTCGACTTGTCCAGAATGTCGGCAAAGTACATTTTAGGTTCTATAGCTGGGTCTTTTGCGATTGCATATGGATGCGACTATCTTGTCTCCACAAAAAAGATTTTCGGAGGTAAGCAGTTGCTGGTTCATTTTTATTTCAACCGAACACTTGAGTTACTTCATTGTTCAAATTGCATGGCTCTTCATGCTAGGAATCCATACCTGACCTAGCCTGGATATCGGGTGCATGTACATTGCACTTCTTGTAGATTGTCTACATATGTACTGATTAATTGTGCTTAAGATATATTGCTAGACGGTAAAAGTGAAAATGGAACCACCTCTTTTCCTTGACACAGGGCTGTAATCATGACCCTCTGATTGAAATTTTTAGTTCATTTTTTGACAGAGAGTTTTGTTCCACACCTAAAGTTGTCGGAAATGACGAGTGTTTAACCAACTCTTATGCCTCTCCACTCAATGCAAGGGCATATCAGTTGGAGATTTCACATGGCATCAAGGCAGTGCAAATAAAATGTATGGAATTTAAGTTTCATGTCGCCTATGCATTTCTCCATGCTGGCCTAAAAAGGTCACTTAGGGGCTTGTATAGATTGCTTTCAAGTCTGATGCTCTCATGACGATGAAATACCATTCTTTTTTTTTTTTTTTTTGGTTTCTTCTATCAGTTGATGGTTTAAGGAACGAACTCTTTTCCTATCTTGTGCTGGAATCTCAATTGCTTCATGGTACATCAAAAATCTTAATCACCCATTTCTGGTTGCAATGGAAAAATGTCCAAATAGTCACAGCACATCTTCGGATATTTGAATGATATGAACTATGAAGAAGTAATGAAATTGTGTGTTGTTTTGGTGTTCTGAATGTTATCTTCTCCGCCAAGTTCTGAGTGGTGTCCAGAATTGTAAATGGCTACCAGACTTGCAAGGTCTTTTGCGCTTATTAAAGGATGGTCTTTGTGTTATGAGACAGGAAGTACCCCAAGGACCGTCTCTGACAAGGAGTGGCTGAATGCCACAGATAAGCAGCTTCAGGCATGGCCTCGTACCGCAGGGCCTCCAGTGATCATGAACCCAATCAGCCGCCAGAACTACATCGTCAAGGCTAGCCTCGAGCCTTAATCGCCCACATGATTTGCATTCCAAACATTATCAGTTGCAGATCGGCAGTCAGCTTTCTTCAAGTCAATAATTTTTTGCAAGGCTCTTGTTGAGCAAAACAGAAGCATTTGCGATTCTGTATGGAGTACTCTTAATTCTACCAGTTCTGTTTTCTAGCACATACATATTTATGACTAATTAGTAGGGTTCTCCAGTGATTCAAATCTGTGATCTACTTGGTTTCGACTCATTGAAGGCTTTGGTTTGATACGTTAACTTTTCCTATTTGCAAATTGTTTATGCGCTGTTTTTATAGATAATTCTGTTGGCACTCCACTCGATGACGAACAAGTTAAACTTCGTTCGTTGAACTAAGGAAATCCAACGTTAATGCAATTGGCTCATCTCCATGCACCTCATCGGTGCTCTTTGCATGAAACAGATAGGGCTAAATTTTTAGGGCAACTTGATTAAGAAATGTTAAACGAAAGGCAACCTTGTTATTTGGATGGTCTATTAAGTTGAATTTGTATTGGAGGGCTTGATGGTTCCTGGGCGTAATGGGTAACTAATAGGTCCACGAACCTAATGGGTGGGTCTTTCCTAATGAAGTCCACCAGGAAACTGTACCGGTTGCGAACTTGCCTGATGGAGATTGGTGTGCGGCTTAAACTGGCTGTACCAAGTAGGCTTTAGCGGATAGCTGAATGTATCAGAAATGATTGGACCTAATACACTGGCTACTGCAGATGGGCTGAAACTTAAAAGCAGATGGAGGTGGTGGAGCCGTGGAGATGGGATAGTCAAGGAAACCAGCAGGCAAAAATCTCACCAGACAGATGAAAGAAAATAAAGGCTGACCTTGTTTGTTATATCTTTCCAGTATGTGATCAACCCCTGCCTACGAGTTCAATCAATATCTGTTCCGTTAAAAACGGCCATAATTAGCGAACCATTTGATATTTTGATTCACAATTTACCGTTGTTACTAAGGGGGCTGGGTACCCGAAAAAGGGGCGAAGGATCCGGTCTCGTGAGTGCTTAGAGGAGTGCAACACAAGTTGCCAATTTATGGATGAAAATGGATTGGATGTAGATTCGCATATCTGACAATCATATATAAATGTGATCAGATTCAGATAGATAACGAATTCAAAATTTTACCGTATAGGATATGCACAAATTTGGATCAAATTTGAATCTAGATTCAGATATCTAATGGATTAAATCTATATGTTATACTTTTCATTATTTTTTTTGTACACTATCCTTTCAGATGCCATTCAAACTGATTGTACTTTCCAATAAGAATTAGTACTCTCACTTAGATAATTAGATTATTGTATATTTAAACCTAAAAATTTATGTTAACCACTAAATATATTTATAACTATGTTAAAGCTCCTAATATATGTACACTTTTATTGAATATATTGATTGTATCTTTATGTTAATATTCAACCTATACTTGTATTCGAATTTTATTCGGGCTGAATTCGTATCTGAATTTTTAAAGTTATATATATATAAAAAAAAAATCGAACTATATCCAAATCTGAATTCATATTCGACTATAAAAATCAAATACAAATACAAAAATAACCACATCTGATTCATATCTGATTTCATCCCTATTACCAATAGGTGATGGATTACGGAAAAAGCATCAGATACCAAAGTACTCACGTTCGAAATCCTATTGGTTTCAGGAAGACCAATACCGGAAGATTTTGACGAATATTTAGTAAGGGATGCCTTACGAACCTTAATTTAATATGTTAAACATAAGGGGCATAAGATACATTACCTTCCACTGGAAACAAAATGCGACATTGGGGCCTTTTTTGGAAGAACGTTAATGAAAAAATGGAACAAAAAATTGTACCAACAGATTGATGCAAAATCCACCTCCATCAAGCCAGTCCGTTGATTCGGATTTAGCTTCTACCATCCTCAACCCCGATCTCTCCACCATGCTCCCTCTCACCACCAATCATCGGACCCCCATCGCATCCAAAGGTGCTGGACAGGTACTGATGGTATAGACGGATAAAGAGTGAGAATCACTACACTTTGCAGCCTCGGTTTTGCAGTTAAATGCCTGATCCGGCTAGATGCACATTGTTGAAGATTTAAGATGCCTACACCTTAAAAAGTTACAAAGACTATCAGCGACAACAATTAGGTACTGCAAGGATAGAACTCCTTTTCCATGTTAAACCACAACCAGCACACCTCCATGACTCTCCAACAACCTCCACCGCCTTGCTAGGCCCAAATTATTTGAAAAAAGTTCACGTGCCCCACTTGGAATTAAATTTTTACTGTTGATATTTTATCACTTATAATATTTGATTCTAAATCAAATATGAATATTTTAATTTCGAATCAAGTAACGCCAGTATGATCTTTGAACATCACAGATGTGATGTAACAAATACCACCGGCGCTAGTCACTTTTTGAAGAGTACGTAAATTCTTGGGTGAACTATTACGTTTCTAAATCAGGGACCAAGCAACCAGCGAAATCATGGGGAGAAATGAAGGAAAACAGGTGCTTTGCTTCCCATGCCACATCCTGCAACAGAAGCAACTGCCACAAATTATAGCAAAGACTCTACCTAAATGGAACATACCTCAGCGTAAGACAATCAGAAAAAGGACCTTTTCAGCAGAGCCATCTAGCACTTGACCAGAGTGAGTTGTTCATGGCGACTTGCGAGCATCTCTGCCCTCTAGCAAAGGCCTTCTTCCCGTATCGGTTGGGCTCATAGGCACTCACTTTTTGCTATTTGAAATTTGTAGTATATTCTGGCACTCGCCAGGATTCAAATCTACAGTTCAATGTTTCATCTAGTCCTGTCTTTTTCTCTGATAAGAAGTTTCGTTAAGTGTTGTGATCTAAGATATTCTCTATCATAGAATCAAAGTCCATGCGGACATGGATATCATGTCAAATCAAATGTCAACGATCATACAAACTTGGCTAATCAGCCCGTGAATGAAATAGCAAAAGATATCATTTTTGAAAAGGAAAAGGAGCAAAAATTTTCATTTTGGGGACAAGTACATAGCCAGTAAATAGATGGGGAATTAGAAAAAATGTACATGTATCATTACAACAGCCAGATATGGAGAAGTCAAGCTAAGTAACAGTGCGCAACCACAATCAGAGAGATGCAAAAAAATGGGGAAGAAGAGAAGAAAAAGTCAAGCAAGTTGTTCAATGAAGAAGAGCTGTTTACCAGATCAGTATAAATGACAAAGTCAGTTTGGATCTTAGACACCTAAACGAATACTATCTAATAGTATCATGTCCTTACGAAAATCCAGAGTTCATAATATTGTTGCTAGCAGCTGACATTGGGAGAGTACCCACGAATGCATAATCTGGAATTCCTCGAACGAAAAGACTTTACAAATGTATCCTGAAAACATAGACAAACTAGGTGTCAAGAATTTGATCCATGCTAAGACTAGTCAAACAGGTGCCAAAGCAGGAAAGCACTTTCATCAAACTTGCAACATGCGGATAAAAATCAGAAGGCACCTTGAGATATTTTCTATGGAGAGATAGCTACTTTCTGTTGTGGACCTGTGGTACTCAACACCCAAAGAATCTTGCAGTTACATGGAAAGCTTTCCAGATGTTAGGGCAGAAAAAGAACCACTTTTTACATTCAGTCGGTAGTCAGTCATCATAGAGAGAATGAAAATTTTCTATTCTACTATAAAAAAATCCTAGGCCTCTATTTATAGAAAGAGGCTAGAGAAAAACTGGATACATGTCCATATAAGAAAGAAAAGAACAAAAAAAGGACAAAAGATAAGAAAAACATTAGACTTCTATATGCTCTCATTCAAGCTAGAGCATAGATATCTTTCATGCTCAACTTTGAACAATATCACTCGCAAGATGCTCGGGAAAGCACCTTGGTAAATATGTCCTTAGTTTGATCTCTAGAGGTCACATGAGAGGTGTAGATAAACCCTTTTTAAATCATATCACGGGTATAATGGCAATTTACTTTCACATGCTTGATTCTCTCATGGAAGATTGGATTGTCGGCAATGAAGAGAGCCGCCTTGTCGCATTTCATCTATGTAGGATCAAGTAGAATGATGTCTTAAGTCACTAAAGGCAAAACAGATCCACATGAGCTCACAAGTAGCTTTCGCCATAGCCCAATATTCGGATTTAGCACTAGATTTGGTCACCATTGTCTGCTGCTTGCTTCGTCAAGTAACCAGATTTGCTTCTATAAAAGTGCAAAATCTAGTGGTAGACTTCCTATTTTGGGACACCTTACATAATCCGCATCTATATAAGCTACTATGTCTAAGGAGTTGCCATGAGTGAATAGCATCCCTTTTCCTGGTGCAGGCCTCAAGTACTTAAGGATGATAATGGCTACATCCCAATGTAACTTCTTTGACTTGTCCATAAATTGTCTTACCTTGCTCACTGCAAAGGCAATATCAAGACACATAATGGAATATACATCAGTTTTCCAACAAGGCACCCATATTGTTTTGCATCTACCTACTCGTAGATCCATGAAAATAGACGCATCCAGAAAAAGAACTACATATTTCATCTAAGAAAGTGCAACTCCCTGTACATTCTGAGCAACCTTGATGCCAAGAAAATAGCGCAATGGTCCCAAGTCCTTCATGACAAAGTACTTTGCAAGGAATTTCTTGACAGCTTTAATCATCAGTTAGTATAATGTCATCCACATGTACTAACATAACAATTCTTCATTTCCAAATTTCTTTACAATTAGAGAATGGTATGTAGATGGACTCTTAAAGCCAACCTCTTCAATTACTTCAGATAGCTTTTGGAACCATGCATGTGGACTCTATTTAAGCCCATAGAATGCAAACCTTACCACACCCCTCCTCAGCTTTGAACCAAGGGATTACTACATGTAAACTTCCTCTTTGAGATCACCATAAATGAACACATTTTTTACATCTAATTGATGAAGCGCCTAATCTAAGTGAACTACAACTGATATAAAATCTGGATGATCAAAAGCCATGCAATCGAGAGGGTATCGAAGTAGTCCATTCCATAGGTTTAAGCATAACCTTTGTCTACTAAATGGACCTTGTACCATTCCACGGAGAAATATGGCTTGTATTTGACAATACATACCCACTTGCAACCAACAGTGACAACATATGTTCAACCAAACTCCAAGTTCCCAATGAGATTAATGCAGCCATCTCATCCTCTGTGACCTGCCACCACTTCGGATAAAGAACTAAGACCTGATGAGTAATGGGCATGTGCACAGCCAAGTGACCCAATATAAGCTACTTGTCCTAAGAAGTTAGAATCACCATAGACATGTTCTTAAAAATGGGATGTAACGTGCAGCGAGAACACCCCAATAAGACAAAAGAACACTATTCTAGATTAGGAGGGTCCTAGCAACATCCAAAATATAACAATGTTTTCTCTCAACTACCCCATTCAGCTGTGATATATAAGGGCAACTGCTTTGGTGGATGATGTCATACCCCAAAAATATAGTGCGGTACTTGATACAGAAATCTAAAGCATTATCAGTTTGAATGATTTTCACATGGACACTAAATTAATTCTTATTTCTATGAGAAAGTTCTTGATTATATCACCTACCTTCAACTTTGACTTTAGCAGAAAAATCCAAGCAAATGAGAGAAATCAACAAAAATAACTAAATAAAACCGCATACAATCAGGAGCATGACTTAAACCCCAAACAGTCACAGAAATAAAGACTATGCACTACAACTGTGCCAACTATGGAATGAGCTCCTGTGGTGTTCGTCCAATTGGCATGCCTTGCACTGTAGCCGTAGCTAGGATATGAGCTATCACACGTCAAAGCTTGGACAATGGTAAGTGACCAAATCTCATATGCCAAAGATAGCTAGATGACTTGCCAAACGAAAGAGACATGTCCCGCATACGACGACTGTAGCAAGTGATAGATACTCCCTCCTCATGACCACAACCAATCACCTACCATCCTAAAACATGAGAAACACACTCAAAGATAGGTCTACAATTCAGGTCCTTTGTAATTTAACTAACTGAAAGCAAATTCAAAGGAAAATTTGAGCCAAGTAAAACATTTTGTAGCTGTATATGAGAGGCTATCAGAACCTCTTCTTGATGTAAAAGGGGAATGTCTCCCAACAACCACAAGGATCATTCGACAAGACAAAGTAGGTTGTAATCAGGAAAATTATTGTGCCTTCCCACATATATGTCATGAGACTATATCAGAGATGGCTATGGCAGCTCCAACGGGGCACTAAAGAGATTATACCTCTCCAAACCGTCCCCATTTTGGCATTCTGTTACTCAGGCAATCAGGAATAATTGGCAGCTGATGCAACCGATGCTTGGAGATGGCAGGGACTTCAGCTTTTGGAGGGAGTAGTGGTCATTGCTGGGCACCTTGAAAGAGACTTACCCAAGGGTATACTTGGCTGCAGCTGATAAAGAAGAGCCGGTGAGCAGCTACTGGTCTGAATCTTGCGGTCGTTGGCAGCTGAGTGAACAGATGGCCATCAAGGAGGGAACTCGATCGTGGGAAGAAAGGCAGAATCTGATTTCAGGTCTGCAAAGTCTCAAACCAAGGTCCGGCGTGGAATTTTATGCATGGGATGGCACCTACACGGCTCAACAGGCCTATGGAAAAATCATGAATTATGGCAGTGATATGGGGAGCGATCACATTGATAAAAAACTCTGGCTACTAAAGATCCCCCTCAAGGTGCAAATTTTTCTATGGCTATGTAGAAGAGAAGGTTTGATCACTGAGGACCTTAGACACGAGGATGGGTGTAGCATTACATGAATGTCACCTTTGTAGGATGCACACCGACAGTCTATCTCACATCTTCTCTTCCTGTTTGATTACCAATACGATTTGGAGAAAAACTTGCCAAGAGCTGCTCCCACCATGGGGGTCCTTGTGGCATAGCTTTGTGACACTTGGGAGGCCACATCTACGTATGGCTGCGACCCTTTGGTGTGTGTGTAGAGCGAGGAATGAGAGTTTATTTCAGGAGAGACCAGTATACTGTGAGCAAATTGTAAATGAGTGATGGTCCCTCATACATAGATGGGGATATAATTTGTAGTTCTCCTTGTCGTTCATTTATATTATTGAATAAAATGCCCTCCCGGATCGCTATCGTAACACGATAGCTTTCCTTTCATTTTCAAAAAAAAAATGTTGTGGGACTCCTGAATCAACTCATCATACTTAACTCTAGTGATTGGAAGAGACTCTTATCCTACATCTGGAGTTGTGATTGCCTAATGAGCATTAATAGGTTTCCCATGCTTAATCCAACAAGCATCCTCAATGTGCGCCAGTTTCCACAAAATGAGCACTGAGGCCTAACATGTCCTTAGCCTCCACAACCTCGACCACAACCGTGAGTAGATGGTCCTACACCACTGCCTCTCCCCTGGGAAGCAACCATGGTCGAGGTATGCTAAATCAACTCAACATACTTAACCCTAGTCATTGGAACAAACTCTTGTCTTGCATCTCGAGTTGTGACTTCTTGATGAGCATTAATACGTTTCGCATGCTTAGACCAACAACCATCCTCAATGTGCCCTAGTTTCCTACAAAATTAGCACTGAGACCTAACATGTCCCTAGCCTCCTCAACCTCAACCATGACCGTGAATAGATGGTCCTGCACCTCTGCCTCCCCCCTGGGAAGCAACCATGGTAGAGGTATGCTCTACATGAGAAGTAGGTGACTGAGAAACTGAGTCTACGTAGTCGATTGAATGCCTCTTCTATTGTCAATATTCTAGGCAATGTCAACATATGGGAGCAAGTTGCATTATAGGCTGGATCTAATCCAGTAAGTGCCCTACCATTATCTGTGCCCTGTATGTTTTCTAAGACTCATAAATATACAGGTTGTAGGCCTTAAGCCTCCCAAAGGCCAACTTAAGAGCCAAGTAGTATTGTGCTAATGGCCTACCTTCCTGTCTCGTGCATGCAATGTCATAATGCAATTGAAGAATGCATGTTGCATTCTTGTCCTAAGAATAAGTATGGTGGAGATTCTCCCACATCTATTTCGCCATTTTGTAGTTCAAAATTTGAGTAGCAATGCACTAGATAATGATATTCATGATCCATGCTCGAACCATGGTGTTATTAGGGGTGTTCAAAAAACCCGCTAATCTTGGGTACCCATTTATCAAATATGGGTCAGGTACCCAGTAACTATGATCCGTTACTTCTCGGGTCTTCGTTTGGGTACCTGTCAACACATCCATGGGTACCCATTAATTCACCCGTCATATGACCCATCCATGATCCATTCACATTGCCAATCTTGTGACCCAACTAAGCCAACTTGCGACCCCCCTTACCTTAGTTCTCATTGTGCTCACAGCTCAACCCCAACCCATAGGCCATTACAACCCTTATCCCTTCAAGCGGATCGAAGAGAGGGGGCTGCTAGCAGGGGCGAGGTTCGGAAGGTGGAGGTCGTGTCGCAGTCGACGTTGACGGGGGCGACATTGAGGCTCTTCAAGCCGGTGGATTTAGGCTCGATCCAGCTTGCAAGGTCGCAAACGTGGCAGAGCTTGGAGGCAAGGAGGCGCTTGAGGTCACAAAGCTCAAATCGAGAGTAGGAGAAGATGTGGAACATGACGTGGCCACCGGAGAGGGTCTCGCTACGATGGCTTCAGTGCTTTGGTGCTTCCTTCCCTCCCTAAATCCTTTAACGCGACAAACCCCCTCCTTGCCGTCCTCGATCACACATGCTTTCCCAACATGTGATGCTCGTGCACCGTTTCCCATCGCCGCTAATGCGTACCTAGCTCGATAGCTGTGCGCATCCCCCCTAACCCCATCCTGAAGACAGTGTTACACGCTTCAAGTTTCCATTTTCTTTTTTTGAAAGAAAGAAATGACCACTACTATTAATAGTAGTCGTTAAGATTTATTTATATGAAATTTATTTTTATTTTTACTTTTAGTTTTATCTTTTATTTATTCTTATTTTTATTTTAAAAAATTTTAAATTACTTTTATTTAATAACATTTTTCTTGTTAAATTAATATAATATAAAGTTATTTTTTAATAAATATTTTTTATATATTTATAAAAGTATTTTATCATTTTAATGAATATTGTCATATTTTTATTTTTTTATAATTTTCTTTAAATTATATTTCATATCTTTACATTTTTTTGTTTAGCTAATTTAGTCAATTGGGTACCCAACGAGTACCCATAACCCAGTTAACACAGTTGGATATCATATCTATTCGATTTCCATTTGAATGGGTCAGTTTGGGTCATGACCCAATTGAAATTGGGTTGGGTCAGGTCAAGTAGGAGTGGGCCAGGTACTCGGCCCACGAACACCCCTAGGTGTTATCCTTCTTCCATGAAGTGTATTTCCCTATCTTCCAAATCAACTCCGTCTCAAGGAGTATGTGCTTATGGTTATGACCCTTAACTACATTAAGGAATGACTATGACCACAATGCGTAGTTGGTCCCGTCGAAATTCATGATTGAGCCAAAGTCGAGCTTTCTTAACTCCCTTTGGGTTTCATTCTCTTGTGTAGGTGAATCAATAATTTCTGAGGCCATTCTTCTCAACAAGATCAAACCTTCAAACCAAATTAGTAAAATACTAAAGAGGCATCAAAATACCACCATCACCATTCATCAAAACACTAGTTCAGCGAGAAATCTTCACATATTGGATCTAAATGAGTCAAAATACCTCCTAAAATATGTTCCAAAGACCTTAGATTGAAGCTATAGTACTCCAGTAACAACCATTAGCCTCTAAAAGGTCACCAGCGACACTTTCTTGACCTCCGACGAGGCTCTCCATAGACCGGCAAGCCCTTCGACCACCCGCGATGGTGGTGCTGCTTTGGGCAATCACTCTTAGGTCATCTTTAAGGTGTAGCAACCGAGCTTGCTTCCGTTGCAGTAGCACCAACCTTAAAGGTCACCTTTGATGACCATTACTTGAGGCTGATTTCGGGGTTGGCCGGCAACCGACGACGCCATTGGGGTCCAACGACAGTGTGTGGGTGTCACCTGTGACCCTGGTAGAGAGGTTAGAGAGGTTGATGAAGGGGTCCCCTCCCTTGGGTCTAGTGCCCTAAGGCTAGGGCCTTTTTTATTCTTGAGAGGAAAACTTTTTCCCTTTTTAAGATGGCGCAAAAATCCCAAAAAAACTTAAATTATTTGGTGGAGATGAAAACAATGGAAAGAAATCAAGGTAATAAGCTTCGGTCCAAGACCGCTACTCTAATACCATTTCGAGAGAATGAAACATTTTTGTTCCACTATAGAAACCCTAGGGGGCTATTTGGTTGGTGGAATAGAGAGGGAATAAGAGCTGAATTTCGCATTTGGCAGCTTTTATTCCAACGTTGACAGATCCCAGAATTGATCGATGGAATTCGTTTATTCTGCTGGTTTATTCCACCTCTCTCATCTCCCTCTCTCAACTTTACCGCATAAAATTCGTTTATTCCTCCTACTAAACTCCTTAGACGGAATAAATACTTCTAATTCTTTGATGTGACAACAAACATAACCAAACACTTAGGCAAAATAAAATCCCCTAATTCTTCCTACTCTTTTACATCCCTTTTTTATCCCTCATAATTATTCCTCCAACCAAACAGGTCTTAGAACTCTATTTATAAAGAAGCATTGTAGGAAAATTGCATACATGTCCATATAGGAAAAGAAATATCAGAAAAAGAACAAAAGATAGGAAAAACATTGGAGACTTTTCTATAGTCAAATCCAATCAAATGTGTGTGTGTGTGTTTTGAAAAAAAGAGGTGGGGGGGGGGATTAACACATGTTAACCCCTAGAATATCATTAAGAGGAAGGGGTTTAATTACCCCAATGCATATGTGTGTTTAAATTATACTTCATTTCAATTGATGACCATCAATTACATTCCCCCCCCCCCCCCACCACAACGTTGGTCCCAGTTGCCACCTCGACACCTTTCTAGCAGCTGAACTTCATCCATATATATGACAATTGAAATTTGTTGAAGTTCACAAGAATGATATGAAAATGAAAGATACTTAGCCAGTATTTAATAATTTAACTACTAATTGAGGAAATAGATCCCATGTTTGTCTAGATTATTATCTTATTGAGGATTTAATAATTGCCAAATAAAATTACATGAGGCACACGAGAGGTTTGTACCTTGTCTTTTAGCACTCTACGAGTGTCAGCCTTCGTCACTAAGACAGGTTAAACGAAGCATTGTCACCGAACAAATTGTAATTTACCTTACAAAATGACTGAATTAATGCCTACTTCCAGGAAAAACATAAATGAGAATAATACAAGTGCCACACCCCACACTCATCCAGTAAATCCAAAAGATGCTAAATAAAACCAGATTACCAATGAAACCTCAAAAAAACTCTACACCCTTGGAAATTCTCGTTGACCTTATTGGAGATGTCAATACTCAGGGTTAGATATATACCCAAAGCCCATCCCATTCACAAACCGACCAATTTACCCAACAACTAATCGGGTATGTACATACCCATTTACCTATTAAGAGGTTGCCATATCGCGCTACATAACAAGATCCATTTTTACATGAAAAATATGATTTACATACAAAAGCCATAGAACCATGCTTAACATGAAAAATTCAATAAGTCATGCCACAGTTATCCATACCGTGTTTTACACGTAAACTCAAAGACACCAAGAACTTCAATAGTGTTTAACGCACGTCCAACCCTAACAAATAAGGTAGTCTATATTTTCCACTGATTTACATTGTCCATTAAGAGAAGAAAAAAACTAGTTGTCTGCAAAATATAAGAAAAATGCATATGACAACTTCCAATAAAAGTTCACTCGAAAGCTATCTCCATTGGAATGTCTGAAATCTTCCAAAATACAAACGCCAAAAGATGATTACAGAAGATACACGTATAATACATGTCCAATACTTGAAAATAAAAATAATATAATATATGTTGGGTAAATGCATTAGGTAATCGGATGTATGCCCAATATTCATACTGGATGAAGTTGGTAAAATGAAACCCATGCCTGCTTTAAAACTAAATGGAATGGTGGAAACCCATCCAAAAAACAAGATAGGGTAGGTTTTATCTGCTACATTAGGTCTGGGAGGGATGGCTCCAGGTCGGCCAAACCCAAATCAATATCCTTAAAATTCAAGAACCAAAATCTACCTCGCATCCGCATCAAGAATAACCCTACTCGTTCATGACAACATTTCCCCGGAAACATTCTATAGTCAAGTGTCATAATAGATAATATCTTCATTTTGCCAACACCACAAGCATCCTTTGCAAAAGCTTTCCACAAAACATGGAGTGCCAATTGAAGAGGGGGTGGTGATCCTCGCATTGATAGGGTAGCATGGGAAGCATGTCCAGAAGAATTTGTTTCATATATTGTAATAGGGAACGAAAGAATCCTAGGATTCCAGACTACCTAACTTTCACTACTTCCCTCAATCAGGAAAGTAGGGGATTGACATGAACGGAAAGTAACCCATCTTCAATCCATATTTCCTCCAGAGGAGATGGCAGGGCTTTTATCCAATCAAAGAGAGAGAGTTGAAGAATGCCTAAGAGTATTTGTAGCCCTCTAGGAGGCCAATTCTTTCTTTTGTGTTGCCTGAGATTTTGTTCTATAATCACAAGGAAAAGTGAAACCTATGGTTGAGATTTGCGCATGGAGTGTGGAAGATGTTCAGGATAGGCTGCTAGGATAATTATAGCACAGGAGGTCCTTGGTGCGTGCATTGTCCAAAAGGCAGATAAGGAAGATACATGGGACAAAATAAATGAGGATGATGTTATTCTTTACCACCATGGTCTAGAATCTCATTGATCATCATCTAGATCGACGAATCCTACTCATTCAAAATGGGGGCCCAAGAGCATAAAAGGAATTGACAAGGGGGTTTTGTTTGCTGGAGAAATGTTCCATGCTTATGTTTCACAACCCAACATAGAGCTGAGTAACATGACACATGCGGCACAGGACATCTATGGGAAAAAAATTCTCCATGTGTTTGCATCTTGGTAAAATATTCCTTGAGGGAGAAAGAATAAATTATCTTATTAGAAAAGAAACCTTAGGCCTCAAAGAGAGACGCTTTGAGGAAAATTACATGTGATGCCCTCAACAAAGTAGAAAATACCCAAACACTCCTATATGAGTAAGTAACTTCAACACTCTCCCTCAAGCTGAAGCATATATGTCTAACATGCCCAACTTAGAGCATAAGAACTCATGGCACTTCCTGGAGAACCATAGTGAAGATGTCTGCAACAGATAAGACATGTCACCGACATCTCACTGACATGTCTCCTTAAGCATAAAATTTCCAACATATCAGCGATGTATCATTGATATGTCCCTGACATGTCGCTAACATGTCTTTCCTTTAAAAAAAAATATTTCCTTGCATGTGCAAGTGATTTCTAATTTACAAAGATTCCGAGGATGTCATCACGAGGTAATGTTGTAGGCAGTGAACCTATGGAAAACAATATGCCATAAATCTAAAATCACACGCCTCAAATTTAATTTGGCTGATGATGGTGATACAAAGTAGAAGTAGAAGCCTATACATCAAGTCTCAAGATCCTTCTCCTTGATGTGATTTTTGAAAATCATGACAAACAAAAACTACAAATATCCATAGTGATGCAATCTACCCAATACTCTCTTGTCTACCAAAAAATGAAGGAAACATCCTAAGATTATAATTATATTGATGATATCTTGGGAATTTAGAGACTATAACCTCGTGTCTTGGTTATTTACTTCTGCATTGAGATCTTCAGTATTGGGGATTATTCTTTGATATGGAAGTATGAAGGTGAAAGTATAGATATCACATGAACTTTAAAATTGTGTATGGTTTCTTTGTGTCTTTTCTTTTGAATGCCATGACTCCATCAATTAGGGCTGTCAAACGAGTTGAGTCAGGTTGGACTCGACTTGTTTAGACCAAACCTATTTATAAACAGGTTGGGTCGGGTCCAACCTGTTTATTAAACGGATCTATATACTCCAACTCAAACCCAACCCGATCCATTTAACCTATTTAATAACAGGTTAAACGGGGTAAATGGGTTACACGTGGGAATTTTTTTCTCATTAATCGGGTTTATTGGGTTGAGCGGGTTCGTGGGGCTAAACTTAAACCTGACTCATTTAATAAACGAGTTTAAATCCTATAAATGAGTTCGGGTCAGGTTAGATGAGTTCGGTTATTTGTTAGAGCCTTACCATCGATATGTTAGTAGTATGTTTATATTATGTTTTCATTCGAAATATATGATTTTGGACTTCTAAGTATTTTTTCATGCATGTAGTAGTTATGAAAATTTTTATCAAATTTGTGACACTTTGAGACATTTTCAACCTTTTTGAGCGATTTTCTCAAAATTTATCAATATCAGTAATAAATCCCCGATGTATCCCCTTTTCGACTTATCGATATCAACATTTAAAACCTTGGTCTACAACTTGTTTTGATGAGGTAGTAGCATTACATATCTTTCCAGTGGTGACCATATCCCATACAAACTGACAATCCACTTCAATTTGCTAATACGCCGTGGAAGACGGGATTTGATACAATGAAGGTGGTAGACCTGTTATCACAAAACATAGGGATCGGAAGCTTAACTTGAACACCCAGGTCCTGAAGAAAATGAACTAACCACATAATCTCACAAGCCTCATGGGCAATGATGGCTTTGTATTCAACCTCTGCACTAGACCTAGAAACCACACTCTGCTTCTTGCTTCTGCAAGTAACCAAATTCTCACTAAGAAAGGTGGAATATCCAGTAGTAAACCTCATGTCCTCCATAGAACCAGCACAATTAGTATCAAAGTAGGCATGTAAATCAACATGCCCATTGTTCTTCATGAAAAGTCCTTTCCTTGGATTGCCCTTGAGATACTTGAGAATGGGGCACACATACAAAGAACAATGGGCATACAGTTCGTAGGGATGCAGAATGAAGTTGCCATATGCCATTGTCATCGTTAGGAAGCTGCAGAATGAAGTTGCCATGGAAGGCTTTGAAGCTCTGGAGGGATTAGTGAAGAAGGGGATCATACCTTCATTAAGGAACTATATGACCTTAAACAAATCTTCATACACTGTCCAAAGTGAGTTCTAACTTGTTTTATTTTTTTGTTGTCACAATACTATATCAGGCTTATCAATGTAAGGAGAGAAATGATGAAATGAAAATATTTTGTTAGACTTCCAAATGTAACAAGGTAGATAGTGAAATGAAAACACCTTCCATTCCTACTTTAAATGAAAACATATAAGCCCATAAAGGGCTAGCGCTATGAAGGCAAAGAATTCATGTAGCCAACACCACTTGATGTGGAAAAAGGCTTTGTTGTTATCCCACTTTAAATTCCGATACAACCATTAATATATGACAAATGTATGTCATTCACGTTCAAGTGTTTGTAATGCATTTATCGAACATGCTCTCTCAAACTTTTAATTGATGAAGGTCCCAAGATCAGAGAGCGCCCAAGTTCCCAAGCTAATGCACTTTTGGAGGTAGCTTCAACATTCATCCAGGAAGGAAATATCATCTTCATTGAAAGACTTGATCATCCCAAGATCAGCAATGTCCAAGTTTCCAACTTGGATAGTGTTAGAGAATATTCTAGAAATAGGAATTACCAAAAAAAATTAGGATTTATCTCTTTTTATATATTTAGAGTTATGATTCGATTTGTTTTGTTAAGACTTGATTTGAGTTATTTCCTTATTAGGATTAGGATTCTATTATTGTAACCCCTCTCTATATAAAGAGGACATACAAACTTTCTTTTTCATAGAATGAATATTAATTACGAAAATTTTCACATAGTATCAAAGCAGGTCTAAGATCCAAACGGGGTCTCTCCCTACTTAGAGTCGTCAGCCCCTCTCTCCTGCCTAGGCGTCTGTGCAATGTAACCCTCTCTATTCGCGGCAATCATCGCCACTCTATCTCTACCTACAACCATCAGGGTTTCCTGGCTACCCTTTTCTCCCTATCGCTCATCCTCACCATTGTACGCTTCTCTAACTCATCGAAGCACCTCCCAGCGCCATCAACTTCATTGTCGATCTCTTTACGCTTGCCCAAAACCAATTAGATCGATTGGTTCTCCACCAAATCAGCCCCTGCAACTCCTGCACTAATTGACGAGGTCCTTTTGCGCTTCCATGCAACCAGGCCAATTAGTCTACTAAACCAAATCTAACCTAGTTCGATCGATCGATTGCTTCTTGCCCGGTCAAACATCGAAATCGAACCAAAGCATTATTGTAGAATCCCCTACCTCGATCTGCGTGGCTATCAAAGATGCTTTTGTTGTTGTAGCTACCGTTGGTGTCACTACTAATGTTGAGGCTATTATTAGTGTTGCTGTTGTTGACTTTGTCACCTCCAACACTGTCCTTGTCGTCTACCCCTTGTAGGGCTCTTCTCAATCAAAGTCTTTGGAGGATTTATGGATTGCCTTTGAAGGAGACTTGGGATCCAGGTAACCTGACACTATGTTTTGAACACTATTGCTGTCGATCCATAAAAAGTGAAAATTTTTTTCCTTTGGGAACTAAACATCGTGCTCATCCCCTCCCCATTACTTATCTGAATGCCCTGCCTAGTTTTACCTTCTCCTCAAGAGAAGGATTTTTAGCTAGGGTGAGACGACTATGACTATGACTACTTGCTTAGGATCGTATCCCACTCTACTACCTATTTGGGATCAACTCTCGCTCTACTGCTTGCTTGGGATCATCTCCTACTCTATTGCCTTATTAGGACCATCTCTTAAGGTCTCATCAACTTTTTTTTCTAATTACAAGCGAGTTTAGTTTTCCACTGATGAGAGACTAGCTGCCTACTTGGTCCAACTTGAAGATTACGTCTGAAGGGAGGAGTCCTACTATTGCTCTACTCCTACAAGTTAGGCATTGTACACTCCAACTTACGAGGTGTTAGAGAATATTCTAGAACTAGGAATTAAGAAATAAAGATTAGAATTTTTCTTACAAGATATGATTTGATTTATTTTGTTAGGGTTTGATTTGAGTTGTTTCCTTGTTAGGATTAGGATTCTATTATTATAATCCCTCTCTATATAAAGGACAAACTCCTTTTTCATAAAATAAATACCAATTACAAAAACTTCCACGGAGAGGTTACAACCAGATGATTGATTTCATTTAATATTTGAGGATGAGACTATTTTAGATAGCCATTGTGACCTTTGTGCATCCAAGAAGGATGTCGAGTTCACTAAGGTTCATGAGAACTCTACATGTGGATGCTCTCCTTTCCCTTGGTGAGGTGGTTGACTACGGGGAAGCTTGTAAAGCCTCTTTGAGGTCAACAAAGGTTCATGTGGATCATAAGGCACAAGAAATGCAAGAAACTTATACACTACTGAAATTTTTTTATCCATCCTTGAAAAAGGATGCAGCCAACTATGTTAAGTGCCAAGATTTGCCACTGACCAAAATTAAGCACTATTCAATGTCTACTTTTATCTTAGCTAACTCCCATAATGTCATCCATCCTCTTTGCCCAATGGGAGATTTTATATTATAGGTAAATTGTGAAACTGTGAAACAAAAATAACCATTATAATGATGTGAACATGTGAAATTTGAAATAGCAAGTATTCCAGAAACTAAAGCATGAACACACAAAATGTTTAAACTACTTATGTTCTAGCATTGCAGAAAGGCATTATGGTAAAGTCTTGAACTGAAATAGAAGATGACTGTGTTTTTGAACAACAAATTAAAAGTCAAATGTCAAGAAGAAGGTGGCAATTCAAACATAATATACAAAACGCACCAGCCGTGGTCTATGCAGATCCATTTAATCAGATTTGTGCCTCTTGATTCTGAAAAGATCACAAACCAAAGCAACCAACCAATGCCAGAAGTGAAGAAGCCATCCAAATCGTTTTGGCTTTGGTTCAGGTCTTGGCCCAAAGATTCCTTTGTAAATCTCTTTTTGCTTTTTGTAGACAGCCCAGTCATGTTCATCAATCAGCCGTAGCTCCTTCAGTACAGCTTTGTCATTAGGAGCATACTTTTTGGCATTCAGCAAATCTTCACGAGCTGAGTCAGTCTGACCTAGCTCAGCTCTAGCTTTACCCCTTCTGTACAAGGCTTTGACGTTGTTCTCATCCTCTGCTAATACCTACATCCCCGCACATGACAAAATTAACCGAGTCTCTCATTTGTCAGAATTCAATTTGTGGTGTCCATCCATAATTTTAATTACATGAAGTCCAAAGGTAGTTTGTACTTGGGCAGTAAAAACAACAGAAAGGCAAAAATGGGTAAAAATTGTTTAATGATGCAAAAAATTAACAACTTACTTAAAGGGATAGTTCATGATTTGGGAGATAATAGACACTCAATGCTACAATGCAAACCAAATTAAGTCAATGAGAGGTCTAATGAGTTCTGGGAAAAGATTTCTTTTCCATAAAATAAACATTGTTATCGTCCATAAAAGAAATCTTGAAGGGAAAAGATTTCTTAACCATTTTACTTTAGACTAGTTATCGTCCATATATTGTCCATCTAATTGCAAGACTAATCATTAGTTTCGAGTGTTCAAATTTCATAATTTGTTTAGTAGAAGATAGAATTACAAGCAAACCACGAACTTCTAGACATCCTCACACAAAGCAATATATGGGGTCAAACAGAGTTCCCGTGCATGCTCTAATGTAATTGAGGAGGTTGACTCCAACAAATCATCTACAGATCATTCTTTATTTGTGAAGAAAACTAAAAAAAGAATAATTGTTATGTTAGTATATGTGGATGATATTATACTAAATAGTGATGATATAAACAGGATTGAAACTACCAAGAAATTCCTTCCCAAGCACTTTGTCGCAAAGGATTTGGGGCCATTGCCGTATTTTATTGGCATTAAGGTTGCTTGAAATACACAAGGAGTTGTACTTTCTCATAGGAAGTATGTAGCAGATCTACTTCAAAAGACTAGCATGCTAGGTGCCAAGCTTGCATCTATTCCTATGAATCCAAATATACACTTGTATGATGATGACTCGGGATAGATAGATGCAAAATAGTACAAGTGCTTTGTTGGGAAACTATTGTATGTTATCGTTACACATCCTGATATTGCCCTTGTAGTAAGCAAGGTAAGCCAATTTATGGACAAGCTAAGATACATTGGGATGCAGCCATTATGATCCTCAAGTACTTGAAGTCTACATCAAGAAAAGGACCGTTATTCACTCATGGCAAGTCCTTAGACGTAGTAGCTTATATAGATGCGGATTATGTAGGGTGTCCTAGAGATAGGAATTCTATCACTGGGTTTTGCACCTTTATAGAAGGAAATCTGGTTACTTGGCAAAGTAAGAAATAGGCAGTGGTGGTTAAATCCAGTGCTGAATCCAAGTACAGTGTTACGTCCCAAGCTACTTGTGAGCTCATGTGGGTCCATTCTATCCTTAGTGACTTAGACATTATTCCGTATGGTCCTATGCAAATGAAATGCAACAAAGCAGCCCTCTTCATTGCCAACAATTCAGTCTTCCATAAGAGAACCAAGCACGTGAAAGTGAATTGCCATTACACCCATGATATGATTGAGAAAAGGTTTATTTGCACCTCTCATGTGGCCTCTGGAGATCAAATTGTGGCCAATTTTACCAAGGCACTTCCCCGAGCATCTTTTGAGTGGTGTTATTCCAAACTGAGAATGGCAGATGTCCATGCTCCAACTTAAAGGGGAGTGTAGAAAAGTCTCCAATGTTTTTTTCTATCTTTTTTTCCTTTCTCTATTATTTCCTTTCTTATATGGGCATGTATACAATTTTCCCCTAACCTCTCTTTATAAATAGAGGCCTAGGGTTTCTATGGTATGTAAAGAAGTTTCACTCTCTACAAAGGTTGCACGACCTTATGTTGCAAATATCATATATGTTCTAGAGTGGATGTGTTGCATAATTTAAATGTTGTATTGATGATTGAAGACTAATGAAGTTGTAGGGTTATTGACCTTGACTAGCCTTTCTTTCACCTTTTAGAGAAAGAGGTAGGCTTCATAAGACCTCTTGTAACCATACTTCCCAATAGAGAAAAAAACATGCATCTTTTAGACATTACTTTGTCTCTACTTACGAAAAGAAATATCCAAAGTTTTGGGTTGAAGCCATCTTAACAAGTGCCTTCAAGAGTACTTGATGGTAAGTAACCCTTCTCTATATTGATGCATGCATCTTGGCCTTTTGTTCTTACTTTTAGGGTGTTTGTCATGTTTGCTTTATCCATGATCACAACAAACAAGTTGTATTTGAAGTTTGCAAAGGGAATGTTCCTTGGGTATTATTCAACCCAAAGGAATATAGGTGCATTAATCTAACTACTACAAAGAAGTTTGTTACACGTGATATAAGCATTTCGAAAGGTAAGCTCTATTTTTCCTCTAAAATTCCTTGTCGGTAGTACAACTTAGGAAGAGGATTTTAGGATTCTTGAAATGAATGGTACCTATGATGAATCTATTAATGAGCCCAAGGGTAACACATAGGAGAAGAATGAAGGTAATCAACCACGATATTAATCCCACTCTTCCCCCCCCCCCCCCCCCCCCAAGACTAGACACGAGCCATGACTCCGAATCCCAGATTCAGGCTTTATAGAGAAACTTCAGTTTCTGAGGATATGACATAGCAATCGGTAAAGGAGTTGAAGGATGCACAAGGCATTTTATAGACAGATGTGCAACCTTCTCAAAATTGAAATTTCTAACCAAGGTTCGAAATGCCGATTTCGATGCTGTGCCGATGAAATTCCAAGTGCGCATTTCGTGAGCATGCCGTGGAAATGCCCGTTTTTCGATGAGCATGCCGAGGGCATGCCGATGCATACCAATAAAAATAGCAAAAGTAATTAAAAAAATCAATAGCAACCTCGACATGGGTACCAATTTTGCCAGCATACCGATCATGCCGACGCATGCCGACGAAATCCCTGTAAATCGACGTTTTCTTCATGTCGGCACGACCCTTGCTCAGAAATGGCCTTGCCGACAGCATGCCGTCGGCATTTAAATCAATTCTAACTATAAGTACTTTCTATCTTCACTTGCATCTTCTGAAAGATTTTGCACCCTTTTTTAAAAAGGATTTCTCTTCCTCCATTGGAATTGGTTGTGACAAATTCCTAATTACATGAATTGTGTAATCCCCAATTACTTACATAGGTAATCATACAAAAGCAATTTGATTATAATTCAATTAGTGATGATCATAAGTGGAAAGTTCATGTTCTTCAATCATTAACAAACAGTTTGTTAGACCCAAGAATGTCTCACGGCTCAGCAAGATCCTGAATGGGTGTCAACAATGCAAGACATGATAGTAGTAACAAAAGGATGGCCATGTTGGTTCAAAGGGGGTGTATTAAGCTAAATACAAGGTAAATAGATAGATTAATAAGAACAAATGTTATTTACTTATGAGAGGCTCTATATAGAAGTATGCTATTGACTATTCTAAGACCTTCGTTCCTATAGCCAAGATGGATTCCGTGAGGATGATTCTGCCCCTCATTGTCCAGTGTTCTTGGAAACTAACACCAACTTGGTGTAAAAATGCTTTATTGAATGGTGTCTTGAAGGAAGAAATCTACATAAGTATGCCTCCTGGATACGAAAAGCAAGGAATATTGTTGCAAACTCAAGGAGTTTTATAGAGAGAAACAATCTCCAAGGGCTTGGTTTGAACGTCTCTGCATTGTTATGAACAATCAAGGGTACAAGCAAAAGAAGATGATCATACTCTATTTGTGAACTAAAAGACTGGCAAAGTTACCTTGTTACTTGTTTACATTGATGGCATGGCAATCATATGACGGAGGTTAGTAGACTCAAAGACCATCTTGCCAACAAGTTTGAGATTTGTTCTTTTATTTTGGAAACTAAAGGAAGTCCAAATTCCCTTCCACCAACTTTCTTTGTGTTTTTGCTTATAATGGAAATGGAAGGAAACCAAGTTTCCCTCCACTTCCCCCTAAATCCCACCCCTTGTGGTAGGGAAAGTAGATTCTATGTGAGGGGGAAAACGATGGAATCCTGGGCAAGTAAGGGAAAAGGCACAAACACCCAGAAAATTATGGAAAATTCTTGGTCAAAGGAAAAATGATTTCTTTTTCTTTCCTTTCCTTCATTTTCTAAGAGCACAAACCTCTCACAAGGATTTTGGCAAGCTAAAATATTTCCTTTATAAAGAGACACGGTCCAAGGACAATGTCCACATGTGACCAAGGAAATAGGAAACTTGAATGTGAACCTGTTAACACAACCACTGGTGCAAATCATTGCCTAAGCTCGAAATACAAGAAGCCATTAAACAATTCCATGGAAAGAAAAAGCCAAAAGCTTGTACACAAATCATTACCTTCCTCTGACCAAGGTGGAAATCACCTATGTTCTTAATGATGCTAGTGTTTCACACATAGCCTGAGGAATGTTCACCTTAATACCATCTGTTGGATTCTCTACTACTTGAAAAATCCTAAAAGTATATCTTATTTAGCAAGAAGAAGATAAGTATTAACTAGGACTGCTAATCGACAATTCGATTCGACTCGAATTTGTTCGATGAAATATTCGATAAAAGTTCATTCGAAAAAAAAAGAACCAAACATGAACATTAAAACTCTGTTCGTTAGCTTAACGAACCAAATATGAACAGTGTATGTCCGTTCGATAAAAGTTCGAGTTCAAAAACATATAAATAAAAACATATGTGAATATAATTATATATTTATGTAGATATTAAAAACCCATTTGATTTAAAAAAAAAAACCCTTTTCGCCTCCCTTCCCATTCCCAGTCTAAAATGTAAAAAGAACAAAAAAAAAGAAGCCTCCCCTTGTTCCAATTTCCCCCCCACCCACACCCACTCAATCTCAGATTCTCAATCCTAAGGTTTTAAAAAACGCAAGGTCGTACCGAGGCGGTTTGCCTTCATTGAGGTGAGGCGTAAGCCTCGAGGAGATCGAGGCGTAAGCCTCAGGATTTGCATAAAAAATATAGAAAATGAGGCACTACGCCGGAGCCTGAAGCTGCGTGGAGCCTGCGCTGCGCTGGAGCCTAAAGCTGGAGCCTGCGCTGCCACTGCGTGGAGCGCTAAAGCCTGCGCTGCGCTGGAGCTGCTGGCGCTAGAGCATTGCGCTGCGCTACATGGAGCTGCTCGCGCTGCTGGCGTGGACAACTGTGATGCGCTGCAGGGAGCTGCTCGCCGGTGGAGGCTGCGATGCGGTGGAGCAGGAGCTGTTGGTCTGCTGGTGGAGGCTGCGATGAGGTGCGCTAGAGCGCTGCTCACGTTTTTGAGGTTTGTATTTTAGGTTTAGGGCTAGAGCTAAAGCTTAGGTCAAAAAAATGGTCATGTGACAAGCACATGACCATTTTACAAAGCAAAATACCCGAGGCGACGCCTCTCCAGTGCCTCAGCGCCTTGGCTACGCCTCGACAAAGCGAGGCGCACGCCTCGCAGACTATAGCTGAGGCTTAAGCCTCGAGGTGAATTTGGTACGCCTCACCTCGAGGCGCATTTTCTTAAATGATGATCGTAAGCGACGCTCATTCAGCCATCCTCGACTTGAGGCAATCGTCCGTCGCCGCAGCCACCTCATCGCCACAAGCTCACAACACAGGCCCCCATCCGACCATCCTCAAGGCAAGCTCTGTCCTCCGGTCCTCGTCAGCAGCTCCGTCAGTTATCATTGTCTCCGTCAACAGCTCCATCCTTGTTGACGTCATCCTCGAGGTGAGCTCCTCAGCCTCCTTCCTCCGATCCTCCCCCGAGTCCTTGACCTTCAGTCCCCCTACCTTGATCCTCTGGTGGCCCTCCCCCAACCACCCTCTACCAATATCCTCCGATGCTTATCTTTCCGCTTCTAAGTAATTTATTCCCTCATTGACCAAGTAGAGTTCTTTATTCTTTAATCTCCAGATCACACATACATGAGTTTCCACTCACCTTTATGAGGATAATGCACTCTCTTATATGTTCATTGCACTTTTTTTTTTTTTGCAAAGGGGGCATGTTCTTTGTACTTTAAATCAATTTTTTTGCAAGGTTGCTTAAGAGAGTACATTGGTGACGAGGGGGTTTACGAATCATTGAACTTCAGAAAGCAATGCCACTTCTAATTGTGAATATGTAGATGAAAATCATTTTTCTTGGTTGCAGCCTCACAAGGATGGTTTGCCATTATGGGGGATCCCTAAACGTATTGTCTTTTATTGCGTGTGAAAGAGGCTTTCAAAATGGTGATAGTTCAATTGCTAACACAAGTGCAAGTTTTTTGTGTTCTCTTGTTCATGATGGTGGAAAAGAAACAAAATTTTATAGATGAAGAGACCTTATGTGTGATGCATGAAGTTTTGTGCTTTTTCAGCAAACAAAGACACAAATGATGTGATATTTTTTATTGGTGAATGGATTGGATGTCCATTGACTTTCGGTAGCACCCTTTTTCTTTCCACGCAGACAAAAAAAAAAACTGTTGAAATGGTGCTTAAAACCTCAATGCTTTAAATATCATTTGTAATGCGAAACACCATTCACTTCAACATTACCTGTACCTGTAGCACCAATCCACATTGAGAAGATTACCTCATTTAAGTTGTTTGTGATTGGAGCAAGCAGGATCTCAGAAGACCAACGAGAAATCTTGAATTAAGCTTTTCCTTTCCCTGCCTTTTTCTTCAGAATGTTCTTCAAATGTTACCTTTTTATCATTCTATTGTTTGCATTCAAGTCTACTTTTCAAAATTCAATTGACAAGTAAGTACTGCCTGAAACATCCAAATCCTCACTATGCCAGGAGCAATGTTAAGTCTTGGCTTGCACTTAAGGAATGCATTAGAGCACTTGACAATGATCGGAGAAGGGCAACAAACCTGTAGTATTGATGCTCTGTGCCATCAATCATTCATCTTTGGTAGTAAGTGGATAATTCCCAACTAGGTGGACAGGTTATCTCTGGCAGGTATCAAAGAGTCCACTGCCAATTCTCCAAGCAAATCCCCTAGGTACCCTACTGTTTCTGCCTACCTTTGAAGTTGTGGTGAAATATATTCTTATATTCATTCTTTATCTTCATAGTAGCTTATGCAGCAAGATTGTGCTGCCTTGTACAAACCAGAAGCCAACAAGCTTCTAATGAATATTAATTTTTCACCACGTGTTATTGTATCTAATTTTCTCGTACAATTGAACATTTATACTTATATGCAAGTCTATCTTATATACTAAAATAAAGTGCTGGATGCTTTTAAAATTTGATCAAATGCAAGTGTAGAATTGGAGACAATAAATGGGCCACCATTGAGATCATGTTCGGGTCAGAACATCGGACATTGAATTTATAGAATTTAATGCAACCCAATGATTTGTCTAATTTCCATGGCACCAATAAATAGGAATTATACTCTAGATTAGTAGGAACTTCAATTCGGGGATCCCTATCTCCTTTCTCCACAATGCCAAACCAAGAAGGACCATCATTTTTTTGGGCAAAATATCCTTTTTTTTTTAGTACTTTTCATTAAAGATAATTATCGAACGACTTGTTAACAAGCATACTGTTATCGAACATATTACCAAACTTAATTGAACATGTTCATTCGAACAAAGCAAACAAACTAATAACGAACCAAACTCAAAAGTTCGATTTCGTAATCGAATCAAACTCGAACATTCGTAATCAAACATTTAATGAACTTGAATCGAACTCAAGCATTGAATATTTTATTGAACTCGAACTCAAACATACCTATGTTCAAGTTTGTTCGGTTCGATTAGCACCCCTAGTATTAAGGCGTACATTGATGTTGACTAGCTAGCTCTACACATGACAGATGGTCTACCACTGCCTATTGTTTGTATTTGGGTGGGAATCGTATCAGATGGAAGAGCAAGAAACAGATTGCTAAGGCAGACCATATAGTTATGGCCATAAACATTACTAAGATGCCGTGGGTCAATTTTGCATGCCAACATTGCTGTTCAACCTACAGTTCCCATGAAGTTCCATTGCAACAAAAATACCACAATCAATCTTGCCAACAAACTTATTAGACATAGTTAGACGAAGCATAATTGAATTGGACAAACACTATTTGTGAAAATATTCACTCAGGAGATTTATGCCTTCCCTACTTGAGATCTAAAGATCATGTTACTGACATCTCCACTAAAGACCATACCTGCTGCAATATCAAAAGAACAGACAATTTGGATATGCTTGACAATTATGCCCCACCTGAGAGAGAATGTTGACTGTAATATTATACACTGTAAATGAGTATAATGGATCGTTGGGAGTTAGCCAATGTTTGCAATTACCCTATGATACTATAACACCCCTCCTCTTTACTTGAGTTAGTGAGGACAAAACCCTAACTACTAGTGGACAATGTTTGCAATTACCCATGGTTTTCTCTTCCATTGAGAAGGGTTTTTCACATAAATTGGTGAATTCTTTTTGTGTGATTGTCTTTTGATAAATATATAGAGAATTTGCTGGAAGCAATTGCATCCTTTTAACAATACACATATCAATTCAAATAAATAGTTTCATTTTCGAAAATAAACATTGTAGCAAGAAATAACCAAATCAGCTAAAAAACTTACCATGCTACAGTGTCCAATTGCTTCATCATAACGCTTTAACTTTATCAAGCAAGCAGCCATGTTAAGATGGCAGGGGTTTTTCACAGCCAAAGCCATGTCCCTGTATTTCCCAAAGAGCTGGAACATAAAATCATCTCCCATGTATGCAACAGCCTGGGCATAATGCTTTTTTCACCATTAATCTCAAGATGAATGAAAATAAAGACAAAATATATCGATAAAAACTATCTAGGGTCAGCAACCATTTCATACTGTTGCATAGCCTCCTCCAATTTATCATCCTTGAAATACGAATTCCCTTCCAATTTCCTTCTCTCTGCTGCTTCTATCCTTTCTTCAGCAGTCATATCACTCCGTGCTTTCCCCTGGATAAGCTTAAGCTCGTTAAATCCATTCTGTCGATTCTGTTGGAACTTAAATCACCAGCAGTTTTCTGCTCATATAATCTGATAAGAAAACATATTTAACTAGGAAGATGGAACCTCTTTAGCCTCATCGAAACCGACAAGCTCCACTTCATACACAAGGTCTGCCATGGGCGGCACATTTGGAAATGAAAAGCTTCCTTCTTTCCCATAGCCCAGTTCCCAGCCCACATGTAACAGAGCACGTTCACCACTCCTCATGCTCAGAACACCAATACCTAGCCCTGCCTGTTCCTTTTTCTCTGCAGTAATAAGATGAAGGAAGAAATTTCCATTACTATATAACTATGGTGGCAGTGAAACCAGAAAATCATGCACTTGAGAAACAAAACAAATAGGACTTTTCGTAAATTGGGTAGGCACATTGTGATTTTTAATAGATACCCATAGAGATTACATTCAAATATGAACCTCGTAGAAATTGGAATCTCCAAGAAGCCTTAACGTGTCAATCTTTTCAGCAGAATTTTCATCTATAAAGGAATTGCTTGAAAATTGAAGCAATAGAACCCCATTGCCACAACAGTTGATCCAAATGAAAGAGACTTAAATGACTTCAACAACAAAGTCTCATTGAAAAAGTCTTTTTTGCAAGATAATTTGGCATTCCTCCTAAAACCATTGCTAGTTTGTGATATTTCATTTCTTACAAATTAGGATATTTGTGACAGGCACAACTCTGTCTACAATTCAATTGAAATAGGTTGTTCTACAAATCTCGTGATAAACCACAGTTAATTATAGTATGACAAAAGGACAAACCTTTTTCCCTTTTGTGACAAGAAAAAAGGATGGTCACATGGGATTAGTAACCATCCGCTTTATTAGTCAGCCAATAAAAAGGATATAAGACTCTTCAAATGCACTCCCACAACTCCACTTATCACTCCACATCCCTACAAACATTCTCCATGGAAGGCTCTTCTCCGTTAAAATTTACAGCATTCCTTTGTAACCAGACAGCCTAAAGAACTGTAAAAGGTGCTGCCCCTTTCTTCCTTGTACAAAAAGGACCTCTCCCAAGTCCCAAGGCTCCTCCAAAACTCCAAAATGGAAGAGGAATCAAACCCAATATGGTTCGCTGCAATCCCAAGCTAACCTTGAAAAATAGCAGGCAATTGCAATCTTCCTGCAACTGCAGGCAAAGAGAAAAATTAACATGCATCTGCTAAGATCCTTAGTCAATTCATGTTTATCACGAGTCTTCCTCTTCTCAAATTGCCACCCAAAAGTCTCTAATCTTCATTGGCATTTCACTTTCAAATCATTCTGAAGTCCCTCAAAAAGCTTGGACACTGGTGGAGACAACAAATAATAGGCTCATCTAACAGAAAGAGACCCATTCTCCCACCCCTAGCAATCAATGGGGTGCACCATCGCCAACTCCTCCTGCAATACCAAGAATTCGTCCAACTTCTGATTAGATAGATTTCCCAAGAATAGCCCAAGACCTTCCCTTGCAATTCCAGCAATTCAACACTAAAGCCTAGTGATTTGAGCTGAAGACAAAAAATCCTCAGATATCTGTCAGTCAAGGACCAACAATGAAGTCAGTCACTCAAGCCAGAAGTGAAAACCTAGATCCTCCATGAAAAAGGAATGAAGGGCATGACTCACATAAGTCCCTTCCAAAAACCAGATGTCCTGCGAATGGGCAACAATCTGTTTGCCCAACTAATTTCCACCACAAAAAGGACTTAACAGGCTTCCATGAACTAAAATCTCACTGGAAAAAATCTCTTAGTTAGACAACATGGCACAGCACCCTCCTGATCATAACATTTGTAATATTTCATCTTTTGTAAATAACGGTACAGGCATAAACAACAATTGACAAAAATACTCAAAGTGGTTATGTAGAGACTAGAGAAATATTGTCATAGTACTACCATAGTTCATAATGAAGAATGTTGAAGGATTATTTTTTTGCATGGGCATGTATGCTAGGTCTTTGGTGTGCACAGGATCAATATACATATGTATATGTATAAACCCTTTGCTCCGCTGAAGATACAATTTTCATTATCCCGTTAATCAATTAAGATTAACAACATATTCAAGAACATTAGAATTTCTCCAAAGCATTGTGCCAAAATGAATGCATTAAAAAAGATCGACAACTTAAAGGATAATCAGACCTAAGAAAAAAAATCATAAATGAGACAGGTTGAAGAAGTTACAGGATACATTTGTTTATAGAACACTGCCCCCATCTTAAAGTATTCCATGCATTTTGGAAAGAAAATTCACATTAAGTGGATCCTTTCCCAAATCACAGATTTACTTTGCAGAATGAATCCTGATGGGATTCATGATTTGCATAAGGTCATGGTTCTCTTGGTAAAATTTCAGATAGGGAGTAATTTTCTGTTCTGTAATGATGTGAAAATATTCAATCCAAAGTTAAGTTCAAGTGAGACTAAAAGAGAGGATGCTAAACTGAGACGATGATGTTTAGAGACGCCACATCCTTCTGAGGGGGGCTTACTCTCATGCTTTAAGGTCCTTTTTCACTTACTAGGCTTGAAGATGGCACTAGCTTAAGATTTCAGTTTGATGACATTGCAGAAATAGGAGTTCTCTCAAATCAGCATCCAAGGTTTTTTTGTTTTGCTAGGGAGATGAATATCACTGTTTCTCTTATTGCGGCTTGGAAGTAGACGGATCTCAGGGAATTTAGACTCCCATTTTTCCACCTAATCTCTCAAAGCAGAGGTTCGCTGATTTCCTCCTGTTGCAGGAGTCATATCAGGCTGGTCTATGGAGGTTCAGATAGGTGAGAAAGGGAAAGTGGCAATTTCAAGGTCAAAGCTGCATACGGTATGTTGCACAATTCTGGGGGAGATGTGGATGCAATTTTTGCTCAACACTGCAGCTTTATATGGAAAATAAAGGTGCTCATGAAGGCTAAAATTATTTTTTTCTGGCTGCTTCATCGAAGACGAATGGATTGACATTTGCCCCACATAAGGAAATTACCTGCAACAAGGGTTGATCATGAACCCATTGCTTATAGATCAAAGTGCGAACACCCACTAACTTTGCTGGTCATATGGGCAATATGGCTTCAGAGGAACGCACCGGTTTTCAGGAGGGAGAGTGCTCGTGCAGAAATGTCCTACAATGTAGCAACTTTTACTGGGCTATGGGCTTCTACTGGGTAGAGGGAGTTGTTGGTTAATAGAAGAGAATGATCACTATCTTCAAGTACTTTTACTTTCCAAAAAAAAATAGTGGTATTATGGTACTAGTCACCATCACCTTCTTGGTCTTCTTTAATTTATCTAGATGCCGCAATCTGTGACTTCACATTATTTCCAGATAACCCAAGGTACGCAATGCATACTGTTCCTGCAAACCATAATATAAAAACCCTATTTTGTAGATTGTTTCCTACAGAACAAACCATTTTTGAGCTGTTGATACTTCCAAGAGCAACATGGGCAGCGCCAATAGGCATATGTAGTCAGGAACTTCACTCTTCAACAAAAAAACAATATAAGTTGGAGTAAGTGGCCTAGTCCAACTAATATACAGAAACCATTTACAAGTATATAGAGAACATGGAATGAACTTCTGTTGACTTTAGCTGACTCTTGAGGTAATACCAATATGATTGTTGACGTATTAAAGATGCACAAACTCTTTAAAGAGAGAAAAAGCTGGAATACCTTTCCCTAATATCAATTCCACAGGTCTTTGTTCTTGCCAGGTGTCCTCAAACTTGTGTACACTAGTTTCAGCCCAAGCCCTGTAATGTACTACATTGACAAAGTAAAGGGACCAATAAATTTCCAAGGACAAAATTTTCTTCATTCACATAAGAATGCTAGCTATTATGTAAAGCAATATATTTCAAGGATTAAAACAAGTGAGAGTTATAAATCTACTCAAATAATCTCCATTAAGAATTTACAAGAGCATCCAACTCAAAACCAATTGGATTGAATGGAGAGGCCCAACCACTAGCATTTTCCACCTTTCAAATCTCACATCTTTAGATATGGATCACTATTGATTCTCAGCATGCCCTGCCATCTGCCATCTTTTTTGGTGTTACATGTGGACTAGTCTAGGAGAAATAGAGGTTAAGTCTCAGCCCTCAAACATGTCTAGCAATGATACCATGTCAGAACATCCAACCCAAAAGTAATTGGCTTGAGTGGAAAGCTTGGTTTGCTGGATAAGATTATTGACCCTAAATTTTGACTTGGATTTCTCAGATGAGGTTTTAAATGAGTTTACTCAAATAAGTTATCTGAGCCTTAGGCTTCAATAACACATACTATAATTGTATATATGCATATATATGCATAAATATGTACATATATATAAATGCATGCAAGCTCCTAATTTTGATATTTAAATAGTAAAAAGTGCTCAATTGGTGAGTGCCTAATGAGTAGCGTGAGTATTATACTCTCAGCTATGTTTGATTGCAAAATAAGTAGTAAATAGGATAGGTTTAAGAGAAGGATGAGTGACATTAAGGTGTTCAGTTGTGTGGTAGGGAAATTCACAAGTTCGAGGTGATGGTTATTGTAATGGAAGTGATTATGATATTTTGTTTATATTGGAACTTGGCAAAAGTTCTGATGGAGATTATTTCATTGAAAACTGCAAAGCTAACTTTATCCCCCTAACTTATCACGAGACATCCCTCTTCAATGGGAATAACCCAAGGGTTTATCCCTCAACCAAATGCAGCCTTAGTGAACAAAGTTCCCAACTGAATATCCTGACAACCTTACTTTTATCATTCTTTGTAACATTAATCCTAGATTAAATACTTGGAAAATCCTTCCATAACAAGGGTACAAAAACCAAATCAACAGCAATGGCAGCAACAACGGCAACAATATTTCCTTGGTCTCAGTAGGAATGGACTCAGCAAAACTGGAGTCCTTTAGACATGAAGACAACATATTACAGAAGAAGCACAAACAACTTGCAGTCATTTCATGGAACTCACTAAAGCAAGTTGAAAATTTAGTAGGTTTGTTGCCATGGCCCTCCTTAATGATCTGTTTCGTGACTTTTTCATTAAGGACTTCCACGTCTGAGTTGACTTTTGGGGGACCCTGGCTGTCTTGGACTGGTTCACTATGTGCAAAAGAGGCTCCTTCAGTCACAATCTCATTATCATCGTCATGATCTGTATGTAAAACAACAAGAAACCACAGCAGTAGTAAAAGACACACAAAACCACCATATACAAAACAAGAAATAGTTAATAGTTTAACTCCAGTCAGTAAGTGTGAACGAAAACAGATTGGTCCACAAACATGATGACCTGGCGATGCAAAGAAGATTACTTTATGTCTCCCCTTAAAGTTTTGTTGAGATATATAGAAGAACAACTTGATTAGAGCTGTGGGGTTAAAGAGGAAGCTCAAAATGTATAGGAACTTAACTGAAGCAGTGGGCTTATAGGGGAAGCTCAACCCATATAGAAAATATTTGTGAATTAGACATCACATATTCACATATAACACTTTCACTCTTTAAATGCACTCTTTTCAGAAGACTGATTCTGGTAGTAAGGAGTCTGGACTGTTTTTTGCAACAATTAACTGAAGTTAACTGATTTATAAGTAATTATTTAATGCCTATGCACAAGTAACACCATGGATCTTTCTCTTCTACTCCTATAGATGGAATACCAACTACTCATCCACAGGACTATTAAGTGGGTTTAGACACACAATGAAGGGAAATGGTTATTGTCAATGACAGTTTTAAAAGCAGGGTAGGGATGTACCTAGATCAGACTGCTCATTGGAGCTTGTTTGAACTGCAACAACAAATGCAAGAAGAAATAGACTCAATAACACAAAAATCCAGCTTCATCCATTTATATGCATATAGTAAAACTATCTTTTTTTGAAAAGGAACATGCCTTGAGACTGATCTCTGTGAACCTTAGTATCCTCCACATCCATTGTTTAAACGCACTCCCTTAAGGAAATTTTAGTTCTGCAAGAATAAAAAATTTAGAGAGAAAAAAGCCCATCACTATTAATTGAAGTGACCATGGCACTTCCATATCCAAAACTATGTATGAAAGTACTTATTCAAATAATTGAAAAGTTACAAGAGGAAATATGTTTATGTGCACCTAAAACCAACCACAGGGATTTCAAAATCCCTATGCGCATGTTTTTTTTTTAAAGAATATATGATATATGTCTAAAATATGGTTCAAGATAGTGCAATATATCAGTAACATGTTGCTATATTATGTTGTGTTGTCAGGGTCCCTTATATCTCTTATATATCACCAACATTCCCCCAAAATATCAGTGGTGTCCTCCATTATTGCCTAAACAGGGGATACTGATGCAAGGAATTCAAAAATATCTCCCAATACAAGCAATATCATGTGTTCTTGGTAGAGGTTTATGATATTGCAGTTCTCCACCCTCTGCATCCTTGCCTTCTCTTACTTGCTAAACAAACTTTACATCCTGTAACTAGATTCTTATAAGACTTGGGCCCCTAGCCAAATCAGATCCTTATAGTTGAGAGATAAGATGTTTTGATCCATGTTGGCAGAGTTAAACTCTGTTTGGTATTAATGAATTGTTTCCTTGTGACTTGTCTTGCATGGTTGTCATATTCCAATAATCTTATACTTTGCTTTCTAATCCAAAGGGTAGGTTAATATGTATAACCTGATTTATTGTAGCTTCTAGTTAACGTATAACTCTAGCACGCTATCTAAAAGTTATGCAACTTGCCTTTATAACCATTAGAAGTTAAGATTTATATTCATTCATGTGTTTAATAATCGCTAATATAGAATTCTTTCCCTTTTCAAATAAATATAGAATTCTTTTGAAAGGGAGAAGGGTGACTACCGGCCATCATTAGTATCATAATTTTGTACAATTTAAGACATTATGAGCCATTTTAAACCATACCGAGCAAATTCTAGAATATCAGCAATACATCCCAAATTTGCCTCCTTGAACTGATATTAACATTCAAAACCTTGGTCAAAAACAAGTATCAAAGTCAAGCATTTTCTCACATTATGTGATGTTAGCTATTCATATTATATGTGATTAAAAATACTCCTCAAAGAGAAATTTTATGTAAACATAAATAAGGGAAACTTGAAGCTTCCTCTGCATAAGCATTTTCTATAGTTTTGGGGTTGCAAAACGACTTATATGCTTTCCATGCCCACCCCAATATTTTTTTTTCCCAGCTCCTCCATTGGCAACAAGATATATCATCAAAACTACTCGTCCTCTCCGATTACAAATGAAATGCAAAAAAAGAATGGGGAAAAAAATAAAGAACATCATCATTCATCATATTTCCACAATGTTCACGCCCTAAAAGGCTAAAACCACCAAAGTGTCACCTTTTCATGAAAAGGAGACCCACAAAAATGCAAAACCAAATACAAATTAGACAAAACAGAAACTATAGATGCTCCAAAGGTCCAAAGTTTGCTATAGAGAGCATCTTATCAGTGAATTCGAAAAGATAAAAGAAAAAAAATCATGACAAACACGCCAATGCTGACTAACATTTGACATTAAGAAATGGTACGACAGATATTACGTCAAACGTACCGAGTTGTTCTAACTCAGAAGAAAGCAAAACTATCAATTGCAATTCAAAATGTTTGAGAAGAGATCTATAATACTGATAAACACGTATCCCAGAATGCGGAGAAAATTAAACAAAAAAAGAGGAGCTGCCGGTGGTGGTGATGATAATATTTTTTTTAAAGGTAAAAGGATAATTGATCCATTTGATAATAACCTAAATTTTACATTCATAAAAAGGTATTAGGCCAAGTTACAAATTACAACTCCCAAAGGAAATAAACAACAATACAAACTTCACAAAATTCTCAACATACGAACGTTGCCCCCTAAAAATCACCCATTCCTTCCCAACCAAATGCCCCCACAAAACCGCCAAGCGCTACACCCTCTCCTTTCTTGTTCGAAACGAGTTGTGTTCCCCATTCCTGGTTCCACATCCGAAAGACCTCCAAAAATTATCGAAAAAATCATGTGTTCACCACCCAACTCCAACTCAACTCCAGACCTATGCTGCCGTAGAACACATGGAAAACAAATGTTCCACATCCTCTTCCGCTTCAAGACAAAGCAAACAAGTTGTATTGTCCCCTTGGGCCCAACTGGCCCTCCACAACTTCGTCATGATCCTACCTCTCCTAAACAACTAAACAAAAATCTTCACCTTCAAGGGACATGCAACGTCCCAAATCTACTTGCAATCTCTAATAAAGTTAATACCCCCCAGTATCCTAAGAGTTCCCAACCTTCTGTATGCACTACAAACTAAGTCACCTTCCTCCCAACCAAAACCATCCACCCCCTCCTCAAGCTGAAAGCCCTCCAGGTCCTACAAAAGTTCCTGTACCTCTACAATCCTCTGATCAGAAAGATTCCCCACGAAGGTAGGACACCAGTAGCCATACCACACCCTAGCCACCATGACTTCTTTGTCGACTGTCATCGTCGTGAGCCTGGGAAAGCAATCGCATAATCACCTTTGTCCTGTCCAATCATCAGTCAAAAATCTAAAGCCATTTCCCGAGCCAAGGACTGGTGTAAAGAGACTCTGAACCTTAAGGGCCACTAGTGAGAGCCCCCTAAGAAAGTGTGAGGCGCCCCGTGGAGGAGACATCATCAAATCCCAGCCAAGAGAACCTCTGTGGCAAGATCGCAAGATCCTCCCTACCAAACACTCCTCACCCTCAAGTAGTCTCGCAATCCACTTGGTCAAAAAACTATCTTCATTCTTCCCACCTCCCTAACTCCTAGCCCCCCCTCCTTGACATGCTCACAGACCTCCTTCCACAATACCAGCTTCACTCCTCCATTTGCCCCATAGTTGGTCAAAAGAAGTTCCTCATAGGACCCAAAATCTTTTTCTTAACTTGCCGCGGCATCTTCAACACGAATGCAAAATACGAAAGCATAACTACCAACACCACTTTAAGGAGCACCAATCTTCCCCATCTAGATAATAACTTGGATGCCCAACCTACTAACCTACCCTCAATCCTCTCCGCCAACGGGAACCAATCCTGCACGAAAATCCTCCTAGCTATCAACAAAAAACCCAGGTAGGAGATAAGTAAGGCTCCCCTTTCTATCCCTAGCGTGGCGCTACAAGCATAGGCCTCCTCCTCAGACATTCCAAAGGGGATGAATGTTGATTTTGAGTAGTTGATTTGCAACCCTGACTCCTCTCCAAACATTTCCAACAGTATGTGTATCCTCCTCGCCTCAACCTCAGCCCCCTCAACAAAGAAAAGAGTGTCATCTGCATATTAGACCACCGGGATAGCGACTCCGTCTTCCATCGAGAACCCCCTAATCAGTCCAGTCTTACACGCTCTGGCTAACGACCTCGCCAACACATCAGCGGTAGCATGAAAAGCATAAGTGTCAATGGACACCCCTGCCTAACACCCCTCCTTGGTTATATCCAATTGCCTATGGGGTTCCCATTGACAAGAACCGAGAATGAGCTCGTTGTGACGCACTGCTCCTCATTTGATCAAAGACGCCCACAAGGACCAATAGACCGAGTCATAGGCTTTCCTGAAATCTACTTTCCAAAGGAAAGTCGTCCTCTCCCTTCTCCGTAGGGCAAGTATCTCCGTGGCTGCCACATAGCCATCAAGAATGTTCGTCCCCAGCACAAAAGTCATTTGCACTTGAGAAACCACCCCACCAATCACCCTCCTCAGTCTGTTTGAACCTTTGCCACTATCAGATAGATCGCATTGTAAAGTGCTATAAGTCTAAAGTCCTCAATAGCCTCCTCCCCCTCCTCAATAACCAAAAAATTTGTTAAGCCTATTTTTGGTAGAATATTTGTTCTTGTTAAATAACAAAGCCAAGCCTCTCTTTATATAGAGAAAGAGTTTAGTACAATAAAGAAAAGCCATACCAACTTTTTAAAAATAACATTGACTAAAATAAGACACCTAACTAATTGGATCTTTGACAAATAACTAATTAGATCCTCATTTGTTTCCTACCATTAATAGGATTGTTAACAACTAACTAATTAGATCTTAATTTATTTTGAACACTACTCTACAAATCTAGACGTGAGAGACGACAAAGACTTGAATCAACGTTACTCAATGGTAGTAGAAAAATAATCGGCTTCAGCATCTACATCAATTAGTCATATTTCTACTTGTACATCTCGCGTAAGGCACTAAATACGTAAGAAATTATAACTGAAACTTTGTTGTTATTCCCACATTCAAGAGTCCGAAGATGATGAGACTTGGTCTTCTTGAGTACACATAAGGCCAAGCATATTGTGCTTGGTTTCTCCGAATGTGTATACCGTCACCTTTGCTGCCATTACTCCTACACCCCAGCAGCCAGTCGAAATGCCCTAGGTGTGTAAAAGTGTGTCCCATCTATGTGTCAACATCGATCTGTGTCTTTCTTCATTAAGTTGCCTTAGGTTGCAAATGCAAGTCCTTCAGGGATCCTCGATAAAGCAAGGTTAGAGGAGTCAAAACCTCGATCCAAGCTTCCTGCCGCCAATGGCGTTGGTCGAAGATGGGGTCATTGACGATTCATGGCTGGCTCGACGACCCTCGAAGATAGTAGACATGGAGGTTGGGCCACTAATGACTAACCCTACAGTGGTCTCTCGTCGATGGTGGGTCAATGGCGACGTCGACGACACTTTCTTCACCGACGACAAGAGCAGCAGAACGAGAAGAATAAAAGAAGAGAAGGAAGATGAGTTGGGAGAGGAGAAAGCCTCTCGGGTTCTCGCCGAAGATCGACAGTGCCGCCGAAGGGCCTCTCCCTTTTAGATCTTTTTCTCTAAACCTTAGACCACCAGAATCGATGGCTCTGATACCATATGGAAATTTTTGATAGACTATTTGTTCTTGTTAAATAGCAAAGCCAAGCCTCTCTTTATATACAGAGAGGGTTTAGTATTGTTGGAGAAAAAGACTGGGTAAAATACATAAGTACCGCTGTGAATAAGAAGAAAAGCACCAAATACCCCTACAACTCAACACTCCCCTTCAAGTTGGAGCGTAAATGTCAATTAGTCCTAACTTGCTGCTCAAGAAGTCATGACGTTTCTTCTTAAGGGCCTTGGTAAAAATGTCAGCAACTTATAACTCTGACGAAATATACAGAGTACTTATCTTGCCTCCTAAGACAGTATCTCGAATAAAGTGTCAATCTACCTCTATATTCTTCGTCCTCTTATGGAAAAGAGGATTAGAGGCAATATATGCGACAGACTTATTATCACAATGAAATGAACCGAGGTATTAACTGTCACTCCTAGGTCATGTAGGAAGCCAATCATCCACATGATTTCACATGCAGCCTGGACCAAAGATCTGTACTCAACCTCTGCACTGGAGCGAGCAACGACACTTTATTTCTTTCTCCTTCATGAAACCAGATTTCCTCCCAAATAAACGACAAAGCCAGATGTAGATCTTCAGTCCTCTACTGACCCTGCATAATCCGCATCAGAATAGGCCACAAGATCTAGAATGTCACTCACTCTGTAATACAGGCCACGACCTGGAGTTCCCTTCAGATATTTCAAGATGAGACACACATCATACCAATGACTGTACTTAGGACTTTACATAAACTGACTGGCACGACTAACTGCAAAGCTAATATCTAGACGCGTAATAGTTAGATACAACAACTGGCCAACCGTACTACAGCACCTTGCAACATCCTCAAACAAAGGATTTGTCTCATCTGGGTTGTGAGCAGTAGATGCCTCCATTGATATCCCTGACAGTTTGGACTCCAGAAGGCTAGCCTCATCTAGAATCTATAAAGTATGCTGCCACTATGATAGGGAAAGGCCTCCCTCCTGACGAATAGCCTCTATCCCCAAGAAGTAGCGAAGATCACTTAAGTCCTTGATGACAAAGGTAGACTAAAGAAAAGCTTTCGTCTTGTCAATGTCATCGATATCATCACTTATCAATATCATATCATCAATGTAGCTAAAATAACCACTCTCCATATCCACCATATTCTGTTCGTTTAATGAATATAGAATGATTAGTAGTGGATCTCTGGAATCCTAGCTTTCTGATCTCAAGATTGAGGCTCTTATTTAGGCCATAAATGACCTTGTGCAAGCGGCAAATAAGCTCCCCTTGATTGTCATAGCCTGGTGGCTATCTCATGTAAACGTCCTTTGTCAAATAACCATATAGGAAGGTATTCTTTATATCCAATTGATGCAGTGGCCACTCCTTGATAACTACTAGAGACAAAATGATCCTAATGGATGTAATATGCACTGCAGGAGAGAAAGTCTCAAGGTAATCCATCCCATAAGTCTGGGTGAAACTCTTGGCAACAAGCTTAGCTTTATACCTCTCCACTGTCCCATCGGATCGGTACTTGATAGTATACACCAATTAGCAATTGACCACTGTAGCCTCCTCAAGACCAAGGTTTTAAAAAACGCGAGGTGGTTTGCCTTCATCAAGGCGAGGCGTAAGCCTCAAGATTTGCATAAAAAATATAGAAAAATGATATGATATATACTTGTTAAGTGTTAATAAGGAAATAATAATATAAATAGCACACTTTCATAACATTTTTTTTCTCTATCACAAGTTATAACCCACCAAAATAAATTATAAAATGATTTATTTAAGCACCATATAGCATATAACCCACCAACCCCTCTCTTAAGCTAGAATCAAGCCTACTTATCACATGGTATTTGACAGCATGATCCAAGAAGCATTAGAGAAGATTGAAGTCTAAATGAGATATTAGTGGAGGTTCCTTCAAGGTCACCTAGTCACCATGACACATATAGAGTTTGAAAACATTGTCATTGGCGAGGAACTGGAACTTTTGGAAGGAGATCTGGCAAATAGGCATTTTGCTTGATGCGCTTGATGACTTATAATGGACTCAAAACTTGAACCTAAAATTTGGTGGACATTTGTAAGAAACCTCTCTTTTTTGAAATAGACCGTCATAAGCCCCCTGTCTAAAAACTGAAATTCTCATTGATGTAGACTGACTTGGATTTGGTATTTAGGGAGACATAACTTGGCTTGGATTTGATATTTAGGGTCATAGCTTACAGTTTGGCACGAATTTTTTGGTGGACCTGGGTTAAAACATTCAACTTGGTCCTCAATTGTTGCACTTGTTCTACTATGATGGCTGGTAGATATTCGGTCAAGGATTTGCAAAATGGGGAACCTATACATGTGTTCAAAAGGGAATTTTCTAGTAGAGCAGTTGGTGGAACTGTTTTATGCAAACTCTACTTGTAGTAGAACTAAATCCCATTGTGTCAATTTTTCCCCCTGATTAGAGGTGGGAGGTTGATTCTGCTCAAGGCGATTCTGTCGGCGATGCTGTCATATTTCATTTCTGTACTAAAGATGCCTCGACAAGTGATTGCAAAGATTGAACGAACAATGAGGAGTTTCTTTTGGTTTAAATAAGGGGACGAGTGGACAGGGTGCCAGGTCGGTCGCTTGGAAAGAGGTCTGTAGACCGCTGAGAGATGGGAGGCTCAACGTGAGGGATTTGGAGAGATCTAATGACAGTCTGTTGGTGAAGTGGGTGGGGTGCCTGTTGGAAGGAAAGGGGGATCTGTTGGGCAAGATGTTTGAGACGGCAAATGGTTGTCTGACGTGTTGGGATCTCCTGGTGTCTCCGCCTAAGGATGCTTCTCACTTCATGAAAGGCTTGTCGACGGTGGCCCCTAGGGTGAGGAATTGCTTCCTCCCTGTGTTGGGAACAGGGGGGATTTTCATATTCTGGTAGGATGACTGGACAGGTGATGGAGCGCTTTGCAGAAGATTTCAGAGACTGTTTACCTTGTCCCAGAACAAGATGGCGTCCATGGCTGAGGTGTGGGATGATGGGTGGTGCCCGCGTTTCGTTGGCAGTCTGTCAGATGCGAGAACGCATGATTTCCAGACCTTACTTGCTAAGTTGGAGGGACTGCATCCTGCGGCTGGTTCAGACATGTTTGGTTGGGATGAAGGTGAGTTTTCTGTTGCGGCTGCGTACAGGAGATTGTCCGCTGGTGATCCTGAGGTGGAGCTGGATCTGGTAAGGGACTGCAGACAGATTTGGAAAGCCGCGTGTCCGCTGAAAGTCAAGATTTTTGCCTGGCTGCTTAGGAGAAGAAGGCTGGTGACTAAGGTGTGGAGGGCAAGGTGGGCTCCTGGAGAGTGTAAGGTATGCTCTTTGTGTGGGGGTGGTGAAGACGTTGACCACCTTTTTTTCGATTGCCCCTTTGTGGTGCAAATTTGGGATAGGATGGGCGGGAGATGGTGGGAGTGTCGGTTGTTTGAGGAATTCTGGCATAGCTTTAGAAGTGGAGGTGGTGGTGGCGGACGGTTTGTTTCCCGTACGAAGAAGGAAAAGGCCATACCGTTGGCGGTCCTTTGGGGAATCTGGTTGGGCAGGAATGCGGTGATCTTCCGGGGCCTGAGACCGTACGTGGAGAATTTTGTTGAGTCTATCGACTCTTTGTTTTCTCTTTGGGTTGAATCGTTGTGAGTGGGGGACCTTGTTGTCTGCCTGTTGTAATATTGGTTATTGATTCTATTTTATAAGATTCCGGGTAGTTATCATTCTGTATAACTACCCTTTCCTTTTTCAATTTGATAAATTCTACCTTATTAAATTCTCTCCAAGGAAAACATAACCAGACATAAAGTCCTACCTCAGAAGAGACTCCTACAACAAAAAAGTTCTTAAGATGAAGATCCTTAGTAACAACCTAAGGAGACGCCTCAGCACAACCTCATCGCCTCGCACTGCCTCAATGCGCCTCGACTAAGTGAGCCATACGCCTCATGCCTGCAGACCAAGGCTGCCGCCTCGAGGCTCATTTTTTTAAAGCATGCTCAAGACATGGCATAAGCTTCGATGTACCTATGCTCTGAAGAGCCTACATTTCCTCCTCCATCGCGACCTTCCACTTTGGATCATGAAGAGCCTAGACAAAATCTCTAGGGAGAGCTACGGTGGTAATAGCCAAGGCAAACTGTCTAGCCTCCCCCTGAAGATAAGCTATAGTAGTGTACCGAAATATAGGATGAAGGATGGCATCAGTCCTCCTTTGCACAATCTCTTCCTCCCTATCTGACCCATCTCTGTCTGAAGTAACCACAAGCTGGGTTGGTTGGTCACAAGTCCCGTGGTTGTACTCTCCTTTGATATATCTGTGTCTCCTCTATGGCAGCTTCGATGGATGATCCTTCTTCTGAGAAGTAAGGAATTTTCTTAAAGAAGGTCACATCTACAGCAACCATACACAAGCTGGGTTGGTTGGTCATAAGTTGAGTCTCATGGTTGTACTCTCCTCTGATATATCTGTGTCTCCTCTATGGCAGCTTCGATGGATGATCCTTCTTCTAAGAAGTAAGGAATCTTCTCAAAGAATGACACATCTGCAGCAACCATATATCTCCTACGAAAAGGGTCATAACATCTATAACCTTTCTAGGTCTTGGAGTAACCAAGAAAGGCATACTTCGTGGCGTGAGGAGCAAACTCATCCTAAATCCCATAGTTCTGAACAAAACAAACACACCTAAACGCTCGTAATGACACAGGAAAGGCTCTATTGCATTCAAGATGTATGATTTGATATGGAATTTGGCCCCGAAGTACGAAAGATGGCTGTCAATTAACTAAATATGCTGCTGAGAGTATAGCATCACTCCAAAATTGCCTAAGCACCCTCATATGTGACATCAAGGTCTTAGCAATATCAAGTAAATGGTGCAACTTGCGCTCTGCAACCCCATTTGCTGGGATGTATGAGCATGTCTGATGAATGATCCCCTTGGCACGAAAAGCCTCCTGTAAATCACCATGCATAAATCCTAGTGCATTGTCACTACAAAAAATCTGAACAATAGTACCATACTGAGTCTACACCTCTGATAGAAAATGCTAAACAATAGTGGGAATCTCACTATAGGCCTTCATTAGAAAAACCCAAGTGAGTCTACTGTAGTTATCAACTATAGCTGCAAAATATCTGTGTCTGCCAATAGACGGAACTCTAGATGGTCCCCAAACATCACAATGTACTAGGAAAAAGGAATAGAACTAACACCAGTACCTCTATCAGGATAGCTGCTCTTGTGATGCTTCCCCAGTTGGCAATCTTCACAGTCTAAAACCAATGATCCTGGTAACTCTGGCTACATTTGATGCATCTTCTTCACAGAAGGATGCCCTAAGTCTTGGGTGCCAAAGTAAAGGATCACCAGAGATAGATATCACTCCTGTAAACAATATAGGCATGTCTAAATAGTACAAGCCATCTCTCTCTATGCCATTGCCAATAATATCTCTTGTGTTTTGATTTTGGAAATAGCAATGCCTCTCGTCAAAGATGACACAACAACCCAGATCCTTGCAAATCTTGCTCACAGATAAAAGATTCATAGGGAACTCAAGCACATAATATACATCTTCTATCTTCATCTTGGGTGTAGCATCTATACTCCTAACAGCACTCACAGAGGAGGTCTTTCCATTCGACACTTGCACTTCCCGTAGTCCACGTGGGATCATCGGGTTCTTCATACAATCTTTGTCTCCAATGAGATAAACTGAGGCTCCGGAATCAATCACCCAAGCACTTCTGCATCCTTTTCTTCTATTATCAACATTTTGGACTACACAAGCTAGTCCTTTCACATCTGAGTTTGATGTTTCTGCCATATCAAACTTATTTTCTTGTCATGAGAGAAGTCTCATTATGCTCAAACAATATATCTTCCTCGTTGGTGGCAAGAGAAGGCTCATCACCACCTTTGCTATGTACAAGGTAGGCTCAAACACATGCAACAGAGCATCTGTCCAAACTGAAGATGAGCAAGATCCCTCAACCATCGTCACCACAGGTGCAATGGAGGGGTCTAGAACTGCTACCCCACCATCAGCACACCCTATAACAACCGCAAGGGCATCACCAACCGATAGGGCAACCTCCAGCGGTGCAACACAGGCATCTTCGACTGGTAGAACAGCCTCTACCAGGGCAGCAGCCTCATCACAGGCATCGCCAATCGGCAAATCAGCTTCTCGCGGCGTACCAGCCTCATTGCCAATCGGCAGGGGGACCTCTAGCTGTGCAGCAAGCTCATCGCCGACCGGTAGGACATCCTCCAACGACATAGACTGAGTGCACGAGCCGCAAGGGCCACCAAATTTGTCGTTGACTGGTCGCACAAGAACCAACAGCCACCAGATCAATCGTTGCCGTGGTTGTGGAGTCGCGATCTCGCTTGCAACAACGTCGATTTGGTGAAGATCTGTTCATGCAGCGTCAATTGGGTGAAGATCTCCATCTGATCGACATTGAGATCGAGATCTGTGTGATCCCTCATGAGAATCACCCCTCCTAGGGTGATTCAATAATATTTTTTTATGGATTTATGGTGGGATATTGGAGCACCGGCCTAAGATCACTACTCTGATACCATGTTGGAGAAAAAGAATTGCCTTTCAAAAGAAAACCTTAACCTTCTTTAGGGTTTGAAATATCGCGATATATCGGCATCGCCGAGGTTGTGCAGATTGATACCATTGATAGTATCCTTTTACCAGGATATCGACGATATCAGCGATATATCCCTTTTTTAACTTGTCGATATGATATCGATATTAATATTTAAAACCTTTATGATGATGCAGTGATGGTTGACGAGTCACAGGAAGAAAGTAGTGGTGGAGGAGATGAGGGATATCATCATCAAGGTACTAGTAGAAAGGATACCCGACATGAATACACACAAAAACATACAAATATACATGGAGATCCCGTACCAAATCCACCTTGTGACTATGACATAGGGACAATCCTGATAGGGTATGGGTATGCCTCAAGCTATTCTATGATGTCCATCAATGATTTAAGTTCATCAGTGGAATCTCTTAATCTGGCGTCGGAATCATTCTTTGGAGATGGCCCAAGATCATCATTATCAAGTTACTATGGTAACTACGGATCTCATTACACCAGCTCTCAATACCAACTCCAAGATGAGGCATAAAGTTCATCTAATTACTTCCCCAACTACACCACCCCTCCATCTTATTATGATTCCTCATATGGCTATGGGCATGATGGTCGCCACCAAAGAAATAGTACCCAAAGTGATCCTGCATCTGCAAATTATGGCTATGGGATTTTTCCTGAGTATTTTGCATCTCATGGTCCTCGACAATTTTCTTATCAACCTTCCCACTCTGCTGCATCATTTCCACCCTGACCACTACGAAGTTCATCGATGAGACAGCGTGAAACTTATGAATCATCAGGTTCTACACTGAAATGAGGTGGGTCTACCGGATCCACAAATTCAAGAGGACAATGAGATGAGTCTACTCAGAATCAGGGTAGATCTAAAAATAGAAGTAGAGGTAGTTCATCCGACAATTACAGTCGATATCCACACCTTGGAATACGTTTCTATTGCAGTGATGAAGACTATCAACAATACATCAATTAATACAATACTCGATATAGCTACATGGTGTGGTAGTCATACTATGAATATGTTAGAGTGCTATAAATCGAAGAAGATAATCGAAGAAGTATTGAACCAGGTCAAAGCTCAACCTGGTATTGATTTAGTGGCATTGGCTAGTGCTTCCATACTTGGTGTAGTCAATTGAAACTCTGACACTATTTATATTTCATTTTTTCTGTGAGTAACATTACTATGAACATTTTTCAATTATTATCTTATTCTATTGTTCAGTTATATTTATGTTTGTAAGGGGTGTTGTGTTATTTTATTTTGTGTAGTAGCTCTATGATGTACTTTATGAACATTTTTCAATTATTATCTTGTTCTATTGTTGAGTTATGTTTATGTTTATAAGATGTGTTGTGTTATTTTATTTTGTGTAGTGGGTCTATGATGTACTTTTCCCACACCTATATAGAGGTGTAGGGATTTCTTGGCAACCTAAGGAAGTTTGTTTTCTTCAACTTGGTATCAAAACCAAGGTTGATAACTCCACCAAAAACAAAACCCTAAACCTACCTTAAGCCTTCTCGCCTAAGCTACCGCCGCCACAACCGACGGCCACGCCGACACCGGACCACCGTCGCAGCAGCACCAACACTCGGTGCTACTGTCGCCAGTTGCTGCAGCTATAGGCCACTGCCGCCAGCAGCAGCAGCACCAGGTCGCCGCCACCAATAGCAACAGCAGCAACACAATGCCACCACCGCCGCCAAGAGCAGCAAGCCAACACTACTGGTGGTGGCAACAGTAGGTCACAGCGTCGAGAAGAGCTGCTGCCACCACCACCTAGGCCACCTGCCACAACCGCCCAAGCCTAACCGCTGATTTTTTGTGCTCTCTCCTGCTGTTGGTGTTTGGTAGCAGAGAGAGGGCATATCTCTACCTTGTGTCTGATTGGAAGATCTTTGGATCGTAGTTAATGGAGTATTGAAGCCAAGGATCATTCAAAAAGATGATGTGATGGTATTTTCAGATCTAATCTATTAGATTTGGGGTGTGTATTCTCTTTTGATGCATGTTTTTGGGGTGTGTAGTCCCTTTAAGTATTGATTGCGTGTGAGCAGAGTTTTCTTTGGGGTGTGTTCCTCGGTTGGTATATTTGTTGGGGTCTGTAGTCTCCATTTTCTATCCATTTTCAGATCTGAAGTGTGAAGAAGTTCAGGAGTGTGTACCCTTCCCTATGGCACATTGAACTTTGTGGCAATGTGGTTCAATAAACATGGCAGTGTCTCAGTCAGAGATTGCACTAGGAATTGTCGTGGGTGATACTTTAACCATTGGTGTGACGTAGTTGATTAATTCAAATACTTCCAATCATTTATCCAGGAATCTGCAGTGCTTTGGACAGATTCAACCTGTCACTCAGGGTCGTACAGTACAGGTGGTTGATAGGCAACTTGCTCTTATTAGTCGTCAAAGGAAAATTAATGTTACCCCTTCTATGCAACTTAATCATGTTTAGTTTGTTCCAGATTTATTCATTAACTTGCTCTCTATCAGTAAGATCATTAAGCAGATGAATTGTCGAGTTATCTTTGATGAGCGTGGATGTATTTTCCAGGATAGAATGACAGGGAAGATTATTAGTAGTAGATATGAAGGAGTTTACCGACTTCAGCAGGGTCCTATGGCTACTGCATGTCAGGTTACTACCACATCTGGGAGTGCTCTACAGTGGCATAAACGATTGGGCCATTCTTCTTAAGAAAAGTTACGTAGGCCTATTCCTCATGTGTTCACAACTACAAACTTTCCTGTGATGCATGTCAACTTGGGAAGCACCATAGATCTTCCTTTCCAGCTGCTACAGGACCATGTTCAACTTCATATTTTCAGTTAGTGCATCTTGATGTTTAGGGTCCCAGTAGGACTCCTGATAGAGCAGGAAATCGATACTATTTAATTATGGTTGATGATTTTTCCAGATTGTCCTGACTATTTCTCATGAAGAATAAGTTTGAAGTAGATCCACCGATTGAGAAGTTTGTGTTGATAAAAAATTAGTTTGACGTTTGCATCAAGACTCTCAAATCTGATAATGCACTGGAGTTTTGTACTTGTCGGTTGGTAGAATTCTATGACATACATGGTATAATTCATCAGATCTCATGTCCTCACACTTCTCAGCAAAATGGAGTCGTAGAAAGAAATCACAAATATATCCTTGATATGGCCAAAACTCTTCTTATCTATAACAGTGTGCCACAGAACTATTGGGGAGATGCAGTTCTTACTACTTACTACCTTATTAATAGATTGCCCTCAGTGATTCGCGAGCAGATACTATGGCAGGTGCTTTATTCAAATGATGAGTTGTTTGATTTTCCACCCAAGACATTTGAATGCGTGGCTTTTGTACATCTCCTTGGACCTGGGCATGATAAATTAACATGTAAAGTAGTCAAGTGTATGTTTCATGGCTATTCTCGTATTCAAAAGGAGTATCGGTGTTTTAATCCCCTACACCAGAGATATATCAGTGCAGATGTCACCTTTCATGAAGCAATATCTTATTTTTATGTTGCTACTAGGCAGGTGCAGAGTGTGCCGGAGAATGCACCTGTACCGGTTGCTCCTCTACCATTTGGTATATTCACAGATACTAGTAGCCCTTCTCAAGTTGATGAGCCACCTACCAACACATTCAAACCAGCACTAGCAGATGAAGGGATCTTCAAGGGTCCCACATAACAATTGCCAGTTGTGTATAGGGCAAAGCCCCTTCCATCTATTCCGCAGACTCTTCAGGTTAGTGTTGATAACCTAGAGGTGGTTCCTACTACTCAAGAGGCTTTTTCAGGCACACTGTCAACAGATGTAGCAGGTGAGAGTCTGCCACCTGAGGATAGTTCTCTAGGTCCTGATTCCATGAGTGCTGATGAAGATATTCCTATTGCTATTAGGAAGGCTCCGCGATCTTGTGCCCAATATCGTGTTATTGGGAGTGGTGTTACTACTGATTCTCTGAGTTTGGAGTTTCATGCATTTACAGTTGTTTCTAGTGCTGAGTTACCTACCTCGTACCAGCAGGCTCTACTACATCCACACTGGAAGGCAGCTATAGAGGAGATGTCTGCACTTACTACCAAAGGTACTTGGGAGCTGTCATCTTTACCGTCTGGCACGTATTTTGTTGGAACCAGATGGGTCTTTGCCTTGAAATTCAACCCAGATAAGTCTATTTCAAGGTATAAGGCCCGCTTAGTGGCCAAAGGATTCATCTAGACATATGGGGTGGATTTCTTTGATACGTTCTCCCCTGTTACACGACTCTCTACTGTTTGAATTCTTATATATGTTGCGACTCATTATGGATGACAGTTACATCAGTTGGATATTAAAAATGCATTTCTGTACAAAGACTTAGAGGAAGAGATATATATGCAACAGCCACCTGGCTTTGAGATTCAGGGGGAGTGTGTATGCAAGCTTTGTAAAGTCATTTATGGTCTTAAGTAGAGCCCCCGAGCCTGATTCCAGTGCCTGTCTGAGGCATTGTCTGTTATTGGGATGCAAAGATATTCGTCGGATTATTCACTATTTGTAAGAAAGACCAATATGGGTATAGTAGCTTTACTTGTGTATATGGATGATCTTATTTTTACAGGTGATGATGCAGAGGGTGTATCTCAAATGAAAAATACTTGGCACACCAATTTGTCATGAAAGATCTTCGGAAGCTGAGATATTTTTTAGGCATTGAGTTTGCTACAAGTAAGCACAGAACAATTATGTTGCAAAAGAAATATACTCTTGATATTCTTCAAGAGAGGCATGCTAGGATTCAAAGATGCAAATATTCCTATGAATTCTAAAATTCATCTGTTTAAAGATAATGTGAAGCTAAAAGACAAGAAGGCATATCGACAACTGGTAAGGAAGCTGTTATATCTATCATTACACCAGATATTAACCTAGCAGTGGGGAAGCTAAGGCAGTTCTTAGATAAGCTCACTGAGGTTCATTGGTAGGCTGTGATGCAAGCGTTGAGGTACATCAAGGGATGTCTAGGTAGAGGCATTCTTTTTCATAGAAAGGCACCTATGGCCGTTGTTGCATACTCAGATGCAGATTATGCAGGTGATGTCGGGGATAGGCGGTCTACTACTGGTTTCTATACCTTTACTGTTGGGAACTTGATAACCTGGAGGAGTAAGAAATAAAGTGTTATTTCACGCTCTACTGCTGAGTCTGAATATAGGGACATGGCACATATTGCTGCTGAGATGATATGGATTAGATCTCTATTACGAGATCTTCATGTGGATGTTTAGGAATCTATGGAGATGCATTGTGACAACCGAGCTACTACTTACATTGCAAACAATCCTATATTTCATGAGAGAACAAAACATGTGAAAGTGGATTGTCATTACACCAGGAGTTTGATTCAACAGGGTCTGCTTTGTACTCCTTGTCTCCTCAGACCAGACTGCTGACATGTTTTCCATGCCGTTACCACGTCCCCAGTTTGAGAAGTATAGAAACAAGCTGAGTATGATGGATATATATGTTCCAGCCTGAAAGGGAGTGTTAAGTTATGTTTATGTTTGTAAGGGGTGCTGTGTTATTTTATTTTGTGTAGTGGATTTATGATGTACTTTTCCCACACCTATATAGAGGTGTAGGGATTTCTTGGCAACCTAAAAAAGTTTGTTTTCTTCAACTTCCATACACCTTTTCAATATATCATTTCATCGATATGCGACTAGTACATTTCTATTATGTTTTCATTCAAAATTTATTATTTTCATCTTCTAGGCATTTCTTCATGATATATTAGTTATTAAAATATTAATTTTTATAAAATTTGTGACATTTTCGAATATTTTAGACCTTTCTGAGCGATTTTCCCAAAATTCACCGATATCAAAGATATATCCCCGATATATCTCTTTTCTAACTTATCGATACGATATCAATATTTAAAACCTTACTTTTATAAGAAAAGAAAACTGGGTAAAATATATAAGTACCCCTATGAATAAGAAAAAAAAGCACCAAATATGCCTACAACTCAACAAGTATAATAAAGGAAAAATATACCAACTTGTTAAAAATAACATGGACTAAAATAAGACAACTAACTAATTGGATCTTTGACAACTAACTAATTAGATCATCATTTATTTCCTAACACTGATAGGATCCTTGACAACTAATTAGATCCTAATTTATTTTCCAACAGAAGTTGTAATTTCCCTCTCTGAACTCTGCTGACACATGCATGACATCCTCTTGGAGCATTGTCCAAAACTCCTTATAGAAGTGTACCAGAAAACCATCCAAACCCAGGCATCTGTCAGCGTTAAGCCCCCAAACCACCCTCCGTATCTTACTCTCCATAAAATGAGCAACCAACCCCTCAGCCTACTTACCTCCAATGGACGTTACACCTAACCCTCGCCATCTCCATCTTCCAACCCACCTCCTCCCTATGAACTCCCTGAAGAAATTTGCAACCGCCTTGCCCGCTGCCTCCCTACCCATAAGCTCTGTTGCGCCCACCAAAAGCCTATCGATCCAATTCCTCCAACGCCTACCAAATGCCACCATATGGAAAAATCTAGTATTGGAATCCCCCTCTTTAATCCATTTTTTTTCTAGACCTTGTTCTCTATTCTACCTCAACATTCCAATCTTCAGCTTGGATGGTCTTCACATACTCAGCCCTATTTGTTCTCTCTTCCTCTAACAACAGACCTAGGTGTTCAATTTTGTCCAATCTCCCCAACACCTCATCCCGCTTCCTACCCCGCTCCTTTATCTGTTTCTTGAATTCTTTAAGGAAAAGCTTTAGATCCCAAAGTTTCAACTCCAACCTTGTTGCCACCGAACCATCTGATCGTAGAGACCTCCAATTCTCCTCCACCTTCCCTCTAAATCCCTCCTCCAGTAACCAAACTTTGTCAAATTTGAAATACATACCACATCGGACACCTTCACCAGACACCCACATTAGTGGTGTGTGACTAAAAATGGCCTCTCCAAAGGTTGAACTCCATGCCAATGGGAACACCTCCGCAAGCTCCACAGATGAAAAGAGACATCAAGCCTCCTGAGCTCCTCCACATGAACGCACAGGATGTTGGGGGTAGGTCCACCAAGCCACGCATAGTAACAAACTCCGAGAAATCCTCCAAGCCATGATCCTACCCACCTCTCCCTCCCAGCCTATCATCTACTACCTAAGTGACATTAAAAATCCCCTCGATCAGCCATAGGCAACCCTGACAATCTAACTAAGATCCTCCCACAGAGCCTACCTAGTGGAGTCATCAGTTGGTCCGTACACTGCCAAGATCATAGTACAGAGGCCATCACTGCATCTTCTGAGCGGAACCAACACCACACAAGTCCCCACAACTGAATTCGACAGGGAGAATGTGTCCTTCCAATAGCACGATATCAAGTCATCTTTGTAGATAGGATCTCAATGTCACTCGCTTGGAGGAATTGTTCATGCCCCTAACGTTTCATGTCAGAACCTTCATCATCAGGCAAGTGCAGAACCTCCCCCACTAGCACGCCCAAAGCCCGCCACCTCTGCCACTTGATCAACCTTGAAGCGCTCAAATCCCCAATTCCATCCCACCACTCCGCCCTCACCCTGACCATCTTCTTCCATTACCACCACCCCCTTCTGTCGCCAACAATCCCAGGACTTCCCACTCCTCCCTCGCATTGCCATGTCCAAGGCCACCCCCCACCTTCGCCATGCACCTCCCTCAGCACAAAGGACCCATCCCCTCCTTCGTCGCAGCATCAGCACCTCCCTCGAGGGGTCCCGTGATGCCGCCCCCGCTTTGCCAACCTCTATCATGGGCATCAGCTCACTATCCATCTCAGTGGTCGCTGCTCGCAATGCTCCACCCCCGACCGACTCCAAATGCTTCATCCTCAGGCGATGGAACCTCCTAGCTCCATAGTCACACCCTCAACCGCCCGCCTCGGCCACGAGGACACAAGCTTGTGCTGCCTCACCCCATGCTAAAGAGCGAGGCATGAAAGACCACTCTGAATGAGCCTTACTCGATCCCATCTTAAGTATAACCAAGTCAAAAATCGAACCCGAACCCGGACCCGAATCCGAGAGGGGTGCCTCCCCCCCAAGCTCGATGGGGCCACACTTCTTATCCACGTCAGCCACTATAAGGGGTAACTCCTTCCCCATAAATGGCAGGGAAATGCATTCCCCTTTGCCTCCTCCGCTTCCCACAAAGGCATTGTGCGTCACCTCCCCTCCAGCAATGAAATCAGGCACCACCACATCATTAATCTGCAAATCTCGGGCATGCCAACCGAGCCCATAGAATCTACACCCTCAATCATGCATCAATTCCACTCCTTCCAAATGCAGTGCTTAGCCTTCCAACCCCCCTCGCTGGTGCCACCATCGCTGCTCTCCGCTGCCATCGAGGTAGGGCCCCCCTCTCTCCACCATGAGGAGCCTCCTGCATTGCACGCCCTCGTGAAGCCCCAATGAGGGCCTGCTTGAAAGATCTCATGCTCTATCAACAATGCTTAGCTTGATGACCCAAGTGGCCTGCCCAAGCTGCAAAAAGCTTGGGAGGAACCTCTGCCCCAGGGGTGAGCTCCACCACCACACATAACGACATATCGCCCTTCAACACCCCCAGCAATATACACTTCCTAAGGCCCTGTTTGTTTAGGGGAATTGTTTAGAGGGAATTGAAAAATAAGGGCACGGGATTGTGCCTCAATCCCGAGACTGCAGGGTTTTGGTGTTTCTTTTTGATAGGTGGCATTCCAGGATTAAAACAAGTACTCCTATGTTTGGCATAGCTAAGGAGTTGAGACTGTGGATTATAAGACTCCACCAATGGTTCTCAGCCTCCTTGAGAACATATGTGCACCACGTGTGGGTTGATTTCTATCCTTCTGGTTGATTGTACAATGTGGGCGAACACATTCACCTTGTATAAAGAGCAAATCCTATCCTTATCATTAACCAACCAAATCACGACAAATGCACCTTAGATCCAACAATGCCAAGCAAAGAGCACGATGGCCTTATACATCGTTCTCCACCTTGTATGTCAAATAATCCTATCTTCACTACCACTGTTGCACCAGTCTCCAACACCACCTTGTATGCCACCCCAATGGCCTTGACCTTGGCAGCAACAGCAACAACAACGAGGCGAGAAAGGGATTGTGCGCAGGATTAGATTATCCCACCCCCTAGAATTAGATAACACCAGGATTGTGGCCTTTAACCTGATATTATCCTATCCCAGGATAAACTCTCCCAAACGGGAGATAGGCATTCCAATCCGACGAAACAAATGGTACCTAAGGGAAGCAAAGGGCGACACCACCGCCTCCTTGGTTTGAAGCCACAGTGGAATCCCCACGACTTCAAGAGAAACCTACACTTTCACCGGTAGCCGCTCTTCAGTGCTCCATCATGCTTTGTTGGCCACCTCCAACGCACAGCGACTCCACCGATCATGGTTGTGGCGAGGATCAACTTGTGCACCACCTCCTGTCGCAATCCAAAGATCAAACATCTAGAGGCCGAGAGCAACGTCGCCTTCCCATGCATAGAAGTGTGAACCTCCTCAACTGTAGCCACTCCAAAACTCTCTTAGCCACCTCCCCTACCACAGCCCTACCAAGTCCCTCTCGATGTCTCATACTTGTGAAGATCAAGGGGCCTCCACCTCCACGAGAGGAGCGCCCAGAGGTAGAGGAGGTAGCCCCACTATCGGCTCTCGACTCCTCACCTCCCTCTGACGAGCAATACACGTAGCTCTATGATGTCCCACTCCACTGCACCTCAGACACCTAATCAGCTCTCGACAGGCCACCGCCATGTGCCCCAATCCCAAGCATTTGAAGCACCGCACTGGGGGATCCTTCTCCCTCCGCTGTCGCCTCCAGACCTCTTTCGAGGGACCGCCCTCTCCAGTTCCTCCACCCCCTCTCTCCACTCTGTAAGCACATGCACGCTACATGCCACATCACACGCCACGTGGCTAGGGGTGCTAATCTAACTAAACGAACTCGAACATAGGTATATTTGAATTCGAGTTCGATAAAATATTCAATGTTCGAGTTCGGTTCAAGTTAGTTAAATGTTCAATTACGAATGTTCGAGTTCAACTCGATTACGAAATCGAACGTTCGAGTTCGGTTCGTTATTAGTTCGTTTGCTTTGTTCAAACGAACATGTTCGATTAAGTTCAATAATATGTTCAATAACAGTATGTTTGCTGACAGTTCCTTTGATAATTATCTTTAATGGAAAGCACCAAAAAAATGATATTTTGCCCAAAAAAATGATGTTCCTTCTTGGTTTGGCATGGTGGAGAAAGGAGATAGGAATCCCCAAACTGAAGTTCCTACCAATCTAGAGTAGAATTCCTATTTATTGGTGCCATGGAAATCAGACAAATCATTGGGTTGCATTAAATTCTATAAATTCAATGTCTGATGTTCTGACCTGGGGTTAGAATCCCACTTAAATGAACACGATCTCTACGGTGGCCCATTTATTGTCTCCAATTCTACACTTGCATTTGATCAAATTTTAAAAGCATCCAGCACCTTATTTTAGTATATAAGATAGACTTGTATATAAGTATAAATGTTCAATTGTAAGAGAAAATAAGATATAATAGCATGTGGTGAAAAATCAATATTCATTACAAGGTAGTTGGCTTCTAGTTTGTACAAGGCAGCACAATCTTGCTGCATAAGCTACTATGAAGATAAAGAATGAATATAAGAATATATTTCATCACAACTTCAAAGGCAGGCAGAAACAGAAGGGTACCTAGGAGATTTGCTTGGAGAATTAGCAGTGAGCTCTTTGATACCTGCCAAAGATAACCTGTCCACCTAGTTGGGAAGTATCCTGTTACTACCAAAGATCAACAATTGATGGCACAAAGCATCAATACTATAGGTTTGTTGCCCTTCTCCGATCATTGTCAAGTGCTCTAATGCATTCCTTAAGTGCAAGCCAGGACTTAACATTGTTCCTGGCATAATGAGTATTTGGATGTTCCAGGCAATCATTACTTGTCAATTTAATTTTGAAAAGTAGACTTGAATGCAAACAATAGAATGACAAAAAGGTACCATTAGGAGAACATTATGAAAGAAAAAGGCAGGCAAAGGAAAAGCTTAATTCAAGATTTCTTGTTGGTCTTCTGAGATCCAGCTTGCTCCAATCACAAACAACTTAAATGAGGTAATCTTCCCAATGTGGATTGGTGCTGCAACTACAAGTAATGTTGAAGTGAATGGTGTTTCACATTACAAATGATATTTAAAGCATTGAGATTTTAAATCGTGAGCTACGTTATGGTAACCAATAGTATTGTTTTAAAGCACCATTTCAATAGATTTTTTTTGTCTATGTGAAAAGAAAAAGGGTGCTACCAAATGTCAGTGGACATCCAATCCATTCACCAATAAAAAATATCACATCATTTGTGTCTTTGTTTGCTGAAAAAGCACAAAACTTCATGCATCACACATAAGGTCTCTTCATCTATAAAATTTTATTTCTTTCCCACCATCATGAACAAGGGAACACAAAAAACTTGCACTTGTGTTAACAACTGAACTGTCACCATTCTGAAAGCCTCTTCCACACGCAATAAAAGACAATACATTTAGGGATCCCCTATAATGGCAAACCATCCTTGTGAGGCTGCAACCAAGAAAAGTGATTTTCATCTACATATTCACAATTAGAAGAAGTGGCATTGCTTTCTGAAGTTCAATGATTCCTAAACCCCCTCGTCACCAATGTACTCTCTTAAGCAACCTTGCAAAAAAAGTGCAATGACCATATAACAGGGTGCATTATCTCCTCATAAAGGTGAGTGGAAACTCATGTATGTGTGATCTGGAGATTAAAGAATAAAGAACTCTCCTTGGGCAATGAGGGAATAAATTATTCAGAAGCTGAAAGAAAAGCACCAGAGGATACCAGCAGAGGGTGGTTGGGGGAGGGTCACCAGAGGATCAAGGCGGGTGGACCGAAGGTCGGGGACTCGGGGGAGGACCGGAGGAAGGAGGAGGCTGAGGAGCTCACCTCGAGGATGACGGCGACGAGGATGGAGCCGTTGACGGAGACGATAATAACTGACGGAGCCGCAGACGAGGACCGGAGGACGAAGCTTGCCTCGAGGATGGCCGGATGGGGGCCTGCGCTGCGAAGCTGCACCGACGGACGATCGCCTCGAGTCGAGGATGGCCGAATGAGCGCCGCTTAGGGTTGAGAATCTGAGATTGAGTGGGTGCGGGCGAGGGGGAAGTGGAACAAGGAGGCTTCTTTGTTTTGTTTTTTATTTTTCTTTTGACATTTTAGATTGGGAATGGGAAAGGATGGCGGAAAGGTTTTTTTATTATTATTTTTAAATTAAATGAATTATATTCACATATATTTTTATTTATATATTTTTGAAGGTAAATTTTTATCGAATAGATATATATTATATTCATATTTGATTCGTTAAGTTAATGAATATAAATTTAATATTTATGTTTGATTTATATTTTTTTACGAATTTTTATTGAATATTTTATTGAATATATTCGAGTCGAATTCGAATGGTTCGGTTCGATTAATATCCATACACATGGTACCTTTTTTATTCTTAAAGCTTCACACTTGCAAAGAAGATTCAAGAAAGTAATCACACCTACAGGATTGCTTCAAGAAGCACTACCGATCACTGTCACAATCGCTTCAGAAGGCAGCAAAGAATGCTATCACTCGAGGTCGAGGGTTTGTGAAAGAGGGAGGGGGATCGAGGGGTTCACTTGGTGGGGACAGACGACAGACCTGATGATAATGTTACCTCCCTAGAAAGAAAGGGAAGGGTATGGGATGGGATTAGTGTCGAGATTAGAGACTTGTTTTTTTGTAGAGGAAGAAAAAGAAGGGTCTAGATGGTCCGTTTTCCAGGGGCATCAATCACTTTGGTCTAGAGAGGTAGGTTTGCTTTGGTTTTCCCGTGGAGTTCCTATCACCACCTCATTTAATCAAGGAAGGACCAATATAAGTATTTAGACAATACTTGCACACACACTTGGCTCAACTTTATGAGTAATTGTTGGCATAAATGTGCTTTTACTTTTATTCTATCTCAAGTTGGTCGACTAGTATTGTGATCTAGACATTTGCTTTTTTTGTATACCAATGTTTGCAACTTTTGATTAAATCATATTGATAACGTTAATTAACTAGGATAAAGTGAACTGAATATGGCACATAATTGATGACAAATTAAACACATAATGTAATCCAACCATCAAACAGTATCATAATCCATTTAATTAAAGCCTCGTCGTCTTCTTCTTCACCAAATCAGCATTCCCCCTTAGCAGGTAAACCCCTTAAATCTCATTTTAGCAATATGACAAAATGATGTATACCTTAATTGAATTACATGACATTTGTAATACGAAATCCTAACTTACCATTTCCTCAGTTGTATCACATAATCCATTTCTTCTCGTCGTGGATGGGTTGGAATCGACATTTTGGAAGGCCAAGAAGGTTCAAGCAGCCAAGGGAGGAGGTGACGATGGAATTGCGTGTGGGAGGAGATGAGAAAACCCTACACTAATCTTATGTTGTTATTGTAGTAGCAGTTGCTTATGGGCCATTACAGCTCACGTGTTATTTTATTGCAACAAGAAGCAAAGAATGAAGAGGTGTAGAGAAGTGACAAACCTCGATTGGGTGCTTCTAAGGGTGAGGTGATGGGATGAGTTGGATCTAAAGATTTTCGTGGAGGGTAGGGGAAGATGTTGAAGGGAAAGGGGGCGGTTCCAGAGAACTGAGAAGAGGTGATGGTGGATGAAGAGGAGGTGGTCGTCTAGGTTGAGAAGAGACGCCAACAGGGCAAAGAGAATCTTGGTGAAGGAGATGACAGTGATGAGGTTGGAAGCAGAGCAAATATGGAGACACGAGAAATTTTATTTACTTTTTTTCTTTTATCAATACTCGAACGATTGTATGTTATTTAAAATTAGTTTATCATAAAAATGAAGTATATTTATATCTTCTATAACCCACATCTCATTTAATACTTTCATTATTCTAGTTTAACAAAATTAAAAGCTATAAAAAATAATTTTCATATCATTAATCGAGGTTAATAATTTGTGATTATATTCCTTAATTTAAACCTAAGTTTATATTAATGTTGAGTTTATGTAAAGGCAAAATGCAAGATTTTCCAAGGAATTAAAAGTTTTTAGAGTGCGTAGAACTTCCAAAGCTTATGATAAGGAATTGAATGATCACTCTTCTTCGCATCTAGGACACAGATAACAAGCATAGAACACTAAGAATTAAGTTCAAAAACCAAAGTCTCATTGCAAATACGCATGCAAAACATCTTTGATCAAGCTCTTAAGACTCAATTAAAAAGTGAAACAATAAATAATACGTTAAATGTACAAACTTATCCTAAATCACAACAAAGCAAAACTATCGGTTGCAGTTCAAAAAAATAGAAAAACAATCCATGATATTGATGAACATGTACTTAGAATGGAGATGAAATTAAATGAAAAAAGAGCTGTTGCTGGTGCCTAGTGGTGATGTTGATATTGCATGCATGGAAAGGAAATAGAGGGCCTAAACAATGAAGGAGAGGGGTCGGATAGGGGAATGGGATGCGATTGGTGTTGAGATAGAGACTTGTTTCGTTGAGGAAGAAGAGTCTAAATGATCTGTCTTCGAGAGACATCCATCACTTTGGTCCAAAGAGATGGGTTTGGCGAGGTTTTCTTATGGGAATCCCATTATCACCTCATTTAATCAAAGAATGACCCAATAGAAGTATTTAAACTACTTAGCTTGTATACTCACTCGACCTAGTTTTATAATTACTTGTTGGCATACATTCACTTCGGCATTTAGTCTATCTCAAATCGCTTAACTAATACTATGATCTAGACATTTGCTTTTTCTATAGAATGATGTTTGCAACTTTTGACTATATCATATCAATAGCATATATTTTAATTTACCAGGATAAGGCAAATTAAACCCATATTGTAATCCAAGCACTAAACAATGATGTGGCATCATGATCCATTGAATTAAAGCCTCATCATCTCGTTCTTCATCAAATCAGCATTCTTGTTCGTAGTCCCCTCAAGAGGTAAACCCCTCAAGTCTTATTTTGGCAACATGACAAAATAATCTATATCTTAATTGAATCACGTGACCCTAACCTACGATTTCCTAGTTATCAGATGGGTGTGCTCAAGCAAATAACCTTAAGTTAATGAGAAGAAGAAGAAGCCAAGAATGTTGATAATGTGAACAATAGTAACAATCAATATAGGATGGACAATCTCTTACTCGATACTAAGGTCCCTTAGCTCTATATTTGTGCCTTTATCAACCCCTTTAGCTCAACTCAACAGAAGAGATGTTAGAGAGAACACCTCAAGCTTTATTAAGAGTGATTTCCAAAAGGTGATGGGCTTCCAAGCTAATATGGAGTACATAATACCTTCTTAGGATACTCTTTATTGGTGTATCTGGGCTACATAATAAATCTAATTTGAAGGGCACATTATAGTTATATTTCCATCTTCTTAGTAGATTAATGTAATGCCTGTGAAGTCATTACCCTAAAAGGACTATCAAATAGGGCAAGACTTGCATCTTAAATAATGCAAAATAGAAAGGTGAATAATAAATGAAAAAGAATATAATTATACATTATTACAAGCTATGAATATATTCCACCTAGTCATCCAATTAAATTTTGCGTTGAATTTTGTGCCATCGGTGCCATAGCTCACGCCATCATCGTTGCAACTTGTGAACCAATCAAAGAGAAGATTACGACTAGGAACCTTAATAAAGTCCTCTATTACATTACTTGAGGGATCATTTTCAATTAAAATTTTCTTAGCTATTTAGAGATTAGTATGACCAAATGAGGCCAATCTCAGAGGTGAATTTCCAATGAAATAGTTGGAAGCGAAGGGGACCATCGTGAGGGAGATGGTAAGAGTGACACAAGAGAAACAACATATTAATGTAACAATCCAGGTAAGGAACTTTCCTATTGAAGTTTTCAAGTTAGAATGGGATGATTGCTTGAATATAAAAAACTATGCATCCAAGTTCTACTTGTCATTCTACTAGGGTTCTTAAAATGCAAAAACAATGGGAATGAGTTGTTGTGAGCTTAAAACTAGCAATGGCCACTTCCTCTTGCTAAGTGGAATGTAATTTATTGTAGATTGCACTGTTTTATGAGCATTGGTCAAACTATCTTGTTGAAATAAAATATGCAGAATAAATCAAACAAAAATATCAAAGCATTGCAATGGAGCATTTGGTTTTACATTGAAACCCCTCTCATGAGAAGGGGAGAAAGTCATGGGAGAAGCACCCCCATGGGCATGATCCTGTAATATTTCTTCTCAAAGACAAATGGGGGGTACAAGAGCCTTTATATGGGCCACTACACACCTCTCTAGTTCCCACTTCCACCATATCGGACTAAACATGTAATTGGATCTTCACATTATCCAATTACCCAACAAGAAACATTCATCTCTTTCAATACTCCTTATTAAGTTAGTGCATGAAATACTCAGCTTGTACAACATAATTCCTCACTTTCACAAGTGGAACACAACTCTCAACTAGTGCAACTAGGTCATGGCTTTCCATGTCAAATGATGACAACTACATCATCGTTCTTACTTGTAAGCATGTATACTGATGACGACCGATAAATGTATAGTTAATAAATATTACATGCCTAATTTAGCTTAGTCCTAGCATATTCATGTGTTTATATTGTTGCATTTCATGCATTTAGGTTATGCATACATATTTAGATTAATAAGTGTTTTTATAACACTAATTGATGTGTTTTAATTGTAGGAATAAATGAAGCCCAAAAGAACAAGACAAGACAAGATAAGGCAGGAATGCAAATACAGAGGGACACGTGGCACATCCACAACCTCTCTACACCTTAAACCCTAAGACAACCATTCTACATCTAGCCTTGCCCTAAATCTTAGACAACTCCACATCACCATTTATTCTTCATCCAAGGGCTACTAGACACCAACCTAATTTTAGCAATAAATACCTACTCCATGATCCATCTAGACCTTACACCCTCCATCCAACGGCTTAGAGTGACAACTTATTTTTAGCCAAAGACCATCTACATGGCCGGCCACAAACCTCCTTCTAGAAGCCACCATGGCTAGCCATTTTAGGTCCCATCTTCACCATCCATTTGCCATCCCAGGATCCTTGAAACTTGACCCAAAAACCAACCTAATCCACTACTATAGCCAGCCCCCAACTCCCTCCTAAATACCCTCTATGGCTGGCAAAAAATAGGATTGAATCCATACCCTCCATCTCCTTATCAATGGCCCACACACATCCATCATGGTCGACCAAGATGAGCTCAATCCGCACCATTGAAACCCCATCCTAAGGCCTACTTTAAACCTTAGAAAACCTACCCAATCCTAGCCTTTGATGCAACCAAACCACATCTCAACTCTCCACCCCAAGACCAATCCAAGAGCCTTCCTAATACCCAAGCCTAGAGTGACACTTGTCCATTCCTAAGTAGCCCTCTACTTCTATAAATACACTAGCCTAGCTCCACCTTAAGACCATCTCTTCCCCTTCTTCTTCCTCTCCATTTTCTTCCACTACTTTCTTCCACCACCTTCATAAGCCTTCCTAAAGTGGAAACCCTAGCTTCATTATGGCTAACTACTCTCTCCTTTAGCCTTCCTTAGGTACAACATCTCCCTAGCTTAAGTCTCCTTACCTTAGCTCCCTCCATAGCCACCTTCCTACCACCATAACCCTAACCCTAAGCCTTCCTCTACCTCCACACCCCCTAGCCTAGGTCTACGCTTAGATGTTCCCTTAGGTTCCATATTCTACCTCCTTCATACCATCTCAAGGGCAAGAAGATTGGGTGGAGCCTCTACCACCACCACCTAGTGACTTTTGCACCTGCTCTAATCTCCAGCAAAATTTTTGCTTTTGTTTCTCATTTTATGTTTTAGTAGTAGTTTCATTTTTATTATTGTCTTCTCTTTCTATGTTTTCTCTCAGTTCTTTTCATTATTGCTATCACTTATAAGCAACTCTCTCTTTGATTAATGAAAGTCTCAGTTCATACCATTCATTTCTGTTTATTCTCCTTTATTATTAGCTTTGTTTATTTTGATGCTTGTAGCTAGATTTCACTTTGATACTTAGATTTAGATCATAACCTCTCCTCACATTGTGCTCCTCATTCAAAAAAAAAGAAATCAGAAAAGATAAAATGCCAAAAATATAATAAAAGAACATTTAGAAAGATGATCAATTGAAAGTTGACTCTCTGCGAATGACCTGAATTCTTGAGTCTATTTTATATTTTTGCAAGTTCTATACTCTATTAATTTAAAATGATCACAGATTTTGCACTGTAATGATGAGTTTTTTCCTTAAGCGATTTTCTGTGAATCAATGACACATCAACATAGGCTAGAGTATGACAGATTAATTGCTAAGTTGGCTTTGATTGGCCTCTCATAGAGACTACAAAATGGTGTTGGTGCCTTACCCATTGGAGATCTTAGAATTAGTCTCTCCCTTGGAGACCTCAAAAGTAGGCCTCTCCCACATAGAAACTCCAAGTAGGCCTCTCCTATATGAGAATTGAGTACCAGACCTCTCATATACAAAAATCTTTTCAATAGACTCCTCTCTCATATAAGGACTAGGAATATGCTCCTCTCATATAGGGACCAATATTGAACTTCTCTCATGTAAGGACTTCAAAAAATGTGTCTCCCTCATTTGCGGTTCACAATAGGCTCTCATACATGTCTAACACTCCCCCTTTCTCCCATACTACTAGCATGGGAGAAGCTACATATGGAAGAACAAAACAAATACAAAAAAGCTTCCCCTTTTCTTCTCTTCCACTTCATTTTTTTTTCCTTCCTTTTTTTCTTACTTATTTTTCTATCTTCTCTCTTTCTCTCACTCCCTTTTAAATCTATCCCATTTTTCTTCTTCTTCTTCTTCTTCTTTTTTAATTTCTCTATTTTGTTTCTCCTTCCTTTCTTCTTCCTTTTTTTTGTTTTTGTAAAGTTAACAAGCAAAAACCAACATAAAAGAAAACAAAGGCTAAAAATGCAAAATGCCCACATGTCTTCCTCCTTAAGTTAGGGTTCAAAGAACCCAATCACAACGTCGAATTAGATTGAGAAGGCCTGCCATCCTCGCAATGTCCTGCGAGATCTTCGCTACGCAAGATCTTTGTCGCAATCTCAATAGCGCGAGATCGCCATGCATCGATCTCATGTAAGGGATCACCATTGCCTTCTTCGTGGTTGGCAATAGATGCTTTGCCAACTCACATGAGATCTTTGTGCGACCAATAATAAAGGACAGAGATGATAAAGGGGAGCTAAGAGCGATAGGATCATCGGCTACAAGTGGTCGAAATTGATTCCAAGTGATTGAAACATTGATGCCGAAAATCATGGAAGGGCTTGTGTAGTGGCCAAGTTTGGTAGGGCGACACAGGATTGGGCCTAATGATAGTTAGAGGTGTTGTTGATGTTGTTGTTGTTGCTTGTGGTCCTTCAGCCTATGCCAATTCGACTTTGATGTGAATGAACTAGTCACTTTGGGACCTCTTGAACTTCTTGACCCTCTTCTTGACGATCTTCTTTGAGAGCAATGGCACTGCCATGATTGTTCCTCCTTTAAAAAGAATCTTTGTAATACTGGTAATGGTGGTGGAGACAAGTGACGTCGTTTTCATTGATATGGAGAAGCATCCTTTCAAATTCGTCAATCTTTACTGTTCTCCTCCTCTGGGAAACTTCATTAGGTGTCATCGGATCCATACAATTTCACTAATGTCAAAATTCTCATGAAGTAGTGATGATGCGATCAAAACCTTCCTATTATCATTGACCTCGAGAAGCATGTCCTCGATTAAAAACCCATCGCAAATAAAATTTGCAACAATATTATCAATACCTGGAATCAAATGCATGAACAAAGAGGAATTAAACACAAAAAAAAAGAAATTAGAATCAATCTAACAAAAATATCTCAGCATCGCAATGAAATACTTAGATTTATGTGGACACCCCTCTCACAAGGAAATGAGAGAAAATCACACGAGAAGCCCCCTTAAGGGTGTGATCTTGTAATATTTATTCTCAAAGACAAATGGGGGTATAAGGGCCTTATAAGGCCAGCACACGTCTCTAGTTCCCACTTCCATTATGTGAGATTAAACAACTTGTAATTGAATCTCCACATTATCCAATCACCCAACAACAAACATTCATTTCTCTCAACATATCTAATCAATAGACTAAATTCTCAAGAATTCAATAAGTTTTCAGATGATTTAATCCACTATAGAAGTTGTTTAGGAATGCCTTGATTTAATAACCCTGATCGAAGATCTGAATATTTAATCAAATACCATACTTTAAAACAAACCCAACGACACCAATAGTATGCAAATCGAAATCTATTTGAATAATAATGCACAATCGAAGTGGAAACTCGCATAATTCTAGTTTCAGTGATCCAGACCTTAGATCGACAATCTAAAAATTTATTTAGATTCCTAGTGTCATGAGGACTTTGAAGATATACTTCGCATGGCGATCGAGCCCTAGATACGCAAAATGCATGTGAACTTGTGTGTAACTCGTAGGTAGACCCATATCGCACAAATGACCTTGAATTTGAAATTCAAGAATCACATGGGATTTCCTATCTCTTAATGATTTTGATGGTGTGTATTTTATGAAAGTCGGGGGTCATTTGATCTAGATACGAGCTTGCTCATAGTAACAATAATGATAATAATAAATAAATGAATAAATTCCTAATCCTACCCTTATTCCTCCCTCATGTTTGCCTTCCCACACATATAGAAACCCATGCCAAAGAAAACCCCTACCCTACGTAAACCCTACCTCCTACACCATAGAAGAGAGGCATGAAGCGAGACAAAGAAGTGACAACAGCGACAAGAGAGTAGTCAGAACACGAGTCAAAGGTGGCAGCGACTGTGAGCATCGATGTGGAGGTTAGTTTCTCCCTGTCCATGCCTTGTTGGGTCGTGGGGGATATGATGTAGACCAGATACTTTGGTGGGTTGGTGGAAGATGGTCGATGGTTGATTGATGCTATACCTCGTTGGCAAGTCAATGGTATACAATGGTGGGTATACCCACCTGCACCTTAAAGGAGGGAGGGGAAGCAAGTCATAAAACGATGATGCATGAGGCGACAGAGTGTGGTTGGCTGGTGGGTAAATGTTAGAAGGAGACTAGCTATTGTAGGAGGTTAGTAACTACCCCCACAGTTGACATAAGAAGAGGAGAGGAAGAGAGATCATATATATATATCCATCTCTATATCTTATCACTATCCTTATCCACTTCAATCCTTATCTCATTCTCATCCTTATCCATTTCTATTCTCTTCCTTATCCACTTATTAATTAATGAAATAGAAATATTTCCACTCATGTCCCTAAAGTTGATGTTTTTCTTTTTTATTTATCTACCATTTTAACCATAATAGTAATGGCTATATTATTTATTTACACTAGTTCTTGTGGTTTCTTCCTATGCCAATTAGGTCATTACTCATTTGTGTGACAGTGTATGGCTAATTCTTATACACGGTGAAATAAAAGGAAAATTCCTTAGCTTTATTAAGAAAAACGTACATCCAGGAAATGCAACTAGAAGCATTTCTACCATTGTTCCTCTACACCATCCAAACTTTTTACTTTGTATTGCTTCGCTAATTTGAAAGAACGTCCCTTATGGGCTGCGTTAATCTAATTTTGCTCTATCTGCATAACTAGATAACAGCTATCTGACATTGTTTAATGGTTTATTTCTTGTTGCTCCACTAACTTAAAATCACTTGCTGGATTGATAAACATAGCACTTATACCTGCTTTATTTGCTTGAGGTCGTAATTAACAAATCCGAAGTAAGACCTACTTCCTCCCATCCTGAGTTGTTTGGTGATATGTTTTCTTGGCAATTGCCCATTCTTTTTTTAAACTCAAAACTTAACCATGCGACCAACTTCTATATACAAGAAAATTTAGTAGCTTGTGGTAAGGATGACTATTAATTGTATTGTAATTAGTAGATTTGATACACGTTATTATCTAATGAGACTCACCATCAATTGCGTTTAATACACTAGTAAGTTAAATCTTAATACGTTAGACTTTCTTTGATTCAATTTACTTGGGCTTAATTTTTTTTTGCTCAGTTAACAACTAGAATATTCTTATCTGAGTTCCATTAAAAAGTGACTCTGAGAGCGGATAGGACTTATGGGGAAGTGAGGGACGCTCCGGTCCTCTTCACAGCCAGGCTACTTTGCGTCTACCGCGAAGAATAAAAATACAAAGTAATTTACCTTGTTTCTCACACCTCCCAGTAGTAAACTAAGCTCTCTAAGCAGTATCGTAACGTACAAAGTTCCAGAACCAGAAAGTTCCATATTATCCACTTACTACACATGCCACGAATCTATTTCACCCTGTTTCTATTTGCCCCAAGATCACCGTCGCCCTACTTTCCTTTGAGACATGAGAAGTTGGTCAAACAAAAAAGATAAATATTGCTTCTCTTTACATTCAACTTGGACACATATGTCAAAAGGCACAAAGAGCCCTTTCTACATCAAGAATACATGTACAACTGATTACAAGAACGACCCAAACTGACTGTCCATGACTCCAAGCCCCTTCACTACACGATACTTTTCATTTTTCACAAAATTACAAGTAGAAGAAAGAGAGAGAAAAGTTTCACAAAGTCATGATTTTCCATTGCATTAGGATGAAAGCAGCTGATCTTTCTTTTTGTATCATATCTTTACACTCTTCTTTCCTGATGGCGTGCTCAAAAGACACACTCAAATGGTCTCAATGAGCTTAACATCACCTAAAGTCCTCATACCCAAAAAGAAACAAATTCGTAATTCCTTATCTTGCAACCCTGCAACTTCACAACCTCCAGAATACCGGAAAAAAACTGTGACTTGATGAATTTTGAGGTCTCCTCAAAGCTCTCTCCCAAGTCAAAAAATACAAGAATATAACAGAGGGATCATCATATAGATAAAACTACCATGCAGCTTAGCCAGGAAGAAAACTACCTTGAAATGTAATAGGCATCTGACTTTGATGGCTTGTAGAGCGAAAATGACGAGATAACAAAATGCAACCCTCTGTTAAGATTTCTACCTCATTCTCAACGGTATAGATCCACCAGAAATGCATTCATCAACAGCCTGCAGCCTTCAAGAAACCATCATATGGACTTGCTGCAGGTAACCGGAAAACTTGTGGATGCTGCTGATATTCTGCAGAGCAAAGCATTGGCATGGACCCATAACATGGCACTTGTGGTGCAACAACTGGATTTGGCTCAACAAAAGGATTTCCAGGCTGCAGTACTTCCAAATGTCAACACAACAAAACAGGTGATGGAAATAACAAGAAAAAGCATGCTCCATGCAAATATATATAGATGCGATATATGAGGTACAATCATGTTCAGATATTTAAGAAAATTAGGGAAAGCAGGAAGCCATTTGATGAGGAAACCAATGGCGGAAAAGAAAAGCGACCCTATGAAGACTCTTTGGATACAAGTAAAAATTAGTGGGCCCGGAAAAAACAATTAAAGAAATAACACAACAGCCAAAGAAACAAAAAGGACACGCGCAGGATGACAAGGAAACATAATGCCTATGAGTAAAGCTTCTTTCGCACTTCACCAAAGAGAGGTAAATAACTGTCTTGTCAAATCATCAAGACAGAAATAACTTGTACCAAAATAAAACAGCTAAGAGAACAGTTTTCTTTGTTATATACTGCAACTTCACAAGATTTTTCTAAAACGTAAAGAGAAATATGCTTATCAAGATAAAACGTAAAATGTATGCTTATTAACCTCTTTGTACAAGAAATGTAAAATGTAAGATTATTTAATTTAGCTTGCTTCTCTTCACACTTTCTTCTAAAATGTAAAATTTAGCAAATTTCTAAAATATGCTTTTTCTAAAATTGCACATCAAGCAAAATTGTGTTGATAAAGTTCTCATAAGATTCTAAAATGTAAAAAAGTTTATATGAAGATGTATATGGAATGAGATTGATCCTCCAAGCACAAAACTGGGATTCTGATAATCATAAATCTTCCAACCAAAATTTTATAATCTTTACAGTAGTATCAAATTGTAAACAGTAAAACCTGGCGGTGGTTCATGGAGCTAAGCATTTGTAAATTTGTGATACAAACTTGGTTCAAATGGTGAAATAAATGATGTGGAGGTCCAAGCTAGACTGTACTGCATGCATACTGAGGACGATATCCTCAAATAACTAGGGCCCAAATAGGATGAAGGAATGCACAGATTTCACGTAATAATTCAGGTGAAAGGTCAGAATAATGCATGGTGAAATAAATTTTAATAAATAATGACATAACTAACACTGATGCAATGGCTTTTCGGCAAACTACGTAACTTATCTAGAAAGAAATAAATATGAACATATCTCTACAGCAACCGTTAGCAGTTTTAAGGTGCATGCATGTGATTTGATACACAGAAACAAACTTGAGAAATGCCATACCAGTTGGAAAGGATTGGTGTAGGAATATGCGAAATTGACTTCATGATTAGGTTGAATGGACCCAATGAGCAAAATTTCTTGTCTTTGTTGAGCATCTACAAAAACTGACAATTTTTCTTGTTTCCCCATAAGAAGAGCCTCGCACTGGCTGGCCATTTCTTTGAAGGATACATCGGGAGCATCAGACTCTGAATGTCCTTCAACATGATTTGTGGTATTTGAAACCTGCATAAAAAAGCAAATATAATCTAAGGTGGAAAGGAGGTAAAAATATGCACTGGAGTTAATTCGTTTTCCACTAATAGAGTATGGTATCTATTTTGAAAATTAAAAGGTAGTAACGCTTTGCACATTTTTTTCTTGAGTTCTACTTGAATGACCGAGAATTTACGAGCAGGGAATATCACTCTTAGTGAGAAAACAGAGCTTTGTGCTAGAAAAAGAATAGCAAAAGGGGAGAATAAATACCAAGAACTATATCCAAGCATCAATTTCTAGTCTGATTACCTGTAAGATATATTAGAACTGTTGCAAGAGGAATAAGGGCTTATAACAGGACAAAGAGTCAAAATGTAGAAGAAGGCAGATTGTCAGCTGCTAACAGCAACCATTGAGATAAATTTCTAATAAATATACAATATGCAGCATCAGTTCCAGCATAAATGCAATAAGTTCTTATGCAAATATTAAACAATAATACGATTACGAATTTAGTTAGTATTGGCATAACACTCTAGTTATCATTTTCTTTCTAATTTTAAACTGTTCCATTATTTATTTTGTCCTCCTAGACTTATGTTGCAATCTACCCAACACCTCTCTATATAAAGAGGTGTATGATTTCATTTGAGAAATAAGATTATTCATTTTCTCCAACTTGATATCAGAGCGGCAATTTTAGATCGACGCTCCGATATCCCACCCACACTAGCCTCCGAAACCCGTCCACCCTAATCCTAGATCTCCCCGCCGGCCTCCTCCCAGCAGGGCACCACCCCTACTAGGCCATCGCTGACCTCCAGGAGGGAGTAGCGTCACCCAACAGGGCCTGCGCGTGTCGCCCAGCACAGTAGCACCCCCCCAAGGCATCCTTGCGTGCGCCTAGCAGGCACTTCTGCTGTCGTTGCTATTTCCATTCGCTGCTACTACGGGTAGTGGTCGTTGTTGGCGACTAGATCTTGTCGGCAAGAGGGGGCAAGAGGGAGTAGCACCCCTTAGGAGCAGTGTTAAGGTTGTCCCCATACCTTAACATGCGCTAAGGATTAATCTAAGGGATACTTGTGACTTTTGGGATGGTATCTAGGACCTCTGGATTTTAGATTTCATGATCAAGAGATCATGTTCTTTCTGATTTCAGAGTTTTTCAGGTCTAAATATTGATTTCAGATCGCGTTCGTGGCATCTTGTGGCAGTCCTAAGGCACGATGGCCTCTTCAAGCTCTTCAGAGGCGTCATCGGTTACCGCGACGGACATCGTGAGTTACAAAATTCCCTTCTTTGTTCCTATCGCCAAGTTAAATGAGACCAACTATACGAGATAGTCTCAGACGTTTCTCATTATTGTCAAGGGACATGATGAGCACATCTTAATGGAGTTGGAGCCACAAGATAAGACAAGAAAAAATGCCACATGGAAGAAAGATAGTACAATGGTTCGTTCTTGGATAATAAATTCTATGGAGCTTCAGATTAGAGATGGGATCATGTACTACAAGACGACCAAGGCGATGTGAAATTCTCTGTGTGATACGTATTCTCATGAGAAAAATTCCAGCAAAGTGTTTGAGATCCATCATGCCATTGGTGGTCTGAAGCAAGAGGGCCAATCACCGTCCCAGTATTATGCTACTTTGAAGGGGCTCCTAGAAAAGTATAACGCCTACTGTCCTATCTGCACCTGTGCCACTCAGAGGGCACACAGGAAGGAATATGCAGTCCATTAGTTCTTGGGTGGACTTGGATTAGATTATAAGGCTACTAGGTCCTAGATCCTGACTCTTGCTGAGCTTCCATCACTTGAGGAAGCATATAGTTGGGTGAGTAGGGTGGTTGTTCAACCATCCTTGTCAGATGTTGGACAAACTTCTACTTTAGTGGCTGCTACACATAGTGGACGTGGAGCTTCATCTACAAGGGGGAGAGGATGTGGTGGTCGGGACACAACTGGCAAACCTCACACCATATGCTCACACTGTGGCAAGGTTGGTCACTTAGAGGCCTCCTGTTGGTCGAAGCATGGTAGACCCCCTATGGCCAACCAAGCCATCTCTTCTGAGGAGGCAAGCAACACATGGTGTCACGTGATGACTACAATGCCGTTGTCCAGCGTCTCACTCAATTGACCCAGGAGACTGCTACTACTACTGATACTGTTGTATTGACCTCCTCAGGTATAGCTTCTGCTTATATTATCTCTGGTAGTGGTATTTCTGACAGTGCCTTGTGATCAGTAGACTCAGGAGCCTCCCAGCATCTCAATGGTGATCAGACATGCTTTAGATAGGTTCAGACTATTCCTTCTGGTAGATTTGTTCAAGTGGCAGATGGTAGACAATGCAGAGTACACGGCAGAGATGTGGCAATGACTCCTTCATTGACTCTGCCTAATGTTCTTTATGTTCCTAATTTTCTGATTAGTCTTTTGTCAGTTAACAGAATTACAAAAGACTTGCATTGTCGTGCTATTTTTTATAAGTTGGGTTGTATTTTTTAAGATATACTCACAGGGAGAACAATTGGTGGCAGACATAAGAAGAGGGGTGTGGATCGCCTAATTCAGACTCCTTTTGCTGCTATGTCTCAAGGCGAGGTCGCTTTTAGTACTAGTACAACTCTTTAGTGGCATCGTCATCTTGGGCACCTTTCACTGGATAGGCTACGACGTGTCATCCCTCATATATCGCCTACCACTGAGATTTTGTGTGATGCATGTCAGCTAGGAAAGCATCACAGAACTAGTTTTCCTTCTAGTTCTTCTTAGAGTTCTGCTGCGGTTTTTGATTTATTGCATATGGATATATGAGGTCCTAGAGTGTCAGATAGACTTGATCATAGATTCTACCTGCTTATTGTGGATGATATTTCCAAGATGTCATGGTTATTTCTATTAAAGAATAAATTAACTATTTGGGTCTATGATTGAGACATTGATTTTGCAAATAAAAACTCAGTTTTCTGCCATTGTGAAAATTATACGATCTAATAATGCCTTAGAGTTTTATACAATCAAGTTAGAATCCTTTTACAGATGTCTTGGGATTGTTCACCAGACACCGTGCCCCTATACTTCACAGTAGAATAGCGTAGTTGAGAGAAAACACTGTTATGTGTTAGATGTGACTAGAACATTACTTATTCAGTATAATGTGCAACAGGTTTACTGGTGAGATGTAGTGTTAACTGCATGTTATTTGATTAATAGGTTGCCCAACTCAACTATTCAAGAACAGGTTCCATGGCAAGTTCTTTATCCAGAGAAAGAACTGTTTATTGTACCACCTCGTGTTTTTGGCTGTGTAGCCTTTGTCCATGTTTTAGGACTTGGTAGAGATAAGCTAGCTTCGAGGGCAGTGAAGTGTATTTTCTGGGATACAGTAACACCCAGAAAAGATACAAATGTTATGACCCACGAGACAAGAAGCATTATATGACTGTAGATGTCACTTTCCACGAGCCTATTCCATACTTTTCTACTGATGGCAACAGGTGATGTTTAAGGGAGGCTCAGTCTCTATGCCTGTTCCATCAGTTCCTTAGGAGTAGATTCCTATCACACACAATGATGATACTACTACTACAGAGACTTCTACGAGGTAGGAGGCAGAGATTACTCATGTATACAGGTTACCTGTTACATACAGACAACATACATGGTGTCAAGAACACCCCCCCCCCCCCACCACCTCAGCCACTTGTCTCCTCCCCTGGTCAGGTATTTCTTGATACTGACATAAGTTGTCCTAATAGTGATTGTGCAGGTTCTTCTGATGAGTCTACTTTCCCAATTGAGCAACAGGTTACACGTCCTATTGATACTGAGATTATAGAAGAGGATCTTGACCTTCTGCTTGCTGTTCGGAAGGCCCCCTGCAGTTGTGCCCACTACCATACTACAGGAGCAATGTCTACTCTGCTAACCTTGGGAGATCGTTTGCTATGTTCATTGCTGCTCTTTCTGTGACACAGATTTCTATGTCCTATCAGCAAGCCATGCTAGATCCGAAGTGGCGTTAGGTCAAGGAGGATGAGATGGATGCTTTATGTTCCAAAGGGACGTGGGAACTTTCTACTTTGCCTAATCACGCCAAGATAGTAGAGTGTCGCCAGGTCTTTGCTCTCAAGTACAACCTAAATAGCACTATATCTCACTACAAGGCGAGGTTGGTAGCAAAGGGATTTACCCAAACGTATAGGGTAGATTTCTTTGATACATTCTCTCTTATAGCCTGACTTCCTACTGTTTGCATTCTATTGTTTGTTACTGCTCACTATGACTAGTCTCTTCATCAATTAAATATGAAGAATGCTTTTTTGTATGGAGATTTTTAGTAGGTCTACATGCAACAGTCTCCCAAGTTTGAGACTGAGGGGGGCCGTGTATGTAGACTAAAGAAGGCCATTTAGGGCCTAAAGTAGAGCCCGAGGGCTTGGTTCCAGAGACTGTCAGAGGAGGTACAGACCATGGGGCTTGTGAGGTCTTCTACTGATCATTCGCTCTTTGTCAGGAAAAACTTAGGGGGAGTTATGCCACTCCTTGTCCATGTTGATGATCTCATCCTTACTAAGGATGACATTGCTGTGATAGCTAAGGTGAAGTTGGCTGAAGCCTTTGTGATGAAAGATTTAGGTGAACCCAGATATTTCCTTAGCATTGAGGTGGCACGCAGAAAAGAGGATATTATTCTCAATCAGCGCAAGTATGCTCTTAATGTGTTGTAGGAGATAAGGATGCTGGGGTTTAAGCCTGCCAATATACCACCTATAGATCCCAAAGGACATCTCTATGATATAGACTCTCCGCCTATAGATAGCAGATCTTGTAGGCAATTGGTTAGTAAGCTATTATATCTTACTACTACACGTCATGTTCTCTCTCTTGCAGTAGGAAAATTCAGTCAGTTCATAGGCAAACCAACCAAATAGCATTAGGATGCTGCTATTCAGGTGCTTAGATATGTGAAGAAAGCACCTGACAGAGGTATTATGTTTCAGAAGGGCACGTCTATGAGTATTGTTGACTATTCTAATGCGAACTATGCAAGTTGCATGGCAGACAAAAAGTCAACGGATTTTTGCATTTATGTGACAAGCAATCTTGTGACCTGGAAGAGTAAGAAGCAATAGATGGTATCCAGGTCTAGTGCAGAGTTAGAGTAATGTGCTATGGCATAGACAGCTACAGAGATGGTCTGGGTCAAATCAGTGTTGCAGGATCTACATGTCTAGGTGGAGAGATCAATGGAGATGAGGTGTGATAATCGCATTGCTACTTACATTGCAAACAACCTAATGTTCCATGAATATACGAAGAATGTTGATATTGATTGCCATTACACCAGTGACCTGATATAACGTAAGATTATCTACACTACGTCAGTTGCTTTTGAGAATCAAATTGCTGATACATTCACGAAGGCTCTTCCTAGATCCACATTTGACAGATGTTCCAAGCTGAGCATCATTGATACATATGCTCCACCTTGAGGGGAAGTATTGGCATAGCACTCTAGTTATACTTCTCTTTATAGTTTTGGATTGTTCTATTATTTATTTTGTTCTTCTGGGCTTATGTTGCAATCTACCCAACACCTCTCTCTATATAAAGAGGTGTAACATTTCATTTGAGAAATAAGATTATTCATTTTAGGAAAATTCCAAGTACACCCATCATGATTTTTGAAGGAAAAGGAAGGCATTATTCAATTGGGGTATGAAGTCCACCATTTGCATGACTCTTTAAGAACATGCATTCTCATCTAAACTTTCAGAGAATGATGTAAAAAGGGAGAGTCTTCATCTACCTGTTTTGTTGATCAATATTCTTAGGTTGCAGTGTTTGTGTGAGAAGTAACTCTTCAATGCTCTTAAAAACAATAGCACGGGGTTTCCTTCCTGTTGAAGAGGGGACAACAGGGAATCAGATAAGTCAAAGATGCCAATTTCATTAGCAGAGTGGACATACATGCCCTTGAAACTCTCCTACAATGTCGTGATACAGTTCAGATATTGGAGCTACGTGACACAAATGATTGAACATCCACGTCATGACCTGAACTTAGCAATATCTTCTCACCCATCCTTCAACGTAGTGTTGTGATCAATGCCTTTTCTCATTTCTTGGGTGCATACCCATAATCGCCACTAGCTTCTTTATGGAAGAATTGATACCACCAACTTGATGATCAACTTTGTCTACCTATATGTACCACTAACTTCTTTTTCTCTCTCCTTGCTCATCACATTCTAAGCCATCAACAAGGTTCTCAGATCATGAACATGACTACTCTAAACCATTTCACACAAAAAATCTTCACTATCCAAAATGCCAAAGTACTCCTTGCCTGCACCTAGAATGCTAAACTCCTCTTGACATAGATTCTTCTTTCCAAAGAAAAGCTTTAGAAGGAATATACGACTCCCCCTTGAAGAAATACACATGCAGATCATGTTATTTCTTCCTAATACTCGGATTCAGACATCTGCATCCCTTCTACGTAGCTGAGTAGCCAAAAAAAAAAACCCTTGATAGACTTTGAATCAAGTTTCTCTCTTCCAAGAGCCAAGTAATGTGTCAATCATAAGCAACAAAAACTTTTGGTGGGAGATCAAACAACTGCATATCAAGCATCAACTTGGATGGTGGGGTCTTCCCTCTCATATGAAGGCATCCTGTCTATCAGGAAGACACTTGTCATAATGACTTCTCTCCATAGAAATGCTTAGGAACAATTTGTTGGATAAGGATTGCAACTTCAAGCAAATGTTGATTCTGTCTTTCAGCAATGTTTTTCCCATGGGGTATGATTGCAACTATCATGAATAATACCTTCATCTTGGAAAAAGACTCCCAAGGTACTTGCTGGAAATGACAAGTTTTGTTGAAAAGCAAAAGGGCGGCTATTCAAATGATAACCACCCAAAATCATTTCATTCCAAAATGATGGAAATGACAAGTTGATTGGTTTGTTATTTGAGGGGCATGTTTCTGTTTATATATGTTGAGTTCTATTGTAAACAGGCATATAGACCTTGGGGCGAATCCAAATAATGCGAGGTACTATATATTGTACGCCACCTCTCTTGTTTCTAAGTGAAGAAAAAACCTAGCCTCTATGGAGCAAGAAGGACTAGGACTCTTGCTCCTGTGATTTTTCTCCCTCCCATTGAGGAGGGTTTCCATGTAAATTAACATGTCCTTGCGTGATTCCATGCTTGTGTTTGTTCTTCTTGCTTAATCAAGTTTCTACATGGAATCAGAGCCTTTGTTCATGGGGTTCTTGCTTGGTTTGAAAGATTGAGGGATACCATGAACAATCAAGATTACAAGCAAGGAAACGGAGACCATACCTTGTTCATAAAACATTGTAGAGACAAAGTTTCTCTTCTTTTGGTGTATGTTGATATAGTCATTACAGGTGATGCTCATGAAGAAATTTCGAACCTAAAAGAAGACTTGTCAAAGAATTTCAAATCAAGGATCTTGATAGCTTAAAATATTTTCTTGGCATTGAGATTGGAAGTTCTAGAGATGGATTCCTGTTATGTCAAAGAAAATATGTTTTAGACCTGTTGAAAAAAACTAGGAAGCTTGGGTGTAGACCAACTACAACTTTAGATGACGCTAATTATCCCTTGAGTATGAAGCATGGTAAACTTCTTAATAACCATTAGAAGCACATATATCATAAAATTGTTGGAAAACTCAACTATCTTACCTTGGCTCGACCTGATATCCCGTATGTTGTGAATGTCGTGAGTCAGTTCATGCATGCCCCTAAAAGTGTTCATTTTGAGGTTGTGGACCAAATAATTTTCACTTCAAGAAAAATTTCCTAGTACAAGATTATTTTTCACTAAAGGGGACAAACTTCATATAGAAAGCTATATGGATGTACACTGGGCAAGATTTGTGGATGATAGGAGATCTACTATAGGTTACGTGATTTTCCTGGGCGACAATCCCATTATTTGGAGAAGCAAAAAGTGGAATGAATGTGGAAGATCAAGTGCAGAGGCAGAATGCAAAGCTATGGTGTTTGGAATCACAGAAATGCTTTGGGTGAAGATTATATTGACAAACATGGGTATATCTTCTTATTTGCCTATGAAGTTTTATTGTGATAACAAAGTTGCTATAAATTTGGCAAACAATCCAATTCTTCATGACAAAACCAAGCATGTAGAGTTAGATCGACACTTCATACAAGAGAAGGTTGACTCAGGCAAGGTGTGCCTCCCTTATATTCAATCTGGTGATCAGATTGTTGATATCTTCACTAAAGGTTTGCCACAACATAGTTTGAGGAAGATGTTGGCAAGTTGGGCATGTTTGATATTCATGCCCAACTTGAGGGAGAGTGTTGAGTTCTATTGTAAACGGGTATATAGACCTTGGGGTGGATCCGTATAACCCAAGGTAATGTTTATTGTATGCCCCCTCTTCTTATTTCTAAGTGAAGAAAAAACAGAGCCTTTATAGAGCAAGGAGGATTAGGACTCTTGCTCCCATGATTTTTTCCCTCCCGTTGAGCAGGCTTCTGCACAAATCGATGCGTCTTTGTGTGATGCCTATGCTTGTGTTTGTTCTTCTCACTCAATCAAGTTTCTAAAATACATTATGTAAGAGCCCCAAAAGAGAAATAAATACATAGAGAAACAAATTAAAAGAGACACATAGAGCCTCAAATAGGAAAGGAACTCATACAAAAACAAATAAAAAATATACACGAAATGTCCCGATATGTCATAATATAGTAAATAAACAAACACTTTTCCAATAAAGAACGCCATGTCATACGAAAACTGCTGGTAAGGAACCAGAGTCACCTGTCAATGGATGGTCTGGACGTGGTATTGTGAATTTATCATTCTCCTTTTAGTTGCATTTATGTTGAAAACTAACGGCTTGCAAGCACTTGCATCTTTTAACATGCATCAGGTTTCATGTGAACTATAAATGTTGAGCATTTTTGTTTATATAGAAGCACCTATCCTTGTGCCCACAGTTTACTGAATTACCATAACACAATCTTGACACAACACCCTGTTGTGGCCTAGACAACAACATAACCAGCACAAACCTGCAGGGCTTAACACGACAAGGTGCTTCAAAAAGGAAAGAAACAACCATACAGGTTGGAGGTATGAAGAGAGGAGAGAGAGACTGGGATGGCAAGAAATCTCAACCAGATGAGAACAAAGCAAAACTCTCAACAGTCTAAGGACAGAGATCTAAGTTCTCTGATATATACCAACCATTTGTGAAGTCATGAGTTTCTTTATGAGGTCCAAACCTACTCTTGATGCCTTGTACCAGCTGTATAACGGTTTGCATACACAATTTACAGCTTGAAAATTTCATCAAGTAAATGATCAACCTCATTGCAAGGTAAAATCTCCTTTTCCAATGTTTTCTTTTTGTCAATGAAGGTTTCTATTTTCTTTATAAAGTGATGAAGGTGAGATTGATAACATTGTCAAGCTTAAGTATTGTCATTTGCTTTATGATTTTAATGAGAATAGCAAAATGAAAAGACAGAGGGCAGAGAATGAACATACAGATTCTAGAAGCTGATCAACATCCAAAAGACTAATTTCAGCTGGTAACTGAGATTTGGTTTCTGGTGTAATATCAGACAAATCAATTAGTGCATCTTCTTCAGTAAAGCCATCAGGAGCAACCTGTTCCCACCAAAAGCATTCAGCTCATGTACATAGAAGTATCCAGGTAACACATACGTGAATCACCTTTTCTTGTAGATTATTGGAATCAAAAGGAGCAAATTCCAACATTGAATCTTGTGACTGTGCCCCCAATGGGCATGAATCATCAGGTAAAAAGTCTATGTGCAGCTGCTCCTTTATGGCAGACATCTCTGACTACAGAAGAACAAACCAGTGAAGAAGGTTTTATTAGTAATGTGCAAACTTAGTTATGCTGTGCTTCTTCCTAATGACTACAGAATAAGAAAAATATGATAAGAAATTACATCTGATAAACCTCGCAAGCTCTTCATGATTTCTAGGATCAGGACTTCCTTTGTTTGGTTCTCAGTTAATGCTATAGATGAAAGAGTAGTCATGGCAGCAGCATCATCTTCTTTAGACCCATAAACTCTACTTGGATTGTCTGGTGCTGTGTTTACTACTTGAAGTTTGTGATCTTCTATTAATTGCAGAAATGGATCAGCCTGGTATTTTTCCAGCGACATATCAGAGAAAGAGCTCATTAAGTTATTAGCTTGTTGGACCAAAAGAATTTTTTTTTTAATATCTTGAAAAGAAACCCCAATATCTCTTATGTAGAGAGATATAGGAAAGTTACAAGGATGTCCAACAGGAAATTGAAAATAAATTACAAGTACATATACTCCTACACTCCAACTCAAGTTGGGGCATAGATATCAACGATACCCAACTTATCACATAAGAATATATGCCTCTTCTTATTCAAGGTCATTGTGAGCATGCCTGTAAGTTGTAACTCTGATACCATGTTCAAAGAGAGGGTCAGCAGTTTGGGGAATTACCTAGGACAGTCCCCACTCTGATACCACGTTGGACGGAAAGAATTTTTGTTTACTATCTTGAAAGGAAACCCTAATCTCTCTTATGTAGAGGGATATGAAAAAGTTACAAGTATATCCAAAAGAAAACATAAATAAATAACAAGTACATAAACTCCCACATAGCTGAATACACAGAGATATCTTGACTTGGTCAAGTATCAGAGAATTACTCATCTAACCAAGAAACTGTGAAATGTAAGCCAACCTCCCAACTTTTTAACATACAATATCAAATGCCATGAGCTTTGATGAAAAGAAAAGCATACGTGCTAATCATCGGGTTGGATTTTTCAAAAGCTACATGTTTAACAAAATTAAATTCTATGCATTTTTTGCATCTTTAACAGGCACACTAGGTACTTTTCTTTTGAAACAAAAATTACATGTTTGACATGATTATTTAATACTAGGTATTTTATTTCAGTGACGATTGGATGATTGCTTCACCATCCTACAGACAATTTTATTCATGGAAGCAACATGCATATGCTACTGTTTAGTACCATAATACTCAGAAACCAAATACTTACTGTTTTATCAGTAAGAGATGCCTTCACACGAGGTACCATGGATAAAATATTGTATGCTTTTGAAGAGAATACTAACATGCTCGAAGCCAAAGTAAAGAGAGAACGCTTGCGTGATGGTGGTAGGGCACCTGAAGAGTGATTTGCATAACCAGGAGTCAGGATCTTGTGGCAGTCATCATCCTTTTTTTTTTTCGGGGCGGGGAGGGGGAGGGGTTGTGTGCAAAGGGCAGTAATCAAATTTTTGCCCATCAAATAAGAGTCAGGAGCACCTAAATGCCACTGAATGAGTTCAACCATGGCTGTAGATGCTTGACATGATTATTCAAAACTTGAGTAAATGCAGTTTTTTTATTAAACATGTGTGCAAAATTGATAAAATAAAAATGAAAGTACACAGCAACTTCTTCCATATTCATGGCATTGAATAAAGAGACATGTATATTCTTAAGTGCTTATTGCTTTGTAAAAGACCCCACTTCTAGAGTTGTCTTGTCATGATCTTTCTTTTTTTTATGGATTAATTTACTACTACAATACCCATTGGTGGACTTTACTAAAGGAAACATGCATGGAAAACAAGATGCACTGCACCCCTCTGGGCAACATCTCTATCCCAATCTTTTATGAAAATAGACCCGTATCATCAAGCAAAAAACAAAAGAAAAGGGATCTGCAGCTGGAAGTCCGAGAGACGGCCAATTAGAAAATGGGTTTGACACCTCTTATCCAATTAAGCCACCTTTTGAATGGTTTTCAATTATATAACCTCCATGCAAACTCTCCATCAACTTGTCTCAAAACCAAACGAACAAGAAAAGGTAGAAAGGATTCCATGTGATACGAGGATGACCTCTGAAATCAAACATGAGGAAGACAAATCTATATCCATTATGCTTTGTGGCATTGCAAACTTGCATTCATAGGGAAAAAAAGGACAAGCATACACATATCATGCAGACTCTCGTCTCACCAATCTGCCATGAGGGCGAAGCCAGACAGTGATGTGGGATGCAGTCAGGTGATGGCAATGGATTTCAGCTGATCATATAAATCATGTAATGGACTAGACATGGGAAGTTTAGTTGGACTCCAGGTAAAATTGACTGATTATGGTAAATAAGGACGTGGCAGCGATGCAGGTTAAATAATTGGTAATGAAGAAGGTAGAAATAATGTTCACAGGAGTTTCAAGGTCGAATCAGGAAACAATTGTGAGTATAAGCAACTGAATGGACTGTGAATTGACTGTAATGACAATGATTAAGGACATAAATCAAGTGTTAGTAATGATCTTGAGGTAATGCAAGATGGAAGTGCAATTTGACGTGAACTGTTGATGACACAGGTTGTCATTAGGTCAGAAATGCAAGCGACAAGAGAAACTGATGACAATGGCACACTTCAGCACATAACAAGTAAACAAACAGAATGGGGAAGTTTTTTAAGGGCAGGGGTGGAGCCGGGGGGAGGACAGGCAGAAATGGTCATTAACCTAACTTTTTAATTTCTTGTAGACTTGTATGCCACAACCTTTAGTTTTAGGTTCTTATTGATAAATATGACCTCTTTTGATTTCATCCCCTCTATCATAAATTCCTGGGTATATGCTGTTGATGCCTGACAGCAAGGGACAAAGAAACTTAGCTTTCGAAAGACTGAATCAGTTTCCCGTATACAGGGATGATTAACTGATTATTATTTTCCTAAGTTTATTCATGTTGAATTTTTTGTTTTGTTCCAAAAAGTTTTTTGAAAAGTTTTTGTTTCAAAAAGTTCATCCTTATGTGATTAAATGGCTGGCAATCCAAACATGGATAGCTGAAATAAACTAAAACATAAAAGTTGTCTACCTCCACCTCGGGAAAGACTCCTCAAAGTAAATGCAACTTGAAAGCTTCGAACTAAGGCTTCATGCATGGAGGTCTGTAAAAAGCAAGGAACGTGTGCATATCAATAAAACTTTCCATCAAGATAATGTCCTGTTATGATGCCAATTGAATATTTAAATACAACCCTCAAGATTCAACAAAAACCTTTAATGGAGGAATGAGCCCATCCATAGCTATGGTGAAAGCATAACTCCACTAAAAAAATAGAGAGAGAGAGAGAGCATGTCAACTACCTAAAATATGACTACCAAAACTAGCTATGAAGAATTAAACCTAGTTTACAGGTTTTGAAACAATGATGCCAAAATTTCTATCTATAGAATGTGCAGTTAAATCATGGTAACATTTGAATGTGGAAATGATGGAATGAGATTATCTCCTCATCATAGGCTTTCCAAATTCACGTGTTTAAACAATTTCTAATGCTTATATGAGAAAACCACACAGAACTAGAACTAAATATGCTTTAGACAACCTATCAAACCAATCTACATTAAAATAGTTCAGAACAACAAAGATAAAAAATAATGCCATGAAAATCAACACATGTAATGATTTATGTGGGGAAAGAGAAGAAAAAAGAGTGTCAAGAGAAAAAGTCCAATTCATGTTGTGAAAGTGAAGACAGTTAATGGATGGTTAGGTCTCTTCACTCACCAATTATTGGTTCAAGTAGGATGCTCTTAAGTAGTATGCAAGTTGGGGGACAATTAAAAAGTGTTGAGAGTTATATTTGTAGTAAGCCTTATGCGGTCTTTTGTTATTTCTATATTGTGTGGGGTGCCACTTGTATTTTTCCCAAGGGGTCTCTATATAAAGGGGCCTCAAGAGTTTCTTATCAATTCATTATGTTATTTTCCATTAACATGGCATCAGAGCAACAGTCTTAGACGAAGGCTTGGATATCCCATCAAATACCACCTTCAATCATCTCTCCATTCGCTTCATCGGAGGTTTCTTCGTGATCATCCCTGTCCTCTCTCACTCCAGAGAGGACTCCCCTGCACTACAGGACCCCACCGCCAGCGTTGCCAGCCTGCAGCCAATGCTGCCAGCACATATAGCCACCATTGCTGGTCCTACAACACTTCATCGCCATCCCCTGTAGCCTGCAACGGTGCCTGCTGCTGCTGCTAAGGCCCCTTGCAAGCCTTGGCTATGGCAGCAGTGATTTAAATGTTAACAACATGCCGGCAAAATGGTGATTTTTGAAGATATGCTATGTCGACATGCTCAAGTTATCGAAATGCAGATGTTCTGCCAGCATGCCGCCGATAAGCTCGGCATGCCGACAACATGCTACTGCTCTTGCTGTTGTTGCTGCTTCTGTTGCAGCTCTGTTGCTATTGCTGCACAGGTTATGTATCGATATATTACATATTAAGTAAAAGATAAGATTTACAGCTTAAATAAAAATATTTATCCATTGAAATAGTTATTTTTAAAATTCTAATCATTTTAATTATTTCTGTCATTTTTGTCTGCATGCCGGCGAAATATACATTTGGAAATTTATCGAAATGATGTCGCAATCAGCATTTCAAATCTTATATGGTGGAGGGATCCCTAGGCTACTAGGCAACGCTGCTAGGAGTCGTATGGAATCTCCATCTATCTTCCAATGATCTAAATATTGATTTTCCGATTAATTTCGGATCTTCATCAACCTTGATATGATCTGAAAATTCAGTTTCAGATCTGATTTCTAGTTCTATGATCATTGTTATGATCTGATTTCAGCCTTATTGTGCCGGTCTTTTTCTTCCTATAAATTGGGCTAACGTGGGAGACCATAAGGAAGTTCTAGGTGACTCGATGGGGAAGATATCTACCACAAGTGTCTCTCCTCATATGCAAAGAACTTCCATCAAGTTGGATGGGATGAATTTTCTCTTTTGGTCCACTTCTTTTGCCCGCTTTGTAAGATTACATAGGAAGAAGTATATTCTTCTTAAGGAGGAATCGACAAATGACAAGAAGACTGATGATTGGGAAGCTGGTAGTGATTGAGTTGCTACTTGTATGCTGAACAACATAAAAGAGCATATAGCCAAGCAAGTCATGTCCTACTCCTATGCCAAGAAGATGTGGGATGTGCTGCATGAGATCTACTCGTAGAAGAGCAACATTGCCCTCCTCTATCGGGTTGTTGACGAGATACATACCTTCAAGAAGGGAACGATGTCTTTAGCTGATTGTTGTGGATCTTTGAAGAATCTATGGGATGAGCAAGATATTTATCAGCCTCTGATGTTGCAATGATGGCTAAGTAGAGGGAGGCTATTAAATCAATTTAGTTCCTTGTAGCATTAGGCCCTGAGTACAAGGCAGTGAAGGATCAATTGAGGCTTCAAAGGAGATACCTATTCTTGCACAGATCTATTCACGCCTATCTCGTCTTAAGATATATGATCCTACCCCAATGACTAACTCTTTTGCTATGACATCTATTGGTCATGGTCGCGAAGGCTCCTTAGGGAGGAGGAGAAGACAAGCACCTAGGGGTAGTGGTAGCTGTGGACAAGGACGTAGTGGCTTATTCTGTGATTACTGCCACCATCTTGGTTATTCGATTGACAAGAGCTAGGTCAAGCACGATTATCCATAGGGATAGGCCCCACTTGCCAACCAGGTTTCCTCGAGGTCTGGTGAGACCAGTTTTCAAGATGACAATGCATTGGCTTCTCACGTCACTCTTTCTCGTGAGGAGTATGACAGATTACTGATGTCCCAGTCTACTTTTTCTAGAGCTTTAGTTGTCAGAGCGGTATGTACTATTCTACTGTCTCTTTGATCACATGGTCTTGATTGGATAGTAGATTCACGCACTTTTTCCCATATTACTAGAGATGCTTGTTCTCACCATTATAGTCCCTTCCTAACCCGTTCAATGTGAGAGTAGCTGATGGTGCCTAATCTCTAGTTACAGGGCATGAAGATATTTCTATCATTGAGCCTTTATCTCTTACTGATGTGTTGCATGCTCCAAAATTTTCTTTGAACCTTATTTATATTAGTCGGATTACTAAGGCCTTAAACTATCGAACAACGCTGTATGATCACTTCTTTTTCTTGTAAGATCTCCGGACAATGAGACAGATTGGAGGGTTTGAACGTAATGTTCTTTACTACCTGAGCCTTCCTCCTACACATTCATCTACTGCTATCGCCTTTAACATTACGACCTTACAGTGACATCTATGTTTGGGTCACCTAAGTATTCCAATACTTCATTGACAGTTTGTTGATATCCTGTTTCTCGAGTCTTTTCAGTGTAATGCTTGTCAATTTGGCAAGCACCGTAGGGTCCCCTTTCCTTATCATCTGAATAAAAGAGTTGAGTTGCCTTTTGATTTTCTTCATGCAGATTTGTGGGGACCGTGTCGAGTTCGCAGTCTTAGGGATTTTCAATATTTTCTTATACTTGTGGATGATTGTACTCAAGTTACATGGGTCAACATGTTGAAGGAGAAGCTTGAAACCCCTATAGTAATTAAAAGTTTCTTTTCTAAAATAAAAACTCAATTTTCTGCTGTTATATGCACTTTCTGGAGTGATAATGGCCTTGAATTTTTTAATGATGCTATGGCTGATTTTTTTACCTCTTTAGGTGTCATCCACCAGACATCTTATGTTCATACATCCAAACAAAATGGGGTGGCTGAACACAAGCTAAGACATTTACTTGATGTGGCTAGAATTATAATGTTTCAAATGCATGTGCCTCCTCAGTATTGGGCAGATGTTGTTCTTAAGACAACTTTTCTCATCAATAGGGTATCTTCTTTTGTCCTAAAGGGGACACCCTATTATGTGTTGTTCCTTTGCCGTGACACCTTTTCTCTCACTCTTGCTGTATTTAGTTGTGTTTATTTTGTCCACTTGTTCAAGGTGGATAAGTTGTCTCTCAGGTCTGTCAAGTGCATTTTCTTGGAATATTCATGCACACAGAAAGGCTACAGATGCTATCACCCTTTGACGCACAAATTCTATGTTAGTATGGATGTTACATTTTTTGAGGGTGTTCCCTACTTTTCATCTAGGGAAAAGTTCTTACATCCTTATCAGGCTCAAGATATACCTCTACTTGTGCCTACTACGATGCCACTAGTGCCCACTGAGCCATCCCTTGTGCCTACTTCCTTTGAGGCTACACCACCACCTCCACCTCCTCTAGTTATTCCCTTTGAGATCTTAGATATCCTAAGGGGAACCTCTTTCTACTATTCCTACTACTTTACCCTCTATTGATCTTGTTGAGTCCACTGGAGATCATGTAATTCCTATTACAAACGAGTCTGACTTAGATCTTCCTATTGCTAATCTAAAGGCATAACTCTCTTGTGCTTGCTATTCTATTTCTCAACATATGTCATTTAATAGATTACCTATTACTGCTCGACTGTTTTCTCTTGTTGCGGATAATCACATGGTTCCCCGTAGTCACACAAAGGTTCTCCAGCATTCTACATGGAAAACAGCGATGGAAGAGGAGATAGCAGCTTTGCAGCCCTGACATACGTGGGATTTGGTGGACCTACCTCCAAGTGCTACTGTTGTGGGTTGTAGGTGAGTGTTTATCCTCAAGTACCTCCCTGATGGCTTAGTTGAGCACTATAAGGTGTGACTTGTTGCGAAGGGCTATATACAGACTTATGGAGTAAACTACTTTGAAACTCTCTTCTGTTGTAAGATTAAATTCCGTTCGCCTTCTCCTATCTATAGTCGTCAACTTGGGTTGGCAAGTCTCTTAGCTTGACATTAAAAATGCCTTCTTTTATGGTGATCTACATGAGGAGGTCTATATGCATCAACCTCCTTATTTTGTGACTGAGGGGGAGTGTCAAAAGGTCTGTAAGCTGAACAAAGCTATTTATGGACTGAGGTAGAGCTCGAGGGCTTGGTTTGAAAGATTTAGCAAAGCCATTAAGGACTTTGACTTCACTCAATCATCTTTAGAACACTCTGTGTTTGTACTGCATAGACCCACTGGATTAGTTATACTTATTGTGTATGTGGATGACGTTCTTTTGACTGGGAGTAATTAGGAAGGCATTGAGGAGACAAAAACTTTTCTGCACTCACAGTTTGTCACCAAGAATAAGACCAATTACTTCTTGAGCATTGAGATGTAACATATAAATAGAGGTTTGGTGCTTTCACAGAAAAAATATGTGCTTGATATGTTGAGCGAAGCAGGAATGATGGGATGTAAGCTTGCTACCATTCCATTAGATCCTGTTGTTCATCTTATTGATTCTGACAATCTTGAGCTGGAGGATGTGACTAGATATCGTGCAATGGTTGGCAAACTGCTTGATCTTACAATCACCAGACCTAACATTGCTTATGCAGTGGGGTGTTTGAGTTGGTTTATGCAATAGCTCCAAAAGGCTCATCAGGCTAGTGTTTCCTAAGTTCTGAGATACTTGAAGAACTCTCCAAGGGAAAGGTTTTTCTTTCCAAAAGCATGGTCATCTCAATGTAGGGGGATACTCAGATGCAAATTATGCTCAGGCTCATGAGGGTTGTAGGTTTACAATTGGTTATTGCACCTATGTTGGTGGCAACCTTATTACATGGCAGAGTAAAGAGTAGAATGTGGTGTCATACTCCAGTGTAGAATCTGCGTACAGTGCTATGACACATACCACTTGTGAGCTACTGTGGATTCAATTCATGCTTCATGACTTTGGAGTTTCTGTACTAAGGCCCATGCCTATGTTATGTGATAACAAGGCTGCTACATTTATTGCAAATAACCCTGCTTTCCACAAGAGGACCAAGCATATCGAGGTAGATTGCCACTTCATTAAAGATGCTCTGATGACTGGAAAAATATCTAATCTATACATTTCTTCTTCATTTTTGAATAAGTATTCCATATGTTTCTGCTGAAGACCAGGTGGCTGATATCTTCATTGAGGCACTTCCTAGGAAATGACTGGAATACTTGTGTTCCAAGCTAAACATGTCCAATATCTCTGCTCTAGCTTAAGAGAAAGTATTAAGAGTTATATCTGTAGTAAGCCTTATATGGTCTTTTGTTATTTCTATGTTGTGTAAGGTGCTGCTTGTATTTTTTCCCAAGAGGTCTCTCTCTCTATAAAGGGGCCTCTAGGGTTTCTTATGAATTCAATATGCTATTTCCCATCAACAAAAGGGATAAAAATGATTGCATGTGAGAGGTGAGATACGTTGTTGTCAAATTCACAATCAATGCAAAATCACAGAAAGAAAGGCAATTTTTTAACATGATTCAAATAGGCGGCTTAAGCAAGGCTTTAATCCAATGAACATCTCAAACTCATCTTGGAGACCGTAAGGCTTGGCACCTTAATCAACATTGATAGGATTGTTTCATACCAAGAAAAGTTTGTTGACATGGATCATATTTGTAGAATTTCATGATACCCATCTTGCTTAACATAATTGATCAAACTTGGAGTTGAGTTGTGTGATCTTCTCTTAAGCTGTACGATGAAATCCACTCTCAAGATGTAGCAAAATTTTTGTTAGTCTAAACTTTAATGAGATATGTGACTGACCTCATTAGGAACGGAGAAACTCATATGCCAAATAAGTTGTCAATTCTACAGTTTATCAACCATCTTAACAGACTTGGGATGAGAGATGTGTGAGTACAATAAAGCACTGGTATACTCCCATATTTTCATAAGCACTTAATTTTGACGATAACAAAATTCACCAACATAAAATTAAATTTAGCATTGTCTTCTTGTGTAGTTTTTTTATTAACATTTCAGGAAATCAAATGTTTGCTTATGTTGACGGATGACAAAAATAATCTCAGATGAGAAGTCAAGACTCCAAGGTCATGAGGACAAGAAGACAAAAATCAAAATGTTGTTATTCTCTTCATTTCATGCTATTGAGGAAACAAAGAATGAATTGCCTTATTCAAAAGAGAGTCCTAATCCTCTTTTTATAGAGAGAAGTAATAGGCTAATTTCAGGGAAGCCCAAAAATAAGTAAGAAAATAACATGCCATACAATAAGAGGTATAGAGCTATAACTCTAATTCTCTAACACTCTCCCCAAGTTGAAGCATATATGTTACGCATGCCCAGCTTGAAGCATAAGAAATCATGACGCTTCCGCGGGAGTACCTTGGTAAGAACATCTGCAATCTGTTGTACTGATGTAGTCATAAGCATGCAAATCTTCCCAACGTTAATCATATCTTTGACAAAATGACAATCCACCTCAATATGCTCGGTGCACTCATGAAACACTAGATTGGATGCAATAAAGGTAGCTGAGCAGTTGTCACAAAACATAGGCACCACAAAGGGCACTAGGATCACTTAGAAAGTTAACCAACCACATAATTTCGCAAGCGGTGTGAACCATAGCCCTATACTTGGCCACAGCACTAGATCTGGATACAAGAGCTTATTTCTTGCTCCTTCAAGTAACAAAATTACCACCCAAAAAGGTGACACAGCCTACAGTCGATCGCCTATCCTCCAAGGATCCTGCATAGTTAGCATATGAAAAAGCGTGAAATCAACATGCCCATTGTTCTTCATATAGAACTTCCCAAGATTACCCTCAAGGTACCTAAGAATAAGACACATAACCTACCTGTGACTATATTGAGGGTTCCCCATGAATTAACTTGCCCCGTTGACAACAAAGGTGATATCAGGTCTGCTAACTGCCAAATAGAGCAGCTTGCCAACAATACTACGATATCTCTTCTTATCTTTAATGGCAAGATCATCATCAACACACAACCTCCTAAGGGACTCTACAAGAATAGAGAAGGGTTTGGCTCCCAACTGACTAGTCTCCTTGAGAAGTTTAAGTACATACTTTCTCTGCAAGAGCACTAAACCACTGGAGTTTTGAGAAGCCTCAATGCCCAAAAAGTATGTCAGTGTCCCAAGGTCCTTACTATCAAATGTGGACTGCAAGTAATCTTTATCTCTTGAATGCCATCAACATTATCACTAGTAAGTATCATATCATCAACATATACAAGCAGAATAACCACACTTGAATCTCTATGCCTGACAAAGATGGAGTGATTTGACGCAGACATGAGAAAACGAATCTTCTACACCTTAGAACTAAGCCTCTCAAACTAGGTGCTTAGGCTCTATTTCAAACCATATATTGCCGTCTTAAGCCTGCGGACTTTCTCCTTCTCAACCACGTAGCCTGGTGGTTGTGACATATATACTTCTTGAAGATCACCAAAGTAAAAGGTATTCTTCACATCAAGTTGATATAATGACCACGCCTTGTTCACTATCACAAACAAAATCACACGGACGGAGTTAAGTTTGGTCACAGGAGAAAATGTGTCGAAGTAGTCCACCCCATAATCAGTGTGTAACCGTTGGCTACTAATCTAGCTTTCAGTCTCTCAACTACCCCATCCGGTTTGTACTTGATAGCATAAACCCAACGACAATCAACCACTATAGCATCAACAGGGAGATCAGTCAACTCTTGCCTCGAGAAATAAGTGCCTCCATGTCTTCATCCATTGCATGTCTCTAGCATGGGAACTAACATAGCTACCAATGCTGTAGAGAAACTCTGTAGAGTAGGACAAAGGTGACTAACATATGTATAATGTGAAATATGATGTAAAGTACAACTCTTTACAGCCTTTCGTAGAGCAATGAGAAGATAAGTTGGCTGTTGGTTGGGGACATTCAAAATAAATGCTAGTGGAGGGGTTTACTCTGAAGCGTTGTCAGTCGACTCCTCAACCTGCATAGAGGAAAGTGGCATAGATACAGGATCTCTCTGATAACACTCATAAGTATGTGTAAATCACCCAAGAGAAGATCCCTCCTTAGAGTAAAAGGGAACATTCTCAAAGAAAGTAACATTGACAAAGACATGGTACTGCTTCCCAATATGATCTTAACACCTATGCCCTTTTCGGGACCGAGAGTACCCTAGGAAAATACATTTAACTGGTCAAGGAGACAACTTATCAACAACACCAAATAGGTGGATAAACCATGTGTATCCAAAAATCTGCAACGGTAATGCAAAAAGATGGGATTCAAGCTGTAGAAAATGAAAAGGTGTGTCTCCATCAGGAACAAGGGATGGGACCCTATTAATCAAGTATGTAGTAGTAAGCACGGCATCTCCCCGAAAACATTTAGGAATATTCATGACAATCATTAAGGTGTGAGCAACATTAACAATATGGCACAACTTGCACTCAGCAATCCCATTTTGTTGGGACATATGAGGATAAGAAGTCTAATGTAAAGTCCCATTATTGGATAAAAAATCTTGAACATTTGTTTGCATAAACTCAAGAGCATTATCATTGCGAAAAATTTTGATGCTTATGGAATAAAAATTCTGAATTTTATTAAAAAATTTAACAATAGCAAAACTGACTTTAAACCTCTCCTTCAGCAAAACTGTCGAAGACAACCAATTGAAATCGTCAAAGAAGACTACAAAATACTGGTAAATAAATCAGCGACTTATTCGACATAGACCCCAAAAATCACAATAAATCAAATGAAAAGCAGAAACATTCCTATTATTCTGTCTAGATTGAAAGGAAACCCGATGATGCTTGCCCAATTAACAAGCTTCACACTCCGTAGTCTAGAAACAAATGGATGACTTAAACGATGGTGCCAATGCTTTAGATGAGCAGAAATAAAGGTAGCACTAGTAAACAACTGAGGAGTTTCCACATAGTAGAGGTCATCACGCTCAATCCCCCCACCAATCATCTTCCTAATCCACATGTCCTAAAAGAAAACGAAGTACTCGTCAAAAATCACCCAACAGGCAAGCACTTGGCATAATCTATACATAGATAATAAACTGAGGGGAAACTCCAGGGCACAAAATATGAAAAACAAACATCCCCAACAGTTGTAACAGGGGAATACAACCCATTCGCCAAACAAATCGAAGTAACTGCTTTAGTCTGCCACATAGGCATCAAGGCTTCCTTCTTACCGATAAGATGATTGGAGGCACAAAAATCTACCACCAAGGAGGGTATAGAAGTAGCAGTGTCAGGTTAGCTAAGGTACCCGTAGTGACAATAGAAGCAGTCTCCTGAGAAATAGAACCAGCAGCCTGACAAAGAAGATCCATAAGCCGAGCATAGTCAAAGGCAGTAAGAGCAAGAACCCTGAGAGTAGCAGACTCCCCTTGAACCACAACCAAGTTGGCCATACCAGGATGGCTAAACTTGGTGCAACACTTCTTAAAAGGATGATTGATCCATTAGCTGTGGATACAAGGATTATATGTACGTCCACATCCTCTTCCTGGTCTACGACCAGCACCAATGCCACCACGACCCCCGATAACTGCAAATGCAGAGGTCTCAGTGGAGGTAACTCCTAGCATAATAGTAGATGAAACTAGAGGTCTTATGTTTGAAGTAATCTTTTGGATACGTCCATAAACAATTTCCAGGTTTGGAATAGCCTCTAAGGCAAGATTCTAATCACGGGCTAGCATGTACCTAGAAGTTACACCACGCAGGAAGCAGTAGACCTACCAATTTTTCCTCTGCCTAGTCTGAGTATCACAACAAGATGGTTGGAACACATTCAACTCCTTAAACAAAGACTACATCGCTGTGTAGTAATTCACTAGAAATCGATCACCCTATGTAGTAGACCAGATTCAATGATAAATGATGGCAAGGCAGGCATCATTCGTCCTTTGAGAGTATTTCTTTGCCAAGATGTCTCATGTGTCCTTCGCAGTCTTCTTATAGAAGAGATTAGCAGCAAGCTAAGGCTCAATAGAGTTCATCATTCTATTCATAACAAGACAACTATCTTACTCATACTTGTCAAAATTTGGAGCAATGGCCTTAGGAGGATCCTTAGTCAATATATATAGCTTCTTTTGGCCGCCAATGAAGATTTTAAATGCTTGGGACCAAAGTAGGTAATTCTGGACGCCATTGAGTTTTATAGAGGTGCCTTGGACAACCAGAGAGGCCGAGGAAGTCATAGGTTTAACTTCAAAGGACGCAGAAGGTCCTGACATTGCCAAGTTGGGGTCGACACAAGGATTTCCTTACAGTTGTAGAACTGAAACAATAGGAAAATCGAAGAGTTTCATTCAAAAATCAGCAGCACATCACGTGCTTAGGCCTTGCATATGACTCCAAAAAACTTAACACACCAAAGAAGAATGTAGTGGCATAAAAGATCCACCTTGAAGGCCACTAGAGGCTTCATTGACCAAGATAAAACCCTTGGCAGTGAAAGAGGAAGGACCACAAAGGGTGCAATGATGCTAAAGCTCTTGACGGTGAGAAGAATGATCGTTGTAGGGGTGCTGGCTGCATGTTGGCGATGCAAGAAGCCACCAGCAACAACGCTAGTGCCCCCTCGGCGATGAGAGAAACAAGCTGTAGGAGACCCTCAACAGCAACCCTAGTGCCTCCAACAACACCTAGCGACGGCATTGCAACCTACACGCACGCGCATTGGTGGTGCTAATTGCACCTCAAGTGGTGCCGTTGAACACCAACAACCCCTGCAGCCCCTCCTATAGGCGATGAGGTTGCTGGTGCGCGAGAGAAAGAGAGAGATGAGTCTCTCCTAGGGTTAGGGTTTGGTGGAGGAGGGTACTCGAGCGCAAAGAGTCTAGCACCCACCCCGCTCTGATACCATGTTGAGGAAAGAAAGAATGAATTGTCTTATTCAAAAGAAAGCTTTAGTTCCCTTTTTATAGAGAGAGATACTAGGCTAATTATAGGGAAGCCCAAAAATAAGAAACTAACACGTCATATAATAATAGCTATAACTCAAATCTAACAAATACATTTAGGAGCTTGGGCTTTTTCATTAGTCATTTTAAAATATTCAAAAATTTGCATTTTCTAAACTCATTCTTTTACTCGAAAAAGATGGACTTAGGAACACTTAAGATAGCTAAATAATCAATTAAACCTATCTTTAATGGATTAACAAAAAGATTTGATTGCTTACTTTGTGTAAGATTTTTGTGTGCTAATTTCATGCAAATTGACCAATTGACATAAATTTTGATCTTGACTTGATCAGTTAATTTGTTGCCTAAATTTCATATGAAATCACTGCCACATTTTGATCAATGAAAATATAATTTTGATCAATCAAACATGTCTTTGATCGATCAACAATAAATTTTAATGTTAATGAAAGCTGTGTGGATCTTCGACACAGCCACAACTGGTTGTGAGACAAAGGTGTCCTCTAGCACCCCTTCTCTTTATTGTTGTGTTGGACACGCTATTGTGCCTGGCTTTTTAGGCGTGTAGGGCTGGTCTTTCTCAGGCTTTACTTTGCAGTTTGACGGGTCCTTACATCAGTGTTACATTATACTAATGACACGGTCTTCATTTAAAGGGGGAGGGGGGCACTCAAGTCGAGAGTGGTGTCTCTAGTTAGGATCTTTGGTGAAATATCTGGCCTCCGCATTAACGGAAGGAAATCTGCTCTTGTGCAATGGAGGAAATTTCCATCTCTCTTGACACTCCAGTGATCCGTTTGTCGATTGTTTACTTAGGCCTCCCTTAGAAAGGAAAGCGATTGGTGGCTACAAATTGGAACCCTGTTGTGAAGAAGGTGCAAAGGAGATGGCCTGCTGGAGTGGTAGACTTTTGTCCAAAGGAGGCAGGCTTATTCTTGTGAAGGCGATTTTGTTGGCCATCCCGACATTCTTTCTATCCATGTTTAGACAGCCTTAGAAGGTCCTATCGAAGCTGGATGTGGCTTAGAAAAGAATTTTTTTGGAAAGGTTTGGATCAAGAAGTTCACTTTCTTGCAGCTTGTGCCTTGGAGAGAGATTTGCAAACCAAATAAGAAAGGAGGATTGGGTGTTTGGTCTTTGGACAAGAGCAATGTGGCTTTACTTTTCAAGTGGGTGGTGAGATTCCTTGGTGATAGTGAAGGTCTAGTGGAGAAGATGTTGTAGGATTTCTATGGCTCAATTGTAGATTTGGCTTTGGGGCGCTCAGGATTTAGACAATGTTCTACTTTTAGGACTTTTATTGCACCTGTCATTCAACAAGCTCTTTCCTCTTCTCTGTTTGCTTCAGAGTTGGGAGGTGGCAGATCTTTCCATTTTTGGAGAGATGATTGGACTGCGGAGGGCACTTTCTCTGGATTGTTCCTGCAGCTCTTTGCTTGACAGGTGACAAGGATGCTCTAGTCTCTGACATCTGGGACAATAGCTCCAGTGCATGGTCTCTTACTCTACAGCTGGGTTTGTCTGAGGCCCCTTTGGTGGAGTTTTGATGCATGTTGGGCGTTTTGGAAGGAGTACAACCAATTTTAGAGATGTAGGATAGATTCCTTTAGAAGAAAGGTGTTTTCTTAGTGGGGAAGGCCTACAAAAAAATTTCTATTAGAGGCGATGTGTCTCATTCTAAGATACTTAAAAGGAAGCCTGGGGAAATGACTTCATTACAGAGATCATGGGTCTCTTGATGTGTTGCATACTCAGATATAGATTATGCTAGATCTATTGATGATAGAAGATCAACCACAAGATCGTAGCCTTTCTTGGTAGGAACCTAGTGTCATGGCAAAGCAAGAAGAAAGCTATGGTTACTATATCTAGTGTGAAGGAAGAGTATCTGGTGATGGAACATGCAACATGTGAGGTTATGTGGGTCGTGGGTTTCCTAAATGATCTTGAGATACCCACACAAGCACTGATCCCTTTGTACTGCGACAATAAGTTGATTGCCACTTATATAGCCTCTAATTTGGTATTCCATGAAAGAACCATGCATATTGAAGTCGACTGCTACTTTGTGCGCAATGCAGTCATGGAAGGAAAAATTAATACACCTTATGTTACTTTAGAGATGCAACTTGCAAGCATCCTCACCAAGGCTCTTGCCAAGAACAGACATGTTCTTATATGACAAGTTGGGGCTAAAGATATCTATGCTCCAACTTAAGGGAGAGTGAATGCATGTTATATTATGTACCAAGTTGTTACGTTTATATTTCTTGGATGATCAGTATGCAATTGACCCAAGTCTCTTTCATATAAAAGAGGGTAGGGTTTCTTAGTAGTGATTATGACATTCTTTCCACCCATAATGTAATTGCATACATATAGGGATCCATGTATTGTAGGAAGAACCATGGTTGTATTTTGTGACAATATGGCAAAGTATGGTGATGTAATGCTAAGAACTGTGATGTGAGTGGATGTAGTAGCTATTTATGTACTCTATCTCCTTGTGTGTGGAATTGTGGATTTGAGCATGTTGTGAAATTATAAATGCAATTCCATACTACTCTTTCCCCTTATTAAAGCTGCATGTTTATGTAAGTGGGATATACCCACTTGTGACATGTGCATGTATATAACTATAGATGAATTATTCATGAGGTAAATGCATGTGTTTGATATGAATGAACATGTGTTATATTTTACAAGTGGCAAACACGTTCAAGATTACAGAACATAAGCTTGGGGTGCCACGCAAGAGTTGACCCTCCCCTACACAAAGCCATTAGGATGAAAGGTATGACCGTTTATTACAAAAACTTCCATCTTTCACACCTTCATATGTGGGACAACTATCTCAACATGCACATAACCAATCGCCTTTTTTGAGTCCAAAGGTAATCATAGTGGCATGGAAATGAAATATCGTCCATTAGGCATGTGTGACTATCACATGAGAAGTGCATTTAACTAAAGCCAAATGGAATTGAGTGGAAAAAGCCCAACCGTCCATTAACTACTTTCAACATCCTTATATGGGGGGTTGTTCTCTAAAGAGTGAGTTGAGAGAGTGATCTCAATTGGGATACAAAATGAATGCAACAATTTTTTTCCTTGAAAAGAGAAAGGGTGATTATTTGGTTGATAACCACCCAAAAATTATATTAATAAGAGCCCATAAATATGGCCAGATTTGAAGTTACAAGCCTAAAAATTACACGACGGCGAGATACAAGCAATAAAATTCTTAGCATAAAGGCGTTGGCCCTTGAAAATAACGGTGTTCCTTCCCAGTCAACTGCCCCACAAGAGCGCCAACGCCTTTGCCCTTTCCTTCTTTGTTCTAAGCACATTCCGACCCCCCCTCTGAATGCCACTCCTCAAGGGCCATTCAAAGCTAAAATGTCTCCACACACATGTAGAAAATGAGCATCTAAAGAACAAGTGGTCTGCATCCTCCTTTGCCACACAACAAAGCGAACAAGTCTGCTTAGCCTTCAACACCCATCTAGCTCTCCACATCCTCGTCATAAGTATGCCTCTCCTTAACAACCATGCAAAAATTTGTACCTTCAATGGACAAGAGGCCGACCAAATCTGTATGCAATCCATGATGAAATCCACATCTGTTATCAGTCCACCATCTCCTAACCTTCTATAAGCCTTCCTAACAGAAAACTCTCCATCATCCCACAAGAAAGAATCTATCCCACCTTCTAGTACATCCAAATCTTGGAACAAAGCTTGGAGCTCCTATATCAGTTGATCCGATAAGTTCCCCACAAAGGAAGGGCACCAAGAACCATCCCAATAGTCAGCCACCTTCACCTCACTAGAGGCAGCCATAGAAAACACTTTTGGGAACCTATCTTTTAGCTTCCCTTGCCCTATCTAGTCATCCAGCCAAAAACAGAAAAATCACTCATGCCAAAGTAGGGAGTAAAGAAACTTCGTGTCTTGGGCACCACCAATAATAGACCTTTGAAAAATTGAGACGCACCACCTGGAAGAGATGACAAGAAATCCTAGTTCATGACATTGACATCGCAAGCCCAATAGAGTTTCCCAAGAAATCATCTTTACACTTCAAGAGTTCACTAATCCCCTTAGCAAAAAAACTGTCATTCATTTTCCCCAAATCTCTAACTCTCAAACCCCTATCTTCACAAGCTTACAAACATCCTCCTAGGCCACCATCCATGCACCCTTCCTTGCCGACCCATAGTTTGTCCAAAAGAAACTTTTCATCAGGCTCAAAATCTTCTCTATCCTGCAACAACTTTAAAACATATGTAAATACTTAGGCAGAGAGGACAACCTTGCCTTCAGAAGCACCAACCTCCTCCCCTTAGAGAGAACTTTGCATGCCCAGCCCGCCAGCCTCCTTTCCAACCTGCCAATCAAGGTAAGCCAATCCTGTAGAGACCCTCCTGTCTATCAAAGGGACACCCTCTGTGCAAAAAGTCATACCATACTTGCCAGTCTCCGCTATCATCTGCATAAGGACAAAAGTTGACTTTGAGTAATTTATCTGCAACCTGGACACCTTACCAAACAGCTCCAATAAAATACGCATCCTTCTTGCCCCCACCTTGGAGACTTCCACAAAGAACAAAGTATCATCTACATACTAACGCGCTAGGACCTTTGTCCCCCCCCCCCCCCCCCCATCGAGAAGCCCTTAATCAAATTCCTCGCACAAGCTCTAGCAGTGGATCTCGCCAGTGCATCTGCTGCCAACACAGACAACATAGGTGCCAAAGGGGATCCCTATCTAATGCCTCTACTCGATTGAATCCAACCACCTACTGGATTTCCATTAACAAGAATAGAGAAGGAAGTTGTCACATACCTCTTCATCCACTCCACCCACCAAGGAGGGAAACCTTTCTTTACCAAGGAGGCCTAAATAAACGACCATTGCACCAAGTCATATGCCCTGTGAAAATCTACCTTCCAAAGGAACGCCTTCTTCCTCTCTCCTTCAGACAGCGAGAATCTATTACGCAACCACAAAACCATCCAGGACATTTGTGGCCCGAGACAAAAGCCGTCTATACAGGCGAGACAATCCCATCCAAGACCCCTTTCAATCTATTTGCAAGAACCTTTTCCACAATGAGGTAAATCGCATTTGACAAAGCAATGGGTCTGTAGTCTTCAATAGCCTTTGCTGAAATGGGGGTTTAGATTTTTGTCCAATGATAATTATATGGTGAATTCCATTTTGAAGGATTCCTATGGTGATTGTATGAAGGTGATGCAGGAGGCTACAGGTAATACTAATGGGTTTTCTACGTTTTGGCACTCCATTAGACCTCTTTTCTCTGAATTTTCAGATCAATTTGTTCCATCTTTGGGTAATGGTAATACTTTCAGATTTTGGCATGATAATTGGACAAAAATTGGGACCTTTTCTGAGGTTTTTCAGAGACTTTTTTAGCATGTTGTTGATAAAGAAGCCAAGGTTAAGGATTTTTGGGATGAAGCTCTTCGTTGTTGGGACATCAGGTTGCTAGAGGGCCTATCGGAATCCACATTCACTGAATTTCAGCAGTTACTGCATTCTATTAAGGAATTTTCCCCTTCTTCAATTGAACCAGATGGTTTCGTTTGAAAACAAGGGACCTTCTCAGTTGGTCGTGCATACAAGCTAATGATTAATAATGATGCCAATGGTAATCAAATTGATGGAGATTCAAAATTGATTCTGAAATGGAAAATCCCTCTCAAGATAAGATTATTCCTTTGGTTCTTTAGAAGGAAGCAGATTGTTACACAGATATATAGATCTAGGTGGGCTCCAGGCGGGGACACTCTATGTCCTCTTTGTCAGAATGCAAATGAAGATGTGCAACATATATTCTTTAACTGCAATTTTGCCAGAGATGTTTGGTCAAGTTTTAATCTCCATACAGTTGACACGACAAATTTTGAAAGATTTTGGACAAACTTCAGAGATCATGTTCTGCTTGATATGGCAGGTTGGTGTTAGGGAATTGCTATTATTTGGTGTATCTGGCTTCAAAGGAATGATACTATTTTTCGTAATGAGAGGTGTTGGGTAGGCAATGTGATTAGAGACGAGGATTTTTTTTCTGAGTTTTGACTGCAAAATATGTAAGTCTGTTCCTTTTATTTCTTTTTTATAAAATCTATGGATGATTACCAAGCTCAGGTAATCTTCAACTTTTTCTTTCAAAAAAAAAAAAAATTACTTTTGCCCCTTCTTCGGCATCAAGAACATAAATAATTTATTGAGCATGTTAAATCCTTGGTTGCTATTTGCAAACTCCACCACCACCTGCAGAATGTCTTCCTTAACAAGAGGCCAAAACTCCTTATAAAAAGACACTAGGAATCCAACAGGGTCGGGGCTACCATCAGCATTCAACCCCCAAATAGTTCTTCAAACCTCATCTTCATTGAAGGGCTTTGTAAGCCCTTTAGCCTACTTTCCACTGATGCGTAGGTCTTCGCCCTTCCATTTCCATCTCCCTCCTGCCCTTCTTCCAGTAAACTCCTTATAGTACTTCGCCACTGCAGGACATACAACATCGTTGCGTACATGCTCTAAGCCATTCACCTATAACTTATCAATCTATTTTTTTCTAACGCCTCCTGAAAACCACCATATGGAAGTATCAAGTGTCGAAATCCCCGTCCTTTAATCATTTTTATCTAGATCTCGTCTTCCACTCAACCTATGCCTTTTGATCCTACACCTGAATCATATTCAGGTGCACATCTCTAACCACCTAGTTCGCTTGAGAGAGGAGGCCTAAGTCCTCTACCCTGTCTAGCCTCACAATCTCAGCCAATGCATCAACCTTCCTCCTACTCTACTCCTTTCTAATATGCTTTCTATAGGACTTAAGAAACATCTTCAGTTCTTGTAGTTTACCCTCCAACTTAGAGGCTACTGACCCACAAGGCTAGAAAGATCGCCACTTCTCCTTCACCTATATTTGAAACCCCTCCTCCATCAGGATTTGTCAAACTTGAAATACGTCCCAAACTACCTACCTTCATTCGATTGCCACATCAGAGGTGTATGATCTAAGAAAGGCCTCTCCAAGGGTTTGACATATGCTAAAGGGAACATCTCAACGATTTCCATAGTTGACAGGAATCTATCAATATGAGCTCTCTGTCCTCCTGTGCTCCTTTAAGTGAAAGCACATGATTTTGGAAGCAAATCCTTCAGGCCATGCATAGTAATGAATTTTGCAATCGCCTCTGAGCCTTGATCCCTTCCCCTAACATCCGACCTGTCTTCAGGAAGCAACATAACAGTGAAGTCACCTCTAATCAGCCAAAGGCACACCAGAAATCTCTCTGCCACTTGACTTAAGTTCCCCCATAGTTGAGGTCATCTAGCATCATCATTTGGTTCATACACCGCAGAGATAATAAAGAGAAAGTTGTCTCAACATCTCCTAAGCTGCACAATCACACCAAACGTGCCCACAATTGAGTCTTCCATAGTAAAAGCATCCTCCATCCACCCCACAATCACACCACCTGAATGACCTACTGCATTCAAAGCAACGAAACTATCCAACCATCCACCCCTAATCTTCCTCTGTCACACTACTTCAGTTTCATTTCCTACAGGAACACCACCTCTAGACCCCACGATTGTAGATATCCCCAAAGCGTCGCTCTTCTCGAGGGATCATTCAACCCCCTGACATTCCAAAAAAGATCTTCATCATAAATCACTTCTACTTTTTGGGGTTAAATGCAATTAACCCACATGAACCTAATTAATGGACCTGAACACTAACTTAAGATAGTTGCACTTCATACTCAATGATTACCAGTATTTATGATGAATACCAGTGACCCACTATCAGTGCTGATTGAATCCCATATCCAAATAGTACCAATACTGAAGATCGATACCGATATTAGTATATCCAAAGAGTACCGATACCATCAATGTATTGTTTGGGATACCTTATCAACTGGCATGCCTTACCAATACTCTAGTTGTACCAGTACTTGTCCTTAGTATTAGTACCTAAAGGTTATTGGTTCAATACTTAAATCTCAGAACTCATCAGATCTCAAGAAGTACCAATATTGAGCTTAAGTACTAGTACTTGTTGAGTACTAGCAGAATCCTTAGAATATGAAGTATTTTGCCAATACTCATCATATATCGGTACTAAAGATTAGTACCAATACATGTGAGGCACTGGTCAAGATACCAAAATCTTGACCTCTACCTGTATTTAGCATGTATCAGTACCAAGGTTCAGTACCAGTACCTGTAGCATACAGGTCAAGGCCATTCCAAACCACAAAGTGAACTTGTGCTCAACAAGTACCGGTACCCAATGGCTACATGTTCTGAGCCTGAAATCAAAGTACCTAAACTATAGCCTACTAATACTAGTACTAAAGTTAAGTACCAATAGTTACGAGAAGAAAACTAGGTTATCAGGGAGTGAATGAAGTATGTGCTAATTCCTACTTTATGAGAAATCCTGAGTTCAATGTACAAGCATATAAACATGAGTAAAGCAACAAAACTAATGTCATAAAGATGATACAAAAGGCATTGTATTAGATTGGAGTACGAACCCGAGGATGTGGCCATGAATACCTAGAACGGGTATTAAAGGGTGGTCTTCCAAAATCCAACACAACTTCAATGAGAAGTATCAATCCTCCAGAAATCTAGGAGACGATCACACCTTTCTTCTCACTCTCTCTCAAAACGATGGGGAGCTCTTAAAGATGATTGATAACTTGTGTTGAATTTGGGGGCCATCACCCCCTTCTAAGCAATTGGTAACCACCAATTGTTTTTGGTATTCTATTTCTACCCATAAGAGATAGAAATTACCTCCTTAGGTCTCTACACATATGACCCCATATCTTGTAAATACATTAATGCCCATAAAGCATATATACCTTAATTAATCACTATTGATATGGGCCCAATAATAACTCAGTTATCAATGTGTGATTATTCACACAATGAGTCCATCATTTGGACTCATGGTCGACACTACCACCTGGACTCGCGAAAAAAATCTGCTGCATCTGCAACCTGCTCCACTACAGCATCTACACACCCCCCCCCCCACCCCCCCCCCCCAGGCCCGGGACCAGAAGCCTCACCAGAATCCACACCCTCCATTGCTACTTCCCTGCCACCCAAGCTCGCCATGTCAACACCAGCGGGAACGATGTCTGTCGCCGGAGCAGCATTGCCACACCCCTCCCGCTGCCGAACACGCCTCCACACCATCAGTTTCGCCAATGCACCGGGGAGCGACACAATCCATTGCCACCTCCATGCCAGTCGATCTCACCACGCCAGCAGCGACAGAGCCGATGCCGACCATCGCCGGAACAGCATCGCCCCCCCACCCCCGGCCCGAACTCGTCTTCACGTCATCATTGTCGTCATCACACTGGGGAACTGCAATCTCCATTGTCGTGGACGCACCATCTCCAGCCTCCTGAAGCTTCAAATCGCCACCCCTCCCGGTGGCGGAGTAGCCGCCGGAGCTCGCCAACGATCCCTTCAACGCTCTCCCACTGAAGCTCCATCTCGGTCTAAAGAAGGGCCATCGTGCGTGGTGCTTCGTCGGTCTCCACTTCGTCAAGCTAAGCCGGGGGTCCTCCTCGCACCGTGCCTCACGTCTCCGCCGAACAGAGACCCCCCTCGAGGGGGGCTCGCCGCCCACCCGAGAGAGCACTTTGTCTATCGGGTCCAAAACGACGCAACGTGTCGGAGCGGGACAGTTTTCTCTTGGACCCGCATCCGGATCCGAATAAGGGTCCAGGGCTCCCCTTTGTAAACATCTCCTCGAGAAGGATCGTGAATGCAATAAATTGTACCCACAGAAAAGAGAGAGAGCAATTACTCACATATTATTCTTGGAGGTAATATATGAAAATCTACGAAATGTAAATTACATGATGACATCATTTGATATAATTGATTATAAATAGATATGAATTATAATTATTAGGTATTCATTGAACCAATAGAATATTATAAATTCAATTCAGATCAACTTACTCCAAAAAAAGCAAATATATAATCTTTACCCAAAATGATAAATTAAAAAGTAACGTCGAAGTTAAAAGACATATCTCTACATAAATTCTTACATCAATCATTTTCTATAGAAATTAAAATTGTTGTTGACTAACTTACTTTGTTGTATCTCACACCATTTTTAATTCTGTGGGTATGTAAGGAAAGATAATATTTATGATTTAAATACCATGACCCTATTCAAAATCAATAAGACCAACGGTGTAAAATTGAAACTCAAAGCTATCACAGAAAATGCCTACCTTTGCACGGGAAAATAGCATTGCCAAGCTGTATGTATGAGCAATCGCCTCATAGTTTTCAGGAATATTTTTTGGATAGATTGCTTGTGCCCAAAGGGATGATAGCAAAAGAGTCAATTGACGACTGCTTAACCTAAGAGAAATAGGATCCTGAAGTTGTACATAGAGAACAATGCAATTGTTATTACACTAATATAGTGATCTAAGGATGTTTTATACTTGTTCAACAAACATAATTTATAAAGTTTTACCACATCCCGATGTGAACTATTCGAGTTATTCTCCTCCGTAGTTGTTACAGATGAACGCCTAATGCTAAAAACACGACTTCGAGTTGATGTCAACCTATTTACTTTGTTTTCCCCCTTGTTGTCACTCCCAGAGACATTGTTCCCATCAATAGGTGACAAAGGTGGGCGCTTGATGCTAAAAAGACGGCTGCGAGAAGATTGCAATCTTTGTACTTTGTTCTGCTCCCTATTATCATTCCCAAAAGGACCATTGCCATTTTTTGGGTAAAATGTCTCCTTTAAATTACTCTTGTCTCTTTTCAGCTTCTCAAAAAGAGCAGCAGAAGATGAAAAAACAGAAACAGTTCTTGAGAGTGTTCTTCGAAGATCATAATCCTTGGGTGGCTCTGCGCATGATGACCAAGCATCAGGACAAACTGAAGATGGTACGAGAACAACAGAAAAGATCTGATGAGCCCCAATTCGAACTTCATTGTCCGGGTAGACCATTGCACAAAGTAGTTGATATAACAATCCTTCAGGAAATGCCTGCAAAATTGTAGTTGTCATTACCATCATCTTGGTCAAAGAGAAGCCTAAGATACTCATGCAAGAACAAATAGAAATTCTATACATTAAATACTTAGTATTGGGTTGGCAACATTACATGACTCTAATTGTTTTCCATTAACATCATCTAAATGTAATAGTATTTTAAAATAGTATAATGATTTCTAGACATGGCAGGCATTTTGGATCATTTTTTGGAGATCTAAATACAAGGATTGAGTTACTTTAAATAAAATCAAGTCAAATAACAAACTACATTAAAAAAATTGGATAAAATTTCATTGCATCAAATGACATAAAGAAGCCCATCAACGAGCAAGAGACACGATATACATATTTTCTACATATGCATTGAGAAGTCAAGAAAAGTACATTAGAAATGAAAAGCAAATAAAAGGAGAAAATGTGATAAAAGAGAAGAATTTAAAAGAAAATGCAAGGAACATTATAAAACAATGCTGTCAAATGTGAAAGGTGCTAAAAGGTAAGAGAGGTTCAAAATGCCCAAGGCACCAAGCACTCACTCGAGAAAAATAAGACATTAAAGGATTTACATGCACTCATGCGTGCACATGCACGTGTGCACACGTGCACACATATAAACACACGGTAACAAAAATATGATATATTATGTATGCATATATACACAATATATAAATGTTTAGACAAACACAAGCACAATACACATACATATACGCATTAATACATAAGTGGGTGTGTGCATATAGTTTCGTACATAGACATATATATGCTTTTATAAGCACACATTTATGTTTATATGGTTTTATGTTTATGTGCCATGTTTATGCACATATATGTATGCATGTTTGTGTGAATATATTTATATGTATATGCATACGTGTATATATATACATACAAACACAAACATATAGAATATGTGTGTATATTTGTATGTATATATGTATCTATTTAAATATACATTTCTAAGCATGTACATGTATATAGCTATGCATATGTACATATGTGTGTATTTAACTAAGAGAGCATACTCAATAATTAGGAAAAAAAATTAAAATACTTCAAAGCATTTAGAAAATAAAAGCCTGCAAATTGGTTAAGGTGCTTACCTAGGGTGCCTAGCGCCTTGGCCCAGGCACTCACCTAGGCAGCGCCTTAGGCAAACTAGGCGAGGCACGATGGCCTTGCCTCACCTCATCTTAGTGCCTGGGCGAGCACCTTTGACAACCTTGCTATAAAATGCATTTCTTGTACTTTATACCCATCAGGGGCGTCAACATATTTAATATTTTTAGTGACCACCTTAAATGTTGAATTCACCGATAATGGTGTAAGCTTATAAACTTGCCTTGTTTTGATACGTTAGATTTGGCACAGAAGCAATTATTTGTGCAGTGCGATAAACAGCAGCTATTGTTGTCCGAGCAACAGAAACAGTCATTGAAAGACTCTCCAGGACCATAGACATTACATCGAGGACAGGACCTGCATCTCCAACCTGTACATTTGATCACAATTCTATTTTCGTCCCATAAAAGCCAATACATAAATAGAGTACAACGAAATCTGCCTTCAAATATAACATAATTAGCTAATGTCTAAGCATCCCAAAACATCACATGCCTTTTTAGCTGCTGAAGGTCCTTTCAAATGAAAAATACATTATATAGAGCAACTAACATCAAAACTATAAACAAAATGAGCCATAATTAGTGAAATACCAGGTAACCAGCTGAATCAGGTACTACCAGATTTTGGGGTTGGGAGAGTCGAAATCTAACATTCAATTATCTTAGAGCAGACACGTTAATTTTCATATTGGTTATTAGAAAGCCAGCCACCTAAAAGGGTAGTTGATCTTGGCCCTGGTGGCATAAACATGGAATATATTCAAGTGTTTCAGCATTGAAGTCTTATAATTGATAATTCCTCTCATTTATATCAGGATAAAAACCTTTTTTTTGTCAGGTAGATATTGTTGTCTACTCATGAGGGGATGGTGGGGGTCACATCCTAATCTAGGCATTACATCTCACATACAGCGTAATGGGGTCTAAAAGAGGCATTTGCAAGGAGAATTACCAAGCCTTTAGCAAACATTCATAAAGGCACCGTTTGGTAGAGGTTTAAAGTTTAAGATTAGGTAAAGTTTAGAAAGTCTTAAGGAAGGATAAGTGGATGGGTAAGAAGAGGGTTAGTGAGTGTGAATGTGATAGTTGAATTGATATGTTATTATTGGTATTTATTTTTATTTGTATTGGGAGTGGATTAGTGAGAGATAGATGTGATAGGTGTAAGTTAGTAGAGGTATATATGATTAGTGTAAGGTGGATGTGATGGATGGTGGTAGATGTGATAAGTGGGGAATAAAATTTTTGCACTGTAGCAGTTATGACTGCCACGTAGAATAAAACCTCCATTTAAAATCTTGCCAAACAAGGGCAAAGAGCATTACAGAGGTGTTACAGAGGTGTGTCTACATGCATTGCAGGCTAACACCTAAGGCAGCATGAGATATAGTAGACAACCACATAGACAAAGAGGCAATAACCATGTTTAAGTGAAAATAGTTAGAATAAATGAACCAAGTAATTTATTCCATAGTCAACCTCTCAATATATAGAGGTGAAAAAATTACATGGGTTCTCAAAGAAATAAGACATTACAACCACTAAGGAAATAAGCAAAGAACATAAGTAACTAGACTGTACGGCCTAACACTTCCCCTCAAGCTGAAGCATAAATATCTATCATGCTCAACTTGGAATAGCAAATATCAAAAAAAGAATGAGGCAACGCCTTGGTGAAAATCTTTAATGTCTGGTCATCAGAGGAGACATGAGTAGTGTAAATGAGGCCTCTCTAAATCAAGTCACATGTGTAGTGGCAATTGACCTTCACGTGCTTGGTTCTCTCATGGAACATGAGGTTGTTAGCAATATATGCAAATCAAGCGACCCACGTGTTTGGTCCCACACGAAACTCCCCTTCAACGATCACCTAAGATATATAACCTTCCACTAAACCCACCTGCAAACAACACCTCACCCTAGTGAAAGGGGCACAAACCCCCTCAATGACCTCTATGCTACGCAGATGCAGTGGAATTCCATGCACCTTGAAGGTAGAAATAGATCGCGTAAGGGGCCTCTCCTCTAGCGCACCATTGTAGGGGGAAGGAGACCTCCAACAAACCATTCCCGCCCTCGATGTCTATCTCCTTAAACTCCAATCTCTCCAAGTCCTCCACATTCAAAACCAATCACGAGAAGCCTATTAGGAGAGAAAGAAACCACCTTCCATTGATTGGAAGAGAGCTTCAACCCCAATAGACTCTTCCTCACACCTTTCAATGTGAACCTACCATGCAAAAGATCCCCAAAAGCAAGAAATACAACACTTCATTGAGACTGCCCACCATAGCAGACCAATTGGCCTCCATCTCCATGGCAAGAGAGACCGACGGTGGCGAGAGAAGACTCTTCCTCGTCGAACAGTTTCTCCTCCCATGGCCAACTCCCTTGCAAACCATGCAGCCCACTGGGTCACAAACAATCAGCCACCACATGACCCTGTGATTTACACCTAAAGCACAACACTCCCGACCCCACCCTCTCCCTCTTACCACAAAATTGCCCTCAACCCTCTCTCACCATTTTCCCAATGATCATTAAAAGACTATTCCAATGCTAAAATAGGGAAAGTGGAGTGGTTAAGTGGCACCTTTAAATGAATTGAGACTTCATAGAATTTCATTTTGCTTCTATGCTTCCACTTGGTAGAGGTTAATATACTATTTTTGTTACAAAGGTCGAGGTAGGAATAGAAGCATAAGTTTTTCAAAGAATCCACATTTTCCTCCATCTTACATCCACCCATCTTTCCCTTTCTCCTTGTTGCTTGACGTTCTTCAATCTTTTCTTTCATTTCTTTCCACCCCCAATGCATTAATATATTTGATGGTAGTAGCCTCTAGCTAAAGCTCAAAGAAGTTATATCCCTCTTGCTTCTCTCTTCCTTCCCTTTCTCCCTAGGTTCATGTTTAAGAATCATCTAGATAAAGCTATTTTTCTGAAAGGGATATAGCTAAAGCTATTGACACAGGGATCCTAGGAATAGTTAAAAGACAATAGCTTCAGCAAATTAAATTTATAGCAACATCCAACAACATGTAAAAAACCTTGTGCTTGAATATTATAAGTCCAGTTATTTTTTTTATAACACATAAAGAACTTCAAAAAATTACACTTAAGTAAAAACAAACTCATAATTGATATACGGGTGTCGAGGGCAAAAACTTTTTTTTTTTATGGAAAAGCATGAAAACAATTTTAAACTTATGTACCACAAGTTCATAAATAGTATCTTTTCTTGGCAAGCATTATCACAGAGGCGAAGAAAAACTAAGCTTACCTTGCTGGATAGTTTTACAAGGCACTGGTCCACAGCTTCTCTAAATTTTCTGTTCCATTCAACAATCTCATTATCAAGATTAGCATCATTACGCAAGCATAGCATGCTTTTCCTTAAATATTTCACAAGATCACTAATTGCACCAATAGTGGCAGAAGAGGAATGCACATGTGACTGCTCAGCTAGGCAAGTTGTAACTTCAACAATGTTAAGTTGCATTTCAGTCTGCTTTTGTACAGCCTTGTGTTCAAGATGCTTGATTAAAATGGAAAATAGTAGATGTGCATTTTGCCCTGAAATGATATGAACGTATTAGAGCTAAAATGCATGTCAACAACAATAGAAAAGCCTTTCCCACACAGAGTTGTGCTGGCTACAGAAATGCATATCAATAAAGTTAGAATTAATTTTGGAAATAATGGCCCTTGGGAAAAACTGGATGTTAAGCAAATTATTCTATTTAGTAGATTATTGCATTGGTATGGCATACTAATGCCTCTTCAATTTTCATGTCTTTCTTTTAGGATTATGTAGTAGTGATCCAACTTTATATCAATCAAACCATCACGTTGTGTATTTTTCATAATGTTGTTCCTTCTAACCGAGTCCAATATCAACAGCGTAACACTAGATACCACCTAATCCCCTGTTATTGAAATCACTTTGTTCTCTAATTTGGTAATTCCTATATAGAGAGCAGTGGCTGTACGCTGTCATCATGCAGGTATCTGTCTGATTCAGCCAAGATTGATCGTAAAACTCTGGCTGGCTCCTGTCCAGTGCTTTGAATGCAGCTTGGCTCATAATGACAGGAAGTCAAGCTAGCACATAACACTGGTAGTAACCCTGCAAGGCTCAATGCAAACTCAAAAAGGGTACAGAAAGCAGTTTTACTTTATGCATTGCAAGGGCTAAGAGGTAGGATCAAATATACTGGCAACACAGCCTGCTAATTTTGGCAGCAGAGCCGTTGGCAAGGGATTTGAACTGAATCATAGCAATTGAAGCACCAAGGTTGCCTCCTTGGTAGTTTAGATAGCAGCTACTAGTGGTAGGGTACTACCTCTTCTTCACTTGCTCTCTCAGTCAGGCTTTTGGGCTAGCATGAATGATCTCTCGATGGATTCCTCGGCACTGAGAAAGGCCTTCAGTATGCTATGGTCCATCTGGCTGGAGGGCAATGGTGTCATCTTCCGTGGTGACAGATCTTCTGTAGGAGTTGTCTATCACTTTACTACTATTTGTACTTACTGGTGTAATTAGCTCCTTTGTTTCCAATGAAAGTGGGGGTCAACATTCCTTGTAAACCCCTTTCTTTCTTTTCCAAAAAAAAAAATGGTAGGGTGGTTCAGTCCAGTAAATTCCTCCAGGATGTTTAGCCTCTGGCATACTGATCTGTGCACCTTGTTGACCCAGATGTAAGGCAGAAGAATCCATTCCGTTGCTGCCCAAACATGATAAATAAATAATAAATATCATGTTCAACAAATTTGATATGTCAAACATAAAGATTCCCTTTTGACTTTAGATTGGTTCATCTGAGAGTTATTGGATTTTCTTTATAGTTGTAAAAAGAGTATTCCATATGATGGGCATATGAAGGGATGATAAGGCCATGCTTTGAGACAAAAACTACTCCTTACATTACTGTCAATCTCTACTCTCCTCTCAAGTCTTGACTTCATTATGTCAAAAACTCAGAGAAGTGTCTTGCAAAATCTGACAAGAAGGAAGAATAGATGTGGCTCATTTTCATTCTATTGAGACGTATTATTACTTAATAAGTTAGTTCGTTATATAAAAGCAATTGCACTATCGTTTCTTCTTGAGAAGATTCATTCCAACATCTAACCTTCTAGGACTCTTTTCCCGTGATTCTTCCTTTGGGGTTTTCCATGTTATATCTTGGTGTTCCTATATTATTGCAATGCTGTGAATTTATTTTATCAATGTGATGCCATAGCAAGTCAATTCTAGGGCATCTTTCTTTTATATACGATTTTTGGGAACTAATGCTTGTGGTGCTTTTGTTGGATGACTCTCAAGTGTGTGCCGTATATGATTTGGCACCAATTGAACATCGGAAATTAGATTTGATCTCCATCAATTCTGGGATGTTTTTTGTTCATCAAGGAATTGCAAATATGCAATATATGAAGTTATCTGTGTTTCTTTCTTTTTTTTCTTGGATCACAAGGCCACCAAGTTCTTGAGATATAATCAGGTTCTTGATCAAAATCAGAAGACACATCACGCCTGGAATGCTGGAGAGGCGCCAAGAGAAAGGTTGGAGGTGGCTTTGAAGATCTGCTGCTTCTCCCCCATCATTGTGCCAGCCTCTCCTGGTGCTGTGTTGCTCTTGTTGTGAAGTTCATGGCCTTATTGATCGATGGGTTCTCAAGAAACCTATGGAAGGGGAGAGCAAGAGAACCTCTTGTCCTATATATATGTTTGAATATTTAGTGAAGACTACCATGCCCAGGCTTTCCTCAACAAGCAAGTTAGAAGTTATGTATAATTTGCAAAGTAGTCAAAGTCACATATTGACTCAAAATTATTTCCTAGGTTTGAATTGTTGGGAGTTATTTGAAATTTGTGGGTCTTTTTGTCATCTTATTATTGTATGGGGATATGTGCTACAATTATCCCATGGTGCCTCTCTATATAAAGGCACCAAGGGTTTCCCGAGTAATACGATTCACTTATTTGTCTTCACATGGTATCGAGCAACAGTCCTAGGTCAGAGCTTTGGTATCCCACCAAATACCACCTCCACCTTCTTCTCTGAGTCCAACTCTTCTCGATTCAAGCGTGCCATCCTCTCTGGCATCTGCGCAGGCAATGGAATCAGTGCCTCTGGCACTGCTGTAATAGCAGCAGAACCACAAGAAACTGCTGCGTAGGCTGCAACAGCTACCAATAGTGCTGCAAGCAGCCATGTCAACAGCGTACAGCTATGCAACGTCACTAGCAGCGCTGCAGACAGCCATCTGCTGCATCTCCTGCCCTCTCTCCCCCTTGTGTGCTGTCGTTGAGGTCATCCCTGACCTTGGTGTGCATGCAGGAGGCTAGGTGGCTGACCTAGGTCACCAACCTATGATCTGAAAACTCTGTTTTCATATTGTAGTTTGGCCTTTGTGATATGATCTATGATATGAATTTTTGAGTAGAAGAAGCCCCATCTACTGACCTACAAATCCGGGTATTATGGAAGATCACAAGGACACGTTAGGCGACTCAATGGGGAGATCATCTACCACAAGCACACCTTCCCTCATGTAGGATTCTTCCATCAAATTAGATGGATCCAATTTCCTTCAGTGGTCTATGTCATTTGCCCGATTTGTGGGATCTCACATGAAGAAGTATATTTGATGAAAGATAAATTGCCTGCCAAGGCTATGATGGAAGATTGGGAAGCTAACAATGATTGGGTAGCCACGTGTATGTTGAATAGCATGAAGGAGCCCATTGCGAAGCAAGTGATGTCATATTCGTCAGCGAAAAAGATGTGGGAGGTTCTTCATGAGATCCACTCTCATAAGAATAATATTACCCCTCAGTATTAGGTAATTGAAGATATCCACATAGTCCATAAGGGAACTCTATCCTTGGCAGAGTGTTATGGTTCCTTAAAGAACCGTTGGGATGAGCAGAACACCTATCAACCTCTATCATTTGACATATCGATTATGGCCAAGCAGAGGGAAGCCATACGATCAGTGTAGTTTTTGGCTACATTTGGTCCAGAGTATAAGGCAGTCAAGAATCAGCTGATGACATCTGAGGAGATACCTACCCCAGCACAGATCTATGCACACCTCTCTCATCTTGCATTATCTGATTCTAGTTAGGTAACTGATTCTTCTACCATGGCATCAACAAGCTGTGGTCATGGAGCTCCCTCAGACAGGGGAAAAGGATGCACCTTTACAGGAGGTGATGGTCGTGGATGGGGCTATGGTAGTCTTTTCTACGAGCATTGCCATCGACTTGGTCATTCCACTGACTGATGCTGGCTCAAGCATGATTATCCACCGGGGTAGGGTCCACGTGCCCACTAGGTTTCTACGAGAGCTGAGCAGACATACTTACAGGAAGTGGATTCTTCTACATCCCAGGTCACCATCTCTAGAGAAGAATATGATCGACTGATGATGTCACAAGTTTCATCTTCCGCTGGGGTGTCTATTATTAGATTAGCAAGTACTACAACGATGTCTATTCGATCGCATGTTCTAGAATGGGTGGCAGATTCAAGTGCTTGCTCTCATTTCACTAGTGATGTATCCTTATTCTCCTCATTACGATCTTTAACCAATCCGTTCAATGTGAGAGTGGCGAATGGTGTCCTATCTCCTATGACTGGATGTGGAGATGTACTACCTGGATCGTTGTCTTTGACTGATGTGTTATGTACCCCAAAATTTGCTTTGAACCTTATGTTTACCAGTCAAATTACTAAGGCATTGAATTGTCAAGTAGTTTTTGATGACCAATTTTTCTTGAGCGATGAGGTGGATTGGTGAAGGAATTGAGCGGGATGGTCTATACTACCTTAGCCTACCATCTACATCCAATGTTGTCGCTCTTGCCACTACTACTCTATAATGGCATTTGCACCTAGGTCACCCAAGTATCTTTGTTCTGTGTCATCAATTTCTACATTTTCGATGTGATGCTTGTCAGCTTGGCAAGCATTATAAAGTTTCTTTTCCTTCTAGTACGAATAAGAAAGCTGAGCCCCGTTTGATTTGATTCATGGTAATTTGTGGGGACCTTATAGGATCCGTAGTCTCAAGGGTTTTAGATATTTTCTGATTTTGGTTGATTGTACCCATGTCCCTTGGGTTTATATATTGAAAGAAAAGCCTGAAACTTCCGCAATTATTAAGAATTTCTTTTCTAAAACAAAAACTTAGTTTTCATCTATTATTTGCACTTTTTAGAGTGATAATAGCCTTAAGTTTGTGAATGCTAGTTTGACTTATTTGTTTACTTCCTTAGGAGTCATTTACCCAACTTCTTGTGTCCACACCTTATAACAAAATAGGGTGGCTGAATGCAAATTTCGACATTTGCTTGGTGGGCCAAGACTATCATGTTTTAGATGAACGTCTCATCTTATTCTTACTATTGCTTTTCTTATCAATAGGGTATCTTTCTCTGTTCTCTAAGACAAGACACCTTATTCTATGTTATTTCCTGGTTGAGATATTTTTCACATTACTCCTGTTGTGTTTGGATGTGTTTGTTTTGTCCAATTGTTCAAGGTAGACAAGTTTTCTCCTCACTCTGTTGAGTGTATTTTTCTAGGATACTCGTGTACCCAAAAGGGATATCGCTGCTATGACCTTATGGCTCACAAATTCTATGCCAGTGCTAATGTAACTTTCTTTGGGGAGGTTCCTTATTATCAACCCAAAGAAAAGAGCTCTCATCCTCCACTGTTGCAAGATATCCCTCTACCTATGCTACCTGCACCGCCTCTAGGGCCCTCTAAGCCACCTCAATCACCAGTGGCATCACCACCACCACCCTTCTACCCTAAGACCTACCACTAGCATGTTCCTCTTCCACCTAGTGTGAAGCCATTGTCAACCATCCCTGCTCCCATCTCTGTTAGTCCTACTGAATCCAAAGGAGATAAGGTGATCTCTTCTTCAGAAGGGTCTGACTTCGACCTTCTTATTGCTCATCGGAAGACCCAACGATCATGTGCCCGCTATTCTCTTTCATAGCATATGTCTAATGATAGATTACTTGTTACTAGTCAACTTTTTTCTATGGTTGTGGACAATTACCAGGTTCCTCGTAGTCATTCAAAGGCTCTCCAGCATCCTGCTTGGAAGCAGCCATGGAGGACGAGATGATAGCGCTACAGTCCTATGGTATATGGGACTTAGTGGACTTATCCCTGGGTGCTACAGTTGTGGGATGTAGATGGATGTTTACCCTAAAGTGTCTCCCTATTGCTCAATTGGCAGGCACAAGGCACGCCTGGTGACCAAAAGTTATACATAAACACTTGATATTAACTACTTTGAGACCTTCTTGCTAATGGCCTACCTCTATTATGTCTAGATTTTTCTCTTGTTGTTAATATGGCTTGGTCAGTCTATCAGCTAGATATCAAAAATTCCTTCCTTTATGAAGACCTTTATGAAGAAGTCTACATGCAACAGCCTCCTGAATTTGATACTAAGAGGGAGTGTCAGAAGGTCTGTAAATTGAACGACATTTATGAGTTGAAGCAAGGTCTGAGGACATGGTTCGAGAGATTTAGTAAAGCAATTTAGGAGTTTGGCTTTCTTAGATCATCCTCAGATCATTCTATTTTTCCTCTACACAAGACGAATGGGTCAATGATTCTCATTGTGTATGTAGATGGCATACTACTCACAGGGAGTGATAAGGACGACATTGAGTCAACCAAGGCAATTCTGCACTCTCAATTTGTTACCAAGAATCTTGGACTGATTAGTTACTTCTAAGGAATTGAGGTGCATCATATTGATGAGGGCCTTATTTCTTCTCAGCAGAAGTATGTACTTGATATGTTACAAGAAGCAAGTCTGCTAGGATGCAAGCCTGCAAGCATCCCACCGGATCCTTCTATTCATCTAGCTAACTCACGCAATCCTATCTTCGAAGATGTAACCACATATCGTGTTATGGTAGGTAGACTTCTCTACAAGGCCAGACATCACATATGCTATGGGACGACTTAGTCAATTTATGCAGCAACCTAGAGAAGGGCACTGGATAAGAACATGTCAAGTGTTGAGATATCTAAAGAATGCTTTTGGAAAACGACTCTTTCTAAAAGCACGACCACCTCGATGTGTAGGGATACTCTGATATTGACTATGCTGGGGCTAATGAAAATCGAAGATCCACCACAGGCTCTTGTACATAAGTGGGTGGAAATCTAGTTACTTGGCGAAGTAAGAAACAAAGTGTTATATCTAGATCCAGTGTAGAGTCAAAGTATAGAGCTAAGGTACATATCACCTACGAACTTCTCTGGGTTCAAGCCATTTTACATGATTTTGCTGCACATGTTTCAGGACCTATTCCTATATTTTGTGATAATAAAGTCATCACATTTATTGCTAATAATCTAGCTTTTCATAAGAGGACAAAATATATTGAGGTGGACAATCACTTTATCAGAGATGCAATGCTTACCAAGAATATATCTACTCCCTACATCTCCACTAAGGACCAAGTGGCTGACATCTTCACCAAGGCACTCTCCAGGAAGCATCTTGACTACCTATGTTCCAAGGTGAGCAACTTTGACATTTAGGGTCCAGCTTGAAGGAAAGTGTTAAGAGTTATTTGTAATTTGTGAGTATTTTATTATTGTATGGGGGTATGTGATGTAATTGTCTCATGGTGCCTCTCTATATAAAGGCACTTAGGGTTTCCCAAATAATACAATTCGCTCATTTGTCTTCACGTGAATAAAGCCCAATAGATCTATCCAAGCTTTTCAAAATTCAAGTTCACTCCAATTTTTTTGGTTCCTGCAAGTCAGACCAAAAGTTTTTATATGTTGCATAGTCAGTCCTGCAAGTGACAAAATTTTACTTTGATCCATGTAACTTCAGATTTTGCAAATAAATCCATGAATTTTCAAATTTGCATATCTCTCTATTAGACCTCCACAGTTATGATTCTAATCCTTATCTTCCACAAATTGCAAGTAGCCATTATTCTTTGAAAAATTAATGGTTTGAACTTGCGTTCAACTAAGTTCACAAAACTAGTGCTAAGCACACAACACAGCCAAACTGCAGCGCCCAACAAAACACAATCATGAACCTAATCCAAACTACTGGAACAACCATATTCAGTAAGAAATCCAACAGTACCAATCCTGAAAAACAATAAGCACATAAATCACAATAATTACACAAAGACAACCAGTCAAGTCTATACAGCAATCTGGATATAGGTCACTTTGTGTAATATCTTATTTTACAAATGATTTTTGCATGAAATTTGATTTTTCAGAGACCTTAGGTAGCATAGAATTATGTACAAATTATCAAAAATTTATTCAAGAAAATGCACAAGAAATAATGCAACTCTTCTATGAGCATTGAGTGTTAAACAACGTAATGTAAACAAGTATGCAGATCTTGGGTGTGGGTCCATGTATATCACTCCTTTATAATTTCTTTCTTCTTAAGAAGAATCATTCCTTTATAAATAATGTAATGTATCCCTCCTCTTTATTCGTGCTAGTGAAGACAACACAAACTGTTGATGGGTTCTAGGTGATGTGCTCTAGTGGTTTTTCCCTTTGTCTATGCACCTTATGTGATTTTGCTTCCAATGTTTAGATTTGATCAAGTCATGTGTTGGTGTGGAAGTCTTCCACGCACAAAGTCCATGTTAAAGGTGTCTATTTGAAGTTAGTTTGCATGACTAACAACCCTTGGGTTTCACTGACGCTCTCCCACATGGGAGAATTCTTGTTTCAATGGAGATCCTTACTTTGACAACCATGATGGTGGCTCTCTCTAGCAGCAGTGGCAGAATTAGGGTTTTTGTGCAACAGATGGAAGCCCAGACAAGGGCTCAGGGTGCTTGATGGACTTGTAGACTGATTGGTACCCCCAATCAGTCCTCTCTCTCGATTGACAAGGACTCCAACAAGGGTATTAACCCTCTATTGAGCCCTCCTCTCCTTCGTCAGACCTCCCTTTTCTTCCAATGGGGGACCTCTTCTTTGAGTTCAATTAGGAGTCAGCTTTATGTTGGGCAACAATGCTAATGTAGAAAACAATGACAATCCATATTAAGGTCTGAACAGAAGTTCATTTAAGTCAGAGCCTCATTCTCGCTTGTTCCTCTCTGAGTTCAGATTGTGCTACCTAATTCCAATTTTTTTTAAACATAAAAAGGGGGTTAAGAAGCAATGTTAATCCCCCATTTTCATTAAAGAAAAGGAGAGCTCAAGAATATTAGGTGGTATAAAGGAAATTAAAATGATTTAAATCCTCGTCAATAGACACCCTTTCCCCCTTGAAGGCCACCCCCATTATGCTTTAACCAAATGCACCATAAAAGAGTGAAAGCTCTCCTAGCGGTGTCTCCATCACTAAGGGTCCTGTGCAGGCTAGACCAGAAATCCGGAAGGGAGTAGTAGCTAATAGACCAATCACCAACACCAGACCAGATCAAGGTCGCAAAGGAACACAAGAAGAAAAGATGATTCACATCTTCCATCCCTTCTCCACAAAAAGGGAAAGCTGTATCAGCCACTGGAGCCCAATGTTTCCTATACATCTGGATAACCAGTCTTCCTTTTCTCAAGAGCCATAAGAAGAATTTCATCTTTAGGGGGATTTCACACTTCCATGTTTTCCTGCAATTTGCTGCAAGGCTCCCATCCGACTAAAGGGAACTTTCCATATGTTTGAGACAGGCCTTCCTGACAGAGAGTTCCATGCCTCCAAATCCAACCATCACCACCCTTACCAGGCTGAAGTTCAAAATGGTTTATAATAACAAGGTCAACTCCTTAGCCCTGGCATCAAACAGCAAGTTAGGTTAGGCAGGCAACCAACACCCTTTAGAGTAACACTTAGCCATTGTTGCCATGGGACCAATTGCCAAGGCAACCAAACTGGGATAAATGTTAGCAATGACTCTTGCTGGAGACAATTCATGGGTCCAGAATCTAAACCTGGTGCAATCTCCCAAAAGGCTTCTGTAATGGGCCTTTACTTTCCTCAAAATTTTCTGCAGCATTACCCAAAAAGCAGATAAACCAAGGGTCAATAATCTCCTCTCATTCCAATCGATAGAATGTCATAAGATTCATAATTTTTTTCCAAAGGAGCAGGTAGGGTACCATCAAGCCAAGTACCCACTTGGTGAGAAGAGCATCATTCATGATCCTCAGGTCTAGTACACCCAAACCACCATCCTCCCTTGGCCTGCACGTCCTTCTAGGACACCAAAGACAAGAATCCATCACCAAAGCCAGAAGACCAAAGGAAGCACCATATGATGGAATCCACATGCTAAAGCAATGACGCTAGAGTTCCAAAGATTGATAAGAAGTACAGTGACAAAGTGGAAAGCACGGAAGATAAAAGAGTCACCCTGCCGCCCTTGGACAAAAGTCGAGTAGCCTAACCCTACAATTGCTTCTCCATTTGCTTCTTTGCAGAAACGCAACCCATGGATAGTGGGAAGCTGATGTACGTAAAAGCAGTCTGTAAAGGTTGCATCGCCACAATGTCCCCAACTTGCACCATAACATTCGGGGACATCCAAAAAGGCAAGAAACCTGACTTCTGCAAATTAACTCTGAAGCCAGAGGCCTCATCAAAAACTTCCAATAACAATTTGACCTTGTGCGCCTCATCAACATAACCCTCAATAAAAAGAATCATATTATCAAAATACTGTAAAATAGGGATCTTACTTCCAACTCGATAATAACCGAAGCCCCTTATGTCCCCAGTCCAACACAAGGCGTAACAGGCATTTGCAAGGAAATCTGTTGCAAGTACAGAAACAATGGTGCAATGAACAGCCTTGTCGCACTTACACACCTCTTTTAGGCTGGATCCACCATCCTTCAAGGTTTCCATTCACCAACATAGAGCAAGAGGTTAAAGTAACATAGGTTTTTTATCCAGCAAATCCATAGCAGCGGGAAACCTCACTCTCAAGGAGGACCACAAAAACTTCCAATCCAAGTAGTCAAGACTTGGAGAAACCCACTTTCATTCAAAAAGCATGGGAGTTTGATCTCTTCTAGATAGACAGAATCTCCGAGGCGACAATGCAATTCTCCATTATGAATCTCCCCCTAATGAAAGCTGACTACACTAGCTTGGTGAGATAGTCTAAAACAGTCACCTAGTGTTGAGCTAAAGTCTTCGCCACCACTGAATAAAGAGAGTTCGACAAGGCACTTGGCCTGTAGTCATTAGACATCTCTACGTCATCGCTCTTAGGGAGCAAGAAAAGAAAAAAATCTATTAAATCTTTAGAACTCATCTCCTCGCATAAGGGAATCTAAGATTGCCATAACATCCCCTTTCACCAAGTGCTAGGACTCCCTAATAAAGAGCATGAGGAAACCAGCTGATCCCCAGGACCCTTCCTGCTTGAGGGAACAAAAGGCAGCGAAGACCCCATCCTCAATTCCAGATATGTGCGTTTTTCTTGTGGTTTTAAGCATGGATAGAAATGTGTAAAGAAAAAAGTGATAATGGGTTGATAAAGGCCCAAGATAGTCTGAATATCTGGATCTTACATCAAAGTTAACGAAGAATAACTATCTTATGCAATCTACAGTAGTTGAGATGGCAATTGCTAGCAAGGATAGAATTGGTTATACTGAGGGCATCAAGCCAAGGCTAGAATTGATAGATAAGTTATCGGAGAAGTGGTAACTAGAGGATAGCCAGGTGTGGATGTAGATAGTCAACTCTATTTCTATTGAGATTAAATCTCTAATTTTAGGAAATGAGATTGTAAAAAAGATGTGGGAAGCCTTAAGAGCATGTATAAAGAAAAATGAGGTCCTTACTATCTCATGAAGGAGATCTACATCGTTCATCAGGGGAACCTATCAATAACAGGTTACTATGGTCCCTTGAAATCCAAGTGGATGAACTAGGATTACCATGCTAATGAAAGCTATAAATGCACTACAAATCAGAAGCTCTCCTCATCTTTTTGGCAAGTTGTAGTCCTGAATATGAGGGTATAAGGAATCAGATCCTTAATTTGCCCAAAAATCTTAACATATTGAAGAGGTTTACTTCCAGGTGGAAGCTGATGGGGAGAGGCATGGATTTATGAGCATCAAGTTCACAGCCCTTTTAAGCTGAGGACTGAGTGGTACCAGAGTTAATCCAGATAATGCAAAGAGTAGTAGTAAGTGCACTTGTTACCACAAGAATGATCACACTGTTGACTACTATTGGGATCTCCACCCAAACATAGGTAGAGCTCAGAATGGAGATCTTGTTGCAAACATAGCATCTGACAATTCTAGTGCAAGTAAAGGCCTCCGCAGGAGGTAAGAAGCTAACCTTTCGCAATTTAATAAAGGGTCAAACTCGAGAGACAGAAAGGGCATTATCTAAAGTCATATCGGTAAAGGAGCAGAACTCAAAGGCTCATGCTCTCAATCATGCTCTTTCACTTAGAGTAAGATAGGTAATGATTCTTCAAGCTCTACTAAGGATGATTGGATTGTCAGTAATGAATCAATTGATCATGTAACTAGGAATGCTAAGTTTTCTCATCACTATAAGCTTGGATTTGGACATAATCAGTAGCTATGGCAGATAGCTTTTGCATACTGCTTGCAGGTCAAGGAGAATATATCCATCCTCTATCTCTCTCTACCTATTGATGCTCTTCATGTTCCCATCTACCTCTAAATTAGTGACGCTCTTCATGTTTCTAATCTACCTCTAAATGTCTTACCTATGAGTAAAATTACAAAGGAGGTTAACCGCAGACTGATCTTTTATGTTGATCATTGTTTGTGCTGTAGGATCTAGCGATGGAGAGGAAGATTGGGATTTTCTTGGTCTATGATGGTCTATACAAGCTTCTAGCCAGGATTATATCTACTCTTGTCACAGTTGTAACAATCATGAATGGAATATTGGAGGAATAGATCAAATCCTTGCATGGTATTGTAGATTTGGTCACCTAAGTTTTTTGGCTTTGCAGAAGCTGTTTCCGTTATTATTTCTTGGAATAAGTAAGCATTCTCTAAAATGCAAGATGTGGGTTGGCTAAGCATTGTTGTACTTCTTTTCCTGAATCCGAAAATAAAGGTGATTCTGCTTTTTCCTTAGTGCATTCTGATGTTCAGGGATCTACTAGCATAAAATATGTTTACAGATGTTGGTACTTTATCTCTTTTTGTCAATAATCGGTCGCAGAACATTTCCATTTACTGTTGAGAGATGTGGTCTATTGTAGTGGTATATTTAATACCACATAGTGGAGCGAAGGAAAGTATGGTGTGTAGGAGCCTATAAATAGGTTGTTGTATCATCATTTGTCCTTCGAGAAGAATACAAAGATATCACGCCCATAGGGGCACTTCTCCCTTAGTTTTTTTCCCGCTCTTTATAAAGTGGGGTTTCCACGTAAACTCAAGAGTTCTTTATCGTTTATGCTTTGATTTTTTTTTTTTTGAGAAAATATGCTTTGATATTTATATTACATTTCTGCATTGTTTATTTCTTAAAAAATGATGATCTCACTTTGTTGTGGCGAAGTCGAAGCAACGATGAGGTAGAAGGAAATTACGTTGCTATGGCATCAATTGTGGGAGGTCGCAAGATCCTCATGGCTCTAACAGCATGTGGATTGGGGTTCAATTGGAACCCTAGGAACAAAATAAGGTGATGTTCTGCACCTTTTACGTTTGTTCCTTTATATTATTTGTTGGCCTTATATTACAAAAAATATGAAAAGAAGGTGAAGAGAAAAGAGGGTGCCAAAGAGCAAATAAAAAAAAAGAGTTGTTATTGAGTTAGAAAAAAACAAACAAGAAGAAGGAAGAGGGAAAATTTTGAAAAAAAAAAAGAAATAATAATAATAATAATAATAATAAAGGGAAAAATCACATAAAAAAGGAGGTTAGAAAAATGATGATGATGTTGAAGAGAAGAGGAGGCGAAGCTCTTCTCTATTTCATTTCTCTATGTAATTTTCTTCTCCCATACTCCCATAAAGGGGGAGTGTGAGAGCTTATTTTATAACCCAACCAATACTAAATCAATCATCTACGACTTATCTTCGGACTCCTACCTACACCTGTCTACAAGTAAATTGAAGATGTAAAGAAGCTGGCGACACAAGGCAACCATGACCCGACAGCATCAGTTGAGGAATGCAAAGAAGTCAACAACACAAGAGGCATGAAGAAGTCGTGACCTGACAACATCATTTGATTTGTGGTGTGTTTGTTTGTTTTTTGTTTTGTAGAGTGGGGATATCTTACGCAAACTGAGCAATCCATACTTTAGCTTGAGGGGGAGTACTAAGAGATGTGATCTATTATAGTGGTATGTTTAATACCACATAGTGGAGCAAAGGAAAGTATGGTGTGTGGGAGCCTATAAATAGGTTGTTGTATCCTCATTTGTCCTTTGAGAAGAATACAGAGATATCATGCCTATAGGGGCACTTCTCCCGTGGTTTTCTCCCTGCTCTTAGTGAGTAGGGTTTCCACGTAAACCCAAACATTCTTTACCATTTATACTTTGACATTTATGTTACATTTCCGCATTATCTATTTCTTAACATTTACTTATAAAAAGTCAAGCTTAGGTGCTTAAACTTGTGTAAATATTTGTTGCCATGGTTAAGAATTAGTCTAATACTGTTGTCAAAGTCTTCAAGTTTGTAACACTCGGGAATATCTCGATGTCCTTGAAAGATTTCCTTAATAGTGAAGGTATACTTCATCAAAACTGGAATACTTTCACAATAGTATTAAAATAATTCTTGGCCATTGCAACAAATACTTACACTTTATGAAACCTATTGTAGCTATACTCCATAGCAAAATGGTGCTGCTGAAAAGACATCTTCTAGACAGTACTCAAGCATTACTTAGAAGAATATGCCAAAGTGATTTTTGGCTAAAACTGTTCTAAATGAGCCCTTGTTTGTAGCTTCGTTGTCATAGCCATCGCACCAACATATTGAATAATTCTTATGTAGACTGTTACCAAACTTGTAGTTTTATAATATCAATAATCCTTTCAAAATCAGGGGGGTTAACATGTCTGTTAACAACCATTTTACTTCTCAAAAAAAAAAAATACTTTCAAAAAAATCATAGCTAAAAAATTGAAGAAATAATTTGTTAGGCATGAGGCATATATGAAATTACTTTTGTATCCACATATAACTAAGCTTGACCTACCTTAGTATGTACACTAAAATATCAAAGGCATTGTCCAAATAAAGGACATATGTACCTGATTTTTCCATTACCAGTTGTGTATCAGATAAAACAGGTAGAACAAGTCCCTGTTGAGGAGACCAAAGACCTCCAGTATCAAAATAGCGAAATAAGGACTCCAATACACGACGAACAGTCGTTGCCTCTTTTGCTAGCTTGGCCATGTTATGTACACATACTCTCGACCAAAAATGGGGGTTCTTGGCATCTTCCCTGTTAGAATGTAACAGAAGTAGCAGATCTCACTCAATGCAAAAACAAAATGCAATCACCACTAAGAAGCTCAACTACAGCCATACTTTGGCAGATGAAGCTCTCCTTTCTCATTCACAATATTCTTCCAAGATGGAACCCTGGTCATGACAGTTTGAGCAATTGAATTCTCACCATCTTTATGCCCATCCTGGTTCCCGTTATTATGGTTGCCTTCACTGCTATCGACCGAGTTTTCTGTTTTGTTTTGGGGGCTTGGATAATTTTCCAAGACCACTGAAACAATCTACAAGCCAAACAAGATATTGCAAGAATATGACAAAGAATCCCATGTACATATTGCATTCCACTTATTCATCTTTTTTGAAAGCATACTCATTTTGTTATTAAAAGAATTACTATACTAGGTAAAAAATAAGAGATATTAAATGAAAACATACATTGTCAAACTCCTGCCATATATGGGAATGTTCTCCCATAAACCAAATCTGCAGACAGCCAAAACTAACAATAAGAATGATACCATGCAGAATGATAAATTCACAAGAAGCCCTCTCAATGATGAATATCATAAGAATGAGATAGCAGGAATTTATACTGGATTTGCAAGTTTCTTTTTTGTGCAGCAAATCTCTCTTTCTGCAATGGTTAGAAGCATAAATGCTCCAAACATCTTAAGAGTCAGTGGACTCCTTCAGCACATGAAAGCATTAGTCGCAAGTTTAATTCACCACTTGTTTAGAGACAATAGATCATTTAAATAACTGCAAAGTACAGGGGAAATATTTGGAAAGGATTTCGAAGTTGTAAAGTAATAAAAGTTGTTTCCTAAACATGTAAAACACAATTACACTGCTGAATGGAAGTGGGTAATAATGCATGTCTCTTCTAGTAAATAGAGAACTAATCCTAAATTATCCCTTTTATGCTAAATAGAAAGTATACATAAAACCGGTGATTTTAATGACATTAGAATCTTCTGACTGTATGCAAGTACCAAGCTTTACCATTGAAGATAAGGCCTGCAATCCTGCAGACCGAAGATGCTGAGCCCTCTCATCATCTCCTATTTCCTGAGCAAGTTCACATAGTTTTGGGATCAAGCCTTCCAAGTTAAACATGTAGGTACCATCCAACTGGTCAACAAAAAAAGAAATATAGTATAGCAAGTGAGACTTCAAGAATAAAAGGTGTCAGAACAAGTGAAGCCCTAACCAACTTAATAACCATAGTATTACCTACTCCATTTTTTAATAAAAACCAACCCCTTCAAATTAAGAGATGCAACCAAAAAAACACGTACCTGGCTATTTACAAAATCGAAGAGTGTCTCGCATCCAATAATTCGCATCTCATGCTGCCGTGTCTGGTCCAATAAGATTTGTATAATTCCAAGCAAGCTGCTAGCAAATAGTGGCCTGCATTGATGGAACAACAACTCAGGCAAACTGAAAGATCTAAAGGGTCGATCTGGTCAGTCATACATGGATACTGCATATCAATGGGTTAACTTGGGATAATTCAGTTTCCATTTTCCCAGAAAAGATGGTTGGGCTTCCGCAAAATGAAAATAGCTGCAAAGGAAAAATCTCAAAGCCGGATAATATAAACAAGGAAATATGAATACAAAATAAGGATGACCAAATGAGATGGCACGGATGAATTCAAGTACCACAACAGATGAAATGTCAGTGTAACCACAGGTATTTCACTAGTGAAGAATGAAGACTATCTACAGGCAGAACTTTAGAATGGTCAAAATCTGTAATATCTTCTTAAAACATAAATAAAAAAATAAAAATAAGACAACAAACTTTTCAGTGGCAATAGTAGACAAAGCTCAATACAGATGAGCATGCGTGGTAGAAAACTTCAACCAAAATTATGATTTTTCTATTTTGCACACAACAACAGAAAGTTTGCACCTTCCAATATGTAATTTTTGGGATGAAATAAAAAATGACTAAATTTCCTTATAATTCTTAAATCCTCTGACATCATTCCAAAAAATGTACAGAAAAAATTGCAATTTTAAGTCGAGATTTATGAAGGGATTTGAAATTTCAATCTTCAATTGACCAACATCTGGGTTTGCCAACTTGTAATTTTGACAATGAGTTGGATGTAGTGAACCTTGTCATGTAGCAAGCAAACATTATATGCATCCTCCAAGCAGAGGAAAAGGGAAGGCATGCATGTTGCAACTGAAGCCAAGACCTGGGGCAACTATCGCTGCATATCATTCTTTTTTTAAGAGAAGAATCACTCAAGGCTAGTCATCCTCCATATTCATCAATGATAAATCATATTGCCACATATTGTACACCGAAAAATTAGGGTGATTGCATCATAATTGCAGGCAAAGTTTCTAATCTTCAAGATAATGCAACACGTATCAATTCCATCCAAATATTTTACATAAGGTATGAACAATAGATTAGCCAGAATTGTTTGCAGCACTTCATGGTCACCAGCTGTACATTGTTCAGCTTAAAAGAAACTGTGAAGTGATATCAATACCCTGTTGTAGCCTGTCCTTTCAAACAAAAAAAAAAAACCTGTAGCCTGTAGGAGAACCTTATGCTTGTGAGTAAAGAATGCTTCAGCCAAATCCAAGCATTCCCTTTAACAAATAATTTAAGTTGTTTAGGATCCATTTTCCTTATTTAAAAATAGACTAGATGTACAAAAAAAATTCTTGGACAAAACTAGTCCAACTAGTTAAAAGCTAGGTACAATCATCCAGTCATGACGGACCTATCCAGGGAATATAGTGCATTGACAAGAATATGCCAACCATAGATTTCATAGATGATTTAGCATTTGAAATTTTGCCAATGTACTAGGATATTATTTTTAGTCAGTCTCTTAATTATTTTCTTCTGAACAAATGGTCATATTGGGATATAGGCAGTTCACATTTTCAGGAAAGACAACGTATCATATCTATTAACAAACCAGGATAAGTTACACAAATTCTTTGCACTATAAAAGGAAATGTGGAGGAAAAAAAATAATCCACATAAAGAATGTAATGCGATCATCATGCACTCGAAAAGCAAAGCAAACCATAGATGTTTGGTTTATAAAAAAAGAAAACAGGTCTGAGCAATATGCATAGGAAAATGCTTACATCAATGCCAAAAAACTTACATTTGCTCTCTACAAGAAAGGAGTAGCCTGCGGTATATACATAAGACAATCTTTGCTAAATTAAAGCGCTCCAATCTCAACTCCTTGTAGCATTTTTGCTCCAAGTAACATGTAATCTGATCATCAAAATATAATTAGAATCCTATTTTCATGGGAAATTCTTTAAGTACCATGACAACCAGAACAAACAAGATAAAATAATCATCATAAAAAATAATAAACAAACAATAAATAAATGATTGAGGAGCTGGTTAGATTGATGAGTCAAGAAAATACATAGGCTTTTTAATGATGCGGCACAATCCTGCATGTAAAAATTACAATTATTTTGTGGACTAATCTGATTAAGGGAAGGGGACTAATCGGATGATAACAGAAAGAAACTTTCAATAATTTTGTGGTTTTGAAGTTATTTGATATGTGTTATAACATACATGCATCTTCCCACCCCATCTCTATTTAGAAAAGATTGGATTGGGTTTGCTAATAAATTACTCCATTCTCTCTCAATGGGTATCCACTGGGATTTCTCCCTTTACCACCATAATGTCATTTTTCTTCTCACCCTTCTTTACCACTCCTTTTCACCATACTCTCCACCATTCCCTCAAGACGACAAATGTTCAACTGTTCAAGAAGAACATGAATACTCAAGAAGAAGGCAAATAATAAGATGAGAAGCCAGTTACAAAGATTTTTTTTTTTTTTTAAGAGGGGAAAGAGTGGTTATGGTGGTTATCCATGAGATAGCCACCCAACATTTATTATCACCAAATCAAAACAGTTACAGTTACACGGAAGCCTCCCACCACACCATCTGGGAGGAAATAGCAGCAATAAAGTTCTCAACATAGGGGGTGTGCCCCCTAAAGACTACCCCATTCCGCCCCAACCAGATGCCCCACAGAACAACTAACACCTTCCCCTTTTCCTTCTTCAACCTGAAGACATTAGGCCTCCCCTCCCCCCCTACCACTCCTAAAGGAATCCCAGAAGCCATCGAAGTTGCTATGGGTGATCCAATCCACCCCTAGACAGCTCCAAATCTGACCAGCAAAGGTGCATTTGAAGAATAGGTGCTCAATAACCTCCTCCTCTCCCCCACAAAGCATACATGTCTTGTCCTCTGTCAGTGCCCACCTAGCTCTCCACACCTTCGTGGTGAGCCTTCCTCTCCTCATCGGCCACACAAAGATCTTCACCTTGAGGGGACACTCTGCCGACCAAACCAATCTGCAATCCCGTAAGAGATCAATGTCGATCGTCAGCAATGGACCACATAATCTACTATAGGCCTTCTTCACTAAGAATTCAACTTCCTCCCAATGGAGACCATCCGCTCCTTCTGTTTCCCAACCCTGCAAACACCGTAGAAGCTCCTGCAACTCCTCCATCTTGTGGTCGAAGAAAGCCCGCTGCAAGCCGAGGCACCATGCATTGGACACAATTGAATGAGGTAGGAAACACCATCTCTACGCATTGCTCTGGAGAATAAGGTAGGAAACCCATCCAATCATCCGTCCAGAATCTGAACTCATCACCTGCCCCTTGAAGAAGGGAAAAGAAACAATTGAATGAAATGATTCAATTCCATTAGAAACCCTAAGGCTCTCTTATATAAAGAGAGACCATAGAGTCAAAAGTACAAAAATGTCCCTGAGGGACAAAGCACCCATAGCCCATACAATAAGAAGAAATAAAAAAGGCCATATATGCTAGCACTCCCCCTCAAACTGGAGCACAAATATCTATCATGCTCAACTTGGATATACAAGAATCAAATAAAGATCTGGCCAAGGGTTTAGTGAAGATATCTGCAGTCTGCTCGTCAGATGTGACTGAAGTGATATATAGCAACCCCTTCTGAATAATGTCCCTAGTATAGTGGCAATCAACCTTAACATGCTTCGTCCTCTCATGAAATGCTGGGTCGTTAGCAATGAAGGTGGTTGCTCTGTTATCACATCGCATCTCCATGGGGCTAGAAAACTGCACCTACAGGTCAATAAGCAAGGATCCAATCCACATCATCTCTGCAGTCGTCTGAGCCATAGCTCTGTACTCAGACTCGGTACTGGATCTCGCAACTGTGCCCTGTTTCTTGCTCCTCCATGTGATCAAATTTCCTGCTAAGAAGGTACAGAACCCAGTAGTAGATTTGCAATCCACATGACATCCGACATAGTCGGCATCAGAGTAGCCAACCAACGTCATAGAAGACCCCTTAGAGAAGAAGAGACCCTTCCCAGGAGCCTTCTTGACATATCTAAGCACCATCAATGCTGCATCCTAATGCTGACATGTTGACTTGGTCATGAACTGACTCAGTCTCCCAACTGCAAAGGAGATATCAGGCCTCATGATAGTAAGATATAGCAGCTTACCCACAAGCTGCCTGTACCACCTGCTGTCCACCAACTGTGCATCCTCATCATAGAGTGGCATCTTGGGATTCATAGGAATATTAGCCTCCTTAGCCCCAAGCATACCAACCTCCTGCAGGATATCTAAAGCGTACTTCCTCTGAGACAGGACCACACCCTTCTTGCTGCGAGCAACCTCAATACCAAGGAAATATCGTAGAACCCCTAAGTCCTTCATGACAAACTACTCTAATAGGATGCGCTTAACCTCAGCAATAACCTGCTCATCGTCCCCTGTGATAATTAAATCATCAACATAAATAAGAAATACCACAGTACCTCGTACAGTCCTCCTGACAAAGAGTGAAAAATCAGTCGTCGATCTCCTGAATCCAGCTGCCTCCACAACCTATGACACCCTCTGAAACCAGACTCTAGGACTCTATTTGAGGTCATAGATAGCCTTCCGTAATCGGCACCCCTAAGTCTTAAAGCCTGGTGGCTGCTGCATATAGACTTCTTCTTAGAGATCACCATAAAGGAAAGCATTCTTCACATCCAACTGATGTAAAGGCCAATCTAACTGAACTGCCACTGCAACCAACACCCGGACCGTGGGAAGTCTGGCAACTGGTGAGAATGTGTCAAAGAAGTCCACCCCAGAAGTCTAAGTGAACCCTTTTGCCATGAGGCATCCTTTGTACCAAGCAACAGCACCATCAGGATTAAACTTCACAGTAAATACCCATCGACAACCAACAAATGCAGCACCATCAGGAAGTGGAGTGAGCTCCCAAGTCCCACGGCCTCAAAGGGAAACCATCTCATCCTCCATGGTTACCTGCCATTTTGGATCAAGCATGGCCTCACGGTAAATAGCTGGAATATGCGTAGTAGCTAATGCCTAAGTGAATCCAACAAATCCAAGAGCTAGACTATCAGTAACAAGTGCCTTCGTCATAGCATAAGTAGTGCAAGTCCATGGTCACTTCCGAATGGCTATCGAAAGATCAAGATCATCGCCTAACTCATCACATATCCTGTCCCTGTGATCAACACATGATAAGCATACGTCAATGTCTAAAGGACTCACCTGAGAAACCAATGGTGAAGGCGAGGGTGGGGGTTTTGATAGGTAGTATGAGGGCAGACATATGTCTGGAGTGGCTCAGTCAGGATGGAAAGGGATGCGTAGTAGGTGGTGGTGGTGTAGCAAGGACAGTAATCTCAGGAAAGCTCCCAAAGCGAATGGAAGTATATGGCATAGGCGCCATATCACTTTCAAGAGACATCTTAGCAGTCACAGAAAAGAAATGTACAACCTCATGAAAGGTAACATCCGCTGAAACATAGTGTCCAGAAGTAAGCGAACCAAAACACCGATACCCCTTTTGTGTTCGAGTATACCCAAGAAAAACGCACTTAACTGCTCTCAATGCTAGTTTATCTCGACCTGATCCCAAAAAATGAACAAAAACCACACAACCAAACGTCCGAGGGGTGACGTGGAACAAAGGTCGATCAAGATGCATAACCTGAGGAGGAATCCGTTCATGTAATGCAACATTAGCCATCCGATTAATCAAAAAACAAGCAGTCAAAACAGCGTTACCCCAATAGAGAGAGGGGACTAAATGGGTGAATCAACAAAGTGTGAGCAACATCAAGAATATGGCAATATTTCCTCTCAGCAACACCATTTTGCTGAGAGGTATGAGGACATGTTATCTCATGGATAATGCCACAACTAGAAAGAAACTACGCAAACACATAGTACAAAACTTCAAGACATTATCAGAACAAAAGTACTTCACCAAACAAGAATACGGAGTTTTTATTACTTTGACAACTCTCAATAATTTGTCCCACATCGGACTTATTTTTCAAGAGAAACATCTAAGAAACACGAGAAAATTCATCAACTAAAATAAGATAATATTTGTTTCCAAGTCGATTAGGAGTACGACTAGGACCCATACATCCATATAAATCAAATCAAATGCAGCAACAAAGGAAATAGAAGTAGAACTGGAAAAACTAGACCTATGGTGCTTTCCAAGCTGACAAGCATTACAGGTAAGAGCAGTAGAGGAGGAGATGTGCAGTAGAACACGTCTAAGACGATGAATGGGTAGAAGGCCAAGGCGGTGGTGCTACTGGAGAAGAGATCCAATAGAAGCAAGGTCCTGAGCAACAGAAGCAGTAAAAGCAGTACGGCTCAAACGGTATACCCTATGTTCCTCACACCCTCCACTAATCGCCTTCCCACTGAATTTGTTCTACAAGACACAAGAAGATGTATCAAAGATAGCTCGACAGTTCAGAGCTCTAGTGATGCTGCTAAGTGCTAATAGACAATAAACTTAAAGGAAAATAAGACACATAATAGACATCTGCTAATCTCAAAGTAGGAGATAAAGACATATTTCCCTTGCCAGCAAGTGGCGAGCGTCTTCCATCAGCCACCTGTACTGTCCTGACAGGTGTAACAGGTGTTAACTGAAAGAAAGAGCCTCTGTCACCACATAAGTGCTTAGATGCACTAGAATCAATCAACCACTCACCAGAAGACAAAAGTGACAACATACCAATCGCAAGTGTCTCTGAAGAGGTAGCAATAGCCGCAGTGTCTAGGGTATGAGAGGAAGATGCCTGAGTCAACTGAGCAATCTGCTGTCGCAAGGCCTCTATCTCAATGCTTAACGAACTAATATCAGAAGTAGGGAAAGCTACATAGGAGATCTCAGCTGCCTAATTGGCGACAAGTGGTCTACCATGCTTCTGCCAGCATGTAGCCTCAGAGTGACCAAGTCTGCAACAATAAGTACACGGCGTCCTAGTACATGTACTAGAAGAGCATCCACGTCCAAGATCACGTGCAAGGTAAGTAGTACCCCCGCCACGTCCAAAGATCGCAGCCAGTGCAGACGACTGAGTAATGGAGTCAGGAGTAGGAGTGCGTGCTGCAACTCTGCTAAGTCTACTATATGCTTCCTCCAGGGTAGGAAGCTCAGGAGCAGTGAGGATCTGATCTTTGGCTGCTGCATACCCAAGTTCAAGGCTAGCCAAGAAAAGATAGACAGCCAACTGTCTCCTAAAACTCCTCAAGGACTCACAGGCACACCCTTGCAAGTCGGAGTAATGCCTCTCCAACATTCCCTTCATAAGGGAGTAGTACTGCGACAGCGTGCGTCCCCCCTGACGCAGGTAGAGAAGGTCGTAGAAGACCTGAAAAATTCGTGCGGAGTTCTTGGCATGTGAATAGGTATCACACAAAAACTCCCACATCTCCTCTGTTGTGGTATAGTACATGATCTCATCCTTTATTCGAGGAATAACCGTTTGCATCAGCCATGCACACACCATGGCATTGTCACTATCCCAGTTGGCCTTCGTGCCAATCTTGCTCTCAGGCTCCGGATCTGTAAGAATATGACTCCTTTTATGACTCCTGACGGTCATAAGAAAGGTCTGGGATCACCGCGGGTAGTTGGTATCATCCAACTTAACAACAGGACCAAAGAATGGGTTCTTGAGTATCCTAGTGTCCGAAATATAACCTGAAGACACCTCGGACTGATCATCTAAAGTCACTCTGCAATCCGGAAGCCTTGATCAAGTGTCTATCAACAAGAAATCATTAAATAATCTAAAACCAAATGGATTCAGATCTGCATCACTGACAAGGGACCTCCTTGGATAGATATTGGCCTCACCTAGGTGCAAGAACACCTAAGATGACCTCAAGGAGATAGCCTCCCTCTCGCAACAACCACACGAACTGTAGTCCCTAGATTAGGGCAAGAACAGCACCCTGCGCCACCTGCTCTGGCCTCCACACTGTCGCAAACCGCCGCTACAATGCTATTCCAGCTCACCGCTACTAGCAACTATAGAGTGCTGCCAGCGCTCCTCGAGGCCGCAACACCATCGTTGACCGCTGCAACAGGCCCCGCGCTGCCACAGCATCGCTATGTGGGCTGTTGTGCGCTGCCGGAGCACCGCCAGGTGTTGCTACCGCCATCAAAGGGAGAGAGATCGGGATTTGATGTTAGGGTTTAGGAGACCTTGAGGGGTGCAATACCTAAAGCCACGGTCTAGGATCGAAACCCTGATATCAAATTGAATGAAATGATTCAATTCCATTAGAAACCCTAGAGCTCTTTTATATAGAGAGACACCATAGAGTCAAAAGTACAAAAATGTCCCTGAGGGACAAAGCACCAATAGCCCATACAATAAGAAGAAATAGGAAATGCCATATATGCTAACAGAAACCTCGCACCTCTAGGACCACCGACACCAGCTCCCTAAGAAAGTACGAGACTCCCGCCATAGGCGACACCAAGGTCTGTCAAGTCAAAAAGGACCCATAGCACCTCCTCATCACCTTCCCAAACATGTCCCAATCCGTCCCCAGCAGTCTGGCAATCCACTTCGTCAACAGGCTTTTGTTTACACAATCCACATCCCTAACACCTAACCCACCTTCCTACACTGGCCGGCATAACTCGTCCTAGGCCACCAGCCTGGCTCCTCTCCCAGAAGTCCCATAGCTCGTCCAGAAGAAGTCACACATCAAGCTCGTAATCTTCTTTCCCACCTTCTTCGGCAGTCTGAACACTGAGAGGAAGTAACTCGGTATGGAGGAGAGCACAACTTTGATCAACACTAGTCTACCGCCTTTGGATCTTTGTTGTGGATCCATCTACTCTTGCTGTCTATATATTGTACTCATAATCCAGCTTTTTTTATTTTTACATAATGTACTCATACCCCATATATGAGCATTCACACCCATATAGTGTACTCATACTCTTGCCATCATTGAGCACAAGCGTTCATGGTTTTTTTTCCTATCACTGTGAGGGTTGTCCAAATCTTGTTCCTGTGGTTGATTCCCTTGTACGGTTGATCTACTCTATAAGGTTATTTCTACATGGTACTAAATCCACATATTCAAGTCTGTTGGATCTAAATGCAAGTAGTGGAGGCACAAGAAGGTTCACTCTCATTTGATCTTCCTTGTAGTCATTGCAGGTGGAGATTGTGATCCAAGTCTTAATCTTGGTGATGTCGCTTGTGGTTGTTGCAGGTAGAGATCATGATTGAAGTTGTGATCACAATTTCAGGTCTAGATCCAAGTGAAGGCAGCCTGGAGCTTGCAGATTGAGTAGGTCCAACCATTGGTGCATATCCTGACCAGTTAGTCTCAAGGTCAAGTTTGGAATCTGCACATCCTTCACTTCCAATAGGTCAGAATAATTCCTGACTAGTTAGAAATGTGCATCAGGCATCTTCAATCCATTCCATCCAACCAGCCAAGTAATTCTTTATTGACCAAAAACCAATTCTAGGATGTCAGATTTTTGGTTGTTTTACGCCCAAGTGGTTAGATTGGAGCAATTCTGCAGGTTCTTTTTCAATAGTTCTTTTCCAAATCCTTGGATTTTATGTTACTGGAAAGATCATGGTTTGACCAGGGTTTGAGTTCCAATCCTTCTTGATCATGATCAACATAGAAGTATCAACTTGGCAACACAAATCTATTGCACAAGTTATAGCATAAAGGAGTTCAAGAAAACTATAGCTTCCAATTCTCAAGGTCAAGTATCAACTGATTGCTTCCGGACATGGAAGAAACGGATTCTTTCCCAAGTCCCGCAAACAGACAAAAAACCAAAAAGGCCTTTCAGCAATTCTAAACAGAGAAATAGAAAGTTGTAGTGATAAAAAAAAAGAAACTACTCAATGTTCATTCCTCCAAGCAAACAAGTAGAAGAGAAAGTACCTTTGGAATACGCAATGGGTTCTTTGAAGCATACTCACATAGTTTTCCAATCTTTCGTTCGTTTGCTTCCCCATCCTAGCATGTCAAAAGGGTATATTAGTCTAGAAGTTCCTCAACTAGTAAGATTCTTAAAAGAAACATTGAATGAGTTCAAAAAGTACAAATACGAGACAAACGGACCAAAGGCATTGGAAATTGTTTCGATCGGAGAAAATGATAAATCTTATTTTTAAATGAAATCCTACACCTCTTTATATAATGAAAGGTATTGGAAAAATTACATCATAAATCTAATAAGATTAAAAAAATAACATACAACTCCAACAATAATAAAAGATCACTTGAGTGCTCTACCAACATTCCCCCTTAAGCTGGAGCATATATATCAATGATGCTCAGCTTGGAACAACACTTATCAAAAGTAAATCTTGCAAGGGACTTTGCGAATATGTCTGCAATCTGATCTTCAAAAGGTATAGATGTAGTGCAAATGATTCCACGCTGTATCAAGTCTTTGTTATAATGGCAATCAACCTCAACATGCTTTGTCCGCTCATGGAACATTGGGTTGTTTGCAATATATGTACCAGCGCGATTATCACACTTCATCTTCATTGGTCCTTCTACCTGAACATGGAGATCATGTAGTACTGATCTAACCCAGACCATCTCTGTAGCTGTCTGAGCCATAGCCTATATTCTAACTCTACACTGGACCTAGATACCACCTGTTGCTTATTGCTTCTCCAAGCCACCAAGTTGCCCGTCACATAAGTACAGAACCCAGTTGTTGACTTACTGTCAGTCATGCACTTTGTATAGTCGACATCAAAATAGCCAACAACATTCATAGGTGTGCCCCTCTGAAATAAGACACCTCTGCTAGGTGCTTTCTTCACGTACCTGAGCACCTGTATGGTAGCATCTCAATACTGCTTGGTCGGTTTATCCATGAACTGGCTGAGTTTCCCCACTGCAAGGGAAAGATCTAGACATGTAATAGTAAGATACAATAACTTACCAATCAACTGTCTATAAGATCTACTATCTATAGGCGGAGACTTAACATCATAGAGGTGCCCTTTGGGATCCATAGGTATATTAGCAGGCTTGGCCCCCATCATTCCAGTTTCCTGCAAGATATCAAGGGCATATTTGCACTGACTGAGAACAATGCCCTCTCTGCTATGTGCCACTTCAATCCCAAGAAAGTATCTGAACTCACCCATATCCTTCATCAGAAATGCATCAACCAGCTTCCTTTTCACTTCAGCTATCCCAGCAAAGTCATCTCCAGTAAGGATCAAGTCATCCACATAGACAAGGAGTACCACCACTCCCCTTTTGCTCTTCCTAACAAAGAAAGAGTGATCGGCAAAAGACTTTATAAGTCCCATGATCTGTACCTCCTCTGAGAGTCTCTGGAACCAAGCTCTCAGGCTCTGCTTCAAGCCATAGATGGCTTTCTTCAATCTACATACGCACTCCCCCTAAGTCTTAAACCCAGAAAGTTGTTGCATATAGACTTCCTCCTGAAGATCTCCATACAAAAAAGCATTCTTCACATCCAACTGATGGAGAGGCCAGTCGTAGTGAGCAGCTACAGACATCAAAATCCAAACAGTAGACAGTTGAGCGACATGAAAGAAGGTATCAAAGAAATATACCCCATACATTTGGGTAAATCCTTTTTCCACTAGTCTCTCCTTGTAGCAAGATATCGTGTCATCTCGGTTGTATTTGACAACAAAGACCCAACGGCACCCTACTGTTATAGCATGAAGAGGCAAGGTGGTCAGGTCCCACGTCTTTCTAAAGCGTAGAGAAACCATCACATCCTCCATGGCCTAACGTCATTTTGGATCCAGCATGACCTGCTGATGGGAGGTAGAAACGTGCGTCGCAAAGAGAGCAGCTATAAAAGTGGCAAATGAACTGCCAAGATTGGCAGTAGAGACTGTACAGTATGGTACTGGACACAACTACGTGGAACCTTCCGAATAGCAATCGGAAGATCGAGATCCTCCTCAATATACTCAATAGCAATAGGAGTAGAGGACTCATCAAAGGAACCTGCACAAGCACCACTAGGACAACTCATGTCAGTATCAACCCATACCTGGCCAGGGGAGGAGACAGGTGGCTAGGTGGGGGGGAGGGGGGGGGGGGGGGGGGGGGGGGGGGAGGGGGGGTGTGTGTTCTTCTCGCCATGTATGTTATCTGTATGTCACAGGTAACCTATAAATCTAAGTGATCTCAGCCTTCTGTCTCACAAGTGTCTCTGTGGTAGTGGTATCCTCACTATATGTAACGGGGATCTATTCCAAGGGAACTGGTGGAACAAGCATAGGAGCCAAGCCTCCTCTAAATGTCACCTGATGACCATCTGTAGAAAAATAAGGAATGGACTCATGAAATGTGACATCTACAGTCACATAATACTTCTTACCACGGGGGTCATAGCATCTGATCCTTTCTGGGTGTTACTGTAACCCGAAAAGACACACTTCACTGCTCTTGGAGCCAACTTGTCCTTGCCAGGTTCAAGAATGTGAACAAAGGCTACACAGTCAAAAACCCAAGGTAGGACAGTAAATAAATCCTTCTCAGGGCACAAGACCTGCCAAGGAGTTGTTCTTGTATAGCTGAGTTGGGTAACCTGTTAATCAAATAACATGCAGTTAACACTGCATCTCCCCAATACACATATGGCACATTATGTTGTATCAATAGTGTCCTAGCCACATCAAGCACATAACGATGCTTTCTTTCCACTACGCCATTCTGTTGCAATGTATAAGGACAGGATGTTTGGTGAACAATCCCAAGAGATCTGTAAAAGGCCACCAACTTAAATGTACAGAAGTCTATAGCATTATCAGCCTATACAATCTTCGCAATAATAGAAAACTGAGTCTTTATTTGTAAAATAGATGTTTCAATCACAGACCCAACATCAGATTTACTTCTCAAAAGAAATAACCATAACATCTTGGAAAAATCATCCACAATAAGTAGATAAAATTTATAACCAAGTCTGTCTGAGACTCGACTAGGACCCCATACATCCATGTGCAGTAAATTAAAGATAGCATTAGAACTCTGAGAAGAACTAGAAGGAAAACTAGCTCTGTGAAGCTTTCCCAGCTGGCATGCATCACAAAAAATCTCCATAGCTGACGAGATATGAGGAATGACGAGTCAAAGCCTATCCAGTGAGGGATGCCTAAGACAACGATGCCAGTGAAGAGTTGTACCAACATTAAACGTAACCTCGCCTTGACACATAACAGCAAATGGAGTCCGGATCAGTCGATGCACACCCCCTCATGTCCGCCACCAATCGTTCTCCTTGTGACTTTGTCCTAAAAGATACAGCCCAACTCATCAAATATTGCACGACAGTGCAAGTCTTTTGTAATCCTACTGACAAACAAAAATCTAATCGGAAATTCTGGAACATAAACATTAGACAGACTCAGTGTAGGAGTCACTGCCACATCTCCTCTGCCATGAACCCTGCACTGGCTGCCATCTGCTACCTGTACAGATCTCCCTAAGGGAACATCATGAATTTGTCTAAAACATATCTCATCCCCACTGAGATGCTGAGATGCACTTGAATCCACCAACCACAAGGTACTGTCAGTGCTACCAGACCTATAAGCAGAAGTTATACCTGAGGTGGCCAAGGCAGTAGTATCAACAGCAGTAGTGGTCTCCTGAATCAACTGGGAAAGGCGTTAGACCACAGCATCATAGTCTACACGGGACACCATGTCGCTCACCTCGTCTAAAGAAACAACCCGGTTGGCCATGGGAGGTCAACCATGCTTCATCCAATAAGAGGCCTCTATATGGCCAATCTTCTCGCAATGCGAGCAAATGGTGCGAGGTCTACCACTCGTACCTCGACCATCACGCCCTCTCCCCTTGGTAGATGGAGCACCACGTCCTCCACGTGCAGCAGCAACAAGCACAGGAGTTGTCCAATCTCTGACATGGATGGCTTAACAACCACCCTACTCACACGACTATAAGCCTCCTCCAAAAATGGAAGCTCAGTTAAAGTAGGGATCTGGGACCTAGCAACCTCATAATCTGGTCCAAATCCATCAAGAAACTGTAGGACAACATACTCCTTCCTATATGCCCTCTGAGTAGCATAAGTATAGACAAGACGACAACCATTGTACTTCTCAAGGAGCCCCTTTAGAGTGGCATAGTACTGCGAAAGAGACTGGCCCTCTTGTTTAAGACTACCAATGTCATGGTGAATCTCAAATACTTTGCTAGAATTATTCTCATGAGAATACGTGTCATGTAGAGAATCTCATATCTCCTTGGTAGTCTTGTAGTACATAATCTCATCATCAGTCTGAAGCTCAACTGAATTCATGATCCAAGCACGGACCATTGAATTATCTTTCTTCCATGTTGCATTCTTCCTTGTTTTATCTTGTGGTTCCAACTCCAACAGTAGGTGTTCCTTATCATGCCCCTCAACAGTCATGAGGATTGTCTGAGATCATCTAGTATAATTAATCTCGTTCAACTTAGCGATAGAAACAAAGAAAGGAGACTTGTAACCCCCGTTGTCCCTAGCGATAATCGACGACACTTCCGAAGAATCAGAGGAAGCCATCGTGCCTTAGGACTGCCACAAGATGCCACAGATGTGATCTGAAATTGATATTCAGATCTGAAAAATCGTACAACTAGAAAAAGGTGATCTCTTGAACATGAGATCTAAGATCGAAAGACCCTAGATACCATCCCAAGAGTCACAAGCACCCCTTGAATCATGACTTAGCGAATGTTAGGGTATGAGGAATACCCTAACAACGTGTCCACGGGGTGGTACGCCTCCTTTCCGGCAAGGGAATCAAGCCACCAGTCCTTCTACCTGCTGCACACGACAAGCAGAAGAGAGATCAGGGTCGCAGAAAGCGGTGCGATCTGCAGGAGAGGCAAAGACGGTGCAGCAGGCAGCGCGATCTGTCGGAGGCAGCGCGATCTGTCGGAGGCAGCGCGCTGCAAGCGAGTGGCGACGTCCAGAGGCGGCCTGCTACGATCAACAGTCACTGGCGAAGCGCCAGAGCCTACTGTGACCGCAGCGGCAGCCTGAAGGGCCCGCGACAACCTGCTGAAGCCGGCGGAGAGAGGAAGCTAGCCGATAGAGACTCCTGAGGGTATCAACCAAGGAGATTAGGGATTTGGTGGAGGGGTGCGGAGGCTTGTGAGAGGTGGGATACCAAAACGTCGATCTAGGATCACTACTTTAATACCAAGTCAAACAAAATAACAAATCTTATTCTCAAATGAAACCCTACACTTTTCTATATAGTGATAGGTGTTGGGAAAATTACATTATAAGTCCAATAGGACAAAAAAGCATAACATACAACTCCAACAATAATAAAAAATAACTAGAATGCTCTACCAATAATTTTAAAAGGAGTTTGTTGTCTCTAAACAGTAAAGAAACCAAAAAGAAGATATTAACAGGCCAATACCAAAATTAAGCTGGTTAAGAACCTACATTATTAGCAAGAATTAAAGTCTTTAGGAACCTTACACTAAAATAATATCTTGACTAGCTTACAGACATTGTTTCAGTAATCTATCCTGATGAAAATGATTGCCGAAGTTGTGTCCCTACGGTCTTTACATATTTAGTTCTGTCTTAAGTCATGTACCTTTTATTATTTTATTACTTTCTTGTGGGGTTATAGCATACTTTACCCACCTCTATATATTAAGAGGTAGGGTTAGAGAATAAAGCACTTGATTCATTTTCTCCAACTGCCAATGCACGAATTTATCTTCATGCAGCAATATCTGAGCATGTCCAAGTACAATACTTTGACTTTGCTCAAAGTAATAGAAAGAACCCAATTGCTTAAGATGGCTGATGCTTGCTGTGAACAGGCGTGGCATCCATCTTAAGTTAGTCCGTGAAAATGGATGATTGACCGATAAGCCTTCACATGTTTTCAACAACAGTAAACGCGTTATTCAAACAATGGAGAAATGTGACTAATCTCAGTTTACTGCTTCAACGTGGCCAGGAGGCAAGAACAACTGCTTTCCATTACGTAATAGCTGTTGTTATTGCACCAATCTCATTTTTGTTTCATGTATAAAATGCCGTGGATAGCCCAGAAGAAGAAGGAAAATTTTACAGTGGATTTGTTTTACTGAGGAACAAATTAACAGGATCAAGCTAATGGCTATTTTTTCAAAACTCACTTTTTCATGCCCTGCATGTAACATCCTCTACTCATGTTGGCTGGAGTACATCTCTGACCCGTAGATAGTGACTAAGCTCTATTCACTTCTAGTTTATTTTTGTTCGTCGGACCTGATTGAAATTTTATGGGATTCCTGTTCAGAAAGGTGGAAGGATGGTTACTTCAAAAGTAGCTGTCCAAAAAGATTACTGCAAGAAGTACTGTCACTGCCATAATTTGCAGTTGTCTTTAGGGTCCCTGGGTTAAGGAAAGGGTTCATCAGGTTTCCATTCTTGCATGAAAATCTCTATTCATATCTAGTTCATTTGTATTTGCATGGCCTGATCCACAATTCTATACGATCTTCTTCTAAGATATGATAGGACCGCTATGAAGCAACCATTAAAAGAGAATTATTGCAAAAAGCACTGAACTGCCACAAATTTCAGGACAACCGTTAGAGTTTAGAATAAGACATGTGGCAATCAGTGGTGAGTCACGTGTGGGGCCCAAGTTGGGCATGCATGCATGCGTGAGTCCATGTTTGTGTGTGCGTGAGTTTTGACCTCCAAGCCAAGTCTATTTTGTGCCACATGTGGCAAGGTATTTCTTTGATTGGTTGATTAGAGTTCAAATTAGGATTAAGTCAATTTAGGAATATGTGATTTAATTTTGTTGGGAATAAAAGCCACGTGGGCTGTCTACGTGGCAGCCAAATAAGGGCCCAGCAGGGGCCGATGGCTAGAGGTCCAAAGGCACCTATTTAGGGTCTTGGTTTAGGTGTCAAGCTTCCTATTTTTAATAAATGTATTTTACGAAAATAGTTTAGGATTTGGTTTGTTTTAGAGATAAGATCTTTCTTATTTTAGAGATGTGATTTGTTTCCAAATTGTTGAGATATGTTTTCTCTAAAAAAGAGCCTTCCCTTGTAATTTTATTTGAACAATAATAATATTTCCTACTCAAGACTCCTCTCCTCTCCTCTCTCTCTTCTCCACATCACCACCACCGACCATCACCAAGAGCAGCCAGCCCCACTACTGGCCACCCAAGGCTGCCGGTTGTGCTCCTCCTCTTTCCCTGTCCACACGTGTGGACAGCCCATTGTTGGGGCAGCTTTCCCATGCACATGGGAGCCTCTACACTCCGGATTGCACAGTTCTTGACAAATTTGATTGAGTTTGTTTTATGAAATAGGATTGGCAAATCCTAAATTAGTTGAGATTGCAATTAGGACTATGATTGGGATTGGATCTCTTTAAATAGATACCAACTCCCCATGATTTCTTTTTGAGTTCCAATAAAATATTTCCACCTGTTGAGCCTAGGGATGTATTTGTTATTTTATATTATTTTTTGGATGACTAATTTTTCCAAACCACTCCATTATAAAAGAAAGGCTAAGGATTCTTTTCAAGTTAATACAACTTCTACTCTTTACATGGTATCAGAGTAGCGGTCCTAGACCAGTGCTCTGATATCCCATCAAATATCCACCCCAAAAGATAACTGAATCACCAACGAAAGGGTAATTCAATGGAAGAAATGAGGCGGGATCGCAGCAACAACATGGGAGAAAGATATCCCAGCACTGCTACCCCCACTGCAGCACCTCCTAGCATCGTCGCCCCTACTGCAGCGTCAGTCTGAGCCATTGGCGTCGCTGTTGGTAGATCCAGCACCACCACTACTAGTCTGCAGGCAGCCCAGCAAATCGATAAGCGTGTGGTGACCCCTATTTGGGGTGTTTTGATCAGTGTGATGAGTCTTCTCTCACGCCTAATGTGCATGGTGATGGTTCTTCTCTCACCATGGTTGATGAAGTCCCTTCTCTCAAGCATGATGTTCTCTCATGCAAATCAGGTAGGATTGGACTGTTTGAAGGGTCAATTTCAGACCAACAAGGGTGTGCATGTGCAACCCAAGAAGGTTCAAAGAAAAAGATAAGGGCCAGAGGAGTATGGGTAATTGATTCTAGAGCCTTTATACATCTTACAGGAGTTGTAGAGAGCTTGGAGAATCCCATTAATTCGCATGACATCAGAGATGTTAAAGTGGCTGATAAGGCCACATCACTGATTACAGTTGTTGGAAGTGTGCGTGCTTCCCAAAACATGATGATTAAAGAGGTTCATTGTGCTCTAGAGTTTCCAATGAACCTATTGCCTGTGAGTCGCATCTGCAAGGACCTTGGATGTCGTGTAGTGTTCGATGACGATCATTGCTACTCCAGGATCAACAAACGGGAGAGATTATGGGTAGGGGTATAAAGCAAGATGGTCTCTACTACCTAGACACCTACATTGTTTGCCAAAAACATATCCATAGCTTCTAATCCTTGGATATGGCACAGGAGACTTGGACACCCGTCACTCAAGAAGATGTGACAAATGTATCCTAGCTTGCCAAACCCCTTGACTCTGTAGTGCGAGGATTATCAGCTTAGGAAGCATCATAGGAGCGTTTACCCAAGGAGGGAGGTTGGAGTAAGTATTATCTCTTTCTCTCTAATTCATTGCGATGTTTGGGGGCCATCTAAGGTTCCCATGCCAGGAGGACATTAGTATTATACAGTCTTTGTAGATGATCACAGTCATCTCACCCGGGTTTTCCTAATGAAGGCACGCTCAGAGATTCCTCAGATTATCTAGCAGTTTCTTTCAAAGGTTCAGACTCAGTATGCCGATATTGTCAGAGTTTTTTGCAGTGATAATATCCTAAAGTTTATGCAGTGGGATGTTCAGGAGCTTTTCTCTTCCAGAGGCATTATTCACTAGACATCGTGTGCTCACACATCTCAGCAGAATGGTGTGGTTGAATGCAAGCTTCGACATCTCCTCAATATTGCTAGGACCTTGATGATTCATATGAAGGTTCCTAAGTAGTTCTGGGAAGATGCTAGACTCACTACAATTTACTTGACTAATCGAGTGCCTTCATTTGTGCTCGGAGGACAGATTCTATTTCAGGTGATTTATCCATACTGTGACAAGCCTTTTGCTCTTCCATTGAGAATTTTTTGGTGTACTTGCTTTGTACAGGCATATGGTAATCAAGACAAGTTTTCCCCTAGGGCTATCAAATGTGTCTTCCTTGGGTAAGCCAGGACACAAAAAGGATATAGGTGTTATGACCCAATCCGCAAGAGATATATTGTTACAGCAAATGTTACTTTCTTTGAGAAGATTCCATACTTTTCAAAGGAAGGAACATCTATACAAGTCGCCTTAGAGGATACCCAAGTTTCACATTGGAAACCATACACTTCGCCTAATACAGTGTCGTGTCCTATCGTGTCAAATGAGAGTGGCTCATATACTAAGGAGTAGTCAATTTCGAGGAGGTCCGATAGAGCATGTACTCTTCATCCTCTATCTATGTATACAGGAATTGCCCACCTAAAGGATAGGGTTCATCAGTTTGCCTCAGCCATTACCACAGCAGTTATTCCTAGGGATTTTATTCAAACTTCTCAAGCTAGGTAGCATATAGTGATGGATGAGGAGATGCAGGCTTTACAGTCTTAGAAGACATGGGATCTCGTACCATGTCCACCGGAAGCCACAGTGGTTGATTGCAAATGGGTTTATACCATCAAGTATAGAACCGATAGGATTGTGAATAGATACAAGGCCAAGCTTGTTGCTAAGGGCTTTACTCAAACATATGTGAGAGATGGCCTTTACTCAAACAATCTTAAGACTTTCTCCCTTGTAACCCATATTACGTCTGTCAAGATTATCATCTCAATTGTTATTGTCAAGAGATGGCCTTTGTATCAATTGGACATTAAAAATGCCTTCTTGTATGGTGACTTATCTAAGGAGATGTACATGAGACAGCCATCAAGGTATAGTAGTCAAGGGGAGCTTGTGTGTCATCTGAGGAAGGCTATATATGGGTTGAAGTAGAGTTCACATGCCAGGTTTGAGAGGCTTAGCTTAGATATTGAGAAGATTGAGTTCCAGCCCTCTAACTTAGACCATTCTATCTTCATCAGGAAGATTAAGTATACTGATCATGATCGAGTTATTATTCTTGTTGTTTACGTAGATGACATGATTCTTACTAGTGATGATAAGGATGGGATTATCCAGACCAAGTCCTTTTTGCAGTCCACATTTGTTACCAAGGACTTCGGTGATCTTAGATATTTTCTGGGGATCAAAGCAGTTCGATAAGGATCGAGTCTTTCCTTGTAACAAAGGCAGTTCATGTTGCAGATCCTTGAGATGGCTGGTTTGCTTGGGGCCAAGCCCTCTGGTATACTTATTGAGTCTCTACCTACACATTATTTTGATGGGAAGGATCCACTGTATGAAGATGTCACCAAGTATTGTAGTACAGTTGGACATTTGCTTTACCTTAATATCATGAGGCCTGATATTAGTTTTGTACTGAGCAAAGCCAACCGGCATATGCAGACTCTACGATACAGTCATTGGCATGAGGTTTGCCTTATTCTTAGGCACCTCAAGGGGACACCAAGTAGAGGACTCTACTGTAGAGATGAAGTCTGGACATCGTAGCCTATTCTGATGCAGACTATGTTGGGTCTATAGATGATCGGCGTTCTACTTCAGGTTTTGCCGTTCATCTTAGTGGGAATCTACTCTCCTAGAGAAGTAAGAAGCAGAGTATTGTTGCTCGCTCGAGTGCAGAGGCTGAGTATCGAGTAATGGCCTAAACTACTTATGAGATTATATGGGTTGTCACCTTTCTACAGGATTTAAGCATCCAGGTCAATATGCTAGTTCCACTCCTTTGTGATAAGTTAGCCACCAATATTGCTTCGAATCCAGTCTTTCATGAGAGGACTAAACATATTGAGGTAGATTGCCACTTTGTTCATGATATAGTCCTTGCAGGGAAGATCAGTACTCCTTATGTCTCCTCTAAGCTTCAGCTACCAAATATATTCACCAAGGCTCTGAAGAAGAATGTCTTCTTTTTCTATGCAACAAATTGGGTCTTGTAACGAACGCGTGCCCCAGACGCCTTTTAAGACGTCTGGGAGATGGCCCAGACGTCTGACAAGACGTCTGGGATCACATCCAGACGTCTGACCAGACGTCCGGGATCTTTTACAGACGTCTGGAGAACAGTTATGCTCGCACGGGAGATTCGCCTGCGCGCCTGTGCGCGCAGACCTGCGATTTCTCTCTCTCTCTCTCTCTGCGGCTGCAGGCGCGCTGCGACCGCCCTCTCTCTCTCCTCTCCGCGCGACGTTAAAAGGGGGCGCGCCTCCCCTCCCGTCTCCACCGTCTCCTCCTCCTTCTCCTTCCTGTGCGCGAGAGCGAGCGGACGCGAGGGCGGCAGCGGCAGCCGCAGTGAGCGCGGAGGAGCTGCGGCGTGCGAGGGCGGGGCTCTGCCGTGAGGGCGAGCTCGCCGGAGCGGCTTGGCCGGCCGGCGTAGGGCGCAGGGGGCGCGGAGCGTCGCGGAGAGGGACCTGCTGCGGTCGGAGCAGCGGACGCGTGAGGTGCGACGCGGGCGGCGTCGCGAGCGGAGGCCGAGCAGGGTTCTGATTCTGGGAAAATTTCCAGAATCAGACGTCTGGGTTGATATCCAGACGGCAAGGTCGACGTCTGTAAGATCATACAGACGTCTGAAAGGTGAGTTTCCGCTTTCTTCTTCTTGTCGACTGACCGTACTGAGGGAGGGGGGTTGGCTGTGCGCAGGTTCGCTGATTCGTCATCCTTTGCGAATCAGACATCTGGAAGTTGTACCAGACGGCGGGAGTGACCTCCAGACGTCCTGAGGGACCATCGGACGTCTGGGATCTAGGGCAGACGTCCCCGCAGACTTCTGGACGTCCGGGGAACCAAGCTGAACAGGTAATTCTCTGATCCACCGTTTAAGACGTCTGGAAGGAGTTCCAGACGTCTGATTTTGCACAGTATCGTCTTTCTCGACCCGTTTAGGGCCCGTTTGGGCTCCGTTTTCCGCGATTCGAGTTGCGTTCGTTTCAGAATTAATTCTTCTACCCGCCTACAGTAGCTATACACTGTTTTGAGACACTCCTTGTGTTTGATCCTTGTGATAGGACCTCGTTCGGTTGCAGTCTTGAGAGTCGCGGAGGCACGCGGGATTCCCGATCACGCCCCCATTACTCCCGTTGTACCTGGTAGAGTGGCTTTAAGTATTAATAAAATATGTTAAAGTATGAAACCATAACTAGAACCTAGGGCATTGCATGAATCCTAGGAATGAGAAATATATGGAATGATAGCTCCTAGGTGTTGCATGAATCCTAGGGCCGGAAAACTAGATTGTATGATAGATCCTAGGATATGGCATGAATCCTAGGATGGAAAAACTAGTGGAATGTATATTACTGCAGTCTTGGAAAAATGGAAAGGAATATATAAAGCTGCCTGTAAATTTAATTAACAGCTGCAGGTTATGAATAAAGAAACATGTTTGAGATCATGGAATTTGAGAACGTGAATCTGGAAAGTGAAACATATGATGTTTTGAGATAAAGAGCTGGAACCCTACGGGGAATTAGGAGTGGAACTCCTGGAAAGAAAAGGAATGGAACTGAGATGTAGTTTGTACTGTCTCTTGGGTACGCAGTACCAAGGGAAGTACCTGTACCTGTTTTAGTGCAGAGTGGGGCCAGCCGCCCCAGGGACCCGGGGTTAGGATTGGCCGCTCTGTACCGACTTGTTGGCCCTCGTGTACGTAGTACCGAGGAGAGCTAGTAGTGTTAGGAGAGTACTAGCTACCCCACGGGCCCCGGGGTTCTGCTAGCCTCCTTCACCGACTTGTTAGGCCCACTAGGGCAAACCAGGGTAGTCAGGCGAGGGTGCGCGGACTGTGGAGGGGCAAGGCCCCGGTTTGGTTACTGTGGAGGGGTTGGACCCCTGTTACTGAGAGGGCTCTGCCCTGGTTCCGTGCTGTGCTTTGGGCGCACCCGTTAACGGAAACGACTGACCGCGTGCCAGTGCGGGCTAGCTACCTGTGCGTTTATCGTGCGTGCCGTAGTCACCGTTACGTCTGTCAGTGACCTTGGGGTGGTTGACTGAGGGTAGGATCACCACGGGGGACTCTCCCGGCCAGGAAAGCACCACGTGCTACTTCTACTTTTGGAAAAGACTGCAATCAAGATCGTTCCCACGAGGACATTTGAGATCAAGTAAAGGATCTGAGAAATAAATGAAATAGTGAGAAAAATTGAAAGATGTGAATAAATGAAGTAATAGAACATAACAGCTACTGTACACTCTACTGTTACCTTTAGTTAGTTTGCCACTCTACTCAGCGTTTTGCTGACGTGTTACACTCGTTACCTTTTTCAGGACCAGGTGTTGAGCAGCCAGGGTCGGCGGCTGCAGAGGACGCTGGGCCGAGTAGGGTCCAGTAGAGTTACCACAGCTTTTGTACCCCTTTTGTTTCTGTTCTAGTGAGTAGTTTTTGTTTCCGCTGTACCTTCTTTACCTGCAGTTCTTGTTATATGATACATGCTGTTTTACTGTTGTGGTGGTACCTACTGTAGTAGTTTCTTTCCTTACTGCTGTACTTTCTTACTGTTAGTTATATTCATGCTGAATGTGGTTTATTTTACTGTCTTTTGGTTACTTCCTCGTTGGACGACTAGGTCTTGGGATTAGTCGAGTCGGTCCGGTTCTCGTGTCTCGTAGGGACTCGGGAACCGGGTCGTTACAAGATGGTATCAGAGCAAGGTCGTCCCGAGAAGTGAATCAACTGACTGGAAAATAACCAATTCACATGTTTATAGCTAGAGTAGCCACCACAACATATCTCTTGACATGAGCTCTTAGAAGTGTTGTTAGGTACCGTCTGTTTTGATGTTTCCGTTTTGTTTCGTGTCTCCTTGCAGGAGATGCCTCGTCGTGGGACTGGCGAGACTGGCCGCGGGCGCGGCCGAGGGCGAGGTCGGCGAGGTCGACGTGCTGTCGTTGACGTCTCGGTAGACCAGCCACCACTCCCTGGCATCCAGGCCCAGGACCTCGCCAGACTGATATGGGATATTGTACGAGAGGAGCTCCACCCACCGCCCCGAGCACCTCCTCCTGGGGTTGCAGAGGGGGAGTCCTCTGTGGGACCACGCGACGGACGCGGCGCTGGACACGAGGGAGGGGATGGGCCCCTGCCGCCCCCACCTTCCTCCGACACTTCTGTACACGAGGCACCTTCGCCTGGAGGTGCACCAGCACCTCCCCTACAGCGCCACTTCGAGCTTTTCGGACAGTTCCGGAAGCTGAAGCCCCCCTCCTTCAAGGGGGATGAGGACCCGACCGAGGCAGAGGACTGGCTTGAGCAGCTGGAAAAGATCTTCGACACCCTTCGCCCCCCGGTGGAGTGCCGCGTGGCCTTTGCCACGTACCAGCTGGAGAGTGCGGCACACCGGTGGAGGAGGGCGGTCCGGGGACAGGAGAGGGACGAGCCGACGTGGGACCAGTTCGTCACCCTCTTCTGCGAGCAGTACTTTCCCCAGACGTGGCAGGACCAGAGGAGGCGGGAGTTCCACACTCTCCGCCAAGGGACGATGACCGTGAGCGCGTACCGCACGCGTTTCTTGGAGCTGTCCCGCTTTGCAGCGACAGCGGTAGCCACTGAGGAGGAGCGCCTTTGGAGGTTCACCGAGGGGCTCCGGCCTGCGATCCGGGGGTATGTCAAACCCCTGAAGCTGCCGACGTTTTCGAGGGTGGTAGAGGCAGCTATGACTTACGAGGAGACCAACCCGTCCGCGCGAGAGACCGACGGCGGGCGGAAGAGGCCCTTTCAGCCAGACTTCTCACAGGGCCGGCGAGAACGGAGACACGTGGCGTCCGCAGGAGAGCCGTCACGTTGTGCAGGGCCATCAGTGGCCTTTGGGGGCCTTCGACAGGGGCCAGTCGCCAGCACCGGACCCCCGCCTAGCCGACAGCAGGGACTCACTGAGGGCGGGAGTCGGGTTCCCCTCTGCTACCAGTGTGGCCAACCGGGCCACGTCAGGAGGGACTGCCCATCTAGGGCAGGAGGTCAGCAGATACTTCCCGCGCAGAGCACTGGAGGGCGCGCAAGAGGCCGCGGTTCCCAGGCGCGAGGAGGAGGACCGCAGTCGCGAGGAGGGTACCGGCCAGCACCTACCCGTCCGACGCAGAGTGTGGCTGCTTCGTCCGCACCTAGAGCTGAGGGGCGTATCAACGCCCTAACACACAGGGACGCCAGAGCATCGGGATCCGTGGTAGCAGGTATGGTTTCAGTTTCTGGCAGACTCGTTTACACGCTTTTCGATTCCGGCGCCACGCACTCGTTTGTCGCAGCCAGTTTCGCAGTTAGTTTGGACCAGGATTTTACACTGTTAGAGAATCCGTTCGTAATCAGAGGTCCGAGTGGTCAGCTGTTTGTAGCTGAGGAGGTGTACACGGGTTGCGGGGTCAGCATCGAGGGACATAGCCTGCCAGCTGACCTGATTATGATACAGATGGAGGACTTTGGAGTGATTCTGGGGATGGATTGGTTGTCCGCTTACCATGCCTTGGTAGACTGTTTTGAGAGGAAGATTGTCTTCTCCATTCCGGAGTTGCCTTCCTTCGAGTTTCACGGGCAACTAGTGGACGGAGGTTTCAGGTGCATTTCGGCACTTCGGGCGGCGAGACTTTTGAGCCAGGGGTGTGAGGGCTTCCTAGCTTGTGTGGTGGCAGAGCACAGCCCCGTGGCAGACTTCCAGAGCATCCCGGTGGTCAGAGAGTACCCCGACGTGTTTCCAGACGAGTTACCAGGACTACCGCCCGAGCGTGAGATCGAGTTTGAGATCTCACTAGTACCAGGGACCAGCCCCATCTCCACCGCGCCATACAGGATGGCACCGCTTGAGCTGCGAGAGCTCAAGTCTCAGTTGCAGGACCTTTTGGAGAAAGGTTTCGTGAGGCCCAGTGCGTCTCCTTGGGGAGCCCCGGTACTGTTTGTGAAGAAGAAGGATGGGACCCTACGCCTTTGTGTGGACTACCGACAGCTGAATAGGGTCACCATCAAGAACAGATATCCGCTGCCGAGGATTGACGATTTGTTTGACCAGTTGCGGGGTGCCACGGTGTTTTCCAAGATCGACTTGAGGTCTGGATACCACCAGTTGAGGATCAGGGAGACCGACGTCTCCAAGACAGCTTTCCGCACCCGGTACGGACACTACGAGTTTTTGGTCATGCCGTTTGGGCTAACCAATGCCCCCGCTGCTTTCATGGACCTGATGAACCGGGTGTTCAGACCGTACTTGGACCAGTTTGTGGTGGTTTTCATAGATGATGTACTCATCTATTCTAGAGATCGGACGCAGCACGGACAGCACTTGCGGATGGTTCTGGACACTCTGAGACGACGCAGGCTGTACGCCAAATACAACAAATGCGAGTTCTGGTTGAGGGAAGTGACCTTTTTGGGTCATGTGATCTCTGGAGACGGCCTGGCGGTGGATCCCGCCAAGGTCGAGGCAGTGCTCAGGTGGGAGAGACCGCGTTCAGTCACTGAGATTCGCAGTTTCCTGGGACTGGCAGGTTACTACAGACGGTTCATCAGAGGGTTTTCGCAGATTGCACGTCCTATGACACAGTTGACCCGGAAGGATGTGCCTTTCGCTTGGACAGACGCCTGTGAAGCGTGTTTTCTGGAGCTGAAGGAGAGGTTAACCTCGGCTCCCGTGCTCACCATCCCTGACAGTAGTGGCGGGTTCGTTGTGTACACGGACGCTTCCTTGCAGGGGTTAGGAGGTGTGCTCATGCAGAGGGGTCACGTGGTCGCTTACGCTTCGCGGCAACTGAAGCCCCATGAGCATACCTACCCTACCCACGATCTAGAGTTGGCAGCTGTTGTCTTCGCGCTGAAGACATGGAAGCACTACTTGTACGGTGAGACCTTCGAGATTTTTACAGATCACAAGAGCCTCAGATATCTTTTTGACCAGAAGGAGCTCAACATGAGACAGAGACGTTGGTTGGAGCTCCTGAAGGACTACGACTGCAGCATCTCCTACCACCCGGGAAAGGCCAATGTGGTGGCTGACGCCTTGAGCCGTAAGGCGCCCGCACGCTTGGCCAGTCTACAGTTACAGAGTTTGAGCCTTTTGGAGGAGGTGGGCAGTTGGCGACCTCTAGAGTTACGAGGGTACTGTGGGGCAGTGACGGTGACACGGCAGACCAGGCCAGAGTTGATAGACCGCATCATCACGGGACAGATGGCCGATCCGTACTTGCAGTCTTTGCGCGACAGAGTACTATCAGGGGACCCAGGGGACTTCTCTTTCACAGACCAGGTGTTACGCTTGAGGGGACGGTTGTGCGTCCCCAGAGACGAGGAGCTGTTGAGAGAGCTCCTGACTGAGGCACACGGTTCCAGATTCACCATACATCCCGGAAACACGAAAATGTACCATGACTTGAGACGCGAGTTCTGGTGGAGAGGGATGAAGCGGGATGTGGGTGAGTTCGTGCAGCAGTGCTTAGTGTGCCAGCAGGTGAAAGCCGAGCATCAGAGGCCTGCAGGGCCGCTTCAGCCGCTTCCAGTGCCAGAGTGGAAGTGGGAGAGCATCACCATGGACTTGGTGGTGGGCTTACCTGTTACCCAGCGAGGACACGACGCAGTCTGGGTAATAGTGGATAGATTGACGAAGACGGCACGATTCTTGCCGATCCGAGTCACTTTGGGACCAGCACAGTTGGCAGAGAGGTATATCCGTGATGTGGTGCGACTACACGGAGTTCCGCGGGAGATCGTATCCGACCGGGATACCCGCTTTACGTCCCAGTTTTGGGCTGAGTTTCAGCAGGCTTTGGGGACGAGGTTGAGGTTTAGCACGGCTTACCACCCCCAGACGGACGGACAGTCGGAACGCACGATACAGACACTTGAGGACCTTTTGCGTGCCTGTGTACTAGACTGGAGGGGCTCTTGGGAGGAGCACCTGCCCCTGGCAGAGTTTGCATACAACAACAGTTATCACTCGAGCATCGGCATGGCTCCCTACGAGGCTCTGTACGGACGGAAATGCACGGCACCCTTGAGTTGGGTTGAGGTGGGGACCAAGTGGGAGGTTGGCCCCAGGTTGATCCGGCAGAGTCAGGAGGTAGTTGAGCAGATCCACAAACGACTCCGCACTGTCAGGAGCAGACAGAAGAGCTACGCAGATCGCAGACGCAGAGAGATGCAGTTCGAGGTTGGGGACCACGTCTTTCTTCGTGTTTCGCCCATGAAGGGATTACAGCGGTTTGGGGTGAGAGGGAAGCTCACGCCGAGGTTCGTGGGGCCCTTTGAGGTGCTGGAGCGGGTTGGACCCGTTGCTTACAGACTTGCCCTTCCCCCGCAGCTTTCTGGTGTGCACGACGTGTTCCACGTGTCCAACCTCAGGAAGTACGTAGCCGATCCCAGCCACGTACTGAGTCACGAGAGCGTCGAGGTGAGCGACAACCTGACCTACCCCGAGCGGCCAGTGCAGATCCTAGACCGAGCCGTCCGCAGGTTGAGACGAAAGCAAGTACCCCTGGTAAAGGTTTTGTGGAGGAGCTAGAGGTACGAGGAGGCTACCTGGGAGCCTGAGGCGGCAATGCGGGAGCGGTATCCGGAGCTTTTCGTGGGTACGTCTTTTCGGACCGGCTTTGGTCCTCTTTGAGTTTGTTATGGTTTATTTGGACATCTTTTTCCCGCACCCTAGTTGGCGCAAGTTTCGGGGACGAAACTTCCTTTGAGTTTGTTATATTGTAAAGAACGCGTGCCCTAGACGCCTTTTAAGACGTCTGGGAGATGGCCCAGACGTCTGACAAGACGTCTGGGATCACATCCAGACGTCTGACCAGACGTCCGGGATCTTTTACAGACGTCTGGAGAACAGTTATGTTCGCACGGGAGATTCGCATGCGCGCCTGTGCGCGCAGACCTGCGATTTCTCTCTCTCTCTCTCTCTGCGGCTGCAGGCGCGCTGCGACCGCCCTCTCCCTCTCCTCTCCGCGCGGCGTTAAAAGGGGGCGCGCCTCCCCTCCCATCTCCACCGTCTCCTCCTCCTTCTCCTTCCTGTGTGCGAGAGCGAGCGGACGCGAGGGCGGCAGCGGCAGCCGCAGTGAGCGCGGAGGAGCTGCGGCGTGCGAGGGCGGGGCTCTGCCGTGAGGGCGAGCTCGCCGGAGCGGCTTGGCCGGCCGGCGGAGGGCGCAGGGGGCGCGGAGCGTCGCGGAGAGGGACCTGCTGCGGTCGGAGCAGCGGACGCGCGAGGTGCGACGCGGGCGGCGTCGCGAGCGGGGGCCGAGCAGGGTTCTGATTCTAGGAAAATTTCCAGAATCAGACATCTGGGTTGATATCCAGACGGCAAGGTCGACGTCTGTAAGATCATACAGACGTCTGAAAGGTGAGTTTCCGCTTTCTTCTTCTTGTCGACTGACCGTACTGAGGGAGGGGGGTTGGCTGTGCGCAGGTTCGCTGATTCGTCATCCTTTGCGAATCAGACATCTGGAAGTTGTACCAGACGGCGGGAGTGACCTCCAGACGTCCTGAGGGACCATCGGACGTCTGGGATCTAGGGCAGACGTCCCCGCAGACTTCTGGACGTCCGGGGAACCAAGCTGAACAGGTAATTCTCTGATCCACCGTTTAAGACGTCTGGAAGGAGTTCCAGACGTCTGATTTTGCACAGTATCGTCTTTCTCGACCTGTTTAGGGCCCGTTTGGGCTCCGTTTTCCGCGATTCGAGTTGCGTTCGTTTCAGAATTAATTCTTCTACCCGCCTACAGTAGCTATACACTGTTTTGAGACACTCCTTGTGTTTGATCCTTGTGATAGGACCTCGTTCGGTTGCAGTCTTGAGAGTCGCGGAGGCACGCGGGATTCCCGATCACGCCCCCATTACTCCCGTTGTACCTGGTAGAGTGGCTTTAAGTATTAATAAAATCTGTTAAAGTATGGAACCATAACTAGAACCTAGGGCATTGCATGAATCCTAGGAATGAGAAATATATGGAATGATAGCTCCTAGGTGTTGCATGAATCCTAGGGCCGGAAAACTAGATTGTATGATAGATCCTAGGATATGGCATGAATCCTAGGATGGAAAAACTAGTGGAATGTATATTACTGCAGTCTTGGAAAAATGGAAAGGAATATATAAAGCTGCCTGTAAATTTAATTAACAGCTGCCTGTTATGAATAAAGAAACATGTTTGAGATCATGGAATTTGAGAACGTGAATCTGGAAAGTGAAACATATGATGTTCTGAGATAAAGAGCTGGAACCCTACGGGGAATTAGGAGTGGAACTCCTGGAAAGAAAAGGAATGGAACTGAGATGTAGTTTGTACTGTCTCTTGGGTACGCAGTACCAAGGGAAGTACCTGTACCTGTTTTAGTGCAGAGTGGGGCCAGCCGCCCCAGGGACCCGGGGTTAGGATTGGCCGCTCTGTACCGACTTGTTGGCCCTCGTGTACATAGTACCGAGGAGAGCTAGTAGTGTTAGGAGAGTACTAGCTACCCCACGGACCTCGAGGTTCTGCTAGCCTCCTTCACCGACTTGTTAGGCCCACTAGGACAAACCAGGGTAGTCAGGCGAGGGTGCGCGGACTGTGGAGGGGCAAGGCCCCGGTTTGGTTACTGTGGAGGGGTTGGACCCCTGTTACTGAGAGGGCTATGCCCTGGTTCCGTGCTGTGCTTTGGGCGCACCCGTTAACGGAAACGACTGACCGCGTGCCAGTGCGGGCTAGCTACCTGTGCGTTTATCGCGCGTGCCGTAGTCACCGTTACGTCTGTCAGTGACCTTGGGGTGGTTGACTGAGGATAGGATCACCACGGGGGACTCTCCCGGCCAGGAAAGCACCACGTGCTACTTCTACTTTTGGAAAAGACTGCAATCAAGATCGTTCCCACGAGGACATTCGAGATCAAGTAAAGGATCTGAGAAATAAATGAAATAGTGAGAAAAATTGAAAGATGTGAATAAAGGAAGTAAAAGAACATAACAGCTACTGTACACTCTACTGTTGCCTTTAGTTAGTTTGCCACTCTACTCAACGTTTTGCTAACGTGTTACACTCGTTACCTTTTTCAGGACCAGGTGTTGAGCAGCCAGGGTCGGCGGCTGCAGAGGATGTTGGGCCGAGTAGGGTCCAGTAGAGTTACCACAGCTTTTGTACCCCTTTTGTTTCTGTTCTAGTGAGTAGTTTTTGTTTACGCTGTACCTTCTTTACCTGCAGTTCTTGTTATATGATACATGCTGTTTTACTGTTGTGGTGGTACCTACTGTAGTAGTTTCTTTCCTTACTGCTGTACTTTCTTACTGTTAGTTATATTCATGCTGAATGTGGTTTATTTTACTGTCTTTTGGTTACTTCCTCGTTGGACGACTAGGTCTTGGGATTAGTCGAGTCGGTCCGATTCTCGTGTCTCGTAGGGACTCGGGAACCGGGTCGTTACAGGTCTCGTTGATATCTACACCCCAACTTAAGGGGGAGTGTTGAGCTTAAGGATGTATTTGCTATTTTATATTATTTTTAGATGACTGTGTAATTTTCCCAAACCTCTCTATTATAAAAGAGAGGCTAGGGTTTCTTTTCAAGTTAATGCAACTTCTACTATTTACACCAACCTTAAGGACTCCTCTCCTCCCTCTCATCTTCCACACCTCCATTCTCTCTCTCTCTCCTCTTCTCTCCATGTGCACAACATTGAAGGAGAACGGCCCTTTTCATGCACTAAGTAATTCTTCACATGATACCAGAGCAAGCGCTCCTGCAACCCTAAGATCAAGAGGCTCCACGCGTAGACTACTTGATGGCATGGAACACATAAATTAAGAAGTCAAGTACAGAGTCGACTCTCAAGTTGAAAAAAAGGCCACATGAACCTCTTGAGAAAATGAGGTGTCCCCTCACGCATACCTGGGAAGGATCAAGGTATCCCCTTGACTCCAGGATGTTGAAGAAAAGGCACATGGACTCTCATACACCTGAGAATGATCGAGGTGTTTCCTGACTCCACATAGAAGTAACGTCATGGTAGACACTGAGACACTGATCACCACAAAGACCAAAGTTTTTGTTCAAGGCACTACCATCAAGTTGATGGGCGCCTCGAACTACATTCTATGGGCACGTGCCTTTAGGATCTTCGTTAAAGGGCAAGATAAACTTTATGTGATCACAGAAAAAGTACCACAAACATGAGGAGCTAAGGCAAAGAAGTGGGAAAACGATAATTATCAGGTAATGAATTAGCTTATGAACTCAATTAACCCTTCTATTACAGCTAATATGTTGTATAAAGACGCAGCCAAGGATATATGCGACACAGTTGAAAAGAAGTTTTCCAAAAGGACTAGTAGCACCAAGTTAGCAAATATTTATTGGCATATCTAGAACACAAATCAAGGGGATCTCTCCCTTGATAAGTACTTCGCAAAGATGGAAGGCCTCTTTGAAGAACTTGGCATCTACGAGGCAAGTTGTTGCGACAAGCATTCTGAATCCCACACAAGATGGCAGGCGTGCAAATTTCTAGGGGCCTTAAACTCCTATTATCAATCCACGTGAAATCAGATTCTTTCCTCAGAAGAAGAACTCAATCTTGAAACTATTTTATAGTCATCTTGAAAAGATCGAGGTAGATAAGTCCGATATCTCCACATTGGCCCTTCCAAAATCTTTAGCACTTTTCACCATAGGAGGCACAGGACATGGACAAGGCATAGGTTACGGTCATGGTCGAATTTACCCTCTGTGTCTGCATTGTAACCGAACCAGCCATGTAGCAGATAAGTGCTAGGAGAGATTTGGGTGGACTCTTTGAGCAAATATGTCGTCATCAACTTTTAAGGAGTCTCTACTCACTTTTACAGAGTTGAAGCATCTTCGAACTCTTCTTCAAAGCAAGAAGTCAACTACAACCGCTATAACAACTACTACGGAGATTGCTAAAAGACTTTTCATGATCCCAAGTGGTCCTACCACAGAAGATCCAAGATAATTCCTTAATGTTGAAGATGAAGATCAATGGTAGGGGATCTAGCCTCACAAGTTAACTCTCCGACCAGTCTTTCCTCTTCTTCGGGAGTCCGACTTCGAGGAGAGTGTAAGAATTCAGAATAAATGCCATGTGCCAGTCAGTTGTGTGCCCATGTGTGGGCATGAATCTGTGTGCGTATGTGTGTTTGGCTTGCAAGCCAAGTTTAGTTGGTGCAACATGTGACAAGTTATTTTTAATGAAGATTTGATTAGTTGTTAGAGTCTAACTTAAGAGTGGAGTCAATTTAGGATTAATTAATGATTTAATTGAGTTGTTTTAGGAAAGAGGATTGAAATTACTAGAATCCTAATCCTAAGTTTGTTGGGATTGTAATTAGGATTAGGATTGGATCTCTTTAAATAGAGACCAAATCCTCTTGTTTTTTCTTGAGTTCGTTGAATAAAATTTTCTATCTTTACAACTCCTCTCTTCTCCACGCCAACCTCTCCTCTACTCTAGGCATGAACCTTCTCTCTTCTCGAGCATGCGCCTGTTGCACGTAGGGCATTCCAAGGCACCAAAGATCTTCACAAGTTCAAATGATGATGTCATCACCAATTCAACCGGTTCGAACCTTAGATTGAACTACTACAAATCAAAATCAGAGCTTAGCCAGTTCAATCACTCCGATTTTTAAATCATTGGCATAAACACCCCCCAAAGGTAGAACTAAAAGACCAATGACATTCAAATGCAAGATCCAACTAACATTTTCATGTACAATCCCACAAATGATGCAAAATACAACATACCCAAACACTTGAAACAAGATAGAATTTCCGATTCCATCCTACTTAAGAACCGAAATTTAGCCCTTTTTTGTTTATATCGGAATTCTTAACACAATGGTGCAATCATTGTTGCTTCCTTCCAAATATGGCAGGGAATCAAAACTTGAAATGACAAGGGTAGAGGAAAAAGCACCGGTGTTCGAGGAAATATTTCAGCCAGGATCTTCTTGTACCGCTTTACCGGCTGTCTTGACCTCGCTCGCAGCGATGGGCAGAAGAAGCACAAGTTTCCGCACATCGGCAAGACCTGTCTCGAAATTACCCCCATACTCTTCAATAAAAAGTTGATCAGCAAATGAAACCAATATCCTTTGCTTCCTCCCCCCCTTCCTCAAGCCAAAGCTATATTCTCTCTATCAAACAAGGAGAAAGGAGGAAGCCTCCCAGCACTTCTGGCAGCATCACAGCCTTATACCGCAAAGCAATGGGAAAATAGTCTCCCACACTACTTCACAGAAACAACGCTGCAATTAAACATCAAAAAACAATCGAAGATTACAGATGCACCAATACCAGAAACAAAAAGAACAATTTTGTTGAAGTGCAGTACATAATTCTATCGATCAGAAAATATGATCTATAGATAGAAGTGGCAGGATTTTGACGACCAACAAACAGCTGGAACCAAAATAAGCTTGACAGAAGCACAAATCAACAGCAGAAAAAGAATGGTGCGGCCTCCATGATTGGTAGAATGAAAGAAAAGGTCCCGAAACGAAATGCGTACCTCTAGAAACATGAAGAAAAGGGAGAAGAAGCATCAAAGAGAGGCGTCTTTTCCTGTTCTCTCCGTTCTATTGGATCAAAAGTAAACGTACCCAGATGGTGGGAGAGGGGGAGCAGATCTCAGGAGGCCTGGGAGCCCGCCTCCTTCGCTATAATCCAAATGGGGAAGGAACACCAGGGAAATAGACCCAACATCCCCACCTCCCTCTCTCTACGGCGCTCTCTCTCTCCCTCGTTTTCGAGGAGTAGTCATGGCATGCATACTCGTCCCCTTCACCCGTTCGAACTCATCGTTGTGGACCACAGGTTTGGTGGAAAACTTGTGATTTGACCCGTAAACCTTGACGGATTGATGATGGGGTCCCTGCTTGCGGAGGGAACTTCGAGGAGGCGACGTGAATATTTGGGTGAAATTTACACGGGGACCCTTGGTTAGAATGCATATTCTTTTTTTATCAGGAAGAAAAAAAAGAGACATTTTATTTGTCTCGAATGAGGCCTCCTTTGCGGATAAAACCAGAGTAGCGACGGAAATTCACCTAAAAAGGTACCTAGAGTAATTTAAACAACGTAGACACTATTGAAATTAACGGGATCTTCACATACATGATAATGGCAATCAAGAAAAATATGTGCACATGAATCGGTAAAAAGAAATTTCAATTCAGGATAGAAGTCAAATATTACAAAGAAATAATAAATAAATAAATAAAAGAAGGCAATCATGATTGAAGAGTAATTTTGATGACATCAATTATATACAATAAAGAAATAGGTGGAACCACATATTTAATTATATCAAATATACATTTATTTGCATCTTGGTGTTCTCAAAGGAGTCCAACCTTACATGCCTATTTGCATAAGGGAAGATTTACATGTTCCCACTCTTTATTGTATTGTCTCTCATCTAGCTCCTTAAGCCTCTCGCAATCTCTTTCATGTTGCTCATATTCTTTGACATGTTACTTGTGTTGGTCTACACAACACCAACACGTTATAGAAACTCGAAGAGCTAGCTGCTCGTAAAATCACCATCTATGTAGTTATGTACAAAAAATATGATGGAATGTATACATCAGAAAACCTCGTATAGAATAACATGTAGAGAATTAATTTCTCTATATTTCATACACCACAAGCGAATATGGATTATCGCTTTGGAAGGCATATAGGTGTTGTACATGTAGTGCCCTCTAAGAATTAAGGCTTAATGTTTGGGAACTCCTTTATTCTCAATAATTGATGAAGTTGGACCTTTCAAGAACTTAAATAAGCCATGAAAGCCTTCACCTTCCTCTCGTAAATATGATCGCAAAAACTATCTACATGATCCATCAAAGGGCCATGCATGCCACGCAATAAGAAGCGTGATGGGATGTGAAACGACCCTTCTCAAGGGTCGTTAAAATTTTTTTGAAATGTTTAGGGGTATTAATGCAATTTTAAACCCCCTCGGATTTACTTTGTGGACTCTGGGGGAACGAGGGTGGATTTTGCAGGGCCAAGTTCGTAATATGCCCAGCCCCACACCCCACACCCACTCAACTCATGCACACACCCACCCCTCAAAATCCTAAGCCCCTCTCTATAAAACCCCCACTCCTCTACCCCCCTCACCCCACGACACCACCTCCACCCTACTTGTAGCTGTCACCCCCCCTCTCTTCTCCTCTTCCACCTTGTTATCGAGAAGGAGAGGAAGGGAGCTGGAGGAGTAGAAGCAGAGGAGGGGAGCAGGAGGAGCTGGGAGAGGAGGAGCTCGTGAGGAAGAGTCTCGAGGCCTCCACGAGTTGCCGTGGTCGCTACTGTAGCTCTGCGGGCAAAGAGGAGGTGTTCGCGAGGGGAAAAGCTTCTCAAGGAAGCTCTGCGCGTGAATATTTCCGCATTATCAAACGTCTGCAACCCTTGTCAGACTTCTGGAGAGAGCTCTGGACGTCTGATACCACACAAAGTGCTAAAGTACGTACCCTACACGAGCATGCATGCAAAGTACGGGTGTCATATTTTCACTACACATACGTGCGCAGGTACGAGAACGTTGGGAAGGCGCGTGGCATGACATTCGAGGCTCTTTAAGACGTTTGGAGGCCGTGTCAGACGTCCAACTGCTCTTCCAAACGACCGGGAGCAATGTCAAACGTCTGGAGACCCCCTCAGACGGTTGTGCGGGGTAGCAGACGATGGGTATAGGTGCAGGAGAGCATGGTGAGCTACTATGTTCGTTTAAGACGTCTGATTTTTGTCAGTATACATGTTTTTGGGCCAGTTTAGGACCCAAACGAAGTCGATTTTACGCAAACAAAGTATTAGTGGTTTTCTTTCGGAATTCCCTACGTGTTAGTATCGTGTCTATACTATTTTAAGCTTATTTAACAGATTGGTCAACGTTATAGATCTCCAGTCCGTAGTGTACACGGGACCCACGAAGACGTCGAGATCCACCGTTCGAGCCCCCATACCACCCGTATACCCTGGTACAGTGGTCCTCTCTACTTTTATGATTTGAATTAGTAAAGTGCTTGTTAAATTAAAAATATCTGCTTGAAACTTAGGTTATGAGATGAACCCTAGGACTGAGAATGTGAATAGTTTATATTCAATGTATGAACATCGCATGTTATAAAACCTAAGAATGCATGTTGTTAAATTTCATACTGTAATAATTGAAATAGTTAAATGATGAGATGATCGCTTATCCTGTTGGTGATGGTTTATCCTGTTAATTTACGAGCTGCCTGTTGTACAAATTAGAAATCAATATGTAATAGAGATGCATGCCATGAAATGAAATAAGATGAGTATTATGCATGAACCCTATGGGGAACTAGGAAAGGAACTCAAAGTATACTGAAACGGATATCTAATGTATGATAGAACCTGTTGCCTACGGGCGTGTTAGTTGACTGTTCAGACTTGGGTATGGAAAGTGAGCTGACCCTCGTGTATGTGCTACTGAGGAGAGCTACCGTCACTTTTGTGTAGGGAGAGTGCTAACCACCCTTAGGTTGGGACCGAGAGTTGGATTGGCCCCCCTACACTGACTCCTGTTAGGCCTACTAGGCAAACCGGGTAGCCGAGCGAGGGTACGCAGACTGTTGAGGAGTGTAGCCCCTACTTTATTCTGTACTGTATGTTTGGGCGTACCCGTTAGCGAAAACGACTGACTGCGGACCAGTGCGGAGTAGCTACCCATGCACTTATCGCGCGTGCCGTAGTCACCGCTACATCGTAGCCATGACCTTGAGGTGGTAGACCGGGTGTAGGACTACCACGGGGTACTCTCTCAACCAGGTGAGTGCCACGTGTACATTCTGCATTGTGGGAAAACTGCATCAAGGTCGTTCCCGAGGGAACAAGTGGATTAAGAAATGTTGTAAACCCTTACTAGAATAACCGAATCAGAAACACATAAATGATGTAAACGAAAACTGATGATAATACATAATTGAAAAATTATATGCTTAGTTTACTGTTTTCCCTTTATGTTTAATTGCATTTAAATTACATATACACCACTCTACTTAACGTTAGTTGACCACATATATATGTAACCATATTCAGGTCAGAGAGTTGAACAGCCAGCGCCACCAGCTACAAAAGGTGCTGGGCCCAGTCGAGCCGAGCCGTAGTTGTACTTTCGTTGTTTTCCATTTCAAAGGCCTCTTTTTGTTGTTAGTGAGTATCTTTAGCATATAGTGCATGTTTCTCTTATACCTTTAGTTGTGATGGATATGTCTGTAATCGTATTTTTCTGCTTGTGACATGTTGTATCTTTGAGATTTCTGTTCTATTTTTCATTACTGCCTATTATTTATTTTCTACTTAGTTACATTGCATGTATGACTATGGAATAATTTGTGCATTTGGTTATTTCTCGTTGGACACCTAAGTCTTAGGGTTTAGACAAGATGGGACGTTCTCAAGTTCCATAGGGAGACGGGATCTGATCGTAACAGGATGGATGAGCAAGAGAGGGAGAGAGGAGAGTTGGTAGTGTTAAGAGGAGAGAGATAGAGGAGCAAGAATTTTGTTCAATTGGAGCTTGCTAATTGCCTTTACAATACATAAAAAATTTAATTATTTGTAATACGATTGTGGTCATTATATTTCCACCCAATCAATAAGATTTAATTCTTTATTTGACAACACATTACAGATGTTTTTCCAACAAAAAGGTAATTAATTAGGTTTCATGGTTCTTTAAGCGCAATTGCCATCCAAACTTTTTTTTTAATTAGATTAATTAAATCCTTTTGGTCCACTTGTAGCCTTGAATTAATTATCATTAAACACTTTACTTGTTATTTTAATTCTCTATAATGTAATTATCAATGAAATCGCTCTTGGTTTCATCATTCAAGGATGAAGAATTTTAAAATAGGAATCTAAACATCATACTACCCCTTAGATAATTCTATAATACATGTGAATCATTTGTAGTGGAAGACTATATAACCTTAAAGTTTAATCTCATTAATCTATTGTTGTTGCTACCAAGAGTTACACATTAATTACTCTTCATATTATTGGGTTAATAACTAAGAATAACACTTGTCCCTAAAGAACTACTATCTTAATTGATTTCATATTTGAGTCTAGTAAGGAATTTATAACCACATGTGTAATCATCTCCTACAATGTATTCAAAGTGAGACAATTCCTTACATTCTTTATGTGAATCCCTAAAAATTGCTTTGAATGTTTCCATGTCTCTCATGCAAACATCGCCCTTTAAGTATACATCACCCTAGTTGGTACATCAACCAATAATCCATCAAATGTGTATGCTTGGATAAAGAGCCATGTGTACATACTAGGTTAAACAATGCCTTCTCTGTGATAAACAAAGTAGACTTGCCATATCTTAGTATCATCAAGTCAACTTCTTGACTTGACCTAAGTAGCAATTCTTAATATGCATTCGTAAATATTAATTAGGAGACAGTTCCTAAAGAAGATTGCCATCTCTTTTATACTAGAAAGTCATGATTAAATATCGTAATGGTTTCTTAATATGTTATCAGATCTTGTAAACCATTCAAATCTCTGAGTCTCATAGATCAAGTGTATATATAGTATATAACCCAGTTCACACCAAATGGAATCAATTATTCATGCACCAACAAGAATAAACTTTTATTTGGATGAATTGACCATATCAAATGTAATTCATTAAATATTTAGAATGACTTGTCAAAGATACAACTTTAAAACCTCTCTCTCATTCTTACATATTTCTCTTAACTGTACACTCCTAATAATTCTTTTCTCATTACTATATATCTCATTGATTATTGATTGACACACAAAAAAGTATGATGGAGGTTGCCATGGTAGTAGCACCATTAGAAGAATTTAATGACAATAAGGGGGCATTTCTAACTTGTGTCATGTAGTGATTAAGACATTAGGCAAAATCTATTCGAAAAACTTAGCCCTAAATTCCAATATGACCATTTAAGAGTAAAATCACAAATTGAAAATTTTTCTTATTGTTGTTTTGGCCCATTGGATACTTTGATTGATAATATGCTAATATTAAGCCCATGCTTGTGTAGGAAAATAAGCATATAACTAAAGAGTGTATAAGCATATAACAAAAGTTAAATTACAATCACAATGACAATAAACTAAAGAGGAAGAATCTCAAAAGAAAACAACTATAAAAACTTTCTATATCATCTAACTAAGAGATACAAGAGTACTAAAAGAGACTACAACCACTACGCTCCCAATGTTGGCTCATCTCTATCGGTTGATGTTTGATTCTACTCTATGTCCAAAGATTTCTATGAATGATATTCAATCTCAGTAATCTTCCTCTGTGTCTCATGCTAGGAAGCATTATTTTTCTATTTATTCAGAATTCAAGAATACAATTGATAGATTGATTAGTCTATGCACCTTTCTTATTACTCTTTTGTATTCTCTTGTTCTTTGGATATAATTTGATCCTTCTATAGCTAAATTTCAATTTATGGAAAGCTTTCAACCTTATCAAAACATTAATTTGGATATGGGTGTAAATAATATTTCAATATTCTTAGTGATATTAGCAAGTAGAAAATTTCACTTCACCATTGAACTAATGGGTAAAAGAGTACCAAAGAAGATTACATCTATCGAGCTCCCAATGCTAGTCTTCCCTACCATCTCCACTTAGATCTCCACATCGCTTACCCAACTACTTGCAAGTTGAAGTAGGTCAAAAAGCTAGTGCCTAGTAGGATACCAAAAGAAGAAGCAAGATAAATAAAAAACAAGAAGCAATTAAGGTTATAAAAGAAAAGTAAAGAAAGTAGAAGAGATATATGATAATGTCATATTTGACATTTATTTGGCTATTTATTAAATACATTAAACCAAACTAAATATATAATATGAACTAAAAATTTAAAGTTCCAAATTTAATCTCAATCTAATTTGCCAAATATGCACAAATATAAGTAATTGCATGTTTTATATATCATATTTTTTAGATTTACCATTAGTGACTTATGCAATTTTAACAAAAAAAAAGGCCATTTACAATAAAATGACTACTCATCTGTTCAAGAATTAAATATTTATAAATTTGTATACCATTTTATTGAATAATTGTCAAGGTAATCGAGTAAGTTTACTACTTTGGGTATTGATGTCCTTTTTACCTCCAAAAAAAAATGACCTCTACAATAGTCTGTGAAGACATTCTACATGATTATACAAAAGGATAAATACTATATATGATTATTCAACTTTCATGCTACATTGTGCAAACCTAATCCTTTTGACAAGAATTGGACCATAATTAATAACTTGGAGGGAAGACTCCAAATCCTATCTAATTGACATCAGAAAAGCATCTATAATACTCCACAGCTAAAAAAGGGCCTTAAATAGCTAATGTAATGATGGTTACACAAGGTTTTAATCGCATAGAATGACAAACACTATAAGTAATTATTTATTGTTAAATATTATTTTGCATAGAAAGATTCTCATAAGATTATACAAAAGAAATTTGGTAGTGATATATATAATTTGATTTTGCATAGAAAAACTTTGTAAGATCACATAGAAGAAACTCAACGGGATGTATGCATTAGTCTTTTTAGAAAGTAAAAAATATAGAAAAACCTTCTTAGAGGACTCCTCTATTTAACTTTATAAAGGATGACGAGTCATGAAAATAACATAAAATATATCATAGACTATTATCATATTCCAACGACCATAGCATTGATTATAATACTCTGATAGCGTTTGATGCATTTGTCTTACAAAAGAAGTCAACCATCCATCTACCAATTAAAGTAAGGTAATTCTCCAAAGGGAGAGTTTTAAAAAGTTACACAAAAGTGTATCCATCAAATCAAGTCCGCTTCTCTCATGTCTCTAATGATCTTACTGTGAGGCACCTCACTTGCATACATACCACATGGTTTTTAATCAAAAACATTACATACTGATGTATCAAATTATTGGAATCCAAATAGATCCAACCAATTTCAAGACAAAGCGTTACAAAAGAAATATGGTGTTGATAGGTCATCCCATGTCCTTTTTATTCAATACTTAGCTTATCCGCTAACATTTGCAATCGATTTTTATCAATGTGATTGGCCCTAAACAATCAACCGTTCTCGATTCAAATCTCTTCAATTCATTCGTGAAAAAAAGCACTAGACATTCTTGCATAAAGCCCAACTCCTACTTAAAGAAAGTATGAAAAGAAAGCTCTCAAGGGTCAAATAACTAAACAAATCGTCCATGAAAATTTCAAGAAAAATCCCATCATCATACTTCTTAAAATCTCCTTTACAAAAATCAACAATGGGAGCTCAACTACAACCTTCACAAGTCATAATTTGGGGGTCAATATCGATATTAGACTTATGCACCGGTAAAGCTTTGATATCGGTACTCATTGCATGCTGTCTGATAAAAAACTTAGTTTCAATTTCATTTAGCCTAAATTTCCCTAATTCTCAACCCATTTTCACCCAACTTGCAAACACATAAAAGGATACCATAATATCATATTATAATCACCATTTTAAAACACATCTTAAGCCCTAAAATTGAATCAAAACCATGAACTTCAGGCACATATTTCTTCATTCCAGCATTACCCATCAAAATGCATGCTCATATCTTGCACATGCAAACAAAAATAACATATGTAGCAATAATGTATTGGATTTGAGAGCCTAATTACATCAATTGAGATACAATTGTTATATGATGACGTAGGAATTCATGTTGAAATCAGTGAAATTTAGGAGAGATTTTTAGTCTCATACTGGAAATGAACAAACCTTGTGGTGGATGTAAAAGGGTTCTGCCTCCCATGACTTATGTAGCAAAGAGTGAGAAGTGGGACTAGAGACCGCACACGCACTCGTGCCCTGTCCTGTCCTAGTCCGACTCCGGCTCGGGTGAGAATCAATTTAGAACTTGGAACTTGGACTCTTTTGCTACGATTTTTTAATCTCACGATTTTGACCTGGATTGGTCGATTAAAAGGTAATATTGGTCGATCAATTATTTTGGTCAATTAATGAGTTAAGTTTGGTGGATCAATTGATTTGGTCGACCAAAAAGTCAAGTTTGATCGATTAAATTATTTTTATCGATCAATGGGACTTAATTGGTCAACCAATTGCCGTATTTCCATAAAACAAAAATTTTCATAAACATCGGGTCGTAGGCTCTATATAAGGGCCACAAGGAGGGGTTCTCATTTGACATACAACAAGAGCAAAAAAGCTCTCTTAACTCTTTCTCTCCCTCTCTCATTCTTATCTCTCTTTCTTGGTGCATTCATTCGACGTGAGATTGGTAGAAAAAATCTCCGATTGGTTTTATCGATCTTGGACAAGTTTAAGAGTGATCCACGAGAGGTTTTTGATTAATCAAACCAATTAATTGATAGATCAATCAGGAATTTGATTTACCAACCAAATTGCCTCAGCATCGTTCTCCTTAGGTGATTTTCAAATACCTCCAAGATCGGAGTATACCGAATCTTGGATGTGGATCGTCGTATCTTGGGAGGAGTTCGTCAAACTCCGACGTACCAGTATTGTGGGGAGTAAGACCTTCTTTAAGGGAAGTCCTTAATGGGTACTTTGATTAGAGTAAAATATAATTCCTTCTTATTTTATTTATTTGTACTATTACATGTTCTACGTTCTTTATTTTATTTTGGATATTGTCAAATAATGTTTAACTTACTTGATTTAATATTTTTGATATTTATGAAAATATTGGAAATGTATATGTCTTTATTTATTTATTTCTTATATACATTTATTTCAACACAATGTCACCTTATTTAACCTCTAATCAAACATGCAAACCCTAGGTTGGCAAGAGAAAGGGTGAAGAGGGTCCTTGCCTCAATTTATGCACTTAATTCTTATTTAACCTCTAATCAAACATGCAAACCCTAGGTTGCTAACAATTCCTTCTTCTTACTCTTTGTTCTCCCCCTTAGCTCCTTCCTCTCTAGGGTTATGCACCACCTTATAGAACTTCCTTTAGCAACAACTAGAGTCTATCCACCTCTTTAACTCCCTTGAATCTCAAGCAAAGTGAGGGGTTAGGGCAAGAAAGGGTTAGGAAAGCTAAACCATTAACTTACCTTCACATTTTCCCTTCAAAAATTCTTCCTTGAGTTGCCAAGGTGAAAAGGAAATGGAGAGAAGGGGATGAGGTCGATGATAAGCTACATGGAGGGGGAGGGGGGAGTCCACATTGAATGCAAATGTGTATTCCATTCCAGGCTCATATGTTGAGTTTTATATGGGTTGGGTTATTGACAGTAAATCCCTCCCTCCCTCCCAATACTTGATGTTATAGAAAAGTCCCTTAACTCGCTTTCTTTACATATAACCCCACAAAGCCACTTAATACCTCAAAATTCCATTAGACTATTTTTCCTCCTTAGCCTAATTTATCTTTAATCTAAATAAATATATACCCATACCTAGGGTTAGTTTGGATGGAGGGATAGATTTTATGGGATAATTTTTTTACAGCTAGGTTATCCTCCATTCTTATTTGAAAGTCATAAAGATTATCATGGTAGGTTAACCTGTAACTATTTGAAAAATTCTGGGTTAGCCATGTGAAAGTATAAGGGACAATCCACAAAAAAAGCTTATCTCACATCAATCCTGAAATAATTTATCCTAAGTTAAGTCCTCTTAACATGAGTCAAAATATACTTCCCACCAAATAAGGTTAACTCTTATTTTGATGGACTATCCTCCTTAGCAAACTAAGCCTTAGAGATTAAGTAATTTCCCCCCTCATGTTATCTCATTAGGGAAATTAAGTTTGAGTTTAATCAACCCTTCTAATCAAGATTAAGCCTCGATCTTCCGGTATGCTATCGTCCCAGATAGCATTCCTCATCATTTCAAAAAAAAAGATTAAGCCTTGATTAGATCTCCTTAATTATTAGGGGTCTCACAAGAACATTTGAAAACCCATCATTTTTAATAGCTCAAGTAAACTAAGTCCTAAAAAGTAGAAAAGTAGAAAAAGATTAGACTTAGAATTGGGCAAACATTTAGTACCCTACGTGAAAATCTCAAACTCAGCAAGTGTGGTCGGTATTCGACGAATCCATTCAGTGTTAACCAAGAAGTTCTGGTGCATACATCCTACAATTTTCTTAAGAACATAAACGCCCTTATTTATTGGAGAAATATGTTATATTCAATTACTTAGGATTAGTTACTCAAATCCTGGATGTGAACCACGTAAGATATATCTACATTAATCAATTTCATGAGGTTGGTAACTTAGTAGGTTCGAGAGATCCGTGCCCTTGTCTTTTTCACATATGATCCACTCAATGGTACTTCAGTATATTTATGTATTATTGGTATATCTGCACTTCGTTATGGAGATTTATGGAATTTTTACATATCTAAATATAATTTATAATTTGATTAAATATCAAAAAATTTTACTCTAATGAAATTTAATTTATAATTTAATTTTTATTTATATTAAATTTAATGATTAATAATAATATAAATTATGAAAATATTATCAAAATTTAAATAAATATATAATAAAAGTTATACATAATTTTTCTTAATTGACAATCATCTTATTAATTTTAGAATAAAAATATATAACAGTGGAGCTTTCCATAAAATTTATTTTTAGAGGAAAGGAAAAATTTTTTTTAAGAAAATTGTTTCAGGGAAAAAGGATTTTTTATGGATTTTTTTTAACAATATGGGTAAATTTTATAATAATAAAAATGTCATATTTTAAAAAATTCAATTAACTACTCGAATCGGGAGGAGAAGTTTTTCTATTGATAAGATGATGTTAATTACTCAAATTAGGGGTGGAGAGGTTTTTATTTTTTTATAATGGGATGAGCAAAGTTGATGAGTAATAATATTATAAATTATAAGGATATTATCAAATGTACAGAAGTTATATATGATTTTTCTCAATCCACAATAATTTGATTGATGTGGAGAAACATATATTGCAGCCGAGTCTTATGTGAGATTTATTTTTAAGGGAAAGTAAGAATTTTTTTGTGAAATTTATTTTAAGGGGAAGAAATTTTTTCATGGAAATTTTTTCATCATTATAGGAAAAATTTATAATGGTAAAACTCCTATATTTTTAAGATGTCAAACTAATTACTCCGAAGAGGGAAGGAGAGGTTTTTCTTAATTATGATGGGATGGTGTTATCAGAAATAAAAAAAGTAGGGAAATGTATGTCTTGATGTAAAAAGTGATGTATGGTATTATTTTCGTATTTTATACAGCGTTGAGAATGTTGACCTACTTGATAATTGATATTTAGTATAAAGAAACGAAAGAACGTAAGATTTGTTACGTGGTAGTCCCGACCATACTGAAAAAAACCATCACACCACTTTAACCTAAAATGAGTAGGTGATAAAAAAACTTTACACCGGTGATAAATTACTTTGTACCGATGCAATCTCATTTTGTATGGGTGCAAAATTATTCTAAGAGTAATTTCACATGTCTAAAGTGATTTTACGTCTGTGCAAGGTGATTTTGACTTATGAGTTTAGGATTTAAGGTTTAGCTTATGGGAAGTGATTTCACGTATGAAAAGTGATTTTTCATTTGAAATGTGATTTTTCACCTTAGGATTTATGGTTTAGAATTTGGGATTCGCTAAACCCTAAATCCTAAGGTAAAAAATACTTTTCAAGTGAAAAATTACCTATCATACGTGAAGAAACACTTGAAATTTAAATTTACACCAATGCAATCTTACTTTACACTCGTACAAAATAATATTGCACTAGTGCAATCTTACTTTCCACTAGTATAAAATTATTTTGAAGGTACAAATTAATTTTGAAGGTGCAAATTCAGATTACACCTGTGCAAAGTGATTTCAAAGGTGATTTAAGTAATTTATATTTGTATGAAAGTGATTTATTATTGATTTTAATAATGATATATTCTATTATGTGTTAGTACTTTTTATTAAAAGAAAAAAATATAGATTAAGATCACATTTACCACTACGCATCTGGTGTAAGTTGTGTGCTGGATGTCATTTGTGCACACCTAAATTTGTATTTATATAATATATATATGTTAAATATCTTACTACGGGGAGAGAGAGAGATGGATGTTGGTGGAGGTTAAGTGGTGGTACGGTGGGAGATGGGAGAAGAAGATGAGAGATATGGGTGTTGGTAGAGGTTACATGGAAGAAGCAATGGGAGATCGCGACGGGAGAAGAGATTGATTTGTTTATTTTTATAAATGAGGGTGACATGTCGGAACTGTGCACGCACCTTCCTTTAGCGTACATGTAGATAGATAATTACATTTGTACTCAACTCTGTACGTTGCAAAGATCCAAGATCTTATTTGTGAAATTAATTAACTTGGTTGACTGTGAAGATTACATCATGGGAAGCTCAGACATACACTGTTATGAACGTGGGTATCAGATGTAGTTTAAGATGTCTGGGAAGTGGCCCAGACATCTGGAACCCTTTCCAGATGTCTGGTAATAAATTTTTTCGGTGTACGGATTCGCGTCTGCGTGCTTGCGTGCGCAGACTGAACCCGCCGCCTTCGTCTTCGCTTTCTCTCCCTGCAGGCACCGCTTTTCCCTCTCTCTCTCTCTCGCCACGACTGCCTTATAAAACACTTCCCCTCACCCTCACTCCACCGCTTTCATCTTCTCCTTGCGAGCGAGCGAGTGCACAGCAACGGCTGCAGCGGGCGTGTGGAAAGGAGGAGTGTTGCAAGAGGAAGAAGAAAGCTCGACCGCAGAGGTGCGAGCTTGTCGGGGTAGCTAGAGTCGGCCGGCAGGAGAGCAGCAGGCGTGGGGTGTTGCGGAGGAGCCGCTGCAGCTCATGCAGCAGGCGGACTCAGCGCGATCGTGCGTCGCAGGCGGAGGACGAACCGGATCCTGATTTTAGGAAAATTTCCCAGAATCAGACGTATGGACTTACGTCCAGACGACGTGTAGGACATCTGAAAGAAGGTCCAGACGCCTGACAGGTACACTATTTTCCTACCTTCTCCTTTTCACGCGTGTACGGCCATGCAGCCGTCCGCCGCGTTCTCCTGCACCTTTCGTGATGAGAGCGGATGCGTGTGTGCGTAGGTGTTGTTCGGGAGGGCTCGCCATCCCACACAGATCAGACGTCTGGGCGCAGTGCCAGACGACGGAGAGGACCTCCAGACGTCCGGGGTGACAATCGGACGTCTGGAAACTTAGTTCAGACGATCCAGCGGGCTTCTGGACGTCTGAAGAACTGCGCAGACCAAGGTACGGCCTGATCGACCTTTTAAGATGCCTGGAAGAAGTTCCAGACGTCTGATTTTGGGCAGACTCGTCGTTTTTGGCCTGTTTAGGGTCCGTTTGGAATCCGTTTTCCGCGTTTCAAGTTTCGTTCTTTCCGGATTTATTTCATCTACCTGTTTACAGTAATTGCATACTGTTCTGAGAAACTCCTTGTGTTGATCTTTGTGTTAGGATCCCATTCCGTTGCGGCTCTGGGGGTTGCGGAGGTGCGCGGGATTGCCGACTACGCCACTAGTACTCCCGATTTTGCAGGTAGAGTGGCCCTTTAATTTATTTAACAACATTTGTACAATTACGAAACAATTAATAGGGTCTAGGACATTGCATGAACCCTAGGACTAAGAATTTAGATTGAATGATAGATCCTAGGGAATTGCATGAATCCTAGGACTGGAAAACTAGATTGAATAATAGATCCTAGGGTATGGCATGAATCGTAGGACTGGAAAACTAGTTGAGATATAAACATTTCAGTTTTGGAAAAGTGGAAAGGAAATGATAACTGCCTGTAAATTGGTTAACAGCTGCCTATTATGAATGGATAATTACGGTTGAGAACATGAATTGTATGGACATAAAGCTGGAACGGTGAAACCTGAATTGGCTGAGTTAAAAGAGCTTGAACCCTACGGGGAATTATGAGTAGAACTCTTGGAAAGGGAATGGAATAGAATTGGGGAGGTGAGCTAGCCCTTGAGTACGGAGTACCAAGGAGAGCGATTGTCCCCCTGTTTAGTGCAGAGCGGAGCTAGCCGCCCCAGGGACCTGGGGTTAGGACTGGCCACTTTGTACCGACTTTTGGCCCTCGTGTACACAATACCGAGGAAAGCTACTAGTGTAAGGAGAGCACTAGCTAACCCACGGGCCCCGGGGTTCTGCTAGCTCTCATACATCGACTTGTTAGGCCCACTGGACAAATTAGGGTAGTCAAGTGAGGGTGCGCGGACTGTGGAAGGGCAAGACCCCTGTTTGGTTACTGTGGAGGGGTTGGACCCCTGTTACTGAGAGGGCACTGCCCTATACTGGTTCCGTGCTGTGCTTTGGGCGCACCCGTTAACGGAAACGACTGACCGCATGCCAGTGCGGGGTAGCTACCCGTGCGTTTATTGCACTTGCCGTAGTCACTGTTACGTCTGTCAGTGACCTTGGGGTGGTTGACTGAGGGTAGGACTACTACGGGGGACTCTCCCGGCTAGGAGAGCACCACGTGTTACTTCTACTTTTAGGAAAAGACTGCAATCAAAATCGTTCCAACGAGGAACATTCAAGATCAAGAGAAGGATCTGATAAATAAATCAACAGTGAATAAATGGAAAAATATAAATAAAGAAAGTGAAAATATAACAGCTACTGTACACTCCACTGCTTCTTTTAGCTTTTAGTTGCCACTCTACTCAGCATTTCGCTGACGTGTCACCTTTGTTACCTTTTCAGGACCAGGTGTTGAGCAGCCAGAGTCAGCGGCTGCGGAGGGCGCTGGGCCTAGTAGAGCCCAGTAGGGTTACCTGTAGTACCTTCTGTACTTTTCTTTTCACTGTAATGAGTAGTTTTCTGTTACTCCATGTATTCTCTTTATTGTAAGCTTCATGTTTATGTATATGTTTATTTCTCTACTGTTGTGGTGGTGCATATTGTAGTATTTCTTTTCTCTACTGCTGTATTTTATTACCACTTGTTATATACATGTTGAATGTGGTTTATTTTACTGCTCTTTTGGTTACTTTTTCGTTGGACGACTGGATCTTGAGATTAGTTGAGTCGATCAGATTCTCGTATCTCGTAAGAATTCGAGAATCGGATCGTTACATGCACATAGATCAAACCTCTTTGAGACCATTCTCTTAACCATTTCCAACCTAAGGGCAAGGTAAGTGTGAGTGCAGAGTGCTGCCAATTATATTAGAACTTGTCAGTTGGGTGAAGCACCTGCATGATTGTTGGTCAACTACTCGACCCCAAAATAGCTCGACTAACCAACTTGTCTGTGCTTAACTCTATTCTAGTTTTGCCATATAATTCCTCTCCAATCTGTCAAAGAGAATATTCTAAGCTCAGCTTTTAATTACACTTGCTAGTTTTAGTTATCCACGGATTAACTGACCCCGTCAACTTTGGTTAACAAGTCAACTAGGCTGGAAAAAACATTCTTGAATTTTGTTGGCATCCGAATTAATGACATCATCACAATTGCTAAAGAAGGCATCAAGAAATTGTCAAAGTCTCCAGAGAGGGCTTGAGTATGTAAGGGGGCGTCGGGTTCTACTTCGCTGAACATTATTTATACTGCCTGCCACCCTCCGGTCGAGAACAGGAAAGAGCTTATCGTCACCACCCAAAATTAATAAAAGCTATTAGTTTAAATATGTAAGTTAGATCACTCCCGTAACGTAAATTCCATCGGTTTGAACCTTACAAGAAATTTCATCGTATTTCATTTGTTTGTACTTTTTTTTAGGGGTGTATATGAGTCAAGTTCAACTTAAATTTGACCCAACCTAACTTAAATGGGTTTGCTTGGGTTGGGTTGTAAGTTATAATTGGTTGGGTTGAGTTAAGATTTTTCCAACCTAATTAAAAATGGGTTGAGTTAGGTTTGAGTTTAACTAACCCAACCCAATTAACCACCAAAACTCATACACGCCCAAGTCCAATGTCCCAAATTCTCCCTACTCTCACCTCTCCCATGTCTCAAATTTGAAATTCCCTCACCCATGTCCCAAATTTCATCTACAATCTAGTTCTTTTTGTCGTCCTTACCTATTTTATTTACTTTTTTTGAAGATATAAGTTATTTATGAGTTTAAAATATTTTGTTATTAATTATAAAATGATAGATTTTAAAATGTATAAAATCAAAACTGAATGATTTTCTACCAAATCCTAAAACCAATCATAATCATCAAAACATTAACTCATATCGATTGAAAAAGAGAAACGATGGAAGGATACCTAAATCCATCACAGCAAAAGCGTTTAGGAGGTCACAAAGATCCTCTGGAGCCGTAGGCTTGCTTCTCCAACGAGAGGCAGTGGCAATGGTACTTCTAGAGGATTTAGTGAGCGAGAGCGGAAGAAAACTGAATGAAGGCATACCCTTTGGTTTTGTCATAGGTTCTATTTATAACTTTTCTACGATGAGATGAAGAAAATCGAATGCCACTTCACTTTCACCCCTCTAGGGACCATAACTGCTTAATATGAAATGACAATTTTACACATCACGGAATTGCATTTCCCTTAATATTTCTATGTATTAAATCTCATATCCTAATGAGATGTGAATGGTTAGTTTACATAATTATATCACTTTAATGACTATAAAGGTGATGTCTAAATGTATGTATAAATTTAACATATAATTCTGTAATAATAATATATGTAGATTCGCATTATAAATCTAACAATCTCCCACTCAAATCACATATATTATCCGTATAATCATACATTCAAATATACCTGTATGAGCTCATTAATACAACATCGCAATAAACCAGTTCTCCACCAATCTCATCCATACTCTATTAATATACGACCAAAGTTGGTTGTCGCAATTATGAAGTCGACAAAACCAAACAATGATCACATACATTAACACAAATAATGACATAAAACTGATATAGGTACATAGCATGAAAATTATATGTTAATGTGATCTATACATGCCTATTTTCAACTAATCCAAAATTTATCATATAAGAGATCACATGGCAAGAACTAATGAGTTCAAAGAATGAAAACTTTATTATTATGCGCATAATCCAAAACATTACTAATGGACGCATAAAGAATGAAAACTTTATCATCACTAGATATTGCACTTCTCCTTTTTCTACTAGATCTCCTAATGGGTGTAGGATCTTAAATGTTTTGAGGTTGTTCGGTTTGAATAATGGAAAGATTATCCACATTACTTTCTTTCGCTGATGTTGTTGGAACAATGTTTGGAATAAGAACCTGAACATTTTCAATGATTTCCTTATAAATAAGATCTGGTTCTTCAAATGTAATGTGGCAACTATCACCTCTTAAACCAACATCCTCAAAGAAATGGGCATTCCTAGTCTCAAAGAATGAGCGAATTGTTTGGTCATAAAACTTAGAACCCTTCAACCCCTCAGAGTACCCTACAAAATAGCAGGTGACCTTGTTAGAGTCCAGTTTCCTTTCATCAGGCCCGTATGGCCAAGCCTCAGCTGAACACTCTCAGATATGAAAATGTTTCAGACTAAGTACCTTATTAGTCCACATTTCATATAGGGTTTTAGGTACTGCTTTAGTTGGTACTCGATTAAGAACATGCACAGTTTTATTAAGTGCTTCTCCCCATAGAGACTCAAGTAAAGAAGTATGACTAATCATACTCCATACCATATCTTTAAGAGTCATGTTGAGGTGTTAGGCAACATCATTCATGCTTGGTGTCTCAGACATGGTGTACTGAGGTACTATGCCGCACCCATCTAGAAAAGAAGGAAATGGTCCTAAACGTTGTTCTCTAAATCCACCATATCTGTCGTAGTACTCACCACCACGGTCAGATTTGATGGCCTTAATCCTTTTCCCAAGTTGGTTTTTCACCTCGGCCTTATAGGAGTTGAACGCATCCAAAGATTGTGACTTTTCGTAAAGGAGAAATAGATACCCGTATCTAGAGTAATTATCTATGAACATAATAAAGTACTATCGCCCATTCCAGGAAGTCGTAAGAAATGGACCACAGAGATCCGTCTGAAGGTTCGTCCCTACCAGGAGGGGTGACGTAATAAATTGCGGAAATAAAAATATAAAGCAATATCACAAGAAATAAGCAATCACAAAATGTACACAGGAATTTTTAGGTGGAAACCCAAACCGGGTGAAAACCACCACCTAACCCTCTCGAGTTAGGATTTTCCGATCAACCTAGTTGATCAAATCCACTAACCGAATCACTTTGAACGAGGGTGATTCAACCTCAATACAACCACGCTACAAGTACGAGGGTAGCGTTCCTCAACCCCTTCTCTCCACGAGAAGGATTTTGTCCCACGAAGGAGACGGGAATTCGCAAAGCGAATACCCAACCAAATAACAAAGATAAAATAAACAATAGTCCTATAGAGCAAACAAAATAATTAAACCTAGGCTTCTATAGGATTTAGGAAACTCCCCTTTGCTAGGAGTGCGTCGACGATGACGCGGTGCGTGAGCTACGCAACGGCGCAATGTCGCTCTCGTAGACAACGGCGGGAGAGCAGGTGCGCGAAGGCTTGATGCTCTCAAGGGAATGGAGCTTAAGCTTGGAGAGCAAGATCTTTTCTGGACACAAAAGAGTGTGAAAGTGTGTAGCTAAGTGTATCCAAGTGTCTCTAAGTGTGTTTTTGTGTTGCAAAGGTTCCCCTCTATTTATAGAGGCCTTAGGAAGGCTTTGGAAGGCTTGGAAAAGCTTCCATAGCCGTTGGGTGCAAAGCCCAAGAGAATCAGGCCGAAATCAGGACAATGATTGCATTTGACAGGGTCATCAGACGTCTAATTATGGTATCAGACGTCTGGAAGGCCACTTTAAGACGTCTGATTCAAAGGTCAGACGTCTGATTCTGTGCGGGTTTCCTCCTGACTTGAATCAGATCTAAACAGGGTTCTTGTGCAAGTCGATCAGACGACATACAGGACGTCTGGCACTATGCCTGGACGTCTGGAAACCAACTTTTACTATGCAATGGATTTGCAACGGCTAGAAAATCTCTGAGAAGAGATTTTCGGGTCAGTCGAGGCAAAACGGTCAATTATCAGACGTCTGTAAAGTCCTATGGACGTCTGATAAGGCTCTAACGGTCATAATCTTGAGTGTCTTCTAAGCCAGCCAACGGTCCACTAATTGGACGTCTGGCAAATTCATCAGACGTCTCCTAAGACGTCTGGTCTAAGGTCTGGACGTCTGATTTCATCAGACAGAACTAACTATGTCCAGCCTAACAGTTATCAGACGTCTGAAACAACAGTCAGACGTCTTAAAATACTTTATCAGACGTCTGATTTGGGAATTAGACGTCTGGAAGTGCTGTTTGAACCCTATATTGGTTTTCTAAGTATTCTACCGAAAACCTAAGTATCCTAGGGTTGTGCCGGTGTTCCTAGGACTACTGTTAGGGTTCTTTGAGGCTCTTTAACATAATTTCTAAGGAAAATAAAGAGCAAGAAAAATAAAGATAAAAGTACATGAAAGGATTAAAAAGAATCTATCCTATTCTTCTTGTCTTCTATCTTCAATCTGTCGCTCCACGCGAACCTCCTCTGTTTTCCGTCAAGCTCCTCCAATCCGTCCTGGATGCGAGCTCGAGTTCCGTCTAAACACGTCTTCATTTGCAATTGACCTGAAATCTAGGACTCAAATTGCAAATGTTAAATAACACGTGTTTTGTTATCATCAAAACAAATGATCGTGGTGCTCTAGCACCAACACCGTCTGTATTAGTTCTAAGACATTTGTAGCTCTAGTGATACCTATACATCTTTTGTTTGTTCCTTTCCCTTTAAACAATCTACACAAACATCCAAATCCGTGTAATCAAGGGAATCAAGAATTCCATTCGAAATAAGTCTATCCATTCTCTGTTTAGAGATATAGCCTAAACGCTTATGCCACAATAAAGTAGAATTCTCCTAAGTTATTTTATGCTTTGTACCACTCAAAGTTGCATTGAAGGTCTCTAAATTGGAGGAAAACGTATGCAGCATATATAATTTATCACTAACATACAAAGAACAAAAATCAATTAAATTTGAATTAAGAAACAACTGAAATTGTTTATCTCCAAATGAACAAGAATAACCAAATTTGTTCAATAGATAATGTTACGATCCGGTTCCTGAATCCCTACAGGACACGAGACCGGACCGACTCGACTGGTCCCAAGACCCAGTCATCCAACGAGCAAGTAACCGAAAAGCAGTAAAATAAACCACATTCACCATGCAAGCAACTAACAGTAACAAAAGTACAGCAGTAAAGAAGTAAACTACTACAGTACACACCACCACAACAGTAGAAAATTTAAACAGGTACAAGAATATAAGGTTCACAATAAAAGAGTACAGAAGTGTAACAAAATTACTCACTACAACAGAAACGGGGTACAACAAAAAGGTATAACTACTGGACTCTACTGGGCCCAGCACTCTCTGCAGTTGTAGGCTCTGGTTGCTCTATACCTAAACGTGAAAAATGTTATAAGTACAAAACGTCAACGAACGCCGAGTAGAGTGGCAACCAGCTAACTAAAACAGTAAAGGTGGACAGGTAGCTGTTGTTTTCAATTTCTCTTTTTTTAACTAATTATTCTTTCTTTCATCACTTGGTTTATTTATCAGGTCTCTTTCTTGATCTCGAATGTTCCTCGTAGGAACGATTTTGATTGCAGTCTTTTCCGAAGAGTAGAAGTAGCACGTGGTGCTCTCCTGGTCGGGAGAGTCCCCCGTGGTGGTCTTACACTCAGTCAACCACCCCAAGGTCACTGACAGACGTAACGGTGACTATGGCATGCGCGATAAACACACAGGTAGCTACCTCGCACTGGCACTCGGTCAGTTGTTTCCGTTAATGGGTGCGCCCAAAGCACAACACGGAACCAATATAAGGCATAGCCCTCTTAGTAACAGGGGTCTAGCATCTAAGAACCAAACAGGGGTCTCGCCCCTCCACAGTCCGTGCACCCTCACCTGACTACCCTGGTTTGCCCAGTGGGCCTAACAAATAGCTGTAGGACGACTAGCTGAACCCCGGGCCCCATGGGGTGGCTAGCTCTCTCCCTACACTAGTAGCTCTCCCCGGTACTGTGTACGCCAGGGCCAAAAGTCGGTACAAAGTGGCCAATCCTAACCCCGGGTCCCAACCCTAGGGCGGCTAGCTCCGCTCTGCACTAAACAGGGGGACAGTCGCTCTCCTTGGTACTCCGTACTCAAGGGCCAGCTCACTTCCCCATTCACATTTTCAATTCCATTCCATTTATTTCCAAGAGCTCTACTCCTAATTCCTCGTAGGGTTCATGCTCATGTTTCTCAGGCCAAACCATACTAGGTTTTATCATTTCTACTTCCATTTCTCAGGTTCTACACGTGTAGCATATAACTTTATTGTTCACATTTCCAGGTTTATTCGCAGGTAGCTCGTATTTCAAACATTCAATCTTCTATTTCCAGTTCATATACAGGCAGCTCGTATTTAATCGTAAATAACAGAAATTTACATGCAACAGTTGCTAACAACAGTACTCTACATTTCACAGGCAGCTGTTATCCATTTACAGGTAATTGTTATTGTGCTAATTACTCATCCAAGACTGCAATTCATACATTCCATACAATTATTCCAGTGTTTCTAATCTTAGGATTCATGCCATATCCTAGGATCTAACATTCATTCCACATATGCATTCATGTTTGTAATTAAACTAGGGGAAGCCACTTTACCAGTAAACCCAGGAGTAATGGGGGCTTGATTGGCAGGTCCACGTGCCTCTGCAAACCCCAAGTCCGCAACGGAACGAGGTCCTATCACAAGGATCAACCACAAGAGACCACTCAGAACATGATAAAAGTATTCTAACAAGTAGAGGAACTTATACGAAGAAGAACGGAAACTTAATTGCGGAAATGAGACCTCAAACGGACCCTAAACGGGTCAAAAATAGCAATCCTGACTCATATCAGACGTCTGGAGCACCTTCCAGACGTCTTAAAAGAAGTCCAGAACCATACCTCAACCCTGCGCTACTCCTCAGACGTCCAGGGACTCTATTGAACCGTCTGGACCTAGTTCCAGACGTCCGACCTCCTCTCCAGATGTCTGGAGACGGTTCCCGCCGTCTGGTGCCTTGCCTAGATGTCTGAACTCCGTGGGAGGGCGTGTCCCGCGCTTTCCCAAAACGAACCCTGCATGCGTCGACATAAAATCTTCTCAAAATGGCACGGAGCAGTGCCTCAGCGGAACAACCTGCATGGCCGTATCCGCAAAGAAGGTGTGCGTCGCGGAGCTTACCTCTCAGTCATCTGGAACTTCTTCCAAACGTCGTCTACGTTGTCTGGACGTCGGTCCAGACGTCTGATTCTGGGAAAATCCTAGAACCAGAACCCGCCTTCGCCTTCTCGTGCCGTGCCGTGCTCGCTCGCCTGCTGCTTCGACTGCAGCAGCGTCAGGGAGGACCTCCCCGACACACCTCTCCGCCTCGCACACGCGCCAACCGACTGTGAACTCTCCGGCGAGCTCCCACGTGAGCTCGCAAGCCTCCTCTCCTCTCCTTCTCATGCTGCACCTCCTCTTCGCCACTTTGCTCGCAGCTCTCGCTCTCGCTGGAGGAAGGAGAAGGTGGCTGGAAGTGGGTGGCGATGTAAGGGAGAGGAGGGGGTTTATATAAGGGGTGGGATTATGGTTTTGCATCGGTGAGGGGAAAGAGAAAGAGAAGAAATGCAGTTGCGTACTGTCTGCGCGCAGCACGCGCGCAGCACGCGAGGACGTACACGAAAAATTTGGTTTCTAGACGTCTGACCAGACGTCTGACAGAAATCTCAAATGTCTTAGAGGGTTTTTACAGCACGGGTCTTAACAAATAAACAGAAACTAAATTCCGTCTAAACGACGATACAATAAATGTTTCTTTCAAATCTAATTGGTGACTGGTAATCAATGATAGCTTGAAATCTGCAATGGCTTCTACCTCAACCTTCTTGTCGTCGCCTACATAGATGTATCTTTCACCATCAAACCTTGCACCGACACACTAATGTGAATAGTAGTTCCCGAATCTATCCACCAAAATATCTAAGGGTACATAAGCATAATTAACTTCTGAACAAACCAAAGAGAGTGATGTACCTTTCTTTACACGCCAAGCGTGATACTTGGTACATTCCTTCACATGTCCTTCTCTCTTGTAGAAGAAGCAGGATGCCTTAGGCTTTTTCTGACTCCCTTTGGAGGAGGATGAATTGGCAACAACTGTATCCTTAGGCCGCTTCCTTTTGGGCCTAAAAACCAAATGAGCACTCTCTGGTTTGTCCTGTTTCAGCCTCTCTTCCTCTTGCACACAATGAGCTCATTAAGAATCCACTTCTCCCTTTGGCAATTAAAGCTGACCTTAAACTACCTATATTGTGCAGGGAGGGAGATCAAAACTAAATACACGAGGAGATCATCTAACAATTCCAACTTAAATGCCTTAGTTTCAAGGCTAAACGGGGCATTTCCATAATGTATTCCCTAATGTTTCCAATGCCCCTGTACTTAAGTGAGACAAGTTTGCTAAGGAGATTGCTTGTCTCAACTTTCTCATTCTTAGCAAATATTTTCTCAATCTCAACAAGGAATTTATTAGCATTCAATTCCTCTGAGATAGCACCTCTAAAGTTTTCTGGGATAGCATGCCTTATGATCATCAAACACATGCGATTTGATCGCTCCCACCTCTTAGAGTTCTTATCCATGAGAAGGGAGGGAGGATCAACTCGAAGTGCATAGTCCAGATCCATGCATCCCAGAACAATAAGAACACTTTCTTTCCAGAACTTAAAATTAGATCCATTTAGTTCTGGGATAGAGTTTAGGTTGGTAGTTATGGCAGATGTAGAGGAGTTAACTGAAAAACAAAGAAAATAAACCAAACACATGCTCAGAATAAAGTAAACTAAATAATACAATCATTAATATTTAGTTTTTGGACAATAAACATTAATAGTGTAAGGGGCAGTCTTAAGAATGATAAATAACTTATTGAAAACAATCATGTAAGTAATCAAGTTATCTTTGGATTAACTTAACTATCCACATGAAACCTAATAATTCAATAAAAAAATTATCATTAAATGTGTACATATGTATTCGGTCATGAGGCGGTTCACCTTTAGGTTAAGTGCCCCATACAAGAATATAACGTACTCAGTCGCTTTAATGTTTTAAATAAACTGACATAAGAAGCAACCCTCTTTGGTAAAAATTACTAAATGTGATAGAGTACTTAATACATTAAAATCAATTACTAATGTTCGTACCAAAATAATTATGATTACAAAATTGTATGCCAATCAACACGCCAGTACTAGTACTCATGATGAGTACCTGTACCAATAGCAATGACCAAGTACCGGTACTGATCCTTATGTACCGATACCTTAGTGATGTGTACTGGTACTGATCTTATGTACCGATACTACATCAATACTAGATTGATCCTGGAACCATTACTAGTATCCCACTTATACTGGTACTCGTGAAGAGTACTGGTACTCTGTCGATACTGGCGACGCCCCTAGTCTGATCCTGGGTCCAACCAGTATCCATCATGTACTGGTACTCATAAAGAGTACCGGTACTCCTTTGATACTGGCAGTGCTTCTTGGGTGTGACCAGTATCCCACAAGTACTGGTATTCGTGAAGAGTACCTGTATTCTATCGATACTAGCGGTGCCCCTTGGAGGTTGACAAGTACCCACATGTACCCGTACTCATGATGAGTACCAATACTCCATGCCTAGCCAGTATCAGTACTCATCATGAGTACCAGTACCAGATCAATTACTTGATTCCAGGGTGGCTATCTGAAATCGAGATTTGGGGAAACATCCCAAATCACATTTTCGATCAAGAAAGCTTGATTTGATGGTCATGTCTAGGATACAAATGATAATGAAAATTGAAAATAAACATTAGTTGGCATTGATTCATTAAGATGGGATTGAAAACGAATCAAACACCAAACTCAAGAACAATCCCAAAAATCCAATGGATTGTTCTTTAAAACAATAGAAAAGTAATGATTCAATGAATAGGAAAGGCTCTGATACCACTTGATGGATTTTAAAACGTATAAAATCAAAACTGAATGACTTTCTACCAAATCCCAAGACCAATCTTAATCATCAAAACATCAACCCATATTGATTGAAAAAGAAAAACGATGGAGGAATACCTGAATCCATTACAGCAGAAGCGTTTAGAAGATCACGGAAATCCTTTGGAGCCGTGGGCTTGCCTCTCCAACGAGAGGCGATGGCAATGGTACTTTCAGAGGGTTCAGAGAGTGAGAGCGGAAGAGAAATGAATGGGAGCGTACCCTTCGGTTCTGTAACGGGCTCTATTTATAACTTTTCTGTGATTGAAAGCAAAAATCGAATGCCAACTTCTCTCTTACCCCTCCAAGGACCATAACCGCTTAATATGAAATAACAATTTCACCTATCACAGTATTGCATTTCCCTTAATGTTTCTATGTATTAAATCACATATCTTAATGAGATGTGAATGGTCAATTTACATAATTAAATCACTTTAATAATCGTAAATGTGATGTCTAAATGTATGTATATATTTAACATATAATTCTATAACAATAAAATATATAGGTTCATATTATGATTCTAACATAAAAGACATAGAATATATGTTTGAGATAAGCATAAGTTTTGAATCTTTTGATCAGTCAACAACCCACTCAACTCGATTCAACCCGACCCGATTTTTATAGGTTTGGTTAGGTTGGGTTCGATAGTGTTACAAGTTGGGTTGGATTTAAAAAATCCCAACCTAAAAACGGTGGGTTGGATTTTAGTTGAATCTCAACTTAACCCATATACACCCCTACTCTTTTCTTGTGCCCATGTTATGACAGGGAGAAAGTCCATTCATCTCCCTGACAACTTACCAACATAACAATAGGTGTAGCCAATCAAAGTTAAAGTTTAACAGTGTGGGCATGATTATGCGCATATTAAGAACTTTAAAGTGAAAGATATCATGTGTGAATACTTTTTCTGGAAAAAAATATAAAACCCGAAAATACCAACCTCACATCCAGGTTGGTGAGGGTGGAGAAGAGGAGTAGATGCAAAATGCAAGGAGGTCAAGCAGTTGCTATCATGTCATTGCCACACCCACCCCCACCCCATGATTTTTATCATTTTTTCACTTTTGATCATATATCCATTGTTGGATAGAGTTCGGTACATGCACTAACATAATCCGTGTCATGATTAACTCAAGCATGGTTAACACATGACCTCACACCAATGAGGGATATGCTCTTTAGATCAGTTTTATCATTCACCAATGAGGAATGAATGGGCAATTCCGTAACATCCCCACCATTATGCAGAGTCAATTCTCCAATATCACCGTTAACAGTGGCATTTATGTTTAACACCCATGATACTCTCCTTTTTTTCCTTAAGATTGATTTCGGTTTGCCCGAAAAATAAATCCACTATCCCACACAACCAATCTTAGGAGATCAGCATCTTTTTCTTGCGGGATGCCAGGCTTATCCTGTTGATCTCAGCAGAATAAGCAGCAGTGGCCGTCCAAACTTATGGACGTGATCGACTACTTCTGAGAGATGGCTGTGGTCATTAGTCAAGTGGCGAAAAAAGACAAGCAATGGTGTGATGTGTCAGAGTGGCAACCATGCTGTAACCACAATGCCCAAAATCGCTATTCTGTACTGAAATTTGCTTCTAGCAAAGCTCAATCTCAGATTGATGAATGATGGCTACCCACCACAAGGGCCCGTCTGCTTGTGGGATACCACAGCAGGATAATTCGGTCAAAGGAATAACCTGTGGGATAGCTTCCTTAACTTATTCCACTTCATCACATCAACATACAGTAAAATGCACCTACCCTCAACTTATTCCAATATACCATAACACATCAAAAAATATTAAAACATACTCACTCTTAACATAATATATCCACTAGCATATACTCACCATACCACGTCAATCTATCTCACTCTTGTATTATAATATTAAAATATTACGAACTAATATCACAAACAATCATTTATATCCCATTACTGACCTCACTATTCAACCAAACACTATATCCAACTTATCCCATCAAAACTTATCCTAGAACAAAAGTTATCCCACAAGCAAACACACCATGCCAATGCTCAGTAAGCCACCTGGGTCAGTGCACTAAAAACTTAACCAATAGATTGTAAATACAAATATTAAAAAGAATATTAGCAAAACATAAGTTTCACATCTTCAATTAGGCCTTGTTGTTATCAGGGGAGTCTAATAACGAACGCCTTGTGATGGAACTAACCAATACATCACTAATTATGCTTGTGTTTTATGTGAGAGCCATCTTGACATCCTTTTGAAGGTGACAAAGAGGAGACTGGAGAATGGACGTGAGGGCAATCAGGCGTGCCATCAAGTGATGAAATAGAAGGTGCAAATCGTTGGCAAGAAGATGGTGGAGGTGCAAGGGAGGGTTAGAGGTAAAAGGAATACACAATGCATGATGAGAAAGGAGAGAAGATAATAACCTCCACTATAGGACCCAATTAACTTATTTCATTCAACCTTGAACTGATTTTCTGGGTACCTTTTATGGCTTTTTAAAGACCCGTTTCCAACACTCGGTATATACAAAAACTATTTATTTTTTTTAGACTTGAAAAAACATCCACAGACATCAATACACTCATACAGAGACATGATGTTGCGACCAATTCTTTTTTTTTCTTGAAAGAATGCAACCAATCCTAATGCAGGACAATAACACAACTAATTCGACAAGACCTCAAATGGGATCCGATCATCATGCGCCATTCCTTGCAGCATCAACTAAAACTCACAAGAAAAGGAATAAATATAAGCATATCCATCACCCTTTTCCAAAGAAATTAGAGTGTGAGCAAGATCTTTGTGTTGCGCATATTGTTTAATTAAACCCCCACACTATACAAGAATGACAGGTATTCTGGCAGTTCTTGAAACTGACAGCACGTAAGCAAGTAGCATGGCGAGACTCACCTTCTGTTATTCGAGCTTCCTCCATGAACTTTCTCAACATGTTCCACCAATTTAACTGGATCTGTAAATCCTTTACTACATTTGGGGCATGCATCAATTGCCACCTTTCCTTTCAAATTTACTTTATTCCGGCCCTCGTGAACACTCTCTACATGCTCTATCAGAGCAGAAACGGTAGAAAATTTTGCCGGGCATTGAACACATTCCTCTACTAGTGGATGCCTGGAACTGCTTTGTGCATACCCTTTTGTCTTCTGGGCCTCGCTAGAGATGCCCAATCTCGACAGACTAGCTTCCGCAGAAGCACGAACACTTGCCCACCAAGATGTCGCATTCTGGCTTTGGGTTGCAGTACTCTGTCCCTTGGGTGGCTCTCTCCATCGACCCAACAGTCGACTTTCCTGCTTCCTTGGCCCAGGGCAGTTGTGATCTAGCCCAAATCTATGCTTCAAGCAATATTCTGTAGCACAATCTTTACAGCGAAACGTGTTAGAGAACACCAAGGTTTCTCTGCAACCTTTTACAGGGCACTTCCTCTTCTTGGTTGCACGCTCATAGTTTGATGGGTCACAATCAGTATTTACATGTCTTTCCCATGTAATATTGGCATCTTCATTTGGGATCAGGCGCACACCTTTAGCACAAAGGGGGCATATCACCACAGTCACGTCATTCTCATCGGCATTAGGACAGGAGTGTCTTCCATAGCTTCTATGCTCAAGACAGAAAACCTGCCACAAGGTTTTTTCCTTTCTTAAAAAAAGACTCGTTCAAATAGGAAATGAATAAACAACAAAATTCGAATGCAAGATCAAGATGATCCAGCAATAGCAAAAAAAACTAAAAATCAGAATGCATTATTGTAACCTGTAATTATCATCTGACATGAATGAAGGAAATATTTAAGGATAACTGCTGAAGTGGAATTCAGAATTGCTCTAGTTTAAGAATCTATGTACACTTCTATTAGTTAATGAAGAAACCAAATTCATGCAAATGGGTGATCAATGAGTGTGAACTTCTCGTTGAGAATGATCACAGAGTATGGAGTCTGGGCTATTCAGGGAACAATATCAGCATATCTTAGTAGATGAAATCTTGCTATGAATTTGCCTGAAATTCTTATATTAAAACTCAACTAGATTCTTTCACCAAATATTGTAGAAGGATATATATATATATATATATATATATATATATATATATATAGCTGATGCCCATTTAAAGATTACTTTGAAGGGGAAATGACAAAGAAGGAAAGGAGGAAACAAGCAAGGATCCTCACTAAAACACACAACTAAATAAGATACCCACACCACAGGTTAAGACTAATCCTCTGGTGTTGAGGGTCCAACTCAATGTGCCAATGTATCCACTATGAGTGTTGAGTTACGTATTGTTGATGGGCTATGTGTCTTTTCTACTTTCTTGTTTGGCGTATGTTGTTATTTTTCCCTCACCTCTCTATATAAAGAGGTGTAGGGATGGCTTGATAAATAAGATTGTTTCTTTTCTTCAACTTGATATTAAAGCATCAGGTTGGGGACAACACCAAATAAACCCTAACCCACTGCTGGACGTCACTGCCACCACTGGCGGCAGCGCCGGCGCCGCACTGCACCACCACAGCAGCAGCACTTCCTGCACCACCATAGCAGCAGCACTTCCTGCAGCACCGCTCCTGCTGGTGCTGCTGTGCCGCCTCAGGCTGCAGTAGCTGCACCACCGCTCCTGTTGCTGCAGCAAGTCGTCGCAGCGAAGCCCCACGCTACAGTAACCGTCTTTGCCGTGCTGCAGTAACCCTTCTACCGTTGCCTTCTCTCATTGCCACTGCCTAGGTCACCGGAGAGGGGGATATGTGTTCTCAAGAACTTCGTAGGAAAGTTCTTGATTATTGAGGGATGAAGTGGTGAATCAAGAATCTTCTTCTGTGTGGTATGATATTTCTGATCTTCTAAATGCTTTCGGGGTGTGTATTCCCCGTTGTTAATAATCTTTTGGGGGTGTGTATTCCCCTAATTGCTTGGTTATTGGGGTGTGTTATTCCCCAGTGAAGTTGTGGAAATATTGCATGTGGATTGCGGGGTGTGTATTCCCTGTTCTTTGGTGTTTGCTACTATTTTTCAGATCTGCTGTACGGATCATTTTCTGTGTGTTTGGACTTACCATGGCTGCATCCGATTTTTCTGAGGTATCTTTAGGACAGAGTACAGGCAGTGGGGTGTACAAGAACCCCTTCTTTGCTCCAATTACTAAGTTGGATTGGACCAACTACCCTCGTTGGTCTCAAACTTTCCTTGTCACTATGGAAGGTCATGAGAAGAAGCATGTGCTTATGGAAACACCACCGGAACAGGAAATAGAAAAGTATACCACGTGGAACAAGGATGAAGCTATGATGAGAGCCTGGAACCTAAATAGCATTATTCCTCGGATTAGTGACGAAGTTATGCATTACAGCACTGCTAAGGAGATGTGGGATGGCTTGAAGTCTGCCTATTCACATGAGTTGAATTCAACTCAAGTATTCCAAATCCACTATGATTTGTACCACTCCACTATGAAGGGGCTATTGGAGAAATATAATGCAGGTCAACAGATGTGTACTTCCTCTACATGCAGGGATCACAAGGAGTTTACACATATTTCTTACAAGGCTAAGTAATCATTATTCTGCGACTCGTTCTCAAATTCCGACTCTCTCGGAGCTTCCTCCTATTTAGGAAATTTACAAAAGGTTAAGTAAGATGCAGATTCAGCCTACTCATGACATGGTTGCTCCCAATGCATCTTCAGCTCATGCAGCTATTAGCACTCGTGGTTGTCGAGGTGACTTCTTTTATGGCAAGGGCAGGGGGCGAACTAATGGTGGTCGTGGCAAGCCTACCTGCACTTACTGTGGTAGACTTGGTCACGTTGAGGCTAAGTGTTGGAATAAATTTGGCCGCCCTATTGTTGCCAACCAAGCCTCTGTTACAGCATCTCCTGGTGTGACCACTGAGGTCGTATCACTTGCTAAGGCCGACTATGAAGAAGTTGTGCAGCGGCTAGCACAGTTGACACATGAGCAGCCTCATGTCCTCCATCACTGCAGCCTATGCTTCTGCTTCAGGTACGAGTGAGTAATGGTTAATTGATTCAAGTGCATCCGATCATTTGACAGGAAATTCCCAGTGCTTTAGGGAATTGCAGAAGACATCACAGGATCATTCTGTATAATTGGCAGACGGTAGACATGCTCCCATCTGTGGTAAGGGAGGGGTATCAGTTACACCCTCCATGCATTTTGCTGATGTATATTATGTGCCTGACATGATAATGCAACTGCTATATGTTAGTTCTATTACTAAGCAATTGAATTGTTATGTTATTTTGATGTTGTTGGATGCACATTTCAAGACCGCATGACGGGGAGGACGATTGGTGGTGGCCATGAGGAGGGGGTGTGTATCGGCTGGTTCAGAGTCCAGTTGCTGCGGCCTGTCAGATGACTACTGCAGGAAGTGCTTTGCAGTGGCACAGACGACTAGGTCACCCGTTACTGGACAAGCTATGCTGTATCATCCCTCACTTGTCTCTTGCCATGAAGATTAAATGTGATGCTTGTTAGCTAGGAAAGCATCACCGTGCCATGCTAACTTTTCAGCATCTATCTAATCTACCAGTTCTGCTTATTTTAATCTGCTGCACTGTGATGTGTGGGATCTTAGGCATGTGGCAGACCGCTAAAATTTTAGATATTATTTGTCATTTGTTGATTTTTCACGATTATCATGAGCCTTTTTGATGAGGAATAAATCTGAAGTTGGTTCTTTGATTCAGCAATTTGTGATATTTGTAAAAAATCAATTTGATGTGTGTATTAAAAAATCAAAACAGATAATGCATTAGAGTTTTGTACAAAGAAACTGACTGATTTTTATGAATCACTAGGTATTGTGCATCAAACGTCATGTTCTTACACGTCACAGCAAAATGGGGTTGCTGAGAGGAAGCATCGCCATATTCTGGATATAGCGAGAGCATTACTAATCCAGAACAATGTTCCACATAGTTACTGGGGAGATGCGATCCTTACTGCCTGTTATCTTATAAACAGACTTCCTTCCTTTGTGCCACATGAGCAGATCCCATAGAGTATCTTATATCCTGATGCTAATTTGTTTCTTATGCCACCAAAGACTTTTGGTTGTGGCATTTGTACACCTCCTTAGGTTTGGTCATGATAAATTAACACCAAGGGCGGTTAAGTGCGTATTTCTAGGATATTCACGCACGCAGAAAGGATACAGGTATTTTGATCCCATACACCAAAGGCACTATGTGAGTGCCGATGTAACTTTTCACGAGTCTATTCCTTATTTCTCCACCTTAGATCATCAGTTGAGAGAGGTGAAGGTGGCTGCTCCTATGCCTGTACATCCTATAGCCTTGAAGGATTTTTCTTAGAGTAGTAGTGTATCTACTACAAATCAGATTGTGGGTACTTTCAGACCTGTTCCACTTGATGAGAAGACATTTAAGGGTGCTACATATCAGCTACCAGTTACTTATAGAGAGAAGAACCCCCCCTCAACTTCAGCTCTTAGCCTCCTACTGAGCCACCAACGTCCTCCTTTGCTTAGGTATGTGTTGAGGGTACTGATGATTCTTCTGCTGATGTCTTTAGGGTTTCTATCTATGACCACAGATGAGGATATCCCCATTGCTGTTTGGAAGGCTCTGCGATCTGGTGCACAGTATTGTGTTGCTGGTAATGTTGTTTATGCAGACTTCCTCGGCTCAGAGTTTCATGCATTCACCGCTACAGTCTCTAGTACTGAGATCCCTACCTCCTACCAGGTGGCTCTCCTACGTCCACACTAGAAGGCGGCTATGGAAGAGATATTTGCTCTTACTGATAGAGGCACATGGGAGCTCTCTACTCTTCCTTCTGGCGCACATTTGGTTGGGTCTAGATGAGTCTTTGCCTTGAAATACAATCCTGATGGATCTATTTCTCAGTATAAATCTCATCTTGTGGCTAAAGGATTCACCTAGATCTATAGGGTGGATTTCTTTGACACTTTCTCTCCAATGGCACGACTCTCCACAATCCACATTCTTATCTCTGTTCCAACTCATTATGGATGATATTTACATCAGCTGGATGTCAAAAATGCCTTCTTATATGGAGACTTAGAGGAGGAGATCTACATGCAGCAGTCACCTGGCTTTGAGGTTCAGGGGGAGTGTGTGTGTAGGCTTCATAAGGCCATTTATGGTTCTTAAGTAGAGCCACCGAACCTAGTTTCAATGTCTGTTAGAGGCACTATCTGATTTTGGGATGCAGAGATCTTCTTCTGATCATTCCTTGTTTGTCAGGAAGACTAGTACTGGCACTATGGCTTTATTGGTGTATGTTGATGACCTTACCCCTATAAGTGACGATGCTGATGGCATTACTCAGGTGAAGAATTATTTGGCTTGCCAGTTTATCATGAAGGACCTTGGGAAGCTGAGATATTTTCTGGGCATTGAGATTACACTAGCAAGCACAACATAGTGATGTCTTAGAGAAAGTATGCACTTGACATTCTTCAGGAGACAGGCATGTTGGGATCCAAGGAAGCCAACATTTCTATGGATCCTAAAGTTCATCTGTTTGAGGACACGGTGAAGCTCAAGGACAAGAAGGTCTATCGACAACTAATTGGAAAGCTAATGTATCTAACCATCATCAAGCCAGACATCAGTCTTGCAATGGGTAAGCTAAGTTAATTCTTAGACAAGCCCACTATTCACTGACAGGCTGTAATGATAGCATTGAGGTACATCAAGGGATGTTCAGGGAGAGGCATTCTACTTCAGAAGAAGAAGGCTCCTATGTCTGTAATCACTCTGATGCTGATTATGCTGGAGATGTTGGAGATAGGCGGTTTACTACTAGCTTTTGTACATTCGTTGCTGAGAACTTGGTGACCTGGAGAAGCAAGAAACAAAGTATTTTCTCATGCTCTAGTGCTGAGCTCGAATATAGGGTTATGGCTCATACTGCAGCTGAGATGATATGGATCAGATCTCTTCTACAAGATCTCCATGTTGATATTTAGGAGCCTATGAAGATGCATTGTGTGAACCAGGTTGCGACATACATTGCTAATAATCTCATGCTTTATGAGAGGACGAAACATGTGAAAGTGGACTGTCACTATACCAGGAACCTGATTCAGCAGGGTCTACTTCGTATTATATGTCTTGCATCCAGCGACTAGACAACTGATGTATTTACTAAGCCGCCGCCTCGCCCCAAGTTTGAGGAGTATAGAAACAAGCTAAGCATGATGGATATATATACTCTAGCTTGAGAGGGAGTGTTGAGTTACGTATTGTTGAGGGGCTGTGTCTTTTTTACTTTCTTGTTGGGCTTATGTTGTTATTTTTGCCTCGCCTCTCTCTATAAGATTATTTCTTTTCTTCAACTATGAGAAATATGGATTCATGCACCTTCATTAGAAGGTAAAGGTGAGAAATGGAATGAAAAAGAGGAAGATGGTTTGGAGAACAGGAGGCTATAAGTGGTGTGATCTCCCTCTTTAGCTAGGGTTCTACTCCCCATATACTCAAGGCAAGGATGATTACATTGTCCTTAGTAAGGAACAAAATATGTGAATGCATAGGGAAAGAATATGATTTGGCCAATTTTTTTCATGTACAATACCTTGAAATGTTGTGTGGGATTTCTCTCATCATCATTGCTACCAATGTCCTAGGTAGGTTAGGTCAATTGGGAGAGTAGTCTCTAAGAGTAGACATGCCACTGAAGTCATCCATGTTTGTTACTCTAACCCTTTGAGACAAGCCACTCCAAACAAGGGAGTAGGAAGGACTACAACAATGCCCCCAAGAAGGCACTTGGGCAAATTGGCAAAGGACAGAAAGGATAGGTGGGCAAGAAAACTGAAAAGGAGAGTTGCATCAAAAGGCTTGAGCAGAATTGTCATGCAAGCTGACCAATCCAACCATTTAGGAGGTTGAGTATATGATAGGCAGAGGAGGCTAGCATGGGACTAAATGAGTTCAAAGCTGGTTAGGCCGTAGGCCAAAAAGCCAGTCACAAAAAAAGAGATGGATAGAAATTACAATAAGATTTCTAGTGGTATTTGACTTGCTCCTTGCAAATATCACTTCATTTAACTAAGTATACACACATTTCCACCAACTTGAACTCCAGTTAACCATCACATAGGAATGTTGAAGTACCCAAAGTCTCCTAGATGGCTAGTATGACTATGCTATTACCACCAATATTCCCCATCAAGTGGGTGACAATATGTAGGATGTAGCTGAATGGTACTTAGGGCTACAAGGAACATCAAGCATAACTCCAAGGAGAAACAATGCCCCCAACTCAGGGCAAGAGGAGATGCAAGAGGCTTTTCAATCTCAACATATGTTGGCACTCTAACTTTGCAACAAGTTAGAAAGATGGAACACTTTGAAGGCTAGCTATTTGTTTAAGGTATGGGCTTCAACCAAATAAGAGCAGTGAGGTACTCCATATAATGCTATGCACTAAATCTGTTAAAAAGATTAGAAGGAAATAACAAGCTGTAACGACCCGGTTCCCGAGTCCCTACGAGACACGAGAACCGGACCGACTCGACTAATCCCAAGACCTAGTCGTCCAACGAGGAAGTAACCAAAAGACAGTAAAATAAACCACATTCAGCATGAATATAACTAACAGTAAGAAAGTACAGCAGTAAGGAAAGAAACTACTACAGTAGGTACCACCACAACAGTAAAACAGCATTTATCATATAACAAGAACTGCAGGTAAAGAAGGTACAGCGGAAACAAAAACTACTCACTAGAACAGAAACAAAAGAGGTACAAAAGGCTGTGGTAACTCTACTGGACCCTACTCGGCCCAGCGTCCTCTGCAGCCGCCAACCCTGACTGCTCAACACCTGGTCCTGAAAAAGGTAACGAGTGTAACACGTCAGCAAAACGCTGAGTAGAGTGGCAAACTAACTAAATGCAACAGTAGAGTGTACAGTAGCTGTTATGTTCTATTACTTCCTTTATTCACATCTTTCAATTTTTCTCACTATTTCATTTATTTCTCAGATCCTTTACTTGATCTCGAATGTCCTCGTGGGAACGATCTTGATTGCAGTCTTTTCCGAAAGTAGAAGTAGCACGTGGTGCTCTCCTGGCCGGGAGAGTCCCCCGTGGTGATCCTACCCTCAGTCAACCACCCCAAGGTCACTGACAGACGTAACGGTGACTATGGCACGCGCGATAAACGCACAGGTAGCTAGCCCGCACTGGCACGCGGTCAGTCGTTTCCGTTAACGGGTGCGCCCAAAGCACAGCACGGAACCAGGGCAGAGCCCTCTCAGTAACAGGGGTCCAACCCCTCCACAGTAACCAAACCGGGGCCTTGCCCCTCCACAGTCCGCGCACCCTCGCCTGACTACCCTGGTTTGCCCTAGTGGGCCTAACAAGTCGGTGAAGGAGGCTAGCAGAACCCCGGGGCCCGTGGGGTAGCTAGTACTCTCCTAACACTACTAGCTCTCCTCGGTACTACGTACACGAGGGCCAACAAGTCGGTATAGAGCGGTCAATCCTAACCCCGGGTCCCTGGGGCGGCTGGCCCCACTCTGCACTAAACAGGTACAGGTACTTCCCTTGGTACTGCGTACCCAAGAGACAGTACAAACTACATCTCAGTTCCATTCCTTTTTCTTTCCATGAGTTCCACTCCTAATTCCCCGTAGGGTTCCAGCTCTTTATCTCAGAACATCATATGTTTCACTTCCCAGATTCACGTTCTCAAAATCCATGATCTCAACATGTTTCTTTATTCATAACAGGCAGCTGTTAATTCAAATTACAGGCAGCTTTATATTCCTTTCCATTTTTCCAAGACTACAGTATTATACATTCCACTAGTTTTTCCATCCTAAGATTCATGCCACATCCTAGGATCTAACATACAACTAGTTTTCTAGCCCTAGGATTCATGCATCACCTAGGAGCTATCATTCCATACATTTCTCATTCCTATGATTCATGCAATGTCCTATATTCTAGTTATGGTTCCATACTTTAACAGATTTTAAAAATAACTTAAGCCACTCTACCAGCTACAACGGGAGTAATGGGGGCGTGATCGGGAATCCCGCGTGCCTCCGCGACTCTCAAGATTGCAACTGAACGAGATCCTGTCACAAGGATCAAACACAAGGAGTGTCTCAAAATAGTGTATAGCTACCGTAGATGAGTAGAGGAATTAATTCTGAAGAGAATGCAACTCGAATCGCGGAAAACGGAGCCCGAACGGGCCCTAAACGGGTCGAAAAAGACGATACTGTGCAAAATCAGACGTCTGGAACTCCTTCCAGACATCTTAAAAAGTGGATCAGAGAATTACCTGTTCAGCGTGGTTTCCCAGACGTCCAGAAGTCTGCGGGGACGTCTGCCTAGATCCCAGACGTCCGATGGTCACTCCGGACGTCTGGAGGTCACTCCCGCCGTCTGGTACAACTCCCAGACGTCTGATTCGCAAAGGATGGCGAATCAGCGAACCTGCGCACAGCCAACCCCCTCCCTCAGTACGGTCAGTCGACAAGAAGGAAGAAGAAAGCGGACACTCACCTTTCAGACGTCTGTATGATCTTACAGACGTCGACCTTGCCGTCTGGATATCAACCCAGACGTCTGATTCTGGAAATTTTTCCAGAATCAGAACCCTGCTCGGCCTCCGCTCGCGACGCCGCCCGCGTCGCACCTCGCGCGTCTGCTGCTCAGCCCGCAGCAGGTCCCTCTCCACGTCGCTCCGCGCCCCCTGCGCCCTCCGTCGGCCGGCCAAGCCGCTCCGGCGAGCTCGCCCACACGGCAGAGCTCCGCCCTCGCACGTCGCACCCCCGCGCTCACTGCGGCCGCCGCTGCCACCCTCGCGTCCGCTCGCTCTCGCGCACAGGAAGGAGAAGGAGGAGACGGTGGAGTCGGGAGGGGAGGCGCGCCCCTTTTAACGCCGCGCGGAGAGGAGAGAGAGAAGGCGGCAGGCCGCCTGCAGCCGCAGAGAAAAGAAGGAATATGCGGTCTGCGCGCTCAGGCGCGCAGGCGACTCGCGTGTGTCGAAAATAACGGATTTCCAGACGTCTTGAAACTATCCCAGACGTCTTATCAGACGTCTGGTTGTGATCCCAGACGTCTTGTCCGACGTCTGAGCCACCTCCCAGACGTCTTAGAATACGTCTGGGGCACACATTCGTTACAATACCTGTTACTCAGCGAGGACACGACGCAGTCTGGGTAATAGTGGATAGATTGACGAAGACGGCACGATTCTTGCCGATCCGAGTCACTTTGGGACCAGCACAGTTGGCAGAGAGGTATATCCGTGATGTGGTGCGACTACACGGAGTTCCGCGGGAGATCGTATCCGACCGGGATACCCGCTTTACGTCCCAGTTTTGGGCTGAGTTTCAGCAGGCTTTGGGGACGAGGTTGAGGTTTAGCACGGCTTACCACCCCCAGACGGACGGACAGTCGGAACGCACGATACAGACAGTTGAGGACCTTTTGCGTGCCTGTGTACTAGACTGGAGGGGCTCTTGGGAGGAGCACCTGCCCCTGGCGGAGTTTGCATACAACAACAGTTATCACTCGAGCATCGGCATGGCTCCCTACGAGGCTCTGTACGGACGGAAATGCACGGCACCCTTGAGTTGGGTTGAGGTGGGGACCAAGTGGGAGGTTGGCCCCCGGTTGATCCGGCAGAGTCAGGAGGTAGTTGAGCAGATCCACAGACGACTCCGCACTGTCAGGAGCAGACAAAAGAGCTACGCAGATCGCAGACGCAGAGAGGTGCAGTTCGAGGTTGGGGACCACGTCTTCCTTCGTGTTTCGCCCATGAAGGGCTTACAGCGGTTTGGGGTGAGAGGGAAGCTCGCGCCGAGGTTCGTGGGGCCCTTTGAGGTCCTGGAGCGGGTTGGAACCGTTGCTTACAGACTTGCCCTTCCCCCGCAGCTTTCTGGTGTGCACGACGTGTTCCACGTGTCCAACCTCAGGAAGTACGTAGCCGATCCCAGCCACGTACTGAGTCACGAGAGCGTCGAGGTGAGCGACGACCTGACCTACCCCGAGCGGCCAGTGCAGATCCTAGACCGAGCCGTCCGCAGGTTGAGACGAAAGCAAGTACCCCTGGTAAAGATTTTGTGGAGGAGCCAGCGGTACGAGGAGGCTACCTGGGAGCCTGAGGCGGCAATGCGGGAGCGGTACCCAGAGCTTTTCGCGGGTACGTCTTTTCGGACCGGCTTCGGTCCTCTTTGAGTTTGTTATGGTTATTTGGACATCTTTTTCCCGCACCCTAGTTGGCGCAAGTTTCGGGGACGAAACTTCCTTTGAGTTTGTTATATTGTAACGAATGTGTGCCTCAGACGTATTCTAAGACGTCTAGGAGGTGGCTCAGACGTCGGACAAGACGTCTGGGATCACAACCAGACGTCTGATAAGACGTCTGGGATAGTTTCAAGACGTCTGGAAATCCGTTATTTTCGACACACGCGAGTCGCCTGCGCGCCTGAGCGCGCAGACCGCATATTCCCTCTTTTCTCTGCGGCTGCAGGCGGCCTGCCGCCTTCTCTCTCTCCTCTCCGCGCGGCGTTAAAAGGGGCGCGCCTCCCCTCCCGACTCCACCGTCTCCTCCTTCTCCTTCCTGTGCGCGAGAGCGAGCGGACGCGAGGGTGGCAGCGGCGGCCGCAGTGAGCGCGGAGGTGCGGCGTGCGAGGGCGGAGCTCTGCCGTGAGGGCGAGCTCGCCGGAGCGGCTTGGCCGGCTGACGGAGGGCGCAGGGGGCGCGGAGCGACGTGGAGAGGGACCTGCTGCGGGCTGAGCAGCAGACGCGCGAGGTGCGACGCGGGCGGCGTCGCGAGCGGAGGCCGAGCAGGGTTCTGATTCTGGAAAAATTTCCAGAATCAGACGTCTGGGTTGATATCCAGACGGCAAGGTCGACGTCTGTAAGATAATACAGACGTCTGAAAGGTGAGTGTCCGCTTTCTTCTTCCTTCTTGTCGACTGACCGTACTGAGGGTGGGGGGTTGGCTGTGCGCAGGTTCGCTGATTCGCCATCCTTTGCGAATCAGACGTCTGGGAGTTGTACCAGACGGCGGGAGTGACCTCCAGATGTCCGGAGTGACCATCGGACGTCTGGGATCTAGGCAGACGTCCCCGCAGACTTCTGGACGTCTGGGAAACCACGCTGAACAGGTAATTCTCTGATCCACTTTTTAAGACGTCTGGAAGGAGTTCCAGACGTCTGATTTTGCACAGTATCGTCTTTTTCGACCCGTTTAGGGCCCGTTCGGGCTCCGTTTTCCGCGATTCGAGTTGCATTCTCTTTAGAATTAATTCCTCTACTCATCTACGGTAGCTATACACTGTTTTGAGACACTCCTTGTGTTTGATCCTTGTGACAGGATCTCGTTCAGTTGCAGTCTTGAGAGTCGCGGAGGCACGCGGGATTCCCGATCACGCCCCCATTACTCCCGTTGTAGCTGGTAGAGTGGCTTAAGTTATTTTTAAAATCTGTTAAAGTATGGAACCATAACTAGAATCTAGGACATTGCATGAATCCTAGGAATGAGAAATGTATGGAATGATAGCTCCTAGGTGATGCATGAATCCTAGGGCTGGAAAACTAGTTGTATGTTAGATCCTAGGATGTGGCATGAATCTTAGGATGGAAAAACTAGTGGAATGTATAATACTGCAGTCTTGGAAAAATGGAAAGGAATATAAAGCTGCCTGTAATTTGAATTAACAGCTGCCTGTTATGAATAAAGAAACATGTTGAGATCATGGATTTTGAGAATGTGAATCTGGGAAGTGAAACATATGATGTTCTGAGATAAAGAGCTGGAACCCTACGGGGAATTAGGAGTGGAACTCCTGGAAAGAAAAAGGAATGGAACTGAGATGTAGTTTGTACTGTCTCTTGGGTACGCAGTACCAAGGGAAGTACCTGTACCTGTTTAGTGCAGAGTGGGGCCAGCTGCCCCAGGGACCCAGGGTTAGGATTGACCGCTCTGTACCGACTTGTTGGCCCTCGTGTACGTAGTACCGAGGAGAGCTAGTAGTGTTAGGAGAGTACTAGCTACCCCACGGGCACCGGGGTTCTGCTAGCCTCCTTCACCGACTTGTTAGGCCCACTAGGGCAAACCAGGGTAGTCAGGCGAGGGTGCGCGGACTATGGAGGGGCAAGGCCCCGGTTTGGTTACTGTGGAGGGGTTGGACCCCTGTTACTGAGAGGGCTCTGCCCTGGTTCCGTGCTGTGCTTTGGGCGCACCCGTTAACGGAAACGACTGACCGCGTGCCAGTGCGGGCTAGCTACCTGTGCGTTTATCGCGCGTGCCGTAGTCACCGTTACGTCTGTCAGTGACCTTGGGGTGGTTGACTGAGGGTAGGATCACCACGGGGGACTCTCCCGGCCAGGAGAGCACCACGTGCTACTTCTACTTTCGGAAAAGACTGCAATCAAGATCGTTCCCACGAGGACATTCGAGATCAAGTAAAGGATCTGAGAAATAAATGAAATAGTGAGAAAAATTGAAAGATGTGAATAAAGGAAGTAATAGAACATAACAGCTACTGTACACTCTACTGTTGCCTTTAGTTAGTTTGTCACTCTACTCAGCGTTTTGCTGACGTGTTACACTCGTTACCTTTTTCAGGACCAGGTGTTGAGCAGTCAGGGTCGGCGGCTGCAGAGGACGCTGGGCCGAGTAGGGTCCAGTAGAGTTACCACAGCCTTTTGTACCTCTTTTGTTTTTGTTCTAGTGAGTAGTTTTTGTTTCCGCTGTACCTTCTTTACCTGCAGTTCTTGTTATATGATAAATGCTGTTTTACTGTTGTGGTGGTACCTACTGTAGTAGTTTCTTTCCTTACTGCTGTACTTTCTCACTGTTAGTTATATTCATGCTGAATGTGGTTTATTTTACTGTCTTTTGGTTACTTCCTCGTTGGACGACTAGGTCTTGGGATTAGTCGAGTCGGTCCGGTTCTCGTGTCTCGTAGGGACTCGGGAACCGGGTCGTTACACAAGCCTAAACTGAGATTAAGGCTTAATTGGGAATGCGTGGAATCTGATAAAAGGAGATATCCAGCCTTTTATTAGGGAAAAAGTGGGATTTTTGACCTTTTTAGGCATCAATTGTTACCTTGAGAAATCCATAAATATATCAACTTACTGGTAGTGGATCACTTTAATTCCATGCATGCAGGCAGTCGTCATAGAAGCAAAATCAATTAAAAATATGTACAGAAAGGAAGAGTGAAGGAAGCACCTATCGTTGCTTATGCTTTGCACCTTTAGGCATTTCCCCATACATAATGAAGGCGTTTAAACAGATCTAAAAGCTGATGAGCAAGAAGAGCTTCAACAATGTAGGTAATCAGGTCAAGCACAACAATCAAAGGACATGAGTAGGATGTCGGTGACCGCAATAAGCTTTATGTTTGGATTGTTCAAGAAAACTAAGTATAACATGCGACAAAGTTAAGATTCTTGGATAACTACAGTAGTTAAGTGGAGTTGAGATATCATTGATTTTGGCAAGCCAAATGGAGAGACCAAGAAAGATTTAGTTAACAATGATAATTGTGGCATTGTTGAAGAAGATTATGTTTTGTAAAGGAGTAGGGAAAGTACTAGGTGGTGAATAGTTCTTTATAGATCCAACAAAAATTGATATTACCCCATTCCAAACTGTCTTAACCATCCACAATCTTAATCTCAGTGTATAACCGAGCACAGTATAAACATCCAATGAAATAATCAAGTACAATCAAGCTATGGTATCCAAATATACAAACCAAAAGTGCACAGAGAACTTCATGGTGGCTCTCCTCCAAAGTCAATTCACTATCTAAGGTTGTCCCACTTGAGGATTTTCCCATGGTTTAAAATAGAAATCGACTACTAAACCAGGTACTTATAGGGGTAACCCAACCCTAGTCCTAGTCATTTAGTGGAAAGGAAGGTAAAGGAGTGACCATAGGAGGGAGTTAATCCTAGTCATCTAGTTGATCCAATTCCAGGTTTAGTTTGGCAAAAATGAGGAATTAGTTTCACCGAAACCCTTAATCCTCCTTAGATTGGAGATTGTGCAAAATGGAGAATTTACATACTAGCCACTTGTATAGTGTAAAGAACAAACAAAGAACAAGTAACTAAAAACAATATCTTGAACTTTTTTTTGCATTTACCAATTATTCAAATTTGAACAAAAGGCAACATTTGGTTTTGGATCTGTCAATTGTTTATTTTGATTTTTTTTAAAAGGATATTTTGAAAATTTATGCAGAGACAAGATAATTTTGATAAGGTTTGGAGTGTTTTTACTAAAGAGCAATCAAATGTACAGTAAAATCTAAAATGCTCACCACTAATTGTCCTATAGTTTTAGTAGAGAGAATAATGAAGGGATGGATGTAAAAATTAGAAAAGAGTGCATTCCAATGAGAGGTGTTTTTCAATACTTGGGACTCATTTTTCAACAAGATAAAGATGTTACACAGAATTAATGCAGAATGGTTGAAATGTAAGGGAGTATCTGGTGTTCTCTGTGATAAGAGGGTTCCTCTAAAAATTAAAGGAAAGTAATATTGAGCAGTTGTAAGACTTGTCATGTTGTATGATTTTAAATGTTGAGCCATCAACAGTAGGCATGTGCAAAAGATGTATATGTCAGAAATGAAGATGTTAAGATAAATGTGTGATTATAGAAGGAAGGATCGTATTTCAAATGAGATTATTCGAGAAAAGGTTGTGGTGGCACCGATAGAGGATAAAATGAGAAAGACATGTCTAAGGTGGTTTGGACATTTGCAAAGAAAGCCACTAAATGCCCCAGTTTGGAGATGTGAGGAGTTGAGGGTTGAACCCATGAAGAGAGGGTAAGGAAGACCAAAGACGTGTTAAAAGGAAGCTATTAAGTATGATTTCAATTACTTCAATTTAAGTCAAAAAATGACTCAAAATGGACTTGAGTGGAGGTAAAGAATCCATATAGCCGATCTCACTTAGCGTGGGAGAAATCTTGGTTGCTGTTGTTATATCTATTAACCCAGTCATAGCCTCAGATCATACCAAGTGTGATCAACGTTAGAATGCAAAGTTAAAGATTTCATTAAAGAAAATTTACCATCTATTCAAAAGGAAGAATGAGATGTACAAAAGTAATGGCATTACTTTTCACTATAACAATTATAACTTAGTACAAGGGCATATCTATACATGGTTAGTACATGGGCATATCTATACACAATCTATCTAAAAAGATTCTATATTAGGCATTTAAAAATTTCCATCATTGAGAATGAGAGATTTACAGCCCTTAAGAAACAAAATTATTTAGGATGATCCGATGTCTAGTGGAGGAAAGCAACAAATAACCTCCAAATAATTGGTGACTGAAAAAAAATGGTTTCTGCAAAAAAAAAAAACCAACGACGATGACAACAACGAACAAAGAGAGAGACTACGAGGCTAACACCGTCAGGATGAAATTTAGGAAAATCTGATCAGAAGTAGCAATTCTCATCCAAAAGAAAAGTGAAAAAAACCTTCTCAAAGAATATACAGAAATGTGAACCACATGGTGTTTTAAGTAAAGGATGGTAAAGGAGCCACAAGGAGCATAAAAGAGTGGAGAACTTGTTGTGTCGGAAAAAATATTCAACTGAGTAGTGATTGACTGAAAAATTACTGTGAAGTGGTTTCTTTCTGAAAAGAAAAATTAGTGTGAAGTGTAAGCCAATGATATAATGCAAAGGGGGAGTTCCACAAAATAACTAGATGTTGTGAATGATTTACTATACAGGTATTAGCAAAGGGCACAAATGGACAATCAAATAAGCAAATCAATCTATTACTGACATTAGGTGGATATGATACGTAGTTGCCAGCATTTTGATTTCTTGTTTTTGTGTGCGCTTAACCCTAAATAAGTAGAATGGAGGCTTTTCCACCAGCACGTCAGCACCCCCTGACCTACTCCCTAGAGCCCAAAAGCCAAAACCCTCAGAACTCCTAGCAAGAGCATCATTTGACCAACTTGCCAGATGTTCAAACCATGTTACACATGGCATTATCGTTTAATATTCTGTTAATGTTGTTTTTTTCCCTGGAAAGAGTTGCTATCCAAGAAAATTAACTAACATCGATCAAATGATTCATTGAGGAGAGAAACAGACTGTTGGAATGCCCCAAAGATAGCATTCAGTAATGATAGTAGATATTCATATGAAAATAGCATTGAATCAATTTATAGGGTGGACACTTATTTTAAAAAAAAAAGAAAAACTCCCATTTTTCCCAACATGAACATACTAGGGAACTCTTTGACCCCACAAAATTTTAAGCATCTCACTTTCAAGTGATTCACAGGACAATGAGGTGGATGTATTTTACTTCAATTCCCTGTTCTGAGGAAAGCAAAGTTAATAGTTCTGTTAAAGAATTCGGGATACTGCATCATAACCCTTTAATACTTCTTTAATGAACATCCTACACTAGCCCCAACATCCGTAGCCCAATAGCAGGAGAAGAAAAAACAAAGAGAACTCCAATTGGGCTTGCAACCCTAGCTTGAACTTGCTTCCTGTTTCAGTGTTGCTTATTCTTTTGGTTGTGACTGTCTAGCCTAGGTTGGCACCATTCTCCCATGCAGGTTATTTGGCCCAATAAAATCAAGAAATTCTCAGCATAGAAGACCCCAATCTACAATGCTGCCTTGAGGGCCAAGGATGCCTTATTTCTTTGGTCACTTATTCTGACACAAGCAGATGATTCATACTCCTATTTTTCTCTTTTGGTGTGTGCTAAGACGTTGAGATCAGCCCTCTCCATCCATTCATTCTAAACTGAGAAAGTCAAAGCAGATTAACTGATCAGATCAGCTATCCAGACACTCAACCTTGTGTTATAATAAGACTCGGATTTGGACAAGATCTGGAATCAAAACTCCTATATACAAAGATCTAAAATCAGCCCTACTTGACTTCACAGTCAAGATTCAGATGCATATCTATGCCTGCTAGATCTGGATCATAATTTTAAACCGTGGCTTCATAACATATAGTAAAGATTTTCGAACCAATTGGAGGATCACTCTATAAAAAAGAAAAAAGCATTCCATCTAAAAAGATTGGATTTGGAAGCAACCCACGAGCCTATAATTGTCAGAATAGACTACCACAGCTTAGATGATCTTTCTTCTCCTTCCCTTGATGGCTGGCTTGGAGCCCAATCAGAGAGGAGGACCTCAAATATGAATGATGCTTCATTCATCCATTGAACCGTCGGTCCTGATTATTTGTAGGTCCATCCATCACCAGATCACCTCTAGAGTACATACAACGTTACACAGAAATGAGAATGCATGGTCAAGACACACCTATGGCACCTACATTCTGCTTGTAGCCAATCCAACCAGCCCCTACAATGCACGATATGAAGCAACCGAACTCTACAGCATTTATTGTCTAGTTTTCCTTGATATTAAGAAACTGTCAGCTTCAATTGACGCTCTGAGTGGAGCACTTGCACACGTGCAAGAAGAGGTTCGCTCTCGAATGTCGTGCCAATACATGGTTTAGAATACTTCACATTTGGATCCAACCCTACTTTCAAAATACCAATTCATAATCGTAATAATTGATCTGGACACATGCACTTCTCACACCAAAACCCCATATAGTTTTCGCTTAAGTAATGTTCGGAATAAAGTCGATACGCACATTCCTGCGAATAAACACGTCTAACAAAACGCCATATAGAGGCACCCAAACACTTGGAAACATGCCTTCAAACACATGGAAAGACGTAACCAAAGTCCGGTGGGGTTTGTGCGTTTGCGAACACTGCGAGAGCGTAAGCAGAACATCACAGCAAGCTCAAGCTCTCCAAGAGGAAATGCAAAATTTGGTAGTACCAACAGAATTTAAAAAAAAAAAGATCCAAGCGCATGAGACGTGTGCAACGGACCTGCTTGCATCGATCGCAGGTGAAAGGGAGGAAATCGATGAGCTTGCAGTCGTCGACGCTGCAGTGCTTCCCCAGATCGGGGAACTCCGGTGTCCCCATTCCGGATTCCTGGAAACGGAGAACTAACTGTCTGTGATTGGATGCTACGATAAACTAGAAGGGGTTTGGTTAGGGATCTCGAATCGGAGTTGCCGCTTGCCGCCGCGCTCTCTATCCAATCCGAGCAATCCGATCCGGATGTTGGATTGGAAGGGGGAGGTGGGGAGGGGTGGAGGAGGGGACGGCGCGAGGACTCAAACGGGGAAGACGCGGAGACGACGAGTAATTAGAGAAAGAGGAGTCGCGAAAGAACGGAAGGCGATTCCGCGCTTTGATCTGTTTGTGGTTCAAGTAACCAACCGAAGATGAGACTTGACTACGTGCGGCCCAAACCGTTCTGTTTCCGTTCAAAAAAAGATCCGCATGCATCGTTGTTCCCATCTCTCTCAATGTTAAGATTTGATAATTTGCAGTATCTCCTACCTGCAACGGTTTAGAAAGCCCGAAATCGACTGCACCTCGCTCAATAAATTCAACTTGTTTCAAAATAGCATTCGATTTACAAGTACTATTCATAATAATAATAATAATAATAATTCGAACTCATGTAGTTATATCAATTATAAAGCACGATCACGTGTTCTTAATTTCTTTCTCTAAGATGAATGTTAACTCCGCAAAAAATGAATCATAGTGAGAGAGGTTACCTATGATGTGTCTCACTAAACGTTAAAGTGCACCAATTTAAATTTATCAACTTTTAAAGATCGTAAATAAAATCTACAAAAGTACGTATGATATTATTTACTTTTCTGACTAATTAAATAAAGATGTGAATTTTTCCTAAGGTTTTTACATATATTTTAATATTTTTTAATATTTTTCTTTTTCTAATAAAGCAGAAAGACTATTTTGATCTACTCGAATTTAACACGTCAAACCTATATCTATTCACAACATAAAAATATAATTAATTTATTTAATAAACCTATTTTAATAAAGAAACAAACCTAAGTTATGTCACCCAATTTGAGTTGCATAAAAAATTCCAAAAAGATCTAAATTTTAGGTTATGTGAATCAACCCCAAACCATTGCACGAATTTTATTTTTTTTATGAAGTAAATTAGAATATGCAATTTGACTGTGTGTTTTCTAGTTGAAATAAAATCAAGGAGCAATATATGGGGATAGCCAGACGACCAAGGGTTTACATAGGGGAATTTTTTTCACATGAAAAATCCTTTTAAAAGGATAATTCTCTTAGAAAAATGAAAAGGCAGAAAGATCTTTTTCAAGAAAATATTTCTTATTATTTTTATAGAGAAAATATTTCTTGATATTATCTTTAAGATAAAGAGGATCGTCGACCGTTGAGTTGTTTCATCAACATCTCCACTCCCTACTTCTTCCTACCATTATTTTACAAAATAAAATTTACAAAATGATAGTCTTAGTTATTCCAACACCACTGGAAAAAATAAATATTACTTATAATGTAATTGAACTCAACGTCTCATTAAATAAATATACATGCATTTCTTAATAAATACACTTACATATAAAATATACTAATCTAACGAAGTTATGCAATTAATATTATAGAACTAACTAAATTAAGCATGATTCATAAAAACATTGATGTGTTTGTCACTCTAGTCGTTGAAAAGGATCTAAAATTGATTTGATCGAAATCCAACAAGTGTGTAAAATAATTAATGTTTGACAGAAAAGCAATGAATGTCTAGTCCACTGGTCAGATCTCTAATTCAGGTAAATTAGTCCTTCGTCAAAAACGTTGGACATTTGGAGTAGAAAGGCTTAATTTCTACTTTGGTTCCTATAGAATTGGATCTTGTGCACGATACATATTCCAAAAGATCAGACATTTAGTGGTAACGGTGTACACAGGTTGGGTTAAGACTCAACTCAATCCCAACACATGATTTACGGGTTGGGATTTTTCAACTCAACCTAACCCATCTCACTACCAAACCCAACCCAACCCATAAAAATCAGGTCGGGTTGGGTTTAACATATTATTGACTCATTGTTAATATTTTACACACAAGTTTCATTGCTTGCCTTAACTTCATCATTCATTTTAAAAAATAAGATTTAATAAAATTATATAATCACACAAGCTTACAAATATAAATATATAAGTACATTGTTCACAAAAACCTATAAATAAAATATAAACACTTAGGAGAGAGGAGAGCAAGGGGAGGTGGATGGTGGCATAAGGGAGAGGTGGTCATCCGATGGTGGGAGCTAGTGGGAAGAGGGACATTAGGGGGGAGGAGGTGGAAGGCGAGTGGTGATAGTAAGGGAGAGGGGTAATGTGGCTGTGGAAAAGAAGACGTGGGGAGAGGTAAGTTACGTAAAGAGCAAGGTGTCACCAATTGCCACAAAGGAGAGCTTGGAGCCAAAGAGAGGAGAGGGTGACGGTTGTGCTTGGAACCGGTGGAGGAGGGAGAGGAGAGGGAGTCGCTTGCTCGTGGAGCCAATGGAGGTGTGAGAGAGATAAGGGTCAATGAGTGAGAGTGCGATCGTTAGGCTGGAGGTGTGAGGGCTTAGGGTTAAGGATGGAGGGAATTTGGGAGGTGGGACCATGGGAGAAATGAGTTGATGAGGGGCTGTGATTGGAAGTTGAGAATTTGGGAGAGATTGAGTTATGACAGGGGGAGAGTTCTGCTCCCCTTATATATTTTATGCATACAATTATATATAAATGAATGTATTATATATATTGCATGTATGCATAAAATTATAAATTGGAATGTATCGGATTGTATGTTGGGCTGGTTAAATCTCAAATCCAACCTAACCCAATCAATTTTTTATTGGGTTGGAAAAATATCAACCCAACTGGGTTGGGTTGAGTTATGGTTGAACCGAACCCATGTACACAACTATCTAGCGGACATCTAAGAGGGGTCTTGGACATCTTATGAAAATTCTTTTATTAGAGATCAAATTTCTCAAAAGCTGGAAATCATGATGAGTCTGATAACAAAGATTTGGGTTAATATAAATCTTAACAACCCTATATTAGACATCTAGCAAGGGTATCAGAGGGTCTCTACACATCTAGAGAAGTGGTTGGTCGTCTAAAGAACTAAACATGCAGCTGGTCTAAAGGGAACAATTCATTAGACATCTAACCAAGTGGTTGGATGCTTTAAAATGAATCATTGGATGTATGGAAAGAAACGTCTTGTTAGATAGGTTGTATTGAGTTTGGGTTTTGATTTTGATCCTATCATAAGTGTTGTATGGTTATGTAAGGGCTACTTAAGACTTTGTTGGTATATTAGAGCTCTTTTACATCAAGTTTAAACAAAGAAAATAAAAACACATCAATGAAATATAAATACAAAACTAAAGATCTAATCTTCTAGCTCTTCTATCTTCTTGTCCTTCCTCTTAAGTCGCCTTCTACTCTGATTCTTGCTACTATTTCAATCCTCGTACCTGAAATGTTACTTCTTCAAGAACGACATAAAATCTATATATGTTTTGTTATCACTAAAATTAAATACATTAGCACTTACACACTAACAAGAGTCTTACCTCGCAGAGACATCAAACCCTCATGAGGATGCTGCTTGGCAGGCGAAGGCAGACTCTCTTGAGGTCCAAAGTCTAAGCCAAGAGTCACCTGACCTCTTGTGGCAGGTAGAGGAGGATGAGAAAAAAAACTTGGCGTAGTTGGAGACCATTCGAGAGGAGTAATGGCGATATGTTGAGTTCCTCCAAGAACTGCAACACTGCAAAGAAGCAGCCTTGAAGGCAAAGGCAGGAGAGAATAACGAGTGGGAATGAATGTCTTTGCGAGGTTGAGGAGGAAAGTGCCCACCTGAGGCATCAAATTGAGGAGCTCCTCCAACTCAACCACCATTAGAAAGATCGAGTAGCATGTGAGGTAAACTCCCACCCACCACTTAAACTCTACTCCCTTCTTCCCGTCAAGATGACCAGGTGACAAACATCATCTGGAAAGCCACCTGTGCAACGAGGGGAAAATAAACATGAAGTTGGGTAGAGTAGATAGATCTGCTAGAAAATAAACATGTTTGCAATCCTTTCTTAGACAAAATAGGATTGTAAATTTACAACGTGCCAAGAACATAGAACAGGTAGCTTGTCTAATGCCTCCAATTTATAGGAGCCCACTTGAGTTCAGTAGGTGGCCTTGTAGGGTCCATCCCAGTTTAGAGTTAGCTTGCCGCTTGGTTAAGTTGGGTTGGAAGCTTCTGCTAGCCTGAGGATCAAGTCAGCTATGCTGAAGTGTCACCACTTAATCCTTCGATTATGATATATGGCAATAGGCACCCTATAATCGTATGACCTTGCTGAGGCTTCTTCTCTTAAATTGTCAATTAAGTTTAGGGCAACCTTCATCTATTTGTCATTGTAATTATGTTACGAACGTGGCATCAGACGGACTTTTAAGACGTCTGGGAAGTGGCCCAGACGTCTGGTAATAAATTTTTTCGGCGTACCGGGTTGCGTCTGCGCGCGTATGCGCGCAGACTGCACTTGCCGCCTTCGTCTTCTTTTCCTCTCTCTACCTGCAGACACGCCATCTCCCTCTTTTCTCTCTCCCCTCGCTGCCTATATAAGCTCTCGCCCTCTCCCTCACCCTCATCTCCTCCACCCTTCTCTTCTCCTTCTCCCTGCCAGTGCGAGAGCACGAGCGAGTGGGGGAGCGGCGGGCGTGGGGTGTTGCGGAGGGGCTGTTGCAGCTCGAGCAGCAGGCGGATAGGGCGCGACGCGGCCGTGCGTCGCGGGCGGAGAGCGGATCGGGCTCTGGTTCTGGAAAATTTTTCAGAATCAGACGTCTGGACTTACGTCTAGACGCTGAAGACGTTTGCAGGACGGTCCAGACGTCTGACAAGTAAGATATTTTCTTACCTTCTCCTTTTTCGCGTGTACAGCCTTGCAACCGTCCACCGCGGTTTTTCTGCGTTTCGTCGTACTGAGAGCAGGAGTGTGGGTGCGCAAGTTCTACTTGGGAGGGCGCGAGGGCTCGCCATCCCACGTGAATCAGACGTCTGGCTGCAGTACTAGACGACGGAGAGGTCCTCCAGACGTCCGGGGTGACAATCGGACGTCTGGAAACTGACTTCAGACGATCCAGCGAGCTTCTGGACGTTTGAAGGACTACGTAGAAGAAGGTATGGCATGATCGATGTTTTAAGACGTCTGGAAGAAGTTCCAGACGTCTGATTTTAAACAGACTCGTTGTTTTTTGCCCGTTTAGGGTTCGTTCGGAGTCCGTTTTCCGTGTTTCGAGTTGCGTTCTTTCCAGAATAAATTCCTCTACCCGTTTACTGTAATTGTATACCATTCTGAGAAACTCCTTGGGATTGATTCTTGTGTTAGGACCCCGTTCCGTTGCAGTCTTAGGGGTTGCGGAGGCGCGCGGGATTGGCGACCACGCCCCCAATACTCCCGTTGTAGCTGGTAGAGTAGCTTTTAATTTATTTAACAAAATTTGTTACAATTGTGGAACAATTAATAGAGTCTAGGGTATTGCATGAAATCTAGGACTGGAAAATTAGATTGCATGATAGATCCTAGGGTATTGCATGAAACGTAGGACTGGAAAACTGGATTGAATGATAGATCCTAGGGTACGGCATGAATCCTAGGACTGGAAAACCAGTGAAATATATAAATATTGCAGTCTTGGAAAGTAGAGAGAAAATAATAGCTGCCTGTAAATTGATTAACAGCTGCCTGTTATGAATGAATAAATATGATTGAGAACATGGGTTGTATGAACGTAAAACTGGAACGGTGAAACCTAAATGGATAAACGAAAAGAATATGAACCCTACGGGGAATTAGGAGTAGAACTCCTAGAAAGAGAATAGAATGGAACTGAGAAAGTGGAACAGGGAAGTGTCATGTCCCTTGGGTACGTGGTACCAAAGAGAGCACACCTTACCTCTTAGTGTAGAGGGGAGCTTGCCGCCTTCGGGTTGAGACCGGGGTGGGTTTGGCCACTGTACACCGACTTGCTGGCCCTCGCATACGCAGTACCGAGGAGAGCTACTAGTGTAGGGAGAGCACTAGCTACCCCACGGGCCCCGGGATTCTGCTAGCCTCCTACACCGACTTGTTAGGTCCACTGGGAAAACCAGGGTAATCAGGCGAGGGTGCGCGGACTGTGGAGGGGTTGGACCCCTATTACTGAGAGGGTTCTACCCTATACTGGTTCCGTGCTGTGTTTTGAGCGTACCCGTTAACGGAAATGACTGACCGCATGCCAGTGCGAGGTAGCTACCCGTGCGTTTATCGCGCGTGCCGTAGTCATCGTTACGTCTGACAGCGACCTTGGGGTAGTTGATTGAGGGTAGGACCACCACGGGGGACTCTCCCAGCCAGGAGAGCACCACGTGTCACTTCTACTTTTCGGAAAGGACTGCAATCAAGATCGTTCCCACGAGGAACATTTGAGATCAAGAGAAGGATCTGGGAAATAAATCAATAGTGAAATGATAGAAAGACGTAAATAAAGAAAGAAAAAATATAACACCTACTGTCCACTCTACTGCTTCTTCTAGCTTTTAGTTGCCACTCTACTCAGTGTTTCGCTGATGTGTTACACTCGTTACTTTTCAGGACCAGGTGTTGAGCAGCCAGGGTCAGCAACTGCAGAGGACGCTAGGCCTAGTAGGGTCCAGTAGAGTTACCCGCAGTTCTTTTTGTACTTTTCTTCCACTGTAGTGAGTAGTTTCCTTGTTACTCCTTGTACTTCTTTATTGTAAGCTTCATGTTATGTACATATTTGTTGTTCTACTGTTTTGGTGGTGTAAACTGTAGTAGTTCCTTTTCTTACTGCTGTATTTTGTTACTACTAGTTATATTCATGCTGAATGTGGTTTATTTTACTTCTCTTTTGGTTACTTCCTCGTTGGACGACTAGGTCTTAGGATTAGTCGAGTCGGTCCGATTCTCGTGTCTCGTAGGGCCTCGGGAATCGGGTCGTTACAAATTAGGATTATAGAATTGTACCCTATAAGATGATATCTCCACCTTTAATGGGATTCTAGGTTTTGCCTCAAATATAAGGTTGAAAGGCGTGTCCCGTGGCTATCTTTTATCCTTTTTTGTATACCTAAAGGACATACGGCAATTCTTCCACTCATTTTCCCTTAACTGCATCCAACTTTCACTGCTAAGATAATGATGCTATTAATAACTTCTACATGTCCATTGGCCTATGGATGGGCGACTGAAGTAAGTTCAACTTAATTCCGCAGTTTGCTTATAAATCTTCTAACCTTTTGGATGTGAACTGGGATCCATTACCGACTACGATTACTTGTGGGACCCTATACCTGCAAATTGTCTTTTTTCATGACATTGACTACCCTCTCCACATTTAGCTGGCTATGGCTTCTACTTTGACCTATTTGAGAAGTAATCAATTGCTACGATTGCGAACTTCTTTTGAGCAAGAGCAAGTGGGAACAGGCTGATGAAATCCATCCCCCATCTTGTGAAGGGTATTGGGGAGGAGATAGGTGTTATCTCTTTACGCAAGAGCTGAGGGATATTTACAAATCTCATCACTTTACTTTAATAATTCCTTTGCGTGTTGTGTCACTTGAGGCTAGAAATATTCATATCACAACAATTTTGCCACCATGGCCTTAAGGTCTCTTGATTGCCATAGGTCTTGGTATGCAAGTCAACTAAAGCTTATTGTGCTTCTATGAAATGACACTCTCTAAGGGTCATTTGGGATTTTCCTAAACTCTGCGGGGGGCTCAATACAATTTTTAAACCCCCAAAACTTGCGCTGTGGACTTCGTGTGGAGGAAAATTTCCATGGGGGACCTAACCCACAATTTTCCCCACCTAAAGCCCAACCCAATCCTACCATAAAACCCCACATAACCCCTTGGGCAACGTGCCCTAACCAAACCCTCCCTCCCTTCCACCTCCAGTGTAAGAGAGCAAGCAGGAGACGAGTTCGTGAGGGGAGGAGAGCCAGTGGAAGCAAGGGAGGCTACGGGCTGCACAGCGGTAGCGCGCAGCTGGGCAGCGCACGGGCACAGGTGTGGGGCGGAGGCCACGGGCTGCACAGAGACAACGCACGGCGGAGTGATGCTGCAGAGTGTCGTTGCGCAAGGGTAGAACTACGGCACCTCGCTGTGGAGCCAGTGGAGTAGGATGGAGCTCAGATCGCGATGGAATTCATGGGCGTCACACGAGGTCGGGGCCTTGCGGCACGAGGTTGAGGCCGCGCTACAGGTAGCCCTGTGTGGGAAGGGAGCACATTTGCTACTCAAGAACAGAGAAGATACCTGTTTCAGACATATGGAGTGGGTCTAGGATGACCGGGGTATTCGTCGGACGTCTGAAGAAAAGAGCTGGTGCTTCGTGCTGTTTTAAGATGTTTAGGGAGTATCCTAGATGTCTAATTTGAGCGTCAGGCTCTCCCTAAATCTAGCAGGTAGTTGGTTCGGTCTGCTTAAACCAACCCGACCCGGTTCAAGCGAACCAGGGAGGGTTTCTAGGTCGGTTCATGGCCCAAACGGGGTTGGAATCACGCAACCAAGGTATCATTGAAAGGCTCTCGAATTTTCCTACATTTTAAAGTCGTTTCTACACTGTTTTAAATTAATTTTGTATACTAAAATATCGGTCAATGTATTTGATGCCCCATTTTACCATTAATTTGGTGTAGGCCCCAAGTCTATGGCACATACAGGACCCACAGAGGCGTCGGGATCCGCCACTCCCGCCCCCATACCTCCCGTACCCCGAGGTAGAGTGGTCTTCTTGTCCCAATGTGTTTAGTTCCGTTTTGAATTCATATTACAAGTAGTTACTTAATGAATTATTAAGATTTTGCAAATGCATTTAGTTGATGAAATTGATAACTACTTTGTCTTAGAGACACACACATGCATGCCCTAAGTCTTAATTTATGAGCTTTATACTTGATAAATATGTGAAGTATGATTAATACTTGTGAGAGAATGATAACCCTAACGGTTGAGATAAGTGCTTTAACTGTAATGCATCTAATTGTTTGTTTTCCATGTTTGGGATCTAAATATGAATGGAGATGCATGTTAATTTGTGGGTATGTGAACCAGAATTAAAGAAATTATAAATGAATCTTATGGAGAATTAGAAGAATAACTTATCTGCTATGGTACGAACTTAGATAATGATGGAATAACTTATTTACAATGTGGTATGACTGTTGCTTGGACTCTAGTTTAGGGGCGAGGTGGCCCTCGTGTACATACATACCGAGGAGAGCTATTTACCCCACGTGTAGAGAAAGAGCTAGCCTTTCCTCGGGTTGAGACTCAGGGTGGGTATGGCCTCCCTACACCGACTCCTATTAGGCTCACGGGACCAACCGAGATAGTCGGGTAAGAGTACGCAGACTGGTGAGAGGCGTGACCCCTGTTTTGTACCGTACAACTTAGAGTGTACCCATTAGGAGAAAGAACTGATCGTGTGACAGTGTGGGATAGCTTCCCGTGCGTTTATCGTGCGTGCTATAGTCATCGCTACGTCACGACCATGATCTCAGAGTGGTAGATCGGATGTAGAACAAACACGAGGTGTTCTGTCGGTCAGGAGAGTGCCACGTGCACGTCTTGCATCGAGGGGAAAACTGCAGCAAGATCGTTCCATTAAGGAACATATGAACCAAGAGATGACAAGACCCTTTGTTAGAAACATTCGAAACACTAAATGAAAATAAAATATGAACTGGTGTGAAACATTTGCAAATATCTATAATGTTTACTGTTTTAAGTTTAAATTGCATCAATTAATTTTGCACTTGTCACTCTACTTAGCTTTTACTGATGACTACTACTTATGTTTAGGTCAGGGAAGGGAGCAACCAATACCATTGGCTGCAAAGGATGCTAGGCTTAGTCGAGCCCAGCCTTAGTTTGATTTCAATTTCTGATGTAGTTGGATTTTACCACTGCTGTACTGAGTATTTATGTTTTGAACTATTCGTTACGTTTCTGTCCTTCGCTTTGGTTGTGATGGCTATGTGGAAGGTTTTGCTATTCTCTTGAGATACTGTTTACGATCTTTTTTTCATTTTTCCGCTTTCATTTAAGTTCTAGCTATGTTATATGTGTGGATTGTTTCCCTTTGTGATGTTATTTCTTATTAGACTACTGGATCTTGGGTTACTCGAGGTGCCCCGACCCTAGGATCCACATGGAGTCGTGTTCGAGTCATAACATTCTGATAGGTTTAGACACCTCAACAAAACAGTAAAATACCCTCTCTTACATAGGATGCCTTTCAAAAGCACATATCTAGCGACTTTGAAGCAGAAAGACTTGGGTTGGTCACTCCAAGCAGGACCTCCCCACTTGCTAAATATTTAACAATTAGGGTCATTCAAGAGTCTTCTGGCTCAATGGTTATGACCAAAGGCATGCCTTCTATGGACACTGCAAGCTCCTCAAAACAGATGATGTCTTCTTCTCTTGGTGCCATGGTTGTCACCAGCTTGGCCAAGACATCCGCCAAAGAGTTCTCGACTCATGGTACTCGGTTAATGTCCACACGGGCGAACTCTGTGATTACTGGCTTGGAGTCTTCAACATAGAGGACCATATTAGGGTCCTTTGCTCGCAAGTCGCCCCTAATTTTATTGGCCACGAGTTGAGAGTAGGTATAAATTCTTAGCTCTTAGTCACCCATCATTTTCGCGAATTGGAGTCCAACTAATAAGACCACATATTCTGCCACATTATTGGTGGCAAGAAAAGCCAAGCAAATGGAATATTTATGAATTTGCCCATCCAGTGAGGATAGGGCCACACCAGCTCCCTTGTCACCTGACGTTGATGACCCATCCACATGCAGTTGCCACGGGTCTGTGGTGGGAGCCATTGGTGGGGTGAATTCCACAATGAAATATGCCAACAATTAGCCTTTAAGGGCTAAGCAGGAATGATGCTTAATATTAAACTCTACTAATTCCAAGGCTCAATGCATCTACCTATTAGAACCAAATTGGCATGCTTTGCCACAAGAGCATACTTTATATACTAAATCCCCCAAGTGAAAGCACAGAATGAGGTAATGCTCAATACGACATGTAAAGAAGAACTTCTAATATCCAATTTAATAAAACTCATAGTTATTTAATGTTTAACTTTTTTATTTTAGAGAAAGCCATGTGAGAATATTTATCTGAAATGTAAGCAAAAATTCCTAATACAAACTGAAAGTAAGATATTCTTAAAAAGCACTTGAATTCAGAACATGACATAAAAGAACAAAGACTCTACATGTCCCTGTTACCATCTAAGCATCCTTGAAAAATCCACTGAAAGGATTCATCCCAGTCTCTTCAGCATCATGGCAAGGAAGATGTCAAGCTAATGAGATTTTGCAAACTCAAATGGCAAGATTACACTTCATCGAGAACAAATCAAAATGGGCATCAAAAGCTATCCACCTTGAAGCTAACAACCAATCCAAAGTTTATTCAATTTGGGAACAAAAGCTACGTTATTGCAAGCAATTAGCATATAAGAATTTTAAGGGAAAATAAAAACAACAAAAGTAATTAAAAAGATGGTACCTAGCACAGTGGATGATACTCCTTCTGAAGTCTGTTCACCTAGGCTCTCTCGACCATTGGAGATATAACCGAGAAGAAAAAAACCTTGACTTTCTGAGATGTGAAAGCTTTCGATCTCAAAATCTTTACAAAAAAAAATTTAAAACAGCACGTTAAAGCAAAAAAAAAAATCACAATTTTATCAAGATCTTTGGCTCGGGAATTAGACAGCCCAGAAAATGAATACAGGTCGAACAATATTCCAACTCAGGCAAGAACAAAGTATAAAACAAAAAGCTGCTACTGTTGCAACTACTCTGGTGCTCAATCTATTGGTGGTGTTGTTGCTGTTTGGGGGGCGGGGGGGGTGGGAGTTAATTAATAGATGAAATCCAAGTAATTGCATAATATAATTGGATCAAGATTATAAATAAATGCAAAAGCTTTCCTCCTACAAACACAGGCAGGGCCATAGCTCACCTTGGGGTAGCTATAATCAGAAAAGAAATTTAAGCAAAAATGTGGCAGTTTCAATCTCATGGCAGCAATCCCCGTCACAGAACAACGTGACCCATTTTAGCTCAACGCGAAAAATGCGGCAAAACGCTGAAAAGATCGAATCTTTCCAACTAAAAACAAAAACAAAAGAAGAAAAAAAGCTCGCGCAGCGCCGCGTAGTCCACCTTCTTCTTGTTGACACTCAAGAACACCACACCATATTCTTGATTTCTCATGGTAGGGGGATTGGTGGAGAGCAAAGGTGCCGAAAAATTTTCCTAAATACTGAAATTAGGGAATAATATTATCTAATTACCCTACAGGATAATTATATTTGTTAAGTATAGTGGGAAACTTTCAAGATCCTTGTTTTTGTACAAAACTCGCCTCTACAAGAGGCAATGAAACGACCCGTTGCCTTTTTAGTTGGATATGATGTCTAGAGTTTTAATCAAACATCTGTCCAAACGTCTGAAAGTAAGATTTCCGTACTGCGCTTTGTGCTCTCCGCGCAAGTGGCATGCAGAGGCCTTCCACTCTCCCCGCACCCTAACCTCCTAAACCCTAACACCCCTCTAATTAAGCCCACCCACCTTCCCTCTTCTCGCCACCCTCACATCACTCTCCAACCAGCCACCACCACCTCCAACTCTTCCTCACTGTGCGGCAGTGGGAGGGCGAGCAAGAGAGGACGGGAGGGAGAGAAGAAGAGAGCGGAAGGAAGACAGCATGGAAGGTTAGAGGACCTTCGGGAGCTCGACGGAGCTTGCACGGCCGGCAGCAGGCGTGTGCGCAAGGAGGAAGGGCTCGGGGAGGTAGCCTCCTAGTCATCTGTAACTACTGAACCTGCTGCGACGCGCTACGGGCGACTGTGCGAGGTGAGAAGCGTCGCGGACCAGGTTCAGGTACTGGACGTTTTCCAGTATCAGACGTCCAGGTTATCGTCTAGATGACTGGCGAGGCACCAGGACGTCCGAACCTAGGGCCGGACGTCTGAAAGCGCAATATCGCGAGATACGTACCTTCCTGCACTGCTTTCCGCCATGCAGAAGATTTCAGCGCAGGAGGTGTGTTAAGAACAAGGCATCAGACGGGCTTTTAAGACGTCTGGGAAGTGTCCCAGACATATGGAACCCTTTCCATACGTCTGTTAATCAATTTTTGCGGCGTACGGGGTTGCGTCTGCGCGCCTACATGCGCAGACTGCACCCGCCGCTCTCACCCCTCTTTTTCTCTCTCTCCTGCAGACACGCCATCTCCCTCTTTTCTCTCTCCCCTCGCTGCCTATATAAGCTCTCGCCCTCTCCCTCACCCTCATCTCCTCCGCCCTTCTCTTCTTCTCCCTGCCAGTGCAAGAGCGCGAGCAAGTGGGGGAGGGGCGGGCGTGGGGTGTCTCGGAGGGGCTGCTGCAGCTCGGGCAGCAGGCAGACGGGACGCTGCACGGCCGTGCGTCGCGGGCGGACAGCGAGTCGAGCTTTGATTCTGGAAAATTTTCCAAAATCAGACGTCTGGGCTTACGACCAGACGACGATGAAGACGTCTGGAGCACTGTCCAGACGTCTGGCAGGTAAGATATTTCTATCTTCTTCCATTTTCGCGTGTATGGCCATGCAGCCGTCCGCCGCGCCTTCATCTGCGATCCGTCGTGCTGAGAGCAGGTGTGGGTGCGTGCAGGTTCTGCTCGGGAGGGCGCGAGGACTCGCCATCCCACGTGAATCGGACGTCTGGCCGCAGTGCCAGACGACGGGAAGGACTTCCAGACGTCCGGGGTGACCATCGGACGTCTGGGAACTAAGCCAGACACCCCCGCAGGCTTCTAGACGTCTGAAGGACTACACAGAGCGAAGGTACACTCTGACCCACATTTTAAGACATTTGGAAGAGGTTCCAGACGTCTGATTTTGGGCAGTTTCGTCATTTTCGACCCGTTTAGGGCCCGTTCGGAGTCTGTTTTTTTCTTTTCGAGTTGCGTTCTTTTCAGAATAAAATCCTCTACCCGTTTACAGTAATTATATACCGTTCTGAGAAACTCCTTGTGTTTGATCCTTGTGTTAGGACCCTGTTTCATCGCAGTCTTGGGGGTTGCAAAGGTACGCGGGATTTCCAACCACGCCCCCAGTACTTCCGTTGTAGCTGGTTGAGTGGCTTTTAATTTAATTAGCATAATTTGTTACAATTGTAGAACAATTAATAGAGTCTAGGGTATTGCATGAACCCTAGGACTGAGAAACTAGATTGAATGATAGATCCTAGGGTATTACATGAATCGTAGGACTGGAAAACTAGATTGAATGATAGATCCTAGGGTACGGCATGAATCCTAGGACTGGAAAACTAGTGGAATATATGTATTGCAGTCTTGGAAAAGTAAAAAGGAAATAAAAGATGCCTGTAAATTAATAGCTGCCTGTTATGAATGGATAAACATGATTAAGAATATGGGTTGTATGAACGTAAGACTGGAACAGTGAAACCTACAATGGCCAAACAAAAAGAATACGAACCCTACGGGGAATTAGGAGTAGAACTCCTAGAAAAAGAATAGAATGGAACTGAGAAAGTGAAACGTGGAAGTGTGTTGTCTCTTGGGTACGTGGTACTAAAGAGAGCACACATTACCTCTTAGTGTAGAGGGGAGCTTGCCGCCCTCAGGTTGAGACTGGGGTGGGTTTGGCCACTGTACACCGACTTGCTGGCCCTCGCGTACGCAGTACCGAGGAGAGCTACTAGTGTAGGGAGAGCACTAGCTACCCCATGGGCCCCGGGGTTCTACTAGCCTCCTACACCGACTTGTTAGGCCCACTGGGCAAACCAGGGTAGTCAGGCGAGGGTGCGTGGACTGTGGAGGGGTTGGGCCCCTGTTACTAGGAGGGCTCTGCCCTATACTGGTTCCGTGCTGTGTTTTGAGCGCACCCGTTAACGGAAACGACTGACCGCGTGCCAGTGCGGGGTAGCTACCCGTGCGCTTATCGCACGTGCCGTAGTCACCATTACGTCTGTCAGCGACCTTGGGGTGGTTGACTAGGGGTAGGACCACCACGGGGGACTCTCCCGGCCAGGGGAGCACCACATGTTACTTCTACTTTTCGAAAAAGACTGCAATCAAGATCGTTCTCACGAGGAACATTCGAGATCAAGTGAAGGATCTAAGGAATAAATAAATCGTGAAATAATAGAAAGACGTAATTAAAGAAAGTAAAAATATAACTGCTACTGTACACTCTACTATTTCTTTAGCTTTTAGCTGCCACTCTACTCAGCGTTTCGCTGACGTGTTACACTCGTTACTTTTTAGGACCACGTGTTGAGCAGCCAGGGTCAGCGGCTGCAGAGGACGCTGGGCCTAGTAGGGTCCAGTAGAGTTGCCGCAATTCTTTTTGTACTTTTCTTCCACTGTAGTGAGTAGTTTCCTTGTTACTCCTTGTACTTCTTTATTGTAAGCTTTATGTTATGTACATATTCGTTGTTCTATTGTTGTTGTGGTGTATACTGTAGTAGTTCCTTTTCTTACTGCTGTATTTTGTTACTGGTAGTTATATTCATGCTGAATGTGGTTTATTTTACTGCTCTTTTGGTTACTTTCTTGTTAGACGACTAGGTCTTGGGATTAGTCGAGTCGATCTGATTCTCATGTCTCGTAGGGACGCGGGAATCGGGTCGTTACAAGGTGTTGGGCTAAATTTATGCTTGCGTTTTCGTACATTGGTGAAGGCCTTGGGAAGGCACGCAGTACGCTTTTCCAAGTACTTTTGGACATCTGACCGCATTGCCAGACGTCCGACGGCCCTTCCAGATGACTGGAAGGAGGGTGGGACGTCTGGAGCTGCCCCCAGACGGTCGCAAAGGGATCCATACATCTGAGCACACCGCAGGAAACAGAAGGTGAGATCTGACGTCTTTTAAGATGTCTGGTACTAGTCCCAGACGTCTGATTTTGGCCAATAACCGCATTTTTGTCCTGTTTAAGGCTCAAACGGAATCGGATTTCCGCAAACGAAGTACTGCTATTTTCCACTAGAGTTCCTCTACGTGCTCGTGTTGAGTATCAACTGTTTTAAGCTCGTCTAATGTACATTGGTCGCTGGTATAGGTTACCAGCCGGTGGCGTGCTCGGGGCTCGCAGAGATGACGAGATCTGCAGCACAGGCCCCCATTCCTCCCGTGGTACCTGGTAGAGTGGTTTATTGCAATTATTAAGATATGAATAAAGAATATTTCTGCTTAGATTAAATTGATTGAACTCTAGGATGTGGAATGAACCCTAGGGTAGAAATGTATGAGCATGATATGAAACTACTCTGGTTTACTTGAAATGCATATTGAAATACGAGCTGGCTATATGTAAATGAGAAATTGAGTTGTGAAATCATAAGTTGCATGTTTATGATTGAGAATTGAATTATGATAACACGAGCTGCTGGTATATGGATGAGGAACAAGTTATGAAACATGAGATCTGAATATGGATAAATGAGATGAATGCGAGCATGAACCCTACGGGGAATTAGGAGTAAAACTCCTGTATATGAAAGGAATCTGAAATGTAGACGGGAAGTGTGTTGGCCCTTGTGTACATGGTACCAAGGAGAGCAACTGTCCCATTTTAGTGTATAGAGAAGCTAGCCTCCCTTGGGTTGAGACCCGGGGTTAGGATTGGTCACTCTACATTGACTCCTGTTGGCCCTCATGTACGTGGTATTGAGGCGTGCTACTAGTGTAGGGAGGGAACTAGCCACTCCACAGGGCCCGAGGTTCAGCTAGCCACCCTACGCCGACTTGTTAGGCCCTTTGGGTAAACCAGGGTAGTCGAACGAGGGTACGCGGATTATGGAGGGGCGAGACCCCTATTCTGAGGGGGTAAGGCTCAATACTGTTCCGTGCTATACTTTGGGCATACTCACTAGCGGAAACGACTGACCGCGTATCAGTGTGGGGTAGCTACCCGTACGCTTATCACGCATGCCGTAGTCGCTGCTACGTATCGACAATAACCTTGGGGTGGTTGATTGAGTGTAGGACTACCACGGGGGACTCCCCGGCCAAGAGAGCATCACGTGCACCTTCTACTCTACGGAAAAGACTGCAATCAAGATCGTTCCCATGAGGAACATGCAAGATCAAGAAATACCTGGATACTTTGAGAAATATATGAACCAGAATGAGATAAATAGAAATGAGAAATAAACCTGTTGCTGTTTTTACTGTACTTGCACTTAAATAATGTAAACACCACTCTACTCAGTATTCGCTGACTCTATCTTTTCATAAACCTGTTCAGGACCAGGAGTTGAGCAGCCCAAGTTTCTGGCTGCAGAGGGTACTAGGCCCAGCCGAGCCCAGCCGTAGTCGTTCTTTCAGCTCTTTCGTTTCTCTACTGTTGTAGGGAGTAATTGACACATTTTACCATTCGTGTTATTTTCTGTTTCCTTTCCATTTTCTATTGTTGTTGTGGTGGCATGTACTACGTTTTGAGACAGATGTTTTACTTTCCTTACTGCTTCGTTCTTTTCTCCTGCTTAGTTATATTGCATGTATGAATGTAGTTTATTTTCCTGCGTTTGATTACTTCACGTTGGATGACTAGTGATGAGAACCTTATCATGAACCCTAACTAGCACATTTTGACCTAATTAATTGAACAAAAGCTCCTACAAAACCTATGGGAAAGCCTAAATTAGGGAATTGCAAATCTGAGCATAAACCAATACACGAGGGGTAAAACTGCAATTTTACCATTGCAATGCATGGAGTTTAGACACAGGTCAAATGAACTTAATAAGAGAAAACGTGGGGTGGTTTGATCAGGAAAGGGTTATGACAAAATCTGGGAATTAAATAACATTCTGTAACTCTAAAATGAACCCACTTTAATTTATGAAGTTTCAGGCAAGAGAAAAATCAATTCAACCCTATAAAATTCATTAAAAAAATATTCCATAGGGTTCAGAACCTTAAATTTGGCCATTAGAACCTATCCTGACCTAAATTGAGAACCATACCCAATTTTTGACCTAACTTAGGTTTTTGTGCAAAATGTCCGATCAAACATGGTCAAACCTAAAATGCAACCCCACCATTGGATTCCTTAGGTCCAAATTAAGTTTATACCAAAATTGGGACCTAAGGAAAGATCACCTTGACCCACTTTACAAAATGGTCATCAACAATTACTTTTTGACCCTTAGCATTTTTAAGTCTTGCAGGAACCCCCTAGTTTTCCCATCATTTTCTTCAAACAGGTCCCTCTGCCACCCCCCTGCGCAGGTCATACCTCCAGTGACTTTGCGCAAAGGATGGTGCCGCACAAACCTAAGGAGCCGGCCTCATATTTAAAAGGGAGACTCCTTGCGTTGTTCCCTGCAGCATGGGCCGGCTCCCATACCCTGTTGGCTACCATACCTCTCATGCGAATGCTCGAGAGGTATGGGTCTTTTTCCGGCCATATGTCCGGCGAGGTACCCCCATCTCCTCCTTGCGACTCTCTCTACCGACACCTATTTAAGGAACAACAACCCTTGCCGCTTCCTTCAAGCCTATTTTGGCCGAGAAAATCCCTCAATTTTCGTCTCCTCCGGCCATTCGCCCGCAGGCTCCGGAGACCCTCCTCCTCCTCTCTCGTCGCCCTGCCACCATACTAGTTTCAAGGTTACCTCTGCCTTCGTCTGCCGCGCCTGGCCGTATCAGCAGGCGCTCTCCAGCACCTCTTCCTCGTCGCCGTCCCTTCTCCTGGGCTCTTTCATCTCCGGCGACAGCAACGTAGCCACTCGCTACCACCGGTTCCCCCCTTCATCCAGAGACTCATAAATAAGTTCCCTCTCTCCTCCTCTTCATTTCCCCTCTCTAATTTTGCACTTTCGACCCTTCTACGCCACTATCCACCGCCACCTTCTCTACCTCCGGTAGACCACCGGCGAGGCACAGCCACCGTGTCGCACCTCCACACGCCTCGCCAATCACCCCACGAGCTCCGCCACGATCCACTGATCACCTTCCGCACATTCACTAGCCGCCAGCACCTCCCAACACGCCCCCTGAACACACCCACCAGCACAACCACAGGGTGACCTAGGCACGCACGCCCAGGCCACCCTGCTCCACGTCGACCACCAGGCCAGCTTCGCCGTGTCATGGCGAAGCTTCCTGAGTAATTTGATAAGGCCGTGAGGCCGTTTTTCTTGTCGACAAGTACGGGGCCTTGACCGCCATTGGAGTGAGCTTGAAGAATCTCGCAAGCCTCTTCTTTGGCCTCAGGCATCAGGAGACCAAGTCCTCGACATGCGGGCATCCGTCGCGAGAAAAGCCCGCCCATCACTTGGAAGCCAAGGCAGCTACAGCCTCTGCAATTGGGTGCCGATCTGCTGCGGGCACAAGAGCGGAAGCGGGTGGGACATTTAGTCCCACCTCGTTAGTTTGCAAGTGCCCCACTGCGCATAAGCTGCAAAAGTGTCTTAGGCTCGTTGCCTCAAGACACACAGGGGTGAGGTCCCTCGCCCTCACTCACTTGGCCTCGTCCACGACTATCCCCCCGCGGACCTGGCCCGACCCGAATAGCCTGCCTGTGCACACCTTGCGCACCACCCACGCCGGTGTGCCTGGTCCCGGGCTGTTACAACCCGGTTCCCGAATCCCTACGAGGTATGAGAATCGGACCGACTCGACTGATTCCAAGACCCAGTCGTCCAACGAGAAAGTAACCAAAAGAGCAGCAAAATAAACCACATTCACCATCTATAAAGCTAGCAGTAACAAAATACAGCAGTAAAGAAAAGAAATACTACAGTATACACCACCACAACAGTAGAGAATTAAACATATACATAAACATGAAGCTTACAATGAAAAGAATACATGGGTAACAGAAACTACTCCACAACAGCAAGAAAAGTATAGTGGGTACTACAAGTAACACTACTGGGCTCTACTAGGCCCAGCGCCCTCTGCAGCTGCCGACTCTGGGTGCTCAACACATGGTCCTGAAAAGGTAACAAAGGTGACGTATCAGCGAAATGCTGAGTAGAATGGCAACTAAAAGCTAAGAACAGTAAGGTGGACAGTAGCTGTTATATTTTTAATTTCTTTCCTTATATTTTCCGTTTACTCGTTACCGAATTATCCCTTAGATTCTTCTTTTGATCTTGAATGTTCCTCGTGGGAACGAACTTGATTGCAGTCCTTTCCGAAAAGTAGAAGTAGCACGTGGTGCTCTCCTGGCCGGGAGAGTCCCCTGTGGTGGTCCTACCCTCAGCCAACCACCCCAAGGTTGCTGACAGACGTAACGGTGACTACGGCACATGCGATAAACGCACGGGTAGCTACCCCGCACTGGCATGCTGTCAGTTGTTTCCGTTAACGGGTGCGCTAAAAGCACAGCACTGAACTAGTATAGGGCAGAACCCTCTCAATAACAGGGGTCCAGCCCCTCCACAGTAACCAAACAGGGGTCTTGCCCCTCCACAGTCCGCGCACCCTCCCCTGACTACCCTGGTTTGCCCAGTGGGCCTAATAAGTCGGTGTAGGAGGGCTAGCAGAACCCCGTAGTTTCTGTTACCCCTGTACTCTTTTCATTGTAAGCTTCATGTTTATGTACATGTTTAATTCTCTACTATTGTGGTGGTGTATACTGTAGTATTTCTTTTCTTTACTGCTGTATTTTGTTACTGCTAGTTATATACATGGTGAATGTGGTTTATTTTACTGCTCTTTTGGCTACTTTCTCGTTGGACAACTGGGTCTTGGGATTAGTCGAGTCGGTCCGATTCTCGTATCTCGTAGGGATTCGGGAACCGGGTCGTAACATGGGCACGTCACCCGACCCGCATACCCGATCGAGGCTTTGGGAGAGCGAACCCTGGAGTGAAATAGAGAGAGAGACGCAAGGAAGGGTAGGAGTTAGGCTTTTCCTAACCAGATGCCTATGCAGGGAGCAGAAGAGGAAGCAAAGGAGAAGGAGCGGTGAGGACTTAGCTGCAGAAAGGCAGCCGCAACCAAAGAGAAAGGGTGAAGGACTTAGAGCAGCAAAGGAAGCAAAGGAGGAAGAAGATGGCACTGTAGCCGCAAAGAAGCTGAGGCAGAAGGAGAAAGAAGAAAGAAGAAAGCAAGAGGCACAGCTGAGACTTTGCCGCACCAAGTAGCTAAAGCAGGAAGAGAAGAAAAGAGAGAGCAGGGGCACAAGGCAGAAAGAAAGGAAGAAAGAGAAGGAGGAGGAGGCACAGCTCAACAGAGAAGAAGAAGAAGCCAAGAGGAAGAAGAAGAACCAGCAGCAGCGGTAGCTGAAAAAGAAAAGGCAAAGCAATGTAGCAAGTGGCATTTAAGTCGTCTGACCCTTGGAGTCAGACGTCTGAAGAGAGAGAGAGGCAGACAAAAGAAGAAGACATTTCTTTTCCTTTCTCTAGTCTTTCTTTTGTAAAACAGTATTTATTGTAAATTGTGATTTTCTACGCTTCTAGAATCGAGTTTTTCTCCCTGAGTTCGACCTTGGAGAATTATTATTTTCGAGTAATAAAATATAAATACAAACTGGTCGATTTTAACGCCACACCAACTAGGTCTTGGGAATAGTCGTGGCGAGCCGGTCTTGGGTCCTGTAGGAATCCGGGAACCAGGTCGTAAAAGGCAAGTTTTGCCTTTTGTACTCCCCCTGTCCTTCTCCTTTGGCCATAGCTGGTACTTGAAAAACTCGCCTTTTGTAGTGGCGAGTTTCTCATAGTTCTTTCCAGACGTCCTTTGCTCCTTCAAGATGTCTGACCTGTCATCTAACACTTATATACTAAAACCCTGTTTAGATCCAATGGAAGCAGGAAAGAACAAGATGAAAATCGGATATTAGTAAATGTCCAATTTTTTTCCGTACATCTTATAATAGAAAATTAGATGTCATACAATATCAGTAGATGTTTAATTTTGTGGGTGGAGAATGATATGAAACTCGCCTCCTCAAGAGGCGAGTTTGGGGTCTTTAAGGTAATACATAACTGGTCTCTTGAAGAGACGAGTTTAATGGAACTTGCATCTTCAAGAGGCGAGTTTTTTTTTTTTCATCCTGACTTCTGTTGCTGAGTGTTGCAGCTGTTGTTGCTGTTGCTGGAGAAAATGTAGGTGTTGCTGCTGCTACGGCTGATGCAGTAGTTGCTGCTGCTGCAGGTAATGCAGCTGCTGCGGCGACTAATGCACCGGATATTGCAGCAGCCACATTAGATTTGGGTGGCAAGAAGTCACACCCAAGCAAAGTATGACAATCAAGCAATCATCCATAGTATGTTTTACATTCATTGATGTTTTGTTCAAACTTCTTGCATGATAATACTTACATGAATGCATTTCCCAAAATTGGTGAGATATTGTAAGTATGCAACATAAGCGCAATGCTTACAACTAAATCTCACATTCAACCAAAAAATCATACAATAGGAAAAATTATTTTCTTCCCCTTCTCCATCGAGTGTGTCTTTCGAGAGATATGGCAATCGTCTTGAAATCATTTCAACTAAGTCTGTTGATTTATTTCATCAATTTGTGTGCTAGTAGCGTCGAAATCCGGAGCTATTGGAGGTGATGGTGGGGCACGAAGAGTAACATGTGAGGCCCCTTCCCTGAAGTCTATATCTTCTTCCTTTCTCTTAAGAAGAGCTCCTAGTGTTATCTCAAAGATAGTAGGTAACTCAATGCTGGAGTCGTAATGGATTATCAGTTTGAGTTTTCTGCAAGGAAATTATTGAAGTGTCAATGTATTGGTAAAATCGGAAATATTTAAGTAGTTACTGTTGGTGCTAGAGCACCACGATCATTTGTTTTGATGATAACAAAACACGTGTTATTTAACATTTGCACTTGGAGTCTTAGATTTCAGGTCAATTGCAAATGTAGACGTGTTTAGACGAAATTCGAGCTCGCATCCAGGATGAATTGGAGGAGCTTGATGGAGAACAGAGGGGATTCGCGAGGAGCGATAGATTGAAGATGGAAGGACAAGAAGAATAGGATATAATTCTGTTTATCTCTTTCTTGTACTCTTGTCTTTATTTTTTCTTTCTCTTTATTTCCTTAAAACATTATGTTAAAGAGCCTCAAAGTACCCTAACAGTAGTCCTAGGAACACCGGCACAACCCTATGATACTTAGTTTTCTGTAGAGAACTTAGAAAACCAATATAGGGTTCAAACAGCACTTCCAGACGTCTAATTCCCAAATCAGACGTCTGATAAAGTGTTTTAAGACGTCTGACTGTTGATTTAGACATCTGATAACATTTAGGATGGATAAGTTAGTTCTGTCTGATGAAATCAGACGTCCAGACCTTAGACCGAACGTCTTAGGAGACGTCTGATGACTTTGCCAGACGTCCAATTAGTGGACCGTTGGCTCTCTTAGCATACACTCAGGGATATGACCATTAGAGCCTTATCAGACGTCCTTAAGCCCTTCCAGACGTTTGATAATTGACCGTTTTGCCTCGACTGACCTGAAAATCTCTTCTCAGAGATTTTCTAGCCGTTGCAAATCCATTCCCACGAAAAAGTAGGTTTCCAGACATCCAGACATAGTGCTAGACGTCCTGTATGTCGTCTGATGGACTTGCGCTAGAACCCTGTTCAGATCTGATCCAAGTCAGGAAGAGACCCGCCCAAAATCAGACGTTTGACCTTATTTTCAGACGTCTTAAAGTGATCTTCCAGATGACTGATGCTAGAATTAGACGTCTGATAACCCTGTCAGTGCAATGATTGTTCCTGATTTCGGGCTGATTCTCTTCGGCTTAGTACCCAACGGCTATGGAACCTTTCCTAAGCCTTCCAAAGCCTTCCTAAGGCCTCTATAAATAGAGGGGAACCTTTGCAACACAAAAACACACCTAAGGAACATACTTTCTACCATTTTGTGTCTTTCTTGCTCTCAAAGCTCAAGTTCTACATCTTGAGAGTATCAAGCCTTCGCGTACCCGCTCTCCCGCCGTAGTTCACGAGAGTGAAGTTGCGCCGTCGCGTGGCTCACGCATCCATGTCGTCGACACACTCCTTTCAAAGGGAAGCATCCTAATTCCTATAGAAGCTTAGGTTAAAAATTACTTTGTTGGCTCTATAGGATTACTTGTTTACTTTATCTTTGTTATTTGGTTGGGTATTCGCTTTGCGAATTCCCGTCTCCTTCGAAGGACAAAATCCTTCTCGTGAAGAGAAGGGGTTGAGGAACGCTACCCTCGCACTTGTAGCATGGTTGTATTTGAGGTTGAATCACCCTCGTTTAAAGTGATTCGCTTAGGGGATTTTGATCAACTTGGTTGATCGGAAAATCCTAACTCGAGAGGGTTAGGTGGTGGTTTTCACCCGGTTTGGATTTCCACCTAAAAAATACTTGTGTACTTGTGTGATTGTCTATTTTGTGAGATTGTTTATATTTCAATTTCGCATTTTTTACGTCACGCTGATCTCACCCCCTCCAAGTAGGGAAATTTCAGTTACAACCTCTTACCTCAGATTAGCCATGTAGATCCTGGTGGGCTTCCACCTCCGATTAATCTTGAAAGGCCTAAGAGGGTTCTTGCATAGGTTATTGCATGAAAAAATTTGAAGTGTGTCAAAATTTGATAAAAATGGAATTATGAAAATCATGTAAACTTTATTACTTGAAATGTGGCCAATAGATCATGGTGGGATTTCACCTCCAATTGATCCTGAGAGGCATGGGAGGGTTCTTCTTGCATATGTTGCTGCATAAAAAATTTTGAAGTGTGTCAAAAATTTGATAAGAATGGAATTATGAAAATCCTCTAGACTTATATTACCTGAAATGTGACCTATAGATCCTGGTGAGGTTCCACCTCCGATTGACCCTGAAAGGCATGGGAGGGTTCTTCTTGCATAGGTTACTGCATAAAAAATTTTGAAGTATGTCAAAAATTTCATAAGAATGGAATTATGAAAATCCTGTAGACTTATATAATTACCTGAAATGTGGTCGGTAGATCCTGGTGGGGTTCCACCTGTGATTGAGCTTGAGAGGCCTAGGAGGGTACTTGTTACATAGGTTGCTGCATGGAAATAATTAATGAGAATTCCCAAGTTCATGAGAAAGAGACTCAGAAGTTTTTAGCTCATAAGGGGATTGTCGATCATAGGGATGTTACACCTCCATTAGATGTTTCTGCAAGAGAAAATTTTAATTCATGTCAATATATTGATACCAATCTAAATATTATATTTAGTAGAATGATTTTACCTGTAGTAGGCCATCTTGTTCCTGGGGTGGTTGTGCTTCAAGTGGTGGGTGTAAGGCCTTTGGTGGAAGGTTTGACACCTTTGGTGGTGGGTGTCGGGCCTCTGGTGGATGGTTTACAGCCTCCAGCATAGGATCAGGATCATTTCCCTGTACCGTCCCATTTCCTCTCCCACGCCCCCTTCCTTGCCTTTGTCCTCTGCCACGTCCTCGCCCTCAGCCGCCGTCGCCTCCCAACCCTCCTACAGGTTCATCATCCACACTGTCTGGTGCTTGAGACTTAGGGGGTTTGAAATGATGTGTTAGTGTGATACTGTTTATCCCTATTGCTTGACAAGCAAGGTTATTAATGCATGAAAAGTCAGGGTGCATGCATCATCTCGAGAACTCGAACCCACATATGGAACTACAAAAGGAAACGATAATGTCTACGAAATTAAATGAGAAGATATATAATTAACAAGCATTATTTTATAACTGTTATCTCAATAGGAAGAAGAATTGTATGGCCTTCTAGTATGGCCTTCTTGCATGCACACACAACAATGTATCCATCTCGTTGTAGATACGAGACGACTTCGGTCGTCCTTAATCTTGTTTATTCTCTTACCAAGGGATGTGCTTTTGAAACATGTACGACTGCCAAGCTTTAGGATCAGGTATTGGCTCGAATTTTCCATTGTATATTAAAATTTGTTACTCCTAGGTGTACCAATGGGTGACAATTGTACATATGTCAACACGTCTAGATGTCAACACTGCACATATATGTGAGCATGCGATTCTATATGTTTGCCACTTTTTGCAAGTACGAGTCGCATTCCTTATGTCTTCTTTGTGAAAATTCCCACCTTTCAAACCACATGGTGTCTCACGCCTACCAATGAAAACTTCATAGTATGGATCAGGAATCCTATGAAAACAAGTAAGGTTATGATTTCTCCCTATATTCATCAGATTTTCGAGCATATCATTTGCATATGTGGTATATCTCTCATTTCTACCCATTGTTGCATATGCTTTTTCACGGTGTTTGTTAAAGTATGCAACACAATTGTCGTATGTTTTTCTAACTAAGACACATATAAGCAATGCCCTTGCTTCTTTGGGAACTGCATTAGAGCTCTCGCTCAAATTTGTCGTCATATTCCCAAATCTATAACCACCATCAAAAGCCATTGTCTATTATTACTTATCAATCCCACATTCGTCGAACCATGTAAAAGCATCTTTGCTAATTTTTCTTAATGTATTCATGCAAAATTTCCATTTTAGTTGTGAAGATTGCAATGCAGCCCTCATTACCAACTTCTTTACATGCACATTCTTTTGAGACGAGTTAAAATTGCTTGCAATGTGACGTGCACAAAACCTCCAATGTATACGATGTAACCCAACATCATCACTAGCAGCTACAGCAAACATCCCCCCATGATGATCAGAAATAATACAAATTGGATCTTTCCAATTACGGATTAGATAATATCTTACTCTTTTAAGAAACCAAGACCATGTGTCTGTAGATTCTTCATAGACAATAACGAAAGCAAGAGTCACAATATGTTGATTAGCATCCACGCCACATGCAGTCAACAGCTTATGCTTGTATTTACAGTAAAGATGTGTGCCATCAATAGAAATAACTGGCCGACAATGGTTAAACGCTTCAATGCACGGTCCGTATGCCCAAAAAGCTTTCAGTAAGACCACGTCATTTGTGTCATTGATATCAACTGATTCTAAATCTATGAATGTCCCAGAATTTGAATCTCTAATGGCATGTAGAAAATATGACAACTCTTCATAGGACTTGTCCCACTCACCATACACCAATTCAATAGCTTTTCATTTTGCATCCCAAACCCTTCTTGTAATTGTATACTTGAATTTCTCATCAATTACCTCAAGTAAGAAATTCACCTTAACCAAAGGTGACCTTTTCACATAACCTATTAGGTATCGCCTCATGAAATTGCAATCGAGTTTAGGGTGATCTTCATTGTCTTGAATATAGCCACAAGTGTGTTGATCATGCAAAGTGCTTAATACCCATTGTTGATCAAAGGTTCTAAAATGATCACGCAATCTCCATGTGCAACCTTCAGATTTACATGCACATATCAATGACCAAACATTTCTATTTGACTCTCGAACTTCAAAATTCACATGACACTCAATGTGAAATTTCTTAATTGCAAACACCAAGTCCTCCTTGGTTTTAAATGTCATCCCCTTGACCAGTTGTGTATTTGGATAACTCATTCTAGTACGGGAGCATTCATTAAAGTCATTTCTTTCAAGAGGAGCTAGCAAATCACCATAAAATAAAACATCTCGATCCTTGGGTAACTGATTACTGTCATGCCTACTTCCATAACCAAACTAACGCACCCTCCTGTTATGAGTTGAGACATGAGATGGAGTATTTACCTGGACATTCTCTCCCTCGTTCAACTTATCTTCTTCGTCTGTGTCATTCTCATGTGGTGAGCCACAAAGGTTATCAACAACTTGAGAAATGTGCCTTACCCTACATTCATTTTCGGCAACTGTATGTTCTGCTTCATTTTCCCTGTCAAGGGGTACATCACCCATATCATTTTCATTTTGAACATTAAGTGGTTCGAGGGGAAGTCCTGAAATAGATATCTACCCATCAGGTACGTCACATTGTTCTTGTAGAGGTCGTTGCAGTGATCGTTCCACATTCAGTGATTGAGGTGTACGAACATCCCCACCTCCGACATCAATGTAAAGCTCGGTAAATATCTTTCCTCTCCAGGCCTCAATTGCCCAATCCATCATACATTGAAAATCATTGTCATCGCCCACAATGGTCAAACAAAAATTAGTACCTCCACAACGGGGAAAGCGATGACTAATCTCCACTCGATTACTCCCACGAAAAATACCTAAAGTCAAGCAAATCTTACCCAATAAATCTTCAAATCTCCAATTCGTATATATCATTATCCTCTTATGTGGATCCCTGTCATACTGCACAATGTTTGCATTCCGGACAATAGAACCACCATAATAGACTAAAGCCAACACAAATTCAGTCATTTCAAATAACCTGAACAAATCGTAAAATTAAAGGGATTAAAAGATAATTTGTATAAACAAGAGAGTCACGTATGTATTACACATCTTACAAATTTCCTAACACCTACAATCAACACTTTCATCCGATGTTAACTTCAACCTTAAAATTTCGATACCCTAATGAGTATTCAAAGAGTACCTCGATTTCGCAAACGTCCTAACACATACAAAATTATATCCAATAAAGCTAACAAAAATGATACCTTACTCCAAACAATATAATTAAAATTAACAAACAATGATTAATATATATAGCATTCAATCTTAAGATAGGGCACAAATAGTGGTGGAAGCATGCTTGGGCTCGCGGGGAAGGAGATCGGCAGCAGCTACAGCAGCACGGCCGAATGAGGTGCAGCAGCAATTCAATGGCCAAAGGCGGCGGCAGCGGAGGCAGCTGAGGTCGTCCCACTAATAGCAGTAGCAGCAGGGGTGGAGGAGATGGCCGAATTAGCGGCAACGGCGGAGCTCCCCAAGGTCGTAGCGACAGCGAAGATTGACAGAGCAAGTTGCAACAACAGCAGCAGCATAGAGGTCGTCGGAGCTCTCGCAACAACAATAGCAAATGGAAGGGGAGGAGAAGGGAAAGGGTGCGGGCGACGTATAAGAGGCAAACTCGCCTCTTCAAGGGGTGAGTTATATATAAACCAAACTGGCCTCTTGAAGAGGCAAGTTCCTCAAAGAACAAGGTCGGGGAAGCGAAACCAGAGGGGTTGGGAAGTGGGAAACTCACCTCTTGAGTTTCATATAAACTCGTAGTTGCGCAAACTCGCCTCTTCCAGAGCCGACTTTTCTACCATACTTAACGAATATAATTCCCTTGTATGGTAATTAAGGAATATTATTCTCTAATTACCGTACTGATGTAACATCTTTACACAACTTAAGATGTCTATTTATGCATGTTCTTAAGCATAGGATTGCATTGCATGCTATAAATATTGCATAACATGCATCATCTTGCATTTAGAGTAGTTTGAATAAAATTGAGGTTAATTGTCTCCTTTTATGTTCATGGACAGGGCAACTTTTTATCGGGGTCTCAGATCGAATATCTAACCGTACAGATGTGATCAGAGTGACGATTGGAGTTCAACGACTCAAAGATCGCCCTAATCAGATATCTGTAGCATCAGATAGTGACCGGGGAACCTTAGAAGATCAAGGGCCAAGATGGTGTGAATCCGCACTTCAAATGACAATGCACAGATGGATTCGTATCGACAATCGCAGCCTGACGGCGTAAAAATCGACTCAATCCGACAACCGTGGAACCATCTACATCATCCAGAAGATGGAGGGCCAAGATGGCACCATGTGGCACCATCTCAGCCGTCCAACCGGCCCTCAAGACCGCCGCTACCTCTCCAAAGGACATCCAGCGCAAGATCTGGGCTGTTGGATCTTCATGCAACGGCTCTGGATGCGTGCGCCTTAAAACCTCTCCGCGACCAACTCCCTGCCACAGTGCAACAGGCGAGTGCCTCATCGCGAGGCGGTGGCGAGAGTTCGATTCCTCGCGAGCGGGCGAGCGGTGCTGGAGAGCGAGCGCAGGCGAGCGTCGAATCGCGATCGAACGGCTCTACGCACCCGATAGCGCTCACGCACTATTGCACGTGCGGCGATGACGCGGCATTGCACGTGATGGGGCGCGCAGCACAGGCGGGCGAAGGCGCAATCTAAGCCGTTCGATCACGAGATCGACTGGACGTGCACTAGCGTTGAACGCACGGGCAAGCGAGCGGGCGCGCGCATGCCGCCCACTACGCCCACGTTCAGACCTTTAGTGACAGTTTTATCCGTCACTAAAGGTCCTGAATTAATGTTCTAAGAGTTGTACTGACCACATTGCCCCACTTCTTGCAACTATAATAGGAGACCCCCTCCACACGAAATTATCATCCCTTTCTTCTCTTCTCTCCCTCTCCAAAGCTCAAGAGAAGCTTGTCCCACACCCGGGATGCTTCTCACGAGATAAAGTCATATTTTCGTCCCCATTTCGGAAGCGGATCCTGCGACGACGACGACGTGCTGCCTCGTTCCCGTTCTTCATGCTTCGCCCTCCTTCGTCCTGCTTTGTCGTCCTTCGTCCAGGCGCCGTCTCGTCCGGCTTATCCTCCAAGCGACCGTCGAGAAGGATATCTCTCTCCCCATTCATTTTACTGCTTTCTAGAACAGATTTACTGCTTTCTAGAGTAGATTTACCACTTTCTAGTGTAATCATTTTCCTCCTTCTCGTCGTGATGTTTAGTGTAATGAACAATCCTTTCGATAATGAATTCCATGTGCATTATATATCTCTTTTGATTTTTGTTTCTATTATTCTCTCTCCCTTATTCTCTCTCTCTTCTATTTATTGTAAATAGTTAGATAGTTTTAATCAATTAATTTACTTCGTAAGAAATAAAATCAAACGTGAATTTTTTAAATCAAACGTCCGCCTCCCTGTGTTTGACTCGGAATTTCTATTTTGGTATAAATTTTATTTGTTGAACACGAGTTCTTCGCTTTCATACTACGACGACAGGTTTTTCAAAACCACACACGTTAGCGTAACAACTTGTTCGTTCAACATTTTGGTGCCGTTGTCGGGGAGGCGACGCTCTTTGATTTTTTTTTTCGCGTTTTCTAACTTACAAATCATTTACATCACTTCTCTCCATTCTTATTGTGATTGCAGGTACTCTTTTGAGACGAGCAAAAGTGGTAGATTGGAGTAAAGTACTGTGGAAGGTTTTGTAAGTTATCCCCCACCTCACACCCATTAGATTTCATTTCAACATATAATAACACAAACATCAATCAACTTAGGTGCTCTTATAAACTCTAAGGTTAGATTCTTTGTTGTTTAACACCCACACCAGCCCCAACCCCTACATTAAAAAAGAAAAATAAAAAAAATCTCACAGAGGTACACAACCTCATCTGATTTTCAAACTCAACCGGTAAACCAACCTTTGGAGCCGGTACACACATCCAAACACATAATTGAGTAGAAATCAGATTAGGTAATCACTTGTGTGCCTAATTAAGTGGTGCAACAGGCCAATTGTTTGAGTTGATTAGGCCGCACCACTTCAATTAGAATCAACTCATTAAGTAGCTGCCAGTTAGGTTCAACTATTATGGATTTACCAGGCACTCCACATTCTTTTTAAGCTTCAAAGGAAAACATCTTCACCTGTGCTTTCAAAACCTGGTGTGCCAACAAAACTTGTTTGAAAAAACCTAAAGTTATATCCTAAAAGCTACTAAGCAAGATTTGAACTCTAAAATTCACCACATCAAAAAAATATCTTACTTGAAAACCACTGGTTGTGCACGCACACACAAATCAATCAATCATTAAGGACACAACCCAGATAAAGGGCTCATCACATTCCAAAGTACATTCAAATCTAGCCCTAAATAAAATAGAGTAGACGTTGGCCTTAAGGATTTGACTCGTTCTTCAGAGCCCAGAACGAGATTATTTTCGATTAGTTTGTTTCTACCGTTCAATCTGATGTCTAGCTAGGGGAGCAGAATCAAACGATTGCGGCTGGGGGGTACACTAGGAACCAAAGGCGCAAGCCGAAGGAAGAACCTTCTCCCCAGCCCCTCCTTCTAACTGGTTGGATTGAACAGACAAAAGCAGATCAAATCATTCCATTTTCTCAAGACGGGTTTTGGGAGTATGTAGGTCTTTAGGCTAGCCCACTTAAGAACTTGTTTGATTGCTTGTATTGCAGGGCACCTTTCTTCCTCCCATTTATCATAAATCCTTCCACATATTATACGCATTCCCGCTCTTTCCCTCCGATTTTGAATTATCCTCAACATGACGATTATCCCAACTTGTACTGTAATCAACCATCAGTTAGTTGGGATAACTCGGATTGAGGATACAGTTCCGGACCTCCGTGTTTAGGGTCTAACCCTGAACACTTTAATTGTGATTTCTATCCTTCTCAGAGCCACATCGATTATAGATCGTCAACCTTTCATGAACAACCTAATACGATCTACAATCAAGAAGGATGCACTGATCCTTACCCATCCTTTGATTACATTGCCTTTAGGTCATCACCACCTTTTGAAAAATCTGAAATAACCTATTATCAGGAAGGGTATAACGAATCTCAATTCGTTAATTCCCCTGCATTGATCCCAAACCCGCCCAACCCTGAACCAACTCATTTGGTTCAGGGTAACCAGATTCAAGAAAAGGTTTTGACCAACTTGAGGAATATCATACAAACTTTAGGAGTTTAGCCAGCACCTTCCATTGAAAGATTGGAGCCCCTGATTCAGATGATTGATGATTTGAATATGTGTTTGTTGGATTGGCTCCAGGATGTTAAGGATAAGAACCCAGGTGAGTTTCTACTTGGGAAGTTGGGGAAATTGAGGATGAGATTTATGGTTGCTTTGATTCAATCGTGGGATGATTCCCAGGTTGAACCCTCTTCAGGAGAGCTAATTTCAGAACCCGCTCAGGCACCTGTTGGGGGGGACACGTGCTACGAGGCTGACCAGATTGAAATTAAAGCAACCAATTAGGGATGATCTGATTTTTTCACCTGAGATCTCTGAGCCAGGTACGAGGAAACGTATGTCTCCATGGACCAGAAAGTGACAGATGATTTTGGGACATACATTAATACGGATCTTGATTTCCTTGATTCTGATGGTGAAGATTCAAGTTGCGAAGTCTCACGCGAGTTTACAGAACACGATTTTAGTGAGACGATTGGGCCTGAGGAATCTGAAAGATCATTTGATAGCCCAAGAACTGAGGAAACTGATCCTATTAGGGCACTCATTACGGATTCAAAATCGCATTTTCTGGAGGATTCAATTCAATGTCGTGATTGTCAGTTACACCCCATTGAGCTTATCGATGATTCTATTTCTGAGATAATTGGACCCAAGTTAATTTTCATTCAGCCACATCATTTAGACTTGGAGATTTCAGATGGGGTGATTAATATACAAGAGGTCCGAGAATTTGACATGCTGAATGAGGAGGATAGGAGCCGGGAAATTTTGATTTGGGAAGTAAGTTCTGGAGGAAGTACAAGACTGAGTCGAAGGGTGACTATTAAGTTGAAACCATCAAACTAGGACCCTTACGACATTTATTTTGAGGATGTCAAACCCAAGCACACATTCAATGATTATCCTTTTGAGCTTGAATTCCCTGTAACCCGACTTTTTGGTCTTGGGTTGAATCCTCATAAATCGCAGGTCCGACCCTGCTTGCATACTGATTTTAGGTTTTGGGTAATTTTTATCCAGAACCTAAAATATTCTCGATTATGGGATATGGGTCTGCACCACAATCTGGTCCACATCTGTGGACATTTGCTGACAGGTCAGAAGTTTCTTATGTTTATTCTGATTCTGACCAGCACCTGTGAATTCGTTATTTCTCTTCTTTGTATAGTGTGCCTAGCTGAAGGCACTAAATTTAGCACATATACAGTTCTTTTTAGTTTTCATCTCGGAGCGGACCTGACATTCACGTAATTCAGGTGCTTTCTACGCTATTCCACTCTGTTTTATGTCTTTTTAATACAATGAGGACATTGTATTAGATAGGCATGGGGGGTGGATATTCATCTCTGAATTTATTCGTCGTCTCCATAGATTTGTTTTCTTTTATTAAAAAAAAAATTGTGGAATTAGGAAAGAGAACTTGGGTTTAAGAAAATTTTCAATATTAGGAAATACTACATTATGATTTGAACACAAAGACCCTTCAGGTCTTTGGACTTAATCAGCCTGTGTATCTACTAAAATGTGAATTTATTTTTCAAGTCCTCGCCAACCTAAATTCTATTTTAATTGGAGTAAATAAGTTGGGTGATAAGTACACAACTTATCAACCCACCTTCTGATTTGAGGGAACTTTGAGTTTCTAGCATCTACACACTTTCTTTACACTAACTCGTTGTTCGACGATTTTAATGAAAATTGGGTAGCTAATGAGCCTTCTAGGGTGATATGGCTGGCAAGTTATCGTGGGTAACAGCACATAGATAGGTTGTCCAGAGCCTAGTCACTGGACCTTTCTGTTTTTGCTGCCTTTAGGTAAATCTTAGACCAGGGAAGCCACCTACTTAAAAAAAAAATCAAAAAGAAAAGGAGAAAAGAGAAAAAAAAGAAATAAACTACACTTCGCCACAGGAGTATGGCTGGCAAGTTGTCGGTGGTAACAGCTCATCGACCGGTTGTCCAGAACCCCACTAAATAAATGCACTGAAAAATCCCAAAACACTTAGGAAGAAGTGGAGAAGTAGAATAAACCGGGGAAATATACACTGGATTCACCCTTGTGTTGACCCCATAAAAAATAAAAGTAGGGAGAAAGTTACCGGTTGTAAAGATACACCTTTAGGCAGAATTTTTTTTTCTTTTTTTTTAGGTCACCTAGAGGCGTAGAAATCCGAAGTCCGTTTTAACTGCCGGTCAACGAGTCTATCACATTAACAATAAGATGCTTAGAAATTAGGGTTCTCATCAAATCTTGGGTGAGTTGAATGGCCGTAGAAAGCCACTCTTAAACCCTAAAACTTGAAAATCCAAAAAAATTAGAAAAGAGGAAAAAGAGAAAAGGAAAATTTTCTTTGAATAAGGTGAGGGCTTGAGGCGGTCTGCATTTTGGCAGATGCTCGGGCACTGTTGTGTCTTTGAAAGTTCAGATCCTAAGTAGATAATTTCTTAATGATTAAAAATAACTCATGCCCAAATAATCCAACCTGATTCTTTTATAAATTGCATATAGTTTTTGCTAGGTACTAGCAAAAGATAGGCATGGGGGTATGATGTAAACATGTTTACACTACTTAAGATGTCTATTTATGCATGTTTTTAAGCATAGGATTGCATTAAATGCTATAAATATTGCATAACATGCATCATCTTGCATTTAGAGTAGTTTGAATAAAATTGAGGTTAATTGTCTCATTTTATGTTCATGGATAAGGAAAACCTTTTATCAAGGCCTCAGATCGAGAATCCAACCGTACAGATGTGATCAGGGCAACGATTGGAGTTCAACAACTCCAAGATTGCCCTAATTAGATATCTGTAGTATCAGATAGTGACCAGGGAACCTTAGCAGATCAAGGGCCAAGATGGTGTGAATTCGCACTCCAAACGACAAATCCGACAGCATGGATGGATTCAGATCGACGATCGCAGCCTAAGGTCGCGAAAATCGACTCAATCCGACAACCGTGGCACCATCTACATTATCCAGAAGATGGACGGCCTTGATGGCACCACGTGGCACCATCTCAGCCGTCCAACCGACCCTCAAGACCGCCGCTGCCTCTCCAAAGGACATCCAGCGCACGATCTGGGCCGTTGGATCTTCATCCAACGGCTGTGGATGCGTGCGCCTTAAAATGTCTCCGCGACCAACTCCCCTCCACAGCGCAACGGGTGAGCACCTTATCGCGAGGCGCTGGCGCGCGTTCGATTCCTCGCGAGCGGGTCAGCGGCGCGGGCGAGCGTCAGATCGCCATCGAACGGCTCTACGCTCCCGGTAGCGTTCACGCGCAATTGCATGCACGGCGAAGACGCAACATTGGACATGATGGAGCGCACAGCGCAGGCTGGCAAAGGCACGATCTAAGCCATCCGATCTCACAATCGGACGGCTGAGATCGGCTAGACATGCGCGAGCGTTGAACGCGCGGGCAAGCGAGTGGGCGCGCACATGCCGCCCACTACGCCCACGTTCAGACCTTTAGCGGCAGTTTTATCCATCACTAAAGGTCCTGAATTAATTTTTTAAAAGTTGTAGTGACCAAATTGCACCCACTCCTTGCACTATAAAAGGAGACTCCCTTCACACGAAATTCTCATCCCTTTCTTCTCTTCTCTCCCTCTCCAAAGCTCAAGAGAAGCTTGTCCTACACCCGGGATGCTTCTCACAAGATAAAGTCAATTTTTCGTCCCCCTTTCAGAAGCGGATCCTGCGACAACGATGACATGCTGCCTAGTTCCCATTCTTCCCACTTCGCCCTCCTTCATCCTGCTTCGTCCTCTTTCATCCAGGCGTCGTCCCGTCTGGCTCGTCCTCCAAGCGATTGTCGAGGAGGATATCACTCTCCCCATTCTTTTTACTGCTTTCTAGAATATATTTACTGCTTTCTAGAGTAGATTTACCGCTTTCTAGTGTAATCATTTTCCTACTTTCTCGTCGTAATGTTTAGTGTAATGAACAATCCTTTCGATAATGAATTCCATGTACATTCTATATCTCTTTTGATTTTTGTTTGTATTATTCTCTCTCCCTTATTCTCTCTCTCTTCTATTTATTGTAAATAGTTAGATAGTTCTAATCAATTAATTTACTTCATGACAAATAAAATCAAACGTGAATTTTTTAAATCAAACGTCCACCTCCTTGTGTTCGACCCGGAATTTCAATTTCGGTATAAATTTTATTTGTTGAACACGAGTCTTCACTTTCATAATACGACGACAGGTTTTTAAAATCAAACACGTTAGTGTAGAAACTCGCTCGTTCAATATAGTAATTAAGGAATATTATTCCCTAATTACCGTACTTAGGAAAATTTTTCCAAAGGTGCCACCTTTGGGCCAAGGAAGCAGAGGGGTTTAAGGTGCGAGGGCGAGCGGTGATTGTTGTAGTGGTAAGACAACGTTGTTTGGGTGGCGAGGGTGTCATGCGGGGAATAAAATTTTGATGTGTACCAAAAATAAAGGAACAATAGTTGGCACTAACATGTAGTGGTTGTTTATTAGTATAGGTGGAGGGGAAGGCTGCAAAAGGAAAGTAACTCTCCTCCAATGAACTATGAGTCCAAAGCGTGACTGACAATGAGACTACTAATGGGAGGAAGAGGGGTCATCAAAAGAAACGGTTAAGTAAACAAATCTCAACCCTGCACAACAGGATTAGGATCCACACTTTGATTTGTCTTTTGGTTAAAGTCACATGATCGCTATAAGATACAAAATTTCTATTTTTTTTCTTAGAAAATAGACTTCGAGCATCAATCTTCACTTATCTCTCATGTGGTATTAAAATTTGATAATTTGTAGTAACTTATTATATAAGACTGCCAAAAAAAAGCTGAGACTCAATTGGCGTAATTTGCACTTACCTCAATAGATTTCAGTCGGGCTCAACTTTGATTAGCTGAAAGCCAATTCAAGTTTGAGTTTAATAAGCCTAATAAGTCGGACCCGGCTGAATTCGATGATGGCTTGGATTCGACGAGCATATAAATCGTATATAATATTTGTACTTGTCATTAACACCGTATATAATTTCAAAAAGAAAAAGTGCAATGTTTCCAGCTTCCACCTCCCGATCCCGAACACACATGGATCACCACTCCAATCACCGATGGCAATTTAAAGTGTCATTTGCTAACTCTTGGAATGCATCTATAAAAAGAGAACGAGCTCAAATATTTCAAAACTACCAAAGATGATTATAATTATCTCAATTTGAGTATTTTATAGGAGAATTGAGTGTGATATTTGTAATCACCTTCATATTAGTGGGCCGCAAGCAAATGTTTCTTACCAGAACATACACCCTCCCTATGGTAGTTACTTTCATCTCTCTTCCATTCTTTTAATTCCTCGTCGACTTGCATGATACTGGATGGACTCTCTCATTTTGACCTCTAAAAGGTATTCTAACTCCAAGTGCCCACATCAACTAACATCATCTGTCGGAGATCTCCATTTAGAAATTTCTCACGTCTTTTAATTTGTTTAATTTCCATCATATGTCACCTAGGCATTATCCCACCAGCATAGCCAAGACCAAAGACAACTCTTCTACAGATGGCCCTACCATTGAGCTCCCAATTCGGATTATCACATATGATGATTAGATCCATACAACCTTCTCAAACCATGGAGTAACTACCAAGAAGATAAGGAGAGTCTGCGAAGAAGCAACGTTACTCTATTGAACCATCAGCCTACGCATGACTGACCACGGAGCTCATGATTATTTTTTTTTCCAAAACTTATGCAACTGATGATTTAGTGTTGTATAAAACTACACTCAACAAGCTTGCAAACCGAATTGCATGATGAAAATAGTTCTCATATATGAAGTAGGAAGGTTTGGACTCCGACATTCCACAAGCTTGCATACTACTTCGCTGTAAGATAATGCATAGAAACAGAAGTGAACATTACGAAGCAAGTTGATTAAATGATCCGGTGGCTTCAAGGGCCTCCCACGTCATAAAACAGAATTCAAATATTGCCTCTAGAAAAGAAGGCATGCAACTGAGCCCAGAAAGTGATTTGCTCGCTCTTGATCGAGGAAGCGACAATTAAATCTTGCGCACGATCATATGAGACCTAAGCATCAACACCTTCTTGGTAATGTAAACTACATTCCTTCACCGTTATACCCATGGTGAGCTACACTCATTTACAGCTATCACAGAGTACGATTTAGCAATTAACCAATATCAACTTAACCTTGCAATGAGCATTCTCCTTGAGAATATTGGGAAGCTTTGACAGTTTGCTTTATCATTTGTATACATCACCTCGAGATGAGCTAGCTATTTAGGTTTAAGAAAAATGCAAAAGTCAAATATATTTTTAAATACATTGACATAACACACCAATATAAAATCACCATAAATCATTTTACATCGGTATAAAATCATCTAAAATCACTTTACACTAATATAAAACCACTCCATAATCATTTTATACCGATGCAAAACCATCAAAAATATTCAAAATCACTTTAAACCAGTAAAATCACTCCATGACCCTTATCAACGCATTGGAAAATGCATCGCATGATGTATTTTTGTACGTTTTGACTTAACCCTATTCAAGAGAAGACCATATGCTAGTCATTCCATATCCCTGCAGGAGCCTAGCTTATCTACAGCCAAAGACATGCAACGATTACAGATTTGAACCTGTTTGAAGGGTGTAGAAGAAAAACAATATTTGTATCGCACACAAATGCAAATTCTTTTGCGGACAGATCCACAAGAATCTCGCATGCCCAAAGAGCACGGAGCCCAGACATGGAAGAACCACATTACATCCTACATTGTTTTTGCCATTTATCATGGATACTCCTCACCAATTTGAAACATACGACCATTCACCCAATCATCAAAACAATTCACAAAGATCCCTGTCTCACTTCTTTGATTACAAGATAAAGTCAATCAATAAGACCATCCATGGAAATCTCCATTAGGTTAGACAAGATCTCCCCTTCTGCAAACTTGCATCAAATGTGCTAAGCAAATAAGGTTCGTTGATTTGATTGAGCAAAGGCATCAAAAGTGGCATATCTTCCAGCACCCAAATGCATAAAGCTGTAGCAGGCATTCTCATGATCATGGAATCAATTTCACTACCATCCATCGTGCATCATAACATTGAGGGAGTTCCAACAGCAACAACATCGAGGAAATTAAATGAGGGGCATTTTTCAGTGACATACCCTCAGCGTACCAGAGATCAAAAACCGATTCTCAGTGCTCTTCAAGGGAAAGCTTCAAATCTCCTAAAATCCAACGGAAGAAAGATATGAGTATATGAATAATAAAAGCAAGTAGAGGTTCTACCAAGTTCACGCACAATAGAAGCCTGGTAATAAGCTAAACGAGCAATAGTATATACGTTAAGTTGGGAACTTTGCCAGCTCACTGAGAGGTTTTTGTCAATAGGTTACCTGCTCCAGATTGACAAAACTAAAGCCGGCCTGCTAAAACTTTCCCAGGTTACTAAGAGCATGGATTAACCAAAGTAATTAATATTGTTGAATAAGATAACTTGCAAGTTGCAACCCATATGGCAACAATTTCTATCTCATATATGAAATTTTGCAGCCAATAGCTCTCACAAATTACACCAATTACCCCTCGCAAAAAATATATATTAACCCCAATAACAGGCAACAGCTCAAATGTCTTGCTTGTTGACAAACTTATTTAAATCAGTTACAAGACAAGGAGTTTTTTCCAGAATCTTCATAGTTGCAAATAACATAGCAGCTGCCAGAAATATCACCACTTGTGATATAAACCACAAGATACTTCACGAAACAAAATAAATAAATTTGATATAAAAATGTCTTGGGACCAGGTTATACATCATTTCAGATGCCTTTGCACTTATTAAAGTTGCCAGAGAACATATATAACCAACTTATGGACAGCTTAATCAATGTTTATTTGGCCAACAATTTCACCTGATCTCTTCTCTACTTTAAGCCAGACAAAAACAAGATCAAACCATGCATGCTCTTTGATTTTATGAGCCAAACATTCAATTCCCATTCCTAAAAAGGCTTGAGAAAACATTTATACGTTAAAAATGCAAGTAGTTAATAAAGAAAGAAGAGTTGATGATCAATGACTTGTTTCTCCGGTACATCACAAATTAGATGAAAGAAAAATAAGAGATGGGAAGTGGTTAGAGTATTTAGCAGTAAAGGTATAATGCAATAAATTAGAAAATAAAGAAAATTTGACTGCCATCTTAAAAGCTCCTTTTCTAGGAACATATAACAGATTTTTAGTGGAGACATAGCAGCCCTATAAAAGAACCTCTACAGAAAAAGGCAACTTTTCTATCCCATTCTATGTGAAAAATCAGCAATTGCAAAATGTTATTTACAGAGCTTTGCAAAGGTATTTACAGAACAGACCTCCACTCTACGGCTGAAGTTTACAATGAATCCACTTATCACCATTTGTAGATGGTCATTTCTTTTTCCTTTTATGTTTCGCCTTAACAGCATCTCTCAAGCTCTTTGGACTGCTTGCTTTGGGAGGCACACTAGAATCTAAAGTAGAAACAGCATCCAAGTTCATACTTACTTCCTCCATGGGGACTTTATTTGTCTGTTCAGCATCCACAACAACTTGTTGAACGGGTGACTTCGCTGAACCTGGACTCACAAAAAAAGGGTGCAACAGCAAGACATCTACTTAAGCACTCACAGTCATATTAAAAGATTAATGAAACTACATGAACGGTTTGAATGTCGATTCAAGTATCAGCTTTCTGTGTTGTAACCCTATGGAGAATTCACAAAAATTAGAAATAATAGTTAAATTTGTTAACTGAGGCAGCAGTTTTTAAAACACTACCACTGGTGGAATCATGGCACAGTGCAATTACAGTCCTATCATAACTGATCAGAAAAAGGAGAAACCTTGGATTTGTAATGGCCATGCAAAATCCTGTCCAATATATATAGATATATCAAATGACTTGACTGTAATGACGGATTAAATAGATCATGTTAACCTATATTACTGAACAGGTCCAAGTTTGCACCTTGAACACAGGACTACATAGAAGATCCTCCGCTAAATTTCTCATAACATGACTAGCTAAAATAGTAACTCCAACTCTAAAAACCCAAGATTTAAAGGGCAATATCACCATTTCCTAAGTACAACAGTGGAGTTTGATATAGGATTTCATTGTTCATTAAGTTCCAAGTCCTTTTCCTTAATGCTTGAAAGTTGAAATCCCAGTGTTGCCAGTTCCATGGTTCAGGAAACATAAATCATCCACGGAAAAATTTACATGTATGTCTTGCCCAACACAAAAGAATTGTTCAGAATCTAGAAATCCCAGACATTTTTGCTTTCAAGGTCACACTACCATGTGAAATTAATGGTTGCCTTAAAAGATCTGAAGAAGCCCCTTTAGTGTATGGATCCCTGCAACAAGGAACAAAACAAAGTCTAGGTTAAAGAACAATGCAGGAAACATTGTACATCAATAAATCCTTGTCTAACATTTGTGATCAGTGGGTAATGAGATTTTTGAAATGTTAATATAATTATTTGAAGGCCCACCAATTCGAAGCAGCAGCAATAAAAGTTTGGGCTTTATGCTTGTCAAGATCATTTTCTTTCTGAGAAGGAGGATTGAAGCTGGATCTACTACAAACATCTTCACCTCTATTCTGCTTTAAATCATCTTCCTTGGAAAGCTGCCTTCGCATTTTATCCATGTGGCTCTCACTTATGTTAACATCCTGTATGTTAACTTCAACAACCTTTAATGCCAAATTATGCTTTACCTTCCTCGCTGTTCTTTCATTGTCACACAATTCTACCTTCAAAACCATGCAACAGAGACTCAGAACGGCATCAGAGAAGGAAGCTTGAAAAACTAGAAACACCATCTCATGTTGTCACTTTCATTTTTCACAGGAATATAAAATAATTTAACAAGTTACCCACAATACAATAGCTTTTTAAATAAACTAAAATAAAATAGCTTATTCCCTAAACTATCATTCAATCTTCTTTGCCGCTACATAATTAGCATATCAGCAGTATTGCTTCTAGATCAAAACATTCATAGATGACGCGTAATGCTTTTATCAATATATTCGAATTGAAAAAAATAATTAAAAAATCCACACACAAATCCGGCAAAAGATTTGCAGATCAAGGAACTGGGTAGCAAAACGGGTTCAGGAACTAGCAATCATCTATCCATGTTTCCAAGAAATTATGCCATCAGTTTCACGGCCTCTATGAAGCCATTCTTTTAGCACGTCTCCCATTTTATTGACCATTCTTTAACCAGGTCTACCATTTTATCAATCTTAAACGTATCCTAGAAGTGAATATCTCCATTTCTAAGATTTTAAATATATTTATAAGCAAAAACCAGCTTTCCTCACATCCTAAAAATCAGAGATGTAAAAACAAAGTCTAGACAAGAGAATATACCGGGAAGTTTTCTGACCTACCTTCCAGGTTCCTTGCAAGAGGAGTAGAGAATAAAGTGATTTATTTTGCCATACATGTTTCTTGTTGCTACTTTACTATTACTTTATGGTTGAAGGAATAAAAAAGAAAGAGAGGTTTGATTGTTGTAAGAAATGAAAATCAAGAAGTCAGAGGTAAAGTGCTTGGATAAGATCTCTTATCGCTTACCCAACCAGACACAGGATACGTTCTTATCTCACCTCACAGTCCAGCATCTGTACCTCATAAAGGAAAAGTCTTGGCTATCTTTATGACTAGTTGGCATGGATGCATCCAAGTGTAAAAAGGCCAATATAGCTTCCATTTCTAGGCCATGATCACTGTTAGATTCTCCCAAATACACTAATTTAAATTCTAAACCTTATACAGCAATAAGCATATGCCAAGAGATCTCTTAACTGGTTTAAAAGGCATCCCACAACATAAGGTCCAATCCATTATACTGACTGCATGTACCCAGTTATATTCTCCAATATACTAATTTAAATTTTAAACCCTTTACAGCAATTACCAAGCCATGAGATCTCTAAACCAAATGGCAACACCCTTCAGGAGGGACAAGAAAGGGAGTAAATACTGGCTTGCTTCTGAACAAGTGTGCTTTTTTCACATTTTTCTATGATTCACCTTTCTACTCCATGTTCCATTCCATGGAGCAGTGGCAGATCCCCCCTCCCCCCCCCCCACAAACAAACAAATTTCGTGGTTGTCATCTGATCAATTGGCTCAGACATCCACTCATGCCTGCCTATTCTGTCCTGCCATAAATGGAATGGCTCTCTAAGTTATATTGCACCTTGACCTGAGCTCCCAGTCACTTTTGTTTGCATGAAACCCACTTTCTTTGCCAATACAGCAGGGCAGAAGGGAGTTCACTCTATGCCAGACCTAGGTGGCCTGGGATAGCTTTTCAGGAAGCTTGTTCCAATTGCACTCACAGCCCAGCAGCATGCCAGCGGTCCCAAGAATTATCCCATTCCCTAGTTCAAAAAAGGCTTGGTTAGATGCAGGACCTATCCCACGTGGAGCAATATGGATCCCACAACCTCTCTTTGCATACACCCTGAGATGCTTGATGCCACTTCATCAGCTAGTATTACCCACACTTTCATGTCTCTCAGTGTGGTCAGCACGGGATGTTTCCAAGAAGAGAAGTTGTCAAAGTTGACACCCATTCTCCTTAGTTCAACCAAGGTTCCTAACTGCACACATGAATTTTGGAATCAGTCATCTTTCTATCAAGGGGGAGTCAAGTGAGCATCTCAGTGGCAGGATTTAATATTTGGACCAGATAAGAGTTCATGCCACCCATCTTGAGGTGGTATTGTTTAGCGGAATAAGGTTATTTATTCCACTTTTGATTTGCTTAATTCTGGAACTTGCCAATTCCAAAATTAAGCCCTCAATTTCAAAATAAATGTATTCCACCTCAAGGGTGAAATTAGTTTATTCCTCGCAAGAATTCCCTCATTCCACACTTAATTCCTTGAAGTGATGTATGACTTACTCAAACACCAGATTCCATTGTTCATTCCACTTTTTACCAATTCCTTTATTTATTCCACTTAGCTAATTCTACTAACTAAATGCTAGCCGGAAGCATGGGAGGCATGGGCCACAAGTTGCACATAGGCAACAGAAGAATTCTCAACATAAATATGCACACTGCAGGTTCAACACACAGCTCTAGAGCCCAAGATACCATTGAGGGAGAGATTTTCTTGGCATTCCTTTCTTTTTTGGAAAAGAAAAAGGATCATTGGAGGTCGGCAGTCATCAACTCCATTATCACCCTATATATATATATATATATATATATATATATATATATATATATATATATATTGTGAGTAGAAATAAAAATGTGTCACAACCTTTCTTACAACACTGTTAGTCGTCCACACCATTTCCTTGGAGCCAAGTTCACCACATCACATGCCTTTAACAAAATCAAAGTATCAACATGCATGCCACTTCTGAAAGCCTCCCAAAATACCTCCATAGAATCAGGAAAATTGATTGGAACCAGATTGCCCTAGCCAAACCACATGTGAAGAAAAAGTGTGCATCACCCTCTTCCCTTGCCTCAGAGACAAATTGGCATCCATATCATGATCCCAACGCTTCCTCCTCATCTTCGTGACCAACCACCCTCTTTTAAAGCGCCACAAGAAAATCAACTTAAGGAGAACCTTCATTTTCCAAATAGCAAAGCAATCCATCATTGTCCCCATATCTTCCAATGTTGTGTCACAGCAGAGGATTTTGTAAGCCTTTTTACCGAGAAGGGACCCTTATCCCATTGCAAGGAGTCAAGGATGTCAACCTTGGGGCAGAGGTCCTATCTCACGGCAAGCAACATCTATATTGCATCAATGATCTCCAGGGGTCAAAACACCTATATTGCATCAATGATTGAAATGTCATCAGCGCCAGCCAAATGCCACATCTTGGACATACAACCATTTCAAAATGGTGCAGGTGTTGATTTACATGTACACCGACGAAACTTCAACCATTTAGATGAAATTTGGACCATTTTGAGGAAATTTTGACCATGCCAATGAAATTTCGATGAATGGTTTTGCTCCCCATGAATTTATGCAACAACATGTGAATTTCATGGAATTATGAGATTTGAATTTGTCGAATTGGATGCCATGTGATTAGGTTTTGTGAAGGCTAATAGGATGTGTGCTTGTTTAGATCGAGTATGTGGATCCAGGTAGCTGCCGTTGGTAGATCATTTGATTGCTTGAGATTTTCACGCAATTAAATTGCTTCTATGGTTTCAGATCAGTAACAATTAGTGATATAATTAAGCTACATTTAAGATCCACCATGGAAGGATATGACATATTCAATAACATGAAAACTATGTTCAATAGTTGTAGATGCCATATGGTCATCGATGCATAAATTAAGAAAAGGCCACTACGACTGGTTGAATTCTTTATATATTTGTAACATATTTTTGGCACAAGATCCATTTGGACAATGATTGGAATTGTTTACCATATTTGTAGGTGATGCCTAGATCCTAAGATGCCATACCTAAACTTCAAAGTGGATAATAATTGAACCATGGTACTACAACACGGGAATCAAGAAATATGAATGGTCATGTGAACTTTGCAAACTGGTATATTTGAATCTTTTATCTTTACATGTCTCAATTCAATTCATATCATAATTATTTAATATTTGATTCTTAAACGTGAACATGATACACTACATGTTGCATATGAATATTAGGATATTAAATTCTTATTATTATACAAAACTTTTTAAACTTGTTATTTTCTTGAAATTGTAATCATTTTGACTATTTCTGATGTTTTTGTTGGCATGCCCCCGATGTGCCTTCGAAATGGACTATTTTCTGTAGGTTCTGATGGAGGGGAATGAGATTTACATGATAAATAAAACAAAAGAATAATAAACAATCTCCCACAATCAACAATCACAAGAACACAAAAATTTTTAGGTGAAAATCAAATCTGGGCAAAAACCACAACCTAAGCTTCTCGACTTAGGATTTTCCAATCGACCTAGTCAATCAAATCCACTAACGTACTACTTAAACGATGGTAATACAACCTCTTACAACCACGCTACTTTGAACACGGGTAGCGTACCTCAAACCCCTCATCTTCACGAGAAGTATTTTGTCTCGAGAAGGAAACGGGAATTCGCAAGACGAATACCGAACAAAAACAATATAACAATATCCTATAGAGCCTCAAAGTAAATATCATAAACTTAGCTTCTATAGGCAACGGATTCTTCCTTAATATGGAAGTGAAGTACACAGCGAATCGGTGCTCTCGGTTGAAGATTGTGTAGACGGGAAAGCAATGACACTTCTAGCACTTAATAATCTCTTCTAAGACACAAAATGAGTGGAAGTAGTGTTTCTTAGATGTGTGTAACAAAGCAAGGGTCTTGTATTTATAAAAGCCCTAAGAAGGGTTTAGAAGCCTCTTCTAGTCATTGGAAGGCTTCTATAGCCGTTAGTAATAATTTCAAGGCAAATCAGGCAGAAATCGGGGTCATTAATGATTCTAAGAGGATTATCAGACGTCTAAATCTATTATCAGACGTCTAGATCATCGTCTGATCTAGGGATTGGTCGTCTGATCTAGAAGGGTGGAAGATCTGGACTCGGTTAGATCAAGACGGATGTCTAAAGAAGTGTTTTAAGACGTTTGGAAATCTAATTAGACATTTAATACTAAACGGGTTTCTTTCATGTTTTGTCAATATCAAAACAAGGTTCTAATGTTAAATTGCATAAATGATAGATCGGACATTTAACAATAGGTCTGAACGTCTGGAAACATAAATCAATGCAGGAATGGATTTCCGAGACACAAACAGTTATAAGGTCTGATAAATAGTAATTAGGATCAAATCTTAGCCTAACGTCTATTTATCAGACATCAGGGATACACTACGGACATCTGAGAGTAGATATCAATCATATTAAGGGTTAATCCTTAACGATTAAATCTATCAAGCCAACGGTCCTCTAATTAGACGTCAAGTAAGGTCATCAGACATCTTCTATTAGAAGACGTCTAGACTAAAGGCTAGACATCCGAAACTGACGGACAGAAAGTATGTTTCCAACCTAAGTGTTTTAAACGTCTGATCAAACAGTCAAACGTCTTAAAGTCTAAGATCAGACGTCTGATGTCCAGATTGGACATCTGATCAGGCTGTTTGACGCCTACATTGATTTTCTAAGTTCTCTACAAGAAGTCTAAGTATCCTAGGGTTGAATAAGTGTCCTAGAACTACTATTTTGATGCTTTGGGGCTCTTTAACAAATTATCTAAGAAAATGAAAAACAAAAAGACAAATACAAAGACAAAATACAAGAATATAATGAACTTCTATCATATTCTTCATCTCCATGCTTCTTCAAGCTCTCGCTCCAAGTGAAGCTCCTCCTTCATCAAGCTCCTCCAATCCACCATGGACGCGAGCTTCACACTTGTATCCATTTGTAATTATCCTGAAAACTTAAACTTAAAGCAAATGTTAAATAACAAGTGTTTTGTTATCATCAAAATTAACGATCATGGTGCCATTGCACCAACATTTTCAAGGTATCAAAATTGTCGAAAGCTGATGTTGAAATACAGGTGTTTCCATGGTGTGCTTTAAAAATGCGCACTTAGAAATTTATCGAAACGACATCAAAATCGACACTTAAAACCTTGCATCACGTACATTAGGCAATCCCAAACTTCCCTCACAACCTAGCTCTTACCCAAAGCTAAAGCATATAGCCTAAGTGCCATCTCAGCCAAAGATTCATTGCCAACCCAAGCATCCTCCTAGAACTTGAACACAAAACTTTCTCCTAGGACTAGCTAGAAAAGGTGTGACACCTAGTGCACTTAGCAACACTCACCTATTTGACCTATTCAAGCATGAGCTATATGCATCCACTAGCAATCAATGCCACAAGATGTCCCCATTCTAGAATAGCTTAACCACCCACCATCATTAGCAAGGCCTCATTAAAAAATCAAGCTTGAGCACCCTTAGCCCTCCATGTTTAACAGGCTTACACACATCTTCCCATGCCCCCAACTGAAGAAAGCAGTCCACCTTCTCCCCCCATTTCTAGAAAAATCTCTTCCTTGTCATGTCAATCCTCCTTAAATCATCTTTAATGGTCTAAAGAACAATAAATGGAACACTAAAGAAACAAATACCCTTAAGGGGAGCTCCCCCTCAAACTCGTAAGTCTCCTTTCCAACTTATCAACTGACCAATCACCTACAAATGCTTTCCATTAGGGCTCAAGCCAAGATTTCCTTTTTTCTTTTGAAAAGTAGGATAAAGCCAAGATAAATGAAAGGAAGGTTGCTTGAGGCCATATTGAGGAGCTAAGAGTATAGTCCAATCTCATCTTTCCCCATGTTAAAAGGCACAATCATAGATTTAGCATGGTTCACCACTAAATCAGATGCCGCCCAAAGATTCCCAGTAAAGCGCCAAGTTTGCTACTTCCTAAATACCACCCTCAACAAAAAATAGTGTTGTCAACATACCGTAAAAGAAGCAACAATAAGGTTCCATCTTCCCCACATCAAACCCCAAAACCAATCTACCCTAGCAAGCTTTTGAAGGCCATCCCTATCAAGCTATCCATTGCAATGATAAATGAAGAGGTGCTAGCTGGCACCCCTACCTCACCCCTATGAAGTTGACTCCATCCCCTAGCTGATTTGCCATTCACCAAGAGAAGAAAAAAAAAAGGTTGTTGTATAACATCTAACTTGTCTTTTAACATCCCAAAAGCTACAAAAGATAGATTGTCCATTTTTTAATTTGAGAGGGAGAGAACAATTTGTAATATGTTGATTCTTGACCCTAAGAAACCACTAAACAAGTCCATGGGATTAGGGATACACTTTCAAGGCTCTTCAAATTACTTTACAAGAAATATAGTATCAACCACATACCATAGCACCATAATGAGATAAAGAAGGAAACTTGGGATAAAGCCTCTAACAAAACCTATCACATGCTATAAAGGTGCTAGTGACTAGAGCATCTAGAGATAAAACAGAAGTAATAGGGGACATCCCTAACAAACACCACATTGTGACTAACTCCAACCCACTTCAAGTCTCCCCTTCACCAATATTGAGAAATCAATCACCAACACTGAGAAAGAGTTCGATGTGATGAACCACTTCATTCATGAGATCCAGATGTCTCGAAGATCATGCTTCTGTATAGAACTCCAAAGGAACGGTTAATCCAATGAGTCATAAACTTTGGTGAAGTCCACCTTTCAGAGAAAACCCTTCATTTCTACCCTCTTCCAATAGTTGGCAATTTATCTAACAATAGCAGCACTATCCAAATGGGAAAACTCGAACTCCAAGATGAACAACCAAAAGAGCAAGGGCAGCCCTCTGCGGGTGTCTCAGCTAGTAAGGCCATCATATCACCTTTGTGGGAATGAGGTCACCAGTTTGAGGATTGCCAAGACGGAGTTTACTGGGGAGGCCAGGGGATGGGGCACCTGCATGTCTCCAGAGGTTTACCTCACAAGAGGGTTCCTCGTCATCAAAAAAAAAAAGCAGAAGGGCATATTCTTCCAAAGCCCGACCAAAGTATGATAGACACCTCCATCTGATCAAAGGCTCAGCACAATCAAAGGTTCTGAACTCGAGCTTCCTGGAATCCCCACTAAAACAACTAATCAACAAGAACTTGTCGATGATAAATGAGAGCTAGGTCAATCGTTTGTCCCTAAAGCTTATCTAATGACGTCAACAACCTCCAAGATTTATGGTGCACCTTCCACCACATTGGCGACCAAAAAAACATATAGAACATGATCACTTTCCTCAATGCATCCAAGGAGTCCCCACAATACGGACATCACTAGTTGCCTCTGTGGTTTCTATTAAACAGAGACATCGAGGACAAGAGAAGCAACCCAAACCACCATAGGCCAAGCACCAAACAGGGTCACAACAGTCTGCCAATATTACAGTAACATAAGCAAATTAGGACTTTAGGAGTCACCCCCTTCCAATCCAAGACAGTGTAGTGTTGCTCCAGCCTCCTTGACTTCGGAAGTTTGTCCAATACAAGGAGCTAGCGTTCTTCACCTATCTCCTACCTTCTCATCACTCCCCTCTATCCTTCAATAGCATAAGATAATGCTTCTCTTCTTAAAATATTCCAGCAAACTCCTATAAAATATATGTGTATATATATCCAAGCAAACAAAACGAAATCGGAAGATCAAATTAACTTTTTTTTTTTTTTTTAAGTGAATGGATGATCACTCAGGTCAGTGACATCTACCCAATCTAAATATCTTGTTTATCAGGAATTGTTGACAAACCCCTCAAAAGTCTACACTGTAGTTTTGTCCTACATGATAATTTTCTTGGGAATAACAGAACACGGTTACTTTAAAGCAAATAAATTTGGAAGCAATCATATTGAAATACCACCCTGACTTTTGGTAACCCATGCAACTAGGAAGAAACCATAGCTATTATCTCTAAATGGTAACTGTTTAACAATTAAGCTTACCACATTTTTTATTTTGCTAGTAATATCGGCAGCTTTAATAGATGCAATGCGCAGGCAGTCACCAATACTACTAGGCAAGACACCCTCGCCTCCAGCTTTCTGAATGGCACAGAGCTCATTGTTGGTATTCATGGTAACAGTCATTCTGCCTCCCATAACAGCTTCTTCATAGTGAGTTGGATCTATAACCTGCATGAAAAATCACCTAGTATGGAGAATCATACTCATATATTAACAGTGATCTTCGTGATTAACTGAGAAGAAATTATAGGGGGGAGTTTACCAAAATTCCTTGATTGAAAATAGCAAAAGTCACCGCTATAGGAAGATGATGAACTATAAGTGGAAGAGGTTCTCTAGCCTGCCGATGAAGAATAAAATAGAAGAAAAATGTTAGAGCATCATCAAACCTTGAAATGATAAAAAATTTGTCTGAAATTCACCAGACTTGAAAAAAAAAAAAAAACACCAACTAAACAGGTTTTTTTTCAAGGAACTAGACAGGTACTTTTGACCTGGAAATCTCAAATTAACTAGATAAAACTGATGAACAGTACTTATGTGCTTGTACAAGGTGTCTCTAACCAACCTCAGGGGGATGTACCACAACTTCTTGACTGTCCTCACCAGCAAAAGTGCATTCAGGCCTTCGAAAAGTCAAAAGAGCCGCTAAAGCTGCTATGTTAGCTGCATCAATGAGATTCCTGCAAATGTGAATGCAAAACCATCAAACATTCAAGCTTCCTTTCGAAAAAATATGTGCAAGGCAAGGACATCTTTCCATTTTACCCGCAATTGTCAAGAACATGAAGATCCACTCGAATGGCCCATACAGATTTTCCTGCAACAACACAAAGAGATTCCATATCTACAGCCCTGCTTTCCCTGTAAGAAGCCAGTTGTAATAGTAGGATTTTACTACATCCACCAAAGCTACTTCATGATAAGCCCGTCAAAAAAACAAAATCCAATCACAGGGATTAAATTGTATCAGGGAAACAAAATGTACGCATCCTCAGTGCTTAATTTTACATTATTTGGAATATATTATTTCCAGGAACAGAAAAAGGGAAGCACATTAAACATAGGTAAGGATGAAGCTGAGAAATCTCACCTCAAACCTCGATCTATTACACGCCCAAGTTCTATTGCAGATTCCCCAGGCCGCCCTGGTTCAAAAGAAGGATCAGCCATTGGTGAAAATTCAGTGAATATTGAAAGAGTCCCTTCATTTGGTCGATCTCGATATGGTTGGACCAGTTGAGAGGTCACACACCCCATCACATGAGTTTGACCCAGATGAACTTCTGCCGAACCATCTTCCCTGAATACAGGCAATACAACAGAAAGCTATCTTTAAAACATACATACATCATCCATAAGTTAAGAAATTTTAACTGAACTAAAGTGGTCTTCAAAACAAAATTGATTAAATTAACTTTGATGTATATTAAATTATTAACTAAACACTTAGATGCTACAATCATGGATTTTCATTCCAGATATCAGCATATACAACTAGTCATCTCTGTCCTGGAAAATTTTATATTTTTTCTCTAAAGTCCAAGCAGATGACTATTTCTATACAAAGAGGTGGAGAGAGAGAGCAACTCAGGGATCATCTACAACTCCATTAGCATCATTGCAATCCAAATAAAACATGAAATAGGATTGCGGTAAAGACCTACAAGAAAATGCTATTAGACTTGCACATTGAGTATGGAGAAAGAGAGTATGACACGCCAGACTTACACATTGAGTATAGATAATGGATAGAGTATGACACACCAACTTATAACATGCGTGGTATTGGAAATTTATGTATCCAGTAAAAGAGTGTCGAGAGGTTTGCAAAAGATCATCACTGATTCCAGTTAAGGTTGTGGAGGAGATGCACAGTGGAATAAGCTGAGATCTTCATTAATTAAAATTTTGCATTGAACATTAATGATATCTGGAATGAAATTCCTCTATATGAGTCATGTGAGTTAAGTTCCATATGAGAAAAATGAAATTCACAATGATCATGGGAGCCTCTACATAAAAGATGACCGTGGGAGTTTTTGATGTATTGATTGCATTTTTTCTGAAAAGTTGGTAGCAAAAAAGTTACCAGGCAACCATGCAGAATTCCTTAAGGCTGCATTTGGATGTTGGGTAAAGTTTACCCCTTGATAGAATTTAAGGTGGGATAAATTTTAGTAGTGTTAGTGTAAGTGGTGAGGTAGTGGGAATCGATGTGATAGGTAAGTTGATATATTATAACTTGTAAGTTGATATGATATAAAGATAGAGGAGAGAGTTGTAGTTTATTTATTGTATATTTGATATTGGATTTTTTTTTATTATTGTTTTGTTGGAAAGTAGAGTGTAAATTAGATGTGATAGGTAAGTTAATATACTATGTATGGATATTTGTGGTGACATTTTATTACCATTCATGACACTATTCATGCTAACCCTGCCACGTCACCTAATCAAGTCTCTTATCCAACATCCAAACAAAGACTAAAAGCCCATGTTGCATGATACAAGAGATGCATGCCAAACTGAAAATCACATAGGGATTGGAATGATTGCGACCAACCATATGAGAGAAGCCATACCCAACATGTCTCCAAGCATGTCAGAAACACTATAAGTGTCAAGAAGGGTACTGTGAGGTTAAAAGCTCCTATTTCGCACAGTGATTGATTTTCAGTTTGGATTACGTGTCACAAGGGGATGGTAACAGTGCGTACATTTAGGACCCAAATCTGCCTCCTTTCTATTCTCTCTCATCTTCATTATATCATCATCCTCATCTACACAAATGCAAAACATCTCATAAGCACACATGCCAATCAATGGGAAAATCTCTATACTCTCAATACAGGCAACCACATTAGAACCTGCAGATAAGGCTTTAGATGCACTATTTTTTTGGGAAAAAAAAAGATTAGACAACTACTCCAAAAAGTAACCACCTAATGAATTCGAGTTTTTGAACGACGAACACAAGGATGATTACATTTGAAGGCCTAGCCTGGTTGAAGGAATAACCATTCTGGAACAGCTTTTGTGCAAATGGGATAATTGATCTCTTGTTTGGTTAGGTAATGGGAGTTAAAACCTTGAAGAAGTAACACAAGGAGAGAGAAATGAGAAGGGAGGATGTGATTGAATCATTATCCCTACTCATAGCTGAAATTATTCTTTTTTTCTTTTGGAAAAGCTATTCTTTTTTCTTTTTTTTTTTTGAGAAGGAATTCTTGTTCTAGAATAAGTGCTTGCGAGATTTCCTCCCCCAAAATTGCTGCAAATCAAATGACAATGTTCCACCCTTTTTAGGGATATCCTGGCAAACACTTCAGCAAAATTTAAGGAAGAAAAAACATGATATTTCTGTACTTTTGAACTAGTGAACCTTCCCCCAAGGAATAGACAGGTTGTGAAAAGAAAAAGGCACATGCTGCATATGCATGGATGTTCACCCTCGGCAAATTAGGAGCATCCATTTTTCATTACACCATATCATATCATTCTTTTACGAGAACATAATCCTCCATTAACAAATTGGACTAAGACACTGCATGCTTTGTTTCTTTTTGAAAGGATAAAACCTTGCATTCTTAGAGCAGTTAATATCTAAATATCATTTGTAAGGTGTTATAGTTAAAATAAACAAAGTTTGACATTTTATATTTCAACATTGACAACTGCAAATTCAAGGTGTGATGGTTGATTAATGCTGACAAGAAGCATGTGATCACCACAATGTAGGCAAAACAGGTGTCAGCATTCAACACTCGATATATATATATTGAAGTTTGACTTGTCAATAGCATTACATATTTGGATATCTTATGGAGAAGTCAAATAGGCAATTGCCTTCTTCCACTCATATGTTTGGAATACAGTGATTCTTGCCTACAAAAACATCAAAAGCTGTCCCTTGTGGTAACATCAATAGGTACAGGAGCTATCAACATCGATGGGATCCTTGGGAAAAGATGGAAAGGCTTTGAAGCATTTCTTTGTTAGTTTTTTTTTTTTTTTTAATTGATTCATGTGAGAGTTTGTTAAACTCCACATCTTGCATGCTCACACGCACTCACTCCATGTTTCCTTCACTCGCACAAGCACGCACTCAAATAATGTAAAAAACCATTGGCAAATCCCCTGGTGTTTGGACTTGTGTGTCATAGAACTGGTCTTGTTTCTTTGAAAGCAATCATAGAAGTGGTCACGTGGTACCGTTCTCTATTACTTCTCTAAAAGGAACTCTAAGAAGAGGAAACAATCATCACCAGCATGGTGCACCAACACATCCCTAGCAAGGTTGTATCCTCAGCAAAGCCCTCTTGTGAAAAACTTCATGTATCAAATCTTTTGGAGATGAAGATTAAAGTCCAGTTGATGCTTCAATCAACATGAGATTAGTGCTGTACAATATGTTCACAAGAAAACACTGATTTTCATGCCTTTAATGGTATGCTTTACTGCCTTATCCTCAAAAGCACAATACAATGTGGTTGGTTGCGTTTGTTAGTAACTATGATCATAAAATGACGACATAAGCAAAATCATGTCTGTGGGAAATCTTCACTCTCAGAAAGAGTCTTGATGCCCCATTGCCCTTATTGCAAGTGATTATGTGTTACATAGAATGACATGATTTTTAGGTATCACTTCCTTTTCCATTGATTACCAACACTGGACAAGATGACAGTTCCACGTTGCAAAAGATAACAGCCAACTTGCACTCCATGTGCCACCTTCTGGGAACACTAGTCAGTACTGGCTAACAAGACTTTGGAGATAGAATGCAGCATGGTAGCAGCCTTTCTGAATATGCATTATGATTAGAGATGACATGAATGAATGTTCAATATAGATTATGGATGCAATATATTTCATGAACTTCAGCTTCAACTGTTTCTTATTTTTTCCAAAGAGAGGGAGAAGATGACGACCATTGAAGTTGCTACACCAAATTTATTTGCAAAAGCTATGCAACCCATGCAATAGTGTGCTCCCTTCAACAAGCATTCTTCTCAGATATGTCTTATTATACAACTCCATTTTGCTCCAGATGTATTCAAGGCAAGATTCCAAGTGTCGATATCAATGTTGTGTCAATAAATTTCAAAGTGTGGTTATCAAGAGCACGTTAAGGGCACGCTATGGAAATGCCCGTGTATCAACATCGGGTTATTGAGGTTACCAATGACCTAAAATTATCCGTATCAAGGGCACACTGACGCATCTGACAAATGTTGACTAAATTCACTTACAATGATTAAAATTACAAGTAAGTTATAAATTACTAATTAAAAATCTTAAAAGATTATACAAAAAGGACATACATGTGAAAGCACAAGCCTTGAATCAATGCATACTCAAATAAAAGCATGCAATGCATATCTAAACTAAAGTAATACAGCAACCATTCGACCACCATTGAATAATAACTTAATGTTCCATCCCTTCAATCTCTTCTACTACCTTCCAAGCATTAAGGTTCAACACAATGACTTAATTCAGGACCAGATAGGTAATACAGAGAGACCCTAAAGGAATCCTTAACACTAAAGATTTAAATATTGATATCGTATCGACAAGTTAAAAAGGGGATCCATCACCAATATTGCCGATATGGAGAAATTACTTAAAATGACCTAAGATGGCTCAAAATGTCATGAATTTGATGAAATTAACATTTTAATAACAAATACAAAGAAATTCCTAGAAGACCAAAATCATAAACTTTAAATGAAAACATCATGTAAACGTGTTGTTGGTGATGTTTACTTAGCTAAAAGAAATGATCCTAAGTAGTTGTAGTTACCTCATATTGGTAAAAAAATCATTTTCTTAAGGAGAAGATAAATTTGGGACAAGACATTTAAGTAGGTAGAAGGGTAAGGGAGCATGATGTTTAGTTTTTTCACTAGTCATAAGAGTTGTCAGAATCAATTAAGCATGAGTTAAATCTTATTTGAGCCAAGTGTAAAAAAAATAAATTCCAATTTTCAATGGAGAAGTCTGAGGTGTTGACACAAGCCAATGGAGTACCAGCAAGTAACTACCAGTAGGCAGGAACAATAGTGGAGTACCAGTAGGTCGGCAAGCGTCAACACAAGCATCGACACGGGCGTCCGCACGAGCGATATACCGATGCTACACCTACAAATCGACAACTTTTCCATGTCGATATACCCTTTGCCCAAAAGTGACCATATCAATGACATGCCGACAACAAGCTGCCAACGTTTTAAATATTGATTCAAGCAGTTCTCTATGTCTATTAATATTGTACATTTAGGTGACTTTCCGTCCTTAATAACCAAAAGAACAATATTTTCAAATTGTAAATCACTTTAATAGTTGCTTGTTTGTAAATCCTTTCAATCCAAAAATTTCAGCATGCTATCATATCCATTCCATATTCAAGATATAGATCCCAACAATTAAATTCTCATCATCTAATTCCCATAAATCACAAGCATGGGCATATGAAGCACACCCTAATGCAGCACCCTTGATGAAACCATCTTTCAGAGTGAATGTCGATGAAGTCATTTCTTTCCCTTCTATCTTTTCTTTGTTAAAGTATTTGTCGGATCCTATGGACACAGCGCAAACCCATTTACCATAGACACAGCAAGATTGACAAAATTTTCCCAAGAAATGCACCAACCTTGACCAATAATAAAGTTGTGAAATCATCCTCAAAAACACATTGTGTTGGCATTCAACTTGAAGGAACATCATGCTCAAAATTACTAGCAGGAATGTCAAGAGTTAAGGAACCCTCCTAATACCCTTCCTTGGTTTCAAAATAAGTTACAACATGTTCTTAATTTCTATTTAAAATGAACACTAACTCCACAAAAAATGAACCATATTGTTGATAAATTTGTAACAGTCCAAATATAGCCACAAAGTATGTGTGCTTGTAATTTTTCAGCCAGTAGTAGAACAAACCTTCACAAACAAAGCATATAATTGATTTAGCAAATGAGTGCATTCGCATCAAACCAAGATGTGCAAATTCAAAATCCAAATCCAATTCTTTCATAAACAAACATCTAGGAAATGAATCACATTTTGCAAACGATCCACATTTCATTCGATTAGCAAGAAGAATGGGAATCCTAACACATAGCACAACCAAACAATGATTCAAGTAAAGGAGAGATAAACGTATGCACCTCCCAAATTTAATGGACAACTGCCGATAGTCCAAAAGGCCACGGCCATCAACACGGAGGCCAACCAACAACGCTTCATCTATGAACTTCTTCTCATTGATGGTCATCCTCCAGGCACTGGCGAGTCTTTGATCCATTTTCTTGCCACTCCCAATAGCAAAACCTAACAGCAAAATAAAAAATGAAGTCAAATAGTACTCTATCTATATGAAACCTTAATAGTGATTCAAGTTGTCCTCCTATAACCGATCGTTGGGCTCCCGTATAAGAACAAGTGAAATTTGCATGAGAAATGAGTAGTTTGTGATGAATAAAATGGTGTTTCACGAAAAAAAGAAGTGGACAGTAGAATCTATGGTCACAGTTTTCACAATTCAACGTACTAATTTCACACCTTAAAAGTAAAAACTTATAAATGGACATGATTTTAACATCAAAAAATAATAAATAAATGAGCATGATTTCATGTATTAAAAAGAGGTGAAACTGAGGAGGAAGAGGGAAGGGGAATCACAATCGCAGAGCTGAATGGGTCGTAGCAATCGAGCAGCTATAAGGTATTGTCTTGTATAGAAGAGGTGGGAGGGGGGGAATTGGAAGGGGAAAAAGATGAAGGGGTTTGGGTTAGGGTTTTTAAGAAGGTAAATATTTTCTTAATAAAATGTCATGGGATCTTAGGAGGGTGGTCATTGGTGTAAAGATGGACTTTTACCAACTTATTGGATTTTATAATCTCACATGTTTTATACATTGGAGATGTCCCTCATGCATCCTTCAAGTTTTTATCACTTATTTAAAAGCCCAGACCAACCATTGAACTAGCCAAGCACTAGTTCTGGTTTTTAGTGATTCAATCGGTGGTTTATGCTGGTCAAACCAATGATGACGTCATCATTTGAACCAAACTGGAAAAAATCAAACGACTAAGCTACAGTTTGGTTGGCATTGGTCCAACTGAGTCAAACCATGTTGGATGACGGTTTGCTTTATAAAAAAAACTAAATATAGCTATTAGAAAATGTTATTTATAGATATTCAATCACACTACAAATAACATGCATGTATTAGGACACACATATATTATGAAATAAGAACAAATAATATCTCGTCATTCTTTCAAATGAACAACATGCACATCATTCTCAACAAGTATCACGAATACAACCATCATATTAAAACTTAACAAGCATCACCATAATATTAAGGGTGCTAATCAAACTAAACTAACTCAAATATAAGTATGTTAGAGTTTGAGTTCAATAAGATGTTCAATGTTCGAGTTCAGTTCAAGTTTGTTAAGTGTTCAGTTACCTATGTTCGAGTTCGATTTAATAACAAAATTAAACACTCAAGTTCGGTTCGTTATCACATGTTAAGTAAGGTTCAATAATGCATTCAATAGTTGTTCATTCAATAATGGTTTAACCTATGAAACACACAAGTCAAACTCAGATCCCACATATAAGTCAAACTACTAAAAATTAAGCAGATGAAATAAAACACAGACGAATAAAAAAACACTTATGAAACACATATGAAAATGAAACATAAAACTCTTTTTACCATCCCATACACAAGTCAAATTAAGCATATGAAAATACATATATGAAAATATGAAAAAGGAAAAAAAAATTGAAACAAAGGGGGGGTAGGAAGGGGACTGGGTGGTAGTGGTAATTGATAAGGTCTAGACTCTGCACATGGGCAGAGGGGAAGGCAGAGGTGGAGGACGATGGCCGGTAAAAGGGGAGGTGGATGGGACTCTGTGGTGGTAGTGATTGATAATGTCCGAGCATAGGCAGAGGGGAAGGCATAGGAGGGAGGAGGATGGCCGCCAAAGAGGGGGGTGGCTCTATGGTCGAGGTTAGGGAAGGTGGTGGTGGTGGTGGCCGGTAAATGTAGAGGAAGGAGGAAGAGTGGAAGAGGAAGGGAAGGAGGCATGAGGTGTTGACCTCGAGGACGATGAGGAGGGAGTAGCAAATGGAGGAAGATGGCGGCGACAGCAAGGACGATGGATGGCAATGAGGAGGAAGCTCAACGTAGATGGAGTGAAGCAGCTGGCGAAAACGACAGAGAGAGGGAGCTCGAGACCTTAGGGTTGCATAACAGGTCTGGCTTCGCAAACATCTTGGTTATACATATATATAAACTACTCAGCTAACCCACGGCAGGATAGTCACCGAGATTAGGCAACAATTCTTTCACTCAAACCATAATGAGTCAAGTTTAAATTTAAGCTTAATTGAGAAAAGACTTGCATTGACAACTTGAACATAGTGTCGTAGATAGGGATAAGAATATATGATGTGTAGAATATGTATAGAAAAAATTAAAAAGAATACTGACAACATTCAAGGTTATGACCTGTCACGACCCGCAACATCGATCATCTCGAGATTGACGTTGCGGATGTTGTAGCCACGTGGCCGATGCTCGTCACCTCCAAGGATAATTAAAACGGTGCTTACAAAATTTAAGAATAATGAGTCTAAAGATCAAATATTATTTTAAGGGGCTAATTTCAAGGGAAATTTCAGCAAAATTTCCCTTATTTTCTAGACTTTTCCCAATTCCTGTACCTACCAGAAAAGTCCAACCATAATACATCATATATACTATTACGGGCACACCACGTTCTGCGACATCACGAGATAAGAAAACATACAAATACATAGCAAATGTGGGCACACCCCGCTATGCATCACCACGAGAAAAGAAAACATTCGTATAAACATCTAGCACATGCGGGCACACCTCGCTTAGCAACACCGTGAGAATAAAAAACACACACACACAGATATATATATATATTTATATATTCATAGCTAACGCAAGTACACCCCGCTTTACAGTGCATATTCAGGCGGACCTTTCAAAAATATTTACATACCATTTGATAAGTTTATATCAAAAGAAGGTCATGAGAATTACAATAAAAAAAATATGTACATCTATTTACACGATTCCCATACTATTAGGCACCCATCTGAACCCCAAAAAGATACCATCTATTGCCTTCCTGCCATTACATTACCCCTAAATCTGCAAGTGCAAAAGATAGATCGGTCACATCATGGAGTGCCCCAAGGCAGGCGCAAAGGCTCACGAAGCGAACCTCAAGGGGCAGGATCTCCCACATGTAAAGCATATGCCGAAGGAGATCCTTGGTGAATGTGATACGGAGTAGCTGATGCACCTGTAAGTGCAACTCCCGCACGTCGGGCCATGGCACGTAGTAGGTTGGGCATCGTGGCATTTTGTCATGAAAAGTAGGTCGAAAGTATAGCATGAGCCAAAAAGGCTCAGTAGGGCATAGTTAACGAAAGGAGAGAAAAATAATAATAAATTCAAATTTAATTCAGTATTTTGACAGGTGTTTAATCCTTGTACAGCGTTGCTTCTCCGTTATCCCCCCTTGTTTCTGACAATTCCTAGTCTTACATAAGTAGAATGGTTGCTCCTTATCTTCCTTAGCTTAGGCTGACGGATCCCAAGATCCACCGCTTCTAGGCCTACTGTGGGGTCCCACCATGGGTTTCCTTCTAGATACTAAGTACTAGCCGCAACCATCTAATAACAGATTCATATTGCTAACAATGTAAATAATCTTCACCATGTCATTACTCTAATTATGAACCCAAGGAGGCTCGTAGTGCTAAAAGGCTCTCCTTGTGCCTCAAAGGGACCTCTCCAGCCAAAATCCACCCTTAGGAATCACCCATTGTTCCTCGTAATGGAATGTCGCCGGCTGGCAGCTCGCAACTCTAACTTCGTGGAGACGCTCGACACATGTGCAAGCATCATCAGTCCCGACACTTTGTTACGAGTAGTTCATTATCCTATAAGGATTAGTTCGGATTTTATTCATCAGTAACCCTCCTCGGCCTCCACGTCAGCAACTAAACTTTTTCAAATATCTCAAAAGCAAGGTCAAGGGTCTATTCCGACATCCCTTCTAGGTATCCAACCACATAGCCCGCCAAGGGTCCAAGGTCCCTTCCTCGAGGAGTAGACACTTGGTTGTTTCCGATTTTCTCACTGCCAGGCCTCTAATTTTGCATGGTGCAACCCTGGATGACAGCAAGTTCCACTCGCGACCACTTGCCTGGACGTCCCCCACTACCAAGCTCATCCCATTAAGGATAATGGCACACCACCCAAAGTAGCAAGGGCTTGGGCGGGCCACCCATGCTTCCCACACACTTAGTTCCAATCTCTTGCCCGACTACCCCCTCAGTGGGCATACAATGCTACTGTGACCCATCGGCAACTTGATGTGCACCATGGGCCACATGGATCCTCGAGGGGCAATCTAATGGTCCCTCGCTCGCACACGCATGTATGTAAGGTCGTGGGCTTCGCGAAGCCCGAGGCATTGTTTAGCCACCTCATATTGTTAACTAATCAGATCTATATGTTTAAGCAATCAAAAATCATGCACAAAAGAAGAATAAAAATAAAGAGTCCCTTTTTATTCCCCTTGAAAACTAACAAAAATGGCGATCAGTTTAAAAAGAAGAAACCCATAGAATTTGGCGAGTTAATACAAATCCCCTGTTTGACCACAATTTCAATTTCGTATTTACTCATATTCCTACTATACATCTAAATACGAAGTTGCTAACGAATACTTGCAAGGATGTTGCTAGTTAGGATCCCGATATCACAAGTGAACCTACCAACATCATTAACCATTCGTGATTCGAAACCATCATTTTGAGAAAATGAAGATAAGAAGAATAAGATGGCACAGTTCGAATTCCGAGCCACAAGGGGTGGCACGTATGCTATCTCTCTTCCCTCTCACACGCTCCTACATACACATGGACATGATCTTACACATGCCTTGCTGTAAAACCCCACCGATGTAACTTCGCTGGATTCCTATCTAAGTCTATCTCTACACATTCTCGGGCTCAATGTATAAACCCAGTTCTATCCAACTTGGGTACACGCACACACACACGCATATAAGTGATGCATACCTTCTAACCACAATTTCACATAATTTAACCAACTTGTGGAGGCCAAAGGAAGGCGCATACGTGTATAAATCAGTGGGGAAGGGGAAGACAAAGAATAGAGGGAGGGGGAAAACGGTGACTCACCACGTCGCCGCTGCTCGCGACAGTGGCCTGCCCCACTTCAGCTCGACGCGGTGGTCGCCCAACCGAAGGGGAGGAGGACGGCGACGCCGAGCTGCGGCTGCTGCCGCTGCCGCTGCCGCCGCCGATCCGGAGGAGTGTCGGGCTGGAGCTAGGGCGAGGGCAGGAGCCCTAACTCCCCACGCGTGCGCGCGAGAAGCGGTGGTGAGGATGGCTCCGGCTCGTCGGCGTTGGCGGTGCCGATCGAGAGGGGCAGTGAGAGGGACTGAGAGCAGGGGGAAAACGGCGGTGGAGGAGGAGGAGATCAGAGAGGGAAAAGGGGCTCGTGAGGGGGTGGGAAAGAGGCGCTGAGGGGAGGAGAAAGATCGAGAGAGGGAAAGGTGGCGCTGGGGAGAAAAGAAAAGGGTCGGTGTTCACGGGGAGGGCAAAGGTGGTGATGTTGGCTACGGTTGGTGGCTATGAACGCAAGTTTTCATAAATTCTACCCGAATATGATTTGAATGTAATGGGTAAAATTTTATCCAAATTCGATTGAGTTTGGATATGTAATTTATCTAGAAATTCTAATCATATTTAGATATGGATATAAATTTATAATTGATTATCTGATCTGAATATTTAAATAAATTTTTCAATTATTCAACACATATAAATTTTACTTTAAGTCTCTTATTTCTCTAATTTTAATTTTCTTCCTCATTCTCTCCATAATTTTGAAGGTTGGAAATATCTTTAAAATTTCTATTTAATATTTATTTTGATATGGAAATCTTTTTTTCTAAATACATTTATATTTTATCTTTCTTTATATTTTTTATTTTTTGTTTTTAATCTATTCCCCTCAAAAGGTTTTTTTGGTAATAATTTTATTAGAGATCATTAAAATTGGAGTAGCCAAATCATTTATATTTAAGGCTTATTGTTGGAACCTAGTTCCACCTCTCTTTTATGTTTTAATGTTAACAAAACTATTTCAAATCTACTGAGTTTGTGAAGTGATATTTACAAAGAAAATCACAGGATTATAGAAAGTGTGGATGATAACAATGAAGAATATTAAAGTGGATGATGATTTTATTGGTGTTTATTTGTTGTATTTTAGAAGTTTGTATGTCTCTTGATCAAGAAAAAATTGACCTAAGAAGTAAAATCAAAATAAAGATAATTAGGTATCAAACTCACGTATAATCGTTCGTTTGATAAAATAAATTCGTTTTTTAGTTATACTAATAGTTTAATTGAGTTTGAAAAGCACTAAAATTGATTAAAAGTGTTAATATTAGGTACTTGTAACAAGTGCCGATACTGTTCATAAGTACTGATATCTGCAAGACACAGGTTTGAGTTATAACCTCAAACTGTGAACAACAAGTACTAGTACTCATCATGAGTATCGGTATTAGATGCTTACAATTTGTGGACACAAGTGGTGCCTGGACCCTACAGGTACTGGTACTCATCAATAGTACCGGTACATATAGGTCACAATGCTTGTTTGAGGTCAAACCTATGAATCACAAGTACCAGTACCTATTATGAGTACTGATACCTGATGACTTAGTTGGTACTCAACTGGAAGCACTGAGTACAAGTACATATGATTGGTACTGGTACCCAAGCTCTGTTGTGTTGGCTGCTGAGTAACTATGAGCAGCTAGTACAAATACCACAACTTTAGTACCGGTACCAACTAACTGTTGTGTCAAATCTGAACGACTAGAATATTAATTTTGAGATTTTGAACGTCAAGATTTAAACCTCAACGTCTAGTTGACGAAAAATTAAGGTCCTAACTCTATAAAAAAACCTTTGGACTCTTAGTTTATACACAATAAATAGAAAAGAAAATATTAGAGCTATATTTTCATATTTCCACCATATTCTCAAGAGAAGAAAAAGTAGTTTGTTGTTTTTAATCTCTCTACAGATTTGCAAACTCAATGACGTATTTTTCTCACGCATTTACAAAGCAATTCACATCTTTCCTAGGCTCTTTAATTGGTAATGTAATTTTAATTGTTGTTGAGAGGCTTTGGTGATTTTGTTGTAAGATTTATTTATCATACACCTATTCTTATATTGTATTGAGCTTTTGATTGTTGTTTGGGTTGTAATAATATGGTTTATTATACTTGGGTTGAGGTAACCCGCTAATTATCTCGATTAGTATATCGGTTCCTTCAGGGTTGAAGGGATCGGATTAAAAATCCTAAGCTAAGAGGCTCAGGTAGTAAAGTACCTAAGTGAGCGGGAAAACACTATACATCTTGTGTTCATTTTTGTTGTTTGAATCTTTGTAAAAATATTTTCATTGCTAATATCTTTGCATTTAGTGTGTTTGTGCGCATAGCATAGTAACTTCAAGATCCTACACTTATTACAAATAAACAATTAATGAATCACATTATATATTTTTTTCCTTCTTTAACTCTAATTTTGGCATAATTTGATTATAATATCAATTTATAAATGGATATCTGATGGGTAAATGAATACCTAATGGTTAGATGGGTGTGGATATGGATTTAGCCAAACCTGACTTGAACCAGACCCGTTTACATCCCTAATGGTGGTAAGGCCGCAAAGGATACTTAAAGTTTCTCCCCTATTTTTGTTTTTTTGTTAAAGGTCTTGACATGACTTGAAGTTTTATTAAGTAACCTATAGGTAAAGATGGAATTAAAAATATTTTATATCATGGTAAAAAAATTATAGTTTAATATATACATATAAACACAAAATTAATTTTTTATAGTAGCACAGACATAAAATTAGTAAATGATCTTTAATATTATTTCTACAAAATTTATAAATTGAGAGTTATTTTTATATTTACTTAAATTTGAAAAGATCTCATTAGAATATAGGAGAGCATTATGCTAAGAAATGGGATGATATTTCTTTCAATGTTAATTCGTATATAGGGTTTTAATTAAAACAGAGAGTTAGGGAACGTGGGATGAGAAAAAGATTAAATGTTAAGTTGTAAATGGGTTTTTAATTAGGAGAGAAAGAGAGAATTGGGGGTCGTAGGATGAGCCAAATGGATGGAGGGAGGGAGGGAGAGGGAGAGACATTAAATGCAATGGGATGAGAGAGAGAGTAAGGGGTTGAGGGAAGGGCTAATAGGGAGAGAAGAGGAGAGAGTGAGGGGGGGTGAGGGTGGGGGAGTGGAGAGGGCAACACGTGGTAGGGGAGATCCCATTTTAGTTTATAGTATAGATATCTGTTTATTTTGGTAACTCACTATGATTTAACGTTTACCTATACAAGTTAACCAATCTTGAGACTCTCGATTAAACGGTTGAGATCTTATTACACTGCCATCCAATTCGACAAGGAACAAGTGGTGAAAATGTATAATGCCATTCTCCCTTATACAATGCCTGGTCGTCTTCCCTTTCTTTCTTCTTTGATTGATTGCCCTTCTCCCTCCTGGTATACCTCCTCAATGATCGCCCTTGCCCTTCTTCTTTCCTTTACTCATTTTCCTCCTCATCATATCATCCCACTACCAACTTATGCAAGCATCCATGGAGCATTTACATTGAGGTTAATGTTTTCATATGGGTCTTGATTTAGGGTTTTTATTCAAGACTCGACTAAGGATTTATTTACGAGATAGGGGCTTGATATAGGGCTGCATTTAGGGTTCTTTTAGGGGTTCATATTAGGGTTTTTTAGAATTTCTATTAAGGTTTTGGTTAGGGTTTTTGATTTTGGACTCAACTAGGGCTTTATTTAGGGTTTAGCAGTTTGATATAGAGCTACATTAATAATTCTTTTACGGGTTTATGTTAGGGTTTTTTGAAGGATTACATTAGGGTTTTGAGTAAGGGTTTCATGTTATTTCTGCTTTGTGTTTTTAATGATCAACGAGGGGTTTCCATTTACACTTTTTTGGGGGTTTTGTGTTAGGGTTGTGGTTAGGATTTTGATTTAAGGTTTAATGTTATTTTCTCGTGTGTTTTTTAATGACCCATACAAGGTTATATTAGGGTTGCGTTTAAAGTTTTGTTAAGGCTTATATTAGGGTTTTGATTTGGTTTTTGATGAATGATTGTGTTTTTTGGATTTTCTTTAGGTTGATGTTTGCTCATGTTATTAAAGATGCATAGGAGGACAACAAGGGTGGTTGTAAAGGGGGCTAAGTGAGACTTTTAATCAGCAATAGGAGGCTATCTAGGTAATCTTGTACATGTCACAATTTTTTCCCATTTCATGGATGTGTTTCATGAATGCGTTCCCACTTGACTTGAATCTAATTAATGTGGTAGGATGGTTTGGTGCAGAGGGCAACATGGTATCCTATTGATTTTCAATTCCTAATACAATTAATTAAGGTTATTAGACTTAATTAATAGTGTAAAGAAGACTTAAGTTAACCCGATTTATTTAATTGTCGTCTTTAATCATAGTATAAGGTCAAGTTAACCTACATTTTAGATTTAATTCATTTAACTGGTTCAGTCCAAGTCGTTCATTGGGATGTGTTTAAACTTAATTAATTCATTATTTTTATTATAAGCTAACAGTTAACTAATTACTACATTAATAAAGTATATAACTATAATATATGTTAAGCTCGTGAATAATTGCATACAAAATTTAACTTTAAAAGATGGTAGTTATTCCATTATAAGGGAAATATACATGAATGATTACAACATTGAATAGCAAAATAGAATTTATGTCAAGTGATATTACAAAATAAGGCATAAAAAGAAATAACTACACAAATCGAGCCTTTATTACATTAAATCCTTAACAAAGCACTTAACCATTTCTTTAACTCTCTCTCAGCCTTCTCTTTATTCTCTTAAACACTTAGTTTCCTCATTCTTCATTTTTCCCTCTCATCTCCTCACTCTCTTTACACTTAACCAAAAAATTGGTTTGATGGACAAACCCACCTTTTGAGGATCAACGGCCCATCCCTAGGCCGAATCAACCCTACTAGGAGGACCCTAGTTCAATTTATTGTGGACTTTTGTATACTTTGGGCCCAAATAAGCTCACATATGCTCACGCCCACTCGGGCCCACACAGGAGCCTACCTGCACACATATACATAACCTCATAAGATGCACCTTGTACTGATGACCGAAGAGGCCTCGACGCATTTACTTAAGTAGGTGTGCGTGGCTTTTTCATTCTATGATGTGGGCCTAAACAAGCCACATTTCCTTCAAAACAGCGTTCTCTAGCTGACGAACTTCAGACAAAAATTACGGTCAGCTCAATTCATCATTTAAGGTGATAAAAAGCTCAATCAAGAGCTCTAAGACTCTAATTTCCAATTTTACCATCAATTTGATGGTTGGATCAAAAGTGATCCACAGATTCGAATGATGAACATAGCACTATTCATACGCACTCTATGTGCTTCAAAGTTGATTCTAAGGTCAAAGGACCTGAAACTTGAGTTATTACTCTCAATTGAGAGGCCAGTAATACTTGAAAATTCATTCCATGTAGAATGAGAGTGATATTGAGGTCAGAAGTAAGCTTCAGGAGCTCTTGAGCTTCTAAACTCAGAAGCTTGCAGCACAAGTCATGAATCGCGATTCAATTAAACCAACTGATAAATTAAATCATAGAAAACACATCAAAATCATTTCAGAGAATACAAATCTATTGATTTAGGCAATATTTGGAGTTAAAACTCATAAAGAGCTTACATAACAATGTTGGGTTTCCTTTGAAACCCAAAACACATAAAAGTAGGGATTTTAATGAAACCTTAATAATATTCATTCAAACCTACTCCAATTGATTTGCAATCACAAGACAAACTCAAATCCACCTTTAATTCAGAGATCCACCTTATAAGCTCAATAATACAAAATTGACTAACAGAGGTCAAAAGTTGACTTTGAGATTCAAAGCATTCCAAATCAAATTAACAAGCCAAAAAGACTCAATTTGACCTAAAGAAGATGTTTTATACTTCAAATCAAAGTTTTGAACATCCTAAAGGTGACTTCGAGCTCATCATCGGACTTCCATTATGGGTTTGTTCGACAAATCATTCTACAAGTTCACAGACCTAAATGATCATCACTATTGTTGTATGCAGAAAACTATGCGATCGAAGTTAGTTTCGAAAAAAAACTCGTCGTAGTAGTTTGATTTACGAAGAAATCCGTTAACCGATAAATTTATATCGAAATTCTAAGAATTCCGAGTCGAACACAGGGAGGCTCCGTCGATCTAAAATCCATGATTTATATTTTTTTGTGTTTTTGTTTGAAAATAAAATATTTACAATGGGATTGATATAAGCAATAAGAGAGAGAGAGAGAGAGAGAGAGAGAGAGAGCAATCACTTGATATCATCAGAATGTTTTTACAACTACAAAGTGGAAAATGATTATAATTAGAAAGCAGAAAATTCTATTATAGAAAGCGATTAAAAAGAAAGGAGAGAGATGTTATCTTCCTCGACAAATGCTTGTAGGATGAACTAGATGGAGTGAAGCCTGGAAGACGGAAGACGGAGTAGGAAAAAGGAGGACGAAGCAAGAAGAAGTGGGAACGACGCAACACATCGTTATTATTGCGGGATCCACTTCCGTAACAGAGGTGAGAAAAGTGGATTTGGCTCTAGAATAGCATCCCAGGTGTGGGACAAGCTTTTCTTGAGCTTTGGAGAGGGAGAGAGGTGAAGGAAGGGATGAAGAAGAAGTGGAGGTCGTGTCTCCTTTTATAGTTGAAGGAATTAAGGGAAAATTTGCTATTTTCCCGCTTAAAGCATTAAAATCAAGTCTTTAGTAATGGATTTATCCGTCACTAAAGGTCTGATCGTGGCTGACATGCATGCGCCGCGCGTGCCTCCCCGCCTTCCGCGCACAAAATGCACTGCTAAAACCCGTGTTGTTTGAGCCTTTTAAGACGTCTGGATTGTCGGTCAGATGTTTGGAAAACAAAAATTTTGAGTACGAGCTTGCGTTTGCAGGCGGGTTATGCGCAGACATTACTCTCTCTTTTTCCCCCTCCAGCGAACCCTAACCCTCACCCTTATAAAACCCCCCTTCCTCCTCTCTCGTTCTCCCCACCCCAGCCGCTTCTTCCCTTCCTCTTTACCCCAGCGCAAGAGCTAACGCAAGTGAGAGAGCATGAGAGCGGGGATGAGGAGGAGCGACATGAGGAGAGTAGGAGGAGTTGTGCTCGTGAGCTCGTGTGAGAGCTCACCGGAGAGCGCACAGCTGGAGCTGTGCGTGCGCGAAGAGGAGTGCATCGGGGGAGTCCTCCCGGACACTACTGCAGCCGGAGCTGCAAGCGTGGGGGCGAGGTGCAGCCACGTGCGACGAGAGCGAGTGGGAGTAGGTTCTGGTTCTGGGTTTTTCCCAGAATCAGACGTCTGGAGTGATGTCCAGACGACGGAGCGGACGTCAGGAGGCAGTTCCAGACGTCTGAGGAGAGAGCTTTGCGAAGGTACGTCTTCTTTGTGGATACGGCCATGCAGGCCGCACTGCAGGTACTATTTTGCATGCCTATTTTGAGAAGATTTGGTGGCTGCATGCAGGATTTGCTTCGGGAAGGTGCGGGACACGCCCTCCCACGCATTTCAGACGTCTGGGGAGCTTACCAAACGACTGGAAGCACTTCCAGACGTCCGGAGAGGTGCTCGGAAATCTAGAGCTAGGTCCAGCAGGTCCAGAAGAGTTCCTGGACATCTGAGGTTGACGCAGAGCTTGAGGTACGTTACTGGACACTTTTAAGACGTCTAGAAGTTATTTCGGACGTCTGATTTGAGTCTGTAAACATGTTTTTGATCTGTTTATGATCCGTTTGAGGTCTGTTTTACGTAAATAAGATACCGATGTGTTCCTTGTGAGTTCCTCTACTTGTTAGAAGGCTTTATATACTGTTCTGATTGTTCCCTTGTGATTGTTCCTTGTTATAGGACTTTGTTCCATTGCGGGTTCGGGGCTTGCTGAGGCACGTGAGCTGCCGTTCGAGCCCCCAATCCTCCTTGGTTGACTAGTAGAGTGGCTTCCCCAAATTTTACTATAAACCTAAATGCATGCATGGAATGAATGATTAGAACGTATGATATGACATGAATCCTAGGACGAGAAGTACTTGAAATGTCTGTATGTGTGATTGAATTGCAGTCTTGAATGAGTAGACAGAAATGTTAAACTGCTGCTTATAAATGAACCAAAGTTGCCTGTGAATTATGAATTACTTGTGCTAGTTAGCAGTTGCATGTAACCTTCCTATTGTATATGTTAAATGACATAATACGAGCTGCATGTGTATACTCTGACAATGGAAATGTGAATAATAGAAATACGAGCTGCCTGTATATAGCCTGAGAATGGAAATGTGAATGATAGGAATACGAGCTGCATGTGTATAACCTGAGAATGGAAAAGTGAATGATAAAACCTGGTATGGAATGGCATGAGAAATATGAGAATGAACCCTGCGGGAAATTAAGAGTAGAGCTCCTAGAAATGAATGGAATGGATTTGGGAATGTGAGTGGGGAAGTGTGCTGGTCCTTGAGTACGTAGTACCAAGGAGAGCTATTGTCCCCTGTTTAGTGTAGAGCGAAGCTAGCCGCCCTTGGGTTGGGACCCGGGATTAGGATTGGCCACTCTGCACCGACTTCTTGGCCCTTGTGTACACTGTACCGAGGAGAGCAACTAGTGTAGGGAGAGAGCTAGCCACCCCATGGGGCCTGGGGTTCAGCTAGCCACCCCTACACCGACTTGTTAGGCCCACTAGGCAAACCAGGATAGTCAGGCGAGGGTGCGCGGACTGTGGAGGGGTGAGACCCCTATTTGGTTCTTTGGAGCTAGACCCCTGTTACCGAGAGGGCTAGGCCCTATACTGTTTCGTGCTGTACTTTGGACGCGCCCGTTAACCGAAGCGACTAACCGCGTGCCAGTGCGGGGTAGCTATCCGTGCGCTTAACGCACATGCCGTAGTCACCGTTATGTCTGTCCGTGACCTTGGGGTGGTTGACTGGGTGTAAGATCACCACGGGGGACTCTCCCGGCTAGGAGAGCACCACATGTGCCTTCTACTCTTCGGAAAAGACTGCAATCAAGATCGTTCCTACAAGGAACATTCGAGATCAAGAAAAAGATCTGATAAATAAACCAAGTGGTGAAAAAGAATAACTAATTAAAGAAAGTAATTGAAAAACAACAGCTGCCTGTCTACTTTTACTGCTTTAGTTAGTTGGTTGCCACTCTACTCGGTGTTCACTGACTTTGTGTCCTCATAACCCCTTTTCAGGTCCTGGTGTTGAGCAGCCAGAGTCTACGGCTGCAAAGGGTGCTGAGCCCAGTAGAGCCTAGTAGCAGTAGTTTCTTTCGCTGTACCTTTTGTAGTAGTGAGTTCAGACTCCTATACTTTACGCTTTGTACTTGCACTTTTTTGTACCTTTATATTCATATACCTTGTTACTGTTCTATAGTTGTGGTGGTAATATGTACTGTAGCAGTTTTTACTTCTTTACTGCTATACCTTTTTACTGTTAGTTACTTAGTATAATGAATGTAGTTTACTTTCCTACTTTTTGGTTACTTTCTTGTTGGACGACTGGGTCTTGGGATCAGTCGAGTCAGTCCGGTCTCGTGTCCTGTAGGAATTCGGGAACCGGGTCGTAACACACACGCTCACGTCTTTCAAATCTTAACCGTCCAATCGCGAGATCGGACGGCTTAAATTTCTCCTCGCACGTGCCTTATGTTGGTGCTAGAGCACCACGATCATTTGTTTTGATGATAACAAAACATGTGTTATTTAACATTTGCACTTGGAGTCTTAGATTTCAGGTCAATTGCAAATGTAGACGTGATTAGATGGAATTCGAGCTCGCATCTAGGACGGATTGGAGGAGCTTAATGGAGAACAGAGGAGATTCGCGAGGAGCGATAGATTGAAGATGGAAGAACAAGTAGAATAGGATAGAATTCCATTTTATTCATTTCATGTACATTTGTCATTTTTTTCTTGCTCTTTATTTCCTTAGAAAATTATGTTAAAGAGCCTCAAAGTACCCTAACAGTAGTCCTAGGAACACCGACACAACCCTAGGATACTTAGATTTTCTGTAGAGAACTTAGAAAACCAATATGGGGTTTAAACAGCATTTCCAGACGTCTAATTCCCAAATCAGACGTCTGATAAAGTGTTTTAAGACGTCTGACTGTTGATTTAGACGTCTGATAACATTTAGGCTGGACATAGTAAGTTCTGTCTGATGAAATCAGACGTCCAGACCTTAGACCAGACGTCTTAGGAGACGTCTGATGACTTTGCCAGACGTCCAATTAGTGGACCGTTGGCTCTCTTAGCATACACTCAAGGATATGACCGTTAGAGCCTTATCAGACATCCTTAAGCCCTTCCAGACATCTGATAGTTGACCGTTTTGCCTCGACTGACCCGAAAATCTCTTCTCAGAGATTTTCTAGCCGTTGCAAATCCATTCCCTCGAAAAAGTAGGTTTCCAGATGTCCAGACATAGTGTCAGACGTCCTGTATGTCGTCTGATGGACTTACACAATAACCCTATTTAGATCTGATTCAAGTTAGGAAGGAACCCGCACGAAATCAGACGTCTGACCTTGAAATCAGACGTCTTAAAGTGGTCTTCCAGACGTCTGATGCTAGAATTAGACGTCTGATTACCCTGTCAGTGCAATGATTGTTCCTGATTTCGGGTTGATTCACTTGGGCATTGCACCCAACGGCTATGGAGCCTTTCCTAAGCCATCCAAAGCCTTCCTAAGGCCTCTATAAATAGAGGGGAGCCTTTACACACCAACACACACCAAGACACACCTAGCTACACACTTTCACACTCTTTTGTGTCCAAAAAGACTCTCTTGCTCTCCAAGCTCTAATTCTTCATCTTGAGAGCAATCAAGCTTCGCGCACTCGCTCTCCCGCCGTAGTTCACGAGAGCGACGTTGCGCCATCGCGTGGCGCACGCATCCGCGTCGTCGACGCACTCCTTTCAAAGGGAAGCATTCTAATTCCTATAGAAGCTTAGGTTCAAAATTACTTTGTTGGCTATATAGGATTTTTGTTTTATCTTTGTTATTTGGTTGGATATTCGCTTTGCGAATTCCCGTCTCCTTCGCGAGATAAAATCCTTCTTGTGAAGAGAAGGGGTTGAGGAACGCTACCCTCGCACTTGTAGCGTGGTTGTAATTGAGGTTGAATCACCCTCGTTTAAAGTGATTCGTTTAGTGGATTTTGATCAACTTGGTTGATCGGAAAATCCTAACTCGAGAGGGTTAGGCGGTGGTTTTCACCCGGTTTGGGTTTCCACCTAAAAATACTTGTGTACTTGTGTGATTGTCTATTTTGTGAGATTGTTTATATTTATTTCCGCAATTATTACGTTACCCCTCCTAGTAGGGAATTTCATCTTCATCTATGCTTAACCGCGCGCCCGCGTGCGATCAGGCGTGCGCAAACGCGTTTGATCGTGCGTGCACGCGATTGGATGATCTGAGCCGCTCGCAGCCGATCATGCAGTCCCGATTAAACGCTCGAGCGCTGCGGATGGCAAGTCGATGGTGTGTCATGCGCTCACGCAACGCCGCTCGATCGCTATGCTAGCAGTGGCTCTTTGTCGCGCTTATGATTTAAGCGCATGCACTTTACAGCCGTTGGATCAAGATCCAACGGCCCAGATCATGCCTCGCCGCGCCTTCTGAAGATGGGGAGAGATGTTGCAGCTGATTTGGGCAGCTGTGATGGCACTATGTGGCGCCATCATGGCCGCCCATCTTCTGTGACATGTAGAAGGTGCCATGGATTTTGGATTTAATCGATTTTTGCGCCGTTAGGTTGCGATCATCGATCCAAACTCATCCGTGTGGTTGGATTTGTCGTCTGAAGTGCAGATTGCCACCATCTTGGCCCTTGATCTTTAGGCTTCCTCTGTCTTTATCTGGTGCTACGGATGTCCAATCAGGGCGATCTTGGAGTCATTGAACTCTAATTGTCACCCTGATCAGATCCGTACGGTTGGATTTTCGATTTGAGGCCCCGATGAAAATCTCAGGAAGAATAGGGACTTGATTATATCACGAGTAACCATCTAGGAAACAGAAGTACTTCTGCCCGGCTAGTCTTTCAAGGATTTGATCGATAAAGGGCAAAGGGAAATGATCCTTTTTCATGGCTGTGCTATGCTTCCTATAATCAATACAAACCTTCCAAAGGGAAGCTGAACTAGTTGTGACAGATTCTCTTTTCTCGTTAGTCACAACGGTAATCCCGACTTTCTTGGGAACAATTTGCACGAGACTTACCCAAGGACTATCAGAGATCGGATAAATGATTCCCGCATCGAGCCACTTGATAATTTCCTTCTTGACCATTTCTTGCATATTAGGGTTTAATCTCCTCTGCATTTGGCGAGAAGCGTAGGATCCATCTTCAAAAAATATTCTATGATTGAGTAGGATGGCTCGATCCCCCTAAGGTTATGAATGGTCCAACCAATTGCCTCCTTGTGTTCCTTTAGGATCTTGATCAATTTAATCTCCTACTCCGTAGTTAATCTGACACTGATAATCACAGGGAGCGTCTTCTGAGATCTCAAAAACTGATCTTTCAAATTCTCAGGCAATGGTTTCAGTTCGAGTTGTGATGGGTTTTGGATTGAGGGTAAAGATGATGTTGAAGAAGATTCATCAAGAGGAAGAGGTTGAAAGTGAATAAAATCAATAACCTCTTCAGAATGTGGTAGGGTTGCAGTTCAGATCTATCACAATAGGAGGAACTTTCAATTGCAGAAACTGTCATACAAGTTTCAATATTCAAACTATCTTCCTCAAGTCCCTTTATAAATCCACAATCCTCAAATTTGTTAATCGCCTTACAAATATCCAATTTCAATTTCTGATCCCCAAAGGCGATTTCCATGCTACCTCTTTCACAGTTAATATTGGCCTTTGCGGTAGCTAGGAACGGACGCCCCAGAATGATGGGCGTGTTCCTTAGATTTTTAGGTACATCCATGTCAAGGAAAAGGAAATCTACAGGAAATTAGAAATCCTTAACCTTAATAATAACATCTTCAATAATTCCTCGCGGATTTATGACCGAAGGATCCCCTAACTGCAGCGTTACTGAAGTCAGCTGAGGTTCCCCTAATCTAAACTTCTCTTAAAGAGAAGTTGGAATTAGGTTAATAGATGCACCTAGATCCAAGAGTGCTCTATCAAAAGTGTAATATCCAATGACACAAGAAATCAAAGGAGCACCTGGATCTCTCTTTTTCTGAGGGAGGTGATGCAGGATAACAAAACTAGCCTGCTCAGAGAGTACCACCTTCCTCGGAACAGATTCCCTCGACTTACGCTTCTATGTGCATAAATCTTTCAAAAATTTAGTGTAAGTTGGTATGTGTTTGATAGCATCGAGGAGCAGGATCTTGATCTCGACATTCTTGAATATATTCAAGAGCTCCTCGTTACTATTAATAGACTTCTTCCTAGGTTTAATCAAGGCCTTGGGAAAAGGAACATGAGTCAGATCTTCGGAATCAGGTTCCTGAGCCTTGATTTCTTCTTCAGAGTTCTCCTTTCTCTCCACAGATTCTCCAGGATTTGATAAATCAGAACAGTGCGGTTATGGATCCTGAGTTTGTTTTCCACTCCTCAAAGTAACAGAATTTGCATATGCAAATAGATTTGGGTCTTGGGGAGGGTTAGGAAAGATTGGAGGGGCTTCATTAGCCAGATACCTTTGATTTGAGGAAGAAGCAGAAGAGGAAGGACCTTGCTCAACCACCTGAGCATGTGCGTATGGGTCTCTCTGATTCCCGTACACTTGGGCTTGATTGCTCGAATTCTGGATATTACGTGGGTTGGCTACGGGTTGAGATGGCAGAGATCCGGGTTGACGAGAATTAGCAATGAACCTATTTTGCAAGTTGTCCAGTGAGGTTTTCATTTGCTACATGAGCTAGAGCATAGATCCTTACATTTTTACCATCAGTCGGTTCAAATCAGCCAGCCCTACGGGTTGACGGGCATTAAAAGATGGCTGATTGACTTGATTCGGGGACAGCTAAGTGTAAACATGACCCTGACCCATTGGTCTTTGCGGAGCATAATTGCTCGGTCGGAATTAGGTCTGCTGCCTCAGGTTTTTCCAGGAGAAGTTAGGGTGGTTCCTCCAACCTGGATTATAAGCATTGGAATAAGGGTTGGACGTAACGTTCTCCTGTACTGCATAAACATCCTCATAGGGTGAGGATGGAGAGAAGGAATGGGAGGGATCAGAGAAACTGGGATCAAAGGCACCAGTTTGGAACTCGTGGGGTTCCGAATAATGCTGACTCACAAGTTCAGCCGCATCAAGTTGATTCACGAACTCCCGGCTAAAAGGAGCTCGCGACGAATGGAATCCCGAATTCTGGGATTTAGTGGATCGAGAATTGTTCATTGAATTTCCAGCCATCCACTCCTCCATCCTTTTAGTAACCAAGTCCACCTTATCTGGTTTATTGCAAATCAATTCCATATCAAATGAATGAGAGTCATAACTTAATTAACATTCGATTTGGGTTGTTGGGACCAGTTAAAACTATCCATGGAGGAATGATTGATCAAATTCTCGCTCATCTCCTCAAACAAATCGTGTGCGCTGTCTACGTCTTTGGTGAGGAAATTGCCTCTAGAAGAAGCGTCCACGTGATTTCTGAGTTGCTCAGTCAACCCGTGGTAGAAGATCTGCACGAGCTTCCATTTTGGCACCTCGTGGTGTGGACACCTCCACAATAAGTCCTAGAATCGCTCCCAGGCAACATGAAATTGCTCGCCTGGCCGATGGGTGAAGGTAGTAATCACCTGTCTCAAAGCATTAGTACGTCCAATAAGGAAGAATTTTCTCAGGAAAGCTGATTTCAAATCATTCTAAGTTACAATTGGCCTTCCTATAGTCCTGTAATAATGAGCGATTTTATCCCTAAGAGAGTGGGGGAAGAGCCTCATGATATCTGCTCCTCATTCACATTTCATGCTAATCGCTTACGCGATGAGATCATGTTTTAAAAAGACATTTGTTGCAGTATAGTTTGAAATCGTCTTGTAAATAAATAACACTTTTATTACTCGAAAGTCAAAATTTTCCGAGGTCGAACTCAGGGAACAAATTGGTATTTTAGAAGCTTAAGAGCACAACTCTCAATTTAATAAAAGGCAATAACCAATTCAATCAAAATTGAGAAGTAATGTCAATTTAGAAATAATGCCCAAAAATTGGACGTTTGATGAAAAATCAGACGTTTTAAAAAGTTTTGCTACAGTGCTTGATTTGTGATTTTTTGCCTTCTCTTTCTCTCTTCTTTCTTCTTCTCCTCTGCGGCTGCTTCTTCTACCTTCTTTGGCTTCTTCTTCTTTTCTTCTTTCCTTGCCTTTTCTTTCTGCTTCTCTCTTTCTTCAGCCCCTGCCTTCTCTGGCTTCTTCTTCTTTTCTTCATTCTTCTTCTACGGCTAAGTCCCTCTTCATCTTTGGCCTTGTCTTCTTCAGTTGCGCCTCCAAGTCCTTCCTTCTTCAAGAGCCTGCCCTTAGCTTGCCTTTGAGCCCTTCTCCTTCATCTGCTCCTCTTCTTCTTCCCTGCGCACACGCACAGAAGGAAAACCTAACCCTACCCCTCCCTGCGTCTCTCTCTTTCTTTATTTTGCACTTAGGAATGCGCTCCCAGAGCCGAGTAATCAGGTCGGGTTTCCCATGCTTGGGTCCAGGCCCACCGACGCGTGTGGTGGGCGAGGAGTGCACGGGTAGTCGAGTCGGATACCAGGTCTGTGAAGCGTGGGGTGCGGACAAGGCGTGAAGAGCGAGTGGGACCTCGACCCATGTCAGGAGGCGCTAAGTCCCTGACAGTTTTTCAATTTATGTCGCACCTCCTGCTCACAGACTTCCGAGGTGGGACTAAATGTCCCATTCGCTTCTCGCGCGTGCCCGCAGCAGGTCTTCACTCGATTGCTGAGGCTGCGGGGCTTTGACCTCCAATTGATGGGTTGAAGCTGTTCGCGAAGAGAAATCACACATCTGGGACTTGGACTCCTGGCACCTGGAGGTGAAGCTAACGTTAGCAAGCTTCTTCAAGCTTGCTTCAATGGCGGGAAGGGCACTTGTACCTGTCAACATAAATACGGCTCACGGCCTTGTCAAATTACTCAGAATGCTTCGTCGTGACACAGCGAGGGTGGCCCGGGTGTTGGTGTGGTGCAAGACGGCCTGGGCGTGCGTGCCTAGGTTGTTCTGTGGCCATGGGGTTGGGTGTGTTCGGGGGAAGTGAGTGGAGGTTGTGGCGGTTAATGGAGAGGGGGAAAATGATCAGTGGGATGAGGCGATGCTTTCGAGGTGGGTGGGTGCGTGGAGTGGTGGATGCACCTCGCCGGTGGTTTGCCGGAGGTGGAGAAGGTGACTGTGAAATCTGGTTGTCGGGGCGGGAAATTAGAAATAGATAAGGGGAAAAGAAAGAGTAGAGGAAGGGGATTTATCTGCGAGGTGCTGGACGAAGGGGGAGCAGAGGAGGCGGACGACGCATATATGCCGTCGTCAAGGAAGACAACCTTGAGGTGGAGATGACAGCGACGAGGAGGAGGTTGGAGAGGCATGCGCTGGTGTGGCTCATTGTGGAGGAACGAGACGAAGCTAACCTTGCCACTGGTATGGTGGTAGGGCGATGAAAGGAGGGAGGGGAAGTCGCCGGAGTCTGCGGGTAGATGGCCGAAAACGAGGAGAGACGAATTTCAGGGGATATCTCCAACAAAAACAGGCTTGCCCCCTTCGGTCGAAGGTGGAGCTTCTTATATAGGCACGGGAAGAGGGTCAGGCGCAAGGTGGCGGGCAAAAACCCACACCGGAGGTATGATCGAAAGTGATACCCATACTTCTCAAGCGTTCGCACGAGAGGTATGGGGTAATTCAGGGCATGGGAAGCTGCTCAGGCGGTAGGGGGTTTCGCAGAGGACTCCCCTTTCAAATCTGAGAGTAGCTCCTTGGGGAAGCGAGGAGAAATCCTCCTCGAAACCTCGCCGAAGGTATGGGTCTCTGCTGCAATGGCAGAGGGACCTGGATGCAAAAAGTGACGAAGAAGTTGAGGGAGTTTTCGCAAGGGTTTTCAAAAGTTTGGGGCCAGAACGTAATTGGGTAGACTATTTTGCAAAGTAGGTCAAGATGACCTTCCCTTAGGTCAAAATTTAGGTAAAAACCTAATTTGGACCTAAGGAATCCAATGGTGAAGTTGGATTTTAGGTTTGACTACGTTTGACTTGACATTTTGCACAAAAACCCAAATTAGGTCAAATATTGAGCTTGGACCCCAATCTAGGTCAAAATAGGTTCCAAAGATCAAATTGAAGGTTGTAAACCCTAGAGGATATCTTTCCATGAATTTTAGAGAGTATAGTTGATTTTTATCCTAACTGGAACCATGTGAAATTAAGTGGGTTTGTTTTAGGGTTACATAATGTCATTTAATTCTTAAATTTCACAATAACCCTTTTCTGACTGAACCATCCCACTTTTTCTCTTATTAAGTCCAATTGAACTATGTTTATCCCCTGGAAAATCCCATTGATGAACTGTAATGGTAAAATTATAGTTTTACCCTTTGTTTCATGTATTCTTTCCAGATCAATAATCTCTTGAATTAGGCCTTCCTTTAGGTTATGCAGGAGCTTTTGTTCATTTTATTAGGCCACAAAGAGCTAGTTAGGTCTCATGATGAGGTTCTCATCATACCCCCATGCCTAGCTTTTGCTAATCCCTTAGCAAAAATTTAAGGTTTTAACTCCTGTTCTAGACCATGAATTTCTTTCACCAGTTATGATAAGTGCTTTTTCTTCTTTTTCTTTTGTGATTAGGTCAGAATGCCGACAGTGGGTCTAAAGGTACTCTAGTACCAACCAAGATCCAGACCTGGCCAGCTTTAGCCTTGGTCCTCCGCGAAGGTTTTTAAGGCCCATAGGAACTATCCTAAGGTTCAATGGACTCCGTGGTTAAAGCACCCGTGCTTGAGCCATATTTTAGGCTTGGTTCAGTTTGCAGTGCATTTTTGTAAGAGAGAGATAGAGGATTTATTTGTTCAAAGAATTTTCTCTCTCTTTTCTTTTTATTTCTAGCTTTGGATTGGCTTCTCAACATGGTTTGTATCTGAATCCTCGTCCCCATCATAAATCCTCAAAGGTCCCTGGTAATCGATGCTTCGTGATAGCGCCTCCCATGGTAACCCCCAAAACCTTGATTTCGAGATTTCGAGATTATCCTGCCCATGGTGTTTCGTGGACAAATCCAGACCCTGGCAATCAACATTTCGTGATAATGCTACCCATGGTATCTAAACCAACAGAGTGCATACATGCCCCCGGTAGGATATGTAAATATCCTAAGAGAAAAGCATCGAGGAGACGATATGTTGTTACACATTTTCGAGGGGAATTTCCCGCCTCTCTGTGCTAGGAACTCGTCTAAATCAACTTGTGTTGATTGGCTGCTCTTAATCTAGGTAACAATTTCAGAACATTAAAACGCTTGTGCGTGATTTTGATAGTTATGCGTACTGAACCAGACTGTGTGTGGATTGGGGTGCTTAGGTTACCGAGTCCCGCAAACCGAAGGTCAGTTAACGAGGCCGAATACTCCCTAAGCCTTACATCTAATACTTAAGCTTTGCATTTTCCTCAACCTCTTGAGGATTATCCAGATCTTAGCAGGTATTAAGAGTCTGGCAAAAAAGGCTTAAGGTCAGCGTTCCTATTAATCTCTTTGTGTCTCTATAGCACCTTTCTTTACTTTTCTTGATGTGGTCTAGAACTTCGGTTAATCTCTTAATTTCTTACTAATGACTATCTCTTTCTTTTTCATTTTGTGCTCCTTTTTTATCATTTTGCTCTTTTTCCTCCGCCTGTTTGTATAACCCACAATTTTCCTTCCTATTCTCAATTTTTTTTTTAAATGTGATTTTTTTTTGTTGAAACCTTTTCTTGATATGAGTTTTCTTACATTTTGCACTTTTCATTCCCCCCATGCCTATGATTTGCAATGTCCCCATTGTAAATTAGGTGGGTTCGACTTTAGCTTAGTTTATTCATTAGGACAGGTGTTTGGTGAGAGAACGGGTCGAGGTGACTGTTGCGGAGGATTTCTATACTCGGGTACGGGTACCTAAGGTGGAGTCGGTTGTTCTAATGGATGAACCCCAAAGTGCAATATGAATTCAGTAAAGAAATGTCAGGAAAAGTTTTAGGTTTTTTAAAGAATGACGGGTTGCCTCCCGTTAAGCGCTGAGTTTTACGCCATCGGCTAAGCACAATGAGATCAGGGAGAATGGAGGATAAAGGATGTCTCAGCCAAATCTGTATTGGTCATGTCAATGAACGGTTTGAGTCTCTGACCGTTCATGACAAAGGGTTTGGAATCGTGTTTGAGTGGACTGATCTCAACGGCTCCATTCCAAAGATTCGTCAGGCTAAGTATGATACGATCCACTTAGATCGCAGCTTTCTTGGGAACAATTTGAGTCGGGCATCAAAGAGTAGGACCTTTTGACCATGGTGAAAGATCTTTCTAGATATGTGCTTGTCGTGAAAGGCTTTAACCCGCACTTTGTAGATTCACGAGTTTTCATACGCATCGTGGTGTAATTCGTCAATCTTGCTCATCTGAAGCTTTCTGTGAGTTCCAGCCTTAGAAAGATCTAAGTTGCACTTCCGTACTGCCCAATAGGCTTTATGTTCTAATTCGACGAGGAGGTGACACGCCTTCCCGTACACCAGTCTGAAAGGGGACATGCCTAATTGGGTCTTGTGGGCGGTCCTATAAGCCCACAAAGCTTCCGAAAGTCGGGATGACCAATCTTCCTGTCAGGTCGAACAGTGACCTGGAGGATTTTCTTGATCTCCCGGTTCGATAGCTCAGCTAGACCATTAGTTTGGGGGTGGTAAGGAGTAGAGATTCGGTGCGACACCCCGTATTTGGTCATCAGTGACCGGAACTGAGTGTTTGTGAAATAGGTCCCTCCATCAGAAACGATCGCACGTGGAATCCCGAACCGTGAGAAGATGTTTTGGTGAATGAACTTGATAACGACTTTGTGATCATTGGTTCGGGTCGAAATGGCTTCGATCCATTTCGACACATAGTCAACAGCAAGTAAAATGTATTTGAAGCCGTCCAAGGTAAGGAAGGGTCCCATAAAATCAATCCCCCAAATGTGAAAAATCTCGCATACCAAGATCGGCTATAAAGGCATCATATCTCGATGGCTCATGTTGCCCAAGGTCTGGCAACAGGTACAAGCCTTGTAGTGATTATATGCATCCTTGAAAATTGTGGGCCAATAAAAGCCACACTGGAGGACTTTTGATGCGGTTTTGTGTCCTGAAAAATGTCCACCGCATGTCTGGTCATGGCAGAAAGAGAGTATGTGTTTGATTTCTGCTTCTGTGACACATCGTCGGATAATTTGATCAGCACCAATGCAGAATAAATACGGGTCTTCCCAAAAGTAATCTTGGCATTGGAACGCAATTTATCCTTCTTGGCCTTCGGCCAATCAGACGAGATCTGCTGTGATGCCACGTAGTTTACTATGTCAGCAAACCAAGGAAGCCCTTTATCAATAGTCATGAGGTGCTCATCAGGAAAATGCTCCGTGATGGATCTGGAAGGGTCAATGATTTCAGAAGGAAGGCTGGACAAGTGATCAGCTACCACGTTCTGTCTTCCCACTTTGTCGCGAATCTCGAGGTCAAATTCTTGTAACAGCAAGATCCATCGGATTAATCGAGGTTTCGTGTCCTTCTTTGCAAGGAGATGCCTCACAGCTGTGTGATCCGAGTAGATAATAACATGGGAACCCAGGAGGTAAGATCTGAATTTTTCTATGGCAAATACTATGGCTAGCAGCTCTTTCTCAGTAAAGTGTAGTTACGCTGAGCATCGTCAAGTGTTTTGCTAGTGTTGTAAATGACCACGGGTTTCCCGTCAATTTTCTGCCCCAAAATCGCTCCTACAACGAAGTCAGATGCATCGCACATGATCTCAAACGGTTAAGACCAATCAAGGGATTGTAGGATCGGTGCTTGGGTAACTCGGTCATGAAGGATCTCAAATGCTTAAATGCATTCCTTGGAGATATTGAAAGGTACATCTTTGGAGAGAAGAGTGGTCAGGGGGCGTGCGATTTTCGAAAAATTAGGGATAAATCGACGGTAAAAATCGATGTGTCCCAGAAAAGATCGGATGTCCTTGATCGAGCTAGGCATAGGGAGTTTGGAGATCAAGTTAACTTTGGCTCGATCGACTAGGATGCCTTTTTCTGAAATAAGATGTCCCAGGATGATCCCCTCAGGCACCATGAAGTGGCTCTTTTCCTAGGAAAGAACCAAATTCACGTTAATGCATCACCTGAGTATTTGAACTAAGTGCTGGAGGCAATCGTCAAATGATGCTCCAAATACTGAAAAGTCATCCATGAAGACTTCCAAATAACCACCTACCATATCTGAGAATATGGTAAGCATGCATCGCTGAAAAGTCGCGGGTGCATTGCAGAGACCGAAAGGCATCCTTCGGAACGCGTATATTTCGAAGGGGTAGGTGAATGTGGTCTTTTCTTGGTCCTCTTGATGGATTGCCACCTGGTTATAATCGGAGTACCCGTCAAGAAAGCAGAACCTATTTCCCGCTAGTTTTTCGAGGATCTGATCAATAAACGATGGTGGGAAATGATCATTCTTCGTGGAGGAATTGAGTCTTCTGTAATCTCTGCAGAGTCTCCAAGAGTTGGCTATACGGGTCGGTATGACCTCTTCGATTTCAGTCGTGATAGTGGTGAGTCCTGCCTTCTTAGGCACAACCTGAATTGGACTTACCTATCGACTGTTAGAGATCGGGTAGATGATCCCTGCATCTAACCACTTAATGATCTCCTTTTTCACGACCTCCTGCAGATTAGGGTTCGAACGTCTCTGCATCTCTCGCAAAGGTCGTGCGCCCTCTTCGAAGTAGATATGGTGGGTGCAATAAGAGGGGCTTATTCCAGTCAAATCATCGAGAGTTCATCCAATGGCTCTACGATGTTGCTGGAGAACAGTAATCAGATGTGATTCCTGGTCAGGTGTGAGTCTGGAGTTTATAATCACAGGAAACGCCTGATTGGAACCTAAAAAGACGCATTTCAAATAATCGGGAAGGGGCTTGAGTTCCAAGACGGGATTAATAGCAGCAGCGGGTAGTTCAAGGTGTGCGTCAGGAACAAGGGTAGGAGTTATGGGTGTATCTTGATTTGGTTCAGACTCCGATTGTGGGTTTTGATCTTCTTGTGGTTGATCGGGGATTATCAGGTTGTCCTCGATATGTTGTTCATCAACCACGGCTTTGATATCACATATTTGTTCTATAACACAGCAATTAATCCCTTGTTGGGCCTTAAAGATGTCAATCTTTAGAGTTTGGTTCCCACATTTCAATTCTATTTGGCCCTCCTCACAGCTTATGTTGGCCCTAACAGTGGCCAGAAAAGATCTCCCTTGTATAATCAGTGTATCCCTTGGGTTCTCAGGTGCACCCATATCTAGAACTATAAAGTCTACTGGGAAGTAGAAATCACGTACCCCAACAATGAAATCCTCGAGTATTCCTTTAGGAGACTTGATGGATTGATCGGCTAACTGCAATGTCACCTCTGTCGGTTTAAGCTTGTACTCTTCAAGGTGGTTAAGGAGGGATGTAGGTATTAGGTTTATGGAGGCACCTGGGTCTAGCAAGGCTCTGTCGAATTAGGTTTCACCAAATTTACATGAAATCAAGGGAGTGCCTGGGTCTTTAGCCTTATGTGGGAGCTTACTCAAGATTATAGAGCTGGTTTGCTCTGACAGTATGATTAGACTCCCACTTTTGGTTCGCGGCTTACACTTGGGTGTACACACGTCTTTCAAAAATCGTGCGTAAGTTGGTACGTGGCGGATTGCATCCATCAAGGGGATGTTTATCTAGACCTGTTCAAAGAGCTTGATCATATCCTCCTTAGGAGCCACGGGTTTCATTATCCTTTTTCCCTTGGTCAAGGCCTTGGGAAACGGAACCTTGGTAGGTTCCTCTAGAATAGGTCCAGGTTCTTGATCTGGGATAGGGACATCCTGGATAACTATTCTAAGGCTTGGTTCACTACCAGGCTTGGAGTGGTTTGGATAAGGTGGGTCTTGAGTTGCTTTACCACTACGGGTTATTACGGAGTTTAATCTTGCCTGGTTCTGGTTTGGGGTTGGTAAAATGGGTGGCTGCTGTTGAAATCCTACGTAAGATGTCGAAGCTTCCATCCCGTTAGGTGATGGAACAAAAGGGGCCTGATAAATCATATGTGCATGGCTTGGATTCATAATGCGCCTCTGGGTCGGCATGTTATTTGGGTTCGGCAGAGGTTGCGAAGGATGTGTACCAGGTTGGCGGGACTTCGCCATCTGGGCGAGTTGGTTCCGAACCTCTATGATCTCGTTCTTGTGTTATTTTTGTATTGCCGCATTCATTTTCTGAATGTCAGCCAGTGTTTGAAGGATGAGAGACATTTGATCTTGGTTTGGTCCAGATTGATAGGTGGGGTTAGGCCAAGGCTGAGGCGGATGATATGGACGAGGGGCTTGTGGACGGGGTTGATAAGGTAGTCTTTGATTCTGCGAATTTCCCGCCCACTAGAAATTGGGATGATTTCGTCATCCAGGGTTGTAGGTGTTGGAAAATGGGTCATTCTGGATGGCGTTGAGGTCCTCGCAGGTCTGAGGAGCCTCAGGAAAGTCAGAGTATGGGGGTTTAGAGTTCCCCCGACTAGAATATAGCAGATTGGAGGTCCCTCCGATCCTAGAGTCAGACGAGGGTGGATACGAGTCCATCCCCTTAGAAGATCGGTGATAGATGTTTGCACAGTTTCCCTTGCGAGAGGTGGCTGTGCGAAAGAGTTATGCGCAGAGGTGGTTCGCTACCAATGCCGAGTCAGCTCGTCCACCTTCTTATCTATGGTAGAGACCTTGTCCAACCGACTGGCCATTAGCTCCAACTCGACGGATGCGGACATGCCCTGCGTCTCATGTGCTCCCTTAAGATTTGTCGATGCGCGGGTATTCGTCCGGTCGAATAAGCCCATGGAGTCATTATTGATGGAGTTCTTGCATATATTTTAGAGAATCTCCCACACCGTGTCCTCATGCTGACCCATGATGTTTCCTCCACAGGTTGTATTAACGAATAATCGAATGCCTTCACGGAGTCCCTGGTAAAAAGAATTGACTTGTTCTCATTTAGGAGCTCCGTAATGGGGGCACTTTCGCATGAGATCGAAGAATTGGTCCCATGCCTCATGAAGAGGTTCTCCCGTTTGTTGGGTGAAATGAGTGATTTGGTGGCGCAAGGCATTTGTCCGACCAATGGGAAAGAACTTCAAAAATTCGAACTGAAGTTCATCCCGTGTGTTGATCGGACGAGTCTGAGTTTGATATCAATGAGTAGCCTTATCCATGAGGGAGAAAAAAAAACATCTTCATGAGCAGAATATCTCGGTTTTGTGCATCTGACCCAAAGGTCTGGGCCAGACGCTTGAGCTGTTTAATGTGCTGGAATGGATCATCAGAGTTAAGCCCATAGAATTTTGGTATGGCATGAATCATGTTGGGCTTGAGTTCGGAATCAGGACCTCCAGTTGGGATTCGGACTCGTGGCTTTATTGCCACCGCATCGGGATTATAGTGATCTCGCATCATGAGACGTGATGAGAACCTCATCATAAACCCTAACTAGCACATTTTGACCTACTAAAATGAACAAAAGCTCCTACAGAACCTAAAGAAAGGCCTAATTCAGGGAATTACTAATCTGAGAAGAAAACATGACACAAGGAGTAAAACTACAATTTTACCATTGCAGTGCATCAATGGGATTTCTAAGGGTCTAGACATAGGTCAAGTGGACTTAATAAGAGAAAAAGTGGGATGGTTTGTTCTGAAAAGGGTTATGACAAAATTTAAGAATTAATGACATTCTGCAACCCTAAAACAAGCCTAATTTAATTCATGAAGTTTCAGGAAAGATAAAAATCAACTAAATCCTCTAAAATTCATGTAAAAATATCCCCTAGGGCTTAGAACCTTCAATTTAACCTTTGGAACCTGTTTTGACCTAGATTGAGGTCCATACCCAATTTTTGACCTAATTTGGGTTTTTATGCAAAATATCCAGTCAAATGTAGTCAAATCTAAAATCAAACTTCACCATTGGATTCCCTAGGTTCAAATTAGGTTTACACCAAAATTTGAACCTAAGGGAAGGTCGTCTTGAAACACTTTGCAATTTGGTCCTCAAAATTACTTTCTGACCCTTAACTTTTTGAAACCCTTGCGTTTACCCCCTCAACTTCCTCGTCATTTTCTTCACCTCGGTCCTGCTGCCACCCGGAACAGTAGGTCATACCTCCGACGACTTTGCGCGGAGGATGGTACCTGATCTGCATAGGGAGTCGGCCCGAGATTTGAAAGGGGAGCTCCCTGCGGAGCCCCCTTCCGCATGGGCTACTCCTCATGCTCTGAAGACCGCCATACCTCTCGTCCAAACGCACGAGAGGTATGGGTGTCCGACCGACCATCCCTCCGGCGTGACTTTCCCGCCACTCTCGTGCGCCTCCCAGCTGGCCTTTGCCTATTTAAGGAGCGGCACACCATGCCGCATCCTGCAAGCTCGATTTGACCTGAGATCCCCCTCCAATTCATCTCCTCCCAACTCCGGCCATCCGCCTAGAGCTTCTGGCGAATCCTCCTCTTCTCTCTCGTCACTGTGCCACAATACCAAGGGCAGAGCTACCTCCGCCGTCCTTCGCTGTGCCACGTCGTACCAGCGGGTGCCCTCTAACCCCTCTTCCTCGTCGCCGTCTTCTCCCCCTGGCACCTTCGTCTCCGGCGACGGCAGGCACTAGCTGCGCACCATCCTCCCTCCCCCTTTACTCTAGACCTGCCAGATAAGTTCTCCTTTCTCCCCTCTCTATTTCCCCCTTGTCAATTGTTATCTTCAACCCCTCAACAGTCGCCAACTGATGTGTACGTTTCGCGGTGTTTTGAAGTTATGTTCATTGCAGTATATTGCGAAAAGCGATTACCAGTTTATTTCAATTTATTACTCGGAATTTAAAATATCCCGAGGTCGAACTCAGGGAGCACACTTTGATTCTAGAAGCATACCAATTCACAATTTACTATGATATACTATTTTACAAAAATTTAAGAGAGAGAATGAAGAAAAAATCCTTTTCTTCCTTTCTTTCTTCTCTTCTCTTCTTCTTCTCTTTTCCTTTTCTTCTTTCTATGCCTTTCCCTTTTCAGACATCTGATTCTTTGAATCAGATACCTTATCAACCATGTTTCTACAGTGCCTCCTTCTTTCTTCAGTTGTCTTCTCAGCCTTCCTATCTTCTTCTTTCTCCTTCGGCTCTTCTCCTTCTCTTTCTTTTCTCTGCAGCTTTCCTCCTTCCTGGCTTCAGCTCCTTCTGCTGCAGCTCCTTCTTGGCTTCTTCTTTTCTTCTTGAGCTGCCACGTCTCCTCCGCCTTCTTCTTTCTTCTTCTCTGCTGCGGGTGCTTTGCGGCTAAGTCCTCGCCGCTCCTCTTCTTCTTCTTCCCCACATGTTCCCTGCACACACGAGCGCAAAACCTACCCCTACCCTTCCTTGCGTGTGCTCTCTCTCTATTTCTCTCTTCGCTCTCCCAGAGCCAGCCAATCGGGTATTTGGGTCGGGTTACGTGCACCCGGGCCCAGGCGCACCGGCGTGGGTGGTGCGCGAGGAGTGTACAGGCAGGGTATTCGGGTCTCGAGCCAGGTCTGCGTGGGCAGTGCCGCGGACGAGACCGAGTGAGGGCGAGGGACCTCACCCCTGTGTGACCTGAGGCGAATAGCCTGTCACTTTTTCCTCTTATGCAGGTGCGGGCGTGCCTCCACTTTCGAGGTGGGACTAAAGTCCCACCTGCTTCTTCATGCGCCTGCAGGAGGAAGGCGCGAGCAATTGAAGCAGCAGCTGAGGCCTTCGACTCCAATTGAGGGCCTGAGTGTGTGCGTTAGAGTGTTCCGCACACCTGAGGCTGCTGTATCTGGGCTGGGCAGACCTGGAGCTTCAGCACGCTTGCTTCAAGCAAGCTTTTGCTCCTACGCTAATGGCAGAAGACGCCCTGCACCTAAAAACACGAGTGCGGCCTCGCAGCCCTGTCAGATGCCTTGGGGAGCTTCGCCAAGATGTGGTGAATGTGCAGAGGTGGTTGGCAAGGCGTGGAAACGTCTGTGGCCGTGCGCCTAGGGCACGCTGTAGAGGTGCAGGTTGGTGTGTTCGGGGGTGTGTTTGGGTGAGTGGAGTGGTGGTGTGAGTGAGGGGAAATGTTGAGTGGAGTGAGTGGATGCTTATGGACTTGTCGGCGAGGGGCGGGATGGACTGTGGAGGTGGAGCGGCCTCGCCGGAGTTGGTGGCTGGAGGTGGAACTGATGGTAGTGGTAGTGGCAGTCGAGGGATCGAAACTAAAAATTGATAAGGGGAAATAAAGAGGGGAGAAAGCGGAAGAGCTTTTACCTGGCTAAGCGGACAAAGGGGGGGCAGGAGGCAGATGGCTCAATTCTGCCGTCGCCAGAGACGACGCCCTGTGGGGAAGATGACGACGACGACGAAGAGAGACTGGAGGGTGCCTGCTGGTACGACAAGGCATGACGAACGACGGCGGAGCTATCCCTGCCACTGGCATGGTGGCAGGGCAACGAGAGAGGAGGAGAAGGGCCGCCGGAGCCAACGGGCAAATGACCGGAGGAGGAGACGAAGTTTGGGGGTTTTCTTCGGCCAAAATAGGCTTGCCCCTAACCGGCAGCCCCAGCCGCTTCTTAAATAGATGCTGGCGAGGAGAAGATCTCGAGGAGGAAGCGTGGGCTGGTCACCGGAGAATGGCCGGAGAAGAGACCCATTCCTCTCGCACGTTCGCACTAGAGGCATGGGCATTGGCAGGGCATGAGAGGGGGTCCATGCGGAAGAGGACAACGCAGGGGACCCCCCTCTCGTTTCTGAGGACGGTCCCCATACCCTGCATGGCGCCATCCTCCGCGTAAAGTTGCCGAAGGGATGGGCAGCTGCGCAAGGTGACAGAGGGACCATTTTGCAAAGAATGAAGGGAAAGATGGGGGTAAAGTGCAAGGATTCAAAAAGTTAAGGGTCAAAAAATAATTCTTGAGGACCAATTTGTAAAGTAGGTCAAAATGGCCTTCCCTTAGGTCCAAATTTTGATACAAACCTAATTTGGACCTAAGGAATCTAATGGTAAAGTTTGATTTTAGGTTTAATCACGTTTGATCAGTCAATTTGCACAAAAAACCTAAATTAGGTCAAAAATTGGATATGGCTCTCAATCTAGGTCAAGATAGGTTCCAATGGTCAAATTGAAGGTTCTAAATCCTAGAGGATATTTTTTCATGAATTTAGAGGGTTTAATTAATTTTTATCTTTCCTGGAACTTCATGAATTAAAGCAAGTTTGTTTTAAGGTTACAGAATGTCATTTAGAAATTGTTATAACCCTTTTCAGATCAAATTATCCCACTTTTTTTCTTGTTAAGCCCATTTGGCCTGTGTTTAGACCCTTAGACATCTCGTTTGTGTACTGCATTGGTAAAACTACAGTTTTACCCCTTATGAGTTGCTTTATACTTAAATTTATAGTTCTTTGATTTAGGCTTTCCCTTAGGTTTTGTAGGAGCTTTTGTATACTTATTTAGGTCAAAATGTGCTAATTAGAGTTCATGATGAGGCTCTCATCACCAACCACCACCATCATCCACACCTCCGGCAGACCACCGACGAGGTGACCTCACCATTCCACTCCTCCATCCACCTCTCCAAACCCCTCATAAGCTTCACCATCACTCCCTGATCATTTCCCCCTTCTTCATTGTTCGCGCCACCCACTGGAACCGCCCCCCGAACACACCCACCTGCATGCACACAGTGTGCCCTAGGCACACACGTACAGGCGTCTTCACGCCAAACTGACCCCTGAGCCACCTTCGCTGTGCTCTGGCGAAGCCTGCCGAGCGTTCTGATAAAGCCGCAAGGCCGTGTTCATGTTTTCAGGTCTAGAGCTACCTCCGCCATTGACGCCGAGTTCGGAGCAATATTGCAAGTAGCTCTGGATCTCACCAGCTCCAGGAGAGGCCCCCAGGTAGCACGGAATTGAGTCGTGCATGTGTCCAGGCCTTTGATTAACATCAAGGGACTCTGCAGCCTCACTAATTGGGGAGACCTTCTGCTGCAGGCGGTCTCACAACAAAGGTGGGACATTTGGTCCCACCTCGGAGGCTGACGAGTGGGCGCGGGCGCTTAAATTGAAAAACTATATAAGGCTTATCACCTCGAAACCACGGGGTGAGGTCCCTCGCCCACTCACCGCCTCATCAGCGCTCACTCCTCTGTGGATCTGGCTGACCTAACTCGATACCCGTGCACACCTTGCCCACCACCGCACGCCGGTGGGCCTGGTCCCTAGCACGTATACCCGACCCGATAACTCGGCTGGCTCTGGAAGAGCGAACCTGAGAGAGAAATAGAGAGAGAGAGACGCGGGGAGGGTAGGGGTAGGTTTTGCATAACCATGCCTGTGCAGGGAAGAAGGAGGAGGAAGCAGAAGCAGCCGCGAGGAAGAGGAAGAGAAGAAGAAGAGGTGCAGCATAGAAGGCAGAAGGAGCTGAAGAAGAAGAAGAGGAAGAGGAGAAGAGGCCAACTGAAGAAGAGAAAGAGGATGAGGACTTAGCCGCAGAAGCAACTGAAGAAGAAGGAGCAGGAGCTGAAGAAGAAGAAGACAGAAGAAGGAGCAGAAGCAGAGCCAAACAGAAGAAAAGAGAAGGAAGGCCAAGAAGGGAAGAAAATAAGAAAAGAAGAAGAAGCCAAAGAGAAGAAAGGAAGAAGAAGAAGAAGGAGACGTGCACTGTAGTAAACGCTACTTACGGCGCCTGATTCCTAGAATCAAACGTCTGAAGACAGAGAAAAGAAAAGAGAAAGCAAAGAAGAAGGAGAGAAAATAAGAAAGAGACAAAGATTAATTCTACTTTTATTCTCTACAATTCTTTTTGTAAAACATTTCAGTATTATGAATTGTGATCTTCTTGCTTCTAAAATCAAGTGTGTTCCCTGAGTTCGACCTCAGAGTATTTTTGAAATTTTGAGTAATAAAATTAAATCAAATTGATGATCACCAAGTCAATATCAGTATTTGGCGCCGTTGCCGGGGAGTAACGGGTATTTTAGAAGCTTCAAAATCACAATTTTTGTTTTATACTGACTTAATCTCTCTTTTGTTGTTTAGGAAAGGAAGGCAAGAAAAGATAAGCAGCCGCACAACAACTACACCAAGGGATAGGTAACCTTCAACCTTCTCTCTTAAACCTCTCACATTCTAAAGAGGAAAAAACAAAAGAAAAATCAATCTAGGGCTACCTGTCTTCCATACTTAGTAATTCACAGAGTTGCCTGTTTTTGAATTTCAACACATCTTAACTGCATATTCACTTAAGGTAACTAGGGCTAAAACCATCTTGCTTGAGCTCTAGTTACCCATCTCTAAGGCAACTAATTGGACCAACTAGAGCTAACCTAGGATTCCAAGCTAGGGTTTTAGAGACACATCTTCTTCTAAACAAAGAATTGAAAATTCCAAAAGAGGTGTGTCTAAGCCATTGTTTAAAAAGACTTATTCAAGAGAAACCCTAAGCAATCAGGCTCTTAATCTACTTGAACACCAAAAGCAAGGACCTAAGAAGCTCTCACAGGAACAAGAGGTGAAGTTGATCCTTTGGATCAACCAACCTTTAAATTAGGTCACTTTTGCACACAAAAGGATTAAAGCTCAAGTGAAACCCTTAGCACATTGATCTTAATTAAAAGTGGTAGGCTTAAGAGGTCAAGGTCCCCATTCTGATCTAGCTGAAATCTCAGTGACAAGAGAGGTTGGGTAGGGGAAACCCTGTCACCAGTGGGGGCGCTCTACCGTGTAGGGGTCTTCGCGGGACTCACCCTCTCTGACTGCCCAGGTAAATGTGGATTTAATTTAACCTTTTACCATCAATTTCTAATCTAACCAACGGCAAATGTGGATTCACCAACTCACCCGCAAAGCCCTCTCCTCCACACCTCACATAAACCCTCAACCCCCCTCATTCTCTCCTCTGCTCCCAATCCTCCTTGATCACCCTCCGTCGTTGTCATCACCCCTCCTCCTCCGTCAATCGTCAGCCGTCCTCCTCCTCCTCAGGTAACTCCTCATCCCCTCCACCTCCTACTGCTGCTACATCCCCCTCCTTCTCCCCGCCTCTCCTCCTCCCCCTCCTACTGTTGTTGCATCCCCCTCCTCCTCCCAACCCTCCCCCACCTCAATCTCCTCCTCCTTCACACAACTTCAAATCAAGATCAAAACCCCCCACAGGATCCGACCACCCCTCGCTTCCGCTGCACCAGCCTCTCTTCGCCTTCGCATTAGATCCAACTCCTCGATCTCTCCCCTCCCCCTCCCTTTATCGCACTTCGATCACGACGTTACTTAATATCTAGTGGAGAATTTCTTACATCGAGCAAAATCTGCAGGTTTTCTTGCAGGAAGGATCGACTGGACAAGAGGCACCCTCAAGGTATTCAACGAAATGTCTTCATTAGATATATTGACCGATTGCTAATATGTTCCCTTGCATGTTCTATTTATGTGCTTGTATTGTTCCCATGCATTCTTCTCCGTATCTGTTCGTTTTTCTTTAGACCGGTTACTAATATGTTCCCTTGCATGTTCTATTTATGTTCTCTAATTGTTCCTGTGCATTCTTCTCCGCAGCGGTTCGTTTTTCTTTGGCCACACACACACACACACACATTGTTATAGATCCGTGCTTCTCGTACCTCTCATTATGATTGGCCAATGGTTTTATGCCAATGGTATTGAAGGGTTCATGTGATTTTGGTGCGTTGGTTGGTAGAGTTAGTACTTGTAGAGAATTATGCATAATTCTGGTGCATGCTAATCGAATATTCTGACTATGTCTGACTATTTTTAATGATGTCAATCCTCTTTAAGATCCTATTCAACATTTTATAATTGACAACTAAAAGATCTAATGGCTAACAAAGCTAACTTCAAGAGGACTAGTTGTCTCCTCTAAGGAGTAGCCTTCCTCTCCACCTAGCAAGCCTTTTTTCAAGCCACTCAACTAGTGGTAATGTCCGGAAATAACCCTAAATATCCTCCTAAAGCCACAAGATTTGCAACCACCCACCTTCATCCTTCCATAGGTATATGTCTCTACTTTGTTATCATCCATCCTTGTTGCATCTCCCAGGCCAACAAAACGGAACCTTAAGTGTCTTTGCTACCTACATTAACCTACAATTATGAATAATGTCTTTATCATGGTCCTTATAAAAGAAGTCCTTGTCATGGTCGGCCAAAGGAGGTTTCAATGCAATATACACTCTTCGAACTAAGAACTCCCCATCTTCTTACTTCCACCCATCCTCCAAGTCTTTGTCATGGTTGGCCAAAGGACGTTTCAATGCATTATACGCTCTCCAAATTATAAACTCCCCATCTTATTCCGACCCATCCTCCACCACATTAGAGTGGAAACTTGAAGAAAGAGAGATGGAGAATTTTTTGAAAACACCATGAAGTGGCAACAAAAATGACAATCAATTTTTTTCCCACACTATGTGTACGCAACTACATTAATTCTTTGCTTCAATTCAGATCCATCTCGAGCCATTTATTGGTTTAAATTGTAATAATTAAAATCATGCCATTTCAGTGATGTAACCAATAACATGAACAAGAATAGTTATAATAATTTTATATAAGTTGTAAAATTTTTAATAAGATAATAATATGTTATTTAATTAATTTCATTTTTGAAATTACAGGATAGCGGTGTTAGGCATACTCGGTGGCTATATTAGTTAGAGGTATAATTTCAATGTTTTTAATTTAATTGAAAGATATTATAGGTTTTTGGTAGATATGAGATGTGACCACATATTATTTTTTATTTAAATGAATGAATGTAGGATGTGCCTACTTGTGTGTGTGTTTTTTTTAATGTGGGGCATGCTCACTTTAATTGTATGTGATTCATTTTTAATGTGTAGTATACCCACTTGTATTTGTTTTATTATTTTACTTTGCAGATTTATAGAAAAACTTTAAATTTTAAGGGAAAACTTTTCTGAATTTTTTTATAATTTTTTTAATGTTCAAATTAGTTATTATTTAGATAAAGATACTTGCGAAAGAAAATAAATGCACGTGATGCCAAACATTAAGTATTCTAACGCATAGGGTAAAAGTCCTTCGAGTTAAATTGTGTCAAATTACTCGCCCGTTAAAACTTATGATCATGTTATACAGACATTGTAGGAACTGTATGTATACCCTATTTACAAGCATGATGCGTTGCCTTTGTAGTATGCCCTAGGTCTTGATCAACTTTAGTTCGGTGAAGTACCAAACCAAAGAAGATCCTTGAAGATTTGATCACAACTTAGGTTTACTTGTTACATATAACTTTGTGCAGTGAAATTTCGATTGCTTATTCCTACTCTTCTCCAGTATACCAACTAATCTTATCAAGTTTCATGTGGTACTCTTAAGTGGGTGCTAAAGGAAATCTAGTTAAGGTTAGTAGTGGGGGATATATTTGAGAAGTGATGGAAGATACTACCAAAATTTCACTGCAGAAATGTTACATGTAACAAGTAAAGTTAAGTTGTGATCAAATATTCAAGGATGATCGATAAAATGAAAATCTTAATCAAGATACACACCATTTACTCCTGTTCCTTTCTAATGAGTGATTTGTTTACATTAAATTTTAGGTTATCATGGACAAATCTTGGATTGGATTGAGGGGTTCAGATTACACTAAATATAAGGACGGTGTGATTTCATTTCTAGATTAGGTCTTTCATGATGATAAGAAGATGTTTAGGCGAGGAGAACAGGCAAAAGATGTTTGAATGATTTCTTGCATGATCATAACATTATGCTCGAGCACTTGATTTGTAATAGGTGGTAGCAACATTACACTACTTGGGTTGCTCATAGAGAGGAGTTTACTGAGGAAGTCATAAACATCGAAAAGACTGTTAACGAAGAGATTGACGAAGAGATTGTTGATAATGGAGGTGAAGAAATACAAGAAATGTTGAACGGGATGAGAGTAAGAGATGATATAAATACAGATGAAGAAAATCCATTAAAAAGTTTTGATCTGTTCTATAATGTTGTTAAAGCAGCTGGTGACCCTATTCCTTCCGATGTTACGAGAATGCTTAAGTTGTCATTTCTGTTGAGGATGTTTCAGCTTAGGGTTATGAACATAGCAAGTATTAAATTTATGTCACAAATACTTCAATTTATTAATGAGTTGTTGCATAACCTTAATGGTTTTCCGGCTTCATGGTATAAGGTAAGGAAACAAATTCGCAAGCTTAGTTTGGATTGTCAGAAGATTGATATATGTCTGACTGACTGCATTCTTTTTAGAAATGAATTCGCAAACTTGAGTGATTGTCCTGAATGTGGACATGAGAGATATAATGGAGGTAAAAATGAAAGTAAAAATAAACAACCTCAGAAAGTTTTTCGTTACTTTCCATTGACACCTAGGCTTCAATGTCTTTTTATATCAACTAAAATTGCATGGTGGATGACATGACACTAGGATTCTAAATCTCAATATGGAAGAATATCTCATCCTATTTATTCAAAGGAGTGGAAGAGATTTGACAAAAGAATAATTCATTCTCTTTAAAAGCAAAAAGCATATGGTTGGGTCTTGCAAGCGACGAATTTAATTCATTTAAGAGTATGTACCCATTGTAATCTATATAGTCAGTGATAATGGTCACTTATAACTTACCTCCGTAGTTGTGTATTAGATCATCATATATGATGCAGACCTTATTAATCCTTAGTCCAAAACAACTAGGAAATACAATAGATGTTTATCTTCGACCATTGATCGATGAACTAAAATAGTTGTGATACATCGGTGTGAAGTCGTATAATGCGAGAAAGGGAGAATTCTACAATATACATGTAGCACTATTGTGGACCACAAACAACTTTCCGATGTATGCAAATTTGTCAGGTTTGAGTACTAAAGGAAAGCTTGATTGCTTAGTCAGCATGGAAAATATTCATCACCTGCGATTGCTGGAAAGTAAGGAGTTCTGTTACGTAGGACATCGCAGATTTCTACCCATTGAACATAGATGACGAACGTCACAGTTTAAGGGTAAATTTGATGGCAAGATGTGTCGGAATTCAAAGAAAAATCCAAAGAATAAACTTATTATAGATTCTATTAGGTTGCTAGGTTAAGTTATAATGGAGATATTTCAAGAAATGGGTGAGATACAGTTGGGTTGACCATTCAAACAAAGCCAGACGATGTTAAAAAATTCTAGGTTTCGAAAGAAAAATATTTTCTTTATAGAACTGTCATACTAGAAAGATTTTACAATGCGTTATAATTTAAATATTATACGTATAGAAAAGAATGTGATGGATAACATTTTAGACGTATTAAATTTGACCGATAATCCAAAGGATGCGGTGAAAACAAGAAAAGACATGAAGAGTTTGGGGATACGTCCTGAATTACATATCCATGAGGACGATGGCTACTTCCCACCTGCTATTTACAGCTTGAATCAGGATCAAAAGAGTAGACTGTTCTCCTCCTTAAAGGACATGTAGGTGCTAGATGGTTTTTCATCGTTGGTTTCTCGTTGTGTGAATAAAGCGCAGAAGATATCTGACTCGAAAAGTCATGACTCCCACATATATATATGCAAGTATTGTTTCCACTCGTGATATGGGGGATACTGCTTGAGTCAGTTGTTAATTCATTCACAGAAATGAATAGATTTTTCAAAGTTGCTTGCTTAAAAACACTACAAAATTATATGCTAGACTACTAGGATAAACAAATAGCTATTACTCTCTATAAGATGGAATAGATTCTTCCCCCAGCTTTCTTCGATGTAATGGCTCATCTCACATTGCATCATGTAAATGAAGTGAGAATCGGTGGACCTATATAATTTAGATTAATGTATCTAGTGGAACATTTTTTGAAAAAGCCAAAAGATTATGTCTTAAATAAGGTAAAGGCGGAATGTTCAATTGTAAAAGTTTATCTCGTGGAGTGTATAAAATTTATCTCAATTTACATGAATGAAATAAATAACTACTTTAATAAATTTCAAAGGAAATATGAGGGAGAATATAATGATAATGATGAAGAATGTATATCGATGTTTGATATTAGAGGAAGGTCGATTCTTCATACAGAATACAAGGTAATTTCGAAAATTGATAGATGTTGGGCACATTTATATATTTTAAAACAAATTCCAGAAATTGATCATTTTACGATGAATTCGAACGATTAACTCATTCAAGAACATTTGAATTTGACTTCTTGGATTGGTTCAAAAATCAGGTTAATCAATTGAAAGAGGATAATAACCCACGATGTATACTAGATTTTGGTGTAATTGCCGATACACCATTACATTATGCACATTACCATTCTGAGTATATAATAAATGGGATCAAATTCAGAATAAAAGAAATTGATGATAGAAAGGTTACACAAGAGGTCAGAGTTGTTGATTCAAATTTTACTACTAGTCCAGATGGATATTATAGTGAAATCAATGAAACTGTGGAGATTAACTTCAGATATGATTGTACAGTTTCTCTATTTAAATATCATTGGTTCAATATTTTTAAAAATGACATTGGTTTCAAAATTGACAAGAAACATAATTTCTTAAATTTAAATCATAACCGTCAAATTCTTTAATCTTTTGAGCCATTCATATTGGCATGTTAAGCGACACAAGTCTTCAACGTCTCCGATAATTGCCAAAGGGGTTGGGTTATATCAATAAGAACAATATTACGCAATTATTTTGATGCAAAATCTGAAGCATATCAAGAATTAACGGAAGAATGTTATATAGATTCAAATGCAATAATGAGAATATCTAAAGTTAGTAACAATTTCTTTACTTTGTTTCATTTTTCTTTACCTTATGTAGAAATGTTGGTTAGATTTTGATTAATTTAGATTCTATTAAACAGAAGGTCATATGGATTTTTATTTTACTTGTTTCAATTGATTTAGATGCAATTAAGAAACACAGTGGTCCACCTAATCCACAGCTAGACTGAATTTTTGACCCACTTAGCCACCAGCCAATTAATCCACCAAAATCACATCCCTTCCAAGCCTCTACCAAAATCACAACCTTCCTCCACCACATCACACACACACCACCACCTCCACCCACATCACATACATACCACAACTTTTATTAAATGTTCCTCACAAATAACTTGTTTAGTTTTTGCATAAGTAGTTCAACTTAGTCTTCCTTGCAGTTATTTATAAAAACCCTGCCAACTTTTATTAAATGTGCCATCACACCACATTTGATGACATGTTCCATGTAATTATTTGGTGGGGTGTGCCTAATTTTATTAGATAGAATGTTTTCTTGCAATTATTTTTAATGTGGGGCGTGTCCACTTTTATTTTAACATGCACGTTTATAGAAAAATCTTAAAATTTAAGAGGAAATTATATCAAATTTTCTTTTAAACAAATTTAACGTTCAAATTGAAAGCTAAAGTTTTTTCATTGATGCTTATATGTTATTCTCAACTTTATTAATTTTTTTCATTTATTTGTTGTTACGAACGAAAGGGTTGGAAAAAAAAGCAAATGAAAAGGCTCTCCCTCAGACACGACCATCCACCTAGCCCGATCTATCTCCCTAAGCTCAGCCACCCCCTCGGCACCTCGCTCCCTCTCAGTCACATTTTGTACAACTCAGGGACTTGGCACGATCTTGTGATGCCATATACCGAGGGGGGGAGGGGAAGAGAAAGGGGAAGGAGATTGCTGCTACTGAGCCAAAGCAAGTACAAGATGATCTAGATTATGAAGCATCAGAGGAGGAGGACGAGGATGAGAACGATGAGGTGGAGGGAGGGGAGGAGGCGTAGGATGAGCAGGTAGAGAGTACATCCTCAGTACGTGTGGACTTGAGAGCAATAGGTATAAGTGTTGGTAAGAACTCTTATACTTTTAAGAAGTAATTTAGTTCTATATTTTAAAACTTATTATAGCTTCAAATATATATATAATGAATATGATTAATGTCTATGCAGGTAGAGTAAGAAAAAGACGGGGGAAGACAAAGAATCTTGATTTCTAACGTATCACCGAGGGCCTGAGAATAACAATCAAGCTTAGAACCACTGGGGAGGCAGAGAATTACTTGGGCTTCATCAGTCGAGTGGGCACAATGGTGAAGTCCGTTGTGCCAATTTGCTACTTCAACTGGAGGAAAGTGCCCGAAGAGCTGAAGAGGCAGCTCCTCTGACAGTTGGAGGTAATTTCATGTATCTTAAATATTACTTCTGTAACTTTATCTTAAAATTATTTTCATGTAAGATTGCTATATTTTTTTAAAATAAATGTAGCCGAGTTACGATTAGGGTGCCGACCCTGATGTCTCCCAGTATATCCTTAAGCACACTGCTAACCTCTACAGAGATTGGATGACAGAGACCAAGAGAAAAGTAAAACTTTTTAAAGATTTGCATGTTTATTATGTACATGATTTCATATATTATTTCTAACATTTTATATTTTATATTTAGTTTTTTTCGAACTTCAGTTTGTTCAAGGAGGCCATAGAGAATTGTCCTCCTAATGTAATGCCTGAACATTGGAAGAAGGTATGCAAGCATTGATTGGATCCCAAAGCAGAGATCATGAATCGATTTAAATGTTTATTTTAATTTTATATATCTTAAATTCATAACAAATGATCAATTTATTTAATAATATATATATCTGTGTGTGCGCGCACATGCTTTTATTACAGGAGTAAGGAAAAACAAGGTCAATAGGGTCAAATCTCCTACATATACTTACTGTTTGGGTTGAAGAAACATTGAAACAGTTAAAAGCTATTACATAAGTTTATTATAACTTTGCACTTGAATATTATATACTTTATAGGTTATCTTAATAAAATTGTTTCATTTTTATATTTTCAATTTGCTTTGCATGATGGGATTGAGATGAGTCGGATGGATATCTATGAGGTCACCCATAGTAAGGTTGCAGCTGAGGATGATCGTAAATAGATTTATAAGTCATACTAGGAGAGACACATAAGTTTCATAAATTAAAAAATATCATAACTTTGTATATATATATTATTATAATAATTTTTAATACGTTTAAGAGAGAATGATTCACTTGTGCATCCCATCGACGATGAGACCTCCGACAGCGTCCATTAGCCTTTGTATCCAGAGGAGGCATTTGGGAGAGTGATGCCACTAGATCACGGTGGTTTCGTTTGTAATGCGAGGAGGGCGCATACCTTATTCAGCTGGTATGGGAGGAAACGGGTTGTCTCATCGAGTGTCGTCAATTAGCTGAACAAAAGGATCGACATACTAGAGAGACGAGATGAGAAGGAGAAGAGAGAGGCAAATGAGAAGAGAGAGGCAGTGATGAAGCAAAAGATGGATGACATGCATGGCCAGATGAGTGCTACGGATGCTAAGATTCAAAGGCTTCTATCCGTTCTTTTGAAGAACGGACAATCAGAGCATCCATCTTTATCAGATCCGAGCACCCATAGACGAGACGATGATGTGGGCAGGCCTGGTGGAGTTGGTGGCATTGAGGCAGCAATATTTGGATATTTTTTTTATTATTACAGGTTTCTTTTTATGTATAAATATTTCATTATCAAACTTTCTCTGTATATGACTTTAATTTTATGGAATATAAATTTGTCTTCATTCACATTATCTACATTTGTATAAAAGTAGGCATTTTTCATGGTCTAATAGTAGGTCTTTTCCATAATTTTCATAATTAAAAAAAATCCCTACATTTATTGCCAATTTTCCCAAAAATCGATGGTGTTAAAAAGTAATTTTCTTAGAGAAAAATAGCTATTTGCCATCACTTTTTGAGAAAGTGATGGTAAAAATATTAACACCATCACTTTATGAGCGACGACTAAAATACGAAAACGACAGCATTGACTTTTTTTAGTTTTTTTAGAAATTGCTATCTGTCATCGCTTGTCTAAAAAGTGACGACATAAATATTTTTGCAGTCACTTTTATAAGCGACAATGTTTGCTTTTAAACGAACGGCTAAAATCCAAAAGTGGCTCATTAATGCAGGAAAATGTGACATATAAACTTCGTCACTTATTTTATAAATGATGAGAAATTACATTTACATTACTATCAATTATAAAACAACGGCCAAAACTCCAATTCATCTGTTGGCCCAACGATAATTCAACATCGTATTTTCTTTATAACCATGACAAAATGAAACAAAGACACTAGTTATGTCGTTGCTTGTTAGCATCGATTTAAAGGGTCTTGCCATTGATTTTGTCCATATTGTTGTAGTCCTAATGTTCTTGTCATAGATATTAATAATGATAAAATTGATGCAATTGGAAATGTAATCGACCTTCATGGTGATAAAATAGAGATTAATGGTGTGGGGTAGCATGGAGTTGAGGAAGAGGAAATGGGGGAAGAGAGGCTGAGGGTAGAGATTAATTGGAGGTAGTAATGTGTTAAATAAAGGCAAACATCCAAGTGAAGAGAAACCAGTAGGGGAGCAAATGGAGGGAAATGTTGAGGAAAATAGGAATTCTAATGTGAGGAGTGGATGGAGAAATGCAAGACAACAGCGAAGACATTTACTAGGAGGAGAAGAGTAGCATCTAGGTCTTCTCTAATTGATAATGTGATGGGAAATCTGACAGATGAATTTGATAATGTTGATTATGTTCTTGTGAATGATGGTTTCGAAGATGACTTGGATTCTGAATTATATGACTTGACAGATAATGGTGTTGATTCTACTACTGGTGATGTTTCTGATTATGAAGGTAGAAACTTATAAATGGATGAAAGAATTGACATGTACATTAGAAAGGCCTTTAATGATGGGAAGGGCTTTAGACATGCTTTGGTCACACATTGCATTAAGGGAGGGTTCAAGTTGAAGTACTGAAAGAGCAATAAGAAAAGAGTTACTGCTTTATCCTTGAATGCAGATGGAGAAGACATGACAATAGGTTTAAAGTGAGAACGCTTCATTCCTATCGCACATGTTCTTTTGTGGCCATGGTTGGCAATGAGATGGCTTCTGAATACTGAACTGCAAGCCTAGCTATTAGATGGCTTAGAGACCTACAATAATTGTAAACTAGATTTTCACTAAGGCTAGCAAAGTTGGGCAATGGAAGGTAAGGGGAGAATATAGTGAATGTCTGCTAGAGTTCAAAGAGCAAGAGGGGGAGGAATTATAGGAATAGAACTCCTAGGAAAGTAATTCAGTCATCTAATAATGTTAAGGAAATTAATGTGGTTAGTGATAACACAACACAAGTGAAGAGTGTCAGTGACATGATGTTAGGAGAAGTAGTGAATTAGATGCAAGCTAGGTAAGGTTGTATTGGTGGAGAAAGTTGTGCTCTTTTGGCAGTGAGTTTAATGTGCCTTTTGAGGAATTTGATGACAGTGAGTCTGAGGAGAGTTTAGATGAGGAAGTTGAGATTCAACTTGAACTAGAAGTGACACCTTATGAGCGTAGGGAATTTACAACTAATTTAGATGACTAACTTGGTTGTGCATAAAGACTTCAAGAATACTGGCTTGTTTAAATTGGCAATGTTAGAGTATTGTATCAAGAAGCAATTTTGTGTGAAAATTGTGTTGAGTGACAAACGTAGGGTGATTGTTATGTGTAATCATGAGGATTGTCAATGGAGGATTCATGATTTAATTTTGTAGGATGGTGTCACTTTTAGGATCAAAACATTAAGGGGTGAGCATACATGTACTTTAGTCAACCAAAGAGGACATCTAATGGCCTCGTAAAACTGGGTGGCAAACCATGCTTTAAGATGGCTAAGGGGCAACCTAAATACGACAGTGAAGGAAATAAGAGAGAAGATCTTCTTTGATGTCAAAATTCAAGTCCATAGATTAGGCTTTATAGAGGCATGGAAAAGGCCTTAGGAACTGTTTGGTGCAAGTGAGAAATCATACGAGAAGATCCCCTCCTTGGTCAATGAGCTCAATAGAAGGAACCCTAGTAGTGTCATCCATTATTACCTAGGTCACTTGCTAGTTGCCATTGCTTTGGATGATGCAAATGGGTTATTCCTAGTTGCATTTGTTGTCTATGAAGATGAGATTGTTAGACCATCTCTTCATGGTCATGGTTCATGACATATCTAAATGAGGCCATAGGTTTTGTTACTAGTAAGGGTTTGACCATCATTTCAGATATTGGGAAGGGATTGGCTACCCTTATTAGGAAACATTTTCCACAATGTCAACACAAGGCTTTCATAACACTTTTATAGCAATTTCAAGAAGCACCTCCCAAGAGAAGACATGGAGAGGCTTGTCTCATGTGCAACCAAGACATTTGATAGGAATCAATATGTTCATTCTTATGTGTGAGATCTAACCCTGCTTTATTTGAGTACTTCCAAAGGATTAAAGAGACATGAGCTAGACACACCTTTGGTAATTAATCATGCGCACAATCATTACATCACAAATAATCTCAGTGAGTCTTTCAATGCATGAATCTCTGATGCAAGGTCATGTGTGGTCTGTGGCCTTGTTGATTGCTTGAGGCAGAAACACATGGTTCAGTTTGACAATGGAAGAAGAACAACTAAGAATTGACAAGGCATTCTATTGCCATCTACCATGGAACACATCAAACAGTTGACAAGGGAGTTGGGGGCTTCATTGTGAGGAGAGTATATGATAGGAATGTGGGGGTAGAGATAGTTTCAGGTAAGTTTGTGTTGGATTTAGTGGGGAGAGAATGTAGTTGTAAAAAGTGGTAGGGAAGAGGGATGGTACGTCCACATGCTACTGAAGCTTTGGGCATCATGAGAGGGGTTTAATGGGAGCTCATCAATTATTGTCGTTTATTCCCCTTCATTCATTTACATGAGCAACTGAAATTTATTTACTTTCATATTTGAGGAGTTGGTTTTATTTTGTCTCCTTTCAAATGATGTGTGATAATGAAGGTCTATTGTTGTTCTTTTGGGCATGTATATTCTTCACAAGTAGCATTTCCTATAGTTTTATGCATCACATACTTTAACTCCTATTTATTGCCTCCACATTAAAGCTTTTTATGAAGTATAAATGGAGGTATACAAGTATACGTGGCAGAATGTCAATGCCACTCCCATGTGATTTTTATGGTAGAGCATGGAGTCTTACAAATTTTTTTGGATACTTATATACAATGGGATCTAACTTCATATTGCATAGGTTATGGAAAATTGAATAGGAATTTGTATATTGTTTTCTGGATAGCCCATCCTTACCTTTGGTTATGAACTTGTATGGATAGGGGATGTGAATCTTATATCTGTTGTGTGGACAATAGATGTGAATTTTTGTGAATACATGTTTAACTATGTTCGCCTTTTGACCTTTGGATGTTTTATATTGCAATATAGGTGCACTTAGAACTTGCAGCCAAGATGAGAAAGTGAAGGATGTGTAGCCAATATGAGCAAGATAAGTCCATTTGGGTATGAGGCAGACAAATAAGACTTCCCAAGGTAATTTCGATGTTAGAAGACTTTCATTGCTATAATCACCATTAGACATGCTAGGATCCCTTTCATATTGAGTACCAATTCGTATACTTGCTTTTAAGTACATGACACATTTTCAGTTATGCATTCTAGCTTTCGCTAGATGTGAATTAGGTCATCAATACATGTTTTATCTTTATTTTCTATTTGTGAGGTGATACTTACATTGGAGACATACTCGAAGAAATTACAAGGCTTTGTGTGACACATAAAGAATTTTTCCAAGGATTTGAAGGTGTTCTTACGACAACTATAAGCTTGCAGAAGCAGGAGGCTCATGGAGATTGAGAAGAATGAAGCAAGAAACCTTCATCTCGTTCTATTATAAGCTTAGGAGCTAGCAAAAGATCCTCCTTATGTAAAAAAGGCCCTTAATATGTAACCTATTTGAATGAACCAATGAAATTATAAGTTTCAACTCAAAATGTATGAAAAAAAATGTAAATATCTTTAGGCTATCAAAAAAAATTCCTCCTTTACTTTCCCTTTAATTCTTCCTCTTGTTCTCATTTTTTTTTACGATCGTTAATGCGGGGTTAAATAGCCCAACATGCACCACTAAAAATGCACAACCGTCACAGGGCAAAATGGTGATTATGGTCACTTTCCAATGGCTATGCAAATGGGGGCAAAAACGGCTAAAAAGTTGTCCAACTCAGACTGAAATTGCTCGAGTAACCCTAAATGGACAAGTCCTAACCACATGGGTATCTACGTTATGATCAGCACGGGTATTAAAAGAAAAATTACTCATAGAATAGAAATTAATTAATTTTAAAAAAATTTAGTGATATTTATATAATAATTCTTTTTTGAAAAACAAAAGCTTCTTTTTGGTCTCAAATGGCTCATGTTCAATGTTATTCTAATGCCATGCTGTCATATTATGTTGTTAATACTTATAAGTATGTGAATGGATTAACTAACTAATTACATGGGATGAGTGTAAATTATTCTAACCTAACAGTGATACTAATTTTTATTGAGAGAGAACCTCATGTATTAATGACATTGAACACTGACTTATGTACCTTGAAGTGTATAATTGTTAAGATTTTTGTGGTAATCAATATCAATGAAAGTAAATGAATTAAATCCAAGGATGTATTGGCAACTAAAAATGGTATTCCAATGTATAAAATCTAAGTTATAAAGTAACGTTAAAGCAGCCTTATAGGCTTGGAGGGGTAGCCTTATAGCCTTAAAAAGTCTATCTCAATTGTAGTTATATTGGAATTGTATTGTTATTATATTGTTATGGATCACTTGTACTATCAATCAAGTCATTAAAGTTATTTAATGATATGTTAACTAAAAACAACTCCTTTATTTAATAAGTAATTTAAATTAAATGTTACAGGAGATATTATAGATTATGATTATTATTATGGATAAGCTTATGGACTTGTCATGGAATGTGAAATATATTTATGACTACAGATGTGAAAATAGCTACGAATGTGATTATGAATAAGATTACTTACGAACTTTTTTTGTGGAACATGTCTATGAAAACCCAATGTTTATGCCATCACATGAGATTATGGAATTAAGTCTTATAAGATAAGATTAACGAGTTTATAAAAACTTATGAGGTTTATTGGAATCAAAGTAATGATAGTTGGCCTTTTACCATATATTGTTTAAGAAGCATTAAATAAGACAAATGATGTTTTATATGCAAAGTTGAGATCCATGGGTGTTAAGGGTAAGTATGTACTACGTAGTACGTGAAGGATTTGATTATATAGTACTCTTGACATGGCAAAAGCTTAAAAAATACAAAATTATGTGTTCTTAAAATTTTTCAAATACAAGATTAAATCGATGCGACAAAACAATCAAGGAATCGAAAATAAAATACCTATAATCGGAATTACATGAGAGGAACTAATTTCCTCCCATTTTAGGATTCCACAAGTAGAGAGATTATACATTGTGAGGTGGCATGCTGCAACACCGCAGATGTCATGCCTCCTCAAATAAATCCTAGAATCCTTCTCGATGGATGGATGAGGCCCTTGTGTAGTGGAGGACAAGTCTAACATGTGATTCACGAACTCCTTCGTGAATCAAGATGATGCTTGCCTCAAAATCGGGATTGGACCTCAAGAACATCTTCGAGAGGTCTTGCAATATCTGATCCCGTAGTAGTTGGTCCGCTCGCGAAAGAGCCAGTCAACCAACTACAAAGGGGGCGAGGGGGTGCACAATGAAAGCAAGAGCTACAGCTTCAACCCTTAATAGTCGGTCGACCGATTCGCTAACCGGTAGATCGGCTACTACTGTCAATGTCGACCAAAAATATTATTGGTTAGTCAGATACCACTAGTGGTAGAGGGGCACTGCCTCTTCTTCTCCCTAATGCTGGCAGTTGTGGCTTGGTGGTGTTTTTTTTTGTGAAAATCAATCAACAATTGATTGAATTGCAGTTTGGATTTCTTCATTTGGAAGATATTTATAAGGATTCCTTTTCAAATTCTAAATTGACGGGATCCCTTGGATCTTCATCTAACGGATGTGATCAAATCCTAAGTAACATTTGTAACATTAGCCTAAAACAAATTATGAAATGTTTAGAGTTAGTATCCAAACTTAAATTAATTAAAATTTAGCGCTTAAATTTTGCAGTCAATCAAATTAGGTGCAATTAATTATCTAATTAAATATAATTTAATTTTAAAATTACAATTAATTTATTCTTTAATTAGTAACCCATCAGTATCATTATTGGTTTCATTGCTTGAATAATGAACTAATAGGATAGGTGTAATTTTTTCACTTTGCCTCATTAAGTATTTTAAATACTTGTGAATCTTTCACGTTAGGAAGAAAATATTATGCCAAGGTCTAATCCAATTAGATTGTTGTCATTTCTCATTTGATAATATTATTCTTAATATCTTCTTATATCATTAGGATGAGAATGAAGATTATAACATTTTCTAAAGATATATTTTCTTCTTTTCATGTCTTAAGTCTGATCAGGATTTTACGATCACATGTGGAATTTGTTATTCCCAATATATACAAAGTAAACTCATCATCAAATTTGTTGCATGCACCTATGTAAGGGATTTGTGTGATCCATTTGAAAGATCATGCACCTATTATCTCTTCCAACATGTACCAGCTTTCTAGTGCCAGTAGCAAGGTGGGTGCATCAACTTATTGGTTTGCCAAATACATGTATTTGCAAACAAAGATACATATCAGTCTCAGGTCGAAAGATACACCTTATCCATAACAGCATTGGAAAAGGACTTCCACTATTTCTTGTTTCATCAGGTTAAGTTCATAACCTAACCTGCATGGTAGTTCTCGAATCTGCATTTGAGAACATCAATCAGGCAACGACCTCTAAAGAAGATTGCCCTCCTAATTTAGATGGAAAACATATGATTGAATTAGATGATTTTTTGATATGCCATTGAATCTTTTAAATCATTTAGATCTTCGAATCAATACACATTGATTTATTTGATCTGACAAATACATAACCATAATCGTATTAAAGGATCTAAATTATTTACTAGAAAATAATTAAATTCTTTTTTCAGATGTTATCTTATTACAAAAATTCGAAAAGCTCCAGGTATATAAAATCCAACAATATAAAGAATGTTTGTCTTGTATTATGTGATTAATATCGTTGGATAGTAACGCTTACATTATTAATATATTAAGTTGGTTAAAATGATAATCACCTACATGTAAGTATAGATGTCCATTGTTACGACCCGATTCCTGAATTCCTACGAGACACGAGAATCTGACCGACTCGACTAATTCCAAGACCCAGTCGTCCAACGAGAAAGTAACCAAAAGAGCAGTAAAATAAACCACATTCACAATGTATATAACTAGCAGTAACAAAATACAGCAGTAAAGAAAAGAACTACTACAGTATACACCACCACAACAGTAAAGAAATAAACATGTACATAAACATGATGCTTACAATAAAAGTGTACAGGGTAACAGAAACTACTTGATGAGAACCTCATCATGAGCCATAACTAGCTCATTTTGACCCAATATAAAGGATAAAAGCTCCTACATAACTCAAGGAAAGGCTTAACTCAGAGAATTCTGAGTTTAAGGAGAAAACAAGTCATAAGGGGTAAAAATGCAATTTCACCAGTATAATCTGCATACAGGGTAATTCAGGGCCCAAACATAGGTCAAAGCAGCTTAATAAGAATAAAAGTGGGATGAAATGATCTAGCAAGGGCTACAGCAATTCCAATAAACTAAATGATAAATCTGTAACCCTAAAACAACCCACTTCAATTCACAAGGTTCGAGGCAAAGTAAAAATAGAATAAACCCTCTAAAATTCATAGAAAAATAATCTCTAGGGTTTAGAACCTTCAATTTGGCCTTTAGAACCCATTTTGACCAACATTGAGAACCATGCCCAATTAATAACTTAATTTGGGTTTTTGCGCAAATTGACCGGTCAAACAAGGTTTAATATGAAAATGAAATTCACCATCAGATTCCTTGGGTCCTAATTAGTCATGTATAAAAACTTGAGCCTAAGAAGAAACCTCCTTGACCGACTTTACACTTTGGTCCTCATATATTTACTCTTTGGCCCTCAACTTTTGAACCCTCGCATTTTGGCCCCTAACTCTCCTTCGTTCTTTGCAATCAGGTCCCTCCTGCAAAACCTGCCAGCACCATGCTCCGGCGACCTTGCGCGGAGCATGGCGCCGCGCAGGGTGAGGTGGGAGACCTGGCAAGTAAACCGGGGGTGCCCTGCGTCGTCGACCGTCGCAGGGACACCCCCCTGGTCGTTGTAGCCCACCATACCGGCCGTGCGAACGCACGGACGGTATGGGTTCTTGTTTCCGACCATCCTCCGGCGAGGGAGACACGTCGTCTCCCTCCGCCTTCCTCCCTGTTTGATCCCTATAAATACCCCCCGCTGCTCCACCGACCAGGGCAGCCTGGATCTGACGGAGAAAATCCCCAACTTTCTTCTCTTCTTCCTCCGGCAGACGCTCACCAGCTCCGGCGGTTTCCTCCCCCTCCACCTCTTCGCTCTGCCGCAATACCAGCAGCAGAGACTTCCTCCCCTGCTCTTCCCGCGCCACGCCGCACCCAGCTGGCGCCTCTCCGGCTCTCTGCTCGTCGCCGTCCCTTTCCCTGAGCATCGTCTTCTCCGGCGACAGTCGATACGACTGTCGCCCTGTTCCTCCCCCTTCGTCCCTGCAAGTAAGCTAGAGCTACTCCCCTTCTTCTCCTCTTTCTTTCCTCGCTTTCAATTTATTCAATTAAGCCCTCGACCGACCCTGACCACCTTCACCTCCTTCGCCTCCGACCACCCTCCGGCGAGCCGCTCTCATCACCTCAGCGACCCACACGGCTCGCCGACCCTCACCGAACCTCCGCCTCATTACACTGAGCACCCCCCACCCCTCCACTGCCACTCCACACCTCCGTAACACTCCCCCGAACAAACCCATTCCTCCGGTTGCAGTCCGACCCAGGACTGCCGCCAGACACCACCTTGCGGCCTGCCGCGCAGCTCCTCACCTTCGCCGGGCCACGGCGAAGGTTCCCCAGTGGTTTGATCAGGCCGAGAGGCCATATTCGTGTCCGACAGGTTTTGAGGTTCGACCGCCATTAACGCACATTGAAGCAGCTTCTCCCGCGCTCCAGGCTTGAGGACTCCAGGTCTCCAGCTGCTGCGGAGTACGGGGAGTCTTGCGAAGGCAGCCAGCCAGCAACCTATGCAAATAGAAGCCGCAGCTGCAGAAGCCAGGCCGCGGTCTCCCAGCAGGCGCACGCGAGGAACGGTCTGCGTTTAGTCCCACATCGGTAAGCCTCACACCCGTTCCACTGTTTAAATTGATTTCGTGCACTAGCCTTACTGCCTCAGTACACGGGGTGAGGTCCCCTTACACCCGCCCGGTTACCCGGTCTCGTCCGCGCTCACGCCCCGCGGACCTGACCCGACCCGACTTAGACTGACCTGCACTCCTCGCCCACCACGCACGCCGGTGGGCCTGGACCCGGGCCTGATCCGAACCCGGTTACCCGGTAGCTCTGGGAGAGCTTTCCCAAGAGTGGTTTCAGAGAGAAAGAGAGGCGCGGGGGGGGGGGGGGGGGGGGGGGGGTAGAGTAGGTTTTGCCTCTGACGAAAAACTCTGAAGTGTGCAGGCACAGGCGAAGAAGAAGACCCGCGGAAGAAGAAGGAAGCTAACTGTAGCAACAGGTAGTTAAGTCGTCTGATTTGGAAATCAGACGACGGCCTGAAGCAGCTAAGGAAGAAAGCTTCGCGTGACATCCCTGGCTGAAAAAGAAAAGAAGAAGCTGACACTTAGCCGCAGGGAGGAAAAACAAGAAGAAACTCTGAAGAAGAGGCTGAGCAAGGCAGAAGAAGAGAGGCCAAGACAGAAACCAAGGAAGAAGAAGAAGGAGATCTGAAGAGGAGCATCACCTCTGCAGAACGAAGAAGAAGAAGCAGGAGCTCTGAAGAAAGAAAGAAAGAAGAACATCACGAGGAGAAAACGAAGAGAACAACAAATTCTTTCCCTCTCTCTTTCTTTATTTTGTAAAAGAAACATGTATATCTCTAGAATACAACTTGCTCCCTGAGTTCGACCTCGGGAACTCTTTTATTTTCCGAGTAAAAAATTTATATTTGAAATGTTGGTAATAACCGGCTTTACTACAACGTTATAACAAAACCAAAACCCGGTCATCAAACCAACCGCAACCACTACTCACTACAACAGAAGAAAAAGTACAGTGGGTAGTACACAAGTAGCACTACTGGGCTCTACTAGGCCCAGCACCCTCTGCAGCCACCGACTCTGGCTGCTCAACACCTGGTCCTGAAAGGTAACAAAGGTGACACGTCAGCGAAACGCTGAGTAGAGTGGCAACCAAAAGTTAAGAAAAACAGTAAGGTGAACAGTAGCTGTTATATTTTTAATTTATTTCTTTTAATTTTTCCATTTATTCACTATTGAATTATTTCTCAGATCTTTCTCTTGATCTTGAATGTTCCTCGTGGGAACGATCTTAATTGCAGTCTTTTCCGAAAAGTAGAAGTAACACGTGATGCTCTCCTGGCCGGGAGAGTCCCCTGTGGTGGTCCTACCCTCAGTTAACCACCCCAAGGTCGCTGACAGACGTAGAAGTGACTACGGCACGCGCGATAAACGCACGGGTAGCTACCCCGCACTGGCACGCGGTCAGTCGTTTCCGTTAACGGGTGCACCCAAAGCACAGCACGGAACCAGTATAGGGCAGAGCCCTCTCAGTAAAAGGGGTCCAGCCCCTCCACAGTAACCAAACAGGGGTCTTGCCCCTCCACAGTCCGTGCACCCTCGCCTGACTACCCTGGTTTGCCCAGTGGGCCTAACAAGTCGGTGTAGGAGGGCTAGCAGAACCCCGGGGCCCGTGGGGTAGCTAGTGCTCTTCCTACATTAGTATCTCTCATCGGTACTGTGTACACGAGGGCCAAAAGTCGGTACAAAGTGGCCAGACCTAACCCCGGGTCCCTGGGGCGGCTAGCTCCGCTCTGCACTAAACAGGGGGGAATAGTCGCTCTCCTTAGTACTCCGTACTCAAGGGCCAGCTCACTTCCTCAATTCTATTCCATTCACTTTCCAGGAGTTCTACTCCTAATTCCCTGTAGGGTTCATGATCTTTTAACTCAGCCCATTTAGGTTTCATCGTTTCTGCTTTATATTCATATAGCCCATGTTCTCAACAGTAATTATTTATTCATAAACAGGCACCTGTTAACCAATTACAGGCAGTTATCGTTTCCTTTCTACTTTTCCAAGACTGCATTGTATATATATTCAATCTAGTTTTCCAGTCCTAGAATTCATGCAATACCCTAGGATCTATCATTCAATCTAATTTTTCAGTCCTAGGGTTCATGCAATGCCCTAGACTCTATTAATTATTTCACAAGTGCATAATTTTTGATAAATAAATTAAAGGGCCACTCTACCCGCAAAATTGGGAGTATTGGGGGTGTAATCGGCAAGCCTGCGCGCCTCTGCAACCCCCAGAGCCGCAACGGAATGGAGTCCTAACACAAGGATCAAATACAAGGAGCTACTCAGAACAGTATACAATTACTGTAAACTGGTAGAGGAACTAAATATGAGAAGAACGAGACTTGGAACGCGGAAAACGGACTCCGAACGGATCCTAAACGGGTCAAAAACGACAAGCCTGCCCAAAATTAGACGTCTGGAACTTCTTCTAGATGTCTTAAATGATAGCTCAGGTCATACCTTGATCTGCGCGGTCCTTCAGACGTCCAGAAGCTCGCTGAACCGTCTGTACTTAGTTTCCAGACGTCCGACTGTCACTCCGGACGTTTGGAGACCCTCCCCGTCGTCTGGTGCTGTGCCCAGACCTCCGATCTGTGTGGGATGGCATGCCCTTGCGCGCTTCCCGAACAAGTCCTGCACATATACGCGGCCATCCTCAACACGAAGCGATGCAGAAACCTTCGGCGGAACGGCTGCATGGCTGTACACGTGAAAGAAGAAGAAAAGTAAAATATTGTACCTTTCAGACATCTGGACCTTCCTCCAGACGTCTCCTGCGTCGTCTAGACGTATGTCCAGACGTTTGATTCTGGGAAATTTTCCCAGAATCAGGACCCCCTCACCCTCCGCTCGCAGCGCACGGCCGTGCCACACCGCGCTTGCCTGCTGCCTTAGCTGCAGCAACTCCTCCCCAGCACCACACGCTTGCTGCGCACCCGCCGGTCGGCTCTGGCTGCTCCGGCGAGCTCGCACCCTCGCGATCAAGCTCTCTCTTCCTCTCGCAGCGGCCCCTCCTCCCCATACACTTGCAGCAGCCGCTGTTGCTGCCCTCGCTCGCTTACTCTCTTGCTGACAGGAAGAAGAAGAAGAAGGCAGTGGAGTGAGAGTGAGGGAGAGAGGGGTGCATTTGAAAGCAGCCGCGCGAGAGAGAGAGAGAGAGAGAGAGAGAGAGAGAAGGGCTGCGTCTGCATGGAGGGAGGAAAGAGAAGAAGGAGGGCGGCGGTGCAGTCTACGCGCGCATGCACGTAGACGCGAACTCGTACGCCGAAAAAATTAAATTCCAGACATCTGGGAAGGCTTCCAGACGTTTGACCAGATGTCTGAACCACTTCCCAAACGTCTTAAACGACGTTTGATGTCCTGGTTATAACATCCATGTATGTACATATGTAAGTCTATGTGTGTGCATGCATATCTTTGGGTATGTATCCCTATGTATGTATTCATGCATGCATGCATGTTTGAATAAAGGTTGAATTATGCACGTATGTTCGTGTCATTGAAAAGCACAATATAATTATTTACCTCAGGTATCACTTGAAGGCAAAGTGAAATTGTGTTAGGTTCATGTAATTGTATGTGGATATAACAAATTGGTTATACCATAAATAGGTATGTGATATCTGTTTAATCTATCCTTATAAGAACTAATTTGTATGGTTGGCTATAGGTATAATTGTATGTTGCATTCTGCATCACACGAATAAAAAATATAAATGCTTTCAGATAAAGAAAAAACCCATGAAATTGTGGGTTGTTACATGCCAATAACTTTCTCTCAGGGCAAGTGACACCACCTTCTCATCACTTCCTTTCTTGATTTGAGTCTTTTGGTGATTTGGGTTTTCATATGCGTTTTAAAGTGAAATTAATGGGGAAGGAGAAAGGGATTATCAAAGAAGTGAGGGACATAGTAGGTCTGAACACAATTTTGTGATGGGACAACCCATAGGACTTCAAACTCGGAGAACTCCATCGTCTCTAAGCAATCGGCAACAAAGGAAATGGAGGGAGGGAATCATAGATTCACAGGGTATTACCATAAGATAAAGGAAATGCTTTAGGTTTTGTTTGGTTGAGATTTAAAGAAATATTTTATCTTATGTGTTAAAAGTAAAGTGAATGTTGTAGGAATAGTAATAAAAAATTATTTTTTATCTTTTATATCTATCTCTTATTAATTATATCTACATCTAATAATTCACTTTTAATCAGCATATCTACCTATTACATTTATCATATTAACCCACTTTTAATAAAAATAAATAATAATATATCAATTCAACCATCACATCCATATCTATTAATCCTTCTCTTATCCATTCACTTATCTCTCCTTAAAATTTTCTAAATTTTAACTAATTTTAAACTTTAAACTTCAGCCAAACGAGAACTTAGGATTTGAATAAAGCGATAGGTGAAATTATAAGCAGTGAGATAATTTGGATCGTGTGGAAAGTTAGTTAGACTAACTTTTTGTAGCATGTTATGTGATAATCTTTGAAAAGAATTATCATTTTAATGATTTGCAGGCCAAATCGACTTAGATTGAGATATAAATTAGAGACCCGAGCTCGCCTTGGAATTGGATCGATTGGCAGGTTTGGATTGAGTCGAGACTAACAAAGAAATCGAAGAGGAAAGCTCGTAGATTTTGCGGGATAGGCATGATCAGTCCATGGCACCCCAAGCCCGTGACGACGTCTAGTCTTATGACTCGACGGGAGTCTCATGGAGAAATTCTTACCTGTTAGCCTCGCTACGTTGTAGTGTATCGATCCCTCGAACCGCATGGCTCCTATCTCCCTTCTTGGGCTCTTCATCGTACCCCGCAGCCGCAGGTTCTTCTTCCACCGACACCTTCCCTTCATCTTTTGCCCCAGCGGGAGAAACGAAAGGTTTTAACGGCCTGACTGTACCGGATTTAACCAACGAGAAATCGGCCGGACCAGCCAGTTTTCAAAACAAAGGCCTAAACTGCTACGAACCAACCAGTGTGAGCCCGGTTCAGCCGCTCCAACAAAAGAAAAGATAAGAAAAGGAATTCCCAAGCCCTCCCTCCCCGTGCCCGACTACTAATAGCTGTGAAGCAGGGCGAAAGGAGGAGGAAAGAAACCTCCCTCCTCCTCCCTCGCCGTCATCAGCCGTCGACGGCCGCCGATCGCAGCCACCTCCCTCCTCGAGATCAGCCACCTCCTTCGTCGACGGTCGCCGCTCTCGGCCACCGCGCTCACCGCGGTCAGCCACCTCCTCCCTCCCCTCCACCCTCTCGTGTCGTCGTCGGGCTTTAACGTGACCTCGACGATAATGATCGCGAGCAGGTCGAACACCTATGGCTCCATGAGCAAGATAAGAGAAACAGCCCCATGATTGGGATGTTGTGGGGTGGGGGGGTGGGGGGGGGTGGTGGGAGGTAGGGACTACAGCTCCTTCTTATTAAGTTTGTTGTTCTAGTTGTAGTTGGAGAACTAACTCCATGGATCGCTTCTGGAGGAACCGGTGGAGGTAGGAGAAGCAGAAGTTGGTGTTTTTGGTCTGATTCGGAGGACTGGACTGGAACATGGGATGGGAATGGATCGAGGAGGCCGAGGTGGTGGGTAGAGGACTGGAACTCTTGTGAAATGCGAAAAGATTGTCTGGGACCAACACACAGTAGAGAATTCTGAGCGTTACTTTCGAAAAGTACATAGATATCATCTGGTTACAAGAAATGAAAACAACTTCTCTACCTTTGTGAACGATGACCCTGTTATTGATAATGGGGTCATTGTTCCTTTGATTTGGTTTGAGTGGGGCCTTTTCTGGTGTCGTAACACAAAAAAATTTCTCTGCACCCACAAGGATTCTAGAGATCTTGCTATCATTATACCATTCACCATTGGCTCTTGCTTTACTTTTGCTCTTGTAAATGTCTATGTTCATCCTAGTAAAAAAGTCAAATAGGACTTTGTAAGAGACATTTATGATTTAAATTCTAACTACACTAGTCTCATTTATATGGGGGATATCAACCTCAATATATTTAGTATTGATTGTTTGGCCTAAAGGCACTTACAGATATATTTAGTTTTCTATCAACTAAATCCTGGACCAACCTTATTTGACCGAGTTGGATCAATGCAAACTAAACAGGACTTGATTGGTTTGGTTTTTTCCTGTTTGGTTCAAATGATGTGTCATCACTAGTTTGACTTGCCAGTTGCACCACTAAAAACCAAAACCGGAGCTTGGCCGGTTTGATCTTTAAATCATCGAAAAAAAAAAATCTTTCTTTCCTACTTTTCAAAAAACAAAGCTTTCTTTCCTTTTTTTCCCCTCTTTTTAAATTTGTAATGTGCAATGGGAGACAATTACACCACTTCTTCAAGTCAATTCTGGCAAAAATGCAATTGTGGATCAATTATTTGCTCAACATCATCTTATTCTCATGCTACATGCATCTCCCTTAAATTCATACTCAGGTATTGGCGGAAAGGCTCAGAAGGCAATTGACTTGTTGATTGCTAAAAGGGATGCAGCAGAGGAGAGCCACTGCTTCAGGACGGCCATCAGGCACTGATGGCTCTGATTTCTCCTATCGAATGGTCGTTGACTCAAGTAAGTTGTTAAGGATAAAGGTACTTATCAGGCGATTCTTTCTTTCTTGGCTGTAAAACCATATCCTTGATTGTTTTAGGATACACCAAGGTGGCAAAAGGAAAAACGCGTCTTCAACTGCTGATAGTCATTCAGGTTTCAATCGTGACATGAATTTCTCAAGTATACAGTGGCTGACTTTCATTTAGCCTGTCTTTTGGTTTATGTATCGGCATTTTCTGTTGCTGATCCAAATTTATCGTATCACTTGTTATTCTAAAATTTCAAAAGGAAATTCATACTGACATTTGTATTGTTAATTTTGACTTGGTAGCAATAAGAAAGAGAAATTGATTTTTTTTTTGGGCATGAATTTTGGTAGAAAGTGTGTATGTGCAGCTATTTAAGGTGTGTTGTGCTCCACATGTAAAGGGTAGATTTGGATTACACTTTCGGCCAGAAATATAGGAGCTTATGCTCTAAAACATATGAAAGATTCTGGTTAAGTATGGTTGTTTGATGTTCAATGCAAGTAAAAAATGTTTTATTGTTTGTCTGTTTGCAATTAAATCAAACCCTTTCTATTCAGTGAACAATGAACAGTACACTATATATATGTATTAGTTAAAGGCATGGCTTGTTTACCATTGTGTTTAGATGCATTTTCATGGAACCATCATAATAAACTCAATGCATAGATGCATAATCTACGCTAGCCAGGAGTCTTTTGCCCTGGCTGATGTCTCGCCAATTGATAGACCTTTTTCAGACCACATGTTGTTATTGTGGAGATCGAATGAAGGATCCTATGTTGGCACATATTTCAAGATTGAGAGATCTTGGCTAATGGAGGTGGCTTTCAATGATCGCGTGAAGGAGAAATGGCAGACCTGGGAGGTGGAAGGATCGGCGGCAACTTGGTTGTCGAAGAAGCTTGCTGCCTTAAGGGATTTTTTAAGGGGATACAAGAAGGAGCTCTGGGAGACGAGACTGAGGAGGAAATCGGAGTCTTTGGTTGAGATCACCGAGCTTGACAGACAAAAGGATAGTGGAGTTCTGACCACTGCAGATAGGGAGTGTTGGGCCAGACAAGCCCAGATTGTGCAGGAGGAAGACAGAAAGGTGGAGGTTAATTGGAAGACTAGATCGAGGTAGAAGTGGTTGAAAGAAGGGGACTCCAACACCAGATTCTTTCACCAAATGCCATCGGCCAGGAGGGGAAGGAACTGGATTGACAGTCTGTTGGTTGGAGTGATGACTTTCTTTGGGAGGGAGGAGGTGGGGAGAGCTGTAGCAAACTTTTTCAGGGAGTTTGCAGGCCTGCGTCGGAGATGCATGTGGCACTAGTTGGGTGAGGACGCCCAGTGTATGTCGGCTGAGCAGGCTGGGTCCCTCACAGCCAACTTCTCGGAGGACAAGGTGAGAAAAGCAGTTTGGGGCCTAAATGCAAATGGCTGCCCGGTCTTGATGTGTTTCCAGTCTTCTTCTACAAGGAGTTCTAGTCACTTGTGAAGGAGGATGTGATGGAGGTTCTGAGGGAGTTTGCTATTGCAAACAGGGGTTCTGATAGGTCGAATAAATCCCATCTTTTCCTCTTGCCCAAGAAGGATGGTGCAGAAGCCATTGAGGATTTTAGGTCGATTGCCCTATTGAATGCCTCATATCTTATCATAGCAAAGGTCCTTGCGAACAGGCTTCGTGGAATGCTGGATGGTATTATCTTGCCGGTCTAGACGGCTTTCATTCTAGGATAGGGCATCCTGGATTATTTTGTGGTGGCGACGGAGGCCTTTGCAGGATGGAGGAGATTAAAGAGGACGACTTTCCTGTGGAAGGTGGACTTCAGCAAGGCTTATAATTCCATTCAATGGGATTTCATTTGGGCCTTGTTGTCTAAGAGAGGTTTCCCTCAGGTTTGGATTAGATGGATGAAGAGATGTGTCACAACCACATCCTTTTTAGTCTTGGTGAATGGGAACCTTGCAGGTGGTTGGGTGTAGCCCAGGAGGGTAGCCAGACAAGGGTCCCCGCTTGTCCCAATGCTGTTTGTGTTGGCTGTTGATGCTCTGGCTAGGGCGACTACTGGATCATGCACCAAGGGGATGTTCAGGGGTTTCTCAGCGGGCGCAAGTGGAGAGATCCCGGTGCTACAATATGCAAATGATACTCTGTTCCTGGTAGAGGGGTCCTCTACAGAGGCGGGAAGGCTGCACATTCTCCTAGAGCTATTTAGAGGGGCATCGAGGGTGAGAATAAACTATAGAAAATGTAGTTTTGTTCCGTTTCACATGGTAGCTGAGGAGGCAGCGCCTATAGCATTGCTCTTCGGACGACCATGGGAGCTTTGCCGTTACCATATCCAGGCCTCCCGTTGACGGATATACACCTCCGCATGTTGGATTGGTTGCCTTTGTTGGAGAGGATGGAGAAGCGACTGCCCAGATGGTCATTTGGCTTGCTTTTGAGGGGGGGGGGGATTGATTCTTTTGAAGGCTGTCCTGTCCTCCTTACCAGGTTGCTTTCTATCTATTTTCAGGATTCCTTGTTAGATAGAGAAAAAGATTACTGGCCTTATGAGATATTTCTTTTGGTCTAGTCTTGGATCAACAAGGAAGGGGACATGGTGGGTGTCCTAGGAGGATGTTTGCAGACCAATGCAGGAAGGAGGTCTTGGGGTTAGAGATGTGGATTCCGTCAACCTTAGTCTCCTCACGAAGTGGATTGTTACGTTGGTGGGATAGGATCAGGGTCTTTTGGGGGATACCTTTCGACAATGTTATGGCTCCCTACTTTCCTGGGAGACGCTTTAGCCCCTTATCCTTATGACGTCACACTTCATGCGGGGGTTGGCGATGGTGGTGCCGAAGGTGAAGAACCTTTTCACACCGTACGTTGGAGATGGAGACACATTCTGATTCTGGACGGATGACTAGTAGGATGGTGGTCACCTGTGTGACAGATACTCGAGACTATTCTCTCGAGCTGCGTGCAAGGAGGCGACGGTGGCGACTTGCTAGGATGGTGCGTGGTGCCCCACCTTTGAGGGAGCTTTGTTGGATCAAAGGTGCATGGAATTCCAGCTTTTGCTGGAGGAGCTAGAGGGCTAGGCACTAGAAGGTGGCGGGATGCCCTTTGCTGGGAGGAAGGAGACTTCTCCGTTGCAAAGGCCTTCTGCAGAATTTCCATACACACAGATGGTGGATATTAACTTGCTTAGAGGCTGCAGGCTGCTCTGGTGGCTGAGTGCCCTTTGTGGATTAGGATCTTTGCCTGGCTTGTTAGGAGGGGCAGAGTTGTTACCAAAGTTTGGCGGGTGGTGGGTGAAAGTTCCCTACTAGGAGGGGTGACGTAATAAAATGCGGAAATAAATATAAACAATCTCACAAAAATCAATCGCACAAGTACACAAGTAATTTTAGGTGGAAACCCAAATCGGGTGAAAACCACCACTTAACCCTCTCGAGTTAGGATTTTCCGATCAACCTAGTTGATCAAATCCACTAACGGAATCACTTTAAAACGAGGGTAATTCAACCTCAGTACAACCACGCTACAAGTACGAGGGTAGCGTTCCTCAACCCCTTCTCTCCACGAGAAGGATTTTGTCCCACGAAGGAGACGGGAATTCGTAAAGCGAATACCCAACAAAATAACAAAGATAAAAGAAACAACAAGTCCTATAGAGCCAACAAAGTAATTATAAACCTAGCTTCTATAGGAATAAGGAAACTCCCCTTTGTAAGGAGTGCGTCGACGATGACGCGGGTGCGTGAGCCACGCAACGGCGCAACTTCGCTCTCGTAGACAACAGCGGGAGAGCGTGTGCGCAACGGTTTGATGCTCTCAAGATGTAGAACTTGAGCTTAGAGAGCAAGAGCTTCTTGGACACAAGAGTGTGAGAGTGTATTACAAGGTGTCTCTTGGTGTGTATCTTGTGTATCTAAGTGTATGTTGGTGTGTCAAAGGCTCCCCTCTATTTATAGAGGCCTTAGGAAGGCTTTGGAAGGCTTAGGAAAGGTTCTATAGCCGTTGGGAACAAAGCCCAAGAGAATCAGGCCGAAATCAGGACAATGATTACACTTGACAGGGTGATCAGACGTCTAACTCTTGCATCAGACGTCTGGAGGGCCACTTTAAGACGTCTGATTTCAAGGTCAGACGCCTGATTCTATGCGGGTTTCCTCCTGACTTGAATCAGATCTAAACAGGGTTTTTGTGCAAGTCCATCAGACGACATACAGGACGTCTGGCACTATGTCTGGACGTCTGGAAACCTACTTTTACTGTGGGAATTGATTTCCAAACGTTGCAACGGCTAGAAAATCTCTGAGAAGAGATTTTGGGTCAGCCGAGGCAAAACGGTCAATTATCAGACGTCTGGAAAGGCCTAAGGACGTCTGATAAGGCTCTAACGGTCATATTCTGTAGTGTCTGTTAAGCTAGGCAACGGTCCACTATCTGGACGTCTGGCAAGTCCATCAGACGTCTTCTAAGACGTCTGGACTAAGGTCTGGACGTCTGATTTCATCAGACAGAACTAGCTATGTTCAGTCTAACAGTTATCAGACGTCTGAAACAACAGTCAGACGTCTTAAAATACTTTATCAGACGTCTAATTTGGGAATTAGACGTCTGGAAGTGCTGTTTGAACCCTATATTGGTTTTCTAAGTATTCTACAGAAAACCTAAGTATCCTAGGGTTGTGCCGGTGTTCCTAGGACTACTGTTAGGGTTCTTTGAGGCTCTTTAACATGAAATATCTAAGGAATAAAGAGTAACAAAAGAAACGAAAAATACAACAAGTACAAAAGAAGGAAATCTATCCTATTCTTCATTTCCTTCCATCTTCAATCTTTCGCTCCACGCGAACCTCCTCTGTTTTCGGTCAAGCTCCTTCAATCCGTCCTGGATGCGAGCTCGAACTCCGTCTAAACACGTTCACATTTGCAATTGACCTGAAATCTAGGACTCAAATTGCAAATGTTAAATAACACGTGTTTTGTTATCATCAAAACAAATGATCGTGGTGCTCTAGCACCAACAGTGGGCACCTATGGATGATCTCACTTGCCCCTTGTGTGATAGGGTGGATGAAGATGTTCAACATCTCTTTTTCCTCTGTCCCTTCGCCAGACGGGTGTGAGAAAGGATGGGGTTGGACTGGATCATGATCAATAACCTTGATGGATTCTGGAGCTCCTTCAGGAGTGGTAATATCGGCGGGAGTGGTGCCATTTTCAGATCAAGGAAAGAGAGGGCGAAAGTCCTGGCCGTGCTGTGCAGTTCGTGGTTGGGTAGGAATGAAGTTGTTTTTAAGGGTGATTCACCTTATGTCGAGAAAGTTGTTTGCTCCATCTCCTCCCAACTACTGTTTTGGGAGTCTACTTTGTAACCCGGATGGTGATTTTGTAATCTTATTTTGATCAATAAATTTGGGTGGTTATCACGAGGATAATCACCCTTTCCCTTTTCAAAAAAGATATTTAAAAGTAAATATTTTGGATGTAACAGTTGAAAAATCGGGTCATCATGACATTATGTTAGTAATGACAACTTCAGGGCACTCTTACTTCTTCCTTGCTGTATACATGACCAATTGTTTTCATTTGATAATTTGCCACCATCAATCAAGTTGCTGCCTTCCTCAGGTTGAAAGTGCTAAACATTCAGGAGTTGAAATTCAAGGGAGATGAATTTCTTAATCTTGCAAGGGGAAATTTCTGATATGGCGGGGTTGAATTTCCTGGAGATATTCACCAAGTTTGGAAGCAACTCTGCCTGTGTTGAGGTTTTGCACCTTTTCATTGCCGGTCCCAAGTCCAAATAAAGGAGGGTTGTGTTAGGTAACAGTTGGCCAGTGTAAAAATTGTTGGATCTTCCCTTAAAAAAATTGTTGGATCTTTTAAGCATGGATTCAAGCAATCATTCAAATTTTGTTGGGGTATTCCCTATTAAGTGTAGAAATGGCTTGAAATATATTTGAGTGGAGGCAAAGATTCCATGTAGTCGACCCCACTTAGTGTGGGAAAAGGCTTTGTTATTGTTATTCTATCCACCAAGTTTGAAGCATAGATATGGTCTCAAGTGTCTCCAGCAGTTTCTTTATCTAATGGGTAAGAAAGTGGTTGCATGGATGCAAGAGAGACCTTCATTTTATTGCTGAGAGAGAAACTATGCTCTCTTCCAAGTTCCTCTTTGACTATCTTTACATGCTGAAGAACATTGTTATCTTTCCCCTAGAGTTGGCTTGCCACCATATTTTCCTAGATGAAGGTGTATGAGGACCTCAATCTTGTTCATCGTTGATCAAATGGATGGCTTGCTCATCTAAGGTTGAAAGAAGTGTGAACCCCCCACCTCCAGAAAAAAAACTTCTTTTGTTGGTTCATTTGGTGGTAAATAGTTCAATTGGCAAGATTTTGGTCTGTACATCTTGGACAAATCTGCTGCCTGGTTACTGCTGCAAATGCCCATGTTTTTATCACCTCCAGCAAGTTGAAGCAACATCTATCAGGTTGGTTAAAAGTTTCATGACAAAGGATCGGGACATTATTCTTTTTCCACTGGTTCTCTGGGATTATTGGAAGGTGAATTAATCATAAACAGAAGGAAAGCTGAGAAAGTTAAAAAAGAAAAAAGAAAATGTCAGGGATCAGATGGTGAGAATTAAAGATTTTTGGTTGGTGAAGGATGTGATAAGATGGAAAATAAATGTACACCTGCAGAGAGAGGAGCATCTTGGGTTAAGAACAGAAGTTGGACGGACCAAGAACAGGAAAAAGTTGAAAAGAAATTTCTATGAATCAAAGTTACCGCAATTAAAGTAAAAGTTTCACTTTCTTTTGTAGTCCAAAGTCTGGGATAGATCCTCCCTCATTCCCCTTTTGTTGCTCCATTCTCTTTCCCTGAGACATGCACTTTGTTGCAGCTGTTGCCCCCTCAATTCTTTGAAAGAGGGGAAGGAAGATGAAGTTGGAAGAAGTGAAATAAGATGTGCTAATGCAGTTATCTCATGATTTTGAGTAGTTAATGAAAAGGGAGGAGTGTAGAAGATCAAAGAGATTTCAAGGGGAAGGCAAAGCTTTTGTACGAAAAGGGATTCAGTTGAAATCTGATGGAAGATTCTGATACACAGCTGTTTGCAGCTGGACAGCTAAAATGGAGCACTCGGTGGGAAGTGGTTCTTTGAGTAAGCTGCAAGATGAACACCATTCTGAAATGCTGCTGGTTCGAATTACTGCCACTTGTCAGTTCAGCGATGAGGAACATATGATAGAGCTATTGATTTTGCTGAAGAAAAGATAATTGTTGTGGCTGGAGGCCAATTGGTGTAGCATTTGATGAGTTTATGGAGTTTTGTTATGTTTGTTGTTTTAGGCCATGTTGGCCATAGGCGGAGTACTTGAGTCCTGTGTATAGATAAGATTGGTTTTTGATGAAAGATGTGGGTAGCTCAAACCCCATGGTTCTTTCGGGCTTGCAAAGAAAGGCTGGGGCTGGTGGCCCAGAAAGATTCCCCATGTTGAGTTTCCCAACTCATATCATCATTCCCTAACCGTTTGGCCATTCTTATTAAAAGAAAACGAAATTTGGAAGCATGTCATTTTTTTGCTGATATATCCCATGCCAACTTAAATCTACGAATGTTTGTTGAAATATGATTGTCAAGAGAATTTTGTAGCTCTTTTTCTTTTTTTGCAAGGTTAAAGGTGACTATCCAATGCTAACAGTCACCTGCTTCATTTGAAATTCAAGTTAATTATGTGTGTTGAATAGCAGATCCAACCTTGGAGAAAGGGAGGTATAGGAAGTAGAGAATGGGTGGGTGTGGGGAGAGAAAGACAAGGGAGGGTGGAGGATTGTAGTGCATGAGGTAGAGAGTGTTGAACTGTATTTTTGCTTTTTTTTTTTGAAAAAGGAAAGGGTAGTTATCCAGAGTGATAACTACCCAAATATATTAATTGTATAATCATTAGTCACCGTCAATACAAGGGCAGACCCCAAGGTCTCCCACTCACAAGGTCCCACTTCAAAGATTAAACAAAGAAATAACAAACTCTACAAAGTTCTCTACATAAGGCCTCTGGCCTCTGAAGACCACAGCATTCCTGCCCAACCAAGTGCCCCATAACACTGCCAACGGCCTGGCTCTCTCCTTCTTTGTATGGAAGACAATCCGTCCAACATCACCCCCTCCACCTCTGAAACTGTGCCAAAAATCTTCAAAGGATCTTCATTCCCACCACCCCACTCCCACCCGGCTCCATATCTGTACCACAAGTGGGCAAGTGAAAAAAAGGTGGTCAATCTCTTCCTCCCCACCTCCACACAAAGGGCAAACCTTACTCTCTCAAGGAGCCCACCTCGCCCTCTAAACCTTGGTCACAAGTCTCCTCCTCCTAAGTAGTCAGACAAAAATCTTGACCTTTAAAGGACATGCGGCCTTCCAAATCTGTCTGCAATCCCTCACCAGATCCAACTCATCTGTGGAGTCTCCAGCGGATGTTCTCCTGTAGGCAGCCCCTACCAAGAAATCACCTTCATCCCATCCAAACATATTCGTACTGGAAGCCGGTTGCAGCCCTTCTAACTCTTCAAGCAATCTCTGGAAATCATGAGTTCTCGCATCTAAAAGGTTTCCTACAAAACACGGGCACCACCCACCTTCCCACACCTCGGCCACTGACGCCTCTTTGTTTTGTGACAAAGCAAACAATCTCAAAAATCTTCTAGCAAGCACACCTTGCCCTGTCTAATCATCCTGCCAGAACCTGAAAATCTTCCCCGTTCCCACCACAGGAACAAAACAGTTCTACACCCTAGGAGCCACCACCGACAAACCTTTCAAAAAATGAGAAGCATCCCTCGGCAGAGATATCAGGAGATCCCACCGCACCGGGCCACCATAAGCTGTCCCAAACACCTTGCCCACCAAATCCTCCCTATACTCCAAGAGGCTCCCCACCCATTTCACCAACAGGCTGTCATTAGACCTCCCCAGGTCCCTCACCCCAAGTCCCCCCTCCTCCATCGGCCTGCAGACCTCCTCCCATGCAACCAACCTGGCACCAGGACCACTCGTCCCCTAGTTGGACTAGAAAAAATTCCTCATAATCCTTTCTATCCTTACGACAACCTGTCGAGGCATCTTCAGGACAGAAGTGAAATATGATGGCATCGCTACCAGAACTGCCTTGAGTAAGACCAACCTTCCACCCTTTGACAGAAGCCTGGACACCCACCCTTCTAGTCTCCCCTCCAGTCTCTCTACTAGGGGAGCCCAGTCTTTCACCAGAATCCTACCATCTGTCAACGGTAAACCCAAATATCTGATTGGAAGCTTCACCTGCTCTGTGCCAAGACCCAAGTTACACCCCCTCGCCTTCGCCTCAGTCAAATTGAAGGGGACAAAATCAGATTTAGACAGGTTGATTTGTAGTCCTGAGGCTTCACCAAACAAGAAAAGTAAAATCCGCATTCTCCTGGCTTCCGTTTCCCCGCCTTCAATGAAGAAAATCGTATCATCCGCATATTGTAGCAGCGGGATACTCGTCCCATCTCTCAAGAAGAAACCCTTCACCAAGTTCCTCTCACACGATCTCTTAGCCGCCCTCGCAAGTGCATCCGCTGCAATAACAAAAAGCATCGGGGCCAAAGGACACCCTTACCTCACCCCCTCCTCGGCTGAATCCAACCCCCTGCCGGGTTTCCATTGATAAGAATTGAGAAAGACATCGTGGTGACACATCTCTTCATCCAGTTAATCCATACCGGCTGGAAGCCCCTCTTTACCAAGGACGCCCAAAGAAACAATCACTGAACCGAGTTATAAGCCTTGCTGAAATCAACTTTCCACAGGAAAGCCTTCTTCTTACTTCTCTTCCAGGATGATAGGATCTCCGAGGCCAACACATAACCTTCCAAAATGTTTCTGCCGGGGACAAAAGCCGTCTGCACTGGGTTTACAATCCCAGACAAGGTCCTCCTCAATCTATTCACCAAGAGCTTCGCCACAATCAGGTAGATAGCATTCGAGAGAGCTATCGATCTGTACTCCTAGATCTCCTCAGCACCCTCCTTCTTTGGCAACAGGAACATGTAGAATTTATTTAACCTATTGAAACCCGAATTTCCAGCTCTAAACTCGTGCACAACCTGCATCACATCCTCCTTCACCACCGGCTAGAACTCCTTATAGAAGGCAACTGGAAAACTATCCGGCCCCGGACAACCATCAGCGTTCAGCCCCCAGATTGCCTTGTGGACCTCATCCTCTTCAAACGGACCTGTCAAGAAACTGGCTTTTGTATCCCTGATCCGCGGTACCTCAGACCCCAACCATCTCCACCTTCCCCCACGTCTTCTCCCGGTAAACTCTCTGAAGTACCTCGCAGCTGCCCCCCCCTCAACCGCCTCTCTTCCTACAAACTCCTCCCCATCCACCACCAACCTGTCAATCCAGTTCCTCCTCCTTCCTGATGCAACCATATGAAAAAATCGAGTGTTGGAATCGCCTTCCTTCAGCCACCTCTGCCTGGACCTCACCTTCCACTCCATCTCCACCTTCCGGTCTTCCTCTTGTATCACCTGTAGCTGCCTCGCTCTGCTGACCCTATCAACGTTAGAAAGGAGACAAACATCCTCCATCACGTCCAATCGTGCAATCTCACCGAGAGCTTCCTTTCTCCTCACACGTTCCTCCTTAATCTGCTTCTTAAGGATCTTCAGGAAGGATCTCAAATCCCGCAGCTTAGCTTCCAATTTAACAGCTGTCGAGCCATCCACATGAATCGACCTCCACTGCTCCTCTACCAGCCCCCTGAACCCCTCTTCGAGGAGCCATGCCCAGTCGAACTTAAAATACGTACCATGTCTCCATTCCTCATTTGATGGCCACAACAAGGGAGTGTGATCCGAGAACGGCCGCTCCAGGGGTCTAACCTCCGCCATCGGGAACAACTCTGCCATCATCGTTGAGGCGAAAAATCTATCGATCCGGAATCGCTGTCCTCCAAAACTCCTCCAAGTGAAAAGACAGGACGAAGGTGGCATGTCAACCAGCTCCTGCTCCGCAACAAAGCCCCCAAACGCCTCAGAACCTTGGTCCACACCCCCACAGCCATCCAGTCTATCCTTTGCCAGCAAAGTGACATTAAAATCACCACCTATCAACCAAGGCATCCCCTGAAATGCTGTCGCAACCTGACTCAGATCCTCCCACAAAACATGCCTCCTTCAACTCTCCGTCGGACCATAAACTGAAGAAAAGAGCATACATGTATTATCCCGACACCTCTGTAGCCTGACAGTGACAACATAGGACCCAACCAACGAGTCCAGCAAGGAGAAAGCATCATCCTTCCACCCCACAATAATTCTACCCGCACTTCCAACCGCATCCAGGGCCAAGAACCCCCTAAAACCACTTCCCCCACCTCTCTCCACAGCCTCCCATCACAGCTCCCCTACTTCGTCTCCTGGAGAAAGATCACATCAGTCCCCCACTTCTGAACATACCCCCGTAGAGCCGCCCGCCTCGAGGGGTCATTCAGTCCCCTCACATTCCACAATAGGACCTTAGTCATGTGGAGTCCCGGGAAACTCCTCTTTGTGTCAACCGCCTAAACCCCATCTTCGCAGCCACCTCATCCACCTCTCCCTCCTCCATCGCCACACACCGACCAGGTGAGTTCCCCGCACTGTCGCCCCCCGGTCCACCCTGCCTCGCAGCCTCCCCCCTGTCCACAGCTAGTGCCTACGCCTCCCCCTGCGACAAGATCCCCTCCACAGGCCGCTCAACTGCCGCATCAGCCCCTCGTGCCTTCACCGCATCCTCCAACGCCCCAGCGCCTCCACCTGCTCCCACCGCCTGTTGTTCCTCCTCATCAGTAGAAACCCCCAAAATAGTCCTCGCCCTGCCTCCGCCCCTTGCCAGGCCCACTGTCGACGCCTCGCCCTGTCCTCTGGAAGGCGGAGCGACGCCCAGCTCCACGTGCCTCCGACGTTGGCCCTCCCCAAACATGCTTTCAGTTGGAGCCGCCACAGCGCACCCCCTTTAGTAGGACCACCGCAGCCTGTAAGTAAGCCGTTGTTGTCCAGGCATCCTCGGCTTCCATCTCCGCTCGCGCCCCACCTCGCCAACCACACCACACCACACTGTCCAGTCCGGTTTGTCGGTCCGCTAGCTTCATCGGCCCGAAGTCTTGGATCTACCTGCGAGGTGTGATTCAAACCGACATCTCCACCGAGTCCACTGCCTCCCGTAATCGGGTCCAACCCACCCGACTTGGGTCCATCATGACCGCACACCACAAGTCCTGGGGCCACCTCAGCGGAGACATCCTTAGCGCCGCAGACTCCACCAACCCCTCCGCAAGACCCGCACCGGCCTCCAAAATCCCCGCCCTTTCACCTGCTCAGATCGTGCCACGGGGATCGTAACCGCCGCGCCATCCTCGCCGCGACCTTCGGGCTTCCCAAAAGCAGCCCGCCCCTCGTCCGCTCACCCACCGCCTCTGCCTCTAGGCACCACCGCCGCACTGCCGACCATTGCCTCAACGAAGGATTTAGGTCTACCGGATCCCCGTGAGACACGAACCAGCCAGGAGATCCCCCACCTGAGGATCATCCTCTCCACAAGCTGTCGCCCCGGCTTCATCTCCACCCACGCTCCGAACCGCAACAGGTCCACTGACCTCAGGCCCACGGCTTCGCAGCTCTGGAGCCTTGCAAAAGGGGCAACCACCGTCGCCGCCACCTCCACTGTGCGGAGGAAGAGGGGGACCCCCTTAATCAGCACCTTCTGCCTAGCACCAGTCGGCGGTCGCTCTTCCAACGCGTCATCCGACCTTACCGGCCAATGACATCGCATCATGCCTTGACCCCACCGTAGCACCTTGAAGGCCAAACGTCGCAGCTCCTCCCGACCGAGTCCCAGCAGCACCAAGCACCCACTCCTGAGGGAAGCCACCCCAAAGGACCCCCCGCCACTCCCCAAGAAGGCCGCAACCGCTCTTCTCAGAGCTCCCACATCCACCTCCCACTTCAGCACCACCTCCACCAAAGCCGATGCCAGCCTCCCTTCCAACACCCCAATCTCCTCCGACCAAGGCGCCTCAACCTCCACGAGAGGCGCCCCTGCCCTCCTCGAAGAAACCCCGCCGCCCAACCCATGGAGCCCGCAGCCCAACCTCCGATGCCCCAGACTGCCACAGCGTAGGCATCTCACCAGGTCTCTGCAGCCCGCCACCACACGCCCCCTCCCGAGGCACTTGAAACATCTCACCGGCTCCACTCCCCTCCGTGACCTCCTCCTCACCTCCATCCAGCCAGAGCTGCCTCTCCCCTCCTCACCCGCCTTTCGCCCCGCGAACCCCCTCTCGCTCTCCCTCTCGCTCATAGCTACGTTCTCGAATCTATCCCACCTCTAAATATTGATTCTGCTAGATTACGAGATCCATTGTGCTTCTGCTATTGCAAGGAGGAAAGACTCACTTCTTGTTGTGAAACCCTTTGCTTTCAATGCAGAGGTTTTGGTCACATTGCCATCAATTGCTGCAATCCTCCCAAATGTGTTGAATGTATGGGGATTGGACATTGTTGCTTTATGTGCCTAGATATCAGAATAGGTACGCCTTTGAGTCCATCTAGTGATCAATCTCTTTATTTAAATAGACCAAGCCTCTTTGTTGAAGCATCTTTAGCACCGCGCCCCCATGAAAATGAGTCTCTTATCTCGAGCTGTCTTGTGGTTGTGTACGAGGGAGGGGCTCTCTGATCTTGAAGTAGAGAGTGCTCTCTTTACAGAGTTGAACGTGGACTTAAGGTTTTTGTGTCGCTTATCTCCTTGAAGCTTTTCTTCCTTTGGATTGGACTTGAGGACATGCACCTGAGGCTTTTGCCGCAGACTCACACTAGTATTGATCTACCAAGATTAAATGAAATATTTCACACAATTCCTGTCACTCAAGATGCTTGCTCGTCATCTCGAGTGACGAGCGGTGTCCCATTATTATTGTAAGAATGTTGGTGCCTTATCCTCTTTGATTGAAGATGGTGGTTACCTATCATTTCTTCTATGAGAGACGAATGACGGTGCAATGCTCTTGGGAGTCAAGAAGGTAGTCATCTTGATGCTTGGCATCTCACTTCATCTACGATATTTAGAAGTGGTTGAAGCCATCATCGGTGTCTTTAGGTGGCTAACCGGAGTAAAGGTGATGGGATTTCAACAGAGAGACTTCTCCTTGGTCATGGTGGAGGTTAAGGTTGACATTGATACCAAGCTTTTGGAGACTATGGGAGTTGTTTGTGATGGGGACTGTTTTGTGGTATCAGTGGAAGGCTCAATTGTTGCCGGAAGGAGCCACACTTGGTTGGAGGTTGTCATCGAAGCACTGATGACTGGGTTATGGGAAAGAAACCTCCAAATTTGGAAGGTCAAGGGTCAAAGGCAATACCATTTTTTTGCATAGGCATATTGGAAAAATAACCACCCCTTTATGGGAAACAACCCAAACAAAGGCTCAGTTGGGATTTGTTTTGATTCCCACACCAAATCTACTTGCATCAACAATGCTAATGGACCTAATAATACGAAGGATGCCATTTTGAGCCCATTGAGATTAAAACTAGCATCGATTATGATGGGCCTGAGGGAAAACTTACCTACAATTAGTGAGAGGAACTGGAGGCCATGCCTTAGCTAGGATACTTGGACCTAGATCCTTAACTTGTGCTAAACCATCCTTAAGTGGATGTTAGTGTGATATTTTGGTGTAGAAAGATTGTTGCCCAATTTGTTGCATAATATCAAAACCTGTTGGGCTTAAATTGTGCCAAATCATCCTTCAGTGGATGTTAGTATCATATCTTGGTGTAGAAAGATTGTTGCTCAATTTATTGCATAATATCAGAACTGTTGGGCTTTGTTAGTGAATTACTCTTTTCTTAAGATAAATTAGTGAGAAATTATCCATCCTAAGATTGCATTTTTGAGGTGTGTAGAAAAGAAGTCTCTGGCATACTCTCTAGTCCACAAAATAAATAAACACGATACTTAGGCATGTTAAGTGTTTAACTTTCTTAATCTAGTCCTCATCATTAGATTCATACATAGGCTTTTCTTAGCATTGTGCCCATCCTTTTATCCAAGGTTCGAAATGCTGATTTCGATGTCGTGTTGATGAAATTTTAAGTGTGCATTTCATGGGCATGTCGAGGGCACGTTGTGGAAATGCCCATTTTTCGATGGGTATGTCGATGAGCATGCTGAGGGCACCCCGTGGGCATGCTGAGGGCATACCGATGCATACCGACAAAAATAACTGAAGTAGTCAAAAAAATCAGCAGTAACCTCGGCATGGGCACCTATTTCGCCGGCATGCCGACCATGCTGATGCCATGCCGACAATGTCGACGGCATGCTAATGATATCCCTGTAAATCGACACTTTATCCGTGTCGGCATGGCCCCTGCTCGAAAATGGCCTTGCCGACAGCATGCCGAGGGCATGCTGACGGCATTTAAAATGATGCTTTTATCCTTATAAAGTAAATACTAAACACTGGTTGTCAAGCACATGTCACAGAGGATTAGACACTGGGATCTTTTGCCGTGCCAAAGGCTGAACAACACAAAACTGCCAATGTGTCTTTATGTTGAAAAAATTGTGATGCTATTTGGTCACAGTATTCAAATTTGTATTAGCTTTTTGTAATACACGTGGTCTCAAGTGGTTGCTAGATTTTACTTTTAAGAATAGATTGCATGGATGGCAAAAATTATTCTGATAGGTGAGAGGGTGAGAGAGCGAGAGAGGGAGGAGCGAGGTTGGATGTTGGTGAGGGGGAAGGAGAGGAGGAGGGTAGAGAAGGATGTGCTTTGCTTAAAATGCAGGGGGAAAGGGCACATCGCGAAGGACTGTCAAGACTCGGTGAAGTGCCTCCACTGTAGGGGCTTTGGCCATCGGAAGGTGGCTTGTTCGAGGGGATTGCGGCATGGGTTGGACACTTTGGGTGTGTCTGCGGGTGCCTTGCCGCCTCCACTTGAGGGTGTTCCATTGGTTGAGGGAGCTTGGGACGCTTTAGAGGGCGTTGGCGACGGCCTTAGTTTGTGTGGTGGTGGAGGGTCGGGTGGGTTTGAGTCCACTGAAAGCGGAGATGGCGAAGATCCTAGGGGGGCATGCAGGTGAGGCCGACTTGAAGGCGATGGGGGAGGAGAGGTTTCTTATGTTGGGCGTGTGGTCGGAGGTGGTGGATAAGCATCTTTTTAGGGACCTTCATTGTTCGATTGGGGTCATTAGATAGAGGTGGGCGGTAAAGTTTGACAGGGTGCTCCAGGAGTGTCCTCTGAGGAAAGCGGGCGTGCTGGTTGACGTGGTGGGGATCCCAAGGTTTGAATTGCTGATTTTGACGTCGTGCTGATGAAATCCTAAGTGCGCATTTCATGGGCATGCCGAGGGTATGCTGTGGAAATGTCGAGGGCACGCCGACAACATACCGACAAAAAATCACAATTTCAAAATACTAATTGTGTATGTATGTGTGTGAGAGAAAGACCTACACCTCCCGCCTATTTTTCCAACAAACCCAGAACTCCCGCCCATTTCAAGTGTGTGTGTGTGTGTGAGAGACCTACACCTCCTGCCTATTTTCCCAAACAAACCCAGAACTCCCGCCCATTTCGAGTGTTTGTGTGTGTGTGAGAGACCTACACCTTCCGCATAATTTTCCAAACAAACCCAGAACTCTCGCCCATTTTGAGACAGCCCAGAACTCCCCTCGCGCCCATTTCAAACAGCCCATAACTCCCGCAGCAGCAGGCCTGGCGCCTGGCTTTCCCGCTTAGCTAGCTTTCGAAATCTGCCAGCATGTTGCCGATATCGTCAGCATGCTGAAGATATAAGCGGTATACCGCCAGCATCCCTGCATTTCAGTACATTATCCATGTCGGCAAGCTCCCTTTCAAAAATGGCCTTACTAATGGCATGTCGCCGACATTTAAATCGCTGGGGGATCCCCCTCTTCTTGCACACGAGGGAGGTTGTCGCAGTGGTTCTCGCACCTCCTGTGAGAGTGTGATGGCGTGAGGGCCTCGATCTGAATGGAGACAACCTTTTTACGGTGCGAGATATGGTGGAGCTTGTGCCAAGAAGGTGACTTCCACGAGAAGGTGGTCCTCTGTCTAAGGGGTGCATCTTGGGTTGTTTAGGTGCGGTAGGTTTGGCATAGATCTTTTGTTGAGGCGGTGGTGGGCTGGGGTGGCTTGGTGGTGGTGGCAGAGGGCGCTGCTTTTGCGGGGAGGGCGGTGTAGAGGCCTAGGGTGGTTGGCGGGAGTGGTGCCTTGGCTGTTGAGTCAGCGGCTCATGACGTGGACTGCATTCAGGTCTTACAATCCCTGGAGGAGATTGCAGTGGTGGAGGGGGGTGCAGAGGGCCTTTCTCGAGCATTTATTTCAGAAGGGTTTTTTTTGGAAGGTGAGGGGGCGATTGCAGGTGTCAAGGAGGAGACTTTTATGGGAGGTGGGAATTTGAATTGGGGATTTTCTTTCTTGGAAGGTGGGTGTTTTTCGATGGGCTGTAGGACTTGGGGGGGGGGGCGGAGCGGGGGCCCCACTTTGGGAGGGGGAAAGAATGGTTTTCTTGGACCTGGGTTTGGATCCAATTAGGGGCCCGGGTCGCACAGCGGATAGTTATAAGGGGGACTCAGGTGGAAAGGTCCCTAAGGACCCTTCCTTTTGTCGGATGGTGGTGAATGATGGTGAGCAGTGCAAAGGAGGCGTCCTTCAGAGGTGGAGTGGATGGCGGAGGTCTCTGGGTGACGACGCTGTAGCACCAAAGGATGGAGGAGATTTGGACGAGGGCCTAGGCCATCTATATGGTGCCTAGGGTGGCGGAGGTGGCACATGGCATTACGACGGCGGCAGCAATGACCAGCTCTGTCATGGCGCTAGCGGCGAAGATCGATTGAGTGGAGGGGCAACCCTTCGTTAGGCGGGTGGAGGCCACTATGGCCGACCCCTTGGTGGGGTCGCCTTCCGTGGAGGAGGCGACAGTCTTTGACCATGGGGTAGTCGGCACCGTGGTTGTGGAAGATGGGATGGTGGAGGTGTTGCTTGACGTGGTGGTGGCAGTAGAGGTTGATCCTAGGGCTTTTCGGCCAGCTTGGCAGCGGCGGCATCGAACCCTATGTAGGATGAGGGAGGAGGGTCGATGGAGGGAGCAGCGATGAGGGGGTGGCGGAGTGGAGGAGGCCTTCGGGGCTGGAGGTGTTGGTCTTGTAGGTGGGCGGGCGGAAGGGGCTGAGGGAAGTGTGATGGGATGGTGCGTCGATTTTCTCGACAGCAAAGTTGAGCAGGTGGTAGTGGAGGCTGGCTTTGGCTGTTCTACTGGGGGGGTTTTAGTCAATTCTCCATGTTAAAGGTACTCTCTTGGAATGTTAAAGGGCTCAACGATGCCTTTCACAGGGGCACATTGTGGTCTTATATCCACAAGTGGGTTCCAGACGTTGTTATGTTCTAAGAGACAAAAATCCAACAGTGTGATCAATAGGTGTGGAGGGAGATTAGAGGTGGCCTGCTTAGTGGTTTTCTCGCCCTGGATTCGGTTGGGAGGTTAGGGGGTATTGTGGTTGGGTGGAAGGAGGATGGGTTTGCTCTTGTGGATTCGGATGTAGGGTCAGGGGTGATTTCAATATAGTTGAGAAGGCGAAGTAATGGGCTATGTTTGGTTTTCTCAACGGTCTGTGGACCTGGTGATGACACCTGTAGGCAATCCCTCTGAGAGGATCTCAGTTGAGTTGCTGTCAAATTCTAGGGGTGTCCGTGGCTGATTGGAGGAGATTTCAACGTCACCCTATTGGCGGAGGATAGGCTTAACGACGGAGGAGGCCGTGATCAGGGATCAGAGGATTTCGCGAGTTTCATTGTAGAGCATGGTCTGCAGGATAGGCCCCCAAACTCATGTGCATTCACATAGGGGAGCTATGGTGGTCGGATGTTTAGATTGAACCACTTCCTGGCTTCCGTGGAGCTAGTGAAGGTCTTCCCTTTAACGGGAGTCTGAGCACTGAAGAAGCCTTTTTCAGATCATATGCCACTGTTGTAGGAGTCCGGTGAAGGCTTTCGTTTTGGTATGTATTTCAAATTTGACAAGGCATAGCTGTTGGAGGAGGGCTTTAGATATATGGTTGGAAATAGGTGGAGAGCTCTGCACCCAGACGTTTTTGCGGCAGCCAGATTAGAATCAAAACTCCGAGACCTGAAAGTGTTTCTTAAGGAGTACAGGAAAAAGTTAAAAGAGGAACAAAATAGAAAGAAGGAAGAAGCGCTTGGGGAGATTCAGAGGTCGGTCAGAGTTGAGGACTAGGGCCTTTTGATGGCTGAGGAGAGGGCGACCAGGGCAAAACACATGAAAAGGGTTTAGATTGAGGATCGGAAAGCGGAGGTTGAGTGGAGAACGAAATCTAGACAGAAGTGGATCAAGGAAGGGGACTTAAATACAAAATTCTTTTATATGATTGCTTCAGCTAGACGCATGAGAAATTGGATTGATAAGCTCTTGGTGGGCGGTGTAGAGTTTTCAGGCAAGGAGGCTGTGGGCAGAGTAGCGACTGACTTCTTTAGGGAGTTCAGGAGGAAGAGGAGGGAGGGGAGATAACATTGGCTCGGTATGGGTTTTCCAAGAGTGGATGCGGTGGAAGCTATGGTGTTGTTGGCGCCCTTCACGAAAGACGAAGCTCGAGAAGCAGTCTGGGGTTTGAATGCCGACGAGTGCCCTGGTCCTGATGGGTTCCCAGTGCTTTTCTTTAAAGAATTTTTTCCCTATTGAAGGATGAAGTCATGCAAGTTCTTGCGGAGTTCAGGGATGGTAATAGTGGGTTTAACGGGCTTAACAAATTTTATATGTTTTTGTTGCCTAAGAAGAAGGGGGTGGAGGCGATTGATGACTATAGACCCATTACCCTGTCGAATGCGGTATACTTGATTGTGGCTAAAGTCCTAGCGAACAGGTTTCGAAGGTGATTGGTGGGGTGGTTTCGAAGGTGCAGACAACCTTTGTACTAGGGAGGTGTATTCTAGAAGGGTATGTTGTCACAAAGATTCTTGCTTACTGGAAGAGGGAGAGGGAGAGGGCGTTTCTTTGGAAGGTGGACTTCAGGAAGGCTTATGGCTTAGTCCAGTGGTCTTGTTATGGGCAGCTATGATCAAGAGGGGGTTCCCATCGAAATTGATAAGGTGCATGAAGCAATGTGTTACAACGGTTTCTTTCTCGATTCTCATCAACGGGAACCCAGCAAGAGGTTGGATACAACCTAGGAGGGGTGTTAGACATGGGTGCCCTCTGGCTCCTATGTTGTTTGTGTTGGCAATTGATGCTCTGGTAAGGGCGTCTAGTAGGGCTTTTGAAGCAGAGCTGTTTAGGGGTTTCTCGACAGTGGGTGAAGGAGATGTGTCTGTGTTGCAGCACGCGAATGGTACCCTTTTCTTCATGCGAGGGTCAGAGGTGGAGGCAAGGTGAATCCGTATTCTCCTAGAGTTGTTTGGTGAGGTGTCTGGCTTGAAGATTAATTATTTGAAATCTTTTTTTATTCCCTTTGGTATGTCTAATGATGAGGCTGGGGCCTATTCTTTGGTCCGGGGTACGGAAAGGGAGGCTTTGCCTATCCAATATTTGGGTCTACCCCTGACGGATAGGAAGGTTGCTGTACAGGATTGGTTCTCGCTAATGAAAATAATTACGGGTTGATTGGCCGAATTGGCATCCAAGTTGTCTAGAGGGGGAGGTTGGTGTTGCTCAAAGTAGTACTATCTGCTATGCCATCTTATTTTGCTTCTATGGTGAAGATGCCGCGACAGATTGAGTACAAGATTGTAAGCCTAATGAGGAATTTGTTCTGGACCAACTATCGGGCGAGTGGAAGGGAGGCGAAGTTGGTGGCTTGGGATGAGGTTCGTAAACCCGTTAAGAAAGGGGGTCTGGGAGTTAGGGAGGTGGGAAGGATGAATAATAGTTTGCTGGCGAAATGGATTGCAAGGCTGCTTGGAAGGGAAGATTGTTTGGTGGGGAGGATCTTGTGCTCTTCATATGGGGTGCAGCTTGGTTGGAACATCCTTCTATCGCCACCAAGAGGTGCTTCTCATTTCCTTAGAAGACTATCTCTGCTGGCGCCAAAGATGTGTTCTTGTTTTACTTTGGTCCTTGGGTTGGGTAATATTTTTAGATTTTGGACTGACGATTGGACAAGGCTTGGCGCTTTGTTAGATTGGTTCCCGAGATTCGCGGCTTTGGCGGTTGACAGAGAGGTTGCGGTGGCAGAGGTTTGGGACGGATGCTGGTGCCTTGTTTTCTTGGGGAATCTTTCAAATCAGAGGATTGGGGAGGTGCAGCGGCTACTCCAGGAGCTGTATGGGTTTCGGCCAGAGGATGGTGTTGATATGTTTGGTTGGGAAGAGGGAGAGTTTGCGGTCCATGATGCCTATAGGAGGCTCAGTGGCCCCGATACGACGGGAAACATTGATTTTTTTGAGAGACTGTGGGTAGCTCTAGGATTCCTCTTGCCCACTAAAGGTGAAGATTTTTTGGCTGGCTTCTCAAGCGAGGCAGGTTGATGACCAAGGTATGGAGGGCGAGATGGGCCCAGGACATAGATAAATCATGCCCACTTTGTAGTCAAGCCGATGAAGTTGTGCACCACTTGTTCTTCTTGTGTTTTGTGGCAGTTCAGATATGGGGCTGGTTTGATGATCAGTGGTGGGCTCATGACTCTTTTGACAGTTTTTGGAGATCGTATAGATGCGGAAGCAGGTTTGACTGGTGCAATGCTTTCTAGGCGAAGAAGGAGAGAGCTAGGCTGCTAATGGTTTTGTGGTTTATTTGGTTGGGGAGGAATGTGGTTGCCTTTAGGGGTAGCATCCGTATGTGGAGAATTTTGTTGCCTCCGCGCTCTCTTTTTTGTCAGGATGGAGTTCTTGCTTGTAACATGGCGATTACACCTCTTTTTTTTATTAATATATGTTATGAGTGGTTATCATAAGGATAACCACCCTTTCCCTTTTCAAAAAAGAAATAGACCGCATGGAATAGCAAAGTAAATCTGCTCATGCGAAGATCTCCTGTGTGTTCCATATGTCATGATTTTGGGAAATCTTTGCTTAATGCTCCTGATACAATATTGTACATCCTGTCATGTCATCCCTAGTTTGGCAGATGAATCGAGAGAACAATCAAAATGCCAGATTTCCTTTGGATATGCATCTTGAAATGAAGGGGTAATTACGATAAGAGTTCTCTGTTCATTGTGTTCACTTAACAAATCAGAACTGCCATGGCAACCTACAGGTATTCTTCTCATTGCAAAGAACTTAAGGCATTCCGTATGTGAAATTGCTACAAATCCAATCATGTTGGGTTTTAAGAATTGGGTTGTGAGATTGCAATTTCTTTTGGAAGATGTCCAAGCTGATTTGAGCATCTGAAATGGATCTTTGCTTTTCATTCTCTGTCATGACAGCTTTACTAATTAAGGAAAAATTGCCTTTTTCTTGGTATTTGTATGAGTACATTGATGTGGCCCAATTGTCAAGGCAGGTTCTGTTGGCTGATGAATGTAGCTCACTTGGGATTGTTGGGTGCTCTCTTCCTGTTGAGGATGTTTTAGCAAATTTGTAGATTTATGATAATTTTTCATAGTGAAAAAAAATGATATTTATAAGACTTGATGGAAAACCTATCCATTTCCTGTACCTGAAGATGCACATATATCCACAAAATTTTTAGTCAACATATAGTTTTTCCTTCTCCCTGCCATCCTTACATCCATGTTAAGAATTTGAGGCTGAGGCTTGTTTATTTGGTAACATTTTTCAACAATGTTGAAAGTGTGGATCTTTATTTTATGATGTCATTCTTGTCATCATTTGCTTGCTTGTTAAAAACGAAGGAATGATCATTCGCCTTCCTCTTCCTGGACAACACATACAAAGATACTTGCCAATGGTCAAGATTTTAGTGGATCTCTGTTTTAGTGAGCCTCTATTTTAGTGAACCTTTGGGAGATGGATATCTATGATCAGTTCCCTTCTTTCCTATCTCCTATCTAGTGTTTTTTAGTTATACACTGGAGCAATTATTGGATGGAAGTTGATTTGGGGCATCTGAATCTATCATGACATGGTGATTAGGTGCTGGAGGACCCTCTTTTCTTCTTTAAAACCCTTCACTGTGTGATGAGAAAAAAATTGTATTGTGCAACTTAGTATATTCCTAAATGTGTAAGTCAATGTAGAAATTCACTTTGATACAACATAAGACCTTATAAATCTATTCCTTTCGGAAAAAAAAGACCTTATTAGTCTATTCCAAATTACAAGATTTGTATTGTGACTCTTCAGGCCATCAGCCAGGTAGTAGGAGCATTTTTGGCTTTTGTATCTGCATCAAATATCAAGGAAATTGACAGCTTTGCAATCCTGTCGACCACTCTTGGATTTGCTTCCCTCATTATAGGTGAATTAGGTTGGTGTTGTCCTCCCTTGCAAACTGTTAATCATATTTCTATGTGTGCTTGTTCCATGTGTCCATTGTGGTTGACATTTTGGTTTTTGAAATTGGAAGGTCGTCAACGTAGCCTTGCTACTTTGTTGAGATTGTATACCACTACTTCCTCAATGGCAACAGCACTTTCTGTTGCAAATATTGTTCGGAGAGATTTCTTCTTTGGGGTAAGAATAAAATGACGTCATCTTTATCATGCTAGATTTAATTTCTTGTATGCTTATGGTCATACTACTTGTGATGCCTGTCATTTTGTCAGTAAAATTTCTTGCATTTCCTCTTTCCCTCTCTCCCGCTTTCCCAAAAAAGGGAGAATAATGTGGATCTGATTATTCTGAATGTTTTGCAATAAACTTTTTCAGGAAGTTGCCTTGCAATATGGATCTTTATGTTCATCCAATGATAGATGTTTGATGAACGTCTTTTGCTGTACAACTTTAAAAATGTGAAATCCTTTTCAAAAAAAAAAAAAATCAAAATGTGAAATGGCAGTGGTATAATTCAAGTCAATTTGTTGTACAACTCAAAAACTAGTAATCAGTTAGGCTATGTTTGGATGAAGATTAATGTTCACTACCAGTTAAGTTTTAGGAAGTATTAAGTTACAAGATGGTGGATTTGGAGGTAGGATAGGTTGTAATGATTTGATGTGATATATGAGATGGTGAAATCAAAGTAGAGAAAGCAGTAGCTTATTTGTTTTATATTTGGTGTTTTTGTTATTGTTTTGCCACAAAGTGGAGTAAATAGTGATTGGATATAATACGTGAGTTAATATGTTGTAAATTGGAATGTGAGATGACACTCTCGATATGCCACATCTACTCCATCCGTATTGTTAATCCAAACCTGCCAACTAACCCTAAACCTCGCCACTGATCGCCATGTCACCATGCTGCAGACATTCTGAAATCTGCTTATTTTCATTCTTACTGGTCTTCGTGTAGCTAGATACACCTGACACTTGCTGGCCAATTTTTCATTGAGATACTTTTAAATGGATGTGCAATGATTAATTTTTTTAGCACTATCCAATCCATTTGCTTACACAAATAAACGCTATATCAATTACCTTGTATTCCTTTATGTTTATTCCACAAGTATGTCTATATGTCTATGATATATCTACTGTTGTGACTGCAGAATATTTTAACCACTATAGGGTGTTCAAGAGACATTGCATGTCTAAGAAACCTTCTTTAAATCATTTACACTTTTATAGGTTCTTTCTTGTGTGTGATGTTAGTTCTTCTATTCCGTGCTTAGGCTATCCAAAACTGGAATATCTCATCAATGAAAACACTTGAAATGTTTGAAGCTAGTCGTGTGTTATTTGGTAAGTTCTCGCTATTGTAACAGTTTGATTATGATTAGTGCATGAAAGGGTTTTTGGCGTACATCATCTGCTGACATCTTTGCGGATACACAGGTGTATTATTGCAAACAGTAGTCATATTTACAAGTACTAGTCTCGTGCAGAACATGTCCCCAAAGAGAGCATAGGTATCTCTTCCGGTCTCCATTCCTGCAAAAGCAAGTACAGAGAACAAAATGTTGCTGGTATATGTTTTTGTGTGGACATTTCTATTTTTCTTATCTTATTTGTCTTGTTTACACTTGCACGTTCAGCTCTAAATATCAGAGAATCTTTACTTCCCTTCAGGGCTTTAATATTTCTATGTTGTCAACTATTGTCCGCAGACAAAGGGGGAACGCATATCCACTTGCTGACATGTGCACCGAGTTTATGAATGTCTCGCATAAATCTAATGTATGACTATTTATAGATAAAAATAAGTACCTGTTTTCTGTTGAATCATATTTCTGTGATATGTGAAATAATAAGTTCATCAAATAAATTATAGTAACCATATATACATGATTGGGAAAAAATAAATGACTTTGCATATTCTGTAGGGTCACAATTGTCATAGATTATAAGGAAGTCTAAGAATTTGATGTCGAATACTTTATTGCTCCTCTGATACATGGACTTTTTTATGTGAACCGGAGAAAGGACATTGATGACATTGACCAACTGTTCCTTCCAGTTTCTCTTTGTGATTGCATATACATGTGCCTGGAAGGGAGTTCATATGAGTCATGGGTGCCTGATTTTTTATAGAGATAGAGACATTCACACAAGATATCTTTGTGACCTAAAAGTACACGGTAAACCCCAAGGTGCTCAATTTGTCGTTGACACATTTTGGAAGCCTGGATGATTTCCTTGTAACTGATTTGGTAGTTTTAAGTATGCAACCGCTCGCACAGCTCTTGGTCACCAACCAGTGGATTTTCTCTACTAGAGCAAACAGAGTGTTTCTTTTTTTGGTCTCTATGCTGCTGTGGAGGCTCTACTGAAACATAAATACGATCAGGTGCTTTTACTGTTGCCTTGTTATGGTGCTAGGAAGTACGTAATCATGAACTGGGATTGATAGGATGCTGACTATAGCATTGCCTCTTTGAGGGTAAGGACTTTTCAAGATGAAAATCAAGAACCAGCAGCATGATTTGAAAGCAAGCATGGGCAAAGTTTTGATACCCGGTGGCTTGTAAACTAGGTTCGGACCTGAGAATTCAAAAGGAAGGTCCTCTGATTTGCCTAATTAATGCTGGGTCCTGCACAGCCCAAGTCTGGATCACCATTCTAGAAACAAGGTCGGAATTTGGCACATTCTTCGTTGACATTTGCCAAAGGCTGACATGGATATCAGATAACCTACATACTTCGTGTTTCTGGACAATTACTCTGAGAATTCCAATTCCTGAAGCACTTGAAACGGGGAGATTCTCCTTGAACAAGCCAAATAAGGAGTCGATTGAAACCGTGGTGTGAAAAATGCAACATATGGTTCTGATTTCCCTTTCACCATGGTGGGCCATGGACTACCAGTTACAAGGATATCCTGGATCCTTATGTTGGTTGTTAGTTAATGCAGTGCTGTGTAATATTTATATTTTAGTTCCTTCTCAAAGAATTGGAATTTGGTGTTGGCTTTGAAAGTGTTTAATGCCACATCTCGAAGCTTTTATTGGTGGCATGTCGGATGGAATGTAAACGTGCTTACAACCTGCGTAATTCTTTTCTTGTACAAGGCCATGTACGTAAGTATGATTTACATAAATGTTTAGGGACTTTTTGGTCATTTTCCTTCATATGTTCAAATTTGTTGCTCGGTAGTTTCGCTTCAGAAGATTTCTATCATCGAATTAAACGATCCTATATGGATTGGCCCATCATTAAGTTAATTAGCTTCGGTCCAGATTGAGTACTTTAGACAACAATAGGGTTCAGATTAGCCTATTCCCGAATTTCTTTCCTTTGTATATCTCTATTTTTACTTTGTTTTTGGGAAAGAGATGGCAAATATCATCCTCGTGAACGGCCAACGTTCTCTGAAAATTTACTCGATTCCCACAACGTTGGCTGCAAATGACAAAAATATAAGGCATGGAGTCGGCGGTGGCGCCCTTTTCTCTTCGATCAGGTGAAGCCAACAGTTCAAGGACATAACAATAAGTTAATAACTACCGCATAGCAGAGTCTGAATCCGCCAAACCATCCACAGGTACGGGTTGGATTTAGGGTAGTGAAAGAAGAAAATGTGGAAACTTACGCACATGGTGGACGTAGAGCCAGATGTCAAGGTGCTCTTATTTTCTTGAGTTTGATTTTATTTAAAAGTAGGTGTGCTATGAGAAATGTTATTTGTCAAATGAAATTTATAATGGTGTTCTTTTTTATATTTGATTTCTCATTTTGGTCGAGTACTTTTATTTTTTTGGTGCACCTTGATACAGATAGGATAAGTGGAAGTATGTTATTTTCTTGATTTTCATATTATCGGTAATGTAAGGTATGCATGATTGTATAATTTTCACTTTCAAGTACTTATTAGTGACTTCATTATCATTTTTTTGGTCATTTATAATGAGTTTCCTATCTATTTAAATGTGAAAATTGATAAGGAAAAACTCTCCGACCATCCCTACAATAATGAGTACCAGTGACGGTATGTGTTGCAAGAGTTTGTGAAATTTTGATATACCTAACTATATTATATAATTTGATTAAATATCTAAAAAATTCAATCTAATAAAATTCATTCTATAATCTATTTTTGTTTGTATTGAATTTGAGGATCAGTGATAATATAAACTATAAGATTACTTTTGAAATTTTAGCAAAAATTTGGAAGGAGATTCACATTATTTTTCTTAATTGACAATCATTTGGTTGATTTTGGATATAAATATATAATTGTTTTAAGGGAAAAAATTTTTGTGTGGAAGTTTTTTTGTCGTTACGGGTAAAATATTTTTAAATGTGAGGAGAAAGTGTGGACTTTTTTGTGAAATTTTTATTTTTTATTTGTTTTTAACAATGGGTCAAATAGGTGGGATGAGGATATTTATTTTAATTTTTTTTAACGGTGGGTCACGTGGGTCAGGGAAAAATTGGAGAGATGGAGATTCGGGAAAGAGGTTTGGTTTCGGTGTGTGGGTGGGGAGGGACATACGACATCTAAATTTATATAACAAAATCATTACCCAAATATGCTACAAATTTTATAGATTACCAATAAAGTAAACTTTAAGTTATGATTTTAGTCTAAATCTTGGGTCTAACTTGGAGAAAGAGGGCTCACGGATGTGGAAGAGGTGGGGATGAAGAAAGGACGTGAGATAATAGGGAAGGGAGGGAGAGGGAAAGGGAGAGATGTGTAATTCTTTATTTGGAGGAAGTGAGGTCAACGTGCTGTAAAAAATATGGAATTGAAAATATATCAATCTCACAAAATAAATAATCATACAAAATATATAAATATTTTTAGGTGGAAATCTAAATCGGGTGAAAATTACCACATAACCTTCTCGAGTTAGGATTTTTCGATCAACCAAGTTTATCAAATCCATTAAACGAATTACTTAAACGAGGGTGATTTAACCTCAATTACAACCACGTTACTTTATACGAGGGTAGCGTACTTCAAACCCCTTCTATTCACGAGAAGGATTTTGTCTTACGAAGGAGACGGGAATTCGCAAAGTGAATACCCAATCAAACAACAAAGTAAAATAACAAATATAGTCCTATAGAGCCAACAAAGATTTAACCCTAGCTTCTATAGGAATTAGGAAACTCCCCTTTGATGGAAGTGCGTCGAATCGATGACGCGGGTGCGTGAGTTACATGACGGCGAAACATCGCTCTCGTGAACTACGGTGGGAGAGCGGGTGCACAAATGCTTGATGCTCTCTAGATGAAGAACTGGAGCTTGGAGAGCAAGAGCTTGCTTCTTAGGATCAAGAGACACAAAATGGTGTGAAAGTGTATTACTAGGTATGTGTTGTGTGCAAGAGGTTCTCCTCTATTTATAAAGGCCTTAGGAAGGATTTGAAAGGCTTTTGAAAGCTTCCATAGCCGTTAGGTGCAAAGTCCAAGAGAATTAGGCCGAAATCAGGAATAATCATTGCACTGACAGGGTTATTAGACGTCTGATCCTGGCATTAGACATCTGGAAAACCAGTTTAAGACGTCTGGGAACAAAGTCAGATGTCTGATTTTAGGCGGATTTCTTCCTGGCTTGAATCAGATCTAAGCAGGGTTGTAGTGCAAATCCATCAGACGACATACAGGACATCTGGAATTATGTCTGGACGTCTGGAAACCTACGTTTTCTGCGGGAATGGATTTACAAGAGAGTGCAACGGCTAGAAAATCTCTGAGAAGAGATTTTCGGGTCAACCGAGGCAAAACAGTCATGTATCAGACGTCTGGAAATGCTTACAGATGTCTGATAAGGCTCTATCAGTCATATCCTTCAGTGTTTATTAAGCCAGCTAACGGTCCACTAATTGGACGTTTGGCAAAATCATCAGACGTCTTCTAAGACGTCTGGACTAAGGTCTGGACGTCTGATTTCATCGGGCAGAATTAACTAAGTCCAGCCTAAATGTTATCGGACGTCTGAATCAACAGTCAGATGTCTTAAAACTCATTATCAGACGTCTGATTTTGAGATTAGACGTCTGAAAAGGCTGTTTGAACCCTATATTAGTTTTCTATGTTTTCTACAGAAGACTTAAGTATCCTAGAGTTGTGCAGGTGTTCCTAGGATTACTGTTAGGGTACTTTGAGGCTCTTTAACATGATGTTCTAAGGAAAAAGGAGCAAGGAAATAAAGATAAAAGTACATGAAAGAAATAAACAGAATTCTATCATATTCTTCTTGTCCTTCAATCTTCAATCTATCGCTTCTCGCGAATCTCCTCTGTTCTCCATCAAGCTCCTCCAATCCGTCCTAGATGCGAGCTCGAACTTCATCTAATCACGTCTCCATTTGCAATTGACCTGAAATCTAAGATTCCAAGTGCAAATGTTAAATGACACGTGTTTTCTTATCATCAAAACAAATGATCGTGGTGTTCTAGCACCAACAAGATGATCTTGGGGTTGGGATGGGGTGATGTGAATACATAAGAGGTCACGCACTCTTTTTTAGTTATAAGATAGATGATGTTGACAAAGGTTTATAGAGTTTAACTATGTGATTTCTTTTTTTTATACTGGTGTATTTTTGAAAAATTATCAGTGTAATTTAAGTTTTTTGAAGATACGTCATATTTTGTATTTTTGTATTCTTATCTTTTTTTTATTTTCTTTTATTGAGAATGAGATTAGCTAAAGTCTTTACAAGATATATATATATATATATATATATATATATATATATATATATATATATATATATATATATATATATATATATATAGTGGATGTACTAATAAATTCTACATAAAATTTATGAGAGATGTGTGTTTTACTGCACATGATTTATTTAGTTGTCATGATTTCCTAAATCATGCGCATGATTTCCTAAATCAATCACATGCACCTACACAGCCCCTTCCCCCCATTTGTTGTTTCTTATCGCATGCCATTTTTTTCTCAATCGTATCATCATATCAACAAATTATATTTTCTTCAACAAGACTTAACCCTAACGTTTCACCCATAATGTTTTTCCATACGATATCCTTTCTTGATCCCTTCTTCCACATATCTATCATGTGATCTTATCTCCCTCTTGGTACACGTTAAATCTTATGAGATGTATGTGGTTCACCACTTCCCACCTATGTGTCTTTTATTTGAAAAAAATTCATGTGCATCCCAACTGGGTCATCAGTAAAAACATATTACTTATGCAATCGTCAAGAATACTCACGGTCATTGGGAAAAAAGCTCTCGACTAGTAAAAGAGCACGTCTAACTCTTAGGGGAGGAGAAGGGAGAGAAAATAATGCATATAAAAGTACACTGTAATATACAGATCAATATACCTCTCTCCTCCTCGATTGGGTGTGGTGAATAATGTAGCTTGGAATTTCAACATGTTTAGATTAATTTGAAAAGAGCATGTCCAACTCTTTGGGAAGGGAAAGGCAGGGGCAAGGGGTGGGAAAAGGACCGATAGATACATGAGATAGATATTTATAAAAGTTGACTGCGTATGTTAGCGTGTATGATGGAGCTTATGTTTACCATTACTCATAAAAGAACGGCTCGAAATTTGGAAGGAACGTGCAGGTTAATTGATCTATATGCTGCATAGGTGGTTTGTACGCATAAGAAGTAACATGCTTCATTGTAATCATTACAAAACATTGATTCATAGATAGAATTATTCTATATCTTTCCTTTGAGATGAATCCTAAACAAGTTATGCAACTAATCTCACCTTGGTTAACCTTAATTTGGCTTATCCTATAATAGTGAGGAAATGATTCGTCAAACATAAATAAATTGAGCAAGCACTTCAAATGTAATGATTAAAATGAAAAAGAAAAATACTACAGAGCTCATGATATTATTGAGTTGGGCTCTCTCTTCAAGATAATTATTGAGTTGGATTCAATGGATTGAATGGTGAGAATTCTTGATTTTGGCACGAGTGACCTAGGTTTGAGATTTTTTCCTAACATTACTTGGAGGATTAGTATGCAGAGGATGATCAATTCCTTCTTAATTTACTCAAATGTGACTATGGATGATAAAAAAAAACATCATTCAAAGTGTTTAAACCCATAAGAAAGATGGTATTTATCACCTACTCTTAAACCACATCTCACTTCTCGTAAAGGTATCACCTTTTAGATCTAGAGCTTAACCAATTGAATGTGAATATATATGCATTTGTTGAGAAATAGTTTAAACTTAATTGTGCTACATAAAAGTATGTTCATTTAAAGTTTGATGTCGGAATTTTGATTGAAAGGTGAAGTTAAAGGATGTTATGATTATTATTGAAAACTTTAGAATCAAGCTAAGGGGAGCAATATAAAGATGAAAGAGTATAATTGACGATTATAATATATAATTCTTAAAAAAATTACAAAAGTGAGGGACATTGTCTCAAAGTTTCATCACTTACATAACCTTGAGGCTATGGATTTAGTTTAAACTAACGAACTAATAGACTACTTTGAAACAATAGATTAATCTTGCATCAATAGACTCTACTATTGCACTTTACTTCTGAGCCAACTTGAGTGGAGTTATTAAAGTTAAGCCAGATCATTGACCCTCACTCATTCATTTGGACATGGTTCCTTGCCATGGGGCACACTTGTGTAGTATGTACCATGCTCCTCCACTTGTCACTGGGTCAAAATCTCAAATCCTACATCTACATTAAATATGATAATCACTTTCTTACCTCAAACCACATCCCATTTTAATCAGTTTCTTACCCTTAAGCTGCACCCCATTTTACACTCCTTTTATTTGAATGTAATGTCTTAATACCACCAAGGGGTTGGCTCAATGGTAATGCTCCCCATTGGTGTCAACAAGTCATGGGATCAAATTCCATAGCCCACACATTTACCTTATCAAAAAAAAGTGAAAGTGGTGCCTTGCTCCATAGTTTGACCCCCTTGAATAGAAGTAGGATGGGGAAAGGTACATTTATGGTTGGAGTAGTTATGACAGCAACAGAGGTTTGGATATTCTTTTAAATGCTTAAATAGATATCATTTGGTTGTGTGCTGTTTGAAATCATTGTGGCCATGACTTGCTCTCGCACAAACAAACAAGGTAATGCATATAGCTTAGCTCGATCTTTTTTGAAACAATATCTAAATAGATCAAATTTGAAGTGTGACATGATTAATATAGAATTGAGTTCGCAAGTTCAAAATCAATCCTATAAGTAGCTCACTTGAAAATCTCACATTAAAATTATCCTAATCAATTGATAATAACTGATAACCTAAATTCCTGAAGCTCGCTAAAGATGATCCATCACCATCGATCCATTCACTCGACAGTTATATTCCACTGATCGATTTCTTGATGTACCTAACTTACACTTAAATCATCTTTCTTTCCGGTAGATGGTGTGTGATTGAGAGAGAGAGAAAGAAGTGAAGTGAAACTTTTGTATGGTACATAACACACGCACACACACAACCCCCACCCCCCAGTACTTTCCCCACCTGAATTCTCTCTCTCTCCTGCCTGCATCGCCTCGCCCCACCCTTCGCCCGTCAAATCCCTAACTCGAATTTCCCCCTCTCCACCCGCTCTCTTCTTTTCTTATTTTTGTACCTCCCTTAATTCCCCCCTCCCCACCCGCCCCCCCCGCTCTCAAATCCGCGATCCCCTGCCCCCCTACACGCACCGCTCGCTCTCTCTCTCCCGCGAGAGAGAGAGAGAGAGAGAGAGAGAGAGCTCCCTCGTCGCTTCGCTCCTCTCTATAGTTTTATGATGGCTTTCCACATCGCCTGCCCAATCACTTGGTCCGTCTCTCTCTTCCCCCTCACTCTCTCTCTCTCTCTCTCTAAACCCCCTCCCTTTCTCTCTCTATAACAGACAAACAGACTCCCCTCTCTTCCTCACGCTCTCACTCTATATATATGTGTGTGTTTCTGTGTCTGTGCAGTGAGAGGATCTGTTACTGCGAATTGGGTTTCGGAGGGGAGGAGAGGAGGAGGGCGTTCGAGGAGGAGGCGAGGAGGGTGGAGGGGTTCCTGAGGGATCCGTGGAGCGTGAGGGCGCCGGAGGGGGTCGCCAGGGTGCTCGTGCCGAGGATCGAGCCGCCACCGCCGCCCCCGCCCGCCGCCGAGGACGACGCCGCCGAGGACTGGCCCTCCGCCCAGGCCAAGAGGGCCGCCCTCCAGAGGAGGGCCGCCGCCGCCTCCGTCGCCGCCGAGGATTACGTACGGAGGCTCGAGGCCGGCGCCACCGCCGGCGCCTCCGCCACCGCCGAGGTGAGGGTTCCTCTGACCCGTTTCGGTTTTCTCCGCTTTGCGATGGATCGCCGGGGTTGGTATTGACCCCGTCGCCCGGGGGTTTTGTGGGGTCTGGTGCGGGGCGGTGGTGTTGGAATTTGGAAGTCCAGGGGGAGAGGTTGCTTTGGATTGCCGATGTTGGTGAAGGGGAATGTATGTGCGTAGATGTTGAGGTGATTGGGGAACGGGGTTGGCGGAGATGACGTTGACGTTGACGGTTCATGAGGGAGTGTGGAAGGCAGAGAGTGTGGGAGTCAGAGGAGTGGGAAGCTGAGGGTTTGGATTGTGGAGTGGATTGGCAGTGTTGTTGGTACTTTCGGAACTTTGAGGTTTTGGGAGGGTGCGTCCAAGTTGAGTAAGCGACTTATTGTGGTTAATTGTGCCGTTGATGACTTGATGAAGGCAGCAAAGGAGATTTGTGTATGTTGCTGTGATGGTGGAATGAGGATGGTGGGGTGTTGAGGATGTTTGTGGAAGCATGGAGGGTTGAAAGTGCCGAATTTGGAGAGAGGGTGGTTGAGGGTTCGGATTTGTGGAGCAGAATGGCAGTGGCATTTGAACTTTTGAGGTTTTGGCATTGGTTTTTATGTGCGACTTTTTCTTTCCCTTTGATACATGAAATTTTCGCATTCAATGGGTCGCAATTTAGTTTTGTGGATCCTGTGGTATTGGGAAGTGCTTCTTTTGTATAGCTAGACAATTATAGTTGATGTAGAAGGTGGGGATGTCTGAATTCTCATACAAGTCATGACCTTATAGGATGTGAACAGTGGATGTTAAATGTTGGTGTCATTGCTGGTATCATTGAACTCCACTTTAAAACACAAGATTATATTGATCTTATGAAGTTTAGCAAGGGGCAGTGTGTGCTTCCTGGTGCATCCTATTGTATGCTTTAGTGCTCTTGAGCCAACCATGCTGCATTTAGGATGATGCTTTTGATTTTGTGCAAAAAAGTGCATTCTTTCACAATAATACCCCTGTTTTTTTCCTCGGTTTGTTATGGTTGGTTATCTTTCACTCTTAACGACAGAGGGATTTATATGACATTTTTGTTTGAGAAAATTATCAATGAAAATCTCCTTTTACCTATTTCTGTTTAGATTGAACTAAAGTATCAAGCATCATAGGAAAATATAGATGATCTCAATCTTCTAAGATAAAACAGGGTGGAATCTGAAGGAGCTACTGATGGAGAAGAATAGTAAAGTTTTATCAGAAATGTGCTTCTTTGTTCTGGAGGTCTTCATGAGTTTAGGACAAATGCTCTTAAGACTTAAACCAATTGCAAATGATATGGATGAAAGTAATAACAGAAGTGGGCTTTGAGTGATATGTGATTCCTGACTAGTTGACAAGGGTCTTAGGAAAAGATTATGCTGCTAGAGATAATCATTGCGGTGTTTGAGGTACTTGATAGGAGTATGGTCATATAATAATTGGAATCCTTTTAATCAATTGGGGGGCATGCCAACCAGTATTGACTTTGTTAGAGTTATTATGTGCTAGGGGCCTTTTATGTTATTTTTTATTTTCTGGTTGGGTCTTCTCTGTATTTTACCCTGAGCCTCTCTCTATATAAAGAGGGCTAAGGTTTCTTTGATTAGTAAAACATCTAGTTCTTTTCCAACATGGTATCAGAGTAGGGTGACTCCTAGGCTCTTCATATCCTGATACGTCCCCCTACCAAATAAATATAAAAGCGGAGAGAAGCCTCTTTGTTTTCTCCGTCTGGTAGCAACCACAACCACTAGAACCACCGTTGCTAGCCACGGCACCACCAAGGAGGAGCAGTAGTGCTGCCACCAAAGGTGGCAGCGTCGTAGCCACCTCCCTGATAGTGTGCCTGTACCACCTACTGCACTGTCACATCTCCCAAAGGGGACTACTGCAGCTCTGTCGCCCACAGTTGCAGCCTCCAGACGCCTACGCTCCTACTCTCGGGTGGTGCACTGACGAAGCTCGGATGCTTCTTCATATCTATGGTGTGTCTCAAGTCACATAAGATCTCTGTTTTTGGCTTGAGGGATCCGAACAACAGTCTACAAGTTCTGATTTTTTGATGATTAAGGCCTGTTTTGGATGATCTAGGGTCAGGTTTTGATATTATTGGCTTCTTTTGACTCCACATGGTGGCATTTGGACCCTTTACTCTTAAGCCCATGACTTCCTTGGCCTTTCTGGTGATTCAAGGCACCTTTATGAAGCTTAATGATGTCCGGAATTACTTACTTTAGTCACAGGCGTTCAAGATATTCATTGGTTGATAGAAGAAGCTATACATCTTAAACAAGACTCCTGGTTTCCAATTTGCAGACGTTGAGTGATGAGAACATGACAATTACTTGGTTATGAATTGGATGATGAATAGTATCGAGCCTTAAATTGCAGTAAACTTGCTCCACAAGAAGATTGCTAAGGAGATATGGGACAACTTGGTGAAGAAATATTCTCAAAGATCTAATCATGCGGGACTTGCATACATATATCGTTAGTTTTGGTTCATGTCCCATGGTGACCGTTACTTGGTCGATTATTATACTGAGATTGAGTCTCTATTTGAGGAGTTGAACATGTTCTAGCCGTTGTGCTGCGACATGCAGACAAGGCAATGGCAGGCTTAGCAGGTGTATCGATTTTTAGATGGCTTGAGTTCTAGATGCTTGTCTGCTTGTGATTAGATTTTGGCCCTCGAGGATATCCTTGATCTGGAGACGATGTATGGGAGGCTCTAGAAGATTTCTCCTAACACAACAACGTCGGTACTGGTTGTTGCTCCATCTGGTGCACCTCCTACAGAGACCTCCGCCTTTGCAGTCTTTTGTGGCCATAGTGGTTTTGGAGTCGGTCGTGGTCATGGTTGAGAGCGAGGTCATACGTATGAGCTATGTGTCCACTGCTAGTAGACGAACCATCCTTCCGAAAGATGTTAGGCCAAATTTGGTCGACTTGGTTGGGCCAACTCTACTGTGGTTCAGTGGGAGCCTGCATCTTCTAGACTACCTTCTCTATCTACTGATGACTATGCACGTCTTATGCATCATCTTTGACAAGCAATTGGACCATCTACTACTACTCAGGATCTATTGCGTCTCTTGTTGCTATGGGTACTTCAACCAATTTGGCTACTACTTCATCCACCTCTTCTTAGGTGGTAGACTTCAGTGCTTCTAACCATCTGACTGGTAAGAAGGATTCACTTACCACCTTGTGAGAGTCGTCTGCTATTACTTCAGTTCGTTTGGCAAATGGATCTTATTTTCTTGTTACTGCCATTGGAGATGTTCATTTCTCTGATTTCCACGGTTGTTAGATGCTTACTGTGCCATTAAGTTTCCTTTGAGTTATCAATTTATAGATTGCAAAAGGAACTTTCCTATCATGTGATTTTTGATAAGCATGGTGTTTTCTTTAAGGACATCTGGATGGGGAAGATGATTGATGGGAGGATTAAGAGAGATTGCTGCTATTATATTGATACTCAGCTTTTTCCAGGTGCTACGTCTATCTTTGTCAATCCTGAACTTTGGTATCATCATTTAGGTTAATTGTTTGTTTCTCAGCTTCTATACATGATTAGGGCCTATAGGAATGAGTCTTATTCGGGTTCGGAATAAAGATAGGTTCTATCAATCAAGCCAACACAAAAAGGAAAGAGAGAGTTGGTTACCTAGTTTCACTAGAAATGGTCTACGTTTGGGGAGAGTAGCAATACTCTCAAAATTCACTGTGTAATGAGGTACAAATTACAACAATCTCCTTTTTTCTCCCCTCATTCTCTTTGCGAGCGTACCCTTTTTTTTTAGGGTTCTTTGTATTTATGGGCTGTACATCTCACATTCCACATGGCTTGCTGCAAGGTCCTCGGGGAAGTGGAGATCATGGGCACTCGAGTGGTCAACTAGGGATAACTGGCATAAAATCATGATTCCTGAAATTTCAGAATCATGGGCATAATGGTATTCGTCGCTCTGTCAGTGAGCACCTTGGGGAAAAGTCTTGCCTGGCAATAAAGCAGGAGGGGAGTACACTCCACCTAACCTTTAGGGCTACTTAGAGTCACTCCGCTTAGGGATTCGCCTAGTTTGCCAGGCAGGGTAAGCTTACATCTGTTGACCAGGAATGTGTCTGGCTTGCCGAGCATGCTTGGCATATTTCTACCAAATAGCTCACTTGATTCAATACATTTGCCAAACTCTCACAGGTAGATGCAAGGTCATAAGTAGTCGAGCTTTGTTTGCTTGTTTATGGCTAGACGGGTTTGCAGGTTTGAACATGTTACCTGGATAAAAGTTTGTTTACATTACTTATTGGGCCTTGTTAGGCTTTTTAGAGCTTACTATCGGGCCCATTGGGTTGGGCTTGACAGAAGAATTTTCCATCCCTTATCAATTTCCTACACTCTCTTTAGTTAGTGAGCTAACTAAAAGTCTATTGGTGTTATTATTTTTATTTTTTATGTAAGAAATTTCTTCCTCATCTTGCCCCTAGCAAGCGGCCTACTTGTCAAAATGGGATGGGCGATTGGTCTTAATAGGGGAAGAGTTTGAGAGTTAGAAAGCTAGGCATATTGGCGCCTAAAATGAAGGATTACAGGCATATTGATGCTTAAATCCTTTGGCGAATTTAAGCACTGCTTGCTCGGGTTTTTTTGAGAAAAATAAATGCTTGGTATGTTCAACTGAATGGTTGTGGCGGGTGGTAGCTAGTCATCGCCATTGTCATGATTTTGTCGTATACGAAAATGTTGGAATGACATCATAGTCATGATGCATTTTAGTGATCAGATTCCTGGGTAACGCATGCAGGGTGTGGAAATCCAGGTGTCATGGCATGGGAAACTAAGCGCGGTTGTGTGGGATCGAATCAGTTGCCACGAGCACTAAATGCTTGACGGGACGACAGGATTCAAATATTCTTGTTGTCGTGATTTAGGGGTGTGGTGGGGTTATAAATATCGTCCAGTGGAGTGAGTAAATGCTCGTTAACACACTATTGATCCTTACTCAAAAATTTGTGCCGGCTGAAGGGAGGTTTGCTTAAGCAATTTGCTCTTCCGGTTAGATTAGGTGTTCACACATAAGGGAGATGCTAGGCCTCTTGGGAAAAGGTGGTCCAGCTCTTCATCATTGCTCTTATTTGTTGACATGCTGGGGTTGTATACCTTTAGTTCATATTTTCGTAGTTGGTCTAGCATTAGGCCGTTCTTAGAAGAACATGACCTAGGGACAATTCGATTCCAGCTTGTCGAGAGGGAGAGTTGGTTGTGCTCACCCGAGGAAGGGAATTTCTTTGTCATTTGCAAATATGCCATAGAACATGGGCTTAGGGTACCCTTAAACCCATTAATCATGTCGTTTCTTTCGTACTACCAATTGGTACCATCCCAATTGAGTTTGAACTTTGAATTGTTGGCCGGTGCTAAACGCATTTGTTGTGTTATGCTTCTACCTTGATGTCCATCTCCATGTGGGACTATTCTGGTTGATATTTGTCCTAATGCCCCTTAAGGTGAAAAAGGGGAGGCCCCTATTTGGAACCTATATCCCATACAGCCGGACTTGGTATAGGATCATCGACTTGTCGGATAGCCTAAAAGGCTAGGACCATTACTTCAGTTTCATTGACAACAAGGAAAACTTAGAAGTCCCCAATTGCTGGCAAGGTTTGCCTGAGAAAGATGTGTCGCCTACGTCGCACGAGCTTGATTCTGTAGCTCAGGTGGATGCGGAGAAGATAGTGAATTTCGGAGCTATCTCATGTGCGAAGTTGAAGCAACCAATAGTTTGGAAAGTGTTGTCATGGGTAGCAGATTCGTATCTCGTGCCAAGCAAGTTGGGAGGTATTAATGGTTAGTTGAATCTGTATGTGTCTTGCATGCTTTGTAATATGTTTTTTGTCGGTAACGGTTGTCAAGAAGTTTTCATGACTGGAGTCGCCGAAGAAATTTGGTTAGGTAGGAGTCGGGTCATCTCACAGCTCCTCACGGTTGGATGAACCGAAGCCAATTGAGGAGGGGCCGAAGGAGACGATCGACAAGGAGGAAACATGAGTATTGTGATCCTTGCACCAGGAAAGGGAGAAACACCTCCATGGTAAGGAGGAAAAGGAGAAAAGGAAAGAGTCGGCTGAGGGCTTATCGAAGGAGGTAGCTAATCCCGCCAACCGGCCAAAGAAGGCTAAGGCTATGAGGCCACCACACGTGGCAACTGTAAGGGAGTCAAGTTCCTTAGGGAGTGCAATCGCTCGATCGCAAAGTGCTCTCAAGAAGACTTTATGGAAGGCTGGAGAGGTGGAAAAAGCCACAAAGTATATGCCTTCAAAATCGCTCATTAGAATAGTATCCCAGAGCAACAAAGGTCCAGTCGTGGGTGAAGAGACCCCAAAAAGGTCCGTCGGGATCGGTTCGACAGGAGGTTCATATGTTCCGTTTGGAAACATGCTCGTGCAATAGGCGTTTCATTGGAGTTTTACTGGCCACAGGATCCCTATTGACTCGACCCAACGTAGAGGGTTTGGAATGATAGGGAAGAGAGTGGGGTTCGTTAACGGCTCCGTGTTGGACCTGCCAGAGGACTTGGTGGAATTGGTGCGTTGCCCTAAAAAATAACGGATCTTAGAGACAACTAAGATGCCAACTAAGGTGAAACAACTACAGAGAAAGATCGACAATTGAAGGGAAAGGACGTGGAGAAGAGGTTGTAGTGGAGATTGGGCTTAAAGACTTAAGTGGCCCTCAAGTGGCGCTTAAGCCAAGGGTTCTCCGCCATTTAAGTGCGACCGTAGATTGGGTGGCACCATGCCGTGGATAGGCAAACCTTAAGAACATCTACTGGTGTTGTCTTCAAGTGGTAAGTGCAATGTTAAATATCTTAGCAGGTGGTTGATAATACATTGACTTGTACGCTATTTGATGTTGGCGGAGACTAGAGATTATGCATGTACTTTATGGGGGTTACCCCTGCTTAAACCCCTTAATATCGGTTGAAAGGCCCTACTGCCTCTTAGTCTAGCAAACCACGCTCTGGGCTGAAAAGGTGCTGTCGGAAATGATGGAAATGGGCTAGCAGTTAAAAGAGGCCATGGAAAGCCAAAAAGGAGGCAGAGGAGAAGGCAACAGTTGCCAAGGCAGAATTATCCACCCAGATAAATAGCTTTACGAGACAATTGACATCTACTAAGAGGTCTGAGGTTGGTGCTCGAGTCACCATGTCAAATGTGGAACCTCATTGAAAGCCATGGTGAAGGAATGAGGCGAGTGTACTTAGCCCTTGTAGATCGTCAACGACAACTTGACAGATTAAACAAAAATGTTGTTACGGTTATTGCTGATGTGTCCATGGTTAAGGTAGAGTTGCAAGCGTACAAATCCTTAAAGGCATCATCTTGCAAGGCATACGAGGAGGTGCTTAGAGTTGCGCGCGGTTGGTTGGCCTTTGTTGAAGAGATGGGAAAAATCACTTCGCACAAGAGGAGGTGGAGATGGAGATAAGGCACTTGAAGTAATAGTTGGAAGCCTTTGGCTAGATCGTAGAATAGGAATCAAAGAAGGTTCGCGATCTAAGAGACCAAGGGTGGTGGGATATGGATCTTGAATACGTGATGAAGTTCTTTGCATATGACCCCTCCATAGAACAAATGCATAAGGCTGTGATGAACGAGATTGGTAAATGCACTTTGGCAGCTATGCAAACAGTTCTTGGAGGAGGTCTTACCAAAGTAGAAGACTTTCTTGGTCATTTGAAAGGCTTGACTCTGAGCAAGAGTGACAAGTAAAGGGACAGTTAGTGATTGAGAGAGAACCCATCTCCTTGACCCCGAAAGATCGCTATTTGAGCCTACCTGGGAGTGAAGAGGTGGGGGTTGAAGAGCTAATAGAAGGGGCAATGGAAGAGGTCGACCTAACAAAAGGATTACCAGGGAATGAAGATGAAGTTCCCTTAATGTCGACTGTAGATCTATCGGAAGATCCGGATGATCCGACTAAAAACAGGTTCGGCTAAATGTTTTTCTTTTTTGTCAGGCATGCTTTCTTTGTTTTCTTTAGTTAATTTCTTGGTGTAAATTGTTTGAGATGTCTTTGACCCTTTTTGTAATCTCAAATGAAAGGAACAAAGAGGACCAAGTTCAAAATTTTTGCTATATATTATACATTATATATGATACAATCTCAAATTTGTTGCATGCTAAGTTTAGGGGATGAGTTGGTCTTTCATGGATTGCAGTTTGTAATAATCATTATTAATGGGCTTAAAGACTTTATAGGGGCCCTCCCATATTGGCGCTAATTTACTGCCTGGCTTAGCTAGGTTAGATGCCTCTACCTGGCATAGAGTGAGGTCTATTTTAGTGAATTTGTGCTTATTGACTTGCTTGTTTTAGACAATGACTATTGACTCTTTATACTTTGAGGTTGAGGCTAAAGCCTCTTCCCTCGTTTCATTGAATAGATCTAAGGCTAGCCGAACATTGTATCCCTACAAGATATATGGCAACTCTTCGGCCATCGGCCTTTAGCAGAATCTAGCCACCATTTTAAGGCGATTATTATGATGCGATTGGTGACTTTCACCTACCCATTTGCTCGTGGGGTAGCTACTGAAGTAAAATGTAGTTGGATACCCCAACTGGCACAAAAATCTTTGAACTTCTTTGAAGCAAATTGAGTACTATTATCGGTGACAATGGCTTGTGGTATATTGTACCGAGTGATAATGTTTTTGTAAGCAAAGCTTATCACCTGGTCGGTATTCGGGCTTGCCATAGCTTTAGTCTTGACTCATTTCGAGAAATAGTCTACAACAACTAAGACATTTCTTTTGAGTTGGGGTAGGCGGAAAAAGCCCTATAAAATCTATTCCCCATTTGACAATAGGAATAGGGGAAAAAGATTGAACCATCTCTCCTGTTGGGAGGCGAGGAATATTGGCGAAGTCCTGACATTTTTCGCATTTTCATATAAAGTCTTTGGACTGCTGCCAATAAGGGCTTGGTAACCCTCGTGATTACTGCATATGCCACTATGTGCCTCGTCAAGAACTTGTGAAGCTTAGGCCTTAGCGAGGCATTTAAGCAAGAGGGTTGAATATCCTCACTTGTAGAGTTTCTTGTCTATGAGAACGTAACGAGAAGCCTTTAGTTGGAATGACTTGGCCTACGTTACCTTAGGAGTGATGTCCCTTGTGCTCAAATATTGCATAATAGGGGATATCTAAGAGCTAGACACCGTAAGGGTCAATTGCTAAGGAGATAAGACCATTGGTTTCAACAAATTTTCCAGGCAAATATCGTCGTCTTCACCCGGTGGGTTGGCTAAAGCTGGCCTAGCCAAAGCGTTCACCAAAGGGTTGTTGGATCTAGGGTTCCGATTAACAGTGGTGGACTTGAATTCTACCAACTCTTCTTGAGCCTTCTTAAAATAAAGGCTCATATTAGAGTCCTTAGCTTGAAAATCCACATTAATTTGGCTTGCCACCAACTAAGAATTTGTGAAGATCTCTAGGATGTAGGCACTTATAGACCTTGCAAAATGTAGGCCGGCTGGAAGGGCCTCATACTTCGACATGTTATTGGAAGAAGGAAAACCTAATTTAATGGCATATGTTGAGAGAATTGGGTTTTGGGTTTAGTGCCACATCGGAAGATGTGGACTTTGTGTGTGAGTGGTGGCCTATAAATAGGTGTGTACTCCTCCCATATTTCTTGAGAAGAAGAAATACAAATCAACGTCTTATCAAGGCCTCCTCCTGTGGTTTTCTCCTCGCTCTTCGTGAGTGGAGTTTTCACGTAAGCCCAAGTGTCTTATGATGTTATATGCTTTGATATTATTGCTTCCATATTATTTAAATCTTTCAACTGCATATTTGTGAGTATAGTCCTCAAGGGTTGTGATTGCTATGCCTACCCCTGAGCTCGTAGACATGAAGGAGCTGTCAACAAACAACCTCCATGTTCTATCGGGAGACAAATCCATCGGGGAAAACTTAGTGACAAAATCACCCAAGACTTGCCCTTTAATAGACAAGCGAGACTGGTACTTGATGTGCAACTTCGCCAACTCGAAAGTCCATTTCATCTATCGATTAGACCTCGTAGGTTTATGTAACATTTTCCTTAGGGGATGGTTTGACAGCACATAGATGGTGAGCTTGAAAATATGTGCAAGGGTAGGAGTTGATCCGTGTGAGTACCCGAATTCGACAGACCTGTACAAGGATGAGGTTGCTTGCTTCACGTCATTCGTGGTAGTCGATCCTGGACACTGCATGGTGGTGTAAATTCCTTGAGTAGTGCCCCCTTAGGTGAATCCTATCGGGGGTAGGGTGTGGTATTAATGCTAAAGATCACCTTGACCTCTCCCCTTGCTAGAAAGGGAGGTAGTTGGATGTTTTGCCAGGAGGAGGGTTAGTAGTTGGCTTGCCGAAAGGCCCTTTGTGCTCGCTGAGAGACCTTGTTCTGCTAGGGCGTGGGTGACATCAGTCCGTACCTCATCTTCAAAGAGCACCACATTAACTCCACGTAGCTGTTGAAGCTTCTCCTGTGGTACTCTTCGGGGCCCTTAAGGGGTCGTTTCCCTTTATCTTGGCCCTTGTTGCATTTTACAAACAAGGTTAAATTGTCATGTCGGATTTGGTATTCATCTGATCGTAGAGATTTCGGTAATTTTTGGTTGAATGACCCATGGTCTTATGATATTTATAGTAAAGCCTGGTATCCACCTACCTCCCTATAGTATGAGGAGGCGGAAGGTCTTTATTAGTCTACCAGACCTTAGTTAAAATATCGACTTGGTTGATGGCCAAGGAGGTGTACTCCTGGTAGTATTCCCACTTGGGTAGCTGAGGACCGTCATTGCATTCGCAATTCTGACGGTCACCCTTTTGGTTTGAGAAATTTCCCTTCTTATTAAAGCAGCTGTTGCCATGGTTATTGGGTGCCTCGCTGGCAGCCTTCTTCTCTTCATAGGAGTTAAGTTGGTCCTCCTTGTAGTTGTCCACCAGCCCACTATGAGAGCGTATAGAATCATCTTGCTCCATAAACCTCATGGCCTATCCTAGAGTTTTGTTATATCTTTAGGCGGAAAATCATCAATGTCATACTAGAACCTCTGAGTCAGGAGACCTGACTTGAAGTACTGGATGGAAGTGGCATCATGAGATCTCTTGCACTTGAAGTACTAGGCCTTGAACCTCTTTAAGTAGGAGTGGAAGACTTATTTTTTCACTACCTTACCTTTTTCAAACTCTCATGGTTATTTCTGATCCTTTGCTGGCCAGTGAAATACTAGCAGAACTTGTTGACTAGTTCCTGGAAATAAGAAATCTAGCCTGTCGACAACTCATTGAACCACCTGTAAGCCATGTCGGTGAGGTATGGTAGGAATACCCTACAAAGGACCCTGTTAGGACACTTGTGAACCATCATCATCTGCCGGTAGCTCCCTATGAAGCTGTTTGGGTTGGATATGTCGACGTACTGGAGTAAGGTCAGGTGCTTGAACGTATGCCCTGGGGCAGATGCCCCTCATTTCCTAGGTGACCTATTAAACGATCTTTGGAATGGAGTCCCCGTTGCCTTATATTAGCAAGGCACCAGTCTACTCATCGGAGTTGTGTAGGGGCAGAGGAGGAGGGAGTAAGCTACAAAGGATTTCACCCTTATGGCTGCTGAGCCCCCGCTTGAGTTGTTCGAGCTACTTACGCAGGTGAGTGTTCTCCTCAACCACGTAGCACTACTGCACCTGATCGTCCGTGTGGCTGGACTCTTGAGGTTGGTCTTTTTGGGATCGAGCCTTCTCCTAATATTGCCAGGCCTCTTTGAGTTGGTCGATGAGTAGGTTTTGCTCTATCTAAAGGGTGGTCAGGTAGGCAAGGTATTCCTATTCCTTTTCCTTTTCCTGAGCCTCCACTAGAGGATTATCTTGAGGAGGTTCGGAGTGTGGCTACTCCTCATTGAACGTCTTGTGCCTTGCTGGTCTCTTCAACTTGTTGGCGACGCTCTGAGGTAGAGAGGCTCGACTCAGTGGGTCTGGGCTTCTCAGGGTTCGCTCGTGAGGAATGGTGAGTTAAGGGCGCCATGAAATCAATAAAGTAGGATGTAGGGAAAAATAAGACGCTTAATTCCCATAGATGACGTAAAATGAGCTCTATTTCGATTTGGAAGGGATATGTCCGATCGATCAAGCCAACACACAAAAAGGGAAGAGAGAGTTGGTTACCCAGTTTCATCATAAATGGTATACATCTGGGGAGAGTAGCAATACTCTCAAAATTCACCAAGTGTGTATTGAGGTACAAAATACAACAATATCCTTTTTTCACCTCTCGTTCTCTATGCGTGCATACCCTTTTTCTTCATGGTTCTCCATATTTATGGGTTATACATCTCACATTCCACGTGGCCTATTGCAAGGTCCTCGGGGAAGTGGAGATCATGGGCACGTGAGTGATCGGTTAGGGATAGCTGCTATGAAACCACAATACTTGAAATCTCATAATTCTGGGTGTAATGGTAACCAGGGTTTTAAATGCTGATGGCATGTCGTCGAAATAGCATTTTTGTGGGAATGTCATGCCGACATGAAATAGCTGTCGAGAAGCAGGAATGCCACCGGCATACCGATGTCAATGTTGATGTCGATGCCAATGCTGCTCTGCCTAGGCCTGCTGCACGCTGCTGCCTGGGCCTGCTGTTGCTGCACTGTAGCACCAGTCCTTTCCCTTTAAATATACACTGAGTTTTTATGTTATTCTAAAGTTCAAAACATGTCCATCTGGCCCTCTATAAATAATGTGCACCCTCTTTTTACACCAAATTAAGAACAATAACTTTTTAAAGGTGGATAAAAATATCCTTTTGTATCCCTATAAGACTAAATCAGAGCATTTTTAATTCCCAAAAATATCCTTTAATCATTCAATGCATCATTAAACAATCATTGAGTTGTATAATGTACAGCGAGTTGTATATTTGCACAGTATGTCACATTGTAATCATAAAAAATCCATAAAATAATAATCGATGAATTTGTTCGCGCATTGACGGTTGTAAAAATTTAATAAAGAATAAAATGTAATAAATGAAATGATCACGTCATCGATGGATGTAATCATAAAAATGAGCATTTCCATGGTGTGCCCTTGGCATGCCTACAAAATGCACACTTACAATTTTATAGGCACGGCGTCGAAATCAGCATTTCGAACATTGATGGTAACTATCGTTCTGTCGGTGATTACCATGTGGAAAAGTTGCACCTGTCAGGAGGGCAGGAGGGGAGTACACTCCATCTAACCTTTAGGGCTACTTAGGGTCACTTCGCTTAGGAATCCACCTAGTTTGTTGGGTAGGCTAAGCTTACATCTATCGACTAGGAATTTATTTGGCTTACCGGACATGTTTGGCTTATTTATGTCGAATAGCTCGCCTGATTTAGTACATCCTCATAATCTCGCAAGTGGATGCAAGGTCATAACCAGTTGAGCTTCATTTACTCGTCTATGGCTAGACGGGTCTACGTGTTTGGGTAAGGGCATGTTACCCGAATAAAATTTTGTTTACATCACTTATTGGGCCTTGTTAAGCTTTTTGGGGCTTACTATCGGGCCCATTGGGTTGGGTTTGACAGAAGGATTTTCCATTTCTCATTAATAGATGTTTTTGGAGTATTGTTCTCGCCTTTCTTGAATGTGAAGGTTGCCAGCTTAGCAAACATCAACGGATGTCTTTTTCTTCTAAAGAAAATAAGATGAGTCCGTTACCTTTTCAGTTGGTTCATTGTGACATTTGGAGTTTGTGTCGAATAAGTCACTAGTTTTTTTTATGGTATTTTGTGTTTTTCATTGATGATTATAATCATCTTTTCTTAGGTATTTTTGTTAAAGAATTGGTTAGAGATTAGTTTTGTAATTCCAAAGTTCTTTAATGGAGTTCATAACTTTTATTCCATGAGTATCAAAAATTTCTACAGTGATAACAGACTTGAGTTTAAGAAAGGGGGTGTCCAGGAGTTCTTAGCCAATAATGGCACCATCAATCAGGCTTCTAGTGCCTACGTGTTCCAACAGAATGGTGCTGTTGAGTGTAAGCTTCACCATATTCTTGATGTAGCCCATATCTTAATGATTGCTATGAATGTCCTTACGCATTTGTGGGGGGATGCCGTGCTCACCACCACATATCTAATTAATAAAGTTCCTTTCCTGGTTCTTAATGGAGATACACCCCTTCTACTTCTACAGCTTTTTGTTACTTTCTTTGTCTTATCCCTGTGGATTTTTGGATGTATGTGTTTTGTCCACTTGTTTTGCGTTGCAGACAAGCTATCTGCTAGGCCTGTCAAATGTGTATTTCTGGGATATTCTAGATCTCATAAAGGTTATCGCTGTTTTGATTATGTGGGGCACATGTATTATGTGTATGCTGATGCCCCTTTCTTTGAGAAGGTGCCTTTCTACTTTGATGAAGACTCTTTTCTTGGTTGGTTCACTTATACCTATGAGTGTTGTTTGTGTCTGTTCCTTTACCATCTATGTAGGTTGAGGTTCCTGAGCAGTCCATCTAATCTATCTTCCCCACTGACAAATGACCTGGATGCTCCTGCTTGGCAATTTGAGGAGTTGCCTATTGCTCTTTGAAAGGCAGTAAGAAGTTGTACTTGACGTTTTATCTCATCATACAGCTATTGATCATTTGAGCCATGCTTTATAGAAGTTCTCCACAACTCTATTTGCCATGGTAGTTCCTAGAAACTATCATGAGGTTGCATAGGACCCATGTTGGACACACACCATGGATGAGGAAATGGCGGCCCTTACTGCCTGAGGGACTTGGCAGTTGACTTACTTCACTGATGGTGCAAAGGCGGTTGATTGCGGATGGGTGTATGTAGTTAAGTGTAAATCAGATGGGATGGTTGAGACATTGAAGGTCTGTTTGGTTGCCAAGGGCTACACTCAGACTTACAACATTAATTATTTTGAAAGCTTAGCTTTAGTAGTATGCCTCAACTTTGTGTTATTCTATTTGTGGCTGTCAACAAGGAGTGGCTTCTGTACTAACTTGATATGAAAAATGCCTTCCTTTACATCTACTTGCAAGAGGAAGTTTATATGATCCAACCACCAAGCTATGTGGTTGAGGGGGAGGTCTGTCGTTCACAGAAGACTATATATGGTTCAAAACAGAGTTTGAGAGAGTGGTTTGAAAGGTTCTGCTTGAAAATTCGGAAGATTGGCTTTCTCAGATCTACCTCTGATTGCTCCATCTTTGTGAGGTGAAGAAAATCATTTGTTGTAATTTTAGCAATTTATATTGATGACATGGTGCTTATCGATGATGATATCACAAAAATTTAGGAGACTAAAGGATTTTTTGCAGACTACCTTTGACAAGGACTTGGACACCTTGAGATATTTTCTCGGCGTCGAGGTTGATAGAAACTCACATGGAATGGTTCTCTCATAGACGAAGTATGTTTTGGAACTCTTCGAACAGATAGTTCAACTTGGTCACCTTAGTGCGAAGCCTTCCACATGGGTGACTAAATGAGGAAGATGATTCGCTATTTGAAGATAAGAAGAGGTACAGAAGCATTGTTAACAAGCTTTTGTATGTGATTGTCACCAAGCTAAATATTAGCTTTGCTATAAATAATGCGAATTGGTTTATAGAGAAGCCTCGCCATGGCCATTGGCAGGCTGTTTGTCTTATCCTCACTTGTCTTAGAGGAAATCCTGAGAAGGGCCTCTACATGAAGAATAATGGGCATGTGGATTTGCATTTGTACTCTGATGCAAGCTATGTAGGATCTGTGGAGGGTAGGAGATTTACTACTGGCTATGCTACCTTTTTTGGTGGCAATCTTATTACCTGGCGGAGTAAGAAGTAGATGGATGTTGCCAGACTTGGCGCAGGCTGAGTATCGTGCTATGGCCCATATAACATGTGAGGTGATGTGGCTTATTCATTTCTTGGAGGATCTGGGCATTCAGGTTTCTCTTCTTGTGCCTATGTTATGTGACAATCACTCAGCTACCTATATATCTTTTAATCTTGTTTTCCATGAGCGTGCCATGCACATTGAGGTGGATTGTCATTTTGTCAAAAATATAGTTATTAAAAGGAAGATTTGCAACCCTACTACTTTGGAGCAATAGATTGTCGACATCTTCACTAAGACACTCTAGAAGCATCATGATTTTTTATGTATCAAGCTGGGCACGCGTGATATATATGCTCCAGCTTGAGGTGGGCTGTTAAAGTTGTTATGTGTTAGGGGGCTTTTATGTGAGTTTTTGTTTTTTGGTTGGGTCTTCTTTGTATTTTACCTTAAGCCTCTTTCTATATAAAGAAAGAAGGTTAGGGTTTCTTTGATTAGTAAGACATCTAATTCTTTTTCAACAGTCCTAATTCACTTTATAAACATAACTGAAGGGAAAAGCAGAGAATGGAGCAAAGGAATATATAGTTCTCATCCTGTTTATTATGGTTTCATTTTTTTTTTTCATCGTTGACCCTAAAATTTATCATATGGGTCTTAATGGTTTATGTTACCATCGTTGATTATATTTTGCAAATAAATTAAAAAAAAATGCACCTGATGAGAGATTGGTCCCACGCCCAAGGATGTTGAATTGTGCAGTTATTATTAGTAGAAGGTGGGCCTCTTCCATTCAGAAAAAAAAAAGTAGGCCTGCTTCATTCAACCCAAATGGTTTTGAGTTGGATTCACATGGTATTAGAGCTTAGTCCAAGAACTGAGATTCAACCTCTACACTTCTGTTTTGTCCACGTGTTTCAGCTAGAGAAGGTCACACCTGTGGAGGCATGTTGAAAGTACAGTTCCACATCTAAGGATGTGGATATCAGGAAGTGGTCAGAAATAAACGTCATGCCTATCCACTCAAGCCAATTGATTCTCTAGTTAGATGTTTTCCACAGTTTACATGGGTTCTATTTATGTGTATTGCTGGGAATGCCAAAAACCTTGTTGCCTTATTAGGTAAATCCCGATGCACCTTATTTCAGTAAAGTTTTGATGATTGCTATTCTTGAATAGCCATCTTCTTATCTCTTTGAAAAGAAGAGATTGCCCATATCCATTAAAATAAAACAAAGCTCAATATAAAACAAAGCTCACTTTTGATTGTTCGTCTCCCTACAAAGCCAAATGATATGTATAGTTTTTCATAATTTCTTGTCACTGTCCATTCTTTTCTCTTCTCCTTTTTCAGTTAATTCCCTATTTGCACAAAAAATATATTCATGTTCTATGAGAATTGTTTTAATGATTATTTCTAGGATGGTGTGGGAGAACCTAGCATTGATCTTGCCAAAGAAGATCAAACGTCGTCTACTGCAAAAGTTATATGCCGGCTTTGCTTTTCTGGTGAGAATGAAGGAAGTGAGAAAGCTAAAAGAATGCTTTCATGCAAACTCTGTGGTAAGAAGTATCATAAAAGCTGCCTGAAGACTTGGGCTGAGAACAGAGGTACAGATTTATGTATTTGTCAGTGTAGGAAATTTGTTCTTGTACCCTTCCCTCCTTTGATTTGTTTTTTTGCAGATCTGTTTCATTGGAACTTCTGGACCTGCCCTTCATGCCGAATTTGTGAGGTTAGTCAAACCAGCAATGCTGTTTTTATTTAATTGACCGAAGTTTTCAACCATGAACATTTTCTTGGAATATTCTTTTTGAACATCTATATTTGTACTAGGAAAGAGTTTTAACCTTTTTACATTTTTTATGAAAATATTCTTTGTAACTTGTTGATTCTCTTCATCCCCATTTTCTTTAATAGGTATGTCGAAGAACTGGTGACCCTACCAAGTTTATGTTCTGTAAGAGGTGTGATGCTGCTTACCACTGTTATTGCCTACAACCTCCACACAAGGCAAGTTCTCTAAGTGGTTATTCTTCTCTATATTGTCTTCAAATCTAAACAAATTAAATAAATAAGTTTTAATCTGCAGAATGTTAGTCATGGGCCATATCTGTGCCCAAGACATACGAGATGCCACAGTTGTGGGTCCACTGTTCATGGAAGTGGCCATAGCACAAGGTAAAATAATTGCCAATAGCTGGTCACTTGTTTCAGGTTTGATTTTATGTTGTATTTTTGGAGGCTTTTGTGATGGAAATTTCGTCATTTTACAGTATCAATGCATCATCCCCATGGCAAATCCAGGATTTCTTGTCATTTTTTATTGTGCTTGTTCTTGCAGATGGTTTTTGTCTTACAACTTTTGTGATGCATGTGGGAGGCTCTTCACAAAAGAAAAATATTGCCCTGTTTGCTTGAAGGTTTGTGCTATTAGACAGTACTGGCTTCATCCTTGATTTGAACTTTATCTTGATGTGTGTACTTTGCTATGTTTGGCCTTTGACCAATGTTGTTTGACACAACTCTTTTTCCCCTCTTCTTCTTCTCCTTTTATTTTTCCTAAGGGGACATTACCTGGTTTTAATTAGTATTATATTTGTCATTGGAATAAGTATTGGGTTTCTTCTCTTGCACCTCCCTTTTTGATGGACATAAGCTTTCTATGTAGATTTTCATCTTTATGGTTATCTTATACATGGAATTATGCCATAATATTACATATCTACTTTGTAGGTTTACAGAGATTCTGAGTCGACTCCAATGGTATGCTGTGATGTTTGCCAGCGATGGGTCCATTGTTCATGTGACGGCATCAGGTTCATATTGCTTTTCTTTCTTTAAACAGTTTGATGGCAACAGTCCCATTTTCACATATATTTTTTGGGTTTGTGGGGAATGAGTTGGTCCCATTTTCAGTTACTTGTGCCATGCTTTAAAATCACAATACTATATTTCTTCGGAAGGTGGGAAAGAATGGTCACTCAAGGTTAATAATCATCTGGAATAATAAAAAAGGGATCCACACATCCACTTAAACATAGATAACATGAAACATCATCCCTTCTGTATAGGCTTTCTCATGCTTAAACACAAAACATTATGCTGCAAGCACAATGCCCAAAGGACAGAGAAGTGAGAAGCCTGCACCTTTATATGAAAACAAATTGGGCCTTGGCCAACTCTCCTCACTGAAAAAAGACTCCCAAAAAGTCATCTCAAATACAGGATCAACCACCCAATATGACTTCTCGCCCAAAGTTTTCAGGTAAAGGGTCAATCAAGGAATGGATGGTTACAATCCTCCACCACAGAATTACAGAATTTTTGGTTGTGTCACTTGGTCAGAATTCTCCATCTCCTATGTAACTGCCGAAAAATCTTCACTTTCATAGGCAACTTGATTTCATAAAAGAGTTTTCTATCCTTCACCACTTATTTATAGGCTCCATATTAGTGCACAGAAGATAATACATTGCCTTTACAGTATTCTTACCATGCTCAAGCTCTTATCTATCAGCTGAACCATCTTCCAGTCTTAACCCCCTCAAATCCTCTTGTAGCTTTGAGAACTCATGTTGTCGATTTGACAGGTCAGGCAAAAGTTGTGGCCTCCAGCTCTTTGAATCCAAATACGAGGTTGCCGAGGCCATCCTCCTGAATCAATCACAAAAGTTGAAATCACAATTGCCACCAAGGCATGCTGTAAAGAACCAAATGATTTCAGGCATCACCAATCCTTTCCAAAAAGTAGATGTTGCACCACCAGATTCGATTGATTCTCTTTTCCCAATTAAACCTCCTCCCAAACTGGGCGTACAAAGTGATCCCCCTTCACCCATTACTTTTGCTAGTTACTTTATTAGTTAACATGCTTGATTCATAGTTTCTACATCCAGAACTACCAAACCGTCCCCAAATCTTGGTGAGCAGACCTCTTTCTAATTAATCAAATATGCTTCATGTGCATTTTCCATTACTCCCTTCTAAAGAAAAGAGATCTTATTGTTAGCTTTCATAGATGATCTTCCACTTTTTCTCAACAAGGAGAACATCGAGTTAAGAAAATACAAGGATGGCTGAAAGAATCATTTGTAGTAAAACTAGCCATCTGTTCTGAGAAGGAGGTCTCTCTTGGACACTTGCATGTCTTCCCATTACCTTTCCCCACCATTGTGGGTTGGGTTGTGGTGGCAATATGGGAGATGAATGGGGTAGGGGTATGAGGGCAAGAACAGATGGCCAATTTTGTAAAATAACTAAACTAAGGGGAATAGAAGATCTTTTTTAACATTCTTTACTAATTGGTAATTGTAATGGATTTTAATCCAAGGGCATTTCTTTTTACTAACCACACAACTTTGCCAATGGATATTTGTAATTACAAAGTTTTATAGAGATTTTTACGTGAAACCCTTTATTTTTGCAAAGACCACTCCCCAGTTTTAGGTACCATCTTAAATTTGGTTCATTTGTTCTGATGATTTGTTGTTTTGTGCAGCGATGAAAAATATTTGCAATTTCAGTCTGATAGAAATCTGTATTATAAGTGTGCAGCATGCCGTGGAGATTGCTACCAGGTTTAGTACTTTTTTTGTATTTGGAAGTTGAACCTGCAATGTCGTGTTATTGATGACTGTATAATGTGGACAGATCAGGGATATGGATGATGCTGTTCAGGAACTGTGGAGGAGAAGAGATAAAGCTGATCATGATCTTATAGTGAACCTTAGAACTGCTGCTGGGTTGCCTACTGATGATGATTACTACTCCATTTCTCCTTCAGATGATGAAGATGGCCCTGTCATATTGAAGACCGACTATGGAAGGACCTTGAAATTCTCTGTCAAGGGACTACCTGACAAGGTACCTAAGAGCAGTGTTGAACAGGGAAAGAAAGTTTCGAAGAAATTGATGAATAAGAAATCTGTGAAAAAGAGAGCTGATGTGAATTTTGAAAGATCAGAGGAGGTGGGTTTCTTGGAGAGTGGTATTGTTGATGAGAAGAAAGTCAGCTCGTTATATAGTACTCCTGCACCAACTACCACTACAACTCCGACCAAATTGAAGTTTTCATTTGATAACCCTAGACATATAAACAGCATCGACCAAGAAATACATGCAAAAAAAACTGAAACTGAGGTTGGCAGGAATCTTGATTTATGCCCCAAGGAAGTTAATGCCAAACACACTGGAAAGAATGAACTGGTGAAAGGAACTAAGCTGGTGATACATCTTGGAGGAAGAAATAGGAATTTAGCTAGCTCTCCAATGTCAGAAGCCTCCAGCTGCCATCGAGAGCAAGAAAAAGCACTCTCCAATGGTATGCATTACAACCTCATACACCTTTTGTAATTTTCAATTGAAGCCATGATTCTATGTTAAAGGGTTTTGCTATAACTACAATGTCTTTAAAAAGAGTGCACAATGGCCATATGTTTTTATCTTTTTTTGCATGAAGACCAGCAACCTAAAACATGCGTGGGCGAGAGTAATTCTTGGTTGGTGACCTCCTGGGAAGTCATTGTGTTGAACCTATTTTTCCCAATGAAGGAGCAAGATTGGATCTCTTGCACACAAGATGGAACAATCATACAAATTTCCCTGTTGATCTTCTGTACCTTTTGAACCTTCTTCCTATTCTGTGAAGCTGTTCAAGGAAGACCATGATAGGCATACATTTTGATCTTCAATAACTTAAGATCCCTAGCCATTTGGCTACATGCATTTTAGGATGGTTTATCAGCTCTTTAACTGCACGCTGAAATGCATAAAAAATGTGGCCAATTTTTTTGGTTTTCCATACTTCTACCAATTGGACTATCATTTATTAGTTTGAGAAAAAATATTGGCTTTTGTTCTTGTGTGAGAATAGAGTTCGCTACTTGAGTTTTATTCTTTTACTTCAATAATTGTGGGTAACTGCAAAGTTAGCTAGCATCATAATAATGATATTTTTGCTATTACTCATGTCTTGCCAACAAAAAGACAAACTTCTATACCATGGTCTTTTATCTGATTATTGCCCAGGGAATTCATGAAGCATGCTTGATAGAAAGCTACTTATCTTGCCCAGGGATATGCTATTACTCTTTTTCCAATATCAATTAATTGTCGAGGGCATGCCATTCCATTGTATCATATTGTATAATGCAATGCCTGAAAGGCTTATTCTTTTGCTCATACATGCAGGGACCAACTGTAGAGAAAATATAATGGAAAGATCAAGCATTTTTTCTTCTCTCATTTGTAGAGGCTTGGTAGGAATCTACATTAGACTCCACAAGAAATATGACCTATTTCCCTGGTGCTTTCTTCAAGTACCTCAGCACCATCATTGTAGCATTCTGGTGTTGCCTGGTGGCCTATCCATAAATTGGTTTAGTTTCTCAATAACAAGGGAAATATCAGGTTTGGTAATGGTCTAATACAGAAGCTTGCCCATTAGGCCTCTATACTGTCGACTATCCACTACCTTAGCCTTCTCATCATACAAATGCATCTTGGGATCCATAGGAATATGGGTTGGGCTTGCTCCCAGCATATCAGTCTCCTGTAACAAGTTAAGTGTATACTTTCTTTGGGAAAGAATAACACCCTTCTTACTCCGTGTCACCTCTATCCCAAAAAAGTATTTGAGAGGATCAAGATCTTTTATAATAAAATTAGTCACCAAACTCTTTTTGACCTCAACAATACCATGTCCATCACTCCTCGTAAGAATGATATCATCCACATAAATTAGTAGTGCTACCACACCCTGTGCCATCTTGACAAACAAGGAATGATATGAAGAGGAACTCCAGAAGCCTTATATCTTGACAACCTTTGACAGCTTTTTGAACCATGCCTTGGGGCCCTGTTTCAGATCATAGATTGCCTTGTGTAGGCAATGCACGCAGGAACACTCCTAAACTTTATAATCAGGAGATTGCTGCATGTATACTTCTTCCTGTAGGTCACTATAGAGGAAAGCATTTTTGACGTCAAGGTGGTGGAGAGGCCACTTATGCTGCATGGTGACAAAAATCAAGATGTAGACAGTAGGAAGATGCATCACTGGAGAGAAAGTGTTGAAGAAATCCATCCCATAAGTCTGCATGAACCCCTAGGTCACAAGACAAGCTTTATGTTTGGCAATCGTCCCGTCGGGGTTATATTTGATGGTAAGCATCCATTAACACCCAACAATTGAAGCTCCTTGATGTAGGTCTGCAAGTTTCCATGAGCCACGGGAGTGGAGAGCAGCCATCTCATCCTCCATGGCTTGGTGTCACTTATGATCAAGCATGGCCTGCTGATGATTAGCAGGAATGGACGGGGTAAAGAGAGCATGGCAGAACTTGCTATAAGCCCCTCCTGAAAATGCAGTAGACATGAAATGTGATATGGGATATCGGGCAAAACTCTGTGGTGCCTTGTGAATTGCAATGGGAAGATCTAGGTCATTTGCCACAGGAGGTTTGTCTCAGCACTAGGTACAGTCTTACCACTGCCGTCTTGTAGACCCCCTACATCATGACTACGCACAATCTCATCAGTGTGTAAATCACCTGGACTCACCTGAGGTAGGGGAGGAGTTAGTGCAGAAGAAGGGGGTTGCTACTAGTAGGTAATGGGAAGCCTGTATGTTACTGGGGGCTTACGAAACCTCTCAGGCTCAGAGAGTGGTGGCTTAAATGGTGGCAGTACAGAATCAATGATTGGAATTGCCTCTAAAGGTATAGGAGGAATAAACATAGGTACCTCAGCAACCTCTGGAGAGAGACTTCTCCTAGTAGTGGATAAGTAGGGAACAAACTCATGAAAGGTAACACCTACACAAACATAGTGGTATCTTCTAATTGGATCATAACATCTGTACCCCTTCTGTGCCCTTAAATACCTAAGAAAGATATACTTGATAGCATGTGGAGTAAGCTTATCCCTATTGGGTCCATGGATATGCACAAATGTAACACATTCGAAGACTCTAGCTGATACTCTAAATAGATCATTGTTTGGAAATAAGATGTTACAAGGAACTTGCTTGAAAAGAACCGTAGAGGGTATTCGATTAATAAGATAGCATGCAGTCAACACAACATCTCCCCAATATCTATCTGATACACTGTTCTGAATTAAGAGTGTTTGTGCAACATCTAGGATATATCGATGCTTTCGTTTTACCACATATTTTGCCGAAATGTATGAGGACAACTTGTTTGATAGATAATGCCATGATCTTGATAAAAAGTACGTAGAGAGGTGGTGCAAAACTTTAAAGCATTGTCTGATCTAATGACCTTCACCTTCGCCTCATACTGATTCCGGATCTCTACTAGAAAGGCATGAATCATATAATCAACTTTAGACTTGGCTTTCAATAGAAATATTCAAGATAGAATCCACAATCATCTACAATCGCCAAATAGAATCTATACTTGATATGATATAGGGTCCTACTAGGTCCCTAGATGTCCAACTGAAGTAATTGGAACAACGCTTGAGACCCCTGATGACTTCTAGGGGAGGTACTCTTATGGCACCTCCTAAGTTGACATGCTTCACAGTGAAAGGTGACAGTTGGAGGAATTTATGGTAGCATCCTCCGAAGTTTTGGCAGTGGGAGATGATCAAACCAAAGATGCCACAAGTAGCTGGAGGCACTCCCTTGCATAGGGCGACTGTATAAGACAATAGACTCCCCCTTGTTTATGACCACACCCAATGGTGCGTCTTGTGAGAACATCTTCAAACGTGAGAGAAACTGCATCAAAAATTGCCTTGCATTTTAACTCCTTAGTGATTTGACTAACTGATAGCAAACTTAGTGGGAAGTCTTGAGCTAGTAAACCATTCTCTAGTTCATGTGTGGAGTCATATGAACCTCCCCTTGACTGGCTATGGGAGAATGTTCTCCATCAGCAACCTGTATAGTTTTGCCTGATGGAACCGAACAAATAGTGGAGAATTGTCTCACATCAACATAAATATGTTGAGAAGCACCTGAGTCAATAAGCCAATCCTCTTTCTGTGCTTGAGGTTAACTCGCAACTCTTGCTTGAGAAATACAGTGTTGACTAAATACCTGAAGCAATAACTCATATTCACTCCTGGGGACAATGATGGTGTCATGTGTCCCTCCTGGTGCAGCAAATGCCTTATACTTAGCGGTAGGAATTCTATTCTCCTTTGGTTCTGGTCGAAGCACAGTATACTTCTTATCATGACCTCCCATGGTCATCATATATGTCTATGATCATTGAGAGCAATTGATCCATTATGGCTTTATCATAGGATCAAGGAAGGGGCTCTCACATAACCCTAATTGGGAAATGCTCTCTGATGTCACCTCAGACAAATTTTCTAACATCATATCAACTTCTATCAGAACCAAACAACATCCACGGGCACCTGAGAAGAAAATCAGACCATCACGTGGGGACTAGAACCCCTGTCGAGGCAAGAACACGTCAAAATCAGGAAGAAGAGGATCTGCAGGACCCTTATAACAATCCTGCAGGATCCCTAGGGACAGGTCTGATGGGCAGCAACCACCCAAGACCTCCCACCGGCGATGCATAAGCCAGGCGGAGTCCCAACTAGGTGATGCTAATCAAGATCTGAGTGATCATGGGTTCTGCAAGTCACCGACAATGCAGATCAGGATTGGGGCGACCGGACCCTAGCCCTGCTGGGTGATCCAGATCTGAATCTGGTGCGATGCAGATCAGGATTCAAGGTGATCAAAACCCAGTACTGCTGGGTGGTGTAGGTCTGTACTTGATGTTGCAAATCAGATCTGACCCTGCTGTAGCTCTGCCCAATGCTGCAGTTCTGAACCCGATCAGATGGTCCAACGCTGCAGCTTCACTGCCGGCATGGACCAGTGAGGTAGTAGGCAAACGATGACGTGTGGATGGCCCACCGATTGGGCTAGACTGGTGACGGAAGAGAGAAGTACCACGCACAACCCTCGACTTTAGGGTTTTTTTTTTTTGTTTGGTGGAGAGGAAGGGTGTACAGGAATCAAGGTGGGTTGGACCTGGTCCTAGGACTGCGGGATATGGTAATACCAAGTTAGAACAGATGAATTGGATAGTTTATTCCATAGTCCAACCTTCTTAATATATAAAGGTGGGAAAATTACATGAGTTCTAAAAAAAAAAGAAATACTACAACTATGGAAATAAACAAAGTAACATAAATAACACTAGATCATAGGGGCTAACAGAAACCATGTGCACAGGTTGGGATTGTAGGGTTCATTGGTCAACAAAATGAGTTGACCAAGGCAAGATGATCCATTGGCTTGATCTGTATAATCAAAAATTGACATGGCCACGATTGTGGTTATTGGAGGACTCTATTGGATCTTGTTTACAAGCACAGGTCTTTTGGGATGCTGTTGGTTCTTGTCACGTGACAAAGCTACCTGCAGAGAGGATGCATTGATAAAATGGATGGTCAAAACCAGAAACCTTTTTTTTCAAAAAAAAAGACCAGGAAGGTAATTTTCTTGTTGAAAACCACCGTTGAGTAGATCAAAGCTACACCACTTCTGAGAGAGATCTACGAAAGTGCTTCTTTGAAGGTAGCATGGAATGTACTTCTTGTGCTTACGTGCACAAAGATGCAAACTACTAAAGAATGAGTTTCTGGCTCTCAGGAAGGAAAAATGAACATGGGTCAACAATTTATGAATGGAATGTTTCTACACAGGAAATCATTTTCTGCTGTTAGCCTGGCTTGTGTTGCCAAGCATAACTATTGATTAGAGGTGGGAACCCTATCTTAATTAGTTGTACAAGCCTTGACCTAACAAGCACCTACAAAAGTGCCTTTTCATGACCATGCTACATTATAGTTAGTGCTTACAGTCACCTCCTGCATCCTCACTATTTACTTTTAACTTAACAGGATGGAGTTCCTACAGGAGGCCCTTCCCCTTTAGTTAGCCACAAGGTTCTTGCTCTCGGGAAGTCTTGTTGAAAACAACTATTGTGAATTCTTGATGGTTTTTGAGGCCTTGTAATAGGGTTACTCCAAGTTGTTGAGACTTTCTAGCTTGGCTTGGAGATTACTTGTGTTTTGGCCTAATTGCAATTCATTGGCCGCTTACTTGTTTGGATGGGGGTTCACCCTAAGGACTTTTGGATTGCATTCATACACTTCTAAGTGGCTTAATATGACATGGGAAATTTCAATAAGGGTTCTTTAGTGCTTCAGTTTAGATATTGCATTTCGCTTGGTAAAGGGAGTTTCAGACTTGTTGGACAAGAGAAAAGCATGCGCTCCCTCTCCTTGCCCACTCTCTTGCTTTTATTGAAAGAAGAGTTGACACATAGGTCGCCTGGCCTAAAAACTCCCTTTTGTTGAAGTACTCAAAAAGGCGAAGATTCGATCCTCGAAGTAGCCTACCCAAGGTTAATACTCACCCCAAACCAGTCAGCCATATCCATGTTTATTAGCTGAGCCTTCATTTGATCGATCAACAAGCTGCTTGGCTTGGGATGTTGGGTGAAATGAACAACCTCATCTACTTGTTTGTTGAAGCTTTGTTTCCTAAAGTATAAAACATCAAGCTTCCATGAATAAAGTGGCTATGTGAAGGGAAAGAGTGTAGATTAAAGGCATGTGATTGTGAATCTACAGCTCGTGGTTGTGATCTGGATTATTTGCCCATCAATAGACTTAACTTTTCATTGGAAGATCAACCTAGGCAAAGAGGGATTAAGCCCATGACATGGAGATCCAATTCTTGGTAGGATATGAGCTTAAATTGAATATAAACAAATAGTCCCCGCCTCTACTATTGTATAGACCATTGGAGGCTAAAGTATTTATCCTCCTAAAAAGAACTAAATCTAAGGTAGAGGAGGTGGATGGAACTTTGAAGCTTGAAGAACTATGACCTTTGTAGGCTAAAGTATCTATTCTCCTAAAAAGAACTAAATCTGAGGCAAAGGAGGTGGATGGAACTTTGAAGCTTGAAGAACTACGACCATTGTAGGATAAAGCATCTATTCTCCTAAAAAGAACTAAATCAAAGGCAGAGGAGGTGGATGGAACTTTGAAGATTGAAGAACTATGATTGTGCCGCAATATATCATGCTAGGAAGGCGAATGTGGTGGCAGATACTTTAAGTAGAAAGCCTGCCACCTTATTTAATCTACATGTGGTAGGGTGAAAGATGATGATTGAAATAGGGAACTGGAAATTGAGACAATCCCCGCTTACATGCAATTATATGGTGTCAAGGGGTACAAACCTAATGGAATGCTTGATCGTGGGTTAGGTAACGGTCAACTCTATATGGGATGAGAAAGATGAACCTGAGTAGGCTAGTGAAGTTATAGCCAACTATTCTTTAGGAGTGTTAGTCCAGCCACTTGCCATAACCAAGGTTTTAAAAAATATGAGGTAGTATCGAGGTGGTTTGCCTTCATCGAAGCCTTTGAGGCATAAGCCTTAGTTTTTGAATGGAAAATAAGAAAAAATGATACAAGTATATATCGTTAAGTTCTAATAATGAAAAAATAATGTAAAAATAGACTTTCATGCTATTTTTACTCTATCACAACATTTAAATGTTCATTACTAAATATTATTATCTCACAACACGCACACAATATTCACATATAAACTAATATAACAAGATTTGAATACATATAACTACCACACAATATGTAAACTCTTCAAACCAAAATACTAGTCACATAACCGTACTAAAAAAATCAAAACAATAATTTTTTTTTTAGAGAATAATGATAATAATAAACATGAAACCACAAGATTTAAGTAAACAATCACTACATAGCTTTTTTAAAAAAATCAATTCAGTGATCATATAACATGTAAACTAACCACATAAAACATTCAAAGATACTTTAACATAACTAAACAGTAAAACAAAGGTATAAGTAATAAGAAAAAATGTAATGTGTAACTCAAGAGGTTGAGACTTTTACCAACAATAGCAAGAAGTGAGGTTGAGAGTAGAAAGGGGAAGGGGCAATGATGGGCAATTGAGAGGGGACAAATTGGTAAGGGGTGGTGTCTAGGGGAGGTAACTGGCAACTGGTGATATAGCAACAACCATCGGAAATGGTAATGGAGTCCCAAGATGGAGAATAACTTACAACGGCTTAGGGCGATAGGTTTTTTAGGGCTTGAGTGGCTAGGGCTATTGTTTGGGGTCGATCAATGGATATAGGATTTTAGAAAAGAGTTTTATTTGCTTTGTTAGGTCATGTATAACTCACATGACTTTCAAATGTGAACTTTATTAGGGCGATGGGTTAGAGCCTTTGTGGTGGAGCCGATGAGGACATCTAGCACCTCTTCTTTTAGTGTCCGTTCGTGATGTTGGTTTGGCAGAGGATGGGGATTGATTGGATTGCCCTTAGGGATGCGATTAGCTTCTGGTCTTCGTTCCACAGAGGAAATGCTTGTGACAGAGGGACCACTTTTAGATCCATGGATAGGGCCAAGGTTTTGGCGGTACTGTGCGATGTTTGGCTGGGGAGGAATGGGTTGCTTTTTAGGGGAGAGAGACCTCATGCTGAGAATTTTGTTTCTTCCATTTCTTCCCAGGTGGTGTTGTGGGGATCTATTTTATAAACTCTAATCTAAATCGGTTATTTGGAATGGAATGATTTTGGGTGGTTATCATTCGGATAACTGCTTTTTGGCATTTCAAAAAAAAAAGTGAACTTTTGACTGAGGCTATAGCCTCGGTTCCGCCTCACCACCTTAGCTTTGCCTCAACAAACTGAGGCATACCCTTTCAAAAAAAAAAAAAAGAGGCATACACCTCACATTGCAACCCCAAGGCTATGGCTTTGAGGCAATTTTCTTCAGCCTCGAGCTCCTCGAGACTAGTTTTTTAAAGCCATGGCCATAACAAATGAAGTGACAAGTCATGTTTTCTGCAGGAAAAGTGGTAGTGTTTTTTTGGCAATACTAGGTGTATATGTCTGTGTGAGTAGTAAGATCGGAGTGTGAAGTCTTACTCTGTATTAGCCATATGCTTTTTGAAGGGAAAAGTTTATCTAGAGATAATTGGAGGCACAACTTGCCAAAGTATATTTATTGGAAGGTCATATGAGGGAAATAAGGTGCACTATCTAAGAAAGTCACATCATTAGCTACATAAGATCATCTATTATTGGATTAAAACAACAATATCCCTTCGTGTCCAAGAGTATAGAAGAAAATACACTTGGGAGATTGAGAAAATTTTCCCAGGGGAAAAAGATGAAGCAAAGAAAATACACGTAATGGAGTTACATTAGACAGGTCGGAGTAAAAAAGAGCAACATATTGACAAATGAACTTTTATTAACAAATGGCCTCTTGGTTATCAGGCAATAAAGGTCCATGCCAGTGGTTGATGATATTTCATGAGTGGTTTGTGCTGCTTAGGACAAGAGCATGGATGTGGGCAAGGGGGTGTGCAGCAGGTTGCAAGTTTAGTGCTTGAAGTTGATGCAAGGACATATGCAGGGATAGAAAGAGGGAAGGGAGGATAGTGGTGCATAAAAAAAACATAGTTTGGGATGTGATTAATCGTATATTCTCCTTTTCTGTATTTGGTTGGAGTGTAACGTGATCATTTTTAGAGGGGAGAGAGCTATTGTGGATGGGGTGTTGTACTATTCTTCCTCCATACTTGAATTTTGGTGTAACTAGTTCTTTTCTTTTAATGAATTTGCGCGGTTAACATACTTTTTTCTTTCCAAAAAAAAAAGCATAGTTTGATTGTATGTGGAAACTAAGGTGGAATGGACTCGCAAATGGGTGTATAAAGAGAAATAAGAAGAAATTTTATGAGAATACAAGAGAAGTAGAATAATAAAATCAAGTCTTTACCAAAACATATCATAATGAAGATTTTTTTTTTGACTGATTATGACCTCATTCTTACCTTACATCTTTTCATGAATCTTGTAGCACCCCTTAATGTGTGATCTTGGAAATTGACTAACCTTTCTTTGTAGAAAGCTCAAACCACCATAAATGTGTCTTTTGATCTATAATCAACTGGTATCACTTACTATTCCATGGTAATCTCATTATGGAATCCATATTTTCTTGTCTAGCTATGTGTCTACCTTAAAAATCTCTCTAAATGTTTTTGATTGACATCTTGACACTCATCTCCTTTGACTTGATTGCAAAGCTTGCAACAAGATGGATCCAATAGTATCATATGTGGGAGAAAAATGAGAGAGAGATGGGTGGGGTGGCTCAAGGGGGGATGATGGTTGGACGATCGTTGCTCCCCGGAGGGCGAGAAGATGACCAAAGAGGCCTTGGTGGTTCAAATGCCTTGGTTGGGGGCATCTCGCAAGGGCTTGCAAAGACCTTGTGTGTTTCTTGAGATGTGGGGCTTTAGGGCATCACAAAGGAACTTGTCGTAGAGGAGCTTCTTTGAAAAAGGAGGATAAGGTTCGTGATCCACCCTCGCCTTCAGGAGGGGCGCCTATGGTGGAGGTTGTTGCACCTTGGTTGGCATAGGTGTGCCCTCTGGAAGATGCTCTTGCGAGGGCTTTGGTTTGGGAAGTATTGTAGGGGGAGGTTGGAGTGGAGGCAAAGAAAGATCTTATTTGTTTGTTGGGTTCGACGATGGATACCAAGATGGTGGCGTTAGATTCTAAGAAACTCCTCTTTGGGTTGAACTGGAGGAGGCATGGATGTTGGCGTTTGAAGTAATGAACATTGGTGATGCCCTTGTGCATTGGTGTAGACCTTCAACCAATGCAGAAGGCGAAGATTAAGGTGGTTCTTACAGGGATACCATTGTATTTAAGAACTTTGGAGGTGGTCATGGTGATTGTTGCGCTATTTTCGATGATCAAATCTTGCTTTGGGCCGAGCCTTGTTGAAGGAGACATGTCAAAGTCGAGAGCCATTGTTCAATTCATCCCCGGCATGGCTATGTTGAAAAAGGTCACTCTTTGACTTGGAGAAGATTCATGGTTGGTGAATATAGATCAGGCTGCGAGGGTGGGGAGGACTTACACCTAGGTTTTCGTTCGTGTAATCGGAGGAAGATGATCGTAACGAGATTCGAGGCGAGGAGGGTTGGCGGTGTTGCCAAGCAACCTCCAAAGCCTGTATGGAAGGTCAAAAAATCACATCGACATTTCCAGAGGTGATGCATTGAATGTGATACATGGTGCGGCAACCGAAGGCAAGGGAGGCGATGTAGTTTGTGACATGATGTGGATTTTTTGGGGCGCTCGAGTAGTGCCTTGCAAAGCTTTAAACAGGGGGAGACCGGATTCGATTTCAGATTCGGTAGTGGTATGTGCCCTTCAGATCTGATTAATCACCAACCTTATTCCTCTGTCTGCCCCCCTTCCTCTCTTGCATTGGGTCATTTGCAGGACTCAATCGAAGCCCCTTGGAGGGTGGAGCTGGCGCCACATCTTGACGAGCAGATCGCGATGGATGACCTGGTTGAAGACGAAGCAGCAGAGAAGTGTGAATCGCTGCTTCACATGGGAGGAAGCCCTTCGCCCGTAAGCCTTGTGTAGTGGAAGCCTTTACGACATCCTTGAGTTTGGTTGCTCTATCACCCACAATGGAGGGTGAGATTGGAGACTACGGTCCTAATGGGTACCATGAGCTCGATTGGATGGTAGGAGGGAAGCAACCTATGTAGGAGGCTGTTGGAACAGATGCTTGGTGTGGATTGGCTGGTGGTGAGAGCCTTAACGCAGAATGAAGGTGGATTGTGGATGTGGCTTGGTTTAAGCATGCATCTGGGGGATTTAGCCAATTTGCCTAATGATGAAGGCCCTCTCCTGAAATGTGAGGGGCTTGAATGATTTCTCTAGGCAGGCAGCGCTGAATGGTTACCTTAGATCTTGGGGACCTGGGGTGGTCTTACTTCAAGAAACTAAGCTTGAGAAAATTTTCCAACTGTCATGGCGGGAGATTGGTGGAGACTTCTTGGAGGATTTCTGCACCATCGTTGCGATTGGAAGATCCAGAGGGATTATTGTGGGTTGGAGGGAGGATGATTTTAGCCTAGAAGACTTCGTGTTGGGTACTCATTCTCTTCAGAAAAAAAAAAGGTTGCATCAGCATTTTGTGGCATCTCATCAATGTGTCCAAAATGTGGTTTTCTGAATGAACTGTGGCTCATTGTTTCATCTCCAGCACTAAACTAGTATATAATATTTTGTCCTTGTCCAACAAGTTCAAAATGTTGCTTTGAGGCCCATCTGCAGTTGAAGTTTTGTGTTACTTCTATAAATTGTCTCATCCACTTGCACAATGTCACTTGCAAAATACATTACAAAGATACCTTCTCTTAGAAGTGCTTTGTCAGGTTGTCCCCAACTGATCTAAAAAGGTACAGGCTTAAGACTGTTTCTTGATTTATACTGATATGAACTGAATACTTTTGCTAGCCACGGATACCTTATTGTTGTTGTCCAATGTTTTTTTGTGAAAGACTTTGCAAAAAAAAAAAAAATTCTGAAAGAACTTCAAAAAGAAAAATGGATCTTCTGAAAGAAATGATACAAAGAGATAAATTACTGATAGCACTCATAGATACATATGATGAAATCAGCATGCTGGTTATACTACCGTGCGGACCAGCACACGAGAGTTATCAATAACTTTGACCATCCTTTTTCTTATAGGAGAGAGACGAAGTGGGTGGTGTTCATCATTTATTTCTTGATATGGCACCCTTTCAGTTTCAAAATGAGTTTTTGTTTGGTTGTGTACTTACCTTTTAGAAAAAAAAAACAAAAGGGTTCTTTATTTAAATTGCTGCATGATTTTCCTCTCAATTGCTAACTTATTGCTGAATCGCTGTATGTGATATTGCGTACCATGTTGTAGAACCATGATAGAGTTGTTATCACTCAAAGCTTTTTTATGTTTGAATCTTGAAAACTTTATTTATTTTATTTTTAGGACTGATATACTTGAACTACACTAATCTTTTTAATTTGGTCAATGCAGGCAGTGAGCTATCTGGCCAGCACAAGTTTAATGCTATTGGGGAATCTGCGGTCAATAAATATGGTGGGAGCATTCACTTCCATGTGGATGAAGGTAGATTTACTTTTACTTCGTTTTGACGTTGTTCATGTTTCTTTTTCATCATGAAACAGAAATAAACTGGCATATGAAAAAGATCTGTTGTCTATTCTCTCTGTCATCTTAATTTGTAGCAATCATTTTTAGGTACTGTTGTGGATAGCAGTCACCAGTCTACATCAGTGAATGTTGATAGGAGAGTTACAAAAGATAACAACGATGGCTTGCAAAAGGCTGAAATCAACCGTGTTGCTGATGAGGGTGAGCCTCCTGTTACAAAAAAAGCTATTATTTTCCGAAGAAGACGCACAACAGAGACTCCGAGTGAGACAGCGTCTCTGATGAATGATAAAACTCCAAAGGCTGCAAATCCCAAAGAAGTTGCCATTGGATCTTACAATGAAAACTGTGATGCTACTGATCCACATACTATCCCCAACTCTAGTTCAAAAGATTCTAGACCATTGTTAAAGCTAAAATTTAAGAACTCATATCTTGAAAATCAGGGCCTATCCTCCTTGGAAGGTGAAAAGATTATTGTCAAGGGACAGAGGTCTAAAAGAAAAAGACCATCTACCGTGCCTGAGAGAGTAGAGTTCAAGTCAAATGACAACCATGCTGATTTGCTAAAGGAAGAAAGAATGGAAGAAGCCATGGATGCAAGCTGGATATTGCAGAAGCTGGGAAAGGATGCTATTGGAAAGAGAGTGCAGGTTCAGATCTCAGCAGATACTTGGTGAGTTATTTTCCTCATCGGCATTAATATTATTTTTGTTGATACCTTCGGATGATGATTTGATAGTTTGGAAATTAAATAGCTGCAATTTAGATTTGCAAGGAACTGTCCAGTACCATTTGTTTGTCCTTTTTTAGTTGAGGTGTTGGGATTTTTTTTAGAATAGGTGTTCCATCCAGTCATGTATCATTCTATGTGATGGCAGTCCAGGAGCAGAACATCTAGAAGAAAAGTTCCTTCAAAGGATGTAATATGTGTTCATAATTGCACCGAAACCAATGAGAATCAATTTTGTGGTGGTTTTGCATGTAATCAAAATTAAAGGAGATCAGGTTACAATGTTGGCAAACGAAAACAATTATTAGTTATTAGGTTCATTCGTGATTAAAGCTAATTGATTTGATGGTGTACTCTGTCAAATTTTGATTTTCTTTTTCTGTTTCTTTTTTTAAAAACTACAACGGAGTTATTATGATGCACAGGTACTAGCACATGCATGCATGCACCCACACATAGGCCCGTGTTAGCCCCTATGGTTTAGAGTCATTTATGTTTACTCTGTTATTTCTTGAGTTGTAGTATTTTCTATTTCTTTGAGGAGAACTTATATAATTTTCTCACCTCTATATATTGAGAGGTAGGGTTATGTAATAAAATAATTTGATTTATTTATTCTAACTTGGCATCAGAGCCGCAGTCCTAGGTCGGGGTCCGATACCTACCTTAATTCCCATACCTCCTCCACTAAGTGGAAAACCTAACCCCAGTGAGGCCTTTGGGAGGCACTACCACCACCGTCGGCCTCCCTTGGCCGGTCGGTGGGTCGCCACACATCTTCCTCGCCTCACGAGAGGGCCTCCCTTGGTCATAGCATCGCCAGCAGACCCCCTCTGAGTGTCGTCAGTGCTGATGCTGGCCTGAATCTCGCCGCCGGCAAAATCCCAGATCAGCAACGCTGCCCACTGCAGTTCTGGTAGCACCTTCTACAGCAGCAGTGGTGGGCCCCTGCTAGTCCACAGCATCTTCAGCATCATCTGGAGCCTGCAATGAAGTCCAACTACGATCTGCAGTGCTGGTTCTGAGGTCTAGATCTGCAGCGATCAGATCTGGTAGCTTTGCCTGACCAGAGATGCAAGATCTATAGTGATGCCCAACTCGGGTCTGAGTTGTAGCGCCTGATTCCCTGCCGGTTTGAGTTGCAGCGCAGCCTCCCCTCACAGCAGATCTGGTCCGATTTTGATCTGCAGGTTCGGACCTTGATCAGCATCGTCTGATAGATTTGTAGACTTGATGGTTTGATTGTTTCCTCTTATGTGTTAGTGGATGTTGGGTGATTCTGGTTGAAGTAGATATGACGTTAGAAAATCTATCTGAAGTGACATCGGAGAGCATTTTTGAATCAATGGTGTGTGAGAGCTCCTTCAGTGATCTCATGGTGATGTCAAATGAGATCAATTTCTCTGTCTTACTTGGATATTCCTATTGAAGGTCAAGTCTGAAGTTAGTGATATTATTCATGCCTTTTTGGCTGAGATCTAGAATTAATATGAGGCGAAGGTGAAGGTTATTAGATCAAACAATGCTTTAAAATTTTGCATCACCTCTCTACGTTCCTTTTATTGGGATCATGGCATTATTCATCAGGCAAGTTGACCCCATACATCTCAACAGAATGGTGTGGTAGAACGAAAGCATCGACATATTCTAGATGTTGCACAGACACTTAATTCAGAATAGTGTACCAAATATATATTGGGGAGATGTAGTGTCAATTGTTTGCTATCTCATCAATCTAATGCCCTTTACAATTCTTGATGAGCAAGTCCCTTATTCCATCTTATTTTTTGACAATGATTTTTTTTTAGTGTTACCCAGAGTCTTCGGATGTGTTGTGTTTGTGGATATCCATGAAAAAATAGAGATAAGCTTACTCCCTTTGTTAAGTGTATCTTTCTTGGGTATTTAAGGACATAGAAGAGGTATAGATGTTGTGATCCAGTTGGTGGGCACCACTATATTAGTGCAGAGATGTCACCTTCCACGAATCTATTCTCTACTTTTTTACTGTTGGAAGACGTCTCTCTCTCGAGGTTGTTAAGGCACCTATGCTTATTCCTCATATGTCATTGGAAGCAATTTCAATTGTTGATTCTATGCCGTCACTATATAAGCCATCAGTCTTTAAGCTTGAGAGATTTCGCAAGCCCCCGATTACATAACAAGCTTCCCGTTACTTATTGGTAGTAGCCCCCTTCTTCTGCGCCTGCTCCACCTCAGCCTTAGGTGAGCATAAGAGATTTGCACACTGATATGATTGTGCATGGTGATGATGCAGGAAGTTCATAGGACAACAGTGGTGAGATTGTACCTAGTGTTGAGACGGAGTCTCCTGTGCCAAATGATCTTGATCTTCCCATTGCAATTCGCAAGGCACCATGGAGTAGTTCCTAATATCCCATATCACATGCTATGTCCACTGAATTTTTAGGAGCCTATAGCAAGTTCTACCATGCTTTTTCTGCCATGTTTGTTTCTACTAGTTATCAGTAGGTCATGCTTGACCTGAAGTGGCAACAAGTCATGGAGAGGGAGATGGCCGCCCTTCGCTCCCTTGGCATATGGGAACTTGTCGACCTGCCTGTAGGAGCTTTAGTTGTTGGGTGTCGATGGGTGTTTACCAGCAAATACAACCCCGACGGGACAATTGCTAGGCATAAGGCTGGCTTGCCTTGTAGCAAGGTATGATTTGAGGAAAGGAAGAGTGGTATCATTGTAATAGATTATTTTTGTTCTTATTAAATTCTACACAAGTAAAAGGATGCAATGGGGGACGTGAAATAGAAGAATCTCACTCTTGATGCTTCAATATGGGAATTCCGGAAACAAACTAATGCTACAATATGGGATGTCTGTGGAACCTAAGAAAATCCTTATTTTCTACACTTTGTGCATGAGTACAAGGAAATTTCACGAGTAATGGATATTTTCCAAGTTCAGTTTCTTCTAGGTTTGTTGTAGACTGATTGGTAACATGAATTTCATTGCAGGCAAAAGGGTGTGGTCTCTGACTTAGTGGGAGGTGCCACTTTGTCAGTTGATCTAGATAATGGAAGGTCGAGGACATTGGAATTGGGAAAGCAAGGAGTCCGCCTCATTCCTCAGAAGCAAAAAAGGACGAAATTGTGATTTTACATGCACTACATTTTTGACATTGTATCATATATGGAACAGAGCATGAAACTGCTCCAAGACGCGCCATCATGCTAAAGCGCCCTTTTCCTGCTCAGATCATTATGCTCATTTACAGCTACAAGCTGTAGGTGTGGGCAGCCCTCATGGAGAGTTGCTGCCACTCCAGAGTGCAGCATTAGTCTGATTCAGCTGCAGGTGTGTGCTCCTTTTGCCTGCATTGTATCATTTGTTCACTAAACCAACATCCAGACTGCAGGGACTCCTGGTGTACTAACATGGCATGAAGCATGTCTTGCCCAATCGCAGTATTTTTCCTGCATTCGCTGGCACTGCTGACAGCTGATGTCCACATGGAACAGTGAGTTGATTGCTGATTCTTCTCGTTAGCTCTGTTTTACAGGTAGGTTTTTTGTTTTTCCTTTTTATTCTTTCCCTTAGAAAAGAAGCGTTTCTGTGTAGTCCTGGCGAGGAGAGCTGTGAATGCCGTCAGGTTTTGTAATTTATGAAACTGTGTTGTTGCATTGCAAATAAGATGAGTATTTATTCATAGTCCCTTGTCTTCTTTTCGATGTCTCTCCCTCTTTTTTGTGAAGCTTGGATGAAATCAAAGCTAGCAGATGAATTTCTATGTAAACTGAAAATTTTCTTTGAGCTTCACGAAATCATTATTGCCTCTTCAATCTCAGGAGTGTGGCTTTTGTGGGACAAGGGTGTTTGCTGAGATGGGTATTATGGTCTTCACCTTCGTATTGTGATTAAATTTTGCATACCCGGAGCTAGCAAAAAAACTTGGGAAATATCTGACACGGACCATTTACATGGCAGTGCGCATCCATCCTTGAAGTGTTCAAATATTTGATGCCCATAGTCTTTATTGTTCATGCCCGTGTCAGATGCAAACTTTGGATGTGTACTTGTGTCCTGAAATATGACCAGGGATGTAAATTTTGGTAAATTTGACTTGAACTTGACCCAATTTGATTTGAAAAGAATGGATAAAATTCAACCTTAACCTGATTGAATTCGGGTGGGTTTTATCTAAAGAAACCGTCCAAATTTGAGGATGGATATGAATCTATATCTGATGATCTACCCAAATACTTAAATATAATCTTCATTTACGTGAGATATGCAAGTTCCTCATTTTCAACTTTAATCTTTTTCATGATTTCCTTTATGATATGGGATTTTTTTTTTTGAAAGGAATTGTATATACTCTTTTTTTGTATTTTTTATATTTTTATTTTTGATATATTCTCGTTGAAGGTTCTTTTTATAATAATTTTAATGTAGATTAATAAAATTAGAATAGTTTAAATTCTTTTGTTTAGAACTTATTAAAAATAAATAATTAATAAATTTTATTATAGATTTTTCTTTTCTCAATTTTAATTTGATACGATTTGATTGTAAAATTAATTTATAAATGGATATCTAATAGATAAATAGGTATCCGGTGGGTAAATGAATATGAATATTAGTTTTCACTTTTGTATTTAATGGATAAATGTGTAGGATATAAATATAAATTTTGTAAATAGATATAGATATAGGTTTAATCAAATTTGATTTACTCATTTGCATCCCTAAATACGACCGGAGCATCCCGCCGTTTATGTCATCTGTCGTCCATTAACTTCCATATGCTCGTGACCAAACACAATTTGTTTCACTGATAACGGCCTTTGAGCTGACTCGATCGGTCCTTGCACCAGGTGAGATTTTGCTTGACTCGTTTGTCTTTTCAACGACTGTTCTGGTGTCAAAGCAAAACCTCTTAATCATGGTTTTCACATGGTTCAATGGTGCCAAGCAACCATTGAGAAAATGGTGCTTCCTAAATATGCCTGGCGTGAATTTTGTAGGCCGTTTTGGCAGCTTATTGGAAGTTTGGCATTCGCCAAAGATTTTACAAGAGAGCTCGTAATTGTTGTCCTAAACTTTTTTGACGAGCATATGCCAAGGTTATTAACTTGTGTCCATGTTGTTAGTCAATTTTTTAGGTTAAGCTTATGACCTGGGTTAGCTAACATGTGTTAGTATCTTTACAATAGCGATTAACCTCTATTTTTATTTGTCTAAGAAGGGAGGTTAACTCTTATTTACGTTTATTAAATAGAGGTTAGGAATGGAAGTTATCTTGTCATGAGATAATGATATGTTTATTTGGATATAAGAGTTACCAAGAGGGTTAAGTTGACAAAAGATAACTCTACCTTTAAAATGATAGGTAATTTAGTTGATGTCGTTCCTTATATTAAATAATTATAATCGTGACGCATTGCATATTATTTCAATTGATTGCATTAATGATATTGTAAGTACGTGTACCTATTATGCAGCCAAATCCTTTATCCTCCCATAGTTATATGAAATCTTAGTTTGAATAGATAATATTTTTTTATAAATAAAATTCCACCTTATTAGAAATAGATTTATTTCCACCATGGTTCATGTAAATCATTTGCCGTTATGGTTGCCTTGCACCATCTTTATACGCATATCACAATGTAACGTTCAAAAAGATATCATAAAGTCACATAGACATGAAATCGATTTTAAAAGTTTTTTAATACACTTGCACAGGAATCGATCTCAAATTACATACTAGTAACACAATTTTAAAGTCTTATAAACATCCTGTTTATACGGGAATTCTCTATTACATAAAATCTCCTAGGTCAAAATACATTTTATTTCTCTTTTATTCCCAACCAAATCCTATAGTATTTACCTCTGGAAAAAAAATAAAAATAAGGAAATTAATAATATTAGCTAACTGAGAAATTGAATAGGAAATCACAGTAGTGGAACTCATGCACAGAGAAATCAACCTCACATCAAATAATAAATTAACCAGACGAGCATTTTTACCTTCCTCGTGCAGAAAGTAGAGAATGGGGTAAGGGGCAAAGGACACGGGCAATTGCGGTGAGCTAAGATGGGTTAAGTTGCGGTAAATCTCAACCTACCTTGCATCACTGGTTAAGCAAACGCAGGTTTGCAGTTCAAGAAAGGGTCAGGTTGACTCCCAAAATAAATGGGGCATACCATCCAAAATCAGGGGTTATCCCGGGCTGTAAAACTAGGCGTCACGGTTTGCGGATTTAATATTTTTGGAATAGAAGATAGGAGGACCAATTCTGCATGTCTTGGATACTTGAGCTATAAAAGCAGGATAAGCCTCTCTTCTCAGAGAGATTTTCTTGGAACAAACAGTGGGACAGAGATGTTACACACTACTGCTTTGGACCTCATCTGGAAAGTTATTTTTGTACAGGGTTCCTGTGAGAATATTTTTAATGCAGGTGTCTATAGGCTTAGAAAGTGGCATGAGATTACACTAGTATAAACTATTGTTCTTTCTTAATCCTTTAAAATTGAGCACTTTTTCATTGAACACTGGGGATGCGTTAGGAGAAGAATTATTAGAAGGAATGGAAGATGAAGAGGAAGGTTGTGGTCTACTTTGGGAATGAGTAATAGCCAGCATGGAGAGAGCAGGGGAGGAACAGAGGACAAGAAGGAAGAACAGAGGAAGAGAAAAGAGAGTTTGGAAGGGGTTCAGCCATTCAACAACCTTCCCCACTGATCATCTTATTACTATTTATACAGGAGTGGTATTCAACTGCAATAACTGGTATCACAGAGGCAGTTACCACAGTTATTGTTCAACTACCATGCTTTACAAATTCCCTCCCCTTAAGGAACCTTGACCTCAAGGTTGAAGTCAGGATACTTCTATTGAAAGATGGTATAATCGATCCATGTGGCTTCTTCCACCGGTTGCCTGACCCAATGGATCAACAATTGAGTTACTGCAACATTGTTCCTCTCGACCATCCTTCTTCCCAACAACCGGTGTGGTTGAGGGTCTTCTTCGAGATTTTCTGGCAGGAGCTGACTGTGTACTGGATGTGTCCCATGGCACAATTTCAGCTGCGATATATGGAATGTGTTATGTATTTTTTAGTTTGGAGGAAGTTGGAGGCGATATGCTACCTCTCCAATTCGTGCAATTACTTGATATGGGCCAAAATATCGTGCTGCTAGCTTAAAATATAATCATTGTATTACGAAGTTTTGATGAAAGGGCTGAAGCTTCAAATAGACCCAATCACCAACTTGGAATGTCCTCTCACTGTGCTTTTTATCAGCCTGGATCTTCATTCGTTGTTGTGCCTTTTGGAGATGGCTTGTAAGTTCCTTTAAAATTTGGTCCCAGCTGCAAAGCGAAATGGCAACTTCTAGTGTTGACGAAGTACCTGTGACATAAGTGATTATTGTTGGCGATGCACGACCATACACAATCTCAAATGGTGTCATCTGAGTTGAAGATTGTATGTTTGTATTATAAGAATATTCTGCCCAAGGAAGCCAATGGACCCACTCATGTTCTTGCTGATAGCAAAAGCATCTCAAATAGGTTTCCAAGCATTTATTCAAAGCCTCATACTGACCATCCATTTGAGGATGATAACAACTCATTTTCAATTTAGTAGCTTGCATATCAAATAGCTCTTGCCAGAATATACTCAAAAATATAGCTTCTCCATATGAAATAATAGAAGAAGGAATCCCATGTAAATGGACTATTTCATGAATCAATATAACTGCAACATCCTGAGCTGTATATGGATGCTTTAAGGTATGAATGACCATACTTGGATAGGCGATCAATGACATCTAATATCACAGATTTATTTTGTGAAAGGGGAAGTCCTTCAATAAAATCCATTGCAATATCTTCTCATATATGACCAGGAATAGGCAAAGGCTGTAAGAGGCCAGCAGGAGCTTGCGTAGTGGCCCTATAACGTTGACATACATCACAATTTTTTATATAAGTCTTGATAGTGGAAGACGTTCCTTTCCAATAAAAATTCTATTTAAGCCTATGAAGAGTTTTATGATAGCCTGAATGTCCCCCTTCGAAACAATCATGTACAAAATATAGAGCCTTGGGAACAAAAATAGAATCCGAGGAAAGGAAAATGCGATTCTTATATCACGGGAAGCCTTGACGAAACTGAAATTTGTCACGAGGAAGTAGACCGTCATTCCATTGTTGCACCCATTGAATTAAATTCTGATCAGTAATATAGGAATCTTGCACATCATCGAGCCATTGAAATACAGGTTTTGAAATGGCATTTATACTTTTATATTCTTCTAACCGAGAAAGAGCATTTGTAGCTTGATTGTGTTTTCCCTCTTTATACTCCAATTGAAAATTGAGATCCATAAGTCGAATGAGACATTTGTGTTGTGCTGGAGTATTTGCTTTTTGCTGAAGTAAATGGCAAACGCTTTGATGGCCAGTACGAAGAATAAAATGTCCTCCCATAAGATAATGCCTCCACTTCTCTACTGCAAAGAGGATCGCATGGAGCTCCTTTTCATAGGTGGACCAAGCTCGTTGTTGTGGTGAGAATGCCTTACTAATATATGCAATTGGTCTACCCTGTTGTGGTAAAACAACCCCCATTCGAAATCCACTCGCATCACATTCTATCATAAATGGCATTGAAAAATCAGGTAAAGCTAGGATAGGATTAGATATGAGAGCATCTTTCAATGTACTGAATGCCTACTGAGCTTTATTATTCCATGCAAAAGAATCCTTCTTCAAAAGTTCAGTTAATGGGGTAGGAATAATTCCAAAGTTCTTAATAAACTTACGGTAATATCCAGCTAGGCCAAGAAATCCCCTTAAAGCTTTTACAAAATTAGATACTAGCCACGAAGCGACTGAATGAATTTTATCAAGTTCACCATAGAAACACCCTCACGGGAAATGACATGGCCTAAATAGGTAACTGCAGTAGCTGCAAATGTGCACTTGGACTGCTTTAAAAATAATGAGTTGTGTCTCAAGACTTTAAAAACTTTAGTCAAATGCTTAAGATGCAACTCAAAAGAACAACTGTAAATCAGAATATCAACAAAAAATACCACGACAAACTTCTGAAGAAATGACTTGAAGATGGAATTCATCAAATGTTGAAATGTAGAAGGAGCATTAGTAAGTCCAAATGGCATGACCAAATACTCATAATGGCCCTCATGTGTTCGAAAAGCTGTCTTATAAATGTCATCTTCATAAACTCAGATATGATGGTAACCAGAGCGAAGATTGAGCTTGGAAAAGAACAAGGAACCCACGAGTTCATCCAACAAATCATCGACTAATGGTATAGGGAATTTATCCTTTATGGTAATGGAATTTAATTCCCTATAGTCAATGCACATACGCCATGATCCATCAGCCTTTTTGACTAAAAGAACAGGAGCTGCAAATGAACTACTACCTGGCCTAATCAAACCATCTTTAAGCATATCTCGAATTTGCTGCTCAATTATCTGCTTTTGTAAAGGAGAATGACGGTAAGGTGGCTTGGAAATTGCTTGTGTACCATCAATTAAAGGAATGCGGTGATCATGGGCTCGGTTTGGTGGCAACCCATGTGGAATTTGGAAAATATCATCATATTGTGCAAGAAGATCAAGCAATTCTGGAGGTTGGGTAATATGTGATGGAGAAGTACCTAATTGAACTTCAATAGATAAAACTTGGAACATGAATGCAGTCTTGGCTGACGTCAATTCTTTAGAGAGAGCCTTTGTGCCAACAATACAAAGTTCTTTTGGCTGAATACCATGGAGGGAATGCTTGCGCCCATTAACTGTAAAATTCATGAAAAGCTTCTCAAAATTCCATTCTATTGTGCCTAATTGCTTCAACCATTCAGTACCAAGCACCACATCACAGCCCCCCAAGGATAAGACGTAAAAGTTTAGCGACATGTGAAGGTCTTTGAGCTGAATATGAATGCCTTGGCATCTCCTTGAACTAGTGACCATATGTCCATCAGCAACCATAACTTGTGATATAGAAGAATCGGTAATTTTTAGATCAAATTTGGATACCATTCTTGGATCTAAAAAATTATTTGAACTCCCTGAATCAATCAATACAGTGGTGACAATACCCTGAATATTGCCTTCAACTCGCATTGTAGAATTACTGACCGTACCATTTATAGCCTGGGATGATATCTCTGGCAGCTGCTGATTATTATCTATTGCATCAGTGGGTAGATTTTAAAATAAAATATCATGTTGGGATTCAGGCACCAAATGAATTATATACCAGGCTTTACATTTGTGGTCCCTGGATCATTTGTCACCACATTGGAAACACAACCCTTTCTAGACCCTCTCCTCATATTGAGATGGTGTTAATTTTTTTAATTGGTGTTTAGGTGCAGGCAACAAGGGCTTAGCTGGCATGGATAACAAACCCCTCTGAACATCTATGGGCTTACAAGGTTTCCTTTGCAATTGCAATTTAGCATCGTGGATCCTTGCAAGCTCAATTGCTTGTAACAAGGAAGATGGCCTAAAAGAGCGAACCTCACATGCCAAATCATCTCTCAAACCGCTAATAAAAGTGCCCAACATATGATTTTCAGGAACACCTTTTATTTTGTTTGATAACCTCTCAAATTCTTTTACAAAATCAGTAACTACTCAAAGCACCTTGGGGATCTTCGAGAATGTCAGGTGTAAATTGTGCCAAAAGTGCAGAAACAAAGGAATCCCAATGTAAATCACCTTTGGTGCTGGTATACCACCAATACCACTGTAAAGCATCGCCATTTAGATGGAAAGAAGCAAGGGGCAATTTCTGAGGTGTAGGAATGTTATAAAATGCAAAATATTGCTCGGCTTTATACTTCCAAGGCATAGGATCAGAAGAACCATCATAATTTGGAATGTCTAACCTCGTCCCTTTTACTTGCAACAAAGAACCTGGCTTCGGCAATGGTTTAGGATTTTCACGGCTAGAAGAACAGGAAGGAACATCCTTCATCTGCTGCTGAATTTCAGAACAAAGCTCCCTCCGAAGTTGGTCGATGGCGTGGTCGACTGTATCTGAGAAAAACTTGTGCATAGCCTCAATCTCCTCAGGCAACATGGTAGTGAAGGGGCCTGAGGTCGGCTCAGACACTAATTTGTTAGGAAGAGAATTATTAGATGGAATGGAAGAAGAAGAGGAAGGTTGTGCTCTACTCTGGGAACGAGTAATAGCCAGCGTGGAGAGAGCAGGGGAAGAACAGAGGGAGAGAAAAGAGAGTCTGGAAGGGGTTCAGCCATTCAACAACCTTACTCACTGATCATCTTATTACTATTTATCCGAGAGTAGTATTCAATTGCAATAACTGCTATCACAGAGGCAGTTACCACAGTTATAGTTCAACTACCATTCTTTGCAGGAAGGGGATGGGGATGTCAGAATTATAATTTGTTTTGCCATATTGTTTATGTGTCTAAAGCGGAGTGTGTCGGATCTCAAACAGCGCTTACGCGTATTCATATATACAGGAAGAATTAATGTTTGCACAACACAACATGTTTCGCAGATGCATTACATATTAAAGCCACACACACACACACACACACACACATATATATATATATATATATATATTGCTCCAAAGGGGCACTTGAGAGGAGGTTCACCCGCAAGGAACTGGAATGCTTCTGCTGGACTTGATCAATTTGGCATGGTGGCAGAAGCTCTTGGTTCTGAGACCTCCTCGGCCAAACAACTCGATGCCCTGCACCACAAGCCCATGGCACGCCACACTCTTACTACAGTCAAATCTGATCGCCACTTGTGTCGCACTGGTGCCTTTGATGTTCCTGTACTTAACATTGCTCACCTCCACTGCCGACTCCTGACTCAAAATCAAGGTTAAAATTAAGGAAGGATGATTAGGGGTAATTAGCCGCACTCTGTCATTAATTATTTACGTACGTACGTGTTCATGTGCTTGCAGAAATTAATGTCGATACCTGCTGATGGCATGGGCTTTTGGAGTCGCAATAGTTTTGGTCGATGATTATGGGGTTCATCACGTTGTGCATTTGGATGTTTTGAAATGTGATGTTCCTTGCATACCCTCGGCCACCCTGCCAGGTCCCATGTCAATTTTATATATATATATATATAGGCTGATTTGTCGAATGAAGAAGAAGAAAAACATATCCAATTAATTAATGGCTAATTAATTAATTTAATTCATTGGCAATATTGCCACACATGCATTGCATGCATTTTCGGCTAGTTTATCGGAAAAGGGGAATTAATTAAGGAATCTTCTACCGACTTCCATCGGCAACTATAGATATATAGGACACAAACATACATAATTTTGTACTTGGGTGATCCCCTCATGTTCACTCTATACGGGACTAAGAAGAAGGAGGTCGTGTACGTACGTCGACGGGGATGCATTTTAATCTAAACGCACATATATAACGATTAATATCCATGAAATATCATATTGTTATATCACCATGCATGATACCATTAATTAATTTGGCTATATATATATATTAGGGTAGAAAGTGGTGTTTTGTAATTAAATGCTTCTTGGCCCTTTTTCCTTTCATCTTTTCTGCTCAAAGATGTGTTGTAGCTATATGTAGGCTCATCACCTGCCAAGTCTTGATTCTGACCCCATTGCTGGTGCCATTCAATCTAACGCCGTCCACCACCACGTCAGATACATGGTCCTCTGCATCGTTCGCTCCTAAGCTTCCAACACTAAAAGGAAAAAGATTCAAAATACCAAATTAAGATCGATACAAGATTGCTTGTTGGATTTACGATCATTCATAACGCTCTGAAATTTGGTGGGAGTTGTAGGAAGGGGGTCAAGCACTGGGGGTATTGGATTAACCGGTGCTTTTTGTAATTTGCACCGAAATATTACGCTAAAAAATGTGCCTACTGAAATACATGCCTCAAGTTCTACCCGTAATTCTCATTCATACCATAGAAACTAGAAAGATGCATGACATGTACATTCTGAAACTAACCTGATGCCATGGCCCGGACCGCAAGTAATGTTGTTAACAAGAATGCCATGTGATCCCCCGACTATTGAGATGCAGTCATCGCCTTCACCAGTTAAATGTTTGCACAAATTAGTTTACAAGATCCATGAACAACCACACACCTTAATTTCAACGTTAGCCAAAGAACACACACACACACACACACACACACACACACATATCGAATACTAATTACATCTATACCCACTTTTGTTTTAACTTCCCTACGTAATACATATCCTAAAATTATCGCTAACTGCATACGGGTTTTAACAAAAAAAATTAAATGTATGGCATCCTATACCGGAAAAGGGGTGGAGATCGAGAGAGGGAAAGGGAGGTGTGATGATGGGGATCGGGCGGGGGGACCACGTGGGTAAAATTAATTTCTTATTATTGAATTTACATTTATATTCTTGAGTACTATCTTTTTTCATGTAAGTTTCATATCTCAAGGAACATTCTAAAAACTTTTCCAGACCAATTGTATGAAGATCCCAGGGGAGAGGGCGCACCCCCCCCAACCAACATGTGAACATATCTAACAAATTAAACCACACATCTAGATAAGGTGTAACGGTACTATAGAATGAAATTATGTACATACATAGCTTATTAACTTAACGAGGATGGCTTTAGAATCATTTGTCATTCACATGCAATCTTGACTTCTTATTATTTTCAAAGAAATCCCAGAAAACCTATCCAATGTTTACCTTAAGTCTTTTGTTTGGATATTATGACCAATGTGATAAAATTTTACTTAAAGGGAGAAAAAAAATTCATTCAAGCTCCTTTTCCACATGTTGAGTATGTGAAAAATCACTCTTTGAGTTCAATTCCCCATCAACTTTGACAATGGAAGGACATTGATGTGGACATGACAAGTTTTTAGGGATATCTTTGTAAATATACTATGCTAAGTAATTGGCCAAAAGTCCCCTTCCGGGCTCCCTCCCAGCTTCGTGCAGGTTTTAGATAGGGAATATGATTAGGCATCTCTAGGGCCAGATTGTTTAAAGAAATAAAGTAAACTTCCTGCGTTAGGGTTGTTAAAACTTGGAAGAAAGTTATATCTATTTAGATCTACTTAAGTAGATATAAAATTATTTCAAGGAACTTTTGAAATAACTGTATTTAGTTATTTTTTTTTTCAAATATGAAACACCAACCCTCTATCATTGCTCAAGGCCAAAGTTTGACCCGAACAAAAGGTACATATTCTTTTATTTATTCGATAGAAATGCTAATTTCATATATAATTTCTTAAATTCTCATTCCTTGAACTAAGTAGGCCCTAGAAGAATCCACATACATTTTTTGTTGTAGCAAAGTGTGGAATCCGAAGATGAATTATTGGTGCAATGGTGTATGTATATACCAAAATTTGCAAATATGAAAGGCATTTAGATTTTTCCATCCTTTTAGGATATTGTTATTTAAGTTCATCTTATTGCTTATATTGAGCTGGGTGTAAATTCAATTCTAATCAAGAGAAAATTATATTGAGAACTTTGGAGTTGGATCCAATGGATCCGAATCAATAATACAAAATGTTATATCCAAATTAATTCTCAACTAATTAATAATTCCAAACTCTTACTTTGACATCTTGATTTTATTTTTAAGGTTTTATATATGATGTGTGCTAGATGTTAAATAATACCATGTCAAAGTTCGGAAAAAAAAAAACAGAGATTTCATTGTATTACAAGGGTGAGAATTGGTTACTATTTTGGCTTAAACATTTTTAGATGGTTGTCTCGGTTTCAGTTAGCCCCATGTAAACAAGTTGCGTGTGAATGTTAGTTTCTTGCTTGCATGCACTTCGACATAGGTCGTCACAGCATATGTATATCAAATCTAATTGGCATGATCTTATCACTTCAACCTGCAGATCTATACATCATTACCATAAAATTGGTAAGCATAGATCGATCTGTTGGAAGTTGGAACCTGTTCTAATGGTGCAGTTGGAAACATGCATGTTCTTGGTTCCAGCGACGTGGATCCCATCTGTGTTTGGGCTCTCTTGTGGTGCAATGATGGAAAGATTAGATATCTTCACGTCGCTGCATTGCTCAACAGAAACGTGGATTTGTTGGCTATCTTTTATCCTCAGGTCCTCGATCCTCACGTCTCCACATGAGTAGAAGGTCAAAGCCTACATATATACACATATTGAAACAATATCCCAATTAAAACGTTAGTACGTGTATGTATATATATACACTAACGATTTCCTTGGTACAAATCTAGTATTAATCCAATGCTCTTAATCTTGGCTTACCGTAGGTGCAACACCGCATGCCTGCAATAAACGAACAAAGGGAACCTTTAGAGATCACTTGCAACAGTTACATAGTTCTACGAGTGTATAATTTATACACACATATGCGATCGAGTTTGCATGTATGCGTGTTAATTTTTTACCTTTCGTGGAAACATATATGTGATGTATGCTTGTAAGTATATGTATTAATTGTGTCTAACATTCACGTAGATAAATATATATATGTACATACACACCCATATTTCTAAGTATCCCGAACACATGGAACTCCACGTGTATTTAGGATCATTTATTCTATACTTGCATTTTTTGCAATAGTTGAAAACTGTTGCTAAAAGACCTGAAACCGTTGTCATCACAAATGTAATATTACTAAAAAATGCTTAACATATTGCCATTTTCGAAAGTTGATATTAATGTTAACAACAGGAAAAAGGGGCTCGGAGCCAATTATCAGGTTTGATTGAGTATGTAATTACACGAGTCTTGTTGATCTTGCATGAGTCCTTCCACCAAGAGTTCCCATTGCCATAGATAGCGCCACCACCTTGGATGTGGAGGTGTCTAATGTTGCGAAACATGATCCAGTGCCTGTTGTCTGTTCCATGCCAAGCTGATCTATCCTTGGGAGCCAATATCATGCCCTGAACCTAAAATTTCAGGTGGCATCATTTGAAATCGGCTCTTCGCTAGCTAATATACATACACTTAAATATATATACATACATGCAGAACTGGTAAATGTACGTATGCACGTACATAATTAATTACCTTCACTATAATGGTAGATTTGCATGGTCCCGAGAAGGTGATTGGCTTGAGGAGGAATTTGTTCTTCCTGGGGACCAGGAGAACAACCGGACCATGTTGCAAAGAACAAGCTTTCTTCCACGCCCTCCTGAATGCCTATGTTTAATTAATAAGCATTAGTGCATTAATAATGAAGATCACGGTATATATACTAAGAATGTTACAGCGTTTGGTTGCAGGATTAATCCCACGTACGGTATCCTCGGGACAACATCGGGCCTTTGCATGAGGGATTGCAACTCGAGTCATTTCTTCATGAATAGTCCAGCTCAAAATTGGAGTTAAGAGTGCTCCAGAATACATAATTAAGTGGTTCGTATATAGGACATCCAACTCTCATGATACATATCCTCCCAACCAAAGCAGAATATATATCTCATCCTTTTCTGGAATATCACTACTATTGCAACCGGTGAATTAATTATCCCAAGATAAAACCGTCCATGTTAATTAATTAGTTAATTAGGTACATCTAATGATGTAGGAATAGAATTGGTGTAAGTGCAATTCTGCTTCCTTCCTTCCATTATGCACCCACGATATATAAAATGCCAACAATTAAGAGCTAGGAGACGAAGAGATGTATATACCCTACTTATACAATTAAACACAAAGTCATATGAAAGGACGGATATCGTCCAACTTATCCTTTATTCCTTCCATCTATTACTTATCCTATATAGCATGCAACCAAACTATACCTGGAAGGATATATACTAAAAGTTGAACCAAGCCTTAATTCGATAGAATTAATTAGTTACATGTATATATACATACCTGGGTGGCATCTGATCCATCTCCTCTAACACCAAAGCCCATCACATCCACCACCTTCTTGTAACGATGTGAGGTGCCACCACACCTTCTTCCTTCGAGATGGATCTCATGAAACGCGTACACTCCATCGTTAGGAGCATAAGAGGGTGCTCCATCAAAGAAACCACCGTCTTCTACGAAGGCTTCACCACTGTAAGAGGAGAATACTGCGGGAAGAAACAATATTAGAGGAACAAAAAGGGTAATTAGGAGGTTTCTTAGCTTCATCACGGTTTGCAATTAATTGTCTTCGGCAGGTGATCGGGTGTAGCAATTAGATTGTGTAGATGGAGAAAGATGACGAGTAGGGTAGTGATCAGGACGTGACCATGACCGACGATCACCTTCATGTATATATAATTCGATTGCAGGCATTGCTTGCTTGCAAAGGGAGAAGTGGACTTGCCTACCCAACCTAAAAGAGTGGTGTGCTACGGTTCTCCTCGTTTCTTCTCCATGATTCCATGGTATGGGCATGGGGGATGCAGGAGACTTGGAAGGAAGGGTTAGTTGGGTTGATGACAAATCGGCAACCAACCTCATACTTACCATACTTCCTTCCCCCACCTTAATTATCATTGTGTGTGAAATATGGGAGATATAAATAAATAAATAAATAAATAATATATACATAGGGTAGGAATGTGCAACTTAATTATTCTTAAGTTATATGCAATTTAGGTATATTTTAAAATGAAAATTTAAAGATTAAAATTATTTAGTAAAAAAATAAAATATGTAAAATTTCATTAATACTTAAGTCGTCAAAATTAAGTTCCATTATATAGACAGTAAGAATATTAGATTAACTTAAAATTTTATATATAATATATTTATATAAAGTGATTTTAATATCTAAATTTTCACTTTTCAATATTATTATAGTGAAAGATATTAATTAAGTTTTATTTAAATTATGTGTAGGTAAATTCCATGCTCGATCCTTTAGATATGATCTTGCATGGCTAGTGGAGGTAAGGAATTGTGATTTTTTTTTCTTTTGCTCATGTAAGGTTATTTGTTTTCATTGTTTGGAAGTAATATACTAAGGCTGTGGTTGGAAATAATATGTATGTCAATCCATTGTGAATCTTGGAGGCCGTGTTTGCCTGAAGTGTACAGAAGTCGCGTGTGGGGCGTTTGTGTAATGTATACCTTTTATTGGGAAACAAATTAATTCCAAGATAGATAGACTAGGATTTATATGCGTGAATATTATTTTCGATCATGGGCATACAACAATCTGACCTCACCGACGATGTCACAAGTTTGCAGTGCTAATTATCACGTGAATGTGCTTTAAACAAAACGTGGTATGCTAAATTTGTTTGCGATAAAGACCAGTGAATAAGTGCTCGTGTTTCGTAACGGGAAAAGCTTTCCACTTTATCATATGTCACATGTCTAGATACATTAAGTTGATGTTTCGTGAGGGAAATAGTTTATGGAATAAATAGAAGAATAGGAAATGAGTAGAATAAAATGTTAGGATAAGTGAGTTTTGGTGTTAAGTAATCATATGAAAAAAATTAGTAGAATGAAGTAGAGTTATTCTGATTGAGGTGTTTGATTAGTGGAATAAGTAGTGATTTTGGTTGTTATATGGTATTGAAAAAGTGGTAATGGTTGATTTTACCTTTATTACTGTCGTTATTAAAGCATGCACTTTTTAACACGAAATGTGTATTTTACTATAAGATTGGTATTGGGGTGACTGATTATATGTTGTACATCAACAAATATTAGATGGTGGATGAAATATACGGTTGTACTTGAATATGTGTGGTTAATTACTAAAGCGTAGTTCCGTATATAGTGAAATTGTAGTACTGAATAAAGATATATTGAACTTCCTACGAACAAATTCATTACATTAAATCCCTCACATGGACTACTTTTGCACTCATGTCCCCATGGCATAAAAATAAAATTAAGTTCACTTGTATGTTACTTTAGTATAATGAAGTTGGATCCGTAGATTATCCTCAGGGAAAGTGTTATGCATGAAAAAAATTAGTAGGCTCTCAACTGGCATCAGCGAAAGATCCCCTCTAAAAAAATAATTTAGATTGATGCCATGAAACTTCAAGACATAAAGAAACCCATCTTAGACATTGTAATAATTAAATATAAAAATTTATTAACCTTGAAATAGGGAGCATATGTTCTACTTGAATCTTATGCAACGACATGAAATATACAATAGATTGATATAAGAAGGAAAGTTTTACAAAGTTACAAATTGTTGTGACTAGAATTCTAATTGGTTTGAACCAATACAGATAAACCATAATTCAACAAATATAGATAGAAGAGAGGACCTCTTCACCCTTTACTCCCCTACTCTCTTGACCTAACCTTAGTGCTTGCCATCGACCCTGATCAAGGTGGCCGATCGGGCCTCCTCCTTCTGGATCTTCCTCCCCCTCTCTTCGGACCATTCCTTCTTTGTCGATCGGATTTTCTCCTTGCCATGTGCCTTCCTTTCGCTGCTCGTGGCAGTCGATCATTGTTCACAGTCATGGCAGTCGACGGAGCGTGCTGCGGTCGCGTGGTCGTGATGGCCTCAGTTTGAGTGGCTAAGACTGTCCACAATCAAGCAGTTGTGGCGTGCGATCGCATCTTCGGTTCGTGGTCATGGTCGTGGCAGTCTCTAGTCCGATTGCGGTCGTGGCATGCTCACTTGATTGGCATCGGTGGTTGTGGGGGCCATTGTGTGGTTGTGGGGGCCAGTCGGCCTTGTCGTGTGTCGTAGCAGGTTGTGAGGGTCGATCGGTGTGGCTGGATCCACTTGAGGGAGTTGGTTTTGTCCTTTTTTTTTGTATTTTTAGTTTTGTTGTTGGGACATGTGTGACCCTGTGTCCACTACGATCGAGATTTCTGGCGTGATTGGATACCGATTAATTCGGTCTTCTCATTAGCACGGTTCTCCTAAATTTCATCTCGGTGGCGTTGCCGTATCAACGAGCGTGGGGTTACTTCTCCTTTAAGTCTTGGAGGAGTCCGACTGGATTCCTTACACTGGATGCTTTCTTTTTTATTTTTCTTTTGTTTCTTGTCTTCTTGTTTTTGTTGTTTTGGTTGTTTCCCCGTTTCTATGAGGCGTTACCTTTCCCTTTTGAGGGTGTTAAGCTTCTCCTTCCCTCCTTTCCTCCTTGGGGGTTCCCATTTTGATGAAATGTTTATTCCTATAAGAAAAAAAAAAAAACAAATATAGATAGAAAGTTCACCGAATCCAACACAGAATCAAGGGGTCCAATATAGGAGTAAAATCCACCAGACCAAGAACAATAGTATTACATATCAACTGATGGTGGATCCTCTAATGTAAAGATGATTTCGAAATTAACCCATCAAAATATATTACTTTGGGAGTTGCTCCATACGTATTCCACGCTTAAGTAGCTATCTAGATGACTATTTTATTTCATAATATTGAATTGGATGCTTCAATTGCAAACCACTTACACATGGCGTTGACCTTTTTTAATATTTTAATCAAAATTTGTGTACATCATAAGATTCAAGGATAGGAGATAAGGCGAGTTGCTTAAATACTTTAACATTAGCATAATCCAGAAAAATCTTTTTGATAAGCATTTAGAAGTTTACACCTAAATTGTCATTGACCCGTGCTTACATGTGGATTCTTTTCTCCTTATAAATCCTCCAAATAGTAGTTGGTATAAATAGTAGATACATGACTCTTAAGTCTAAAGTTTTAAAGTGCACTAGCAAGTGATAGGACCCTAAGGTATTCTATTTGCAAGGGAGAAAGGCCTCAATTAATCGCTCCACACTTTTCTTCCAAATAATCTCTTTCCATCATTCTTTCTCTCTTATTTGATCTGAAATACTGCAATTTCAAGTTTCTTCCATCATACCCCAGGTCAATATTCCCCCATTCATTCACATGATTTTCACAAATGACAACATATCATATGCATGGTAGCCTATGAAATTACAAAACAGGAGACATTAGATTGATGAAAAAATAAGAGATACAAATGCATAAATGGCTTGAATTCTTTAGGTTATTTGAGAAAGAAACGAGAGCTACTGTCATTTTGGGAATAAAATCATGACTACAGGACCTCTTTATGCTTCAAATACAATTATTTTGGACCTTCTTATTTGTTAAATTTCAAAGTTGAAAACCCTACTTAAATTACAAAAAAAGAGAAGCAAGTTACCAAAAAAACATACACCACTCAGTATGTGTAACGACCTGATTCTCGAATCCTTACGAGACACGAGAATCGGACCGACTCGATTGATCCCAAGACTTAGTCGTCCAACGAGAAAGTAACCAAAAGAGCAGTAAAATAAACCACATTCACCATGTATATAACTAGCAGTAACAAAATACAGCAGTAAAGAAAAGAAATACTACAGTATACGCCACCACAACAGTAGAGAATTAAACAAGTACATAAACATGAAGTTTACAATGAAAAGAGTACAGGGGTAACATAAACTACTCACTACAACGGAAAGAAAAGTACAGTGGGTACTACAAGTAATACTACTGGGCTCTACTAGGCCCAGCGCCCTCTGCAGCCGCCGACTCTGGCTGCTCAACACCTGGTCCTGAAAAGGTAACAAGGGTGACACATCAGCGAAACACTGAGTAGAGTGGCAACTAAAAGCTAAAAGAAACAATACGGTGGACAGTAGCTGTTATATTTATTATTTCTTACTTTCATTTTTCCATTTATTCATTATTGAATTATTTCTCAGATCTTTCTCTTGATCTCGAATGTTCCTCGTGGGAACGATCTTGATTGCAGTCTTTTCTGAAAAGTAGAAGTAACACGTGGTGCTCTCCTGGCCGGGAGAGTCCCCCATGGTGGTTCTACCCTTAGTCAACCACCCCAAGGTCGCCGACAGACGTAACGGTGACTACGGCACGCGCGATAAACGCATGGGTAGCTACCGCGCACTGGCACGCGGTCAGTTGTTTCCGTTAACGGGTGCGCCCAAAGCACAACACGGAACCAGTATAGGACAGAGCTCTCTCAATAACAGCAGTCCAGCCCCTCCACAGTAACCAAACAGGGGTCTTGCCCCTCCACAGTTCGCGCACCCTCGCCTGACTACCCTGGTTTGCCCAGTGGGCCTAACAAGTCGGTGTAGGAGGGCTAGCAGAACCCCGGGGCCCATGGGGTAGCTAGTGCTCTCCCTACACTAGTAGCTCTCCTCGGTACTTTGTACACGAGGACCAAAAGTCGGTACAAAGTGGCCAGACCTAACCTCGGGTCCCTGGGGCAGCTAGCTCCGCTCTGCACTAAACAGGGGGACAGTTGCTCTCCTTACTACTCCGTACTCAAGGGCCAGCTCACTTCCCCAATTCTATTCCATTCACTTTCCAGGAGTTCTACTCCTAATTCCCCGTAGGGTTCATGCTTTTTTAACTCAACCAATTTAGGTTTCACCGTTCCAGCTTTATATCCATATAACCCATGTTCTAAACCGTAATTATTCATTCATAAACAGGCAGCTGTTAACTAATTTACAGGCAGTTATCATTTCCTTTTTACTTTTCCAAGACTGCAATGTTTATATATTTAACTAGTTTTCCAGTCCTAGGATTCATGCCATACCCTAGGATCTATCATTCAATCTAGTTTTCCAGTCCTAGGATTCATACAATACCCTACGATCTATCATTCAATCTAATTTTTCAACCCTATGGTTCATGCAATGCCCTACACTCTATTAATTATTTCACAATTGCATAATTTTTTATAAATAATTGAAAAAACCACTCTACCCGCAAGATCAGGAGTATTGGGGGCGTGATCGGCAATCCCATGCGCCTCCGCAACCCCCAGAGCTGCAACGGAACGGGATCCTAACACAAGGATCAACATAAGAGGTTACTTAGAATAGTATATAATTACTGTAAATAGGTAGAGGAAATAAATCTGAGAAGAACGAAACTTGAAATGGGGAAAACGGACTCCGAACGGATCCTAAACTGGTCAAAAACGACGAGTCTGCCCAAAATCAGACGTCTGGAACTTCTTCCAGACATCTTAAAAGGTAGCTCAGGTCATACCTTATTCTGCGCAGTCCTTCGGACGTCCAGGAGCCCGTTGGACCGTCTGAACTTAGTTTCCAGACGTCCGATTGTCACCCCGGATGTCTGGAGGCCCTTTCCGTCGTCTGGTGTTGTGCCGAGACGTTTGATCTATGTGGGATGGCGAGCCCTCGCGCCCTCCCGAACCAATCCTGCACACACACACGCCCGCTCTCATCTCGAAGAGGTGCAGAAGAACTCGGCGGAACGGCTGCATGGCCGTACATGTGAAAGGAGAGGATAACAAATATTGTACCTGTCAGATGTCTGGACCTTCCTCCAGACGTCTGATTCTGGAAAATTTTCCCAGAATCAGGACCCTTTTCGCTCTCCGCCCGCAGCGCACGGCCGTGCCGCACCACGTCCGCCTGCTGCCTGAGCTGCAGCAGCTCCTCCGCGGCACCCCACGCTCGCTGCTCTCCTGCTGGCCAGCTCTAGCTGCCCCGGCAAGCTTGCACCCTCGCAGTCGAGCTCCTTCTTCCTCTCGCAACAGCTCCTCCCCACACACCCGTAGCAGTCGGTGCTGCCTCTCTCGCCCGCGCTCTCTCTCTCGCTGACAGGGAGAAGAAGAAGAAGAAGGCGGTGGAGTGAGGGTGAGGGAGAGGGAGGCGCTATTTGAAGGCAGCGCGGGGAGAGGGAAAAGAGGAAGGCGGCATCTGCAGGGAGGGAGAGGAAAGAGAAGGGCGGCGGGTTCAGTCTACGCGCGCATGTGCGCTGACGCGAACCCGTATGCCGAAAAAATTTAATTCCAGACGTCTGGAAAGGCTTCCAGACGTCTTAAACGACTCTTGATGCCCTGGTCGTAACAGTATGTGCAGGGGACTTACCTCCTAAACATGCATATGCTCAACTTCTTGTGGTGGTGCTTAGTTGGTGGAGAAGGACGCAACCCTTCATAGTTTGGTCACCTACAACACCAAACTCAAACTAACTTCACAATGTTACCTATAGGTACACTATATGGAAAGAAGACTCCTTACCCTCTCCTTCCTCCTCCTCGATGAAGATTATCAAGATAAGAAGGTAGATATTTAAATAAACGGTGTCTTCTCACCCTGCACTTTATTTCTTCCCACATAACTAAACTAATGGTCTTGTAGTGAGCTCATGCAGGGCTAAGAGCCCTTGCCATCCTCATAGGAGCACAGTAGGTGATGAGGGAGGAAAAATCTCCAATTAAGCTCATTGAGCCTATCAAGCTCAAGGGACAAAGGCATCTTAAATGGGCATGACAATCAACCCAAAACGCCCTTAAATTGGGTACAAACCCAACTACATAAGTAAATAGGCAAACTCGCTTGAAAGGTCTCAACCCATTTAACTGATACAAGCAGGCGGAAAAAGGTTAAGCCACCTGCAACTTCCCGCCAAGCCTTGGCACGCCAGATTCGGCAAAGACTTCGAGTTGGATTAGGTGATAAGACCAGCAATGATAGCCGACATGGTCGGCAACTACCATAGTCGGCTTGTGTGAGCCCAACAAGATCTAATTGAAAAGGTCTTAAACAGTAGGCAACACCAACGATGGGAAAGATGGGATCTGAGAATGGTGTATGCATGAATTTCCTATGACCTTATGGGTGGCATCCACAAGAAATGGTACGACATAGCCTAGAATCTCTAAGGGGAGGGGACATAAGAAGTGGGAAAAGCCTGGAGGAAGAAACCTAACAACTCACCAACCATATTGACACACATCTGCTTCTTCGATCATCAAGGACCATAGTAAACCCCTTGTACTATACACCATACTCCACACAACAACAATGATTGAAAAGCTTGACCAAGAATAAAGGTGGTTGAAAGCTTCAATTGCAGGAACTTGCTAACAAAAGTCGAATACCCTAATTGCCAAACCCTCTGACACCCTAACCTCTAACTTCTGCTTCTCCACGAAACTTGCAAAACCAGAGAATAAATCCAAAGAAACATAGAATCTAAGCCATAATCGATGAAAAAGAAAAGATAAAACCTATCTTCCTTAAAGGCATGCCATCGATGCAAGCACCACACGACTGTTGCATCATCATTGGTAGGTACTTCAGTGAATAGATTAGGAGAGGGACGTGATACAAAGCACATGGGGAGGGGGGAGGTGACCGGGAGTCGCTTGGAGGGCAATCGAATTAACTCCACCCTTCCATGGAAGTAATGGTAGAGTAATTGCTATTATTTAGGTTTTTTTTCGAAGTTATCTTTAGCAACCAATAAAATTATAAGGAAAATATAGCCTATGCCAAACACCATTGCAACAAATAGAAATATAATCATGGCTAGATGATACACAAGCTCAACTAAACTCCTATCCAAATTAATTTGGAGCCTTGCAACCCAAATTTTCATTAAGAATTTATTTACAATTATGAACCATGCTCTTACTCCTCCAACTTAGTTGTTGCCACAAAAACACTTGTGAAAATTCTTGAATTAGGGCTAGAGAACTCCTGATCTGGCCAAAAAATTTTGGCCGTTAGATTGATTTATCGACTAAACCTAATTTGTAATAATTTAAACTTTAATTTCTATTGCTACAATGTATTATTAATCCTTAAACCTTAAAATATTAATTTCTAAATAATCCCATTCTCCCCCCCTAGTCTTCTTCTTCCTCAGTAGGAAGGGAACCTAACTTTATGCACCTTCATCACCTCGGTTGGTGCTCACTACTTCTATTGTTGTATGTCACCATGATTCCCATTGCTACCTCTATCATGTAGGTTGCACCACCACACTTTCTGTTGTGCACCCACCATGATCTTCCCCTCTCATTCCCTGCTCTCTCTCTCTCTCTCTCTCTCTCTCTCTCTCTCTATGCTGTGAAGAATGACGTGGAAGTGGAGGGGGGTTGCTAACGTTAGATTCCTCTCCTTAAATTGTTTAAAGTGAATGGTTTGTTACAACCAATAACTTGTGATATTTGTTAGTTTCTCTCTCTTATATGTGAAGCTCTCAAAACTTGTTTAGGGCTTCTATTTTTCATGCAATAAGTGTCATTAGTCTTGTAATGATATGAGGGGTTTCAAATAAATCTTGGATCTAAATTTTTCTCGTTAAACTAACTTATCTAAGTTTTGATTCCCAAAAGTGTTACTAATAAAGCTATCATTATGCTAGGTTTTATCTCTCATTTAAGCTGTCCATTGACATTATTTTTAGATAAGATAGACAGTGGTAGCCTTAGTCCTTATTGTGGCACATTCAATGTCTGTTGAATTCAAATGTTGGGGTTAGCTATGAGAAAATTGATTTGTGTGTTTTACTAGAGTGAAAGTTTAGGTCATAACACTTATCTATTGTTTGTATTTCATTAGCATTACAAGAAATATATCTCACATAAGTCATATAACTTGAAAGTTACATGTTGTTGAATATTGCATGAAGTATCATTTATTTGAAAAGATAAGTACTTTAAGGTCCTCTTCCAATAATGTTAAAGTTATTTTATATTAAATTCCCTAATTTTAACCTTTTGCATAATCTATTCCTACCTTATGTTAACCCTAATCTATATGTATTTTCTCCATGATGTGATATTACATATACTTCATAATTTAATTAAAATTTTTAATCTCTAAAACATTTACCAGTGAGGTTATTCATTCATTTTCCTTCGAATGTTATCCAAATAAAAAAATATTACTCAATCAAAAATTATATATTTTTTAATGGGCTGTTCTTCCTGCTAGTAGCAACATTTTTATCTCCATTAAAGACTGAGAGGGTGACAGAAAATATGAGTTTGTCTCTTTATCTCCATTAAAGTAATTAAATATTATTTATCCATAATTAACTTAATTAGGAATTTTCCACGGGGGCGGCAAGGGTTTGAGAGAGACCATCAAGTCGGAGTCGAGGGCATGAGATAAACAGCTTCTTCCTCCGCCTGTCGTCCGAAATCGCTTCTTCCTACTCCGTCTGCTCCGCATCAATAGCCTCCGCACAACACAATGGTGAGCAGCAGCAGCACTTCGACCTCTATTCTCCTCGTTAGGGCTAAAAAGATCCCTTCTTTCCTCGCGAGATCGTCATTCACGTAAGCTGTCTGTTTGCAGTCGGACATCAGGAAATGGTTCATGAAGCAGCACGATAAGGGCAATGGCAGTGCCACGAAGACGAAGCCCGACGCCTCCCCGGGGAAGCCCCCGCCAACGGCTCCCTCGAAGCCCTCTAAGCCGGTAAAAGAATCACGACCCCAAGCTTAGTTGTGCAGATTGTTAATTAGTTGTTGTATCAAAATTGGAACGAGATCGATTTCTGGGTAGTTTGGGGCTTGGGTTGTTCTCGGGGGTTTAGAAAGGTTGTTGCTTGGATGCTAAAACCAATAGTAAACACGAGATTGGTGGTCGAACACATTGGGAGGTGAAGGATTGGATTAGGTAAACCGTTGATACTGTGGTTCCAAGTGTAGCGTTTTCTTGTGGTTTATCGTATCACATATATAGGACTGACTGGTGTTATTTGCAATTCAATGTTTTGATCAAAGGAGTGGAAGATGCAGGCTTGAAAGTCGGTTAGAGGTGGAATTTGGGTGCATGTTTTGATTAGGCAGCTCTTGCCGGCTTTTGAAATGTTAGCATGGAACTAGAAGATGGTAGGTGCTACTATTTCGGACTTTTACCTTTTTGTGGATTGAAGTGAGAGGGGGAAGGTTGCCCCCTGGGTTTGTCATCTCTGATTTATCTTCGTTGAAGGAGTGATATGGAATATATAGCATTTGCGTTTAGGGTAGAGAAGCAACATGATACTGTGTGGAAGATGATGGAATTGAAGTTGGTCAGAGGTGGAATTGTGCTGCATGCACTTTGCAATCTTTGGATTGTTTTGTGGTATGCTGCGGTTTTGGTTTGTTTCTAAGATCAAAGTGGCAAATGGAGGTCACACTCTTGGTTTATTGCAAGGAGCTTCCTTTGTTTCTTAAACAGTTACTGATATTTGCACACAAACTCGATAATGTGGTTGATCCAACTCTTGCTATCCTTTTTGCCCCCTTTTCGCGGCAGTTGTTATGGTGCTGTGACTCTTCTTTTCTTAAAAAACATGGTATGATGATTTAAATTAAGTACTTACTTGGTACTTCTCTGGAAATGCAGGAAGCTGATGAGGATGTGGGTCAAAAGAGAAGGAAAACAAGCAAATACTTTTCAGGCACAACTTCTGAGATCAAGGGGCAGCCCAAAGAAGAATCTAAGACTGAAAGGACCCCTTCCAAAAGAAAGCATGACACATCTGAGGAGAAACTTGATGTTGCTGGGAAGCATCCAAATAAAAGAAAGTTACCCATTGATGACGATGACAATGATGACTTTGAAATGCCCAGAGGAAGGAAGAATGACAACGTAGTTGAGCCTGCAAGGAAATCCAAAAAAGTATCTGGATCTGCAAATATAAATGAGGATGAGGAAGATGAAGGCAGGGATAAAGAGGCTGCATCTACTGTCAAGTCTGATGGTGGAGGCAGGGGTGGAAGAGGGGCAGGTACTACAGCTGGAAGAGGAGCGGGAGCTGCAGCTGGAAGAGGAAGAGGTAGAGGTCTTGGGAGAGGTGGGTTTATGAATTTTGGTGAACGAAATCCCCCTCCACACAAAGGAGAAAAGGTAATGATTGCCTTTGTTGCTTGACTTGAATCTGTTGAAATGTTTGTTATGTTTGCTTACTATTCCCCCCATCCAACTGTTGCTGCCTGCATATGACTATTCTTGGTCACTTATAAGGAAGATCCATGCCGTTGTTATCTGCCAGAATGGATGCATGCCTTGGTGAATTAGCTGTAATAAAATATTAAGTGCCATTCATCTTGATAGGATCCCTTTGGTAAAAAGATAATAGTACTTAGAAAAATTATCTTGATAGGAAAGTAGGCATTAAAAATGCTTGTTTTGACGGAACAAGGTGGTTCGCGAATCTCAGTACTCCTTTAACTTTTCAAAAAAATAAAAAAGCTCAGGGATTTTATTAATGGCATTGAAGTTCTTTCTCAGTTTTTTTCATTACTAATATAATGTGTTTTTCTTGCATTATTTTCCCTAGGAAGTCCCAGAGGGCACTCCTGACTGTTTAGCTGGTTTGACATTTGTTATTAGTGGAACACTCGACAGGTATATGCTAAAGAGTTGATTTTATGATAGTTCTTTACTCGCTACTGGTGGTTCGTTCATGAAAGCCTTTCAAACAATTAACTTTTTCCTGAAGTCTCCTGACATTCATGTCTTCCAATAATTTTGAAAAGAATGGTCATTTTTATGTTTGGATTTTTCATGATTCTGCATGCTTGCCTTCTATTTTGTCTTCCATAGGCTCAATTGCTCTTTAGATTTTGAGTGCCCTCATGCTTTTAGTGGAAAAGTGCAGAGCATGGAAAGAGATATTTGGTTCTTGGAACCAAGTGAACTAGGAGTGCTAATGCATAACAGAATGGCTTGAAAATTTCATTTAATGAGTAGTTTATGAAACTAAAGGACGGTTGAGAGTTTTGTTTAGTTCTGGACTTTGAAATCAGTCATTCTTATTTATTTATTTGTTTTTTGTCAGTATTCATGTAGGGAAGAGGGCCTGTATGTATGCCTATAAATGGATGCCTATAACATTCTTAGATGACTACTTGATTGTAGTAGCCATCACATTATATTAAAATTTAAGATCCATCATATACACTTTTCAAGAAATGCCTTGCCACAATCTAAAAGAGATCTTGCACAACCTGGTACATTATCCATGAGATCTTGATTCTTCAAAATTCATGGTTTTACATTCTAGCAAAAGGGCGGATAGGCGATGGTGTTCAAAACTCATGGTGTTACTCTAATTTTGCTGAACTCTCTTTCTCGTTGTCTCGGGTGGGAGGTTTGTTTCAAATGTAGGGAGAAGGGTCATTGGGCGAGAGATTGCAAGAATGGTGTGGTTTGCCTTAGGTGTAAGGGGATTGGTCATCGCCAGGGGTCCTGTAAGATTCCTGGAAAGAAGGATCGAGCACAGGCACAACTTCTTTCGTCGCCACCATGTAAACCTCCATTTGTGGAGGTTGAGACCTCTTGGTCGGATGAGGTGAAGGTGATCGACTCGATGCTGGAAACGACGTTGGTGGGGACTTTTCTTGTTGGTTCCCCATCTTTGGAGGTGGTTACGCCAATGTTACACAACGTTGGGTTGGTATGTCGCGATTGGAAGGTGGCGATCTATGCTGTGGAGAAGGTACTGGTTTTTGGATTGGAGGATTCAGATATTACTTGTTTGAAATAGGAGGTGATGTCCACTGATCAGGTTAGTATTCGGTGGTCATCTCTGAGTGTTTACGAGGGTGCAACTGAGAGGGTGCCTTTGCGCCCCACTATTGTCTTTCGTATTTTTGGTATTCCCTTGAGATGGAGGATGGTGGCTACGGTTTCATCTCTTTGTGCATCATTTGCGTGAATACGAAGGTGTAGTGTCTTGGTCTCCATGAGGGAGATGTTTCAAGCGTGATTGTTGAAGGAGAGTTGTTGATAGGGAAATCCCTCCTTGCTAAGGAGGTCTTGAGTTTCGGAGGCTGTGCATGCGTGGTTTCTTTTAGTAAGATCCATGAGGTGGTGTGTACGATGGTGGGGAATTTGATGCCGGTGAGCACTGATTGCAGTTTATCGTACGCTAAGGTGGCGGTGGCGAGCTACACTGGCGTGGGTGGTAATCGTGGCGACAATGGATGCATGACGATTGTGGGCAATGGGGGTAGGCAAGATCGACAAGGAGGACACACGATGGGTAGGGACGATCAACAATGCATGCTCCAAGTTTGGACGGTGGTTAAGAGGCCAGTGGATAGCCACCTCACGAGGACGTCATCGACAACTCAATTTTTGAATGCACGGTTGGCGCATGGAATGGACGCCGATCATTTTCCAAATTTGGACGCGTGCCCATTTTTGGAAGGTGTGGGAAGCGATGTTTTCTCTAAACACATGCAGGTTGCTTTTGGATCTGTATACGGATCTGGGTGTGGTGAGTTGGGTTGCCTCTGCTTGATGATGTGAATTTCCATGTGGGTGGGGTGTCGTCTGCGGCGTGTGTTTTTGCGTAGGATGATGTCAACGCAGCGGCGCATGTGAGGGTGCTGGAGAGGAAGGCGATAGCACAGGAGGATGCGGACGTGGATGCTCATGCGGTTGCTAGCAAGATGGATGGTGTGTCGTGTGATCCACAGGTGGATTCCGGACTCAGAATTGGGTCCAGATGTGGTGAGTTCAATCCTGACACGCTTGTTCTAGAGATTGTTGGCTATAATATTTCCCAAGGGGTGGGGGTGGCTGCTGTTATGTCTTCGCTTGATCAGGCTTAGGACCGTGGAGTGCCTATGGCTTTTGGGTCAATCTTTGACACCCATCAGTAGGAAGAGGGCTATCTTCATGAGCCAATGAGGCAGGGAGTAGAGGAGCTGCTGGAGCAGCGGGTGAGGTGCGCTGCTTAGCCAGGGGATGTAGCGTCAGATGTGGGGTGAGGTAGTGTCAAAGAGCATTCCATACTCGTGTAGTCAACGTCAAGTAAGTCATCTTCTCATCCCAAAGTAATTTCATAGATGCATAGGTTGGTGTTGAGCGCTTGTTATAAGCGAAAGAGGATGATGAAGAAGCCATCCAAGAAGGGGAAATGTGAGGACATGCTAGAGGAGAACAGGGCTATTGATGCCCAGGTGGCTAAGGTGATTGGTTTGAAGAGGGTACATAAAGGGGGAATACGTGCGTTCCTCATGATTAGCGTCCTTTCATGGAATGTGCATGGCCTTAGGGATCTAGGTCGAAGGACAACTTTGAGTAGGTACATGGAGTGGAAGGGGGATATTGTCGTGTTACAAGAGACTCATCTTAAGGGTCTAACTACACAAATAAAGAGTAGTTTATGTGGTGACAGTTACACGGATTTTCTGGAGGTGCAGGCGGAAGGGAGGTCAGGTGGTATTCTTATCCTGTGGCATGGAGACACATTTTCTTTAGATTCTTTACTGATGGCAAGTAGAGTGGCTATGGTGGTGCTTAGTAGGAATTTGGATGGCTTTTCTTTTGTTGTGTTTGGTGTCTACTGTTCGTGTGAAGATTCGACGAGGCATCACTTTTGGGAATAGGTGGAGTAGGCCTCGCAGAATGTTGATGGGAGACCTTGGCTGCTAGGGGGGATTTTAATGCAACTCTGCATCTGGAAGACATGTCGGATGGTAGAAGATATAGAGCTTCTGCTGATTTTCAGCGTCTGATTCAAGATTTGGAGTTGATTGATTTGCCAACTAATGGTGCGAGATATACATGGAGAAATGGAAGTGGGGTGGTTTTATGCATAGATAGATTTCTATGCAATGTCTCCCTGGCAGAATCCTTTCATGGGGTGGAGGTAATTGCATGTGATAGGCTCTTCTCTGATCATACACCGATTATGTGGTCTAGTAATGAGGCTGTAAACTTTTGCACATACTTTGTAAATCTTGGTTGAATGAGTCTGGATTTAGGGAGATGATTCGTGATACTTGGTCTACAACACTTGTCTCTTCATCGACTGCAAGAATGGTGGCATGCAGGATTCGGGTCGTAAGGTAGGTAATGATTGAATTCAAATTCGAACTACGAAGGCGTAGAGAGGAAAGGAGAACTGAAGCTTTACAGTAGATCTTTGAGCTAGACAGATGTGAAGAGGTCTCTCCTTTATCTGATTATGATTGCAATGAGTGCAGGCAAATGCATAAAATTGTTAAGGAGGACCACAAGGAGATGGATTGGAGGCAGAAGTTACGCCAGCTATGGCTCAAAGAGGGTGATGCTAATACAAAGTTCTTCCATTTAGCAACCAATAGTAGGGGACAAAATATTATTAGTTCCCTTGATGTGGGTGGCTCTACTTTGCGTCAAAGGGAGCAAATTTGTGATGCCTTTAGATTGCATTTCCAGGAATTCGCACGGAGACAGCCTTGTGGGGATTGGAGATTGGGGTCCCTGGAGTTTGATCAGGTGAAAGAGGAGATGAAGGCGGAACTGTTGAAGGAGGTACATGAAGAGGAGGTCTTCGTTGCGCTTAGAGGTTTGAAGGTGGAGGGATCTCCGGGTCATAATGGCTTGTAGGTTCTTTTCTTTCAAGGAGTTTTGGGAGGTGGTGGGATCTGACTTGGTTGCACTTGTGAGGGAGTTCATGGTGGATAACAGGGGCTTTGATAGATTGAATTGTTGTTACTTGTTTCTATTGCCCAAAAAGCCAGGAGTTATTTTACTTCATGATTTCAGGCAAATCGCCTTGTCAAATGCTATTTATTTATTGGTGTCCAAGGTGCTTGCAAATAGGTTGCGGTTGGTTATGCTGGATAATATATCTCCCATCTAGTCAGCGTTTATAAAGGGACGCTCGCTTCAGGACTCTTTCGTGTTGGTTGACGAAATGGTGGCTTCTTGTAAGAGGAGGGGACTTGTGCTTTCCTTTGGAAAGTGGATTCTTCAAAGGCTTACGACTCCATTTCTTGGAGATATTTATGGGATGTTCTTAGGAAGAAGGGTTTCCCTGAGAGATGGGTGCAACTAATGAAGCATTGTGTACTACTTCATCCATTTCCATATTGGTGAATGGCAGATCGAATGGTGCACATATTCAATTGCAGCGGAGGGTGCGTCAGGGGTGTCCTTTGGCACTGCTCCTTTTTTATATTGCGGTTGACACACTTGCTACTTTGGCCTTTAAGGCTTGTGGTCACTAATTTCAGGGATTTACCTACAATAGAGATGGTTTCCTACTTACGCCCCTTTTGTAGTATGCGAATGACACGACTTTCTTCATTTAGGGGAGCACTTTGGCAGCTATGCATATATCTTCTCTAGTGAGACATTTTTTTGCTTCTCTTTCGGGCCTCAAGATAAACAGGGCTAAGTCAATTCTTGTTCCTTTCTCCTTACCGAGTTCGGAGGTTATTGATGTTGCAAGTGCTTTGGAGACGCTTGTGGGTCATTTACCAAGCAGGTATCTGGGCCTCTCGTTGAAGGGGAAGAGGTTGACATCATCAGACAGGAGATGCGTTGTGGAGAGGGTGTGGAAGTGACTCTTAGCCTAGAGTGGTAGATTGCTTTCAAGTGGTGGGCGGCTTATTTTGCTAAAATCTGTCTTGCCATCTATCTCGGTATTTTTTTTGTTGATATTCAAGCCACCAAAGAAGATTATCACTCAATTGGATCTGATTAGGAAGAGGTTCTTTTGGAAGGGAACGGACCATGAGGGGAGGTTTGCACTGTTGGTACCTTGGAAAGAAATTTGCACACCAAAAAAAGAAGGGGGATTAGGTGTGAGAAGGTTAGATGAGTTTAATGAAGGCTTGCTCATGAAGTGGGTTGTTAGACTTCTCTTGGGTGAGAAATCTTTGATATCAACTACCATAAATGACGCCTATGGGCAAAGTATGAACCTGTTTGAAAGGGTGGGTGTAAATCGTGGTATGTCAGCTTTTTGGCACTCTTTGCGGCAGGTTATGGTGAAGAATGCTGCTGAATTTGAACCAGTGTTTGGTGATGGTAAACTATTTAAGTTCTGGATTGATATTTGGTTTGATTCGGGGCCACTCTCGGAGGAATTCCTAAGAGTTTTTCAGCTTGCTGCACATAAGGATGCTTCGGTTTTCCAGATGTGGGATGAATTGAGAGGAACGTGGGATTTCCATCTGCTACCGGCAGCTCTTTCAGATCAGACATATGATGAATTTCAGCATCTAGCTGAGAAAATTTCTGAGATGCAGCCAGTGGTAGTGAAGTCTGACCAGTTCCTTTGGAAGGAAGGATGATTTACAGAAAAAAGGCCTATGAAAGATGTATATCTAGTGCTGGAATTTCAGATGTCATCCACACTGATTGCGGTCTACTTTGGAAGTGCCATCTCCCTCTGAAGATTAAGATATTCCTATGGCTACTACAGAGAGAGTGTTTGGTTACAAAGAAGTTGCGGGAGAGATGGTTTGGTGACATAGATATGGTTTGCTCCTTTTGTGGATGGCATGAGGAAGATGTTGAACATCTTTTCTTTGGTTGTGGTTTCTCCAAGGGTGTTTGGGATTGATTGCAGCTCTGCACTTCAAATTGTGGTGGTTTTCAGCAATTCTGGAATTTGTTTCATGATCACTTCACTCTAGACGTTTCGGGCTGGGTTACTGGCTTTGCGGCACTCTGGTGTATCTGGTTGCAACGCAATGAAGTCATCTTTAAAGCCAACGAGCTTGGGTGGAAAATGTACCAAGGGAGATATTTTTCTCATGATTAATACAACTACTGGATGATTACCGACCTCAAGTAATCTTCCTTTTTCTTTCTTAAAAAAAAAAAAAAAAAGCATTCTAGCAAAAGGGTTCACAGCAAAGCCATTGGCCTTGATGTTCCATGGTCTGTATACGGTAATGCCACGATCTGAATTCCTGATGTGGCAACTCCAGAAAGAATTTTGTCAACCCAAGGTGTTCGAAATCTCTGAGACTTTATGTGCAAAATGGCAAGCAAAGCACGGGCAGTCATTGTCTTCACTAGAATCATGACAGAAAGGGCACCAAGTGGGTGCAGCTGCAGTCTAAGCTCTATATGTTTCAATGAGCACTCCTTTTTCTTAAAATGAAGAAAAGTAACATCAAAGGAGCTCCTATCCTGTAAAAGCCTGCAATTCTCCCTACAGATCATGTCCTCATCATCATGTGAGTTCCTTTCAAAAAAAATCATCATGCGAGTAAGTAAACAGATTATAGGTCTTTTTCGTAGAGGAGTACCATCATTATTATCTTAGTCTGGAAAGAAGATCAGACGAGAAGACTCACTGAGGAGAGTACAGTAGGGTGTTTTTGCCAGATCAATGTAGGTCAGACTTCTTCAATAGAGACATAGACTGAAGGACTTTGGGCCGGCCCCTTTTCTTGGATCCTGATTGTTGCATGGGATTTCTAGTTACTCTATTTGAATTGGAAGTCTATATCTTCTCTTTTTGCTGACCGCTTCCAGTAACGTGATCTCAACCACCAGAAATGTCCAACCTCTACGTTGTCACTACAAATCAACAAATCAATTTGATTCAGTCCTCCTACTGTTTGATTCTGACACCAACCCGCAACCCTTCCATCAAGTTTCCCTTATCCCACCCCTTGATTGCAAATACCAATAATGAGTTCACCTGGATCCCAAAAGTTTATTGCTCGAGGTGGTAAATGATTCCTCATTGGTTCTTGTACCAAATGTAGTGATTGTATGGTTGTAGTTACTTTGCTGTTGGAATTTGAAATGAGAAAAGAATTGACTCGAGGATGAGAAAATCAATGAAGAATCAGGGATGGGGGGAGAAGAATGTAGATAGGAGAAAAATGATGGCTGGGGAGAGGAGGTAAGCCCTAAAGAGAATTCAGGGCCTTTTCTAGAACTTACATGGCTTCTTATCCAAGAAAAATAAATAGGCTAAGCAAAATAAGGGCTAATAGGCATAACTAATTTAATCAAATTGGATTACTGATAATGAGTGACTGCCCCTTTTCCCTTTCAAAAAACTAACTTAGTCAAATCAAATAACTTCCTGAAATAAAAATTCTAGGCAATTTATTATTTTATTTTATTTTATTTTGATAGAGAGAAGGATGGCTGCTGGAGGTCAGTGGCTGTTTTTAATTTTATTCTCTTCACATAGATAGTTAAAAAGAAAAAAATTAATTGAGGCCCTTTTAGGCTGCATCAGTTCACCCTCACTTCAAAAACTTGACTCCTGTTGAGTTGTCTTGCCTTGATGACATTCTGAATATAGCTTCAAATTTGGAGGCTCTCCTGCAATTATTGAATTTCTCTTCTCCTTTTTTGTATTTTTCATAATTTACAAACAAATGGGGTTTTTTTCACAGTTTACATTTGTATGGAATTTTCTTGCAATGCTGTCAACTTGCTGGCTCTTTTGCAAATTTGTTTTTGCTTGGGCTGCATTTCTGACAAAGGAAATGTTGGGTGCTGCAGCGAATTTCGCAAATCTTACCAAATGTGGGGATGAGTGCCCAAACATCTTTCTTTCACTTGTTGTGGGGGGGGGGGGGTGGTGGTTTTGCTGGGGCTCCATGCAAAAGGTGACACTAGTGGTCAGGTGGTGGGTGAGGGAGCCGGTGTTAATGCCCAACCTGGAGTTTGCCAAAATCACAAAGTTGGACCAAGTGATGATGACTTGGAGCACCACAAGCTGAGGGTGGCTTCAAGGATCTGGTTACAGTTGGCAGTGGCTCCAGCAAGAGTTGTTGAGAATGACAATGATCAGGTGAAGGTGGAGGAATGGTGCAATGATAACTGGAGACAGTAATGTGGGCTGTTTTGGTGGTAACAACCTGCGGTTGCAAGATTGGGCCAATAAGGTTGGAGCCAATATTGGTGTTGATTGTCAATGTCATGAAGGGTGGGTACAGGAGGCAATGCCAAAGAGAATTAGGTTGGTTGCAACAAGGTTGTTAATTGCAAAAGGGTGACGCAGATTGATCCTTGAGTCTATTGACAGTTGATTTAGAATGTAGGTTCATAGGTAGGTGGTCGTTGTTGCATTGAAGATATTGGAGGCACAGATTGCGGTAGAGGCATGGAAATATTGTGGCAGACTCTAAATCTTTATTCCATGTCCTTTCTTCGTTGAAAGATTTGATCTTTTTTTTCATTCTTGTGTAACTTGAATTTCTCTATTCATCAGATTTAGAGTTCCTGCATCCGCAAAATAGACTGTCCATTCATACTTTTCTTGGTTCTTTTTAATTCTTTCTGTGATTGGATAGTTTGTGCTCAGAACGTTTTGGAGCTGTGCTGTGGTACCAATTGATGCCACAGGAGTTTGAGATGGGACAACTGAACTGGGGATGAGAAAATTGATGAAGATTTGGAGATGAGTAGAGAGAACGGGGATGAGATTCAAGGTGATGATTGGGGAGAGGAGATAAACCCTAAAAGAGTCTCAAATCTTATTAGATCAAAAGAAAAGAATACATGGACTTCTATGGGTCTTACATAACTTCTTGATCAGGAATCTAAATAAATTAAATAAAATAAAGGACTAATTGGAGCAGTTTGTTTAATCAAATCAAATAAAGCTTCCTAAACTAAAAATCCTGATTATATCCTATTTTATTTGCTTTAAAAAAATAGCTAGAAAGGAAAATCACATTTAGACCCTTCTGCGGTGCATCAAGTTAGGGCTGGAATCTGCTTCACATGCATACTTTGAAATCCTCACCTTTCTATGTCAGGAAGGAGATGCAATAATGGGATTGCCTTGGTACCAAGGGAATGGGCAATGCCAAAGTGATATCTTACATTTTTGAGAAGGAAGTGCCTTGTGCCAAGCCTTATATAGATGGATGAAAGAATTTCACATCATTCATTTATAATGTCACTTATGTCTCAATGTGGGTGGTATGCAGATAAACTTCGATATATGTGTTAATATGAAGGATGCAGTTATGGTTAGGTGCATCTAATACATGATAACCTTATATTAAAAACACCAAGAAAAGGCACAGAATGCTACCGACCATGAAGTATGAAAATATGATTATATGCACAATCAACGATGGATAAGGACTATGAATATTTTCATATATGAAACTCATAAACATATCCTTATCCATTTTTCACTCAGATATGATTTCTATTTCCATATTTTCTTGAGACTGATATAGCAGTGGCCATATACGAATAATCAAAATGTCATTGCATCCTTACCATGAATTACCTCTTAACTATTTCTTTCAATGGCATTGGTATTCGTGGAATGATTGCACATTAGAGTTCTGCATATTAAAGCACCAAAAACCTCACATTGTTTTCTATTTTAATACAGAGCTGAAGATATTAAACTTTGCTTCTAACTTGCAGTTTGGAACGTGAAGAAGCAGAAGATTTGATCAAACGACATGGTGGTCGTGTTACTGGATCTGTTAGCAAGAAAACGGTAGAATATTCTTGTCTAACAGGTGTGTTTTGCAAAATAGGGGATTCAAGAAATCATTTTTATTCACTGCAGGATTATCTTTTAGCCGATGAGGACGTTGGAGGGAGGAAATCAACAAAAGCAAAGGAACTGGGGTATGTCTATTCCATGTTGTGCTGCCAGTGATCCTTCTTTGGTTTTTAATATTTCATTGTATCATTCCTCTCATCACCAAATTAAAATTTTCAGCACTAAATTTTTGAATGAGGATGGGCTATTTGATATGATTCACAAGTCAAAACCTGTGAAATCCTCTCCCCCAAAGGAAACCAAAAAGGGAAAGCTAGAAAATCTGGACAAGCAACAGAAAAAAAGCAGCCCGGTGAAATCAGATGGCAAAGGTACCTTTGGAATGCTCCTTGCCTCACAACTTGTGGTTGCTCTTACATGTTTAAGATATATGTTTTAGCGGGTTCTATTTACAGATATTTTAAAAGAACTTCAGGGCAATCTTGTTTATGGAATTTAGTTGTAACTAACCATTATTGACATGGTTAAATGACATTAGATAAGAGAATTCTGTAATAATTTCACAGATGTGCTATAACAAATTCTCTGCCCTGATACTATAAGTGGGTTGAATGATGGAAAATAATCGTGAATAAACTTACGAATTAGTTTGACAAAGAACAAAAATTTGTTGTATGTAAATCATATGATCAATGATGTCAATATTTATATTCGGGGCAATGGAAATTTGCCCTTAAGTCGTAAGATGTCGGAAGTGGGACTTTATACAGCAATCCCTTGGCTGATTGAATTAGTCAAATGAGAAATTGGATGCAGATTTTTCCAATATACCTCATTACCTGTTACTCTATTTAAATTTGGATGGACATGAAGAAGACTTGGCAAGAAACGTGAAGCCTAAATTATTTTTGGTCATCAAGGTTGAGTTGGTAGTTTTCGGAAATCTTGGCAGAGAATGCTGCAGTATTGGCAAGTTAGGGAAACACTAACTAAAGGTTGGAATATGGATCCTTTGGCAATGGTGAGGTGTGGACCAATGTTGGAAGGGACTGGGTAGTAGTGGCCATGGAAGTTACTTGGGATGTAAAAGGCACCAGTGGAAGAGATAGTGGCCAACTAATTTAATTGGAAGCATAAAAGCAATATAAGCACTCTCAAAAACAAAAAAAAAAAAGCAACATAAGCATTGAATTCTGCTGCCTATTAGGTTACCGTTAAGCACATTACATTGGTTGCTATTGGTCCATGCAACTGAATTTAGCCTGGCAATTTCTGTCAATCATGAGAAATTAGGCTGCAATCATCACAGGCCATTGAACATGTGTTAGTAATGCAAGGGAAAATGGCCTTGAGGTGCACAACTCTGCAGTAATGATCTATACTTCATATTCATGGAGAATAGGACATAGGTTGGCATAAAATGTGGATACCGATTCAAAAAGCAATTTGAATTGTTGTCTTGAGGGTTCAAGCAAAGACCGGTTTGCTTAGGCTTTTGGTTCTTATCTAGGCATTTTGGAACTAGGCATGCATCTGCATGTCCTTCACCTGTTTAGGCAAGTTTGTCATGTTATGCATGTTGTTCTTGGGATCACAAGGTGCTTTTGCCTTTGATTTGTTTTGTGACCTTCTTTGATTCATGTCACTTAAACATGCAATTTAATCATAGTGACTATTAGGATGGTTTGGATTAATGATTGCTTGTCATTGACCATCAAATATTAGTACTTAGAATGCTAATCCTTTTAGCCTTATTTTACTTCTATTGTTTGTGGAATTAGTGCATATTTATCATATAAAGTTGGCTTTGTAGACTATTGTATTTGCTTATAATTTTGTAGAGAAAATGTTTGCCCCCTACATGCTACATTACATGCATGTGGGGTAGGATAGTGACATTTCGAGGTGTGTGCACCATTCGTGGTTTGGCGACTCATTTGACCCCATGGGCCGGGGTACTGGGTTTTCTTGGGGGTGGGGGCTGATTAGGGTGGTTGTATTTTGAAACGGGAAATGGGTGGTTATCCTTGTGATAACCCCTATATATATATATATATATATATATGCCAGCAGGACAGGGGGAGATTAGGGTGGTTGTTTGGTTGAGGCCCACAAATTTTGGTGGTTCATTTGGAGATGTCTAGATTCCAAGATGCCTAATGCTTTAGTTTGCGTAACTCTTTTTCATGACGTCATAAAAAATGTCATGCCCTTTGACCCCTTGAATTTCTTTGAGAACTAGGTCTATGGGTGTTGGCCAGCATAAATATTAGATTTCCCACTTAACGATGAGAGTTGCAAGAAATCGTAGTTTGCTGCAAGGGTAAGCTAACGAAAATCCGGTAAGATGTACCTTGTAATTTGATATTTGTATACTTGTATACCTGTCTGCGTCATCATCCACATTCATCCACAAGGGAAGAAGATAAACCATTCATTCACCACTCCAAATGCAACAAAAAATAGGCCATTCCTTGGAACAAAGACTATCATAGTGGCCACAGTGGGAGGTTGCACACATACACCTTCACATTCATTAGCAGGCATACCCGGGCCACTTCACTTTTCCAAGGAGAACATATCACAAGTATCCCCACATCCACACCAAAACGAGAATAACACCAACGCACATGTAATTAAAAAAGGAGTTAAAATATTAGGCCTCAAGCACCACCAGGTGATAGTGTCTTGAGCTTACATCACCACTTAGTACTAAAGTTTTTCCTATCCCTAAACTTATCTCCTCCTCAAGAAACCCACATAAAACATCAAGCACAAATAGAAAGGAGAGAGCTAAACAAAAAGATGAGGGCTACACGAATCTCATCTGTCAGAGCTATAGTGCATAACCAACAAAAAGTAACTCTTGAGCATGCTAATACCACCTAGATGGCCCTATGCCTGTTAATGATGTTATAAAGGACCTCAAAATAACCGTAAGTCTGACAATGGCATGCTGAGTTGGTCCACCCATTCCTTTATTGTAAATTGCTCCTTGTCCATAAGAATCGATGTAGGCATTAGGGTCCCTGCCACCTCTAAATGCTCTTGGAGCCATGCATAGGAGCTGCTCTGTGTGGAGTTGAAGAGCTTGGATCCACAAATGGGTTACCCTACACCTCGGCATCTTGTCTTGAAGATTACGTCACAACGAAGGGAGTAAGCCCTTACAAGGTAGAGTATTTCCTTTAAAAAAAAAACAAAAAAAGAGATGATAGTAATCCAAGTGTCTCAGCAGGGAGAAAACTAATTCAATAGAACAAGATGGTATAGATGATACCCCCCGTGGTTTACTCTACCTTGGTTTAGTCAACTCTTTCCAAGCCTTATTAGTTTTGTTTAAAAGTATTATTAAATTGGTTGCCCTCATTCCCCATTCGACCTCAACTTCGCCTGCTGACTACCTAACAACCACTCAATTGTACTAGTACTTTCCTCTTATTGCTAATGAGTGTTAAATCATACTCTAGAAAATCATCTGTTGAACTGCAGGGAAGTTCTCAACATGGTGTTTCACAAAGAACACGGTGGAGGCACCCCTTCATGGCTAATGGAGCAATCTCTTACACTAGCACACCTTGAAAAAGGTCATTGGAGGTGCTCCATAATGAGGACCCTTATGGCATTCAACTATTAGGTATACAGTGCTCCTAGAAGTGTTGCAGTAAGGGCTGGTCTGCTATGCCTTGGTCCTATTATGATGGCTACTCATCATCATCTTGACAATAGAGTTTGGTGAGGATGCAAACCTCACTTTGATTATGCCTTCGTGGAATAGGTGAGATGGAATGTTTCTCAACCCTCTAAATCCTAGTTTCAGTCGATTCTTATGAGGTGCTAGCCCGTGCTTACGCATTCAACCAATAAATTGATCACTATAGACCTTGTACCCACTCAAACTTGCGAGTCATGGATGTTGTAACGCCTTCACCGGAACTCTCTTGGTTCCTTATTGGACTTAAGGCTCATCCTTTATCCAGGTAGCAGCATGCCAGGTCCATATTCCTTAAGTTGGTCATTGGCCTCGATCGAACCATTTTTGCGGGTGTTGCTCATTGGCTCCTAACTTTGTTTTTCTTGACTGGTTGCAAGTCCCTCCTTAAGTGCAGAAGATCACATACATTAAAAAAAAAGTCCACAACACCACAATTGGGCCTACTGCTGGCTCACAAGTCTTCCTAGGATGATTAGGAGCCCTCCTTGGGTCTGGTTTCGCACAGAGGTCATGTCGGGCCTCGGTTTGCTGACATGGTCATCCTAGGGTTCATTCGAAACCTGTTCAACTATATGCATTGTTACACACTGTTCGGTGCATTCCTGCTGCTGCCTATGTAGGGCCAGACCTCATTTATGTTGGTACATTTTTTGGAAATTTTTCACGAAGAAATGATGTGTAAACCATGTATATAACATGAGAAACCAATTCTTTCGGTAGTTTCTATTTATTTAGTAACAAATTGTCCAAAAATGACTTTGATTTTTTCCCTTACAAATGAGCAAATATTGTTCTTAAACATGGTTGGGTGAATGCACAAGAAATAGTGAACCATAGTTCAAAAATGGCATGAAAACACATGAAACACAACACCTGCCCCAATATGCCTCCATATGCACTGGATGTTTGTGCCATGATGTGTACGGCTGCAGCTGTTTTATTTTTCCTTAGAGAAAACTTGATTTTGATGTAATTTCTTTGCAATTTTTGATTGTTTTCAAAAAGTAGCAATTCCTTGTTGGCCCACTATTATTGAAGCAAGAAACAGTGCCACAAGTGAGGCGTTATTAAGCATAATGTCAAATGGAAAGAACGAGAGGATATGAAGAGAGGGTTCTCCCTTGTCCTTGGTGATCTCTGTTGTCTCTCGTATCCTGGGCCTTGCATACAATATATTTTACATGTAAGAAACCTTGGATGGAGCTTGTGGGGCTCAAGGCTTGGTTTCCCACTGTTATGGATAGCTTGGATGAAGAGGTGTGTAAGTTCTTATCTATCATGATCAATGGTATACTGGAGGGGGGCTGGATTCAACTGCAGTGGGGTGTTTGGCAAGGTTACTCCCTGGCTCCTTGCTCCTTTCTTGTTCATTCTAGTTGTTGATGCTTTAACTACATGCATTTTTGCTGCTTGTTGCAGTGTATTCATTAGAGGCTTCATGCCTGGAGAGGTAGCCGATTTGATTCCATTGCCCTAATATGCAAATGATTCGATCTTCTTCATTGAGGGGGCCAATGAGGAGGAAGCAAGCATGTCTATCTAGTGGAAATCTTTGAGGAATTCTATGGCTTGAAGGTGAACGGGGAGAAGTCATCCTTCATTCCTATTCGGGGGGCATCTGGTTTTTGAAAGGGGCTTATGCAGGTCATGCCTTTTTTCATTGCGGAGCTAGGGGATAGGTCCATTTTCCAATGACTGGCTATTGCATGGTTTCTTGGTGGATAGAGGTACAGGTGACTTTTTGCTTTCAATTCAAACCTGCAGGCAGTGGTGTTGGGGGGAAAATCTTGGACACTGCTTTTCATGGGACAACATTCTGATCAGAGATCAGAGTGTGGATGAATTCATGGAGATGCGGGAGGAATTGGTGGCTGTGTATCCGAAGAATGACGTTAGGTTTGTTGGTTGAAGGAGAATGGACCATTCTCTGTTAGATTGGCCTATGATTTGTTATCTCCCTATTTTTGTCGGTCCCTGTCTTTCATGGGGCTGCAGAGTGATTTGAAAGTTAAATGCCAATGAAGGTTAAGTTTTTTGATGGCAATGAAGAAGGTGGCAGAATCATGACCAAGAAAAATTAACTGAAAATCATGACCACCTGTTCTTTAAATGCTTTTTTGGTAGATCAGTCTGGGGTTACAGCGGGCCTGCATTAGGTTGATTTGTCTTTGTAAGGTTTTGGAGTAGCCTTGGGGGAAGCCCTTTTTGTACAAGGAGAGGGCGAAACCTTTTGCAATTCTTTGGGCAAGTTGGCTGCAAAAGAATGCTGTCATCTTTAAGGAGAGGGGCCTTTTGTGGAGAATGTTGACATGTAGAGATGTGGAGCTGTTGATGGGCTTGTCAAGGTGTATTTAGTGCACTATTATCCTTTTTTATTGGTTGTTTAATGATGTAGATGCTCACGAACCTTAATATGATCATCCTTTTTCTTGTCAAAAAAAGTGTCATTACCTTTCTTTCCTTGGATAGAGAGAGCATGATTGACAGTGGTAAGATCTTACTTTTCTTGCTTGATGGTTTGAAAAAATTCTGCGAAACTGAAGAATCTGGTTCTTTGTCAAATCTTTTAGAGACTTTACTATCCCTTCAGGTCTTTTCTCAACAATTTTGTTGTCACATGCAACAACAATTGGTTTTGAACTTTGTGCATGACCTAGACTCTTTTGCAAAGCTTTCCTGTCATCTGCTTCTTCTTGGAATGAAGGTCCCAACAATACTCTATACTGTGCCCAATTTTGAGGTAATGAGTGCACTTTCTATTAGTCTTCCTACTGACAAACGTGCCTTTGCTTCCCCTCGAGTTTTAATTCACCAGAGCAAAATGTTCCAAGCTCTCATTTTCCCTGCCACTATCATAGGCCTAGAACCTATTGGAGGTATCTGTCCTCGTCGACTTCCAGAACCTGTTGGACAGCATCTCGCCTTGTTGACTTCCACTTGGAAGTATGCTTCCTTGATGCTGTGGATTTCGTCAAGTATGTTTCCTCAGTGTGGTGGATTTTGTCGAAGTTGTGACTCTGCTCAAATTCAAGCCTCTCAAGAAGATTAGGTCTGGTCCATTCTTTGTTTCAGAACAAGTTTTGACCTGCAACACGCATCCAAGTGCTGTAAATGTAATAAGTTGGTTCTTTCCCTTGGAACTTAGTACTCCTTAGTAATGGGCAACGAAAATTTTACCTTGACCTCTTAAAAAAAAAAAAAATTCTATCTTGACACATAGTACAAATCTCTCTGGTGAGATGGTAGATTCAAACTTCCTTCTTGTGGCCATACTTGTCCCTTGTGGTCTTCTTCCTTAAAATTAAGCACTGCTTGTCTGTGGATGTGGAGTTTACAGTCCCGTTGACTGACTTCCAAGTACCACTTGTAGCAAGATTTATCAATCATTACAAGCTTTTGTTTCATTCCATTAGTGCAACCAATTTGACCTCTATTAGAGATCGCCATCATGGCAGTAACTGACCAAAGGAGGTAGTTATCCTTGGCAAGGTTTTAAAAAACGTGAGGCATTATCGAGGCGGTTTACCTTTATTGAGATGAGACGTAAGTCTTGACACGGTCGAGGCGTAAGCCTTAAGTTTAGGATAGAAAATATGGGAAAATAACATGATCAATATTTTTTTAAGTGTTAATAATGAAAAAAAATGTAAATAACACATTTTCATACCATTTTACTCTATGACAAACATTGAAAGACTTAAAATGACATTCCAATAAAAAGATAAACAACCAAACAGCATAGAAAACTAGAAGTTTAGTTTATCTAAACATTGGAAGACTTAAAATGAAAGTGCATCCACATTAAAAAATCCCAAAGAAGAACTAAAAGACATTTTATTCTCCTCTCCCTTCAACACCATCAAAGTCACTCAAGCTCATCAATGTTATCACTAGGGCTGGTCACATCATCCCAGGAGTCATCCATGTACTTCATTCTACCCTCAGCTTCTATATCTTCAGTATCTCCATCACTCTCTTGAAACTCTTCCTCCTCAACATCAATAATCGCTTTGCCTAAAAAATAAATAATTTGAAATAATATTTGTTAAAACTTAACACCTTAGTTTATAAATTTAAAATTCTTCAAAATATAAAATGACTTATCTTATTACCTTTGGCTTTACCCTTGTTGTTTTTCTTTTGTCTCTTTCTTCTGTTTCCTCTCACTTGTATTCCTAATCCTCCCATTGCTTCTACTAACTGCACAAGGTCAATGGGATCTTCTTGTAGAGCTACAGTTGCATCTAGTTCTTGATAAGCATCAACCTCATCTTTACAGAGTTGTAGCTCAACAATCCACTCATTAGTATAGCCCACTTCCTCTAAGTATAGAGGATACTCCATTGAGTTTATCTTGTTTCAGTCTATTCCTCCTTTTAGTATGGACCTAATCAATGAAAAGATGCTCATTAAATTCTTTATAAATATTACTTAAAATACAAATGAGATCCTTTACCTGATTAGAAGAACTCCAATTTCGCTTACATGTAGATACACTACAAGTCAAACTTAAAATTCGCATGGTGAACTTCTTCAACTCAGGTGTTTCATCACCAAATGCTCTCCACCAATCCGCTGTAATGGAAAAGATGTTTTTAGTATAGGAAAAAAATTACACTAAACTTATTATTCTAAATGAAAGAAAGGAGTCAATGACTGTACCGGGACTCCTCTTCTTTCGAGTGTCTATGACATTGGACTATCCAAATAGCCCTCTTCCATTGACAAATGCATCTATTTGGAGATCTATCTTCAATCTCACCTCCCTGTTAGGAGCTAACCTCAAAAAGCATGAATACAATCTCATCTTTACTTCTGAATCAACTGAAAATGTTGGTTCATATTGGCATTGGGGATTCAAAGAATAGGCAATAGCATGCGAGTGTGTAGTTGCCTATCCCATCTTGAGTCAATGATGTCCTAGATTGTCTTGTACTTATTTTCATCATTACCCACATTTTTAGCAATCTCTTAGTTTTATCCATAGCCTCATAGATAAATCCCATGGGTAGATATTGTTCTGAGTCTACTATCCTTAAAATCATAACCAATGATTTGATTGTCCTTATCATATAGGCTACACCAGGTCAAAATGTTTTTTTTTTAGCACAATATTTTGCACAGCTTGTCCTAGAACCTTCAATGTATAGCTGTTGGACTTTCACCTTTTTGAGGTGAAAAAAAGACTCAAGAGCATCTTTGGCACATAGCAATCTCTGTAAGGTAAGGAAAGCAGTAGCAAATCGAGTGATGACAGTTCTCACTAAATCTCCTCCTACATGCTTCCTTACCATGACCACTACCTAAGCATGTGCATATATGTAGTTGATGATTTGTTTGGCCTTCTTGAAGATAGAGTTATGAAGAGGCAACTTCATGATATCCTCCAACATAAGGCCAATGCAGTGAGCAACACATGGAGTCCAGTACAAATGTGGTCTCTTCTCCATCAATCTTTCCCCAGCTTTTTTATAAGCAGATGCATTATCTGTTAGCACTTGGATAGCATTGCTTTCCTCCACCTCTTCAACAACTTCATCCATCAATCTAAAGAAGTAATCAACATTCTTGATCTCTTATGAAGTATCAACAGATTTCAAAAATCATGTACCTTTGGGTTTGTTGACTAAAAAGTTAATCAAGTTACGACCTCTTGTATCTGTCCAACCATCAGACAATATGTTGCATCCTATCTCAACCCAAGATGCCTTTGCTTGCTCAACCATTGTGTCTATTGTCTTCACTTCCTTCAAATCCAGGTCCGTAACTCATGCATCGTAGCACCTTTGAATCCCCTTCCAAAGTTACATCCTGCAACATTTGCCAATAAGATGGACTGGTGGCCAAATTGAAAGGTAGTCCATTTTCAATGAAAAATCTTCCAATACTAAGACATGTTTTCTCTATAAGTTCTTTCTTCCAAGAGGAATTCAAAGTAACCTGCTTTGAATGGGCATGTGGAGTGCTATCAAGTTCATCATTTTTAGGCCCAGGTTTCTGTCCAACCCTAACAAATAAATCCATTAGACGTACCACTACTTTTGCACCAGCACCACTTGACCTTGTGGGTGCATTTTCTCTATGGCCAGATGACCCTTGTACTGTATATCCACCTATGCAACGAATTTCTTGCATTTCTTCCGGTGCTCTTCTTTTATCAATATCCTTCTTGACCAAGTATTTCTTAATCTCAGTTTTCACTTCAAGTGGAACGCAGACATGGTCCCACGTTTTTGTGTCTTGGCCAAGTGCTCCTTCAATCGTGCAATTCCACCTGTGATATTTTTCACACAAATTACACTTCACATATTTATATCCTTTTCCCTTTTGAGCTCTTTCTAGCTCAATTTCTGTACAATACTTCCATCCAGGATTAGACCTGTCACTAGATCCATCTCTTCCTCTTTTTGCCCTTGGTGCCATGTCTAAAATTATACAAATTGGAATTTGGACCACAACATTCAATTAAGACTCAAGAGTTATAAGTTATAATTTACGAACCACGTTACTAACCATATAAACATAAAGATAAAACCTAGATTTTTTTTTTGGAAGAAGATAAAACCAAAATAAGGAGTCCTATTGATAGTAGCTTTAAAATGAGAGAGAGGGACTGAGGAGTGAGGACTGATGATTAATAGGTGATGGTGCCGGTGAGGGATTGACCGATGAGGAGGAATTGGAGTCGATGGTGCGATGGATTGACGATGAGTGCTCCAAGACCGCTAGTGATGAGTGCTCCAAGCCCAGCGATGAGTGCCCTAAGATCGGCTACTGGCAATGAGTGCTCCAAGAACGACGAGGAGGCTGAGGATCGGCAAGGGGGTTGAGGAGGCGTGACTGCACAGGCTTCTCAATGGGTTTAGGGCTTTGTGGGGGCTAGAGGGGTATCTAGGTTGGGGTTATACCAAATATTAGGTCATTAGAATGGTCATGTGACTTGCACATGACCGGATTGGAGGGCTTACAAGTGAGGCGTCACCTTGATATAGCCTCAGCGCCTCATCGTCGCCTCGACAAATTGGGGCGCTTGCCTCACTGCAATGACCTGAGGCTACTGCCTCAAGGTGAACACCTTGCGCCTCTCCTCATGGTATATGCCTCACGTGCCTCGAGATACATTTTTTAAAACCATAATCCTTGGTAAACTTTTTTCATTTGCTGTCTTAATGGTCAAACTATTGTGATCCTTTGTCATACCTAGATTGCTTTGGTCTTCCTGAGCAGCCATTGCAAGCACCAAATGACAAGTCAAGCAACTTAGGAACCACATAGCCTAAGTTTTTTCGTAGAGGAAAAGCAGGATCAAGGGTGTAAATCCAGGGCAGATCCTGATTGACTCTAACTGAGGGATGCCAAATTGCATATCTAAACGTCTGAATATTATGAAGACTCATGATGTCCGGGAGATTATGGCAATATTGCTTGAACCAGAAAATTTGGGCCAAATTATATGTTGGCCAGATGTAGAACCACCGAACCATACCAGGAAATTGACCAGATTGGCCAACAAATAGGAACTCAGGAACATATCCAGATGAAATTCTATCCTATTCAAATATGATCCAATGATGAAAACTATTCAAATCAGTAAATCTAATGAAAACTAGTTTATTCACTAATCAAATCAATAAATCAAATAGAAACTATTTCTGTGATCCCATTCAAATATGAAGAAAAGGTTGAACTGCATGGGTGTTCACATGGTTTAACTGTTGAGAGAGAAGCACTTTTTTAGTTTGTTGGTTATTTTTTTCTTGTTTACTTTACTTTTCTTTCCCTGTAATTGCTCCATTGCCTCTCTCTCTATATAGAGGTCTAGGATTTTCCTTGAGAGATTAAAAACAACTTATTCTCTTCTCATATGGTATCAAAGTAGTGATCTTAGGTTGGAGCCCTATACCTACTTGTTTCTCCCGTGTTTTCTTCTCCACCAAATTAATTTTTAGGACTTATCTTTTGTGATTCTCGGGATTGGTGCACAAATTTGAAGGGAGACACTTGCTTTCTTCTTCCTTGGGGCTTATGCCCTAGGGCTTGGTGCCCGAGGCAGCCCCACCCTAGTCATCGGCAACACCACCGGCCACCCGCAACCACTTTGGCCATTGGCGACCACTCCATCAACCTCCGACGATGCAAATTTCAGCATCGGCGACCAATTTAGGTTTTAGGAAGTCGATCAACCACCTTATTTGCTAGCTTTAGTCACCAGGGGTGGTCTTAGGACAACCTTATCTTTTGAGTTTGCATCAACCTCCTTTGCTAACTTAGAGGTTGGGCGGCGCCATCTAGGGCTTGCAGTTCACTCCTAGCGCCACGTAGGAGTGTCTCTCATGTTGGAACTTGTCATTAGTGGTCATTAGAGTTGCTTTGCTGAGGCAAGGTTCGAAATGCCGATTTCGATGTTGTGTTAATGAAATTCTAAGTGTGCATTTCGTGGGCATGCCGAGGGCACATTGTGGAAATGCCTATTTTTCAATGGACATGCCGATGAGCATGCCGAGGGCACGTCGTGAAAATATCAAGGGTACGCCGATACATGCCGACAAAAATGACAAAAGTAATCAAAAAAATCATCAGCTGCCTCAGCATGCCTATCGATTTTGCTGGCATGCTGACCATGTCGATGACATGCCGACGATATTCTTACATTTCGACACCTTTACCATGTCGGCATGGGCTTTTCCCAAAAAAGGCCTTGCTGACGGCATGCCGACGGCGTGTCGACGGCATTTAAATCATTGTGCTAAGGTGCATCCAAATGTCAGGGTGAGTTCCAAGGTGTCTACTGATCTCATGCATTAAATTTCATGTCTTCTCAATGTCGATGTCTGCTTAAAAATCTATTTTGCACTCCTGGATTTCTAAGATGTCCTTGTTCATATACTGTGGAATACGTTTATTCACGAATGTAGTTTTCTACATTTGAAAATTCCTTGCTTCAGAAAGGGACTTCGATTTGGTTCAAGTATGGCATTTGTGCCAGATGATTTGCCCACTCAAGATGGAAATTATGGTGATTATAAGAGCCCTGTTGACTTGATCAAAGAGTTCGACATGATTATGTTGTTGAGGGACCTTGCAAGAAACATGTTTCTTACCAAATCGGAGTATATAAAGAAGTTTGGAAACTCTCGAGGGCATATAGTTACTATGATGGCCACCCAAGGAGGGTGTAGAGGTATGTCACCATTCACTCATGGTTGTGGGTGTGGCCGTCGAGATCAGAGGCATGCACACTGTATAATATAGTGATTACTACACATCAAGATTGTCACACCTGAGTTTGTGCATGAGGCAATCACTATTTCCTTGGATTGAGTATGATACCATGATACAGAGACTCGATCATTGTGGTACATCCTAAGCAGGTATTGCATGTTAGTTTCAAGCATAGGATGCAGAATGGTTGGTTGATTTAGGTACATCCTAACACGTGGTGATGCGATAGTTCTCTAGACTTCGATTAGTCCTATTAGGCTGAACCATCTTGGTTGTTGATGGGCGACATTCCCCAATCATAGGTTAGGGGTAGGTATAGATTAAGCCTCACATATGGTTGGTGAACGTTTTTCTCGTGCCAGACTTTCCCGTGAGCCCACTATTTGTCGGTCGGATTATGAAGGGTTGAATTGCAGAGTAGTGTTCGATACTATGACACATTTTAGGACATACTGACAGGATGAGTCATCGATTGTGGGTGTGAAGAAGTTGGTGTCTATCACCTCCTACAGTCACCATATGTTGGTCATGCATCTCTTTCCTCTGAAGGGTCTTTTAATTATTTGTGGTACCTTCGATTTGGCCATCTCTCCTTATCTAAAATTTGACGAGTGATGTCGCAGATTCCAAAAACTTCTACCTTCCAATTCAAAGCTTGCCAACTTGGTAAGCATCATAGGAGCTTCTTCCCAAGAGCACAGCATCAAAGTTTTGAGGTGATGTTCCAGTTACTGAATTTGGACATTTAGGAACCTGGTTGTGCACCTGATTATTCAAATCACAAGTTCAACCTTCTTGCTGTCGATAATCAAGACCTTTTTGGTAGAGATCAAAAATCAATTCGAAGTCAATGTGAAAGTCATTCAATCAGATTATGTCTTGGAGTTTTACACTTACTCCTTCTGTGCCTTCTACCAGGAGCTTGAGATCATCCACCAAACCAATTGCCCTTACATGTCACGGCAAAATGCCATGGCAAAGAGAAAGCATTGGCATATTCTGGATGTAGCGTATAACTTCTAATCTAGAATAACTTCCTAATCTCATATAGGGGTGGTGCAGTATTAACTTCATGCTACCTCATTAATCAGATGTCATCCATGGTACCTGATGAGTAGTGCCCTTATTCAGTTCTTTTTCCTAATCAGGAGTTTTTTGGGGTTCCACCCAAGGTTTTTGGATGTGTTGCATTTGTTCACCTTTATGGCCCCAATAGGGACAAACTTGCACATTGAGCAGTCAAGTGTGTCTTTGTTGGGTATTCAAGGACTCAAATGGGCTATCGAGGTTATGATCCTATTGGTCGATGGTATCTTGTGAGTGTAGGTGTTACTTTCATGGAATCAATTCCTTACTATTTTACGTTTGGCTCACGCATTACCTCTCAGGCACATGAGGGAAAGGCAGTCATCTTGATTCTTGTACCCTTAGACGAACCACAGAGGCAATCACTTGAAGGTCCACTGCCTCTTAATGATTACTCAGAGAGTAGGCTTAAAATGATCTATTCTTGCGTCATATTTAGTAGGAAGAACCATCTCTTCCAAAGCCTCCTTTAAAGTCGGTACCCTCTTCTAGTCTTGAGGAGAGTCCTGTACCCGACGATATGGAGACCACCATCTCTACTGCTCAGGGACTTTGATATACCTTAGCAACTTGAGACTACAACAAGTGAAGACTTAGACCTTGAACCTAGTTAGACAAATGATCCAATGGGTGGTGGTTTTGATCTTGTAGAAGGGCATTAGGTCATGTACTTTGCATTTGATGTCCAAGCACATGTTTATGACGAGTCTCTCTCCTCAATATCGACATTTTGCTATCCTTTCCCTACTATCCCATTAGGAGGCACCCTGTGATCTGAAGTGGTGACATGCTATGATTTAAATGCCGATGACATGCTGTCGGCAAGGCCTGGTTTGCAGGATGACCATGCCGATATGACTATAATGTCGAAAATCAGGAATTTCGCCGTCATGCCGACCATACCGGTGGCGTGCCGACGATATGCTCGCGTGCTGATGCCGATGCCGATGATGGGTGCTTGCTGCAGACTGCAGTATGTGCTAGTCCGCTTCGCTAATGCCATTGCCATTGCCATCTCTGCCGCTACTTCAGGCTGTAGCCTGCATCGTTACTTATGGAGATTCTTGCCTTCTTGGTGGTGGACTTGTTGCCTGTTGGGGAGGTAGGGGAGCGTCTCCTGTAGGGGGTGGCCGCCGCACGTCTAGGATTTCCTCCGATGATGACTCTTTTGGAGGGAAGGGGAAAGGGGACAAAGGGAACGAGAGGTTGTGCGGTGCTAGTGCCTGCACTGGCTGGTGGCACGATGCAATGGCCAATGTGAATAGGGTGGGAATTAAGGTGTGTGCACTAGTGGATGGTGGTGGATCTGGTGGTGGAGAATGGGTAAATTGTGTTGCCTTGCGTTTCATGCATATGCTATTTTCCTAGGAACCAGTGGGGCATGCCGTCGGCAAGGGAGTTTTCGGAGTAGGGCCATGCTGACACAAAGATGGTGTTGGTTTACAGGTAAACCGTTGGCATGCCAAGGATTTCGCCGGCATGCCGATAGTTGGCCGATGAAGCCGTCGGCATGCCGACCGTTTGCTGGGCGGGAAAACCTGCGTTGGGAATTGGAGCGGCAGGAGAGTGAAAATCAAATTTTTTAGGTAAGGGAGGAGCGGCGGGAGGGTGAAAATCCATAAGGTGGGAGAGTGGAAATTCACACACACACATTGATTTTTGTCATATAGGCTTAAATAACGATTGTTTTTTGTTATATACAACTGTAAATATGTTTTTAACATCTTGATTTACTTGCCTTTCAAATTTTAATCATTTCTGTCATTTTTTTCAGCATGCATCGGCATGCCCTTGGCATGCCTCGAAATGTCATTTTTTCGGGTCGTCGAAATCGTTGAAATTTGCCATCGAAAAACGGGCATTTCCACGGCATGCCTTTGGCATGCCCACGAAATGCATATCTACAATTTCATCGGAACAGCGTCGAAATTGGCATTTCGAACCTTGGTGACAGGTCATAGAGGAAGAAATGGATGCATTAGCCTCTCATGGAACTTGGGGCCTTATTCAACTTCCACATGATGCAATTGTGGTAGGATGCGAATGGGTATTTACTGCCAAATATTGCCCAGATGGGTCAATTGATAGTTGTTAAGCTTGCTTGGTGGCAAAGGGGTACGCGTAGATGTATGCGGTCAACTACTTTAACACCTTTTCTCCGGTTGCTTAACTTCCCACCATTTGCATACTTATTTTGGTCACTGTTCATTATAGTTGGCCTTTACATTAACTTGACGTCAAGAATGCTTTCTTCTATAATGATTTAAAGAAGGAAGTTTACATGTAGCAACCTCTAGGATTTGAGGCTAAGGAGGACTGTTCCAAGGTCTGTAGATTGCATAAGGTAATTTATGGATTCAAGTAGAGTCCCAATGGCATGGTTTCAAAAGCTCTCAAATGTGGTTGAGAGGGTTGACTTCAAGAGATCTTTATTCATAAAGAAGACCAAAAAAGGAATGCTAATGATGCCAGTATACATGGTTGATGTTATACTGACAGGGATGATGCAGATGGCATTACAATTACTTTGTTACAAAGGACTTGGTTTCACTTTGTTATTTCCTTGGAATTGAGGTGACTCACAATATACGTGGAGTTGTTCTTTCTTAGAAGAAGTATGTGGTAGACTTACTCTAGGAGATCGACATGCTAGGGACAAAGCCAACTTCTATTCCAATGAATTCTAGTGTGCATCTATTTGAAGATAACTCGGAACAAGTGGATGTTAGGCAATTCAGGTGCTTAGTAGGGAAGGTATTATATGTCATTGTCACAAGGTTCAATATTGTGCCTGTGGTAAGCAAAGTGAGCCACTTTATGGACAAACTAAGAAAGGTACACTGAGATGCAACTATGGTGATCCTTAGGCACTTGAAGTTGGCTCCACGAAAGGGATTATTATTTACTTGTAGGAGCTCTTTAGATGTGCTGGCCTACACGGATGTCAATTATGCTGGTTGTCCCAATGATAGGAAGTCTGCACTTGATTTTTGCACGTTTGTTAGGGGTAACATGGTTACATAGCAGAACAAGAAGTAGACCATGGTAGCCAGGTCGAGTGTAGCATTAGAGTATAAAGCTATGGCTCAAACGACATTTGAGTTTATGTGGATTAGATCTGTTCTTAACGGATCTACATGTTCCAATATTTGGTCCTTTGGAGATCACATGTGACAACAAGGTAGCACTCTTAATTGCTAACAATCCATTCTTCCATGAAAGTATCAAACATGTAAAGGTGGATTGCCACTACACTCATGATATGATCCAGAGGGAATATATTTGCACCTCATGTGTGGCATTTGGAGATCAAGCTGCAAATATATTCACTAAAGCACTTCCATGTGTTTCCTTCAACCGATGTTGTTCCAAGTTAATCATGATGGATATCTATGCTCTAGCTTGAGGGAGTGTCGAGAAAGTAGCATTCTTTTAGTTGGTTATTTTTTCCTTGTTTACTCTACTTCTATTTCCTCAGGAGATATCTATAATTGTCATTTTAGCCTCTCTCTATGCATAGAGGTCTAGGATTTTTCTTGAGAGATATGAAAAACAAGTTATTCTCTTCTCACATTACGAGTAGCACATCGCATGCTGCCTGGTGAACAATGCTGTGGTGAACGGTAGAGACTACACAGAGAAGTGAAAACTTGCACTTGAAAATCTGATGTTGAAGATCAACCATAAATTTTCTGTAAGAAATTGAGACGTATGGACCAATGGCTCTGGTATCATGTATAAAACAAAGCAGATGCAAGAATGTTCCATGGAAAGAAAGAGTTATGTGAAAAACCCTCTTCACTGAGAAGGAAAACCACCAGAAGCATGGATAGAATACTTTCTGTTCGAAGAAAGATAACGAGAGGGTATTGGCGGTTTGTGGGGCATTTGGTTGGTGAGGAATGCGGCCATCTTCAAGGGCCAACATGCTTATCTCGAGAATTTCGTTGTATCCATCTCCTCTCTTTTCCATTTTTGGGAAATTTTCATGTACTAAGTCCGCCTTGCAGCTGCCTTTAGTTGAATGATGCTGGATGGTTATCAATTGGATAACTACCCTTAAACCTTAAAAGAAAACCACCAGAAGCATGATACCTAGCATTCACTAGTGGGTCAGGTTTTCTTTGAGTAAAGGACAAGTGAGGAGCGTTTGTCATATATAGAAAACCTTGGTAAAAGGTCTCACCCCTAAAGATCCATATATTTGTTTATAACAACTTTCAACATATATTGGAGAAAGTGTGCTTTTATTCCAAGAAACAACAAAGGAAATAAATCATCTGGTAACAAAAAGCCAGTATGCCCAAGCTGCTCATTGCATTCTAGAATCTTGTCTATTTGTTTTTTTATCCTCTATGTAAAGAATGAAAATCATATGAAGAGCAGTAGCTGACTTCTCAGAATGCTTGAGTGGCTATGGGACTCCAAATCCATCCATATCTTTCTTGAGATCCTTATCATCCTATCTCAGTTTTTGTTCTTTTGCTAACTCTCTTGTGGTTTTATTTCTTTTCAGGATGTAAGTCACAGTAATAATCAGCAGTGTGCTTGTTTTTAAGGCAATGCATATACTTCTTGATGTTTATAGGCCTCTTATGGGTTGCTTGGTTCACATTTTGTCCCTGATTGAGAAGAGCAAAATGTTCCACACTCTTGCCATCATCTCAAATATCACCAGATTTGGTGTTTATGACAAGCTCCTGATCTGCATTTGTGTCAGTCTGGAAATAGACTGACTTAGGGCTAGGGTTTTAGTTGAATTGAAGGTTCGTCTTTTGACTCGTTCAAACTTGGGTTCAATCTTCCCAGGAAGGTAGAAGTACGATTTTTTACTTTCTGTATTCTAGTACAGCTTCTGACTATGGTGAGTGTCCATGTTTCATCTGCATGATTCTCAGGTTTTCCCACTTGGATTTAAGCGCATGCCATAATGCTGAGAAAGATATAGACTTCCTTATAAAAAATGTAGATTTCCTAGGACCCTTTATAGACACGAACACTCAAACTCAAGCGACATATCTCTGGTTGTTTTCTTCGTATGGATGGAGAACCAAATCTCAGTAGAAATAGAATTGACAATCCAAGTCTTGATTGTTTTCCAAACACCACTTCTTCCATGGTTTGAGGCCTTGGCGTGGACACATTGATATACCCTATCTGACTCTTAGATCCCCTGCTGATAATTGCCATCTTTGCCGCAGCTGGCCATAGAAGATAATTAATTGGTTGTGGTGAATTTGGTGGTGGTGAGATGTTGAGTCTTGTTCACCCCTAAATTGCTGTCATCTGTTTGAGAAGCTGTCATAGACATCAAGAAAAGATGGAAAAAATTATAATCAAAGTTCACAGGGGGAAGAGCCAAGCTCGAGCATGGCCAAAGGCCCTATTAAAGAAAAAGACTTGTTAACACTGATAAAAGCACCTTTCTTAAATGAAGCTGTAGTCAGACAAGAGCAACACTGTGCTGAGCTGATCACCAACTACCACCAGGTTACTAAACAACTTGATGCAGGTCGCCTTCAGGATCACTAATGAACAAAACACTACCAGGTCACTAAACATCTTTCTGCAGGTGATGAACATAGGTGCTATCAAGCAGCCAAATGCCCAGCTGGTGATGATTGCATACGCTTGGCCAAAAGGCCATAACTAGGCACCAATGGAATTGCAATGCCAACTGCCGAATTAATCACCAGCAGTAGTACTCAGTTCTACTGCCTGATTGCCCAGCAAGCATCCTTCCAAGTTGCATGATCACCACAGCACCATTGCCACGCAAGGCACTTAGATGCTGCTGCCTTGATTGATGTATTCAAAAAATGATGATCCATGGCTTTGATAATATCTAGAAATCAAATCACCATAAAAGAACAATCATGAACACAGGATTTATGTGGAAAACCTTCCGCAGCCCTAGACACTTCTAGGGTTTATTTTCCAGGGTTTATTTTTATACAAAGGAATAAAAGACAGGGAGTGAGTATAGTAAGTAGAAGTAGGGTCTAAATGTATACACCACAGGATCCGTACACCTAGTTACTGTAGCACATGGTGTATTTCTTATAGTTGAACATGCGATTTTTATTTATGTGGCTGCCTCTCTGTTGTTTAGGGGAGTACTCTTTTTATTCTTCTATAGTTTTTCTCATAAAAGTGCATATATAATTTCAATATATTTGCAGTGTTGCATCTTTTCAACCGCTTGATATGACTTACTGTCTTGGATGTGTGGTGTTACATTCTACTGGTGCAGGTAGTCATGTGATCAACTCCACATTAAAACTGTTTCCAAAAAATTTGCAGAAAGGTGTTTCTCCTTGTAACCTGAATGGTAGAATACTGGATGTTACCTGGACTGAGAAATATAAACCGAAGGTTACTGCTAACATTGTTGGAAATCAGGGCCTGGTCTGTATCTTCTTGCATTGTGTATAATTTTTTTGTCCTAGGCATGTGATCATTCAATTGTTTAAGTTGCTTCCTGCAATCCTACAGGTTAAGCAACTTCATGATTGGCTTGCTTGCTGGAATCAGCAATTTTTGCATAGCAGAGAGAAGGGGAGGGGAAAAAAGCCAAGTGATAGTGGATCGAAAAAAGCTGTGCTTCTAAGTGGACCACCTGGTATTGGGAAAACCACTTCAGCAAAATTAGTTAGCCAAATGCTTGGTTTTCAGTCAATTGAGGTACTTTACTAAAGCATGCATGTACATGAATTTCACATTGTAAGACAATTTGAAATTTAGGTCCATGTCCGTCTTTCTCTTGGTTTTCAAAGGTTAATGCCAGTGATAACCGGGGGAAGGCAGACTCCAAAGTTTTCAAGGGAATTGGTGGTAGTACATCCAATTCTGTCAAAGAACTTGTCAGCAATGAGTCTCTCAATCTTGGCAAGGATTGGTAGAAACACTTCTCTGAATCTATTCATCTTCATCTATCATTTTTCCCATTTTGTTTAGTTTTTCTTTGTTTTTTGCAGGTCAAAACATCCAAAAACTGTTTTGATTATGGATGAAGTTGATGGCATGTCAGCTGGAGATCGGGGTGGAGTAGCTGATCTTATTGCCAGCATGAAAATTTCTAAAATACCTATCATTTGCATTTGTAATGACCGTTACAGCCAGAAATTGAAAAGTCTTGTTAATTACTGCTTGCTTCTGAACTATAGGAAGCCTACAAAGCAACAGGTTTCTTCCACAGATGGTTCTTGTTATAAGTAACAGCTTAATATCGGATGTATCTATTATTTTGTTCCCTTGAAAATTAAATACAAGTAATGCCATCTCAGAAACTTAGCAATGTTAATGTTCCACTTGCATTAGATGGGGCAATTTGGAACTGATCGTTTCAGATTGTCTCCTGACTTTTAGGATGTTAAATGAATGTGATAGTGGATATTCTTATTGCATGACAGATGGCAAAGAGGTTGTCACAGATAGCTGGTGCTGAGGGCCTTGAAGTGAATGAGGTAGTCTTTTTAAATGTCTTTGAGTTCCCAAGTCTGGTTATCAACAAGCTACTTTGCCTTGTTTTCTTGCTGTTGATTTGCGGAACTTCTTAGTACATTAGAGGGTTAATCTTGAAACTCATCTTATTTGCACAGATAGCATTGGAGGAGCTAGCTGATAGAGTCAGTGGGGACATGAGAATGGCAATAAACCAGTTGCAGTATATGAGCCTGTCAAAATCAGTCATTAAATATGATGACATAAGGCGGCGCCTTCTGAATAGTTCCAAGGATGAGGATATTTCACCCTTTACAGCTGTTGACAGGTACCTGTTCCCCACTTCATTTTGTCCATAGGTTGTCACTACTTGATGTTTTTCTTATTCTTTGCAGCATATAATTCATTGTTCATGTCTTTTCAAAAAAATAATTCCTTGTTCATGTACATCTAAGTTGCATATGCCTTATAATCTCTCTTCATCCTTACTTGTACCTACTGATTTCCAAACGGAATGATACCTTTTGTGTTTTCTTCCAACTAAGGCATGCAGTTCTTTTTTTATTTTTTTGTGTGTGTGTCATTGTTGGATGGTAATGAAATTATTCATTTATAGGCACTTCTTTAATTCTAAGCAAAGCCCTCCGCTGTAGAGAACTCTACAATCCCTTGAACAAACAGGCATTGAAGAGGATGCCATCAACAAAGTTTCTCCTTTTCGAAAAAAACATAAACATTCTCACCAAAAAGTGTGTCCATTCAATTGGACCTCCATTGACTGATGATTGGTATGCAGATGGGTACAATAACACTATACTTATACTCATCTGTGTTTCACCTCCTCAAATACAATGTGGAAGTTTTATCTTGGAGCGTTTTTGGCATTTTTGTTTTTGTATATTGAAGTTGAGTTGTAAAATCTTTGTTTGTTAGTGGAGTTTCCGCCATATTCTATTCACATATTTAAGAATGCTTATGTATGAAAATTTAAAAACTTGCTGAGTGGGTGCACTTTGTTCATATGGCTGTTTTGGATGAAAAAATTATTGGGGAAAATAGACGTGATGTTCAAAGGGGAATGAAAATGTTTAAGAATAGTTTCTTGTGAGAACATAGAACTTGCCAAATGTGCCCCATCTGTATATATAGCTTTTTTTGGTAGAAAATGGATTGGGGAAAATGAAAAGGGCAAGTGATGTTGAAGGGGGAATGCAAAGCGTAAAGTAGTAAGCGCCAATTCTTTCATAAATGTTCACTCTCTAGGTGCAATTCTTTGTAATTCCATCAGAAGGCATGCATTAATAAAGGGGGATGGAAAACGTGTTATCAGAGGGTACTGATTCTTTTATGGATATAAGAAGCTTTGTTATAGCCATTTCTGTGCATTCAACATACTCTACAGTTGGAGGAATACACAGAGTGGAACATAGTAAAATTAAGAGATCGAAAATAGAAGACAATTGGTTGCAATCTATTGACAGGCTAATCACAGTCTATTGCTTCCAATAAGCAATCCCTTTATTGACAGAAGACTGCAGTTTGTTGTTTTGGATTATTCATCTGTGTGTGCGTGCACGCTTGCACATGCACACGTGTGTGGTCAGGTGGGTGGGTAGGGGAGGGTAGCTACGTGGGTGTGCATGTGTATGCACATGCATGTGCATACACACATATGTGCATGGTGTTTGTGCACATGCATTGTGCATACATGCGCATGTCTATGTTGGGGGTGAGGGTAGTTATATGTTTGTGCACATGCATGCACTGCACACATGTACATGCATGCATGTGCTACATATGCATGTACATATAGAGAAAATAGACATGTCTTTTAAAGTGGAATGCTATAAAACAAAAAATTCAATTAAGCTGGAGCACTTATTGTCAAAGGTCCTGGAGAACATTTATTGAGAACTAATGCCAGAGTTCATCTGGACAAAGCTCCGGGGCGATAGGGAAGGGGGAAGATTGGTAGCATGGGAGGAGATTTGCCAGCCTACGAAGGGGGGCGATAGGGAAGGGTGAGAGATGTTGGAATGGTTAATCTGAGCCTTCTCAAGAAGTGGATAGTGAGGTTGGTGAGCCAGGAGCATAGCCTTCTTGGTGATGTACTGCATGATTGTTATGGTCCACTCCTCTCATGGGAGACTCTTGGCTTCCTGATGCCAGGGGCATTACGCTTCCTGAGGCCAGGGGCATTACACTTCCTGAGGAGGTTGACGTCGGTGGCCCTAAAGATTCACAATTTCTTCACTTTGTACACAGGCGAGGGGGACATCTTCAGATTCTGGTTGGATATTTGGCAGGGAAAAGGGACGTTATGCAGCAGGTACCCCCGTCTATTCTCGAGGGCAGCAAACATGGAAGCACCGGTAGAGAGCTGCTGGGATGGTGCTTGGTGCGCCACCTTTCAAGGAGCCTTGTCGGAGCAGAGGTATACAAAGTTCCTGAGGCTCCTACAGAACCCGAGGGAGGAAAGGATGCCTTTCTCTGGGACAATGGGAACTTTTTTGTCAAGGCTTTTTGTAGTTTGCAGGGAAATATTCCCATAGTGGATCTCGACTTCCTGTGAGATTGCAGGTTGATGTGGTTCGTGGATTGCCTCTTGAAGGTTAAGATTTTCGCGTGGTTGGTGAGGAGAAGGGTGCTCACGAAGACTTGGAGGGCAAGGTGGGTTGAGATGGAGGACATTTGATGCCCTTTCTGTGGCGTGGCGGATGGGGATGTTGATCATCTTTTTGTAGGGTGTACCTTCGTCACACAGGTGTGGAGGTCTTTGGGGATTGATTGGATTGAGCTCGGCTCCCTTCACGAGTTTTGGGCCACTTTTCGGAGGGGGAATATTCGGGGCGGTGACAATACTTTTAGGTCGAAGAAGGAAAAGGCAAAGGTGCTAGCGGTGTTCTGGGGGGTGTGGTTAGAGGAGAAACGCTGTATGTTGAGAACCTTGTTTCCTCCATCTCCTCCTAGGTTGTGTTTTGGGAGTCCACCTTATAATGCCTAATGTTGTAATTGTTTGTCGTTATTAATGAATTTGGGCAGTTATCATATGGATAATCAACCTTCCTCTTTTAAAAAAAAAAACATTTATTAAGAACACTTTTCAAACAACATTTATTGAGAACATGGTATTTTTTTGAAAAGGAAAGCGCTGTATCTTGATCTATTAACATGCTTGTCAAGCTTGGCATTTCAGCATGAGTTTATTATTCCTAATTTAGTTGTAAAATGTCCACTAGTCACCAGGTTAGAAATTCTCTGGCAAAAACTATCTGCTACTTTTTGTGGGGTTATTCCTTTCAAAAAAAAATGGTGGTTACTCTGAAACATTTTTATAATCTTGTTGGATCAATCAAATGTTGAGCTCGCTAGTCTGCCAAAAATGATTCAGTGCTTTTAGTATTACCAAAATAAACTCCTATGAAGAATACACTGTATGATTCGTAGCATAGAAAGCTAATGCCAGTAAGGAATTAGAAATATGGATATGAATTTTAGATGAGTTTGTAGTCATATGTAAAAATCATATTATATGAAAGAGAGTTATCATCTAAAGGTCTCATCAATGAAAGACAGCTAACATATCATCTGAAGGCCTTTGACAAAGATAGCAAGAAACTCGGTGTGAATGGTTGTTGTGGATTCATCTTTTGAAAATGGTCTAACTTTGCAATTGCATCCTCCAGAATTTATGAACTAAACAAGTTTCTGTATGAATTACTTACTGATAGTAGATTTTTTCTTCATTCAAAATGTGGTTGGTAAAAGTCATGGTTGATCATTCCCTGATTTTATTGTTTATATCAATCTTCAGGCTCTTTGGTTATGATGGAGGAAAGCTGCGTATTGATGAGAGGATTGATTTGTGCATGTCTGATCCTGACCTTGTTCCTCTCATTATTCAGGTACTTTCTCTATATGTTTGATGATTTCAAGAATGCCAGGATTTAGTATCTTCTTTTTTTCTTTTTATCTTTTGAAAAAGGGTTTCTTATCAGTGATTTATTTCGTTTTTTACTGGTGGAATCAGCACTTTCCGAGTGTTCCAACTCCAAACTGGTTGAATCATCATGTAAATTGAGTTTTTGTGAGCAACGATGTTGTTGGCCTTCAACAAACAAAAGAGTGACTTTTGAAAAAGAGAAAACAAAAGAGTGGTTATGAGGGAACTATCTTATGAACAATCTTGGACCGTTTTGTTATTTCTTAGATGTACTGTATGGACACAAGGGAAATATGTTATTGCTCTTTATAGGAGGCATGGATTCTTGGTGCAGAACCAACTGGGATTTTAATGGATCCTGATGCTTATATTTATGAAGATTGTTATGAGAAAACTGATCTTTAGTGTTTTAGGTGCTTGGTAGAAAACATGTTGCAAATAACCTGTCTTGATATTGCTCTTGTTTTCCCCTTCAAAAAGATATTGCCCTTGTTATAGGCAAAGTGTGATGGGAAAAGAGTTTTCACTAACTATCAAAAAGAAACCTTGGTCTTTTTTATATAGAAGAGACTTGGGTAAATTACAATCACATCTAATCAGAAAACAAATAGCATAACTTTCTAAACATGAATATGTGTTCACATTCTCTTTCAAGTTGGGGCATTGATATCCTCCAACCCCAACTTGTTGTAGAGAAATATGTGCTTCTTCTTTTTCAGGGCCTTAGTGAGTATATCAATAAGCTACATTTCATTTGTGAGAATGGAGATACTAATCTTCCATTCTATAACTACATTGCACACAAAGTGGCAATCAACCTTAATATATCTAGTCCTCTTATGGAATATCGGATTTGAGGCTATATATGTGGCAACTTGTTATCACACTATAGTAGGACAAGTGTCACTGTAGATATGCCAATATCACTTAGGAAGCCCACTTCCTGCATAATCTCACATGCGACATGATCCCTAGTGCGGTACTTTGCCTCTGCATTAGATCTAGCGACTACGGTATGTTTCTTACTTCGCCATGACACTAAGCTCCCACCAAGGAACACTGCATATCTAGATGTAGATCTTCTGTCCTCTTTTTCCGATGTCCCTTTGTTACTCAGATTTGGAGCCACTTTGAGGTAAGGTGGTGGACACCCTCTACTTTTGTTGACTTCTGGAGATTGTTCAGGTGTGAGGTCGGGAATGGGGGTCAGAATGTCTTTTGGACAAAGAGGGAGAGGGCAAGGCTGTTGGCTGTTCTTTAGGGCATCTAGTTGGGGAGGAATGCAGTTGTTTTTAGGGGGTAGCGGCCTTATGTAGAGAATTTTATGGGTCTATATTTTCTTTGATTGGTCTTTGGAGTTCTAACTTATAATTTTGGCCTCGTGCCTCTTTTGGTAATATACTTTTTGGGTGGTTTTCAACTAGATAATTTCCCTTTCACTTTTCAAAAACTGAGCCAGCGTAGTTGCCGTTTGAATAAGTAACCACATCAAGGAACCCATGATCACTATAGTGAAGTTCTTGTCCCAGACTTCCTTTAAGGTATCTCAGAATGAGACACCTCTCCTGTGCCTATACCTAGGCTAATCCATATGCTAACTGACATGACTGACATCAAAACTTATATTTGGTCGAGTCACTGTCAAATGGAGGAGTTTTCCAATTGTACTCCTATAACATGTAACATCCTCAAACAAAGGGTCATCCTCCAGTAGGGTAGGCTATGCAACTTTCTGTGACATCTCCAAAGGTACTCCATATGGCTTGTCTCCTAAGAGTTCAACCTCCTCCAAGATCTACAAGGTATACTTTTGGATAGTGAAAGGCTAGAAGTTGATTTCACGGACTCTATTCCAAGGAAGTACCTCAACTCTCGAAGATACTTTGTCACAAAAGGTGGTGTGCAACAATTCTTTTGTCTGTTGATAAGCGAGATTTGAACGCGAAAAAAAAATTGAGTTAAAAACTTGTCGTAAAATTCGCAAGAAAATCCACTACCAAATAACATTTATAACCGAAACTCTGGTGAGTCCTATGTCGAATACAGAGAGGCGAACGTTTGATTAAAAATCACGTTTGGAATTATTGCCACAAAGCAAAGTAGCTGGTTGAAATTAATCTACACTAGCTATTCTTCTTAAAGAATAAATAATAGAATAGAGAGAATAATACAGAGAAAAGAGAAAGAGAAAGAGAGTGAACAAATATTTTATAACCATAGGTTCATTACAACTACTTGCAAAAATGAAAACTACATTAAAAAGCCCTAAACAGATAGGGATGAGAAAATCTTCCTCGACGACTGTTTGGAGGATGAGCCGCTTTGACGGAGCACCCGGAAGAGGGTGGTGAGATGCTGGACAAGGGAGAATGGGGCTGGAGGACAGAGGACAAAGCAAATGCGACTTCGCAATGGGATCCGCTTCCCAAATGGTGGGGAGAAGACAACCACGAGATTCTTATGAAGGGGGTGAGAAGATGTGAAAATTAGTTTACTCTAGCTCTAGTGGAGTATCCTGGGTATGGGACTAGCTCGTAGAGCTTTGGAGGATGTGAGAGAAGAGAGAAAGGGATGAAGAAATATGTGGGGCGTAGGGTCCTTTATATAGTGAGGTACAAGGGCAAAAAGGTCCTTTAAAATCTTTCAAATTAAATGTAGGGCCTTTAGTGACATGCGCACATCATTGTAGATAAGCGTTGGTGAAGGTGTGTGCTTGATCTTTGCCGCTCACCATCAATCGAACTCATCTTGCACGGTCACGTCAGTGCCTTCTCGCCTTCAAGCATTGTGCAGCTTCGCTTAATCATGGCCGTCCGATCAAGATCAGACGGATCAGATCACGCCGCTGTCGCTTCCTTTTCATCGGTTAAGGGGCGACGTAGCACCTCTGATCACCATTGGATGGAAATTGGAGGGCTGCAATCGCGCGCATGCCACGCTTCAGATCACGCCTCAACGCGTGCAATTGTGCGTGGGCTAATGCGTTGAATCACTCGTGCTTCACGCTTTCCCATCCACGCTGCCACGTAGCCGCTGCCGCTCGATCTTGATCGTGCGGCCGAACTTTGCCGTGCCTGCCTCTTTGCGGATTTAATCTACTCGCATGGATTCAAGCGCGTGCCTGCTGCTCTCAATAGGGCTCTCGACTGTTATGCCATCCTCGCTTTTGTGTCAAGTTTTGAACTCAAGGCCCACGCGCTCTCGCCGTTGGATGAAGATCCAACAACCAAGATTGCATGGGTCTTTTTCTTTAGAGATGAGCGTGTGGTAGAGGTGACGTGGACGTTTCTTGGTCGTTGGATGGATGGACGGCCGAGATTGCTCCTTTGTAGAACTAAGGGGCTGGTGGCGTGGAGAGCTCTTGGCTGTTGGATGAAGATCCAACGATCAAGATTAGATCTTGATTTGCTTCTTTAGAAAGGAGGGGTGTTGCGGATGGTCGTTGGCGGCTTGGATGATGTCACATGGCATCATCTGAGCCGTCCATCTTCTTTTGCTTATAAGAGGTGCCACGGTTGTCGGAATTGATCGATTTTTGTGCTGTTGGGTTGCGATCGTCAGTCCTAACCCATCCATGTGGTTAGATTTGTCGTCTGATGTATGGATTTGCACCACCTTGCCTCTTGACCTTTGATCTTCCTTAGACTGCATCTGATGTTACGGAGGTCTGATCGGGACGATATTGGAGGCATTGGACTTCGATCCTTGCCTTGATCAGATCCGTATGGTTGAATCTTCAATCTGAGGTCCAAAAAAATATCGCCATGTCCCCATACCATAAAAGGGTAAATTAACCTATAATTTGTACAAACTAATCTAAATCCATGATGATGCATGTTATGCAATATTTATAATGCATGATGCTTCTATAGACCTATGAACATGCATAAATAGGCATTTTAGGCCAATTAGATATATACACATCATTTGTCGTATACCATCCTCAGCATTGCCTGTCAGTAACATGTCATCCATATAAATTGCCAGAATAACCACCCTCTATGTCCCTATATCTCTGTCCCTTCTGATAAAGATAGAATGGTTAGATGAGGATCGATTAAAGATGATCTTCTATATCTTTGTGCTCAGTCTATCAAACCATGCTCTAGGATTCTACTTTAGGCCATATATAGCCTTCTTGAGTTTGCAGACGTACTCCCCCTTAGTGACATAACTGGGCGACTGACTCATGTATGCCTCCTCTGTAAGATCTTTATGCAAGAATGCATCTTGATATCTAACTAATAGAGAGGTCAACTATTGTTGACTGGCATAGATAGAAGGATACAGATGGAAGAGATGCATGCTACAAGGGAAAAGGTCTCAAGGTTGTCAATATCATAAGTTTGAGTGAGCCCCTTGGCAACTAATTGTGCCTTAAAGCGATCAATGGATCCATCTACTAAGTAGTTGACAGTATAGACCCATCTATAGTCAACTAGTGTAGCACCCTGTGGGAAAGGGACAAACTCCCATGTACCTCGTGAGTCAATACAGTCATCTCCTCATCCATGGTAGTTCTCTAGCGAGGGTCCTGGGCAGAGCCTCAATGTGATCTCTGGGTACAATAGTACTAATAAGTACAGAAGAAAAATGTTCTACGACTGTAGTCGTATAATTAGACAACAGATGCAGAGTACACAACCTACTAGACTTCCACAGTGTAATCGGTTTATCATCAATATCATTTCTTGCAACCTATGGGGGAACCTTGTGTTGGATGATCCTCTGAATACTCTGGTACAGTAGGAAGTGGAGTGTGTCTCTTAAGGAGCAAGGTCAATATTGGCACTCCTTAGAATAGTACGGAACCTTCTCAAAGAAGGTGGCATCAACAGTCACAATATATCTTTGGTTTACTGGAACATAACATCTATAGCCTTTTTGGGTATGTGGGCATCCTGAAAAGATACACTTCAGTGCTTGTGGGGAGAACTTATCCCGTGCTTCAAAGTCCAGGACAAAACATGTGCAATCGAATATGCAAAGTGGTAGGGCGAACGGTCTCTCGGACTCAGGGTGGAGTAGTTGGTACAGTATGCCTTTGTGTAGCTTTGAGGATGGAACTTGATTGATGAGATAAGTGTCAGGATTGCATCTCCCTAAAATTGCTTCGGAACCCTCATATATTGCATCAGTGTCTTCACAATATCCAATAGATGACGTACTTTGCGTTTTGCTATGCCATTCTGCTGTGAAGTGTTTGCATAGAAGTCTGGTGTAATATTCCGCTGCAGACAAAGGATTGCAAATTTGACTACATGAACCTCTAATGCATTATCACCATGAAAGACCTATATAGGGACAGAATATCGTGTCTAGATCTCAATGAAGTGCCTCTACACAATATGAAGAATCTCAGAACGGTCTTTCATCAAGAAAACCCAGGCGGATTGACTGTGATCATCCACAAAAATTACAAAGTACCTGTGACCTCCAATACTGGGAACACGTGCAGGACACCATACATCATAATGCACTAGGCCAAAGCATGAGGTATTAATCCCTTTGGTACGTTGCGGAAATGTACTCTTATGATGCTTCCTAAGTTGACAAGCCTAGCAATCAAGGGTAGTACTCGCTAGTAACTTAAGAAACATTTGGCACATCTTTCCAATAGATAGATGACCAAGCCTTTGAGACCACAATAATGGCTCCTCTGAGATAGACATTGCTCCTGCAAACTTTGTGGGGATATTGAGAAAGTGAAGACCATCTTTCTCGATCCCCCCTCCCAATAATATTGTTCGTCTTCTTGTCTTGAAAATAATAGTGCTTGTCATCAGTGATCACATGACATTGAAGATCCTTGCGGACGGTACTCACCGACAGGAGGTTCTTTGGGAAATCAGGAGTACAGTGCACATCAAAAAACTCCATACCTGAAGGTTCTTTGGGAAAATTTTGTGTGTGTTTGCACACGCGTGTGGCTGTATCTGTCTGTGTTTGTTGAGAAGGCATTTGGGGATTTAAATTTAAATTGGTTGAACAAGCTTCTGATTTTGTAAGAGTATGCATGAATTTCCTGCCATTTTTCCTGCCAACTTCAGATCATTTTACTCCCCAAAAATGTGTAGAATATTTTGGAAAAGTTCTTGGAAATTTCTCTTATGCCTCTATTGCATTTCCCAGGAAAATTATCTAAATTATCGCCCTCTTTCTTGTGGCAAAGATGATGGTGGAGCACGGAGAATGAAATTGATTGCTTGTGCTGCAGAATCAATAGGCAACGGGGACATAATTAATGTGCAAATCAGGAGATATCGGCAGTGGCAGCTTTCTCAATCTTGTTCACTTGCTGCTTCTATTATTCCGTGGGTTTCTAAAGACGGATCTTTTTAAGTGATGGTATTTGTTGACGGATAATGCTTTTTTTTTTCTAACTTATTGTTTTGCTCAGGGCATCTTTGATGCATGGTAGCAGAGAGGTCCTTGAACAGGTGATTTCCATTGGCATTTACTTTATATCTTGGACATCTTTAACAATATTATTTGTTTTTATTTGCATTTATTCTGACATTTGGATTTATCTTTTTGATGGGAGGAAGGATCACTCAAGATTAGTGATAAAATTTGGGTCTGTGGAGGCTTTTGGAGTTGTATTTCATTGAATCGAAACAAGAGAAGACTAAACTCACTTTATATAAAGAGGGGATTACAAGAAAATTCTAATCCTAATTCTAATTCTAATCCTACTTTAAAAATAAATTCATAACAAATTAAATCCTAATCAAATTAAAGCCCTACAAAATAGAAAGAGAGAAACCAAATCAAATTTTGCCTAATTCACTTTGTGAAAGGAAAAGAGCGTTCTCGTTAATTAAAGAAATCTTAGTCCCTTTTTTATAGAAGACGACTACTGAAAAAATTATAGGGACACCCACGAAAAATATAAAATATTTAATAACCCCCTTAAGTACAAATATATCAACATTTCCCTTCAAGTTGGGGCATATATGTTAGTATGCCCCAACTTGTCACACAAAAACTCATGTCTTTTCTTGTTAAGAGCCTTGGTTAGAATATCAGCTAGCTGTAGTTTGGAGGTAACATAAGGAGTGTTGATCTTCCCTTCCATGATAGCATTGCAGATGAAGTGGTAATTGACCTCAATGTGCTTCGTCTTCTCATGGTAGACAGGATTGGAGGCAATATACTTTATAGACTTATGGTCACAGAAGAGTGGAACAGGTCCGTCAATCTTAACTCGCATATCTTGTCGAAAACCTACAATCCACATGATCTCACATGCAACATGGGGCCATAGCAGAATACTTTGCTTCTGCACTAAACCGAGCGACCACGTTTTGTTTCTTGCTTCTTTAAGACACAAGATTCCCACCAAGAAAAGCCACAGCTTGAAGTCGACCTCCGATCATCAATAGATCCTGTATAATCTGCATCAAAGTAAGTTGTGATATCCATAGATCCATTATCCCTGCAGGAGAGTCCCAAACAAGGACTCCTCTTGAGGTATTTCAGAATGAGACATATATTATGCCAATGACTATACCATGGGGCCTACATATGCTGGATGGATTTGCTAATAGGAAAACTAATACTTGGACGAGTCACTATCAAGTATAGAAGTCGCCTCACTAGACTCTTGTATTGTGTGACATCTTCATAAAGTGGATTATTTTCATCAACACATTGCTGTGCCTCAACTGGAATACAAGATGGTTTGGCCCCAAGCAGCCTAGCCTCCTGAAGTATTTGTAAGGTGTATTGCCTCTGAGACATAGATAGATGTAATCCCTGTCGAACCACCTCAATGCCAAGGAAGTACCTAAGGTCATCAAGGTCACAAAAGTTGACTGAAGGAATTTCTTTCTGACGAATACCTTCTTCGTCACCTCTTGTTAGAATCATGTCGTCCACATAGATTGCTAGGATTACAACACCATGGTTGGAAGCTGTGCTTGTGCATCGAATAAAAATGGAGTGGTCAGAGGATGATCTCTGAAATCCTGTCTATTGGATCTCATTGCTGAGACTCTCAAACCTAGTTCCAGGACTCTACTTCATGCCATAAATAGCCTTCTTTAGCTGACACACCTACTCACCCTATATCCTGAACTCAGTGGTTGTCTCATGTACACCTCTTTAGCTAAGTCACCATACAAAAATGCATTCTTGATATCCAATTGACGTAGCCTCCATCCTCGATTGACTACTACTGAAGTAATAATCCGAATGGAGAAAATGCGAGCCACTGGAGAAAAGGTCTCCATATAATCAATTCTATATGTCTGAGTAGAACCTCGAGTTGTTACTCTCGCCTTATACCTGTCAACTGTGCCATTTGCAAGATACTTGATGATATATACCCATTAACAATCCACCACTGTAGCATTTGTGAGGCATGGGACCAACTCCCAGGCCCCCCTAGATTGAAGTGCCTCCATCTTCCCGTCCATAACTGTACATCGTCTGTGATCCTGAGGCCTGGACATAGTCCCTGGGAATTCCTGCAACAACAATAGCAGAAGCAAACTGTCTGATCTCCCCCTGTAGATGTGGAGTTCAAGTATAGTCGGACATAGGATGCAGTGTACAGGGGCGAGTGGGCTTCCTCAAGGCAATTGACCTTTGATCATTTGAACTTGAATCCTTTGGAATAACAACAATGGTTGGTGAAGAGGATTCATAGACCTGAGGAGGACTGGGAAGGATTGCTGGATGACAATAATACACCTATGTATCCCTATGGGCCAACTCAAGACTAGTGCTCTCAAAATAATATGGTACTCTAAAAAAATGCAACACCTGTAGTCAATACATAGCGCTTGTGAACATGATCATAGCACTTATATCCCTTCTGGGTTCGTAAGTACCCCAGAAAGATATACTTCACTGCACTCGGGGAGAACTTATCCTGATTCCCATGTGCCTAAACAAAACAGGTACTTCCTAACACACACAAAGGTAGAGCAAAAGGCTTGTCACAATCTGGATGTAGAACCTGGTACAGTATGCACCCCTAGAGCATAGAAGATGTTGCTATGTTTATCAGGTATGCAGCAATAAGTATGGCATCCCCTAAAAATTCTTTGACATTGTCACGTGTATCATCAAGGTTCAAGCAATGTGAAGATGATGCCTTAGCTTTCGCTCTTTCACGTCATTCTGCTGAGACATGTGAGTGCAAGAGGCCTCCTGGATAATCCCATAAGCATTAAAAAACTCCTGCATCTCTTGCTAGACAAATTCCAGAGCATTGTCACTCCGATAAATCTGTATGGTGGTGGAGTGCTGCGTCTGGACTTCAGCAACTTCTGCACAATCTGGGGAATCTCAGATTTGGCACTCATCAGGAAGACCAATGTAAGACGATTGTGATCATCCACAAACACTGCATAATATCTATACCCACCAGTACTCTGGACTCTCACTGGCCTGCACACATCACATTGAACCAGGGTAATTGGTGGCATACCCATCACGTCGTTATGGAAAGGTGCTCTTGTGATATTTCCCCAATTGGTAATCCTCGTACTCCAGTGTCAATGTAGAGGGCAACTCGGGATACATCTGGTGCATCTTCCCAACTGACAGATGACCAAGTCACCTATGCCAAAGCTAAGGATCACTGGCTATAGGCTCTAGTAAATAAAGTGGGTGCATCCAGGTAGTAGAGTCCATCTCTTTCAATTCCGCAACCAATGTTTTCATTGGTGCATCTATCCTGAAAGTAACAATGCTTGTCACTAAATATTACTCTACACCGGAGATCTTTGCATATCTTGCTGACAGACAATAGACTCTTGGGAAACTCCGGAGTCTGGAGCATGGTACACGTCCCTAATCCTCAGAGCAGGGGAAACTTGGACCTCTCCCATTGTGGTAACTGGAGAGGTTGCTCCATTGGCAACTCGAACCTTTTAGATTCCACATGACCTAGATACATTCTTCAACTCATCTGCTGTCCCAGTAAGATGAATAGAAGCACCCAAGTCAATGACCCATAGTCCGGGCCTTTTATTGCTCTTCGTTGATCTCTTATGAACCGAAAGACCAACCCTATATAGATCTAATTTTTTCCCTTTTCCTAAACAAAAGCACCTCTTCTTGCATGAGAGAAGGCTCATCATTCTATCAAATAAAGTCTTCATCATGGACGGTAAGAGAAGACTCGTTACCAAACGAAGAACCAAAATCCTTCGCGAGAGAAGACTCATCACACAAGAATTCCCGAAGCAGGAAACAAATTGGCATCCGCAGCAGCAACGACCATAGTAGTGGCAATGGTAGCATTAGCGATGGCATGGAACCTCACTATGGCATTACTCAATGGCAAGCCACCTAGCTCAGCGGTCACAGCATGGGAGATGCCTTGGTGGCTGCCTTCCTCATCGCAGCCTATCCCAAGGCCTAACGAATTCCCATCTTTAATCATTTTGCCAAGAGAGATCACCATGAAGTTGGTGATTTGATCACGATTGAGTGGATATTTGGTGGGATAGTAGAATCCTGATCCAAGATCGTTGCTCTAATACCATGTAAAAGGAAAGGAATGTTCTCGTTTATAAAAAAACCCTAGCCTCTATTTTATAGAAGAGGGATACTAGGAAAATTATAGAGACATCGACATAAAATATAGAATATGTAATATCCCCCTCAAGTATACATCAACACACATAATCCTAAAATATCTCTAACATTCTTTCCCAAGTTGGAGTGTACAATGCCTAATTTTCAAGAGTTGAATAAAAGTGGGACTCCCACCTTCATATGCAATCCTCAAGCTGGAGTAAGCAAGCATGCATGTAGTCAGTCAGGCCATTAGGCAAGTAGGTAGGCTGGCAGGCATCTCTCATTAGTGGAAAACCTAACTCGCTTGGAGTTTGGGAAAAAACTGGTGAAGAAACCTTTAGTTAGGAGTAGCAGACAGGTAGGAGAGTAGGAGACGATTCCAAGCATGTAGGTGGTCGTAATTGCCTTACTCCAGCGGAAAACTCTTCTTTAGAGGAGAAGGTAAAACTAGGGCAAGGCATTCAGTCAGGTAGAGGGGAGAGGATGAGGATGACGCTTAGTTCCTTACCAGTCATCAGAGTCGTTAGCATCAACCAAGACATGAGTTGAAGCTTCAGTAGAATCCTTTGAGGCGGGTGCAGGCTGTGTCATGGATCTTGTTACGACATCTATGGCTGTCACAACTGTAAAGTAGTAGCAAATGATCCATCTCCCTTCAAAAGACTCCAAAGACAATCCATCTGGGTAGGGGTGAAGGGTTGGGCAGAAGATGTCTTGAGCTTTAGCCTCTCTGTAGCAATCAATTGGTTGGCCCAAGCAGGCTTTTTTAAATTTCTCCTAGCATTTTTCGAACAGGTGTTTTGTCGATTTGCAGTAAGTGCATGGGGAGAATATATGCCTGCATCCGCGTCCACGTCTAGCAAAGAAACTCGAGCCACCACCTCTCCCTTTAGAAGCTGCTAAGGCAGAGGTGTCGTAAGGAGTAGTTAGAGTAAGAGAGGGTGGCTCTTTAATATCTATTTCCTGAAGATTATAACTTGTTTCCAAATCCAGCATCGTGTCAGAAGAAAAGATTTGATCATACGTAGAGTGGTATTGGGAACTAAGACCACCTAAGAACTTGGATGCCTGCCATTGCGCACTCTCGATAACTTGCTTATTGCAGTAGGCAGGTTGGTAGATAGTAAGTTCCTTGAATAGCCCTTCGTGGTCATGAAATACTTAGCCAAGGTCCTATTGCCTTGATTAGTATTCCAAATCCTCCGGTAGATATCGACCAAGTGGGAAATACTCGTCCTTTGGGAATACCTCTTTTCCAGAGAATCCTAGATGTCCTTTATGGATGCGTTATAGAGCATATTGGATACAATTGATTTGTCAATGTTGCTCATCAACCAAGTCATGATGAGAAAGTTTTCCTCCCACGTTTTGTATTTGGCGCCATCTCTTGAGTCAGAAACTTTCTTCGTTAGTACGTTCAGTTTGTCTTGCCCTCATACGAAGATGCGGAAGGCACAACATTGTGGCATGTAGTTCAAGGAACTCGACAACTTGGTTGTAGTTCCCTGAACAAGCACAAAAGTTGAGATCTTAGCCTTTGAAGTCATCGTTGACAGTTCCGCGTTAGCCATTAAGGCACATGGAGTCTTGCCTTGCAAGAAGGAGGCAAAATCTAGGAAGAGGGTCAAACGTCTAGTAGACCAATTGGTCTGATCATGTGGCAATGCAGGAGGTGAGGAGGGGCCTTGCTGGTCAGTGTAGGGGTTGCAAGGGCTGATTCGGTGGAGAACCGATCAGTTTGATTAGTTTTGGGTGAGTGAAGAGACACCAAAGCAAGAGAAAGGTAAGATGGCAGTGAGAGAGATGATGATTGAGAGTCGAGAGAGAGAGTGAGTGAGTGAGGATGAGGTGGTGCTAGTGACCGTAGGAACAGCTTGGGCGGTGGTGTTTACTAAAGATAGAGCGAGGGGGTGATGGACGCACCCTTAGGTAGGGAAGAGGGGTTAGTGGTGCCTCTAGGTAGGCAGGAGAAAAGATCAGGTTTGAGGATTAGACTCACTCCGATATCATGTGGAAGATTTTGAAATTGGATTTCATTGAATTAAAATAAAAGACTAACCCCTCGTTATAAAGAGAAGGGATTATAAGGAAATCATAATCCTAATTCTACTTTGGAAACAAATTTATAACTAATTAAATCTTAATCAAATCAAATCCCTACAAAATAGAAAGAGATAAATCAAATCAAATCAAATTGTCTAATTCACATGATCTTAAAATATCTATAATAGGATCTATTAATCCTTTTTTTGTGTTTAGCTGTGTTAGTGTATATGCATGCTTATGTGGGCATGTATGTATGTGCGTGTGCGCACGTGTGTTTGGAGAGTTAAAGTATTTTATGCTACTTGAGATTGATGGTCATTAAATTTGATTGATTTGTAGAAGCAATGGGCAACCTAAACAACTTTGTGATGGGGAGGAGGCTAGGTGGCAGTGGAAGGATGTTGTCTTTCTTGGTGAATCGGGCTTTTGATGCATTACAAACAACATGTGGATGAAGATGAGGATTTTCTAAGAGACTACACAAGCATAGATAGGTTGCTTGCCTTTGTGGCTTCTATCTTCATTGACATGCCTCTAGTCTGCTTGCACTTAGGGATGCAAGTTTTGGTAAACCCGACCCGAATCCGATAGGGTTCAGCTATGGGTTTTCTCCAAAAAACCTAATTGGGTATTTGTATAAATCTATACATAATTACCTGACCCGGGTACCCGAATAAAATCTTCATTTACCCGAGATATATAAGTTCTACCTCAAGTCTTTCATTTCCGTAGCTTTAATCTCCCTTATGATTCCCTTCATGATCTTGAAGGTTGGGAGTGCTTTTGAAGCTTCTATTGAATATTTATTTCTTGGATGAGGATCTTGTATTTAAAATGTACTTGTATTTTGTCTTTCTTTGTATTTTTTATTTTTGATATATTCCCATTGAAGTTTTTTGTAATAATTTTAATAGAGATCACTAAAATTGGATTAGCCTGAATCTTATATTTCAGGTTTGTTAAAAATAAACAAGTGATGGATTGTGTTATAAATTTTTTTTCTTCTTTAACTCTAATTTGGGCACGATTTGATTGTAAGATCAATTTATAGATGAGTATCCGATGGGTAAATGGTTACCCGATGGATAGATGGGTATGTGTATGGGTTTGAATGATATGGGTATGGATTTTGTAAATGAGTATGGGTTTAGCTAAACGCGACCCGAACTTGACCCGTTTGCATCCCTAGTCACACTTTTTTCCACTTATTAGGGAAGCATTGGCTTCCTGAGGACGCTGCCAAGTAGGGGACGATAGCCACATTGAACCAGTGAAGAAAAGTAGGGAAGGTGCAAGAGAAGGAATGAGTGATGGCAACAAGAAGAGCTAGCTAAAGAAGATGAGTTTGGTGATGAGAGACCTGGCCAAGTCTCCCTTGAAAGCTTGTTTGTCCGGGAATTGAGGAGGCAAGCAATAGTAACAACGGTTTGATGGAAGCTATGGCTTCTGAAGGGGATACTTCTTGTGCCCTTTGGGGAGATGGGGAGGATGATATCAACTGTCTTTTTTTTAGGTGCTCTTTTTCACTTGCATGTCGATGAAAATGGCTATTAGCTAGGTGGATGCTAGTTCATTCAAGAATTTTTGGAGTTCCTTATGGAAGGGCGCTCAATCACAGGACCAGCGACTTCTTCCTCACTAGGACTGAAGTGGCCAACTCTTTGGCCTTCTTGTGGCTGATCTGTTCTAAGAGAAAGGGGGCTGCCTTTACGGGTGAAAGACTGTTTGTTGAAAATGTATTTTCTTGTGCTTAGTCTTTTATGGTATGGGAAATACGGTTGCCCCTTGATGTTGTAGTTGGTCTTTTATTGAGTAAAATTTGGACTACTAGTTTCTTTTAAAAAAAATCTAGATAACTACTAGATCCTTTATCCTCTAGAAAAAAATGTTTTGAGGGGTTGGAGTATTAGTTTTTCCATGGTCTTAATGGAAATTAGAGGTAGTGCTTGAGCTTTGCAACAAATTCTGATATATTTCATGACTTTTTATCCTGACTTCTCTGTCTGACGGTGGTCAGCTTTTACTAATGTTGCATTTGTGGGCATTTGGTAAATTTCAATCATGTTGCAATACAATATCAATGAAAATTTGACCAATTGAAAGTAGTGTTAGTATAAATCTTTTCAAGGGCTGGAAAAGTACCTGTTCTGAGAAACTTTTTCATCAAAAAAACGAACAGTAACTGTCTATGTAAGTGCATTGGCATTGTATAATTCCTTTTGCTTGTGTAGTTTGAGGGGAAAGACTTGTTCTCTTCCTTACGAGGACCTTCTTCAATATTTTGGCTGTAACTGGATGTGGTAAGCCTTATTGTCATTCATAGGATAGCAGAGTTGTGATAAATTGAGTAATTGGATTGGATCTTGTCCAAGATCTATGGTCCCAGATCACCTCTGTCTATATGGGCTTGTGATCTAATAAACAAGAGAATCCAATAGATTCAGTTAGATGTTTGGAGGTGCTAGTAGTAAACTACTAGAGAGCAGAACAATTTAAATGAGTGGGAAATTGTTTTGTTATTTCCCCTTCTTGCATGCATTTAAATCTTGACTTTTTTATTGTGGTGGATGAAACTAATATTCCTTGCATTCACTTTCCTGAAACAAAATGTTACAAAATCTAGTTCTGACAACAGGCAAGATGATTTAAAGTTTATGCCTTTTAATATTTATTCAGGGTCTTTTGTTTATGATATTGTGTTGGGTGATGAGACAAGAGATGGTGTGAAGGGAAAACTTGGGCTTTGGAGATAAGCATTGGAAGCTAAAGGCTTTTGTCTAAGCAGGACAAAAGCTGAGTATATGAAATGCAAGTTTAATGGTAGAGAGAACAATGAAGGGATGTATATGAAAATTATAGTAGAGTATATTTCAAAGAAAGATGTTTTTAAATGCTTACACGTAGAATTTAATGCAGGGTGGTTATATTGGTGGGGAGCATCTGGTGTTTTATGTGATAAGAAGGTTCCCTTGAAAGTTAAAGGAAAGTGTCATAGAGCACTTGTAAGACCTACCATGTTGTATGGTTCCGAATGTTGGGCTGTCAATTATAGGTATATGTAAAAGATGCCTGTGGCAAAAATGAAGATGACAAGATTGATGTGTGCTCATACAAGGAAAGACCATATTTCAAAGGAGATTATATGAGAAAAGGTTGGGATGGCATCAATAGATGATAAAATGAGAGAGATGTTGGGTTTTCAAAAAAAAAAAGAGAGAGATGTTTAAGGTGGTTTAGACATTTGTAGAGAGCCAATAAGTGTCCCATTTCGGAGATGTGAGGAGTTGAAGGTTGAGCCTCCTAGGAGGGGGCGAGGAAGACAAAAGAAGTATTGACATGATACTATTAAGCATGTTCTCAATTACTTCAAGTTAAGCCTAAAAATAACTCAAAATAGATCTGAATGGAGGTAAAGCGTCTATACAGCTGACCCTATTTAGTGTGGAAAAGGCTTTGTTGTCGTTGTTTAATATTTATTAACTTCTATGTATAAGTAATTTTGTGGCATTTTTTGCAGTCCAATGCATGTTTCTAATTTTGAAACTTAGTAGCTTCAAAATGGGCATTCATATGTGAAACAACATTGTAACATTTTATATCTATTGTTACCTGTCTTTAGTGTTAAATCTTTGAAGTATAATGCTATTGCATTTGCTTGGGGCTTTATACACTGCCATGAGTTTTTTTGTTTTTTTATTTTTTTAGTTTTGGGTCTCGGTGGTTGTATCTTGTTAATTTTTTGGGGCAATGAAACAACTTCAGAGTCTCGTTTGAAGTGATTAAATGTTGTCCCTTTTCGTAACTAGTCTGGTTTCTTTTGCCAGGGAGAGCGCAACTTTAACAGATTTGGTGGTTGGTTAGGGAAGAACTCTACGATGGGCAAGAATTCAAGACTTTTACAGGATACACTTGATCATATTCTTGCCTCACAGGAATCCAATTTAGACAGGTAATCAGTAACGTCAGTAAATTGAGATTATTGCTCCTTGATAACATCAATAAACGCAAGCATATATATTCTGTGCTAAACAAAGAAATTTCTTTCTGTGCATGATTCATTTGTTTGTTTAATTTCCCATTAGCTTTGGTTATTTATTTGTACTTCCATGCTTGCCAAATTCTTGGATTGTTGCTCTATGTTATCTTGCAGTTAAAACTAGGGGTAAGTACATTATCAGTATCCATCCTCATTCCTTGGGGAATGTGAGTACTGTATCGATCAAGCTATCAGCATGGGTGTTGAAATGTACACGAAGTTGACAATTTTTGGGATACATGTGCAGATATGGGCATCGGATCCCTACTTCAGACATACATATATGCTTGAGAGTTGTCGAGAGGCATGTTGTAAATTGGTATATGGACTCTTGGATATGGGTCCACATTACCTATGTTCTTAAAAATATGTAACACTTCACTACCTTGAAGTGATAGTGAAACATAACACTTGTTGTTAGTGGGTACTAGGACCTAGTGATTAAAATGTCGTTGGCATGCCTTCGGCATGCTGACGAAACGAGGGTTTTTGACGAGATGTCATATCGACATGACATATTTATCGAAATGCAGGGATATCTTCGGCATGCCGGTGGCATGCCACCGAAATTGTCGGCATGTTGATAGTATGTTGGTTTGCATCGCGCATGCGTGATGCATGTTGCATGCCATTGCTACTGTTGGTTGCTGCTGCGTTGCACTGCTGTTACTGTTGCACAAGTATGTATCACATATCGCCAACTTAAAAAATGTTGATGATCCGTACCGTGGGGGGCTCCTCAAAACATGATTTTGGTCTTCTAGAGCCTATGCTTTTTTTCATATTGTAACATTTTTACTTATTTTAAGTCATTTTTAGTCATTTCCTCAAAATTTCCTAATATCAACATTATATCACCAATATATCCCCTTTTGAATTAGCATTAGCACTTTTCTTCTTATAGTCCTTAATTTTAAAAATATTTATCCATTTAAATAGGAAGTATAAGACATGGTTTAGTGCTTAAATGGAAATATTTATCCATTTAAATAGTTATTTTTAAAATTCCAATCATTTTGACTAGTTCTATCATTTTTGTCGGCCGTCGACGTACCTCCTGCATGCCCTCGGCATGTCTCCAAAATGGCTTATTTTTAGGACTTCGAAATCATTGAAATCTAACGTCAAAACACGAGCATTTCCACTGCATGCCCTTGGCATGCCAGCGAAATGCGCACTTAAAATTTATCAAAACGGTGTCGAAATCGACATTTCGAACCTTGCTAGGACCTTATGTAGCTTATGCTCTCTTGATTTTTCCCGTAATGGATTTTCCATGTAACCTTGTGTTTCTCGTGTGTTCGTGTGCCTTAATCAACATGGTATCAAAGTCATGGTGATTTGATTCGAGTTCTTTGGCTCGTTTGTGCTCTCCGTATGGAAGTGAGGCTTGTGCTGCTTCACCTAGGCCTACAACAGATCGGTGGTGGCATAGATATTGGATGATCGCCCAAATATGTGTGGCGGTGTGGTTGTTGTGCCTAGATCGATGACTGCTCTAAGTCGAGCAATCGAATTTGAAGGCAATGGCAATCTATGTTCTGAGGCATGGTGGCATGATGGCTGGGCCTACAAGTGGCAACAAGCTATGATGTTGTGTAACTTGTGTTGCTAGCTCGTGCTTTTCATGCATGAGGTGGTGCTTATCGAAACATAGTGTTGGTTGTGTGCTATTAAGTGGAGTGGTAACACGACAAGGAGTGGTGGTGGCAATTTAAGAAGTGGTGATCATCCATCTTGCTCCAAGGAGACCCTAATAGGTTCCTTCAGTGGCCTAGGTAGTGTTGCCCCTATTCGGTTCACCATCACTAGAGCTCCGGTGACCCTTGATGTTGCTTTAGCAGGTTCCTCTGGCTTTAACCTAAACTATGTTTGTGGGGTTCCGCCATCGGAGGTCTTCTTTGTCGAAGTTGATATTCAATGTTGGTGGTTTATTAATCTTATCCAACACTTCAAGGTTAAGGTATACCTTTCTCTTAATGAGATTTGTACACCTAGTTGTATTCACTTCGACGAAAAGAGGTACGGGTGGTCTCAATTGTGATCATTCACACCTGGTTGTACTCCCTTGGTGTTCAACGGTTATAGGTGGTTCCATGTTTATTATTAGTGCTTTTGCATCTTTAGTTTGTGTGGATATATTTTGCATTGTGGTTGTTGATGGGATTTTTTTTTTTTTTGAAAGGAAAAAGGGTGAAGGTCATTAGGCCCCTACATAGCCCGTAATTCCGCTATCAACAATCCCATAATCAGTGGGATTTTTTTTTTGAAAGAAAAAAGGGCGAGGGTCATTTAGGCCCCCACCCACCGATGATGGGATTGTTGATAGCGGAGTTACGGACTACACGACTGGGAATCTCCGTTGGTTTTTATAGGATAAGCTAGGTTCAGGAAAAGAAACTACCACCACTGCTGATGGTGGTCGAGAAAGGTAGTATACATCTTCTAAATAGGGTCTGACTTGATAATGCCCTCCATGTCCGGGACCTCTCTCTAAATATGTGTTGTCAATTAGCAAGATCTACAAAGAATTGAAGTGCAAATTGATTTTTTATGAAGATAGATGTGTCTTACAAGATCTCAAAACAGGAAGGGAAACTGGGATTGTACTTGAATGCAGTGGGTTATATAAATTACGTGGAAAGGATGCCCTGACACTTCAAGCTATGTTACAATCTCGGGAACCAGCGCTACTAAGATTCAAGATTATTTCTTTTGGCACAAACGACTTGGGCATCTTAGTTTTTTAGCTTTGCAGAAGTTATTTTCAAATTCTTTTTCAGGAATTAATTTGTAGGATATACATTTTGAAGTCCGTCAATTTGCAAAACATCAAAGAGTCAGAGTTTCATTTCTTGAATCTGAATATAGGAATGTGTGGGGACCTACAAATGTCAAATCTGAGATAGGCTACTGGTACTTTGTCATGTTTATTGTTAATGGGAAAAGTGTAATTAAATTGATTTGAAACCCCAGAGGTCCTTTATATAGAGAGAGACCTCTTGGTAGAATTACACACACCACCTCACATAATACAAAAATTACCGAAGAACATAGAAAGACTCAATACAAAAATAACTCTCAACGCTCCCCCTTAAGTTGGAGCATAAATATCAAACATGCTCAACTTGAAATCTAAGTACTCTAGTTGTTTCTTGGGACCATTAATCTCTACAAAGAGGACCAGGGTTTCTCAATAATGCAAGTGAGTCAATCTTTTTCTTGACAATTTATGTATATGGACTTATTTATAGATGTATGGAGACATGATAAATTCTCCTTGGAATTTACATTTCATGGATTCTACATGTTCTTTCCACGGATTTTGCACAGATAGTCAAGGAATAATCATGAATTTTTGTTCTTTGGATTCTTGTTTGAATCTGATTTTTCTAGTGTGACAATTTTAGTTAATCTTGCTCCCTGAAATGCTGCAGAGACACTCTCAGGCTTGACTACCTTCCTGTCATGTTGAAGCAGCTTACAAATCCTCTTCAGTTATTATCAAAGGTAGGATACATCCTCTTTTAGTATATATTTTAAGGTTTTTCTCTTTAAAAATAATATTTTTACGTTTAGTTATCTAATGGTACTGGCTGGTTGACTACTGATTAATTTTGAACTTTGCATGTAAACATTTTTCAGGATGCTGCTGTTCAGCAAGTAGTGAAGTTCATGGACACGTACTCTTTAAATCAGGAGGATTATGATACAATAGTTGAGCATTCTAAATTTCAGGTAGAATCCTACTTGGGATGACATTTTATTGACTTTAGCGGTTGTACTTTCCAGCTATTTCTGTTATGCAACACGTATTTGCAAAATTCTGCTATTGACTTAATTTATCATCACAGTACACTGTTGTGGGTCACATTCGTTGTTGTTAATTGTTGCTTGCAAAAGATTATATATGTACACACTGTCAAGCGCATAAGAATATTTTTTAAGCTTGGAGCATGCCCTCTTTCACATGGAGAATGCTTCCCTGGCACTCCAGCAGGGGCTACATGGTTTGGGAAATTGTGAAGGGAGATGGAGGGTAAGTTGGTTTTCTTTCTTGTTTGCATGGCTGGGAAATGGATTCTTCTATCTGATTGTACTCAGTCGTAGGAAGGGGAGACTGCCTCATTAGTTTATCCATGACTTCAGTTGAAGTGTCTTTCTTTTATCCTACCTTGATAAAAAACATATTGGAAGAGGATATTATGAATACTATTTCATTTTATCATGCAAATGGTTTAGCCAGGGACGAAGACAGAATTCCAGAAAAGCTGGAGCTTGATAACTTAACCTATGTAATCTGAAAAGGGGAAATATTTATCTTGACTGGAGGATCTAATTGCCAGGTGAAAAGGATGTGCTGGAGTATACAAGTGTCCATGTGAATCCTAGTTTTACTAATAGGAGTGAAGAAGAACAGATGTTTGAATGATTCTTGATGTTGCTCTCCTATGATCTTATTCTAGCAAATATTGGATTCACAAAGGAGAGACGAGCATTTAATCACTTATAGGAATCCTTTACTGAGGAGATAAGCTGGTTAATTTGCTTGGAGGAAATGAGACCGGTTGCTTTGCAGAGATTGCGGGGTTGCTCTGGAGAGCGTAAACCAGTCTATTGTTAAAGGATGCAAGGTTTTAAATGTTAATTTCGATGTTGATTTGACGATTTTGTAAATATCAATTTTGTCACATTCAACATGAAGATGTTTTGCATCTCTTTATGCTTTGTGGCTTCACAAAGGATGTTTTCCACAATTAGTCTTCCCGTCAATGACGATGGGACCTTCTCCGATTTCTGGTTGTCTTGGCATAGGGGATCTTTTGGCTGATCCCACTGTGAGGGTGTCCACCTTTGTGGCTCTATGGTCTATGTGGTTGTAGCGTAATCATTTGCCTTTCATGGGGAAAAGAGTGTGGCTTGAAAATGTAGTAAGGGAAGCTTTATCTCTATCTATTTTTTGGTTTCATAACTTGTAATTTGTATCCTTGTGCTTTTTATGAATATATTGGATGCCTATTGGCCTTTTCCCTTTCTAAAAACAAGAAAAATTCAATGACTTCGAGACCCCCAGATGTAGGCATTTTGGAGGTATGCTGAGGAAATCTGGGAATTCTATTAGAATTACTCTAATTGTATTATATTCATATAATTATCCTACTGATACTTGGTAAAAATTTGAATATTAATCCTATTAAAAACAATATTTAAGCATTAAATCCTAAGATTTAACAATTATAAAGATCAAGCAATCATTGAAGTAATTAACTTACCGTAAACTCATGGATCTATAAATGTAATCCTTCTATCAATCTAGAGATTGTAGCTTAGATCTAGCTTAAAAAATAAGAAATAGATATTATTTAACTTTGGAGAAGTTTAAATACCTTATAATTGTAAGAGAGAGAAAATCCTTGAGTTCTTATTGCCCGAACAAAAATGCAATGATGGTAATGGATAGAAACGAGTTAGTGAGTTGCCTATGTTAACCTTAAAATATGAAAACAATCTAAGAATTATACTTTGACACACATTTCATTGCAATTGTCAACATGCTATAGAAATTTGGCAAAATATCCTTGACGTGCATCCATTTTGACATTACATGTGTATCAATCGATATTGCTCCACATTAGAAAAATGTTATTTCGCTAATATGTTGTGGACACGCCATAGGCATTCAAAACACAGAATGGATGTTGATACATAAAGAGCATTAAAAAAAAGAAAAAAGAGTCTGTAAGGACGAATAAACTAATCGGTGGATTCTAAAGGAAGAAAAAAGTTCCATGGAGAAAGTGCAATAGTGCTTGGAAACCTAATGGACGTGGCAATGAGATGTGTGGTGGTTTGTATTAGAAGGGCAGCCCAAGTGGTGCTAGGTGTAACTAAAGGAGTGCCTAAGTAAAAGGAGGCTTGATAGTGGAGTGAAGATAATGAAAGAAGCTTAGAGCTAATAGGACTTGTTCGGAGGCTTTTGTTGAGTGAAATTGATGTAAGCTTGGTAGATTATGAGAAGGCAAAGAAGGAAGAGAAGAGGACTGTCAATAAAGCAAAGGCTAAAGTTTCAGGGAATTTGTATACAATCCTTGATTATAGGAATAAGGGACATCCTTTTTTCCCCAAAAAAGGGAGTGAGATCTTTACAAGCTACCTATGACAAGGGTTCCCCACAGCCCCGCACACATCCCCCCCCCCCCCCCCCCCCCCCCCCCCCCCCGCCGGGAAAAGAACAGGGGACTTAAAATTGAAGGCTGCATAATGACATTTGAGAGAGGACGAGAAGGTCAACTGTCTGTAACTTAGAAAAGAGTGTTGGTTAGACCTTGGAGATAGATCTATGGCCTTGGTGTACATGATCTGAGGCAAATCAAGGTGAGGGCATATGATAGAAAGGTCTACTCTTCGAGATATGGGAGAGGGAAGTTCACTATAAACATGAAAAGACAAATGGGTGTTGCAATCTATATAGCCTCTAAGGTGTTTTGCAAGATGACCAAGCTTATAAAAGTCGATCTCCACTTTATTAGAAATAATGTATCTTCTGGGAAAATTACTACTACATATATTGTTTCCAATCTTCAGACTGCAGGTCTTAACTAACTTTTGAGGAAGCCCCATGGAATTCTAAAAGCAAACTGGATCTATGTAATGCCTATGCTCCTGCTTGAGGGGAGTTTTAAAATAAATGCTTTGCTTTTATATTTTCAATGTTCTTCAAGTATGATTTTGTTACTTGCCCACTCATTCCCTTAGGGCTACTAATAGAAATTGAGTAATTGCCTTTCCTTTATGCATTATTATTTTCCATGTTCTTCAAGTAGCATTCTGCTCTTTGGTAGCTTCTTCTCTATACAACAGAGATTAGGGCACATAATAAAAAACAGCCTCTCTCCTACTTTGACATCCTCAATTTAGGTTTTCGTGCTAGGATTGCTCCCTATGTGGAAGTGATTTTACCAATGATTCTGGCATGGATGGCACAATGAGTGGCTTGGCCTATACCTAGTGAAGTTGTTCAGTGGAAGTTCCTGATATTTTGAGGATTGCTGTAGGTTTAGATGTTTCTTTTCCAGACCAATGTGAATCTCTTTTTTGTCAGTTTCTGAGGTATCTATCTTATGGTCTTCTTGTCTCCATTCTATACTCAGGAAATTTCAAGTATATTGAGGATTGTGCTCGAGAGCAAATTTGTTCAAACAGATTGTGTGCTGATCGTATGATAATATTTGGTTTATTGTTCCTTTTTGAAAGAAAAATATTTGTTTTATGGTATCATTGACATTTTCAGAAAACACTTTCCAAACGTTTTTACTAAAATATTCCGGTGCTGTCTCCTACTGTTTCATCGGACATCTCAGATTTTTAAAATAATCTTTCCCCCAGAATGTTATGTTAAATTGTGAAATACTTGCTTGGAAGCATACTCTAATCTCAAACAAGGGTTTGATGTTGAGTTGGGGCTCGGAAGCTTCAGAACTCTGTAAGTCAATTACTGGTTTAATGATGAAGTATATCTGGACTTGAATCTCTATCTTGAGAATCTCACTGCAGTGATATCATTTCTTGACGGCTTACTGACTGCATTCTTATATGCATTAAAACTTCCTGAGTGAGATGATGAAAAAAATTTTTGATTCCAGGGTCATCCAAATCCCCTTGATGGTATACCTGCTGTTGTTAAGGCTGCCCTGACAAAGGCATATAAACAAGGCAGTAGCAATCGCATTATAAGATCTGCTGATCTGATCACTCTTCCAGGTCTTAAGAAAGCTCCAAAGAAGCGAATTGCTGCAATTTTGGAGCCTGTAGATGATGGCCCACAAGAAGCAGATGCAGCTTCTGTAGAAGGTGAAGAGGATGTCACTTCAGAACCTGAAAATGGTATGTTTTGCAACTTTTCTATGATACCAGGAACTTGTAATGAAGATGGGGTTAACAGGATTCTCTGAAGCAAGAACCATTGGTTTTGGTTTACTGGGAATTCTAGAAGAGTCACCTAACGATGAATGCTGTAATTTCAGAGGATGATATTCCTGGAGAGTCAAAGGTGAAGCTGGATCTCCAGAGCAACAAGGCGAAAGGTTGAGTTTTTCATCTCTCTACCGTTGTCTCTCCAAGTTTGCGTTTTATTACTACATACATGACTTGGCAAGTTGCACTGCTCCCAGGGATACAAGTGCAGCTGGACTTGAAAAATGGTGAGAGCTCTGGTGGGAAGAAGACGCCGGCAGGCAAATCCAAGGGATCTGAATCTGCTGTGAAGCGAAAGGGTTCAGGTGGTGCAAAGAGGAAGAAGTGAGCCTTGGACTTCTCGTCGAGGGCTTCTTTTGCGGAGCCAGTTTTGATATCCAGCAAGATGCTCCATCTCCTCCCCTTTTATGTATATAAGCACGAATGATTTTGAGGGCTTTCGACTTCTTGCCCTTGAACACATTCTAGTGTAATGCAATTCTACTCCAATTTCTCGAAATTGTGCCCCATCATACTTGCCTCTCTTATTGTTTTGACGTCTCCCCGTCATGAAGTTTTGAATGCGACGCTCCTACATTGCCCAAACTATTCGCCTCTGTAGTGAAGATCACTTAAGCTTAAGAAAAAAAACAAAAAAAAGACGGTCGTTTTTGCAGTTTCAAACATCGGTCTTCAGCACCAAGTAGGCTCTTGGACTTTCTTTGATCGAGAAATTTATATAGCAAAAGTAAAAGCAAAATGGCCGATTACCGTTGTCAGCATTGTTGTACATGGAAGAATCAAACAACCAAAAATGTTAATCATGAAGAATACAGATGACTTTTTCTTAAATGGAGTTTGGACATTCTTCGTACGTTTAAAATGGCGGTTGGGTCCATTCGGTTTCCTACAATTCAAGAGGACGTTTCCGTTCTAATATTCTCTTCGGGATCTGTATTCTTCTTGTGTAGGAGCAATGTCGAAGTGCCATACAGGTCCTGGAAAGGGAATCGAACCAATAGGCCCAAGTGATTGAATAGTGAGCCAAAGCAAATTCGGTCTGACTGGCTGGTTGGTCAACTTGATTTTACCGGTCATATCCTGTCAAAGTCCATTCAATCGGTTAACCGGTTCCATCTGCACAAATGTGCATGGTTTGTTGGTTGCGGTTGAGGAGATTTCAAGTTTTGTATCACATAGATGAGTCCTCAACATTCTAACCAAGTCTAAAAGTAATTGTTAGTCCAAGCTTACTGCATATGTTTCATCACAAGTTACCTTTTCTTTATGGCCCAAAACATCATTCGTGTAAATTGAAGAAAAATTGATTACTTTCTCACACACCGATTCTCTGGATGTTGGGAATTTGAATTTGGGTTTCTTGTATCAAATTAGTAGTCTTTGACCATATCACGGTAAGCAAAATTACATTTTTATAAGATGGGAAAATAACCAATTGTAGTAAAACAGTAAAGATTGAGAGATTTACCTGCTCGTTAGGCAAATATGGTTAGGGAATTTTTAATTAAGTTTTACTTTGTAAATTCTGCAGTAGGAAAGACAAGAGAATAAACATCAGTTTAGCCTGTACGATCTAGTTGCAGCTAGGTGTGTATACGAATCGGATTAAGATTTAAACTAAATCTAACCGACAGGTTGAGAGTTAGGATTTTTCTAATCGAACATAACCAATAAAATTGGGTCAAGTTGAATGAGTTGTTAGACTAGTTAAAATTTATGTTTATCTTTTACATGCATTTTATGTCTTTCATATTTAAGAACAAAAAATTCTAAAATTATAAGTAACTTCATTCTTATAAAAAAGTGAATAAAATAAGTAAATAAAAAAAAGGTAATAAGAAAAGATAAAGACATATCTAATAATAAATTTCATTGGTGCATATAAAAGTTCAGGTTTATACGAATAATCAACAACAAATATAGAAGAGATGCTTCGGTAGTGGTGGTGATTTTCCTATGGGGTAGAAGAGAGGAGAGGTGGATTGTTTGGCGATGGTGGTGGCATCTTTGTAGCGAAGAAAAGAGAAGTGGGTCATCTGGTGATGGTATGGGGTTTCTTATGAGGAGGAAGAGAGGAGAGGTGCGTCGTCAGGAACTTAAGCGAAAGTTGGGGGCTAGTGGAGGAAAAAAGGTTGAGGGTTACTTAAAGAATGTGGTGTGTTATCGCCACCGAAGAAAGGAGATGGGATTGCTTAGAGCTCGCAATTGAGGAGAGGCACTACTTTGAGTGGAACTTGGAGGTGAGGTGAGGATAGATGACGCTATTTGAAGTCGATAGAGGTAACTATGGGAGAGTTGAAGGGTTGATGAGAATTAGAAATTGGGAATTTGAGATGCAAGAGTGAGGAGATGTTGAGATCGACAATATGACGATTCGAATTTTGATTTGTAGCTTGGCACCCCTAATATATCATATACATATAATTATATATGTGTGTGTATAATATATATGTACATACAATATATTATATATATTAGGGAAAAGGGAGTGCAGGTGACCTGTACATAAATTACGTACAGATGCAACAATATCTCTTATTGCGAATAATATTTTGGACTGAAAATTTAGGGATTAAGATCACTATATATGAACATGTTATGCACCAAATTTGAAGTTAATTTGACACTCCTAACACCTACATCCATCGAGATTGAATTTCGTAACACTCAAGCTGTCAAAATTGAGTCCCCTTCAATGTAGATACTATGAGTGTTAAGTTAGCTTCAAATTCGTTGCATAACATACTCATATAGAGTAATTTCAATCTCCAAATTTTCAATTCAAAACATTACTCATATTGGGAGAAATTACCTCACATGTATATAATTTACACACAAGTCACCTGTACGATCCCAAACAACCCCCCCCCCCCCATATATATATATATATATATATATATATATATATATATATATATATAAGGTTATGAGTTGGCTTGAGTTGATTAAATCTCAAATCAAATCCAATATATTTTTTATCAAGTTAGAAAAATTTCAACCTACTTCAACTTATTATAACTAGGGCTACTAATTGAACTTAACCGTTCGAATTTGACTCAAACTTATTCAATGAAATATTTGATAAAAATTCATTCAAAAAAAATAAACTAAACATGAATATTAAAACTACGTTCATTAGCTTAACAAATCAAATATAAACATAGTATATATTCGTTCGATAAAAGTTTAAGTTCGAAAACATATACAAATAAAAATATATGTGGATATAATTATACATTTATGTAGATATAAAGAACCCATTTGGTTACAAAAAAAAAAAATTAATGCTTTTCTTGCCTCCCCTCTGAGTCTCAAAAGTATAAAAAATAAATAAAAAATAAAAAAAAGAACCCTAACCGATGCTCGACTCATCCTAACCTGACGCTCGACTCCTTACCTCGTTCCCCCTGTAGCCCGCTCTCCTCGAGGACCTCAAGTTCTCAACCCCTCCCCTCCCCCTGCTCTCCCATGAGTTCTACTCTTCCCAAAACTAAAACCCTAAGCCCTAACTTGGTCGCCGCAAGCCTGTAGGTCCCCATCCTCAAGGTAAGCTTCATCCTTCGATCCTTGTCACTCCTCGAGGACCTCAAGTTCTCAACCCCTCCCCTACCCCCACTCTCCCACGAGTCCCACTCTTCCCAAAACTAAAACTCTAAGGCCTAACTGACTCGGGTTTTGTCGACCAGTTTGATTCTATTTTATTACTAGAATACAAAAATTCTCTGAGGTCGAACTCAAGGAGCAAGCTTCATTCTAGAAGCATAAAAAATCACAATTTACAATAATACACTATTTTACAAAAAGATTAGAGAGAGGAAGTAAAAATTTGTCTTCTCTTTTCTTCTCTCTTTCTTCTTTGTGCTCCTTTCTCTCTGTTTTCAGACGTCTGACTTCATGGATCAGACGCCTTAAGTAGCCACTTGCTACAATGCTCGTGCTCTTCTTTCCTACTCCTTCTCTTCTTCTCTTCTCTTTTGCTGCAGCCCCTGCTCTTTCTTCTTTTTCTTCCTTTCCTTTCTTCTTCTTCTTCAACTTTTTCTACTTGGTCTTCTTGGCTTCTTCTTCTTCTTTCTTGAGCTGCGACTCCTTCTTCAGTCTGCTTCTCCTCTTCCTCTTCTGCTGCTTCAACTCCTTGGTGCGACTAAGTCCTTGCCGCTCCTTCCCTGCCTCTGTTTTCTCCTCTTCCTTCTTCTTCTTCAGTTCCCTGCATAGGCATATGGTTAGGCAAAACCTAACCCCTACCCTCCCTACGTCTCTCTCTCTCTGTTTCACTCCAGGGTTCGCTCTCCCAAAGCCTACTCGGGTATGCGGGTCGGGTAATGTGCCCGGGACCAGGCCCACCAGCGTGCAGTGGTGGGCGAGGTGTGCAAGGCTTAGGTAGGTAAACAGGTCGGGCAAGGTCTGCGTGGGGTGGCCGCAGACGAGGCTGGGTGAGCGGGTGAGAGGGACCTCACCCCGTGTGACTGAGGCGATAAGACTTAGTCACTTTTTACTCTTATGTGTCGCGAGGCGCTTGAGAATGCCCAAGGTGTGACTATCTGCGCTCCTCCTTTCTCGCTCGCCCGCAGTAGGGGTGCCCTTCCAATTGCAGCAAGACACGAGGCTCACGTCTCCAATTGAGGACCTAGGATCGTGCGCGGAAGTCTTTCGCACAACCTGGGCTCGTCTCCTGGAGCTGGAAGAGCCTAGAGCTGCTTGCGAGCTTGCTTCAAGCTCGGCGTTAATGGCGGCGAGGGCTCGGGACCTAAAATCAAGAAGACGGCCTTGCGGCCCTGTCAGAACACTTGGTGAGCTTCGCCAGAGCACGGCAAAGATACTGCAGGGGTTAGCGTGGCTTAGAGCGACCTAGGCGTGCGTGCCTAGGTTAGCCTGAGTTTGTGTGAGTGGGTCTGTTCGGGGGGAGGCGACAGTGGGTGGCACGGTCAGTGGAGGGTTGCAGGGTGATCAGTGGGTGGAGGTGATGCTTCTGAGAGGTTTGGCGAGGTGGATGGGTGTGGGGAGGTGACGGAGACACCTCGCCGGTGATCTGCCGGAGGTGGAGGAGATGGTGATGGTCTGCAGTTGTCGAGAAGTTGAAATAGCAAATTGGCAAAGGGGAAATAAAGGGGAGGATGAGAGGGACTTAGGTGTGGGTCCAGAGAGAAGGAGTGATGTGGAGTTGGCGAGCGGGTGGTGCTGCCGTCGCCGGAGGCGAAGGCGCCCGGGGGAGAGAATGGCGACGAGGAAGATGGGCTGGAGAGCGCCCGCTGGTATGGCGCGGTGCGGCGGAAGACGGCGGAGTTAACCCTACCACTGGTATGATGGCTAGGCGACGAGAGAGGAGAGAGAATGTCGCCGGAAGCTCTGGTAGTTGGCCGGAGTTGGTGAGAGATGAATAGGAGGGGAGATCTCAGGCCAAACGAAGCTTGAGAGATGCGGCAGAGGGTGCTGCTCCTTAAATAGGCGAGGGTAGGCCGACAGGCGTGCGAGAGCGGCGGGAAAAGCCTCGCCGGAGGTATGGCAGTCGGATACCCATACCTCTCACGCGTTCACACAAGAGGTATGGCGGACGGCAGGGCATGGGAGCCGGCCGATGCGGTAGGGTGCATCGCAAGGAGTCTCCCTTTCAAATCTGGGGTCGGCTCTCCATGCATGTGCGGTGCCATCCTCCGTACAAAGTCGCCGGAGGTATGGCCTGCTGCTGCGAGTGGCAGAAGGACCAGACTGAAGAAAACAACGCTAAAGTTGAGGGGGTAGTTGCAAGATTTCAAAAAGCTAAGGGTAAAAAAGAATTATTGAGAACCATTTTGTAAAGTCGGTCAAGACGACCTTCCCTTAAGTTTAAATTTTGGTATAAACCTAATTTGGACCTAGGGAATGCAATGGTGAAGTTGGATTTTAGGTTTGACCATGTTTAACCAGACATTTTGCTCAAAACCCCAAATTAGGTCAAAAATTAGGTATGGTTCTCAATCTAGGTCAAAATAGGTTCCAACGGCCAAATGAAAGGTTCTAAACCCTAGGGGATATTTTTTCATGAATTTTAGAGGATTTAGTTGATTTTTACCTTACCTGGAACTTCGTGAATTAAAGTAGATTTGTTTTAGGTTTACAGAATGTCATTTAATTCCCAGATTTTTGTCATAACCCTTTTCAAACCAAATCATCCCACTTTTTCTCTTATTAAGTTCACTTGACCTATGTCTAGACCCTTAGAAATCCTGTTTATGCACTAAAATGGAAAAATTACAGTTTTACCCCTTATATAACGTTTTATTCTCTGATTAGCAATTCCCTGATTTAGGCTTTCCCTTAGGTTATGTAGGAGCTTTTGTTCAATTTATTAGGTCAAAATGTGCTAGTTAGGGTTAATGATGAGGTTCTCATCACTAAACCTGTCGCCGCAGGCCCCCATCCTTAAGGTGAGCTCTGTCCTCCGATGTAACGACCCGATTCCCGAATCCTTACGAGACACGAGAATCGGACCGACTCGACTAATCCTAAGACCCAGTCGTCCAACGAGAACGTAACCAAAAGAGCAGTAAAATAAGCCACTTTCACCATGTATATAACTAGCAGTAACAAAATACAACAGTAAAGAAATGAAATACTACAGTATACACCACCACAATAGAAGAGAAATAAACATGTACATAATATGAAGCTTACAATAAAGAGAGTATAGGGAGTAACAGAAAACTACTCACTACAGCGGAAAGAAAAGTACAGAAAGTACTACAGGTAACACTACTATGCTCTGCTAGGCCCAGCGCCCTCTGCAGTCGCTGACTCTGGCTGCTCAGCACCTGATCCTGAAAGGGTAACAAGGGTGACACGTCAGCGAAACGCTGAGTAGAGTGGCAACTAAAAGCGAACAGAAGCAGTAGAGTGTACAGTAGCTGTTATATTTTTACTTTATTTATATTTTTTCATTTATTCACTGTTGATTTATTTCTCAGATCCTTCTCTTGATCTTGAATGTTCCTTGCGGGAACGATCTTGATTGCAGTCTTTTCCGAAAGGTAGAAGTAACACGTGGTGCTCTCCTGGCCGGGAGAGTCCCCCGTGGTGGTCCTACCCTCAGTCAACCACCCCAAGGTTGCTGACAGACGTAACGGTAACTACGGCACGCACGATAGGCGCTCGGGTAGCTACCCCGCACTGGTACGCGGTTAGTCGTTTCCGTTAACGGATGCGCCCAAAGCATAGCACGGAACCAGTATAGGGCAAAGCCCTCTCAGTAACAGGAGTCCAGCCCCTCCACAGTCCGCGCACCCTCGCCTGACTACCCTGGTTTGCCCAGTGGGCCTGACAAGTCGGTGTAGGAGGGCTAGCAGAACCCCGGGGCCCGTGGGGTAGCTAGTACTCTCCCTACACTAGTAGCTCTCCTCGGTACTGTGTACACGAGGGCCAAAAGTCGGTACAAAGTGGCCAGACCTAACCCCGGGTCCTTGGGGCGGCTAGCTCCGCTCTACACTAAATAGGGGGACAGTTGCTCTCCTTGGTACTCCGTACTCAAGGGCCAGCTCCCTTCCCCAATTCTATTCCATTCCCTTTCCAGGAGTTCTACTCCTAATTTCCCGTAGGGTTCATGCTTTTTAAACTCAGCCATTTTAGGTTTCACCATTCCAGCTTTATGTTCATATAACCCATGTTCTCAACCGTATTTATTCATTCATGACAGGCAGCTGTTAACCAATTTACAGGCAGTTATTATTTCCTTTCCACTTTTCCAAGACTGCAATGTATATATTCAACTAGTTTTCCTGTCCTAGGATTCATGCCATACCCTAGGATCTATCATTCAATCTAGTTTTCCAGTTCTAGGATTCATGCAATACCCTAGGATCTATCATTCAATCTAATTCTTCAGCCCTAGGGTTCATGCAATGTCCTAGACTCTATTAATTGTTTCATGATTGTACAAATTTTGTTAAATAAATTAAAGGGCCACTCTACCCGAGAAATCGGGGGTACTGGGGGCGTGGTCGGCAATCCCGCATGCCTCCGCAATCCCTAAAGCCGCAACGGAACGGGGTCTAACACAAGGATTGTCGCAAGGAGTTTCTCAGAATAGTATACAATTACTGTAAATAGGTAGAGGAATTAAATATGGAAAGAATGCAACTTGAAACACGGAAAACGGACTCCGAACGGACCCTAAACGGGTCAAAAACGACGAATCTACCCAAAATCAGACGTCTGGAACTTCTTCCAGACATCTTAAAAGGTTGATCAGGTCATACCTTGTTCTGTGCAGTCCTTCAGACGTCCAGAAGCCCGCTGGATCGTCTGGTCCTTGTTCCCAAACGTCCGATTGTCACCCTGGACTTTTGGAGGTCCTCTCCGTCGTCTGGTACTGTGGCTAGACGTCTGATCCGTTTGGGATGGCGAGCCCTCACGCCCTCCCGAGTAGACCTGCGCACACACACACATGCTCTAATCACGAAGGGGCGCAGAAGGATGCGGCGGACGGCTGCATGGCCGTACATGCGTAAAAAGGAGAAGGTAGGAAATTATTGTACCTGGCAGACGTCTGGATCTTCCTCCAGACGTCTTAGGCGTCGTATGGACGTAAGTCCAGATGTTTGATTCTGGGAAATCTTCCCAGAATCAGGACCCTGTTCGCTCTCCGCCCGCGACGCACGGCTGCGCCGCGCCTCGTCCGCCTGCTGCCCGAGCTGCAGCAGCTCCTCCGTGCCACCCCACGCTCGCTGCTCTCCCACCGGCCGGCTCTAGCTGCCTCGGCAAGCTCGCACCTTCGCGGTCGAGCTTTCTTCTTCCTCTCGCAACACTCCTTCCCGCACGCTCGCAGCTGCCGCTGCTGCCGCACTCGCTCACTCGCTCGCTCACGCTCTTGCTGGCAGGGAGAAGAGAAGACGGTGGAGTGAGGGTGAGGGGGAGCATTCTTATAAGCAGCCGCGGGGAGAGAGAAGAAGGAAAGCGGTGCCTGCAGGGAGAGAAAAAGAAAACGAAGGCGGCGGGTTCAGTCTGCGCTCGCAGGCGAGCAGACGTGAACCCGTACGCCGAAAAAATTTAATACCAGACGTCTGGGAAGGGTTCCAGACGCCTGGGACACTTCCCAGAGGTCTTAAACTACGTCTGATGCCCATGATCGTAACATCCGATCCTCGTTAGTTGCTCCGTTAGTTATCATCTTCCCTGTCAGCGACTCCGTCCTCGTTGACATTGAAATTCCCTACTAGGAGGGGGTGACGTAATAATTGTGGAAATAAATATAAATAATCTCACAAATTAGACAATCACATAAGTACACAAGAATTTTTAGGTGGATACCCAAACCGGGTGAAAACCACCACCTAACCCTCTCGAGTTAGGATTTTCCGATCAGCCAAGTTGATCAAAATCCACTAAATCGAATCACTTTAAACGAGGGTGATTCAACCTCAATACAATCACGCTACTTAAACGAGGGTAGCGTACCTCAACCCCTTCTCTTCACGAGAAGGATTTTGTCTCACGAAGGAGACGGGAATTCGCAAAGCGAATACCCAACCAAATAACAAAGATAAAATAAACAAGTAATCCTATAGAGCCAACAAAGTAAAATTAAACCTAGCTTCTATAGGAATTAGGAAACTCCCCTTTGCAAGGAGTGCGTCGAGTTGATGACGCGGTGCGTGAGCCACGCGACGGTGCAACTTCGCTCTCGTGAACTACGGCAGGAGAGCGGGTGCGCAACAGCTTGATGCTCTCAAGATGAATGGAACTAGCGCTTAGAGAGCAAGAGAGACACAAAATGGTTTGAAAGTGTATTGCAAGGTGTGTCTTGGTGTTTCTTGGTGTTTCTTGGTGTTTGTTTGTGTTGCAAAGGTTCCCCTCTATTTATAGAGGCCTTAGGAAGGCTTTGGAAGGCTTAGGAAATGTTCCATAGCCGTTGGGAACAAAGCCCAAGAGAATCAGCCCGAAATCAGGAACAATCATTGTTCTGACAGGATTATCAGACGTCTAATTCTGGCATCAGACGTCTGGAAGTTCACTTTAAGACGTCTGATTTCAAGGTCAGACGTCTGATTTTGGGCGGGTTTCTTCCTGACTTGGATCAGATCTAAACAGGGTTCTAGTGCAAGTCCATTAGACGACATATAGGACGTCTGGCACTATGTCTGGACGTCTGGAAACCTACTTTTTCTGTGGGAATGGATTTCCAAACGTTGCAACGGCTAGAAAATCTCTCAGAAGAGATTTTGGGTCAGCTGAGGCAAAACAGTCAATTATTAAACGTCTGTAAAGTCCTATGGACGTCTGATAAGGCTCTAACGGTCACATTCTTGACTGTTCGCTAAGCCAGCCAACGGTCCACTAATTGGACGTCTGGCAAAGTCATCAGACGTGTGCTAAGACGTCTAGTCTAAGGTCTGAACGTCTGATTTAATCAGACAGAACTAACTATGTCCGGCCTAATAGTTATCAGGCGTCTGAATCAACAGTCAGACGTCTTAAAACAGTTTATCAGACGTCTGATTTGGGAATGAGACGTCTGGAAGTACTGTTTAAACCCTATATTGGTTTTCTAAGTTCTCTACAGAAAACCCAAGTATCTTAGGGTTGTGCAGGTGTTCGTAGGACTACTATTAGGGTACTTTGAGGCTCTTTAACAGAAATCTAAGTAACAAAAATAAAGAGCAACAAAAGAAACGAAAAATACAATGAGTACAAGAGAAGGAAATCTATCCTATTCTTCATCTCCTTCCTTCTTCAATATATCGCTCCTCGCAAATCTCTTTTGTTCTCCATCAAGCTCCTCCAATTCATCCTGGATGCGAGCTCGAATTCCGTCTAAACACGTCTACATTTGCAATTGACCTGAAATCTAAGACTCCAAGTGCAAATGTTAAATAACACGTGTTTTGTTATCATCAAAACAAATAATCGTGGTGCTCTAGCACCAACAGACATCATCCTGGAGGTAAGCTCCTCAGCCTCCTTCCTTCGATCCTACTGCCCCGATCCTCTAGCCCTCTCCCAACCGCCCTCTACTCTTTGACGTTCTGACCATCGACTGCTCTCCTCCCATCCCCCTCCAATCTCCACTCCAACCACCCTCCTCCCTCCACCCTCCAACCATCCTCCTTCCCTTCGTTCCACTACAATGGTCCTCCCCTCCCTGTGCTATCACCCTCCTCCCTTGCTCTCAACTTCTCCGATCCTCCCCCATCTCTACCTCCCATCCGATTCTTTAATAATTTTTTTGTTGAGTTATTTCAAATTATCAGTATTTAATTTTGATATTTCATAAATTAAATAATTACTTTATTCAAAATATCAATTCATTGCTGATATGAACTTGAAGCTCATGAGTTGGCATGTGTTGCCATCTTTAAATTTGAATATCCTATCATCCCTCAAGTGCCTTCTTGTAGGTGCTCGTACTCTTGGATGTTAGGTTGCATGCATGCTTACAATTGATATTTTCGTATCATATGTTGTATATGCTTTTTATTTGTTTTATGAGTTTCTGCTTTCCATTTGTTTTGCAATGATATTAAGAGCAAGGATACTTGTAGGTTTGGGATGTCTGAAAGATTAGGTTGGTTGACAAATTATAGATAACACAAGTAATAGTAAACAAATGAGGTATCCAATTGGGTAAAATATCATTTTTTTATTATTTTTTATCAAAAATAATTATCATACTATTATCAAATAAATGGTTAACAAACATATTATTATCAAATATATTATCGAATTTAATGAAATATATTCATTTGAATAAAGCAAACGAATTAATAACGAATCAAACTTGAATATTTGTATTCGTAATCGAATATGTAACGAACTCAAACATTAAATATTTTTTCGAATTTGAATTTAAACATACTTATCTTCAAGTTCATTTGTTTCTATTAACACCCCTAATTATAACTCTCGACTCAACCTAACTTAATTGAGTTGCACTCAACTTATATATACCTCTAATTGTGACTGTTTAGATTGAACCAGAGGTCTTACGGACCGTTTTTGAGTTTGTTCTAATGCCAACATAATGTTCTTTCATTTTCTTTCTTTTACTTTAAAAAGAAAACATTGCGGCACTATTTAATGGGTGGAAACTTGTAGTTGGATAACTAAAAATCGAAACTAGCACTTGACGAGTTCGACGATTGATCTTCTCTTTGGATCGTTAGGGCAATATTTGCTTGCATATTATATGACAGCTATTGGATCCTGGATCCTTTTGTTTTCTCACTTTTCTTTTCTACATTTCTTACAAGAAAAATGAAATAAAAACAAGTGCTCGGTGAATGAACAAGTATATAATGCCCTAAATGGAGAATATTTGAGAAAATCATTTGATGTTTATAATTTAATTGGATTCAAACTTGGTTCATGCTCTTCGAGTGTAATACTAATGTGTCATGTCATAAGTTTGGAAAATTAGACAATCTTTTTCCTTTTAAAAGAGAGGATTATAAAGGCTCCAGAGTTACTTGAAATTATGTATTTTTTGTGATTGTTTTCTGAGCATTGAGTCAATGTCTACTAAATTGTTAAAAGTCAATTTTTTTCAAGATTTAAGTCTATGTTTAGGTCATTACAAATAGTATAAGAGTTAAACTCTTCCCAGTAGAGAAAGTAATATTCATGGTATAACCTAAGAATGTACCATAAAGTAGAGCAGCTGCTATTGTTAGGAATAAGTTGATTACTTTGGAATGAGGATGCTGCATATTTAAGGAAGGACTTGGCAATGCCCTCAAAAATAGCATGTTCACTTGTGGGTTCCATCTCCATCATTCGCCCATCAATGAATAGACCTTCTTTTGGAAGGGCAAGCTAGGTAAGTATAGAACAAGTTTCCAACTTGGAGACCCAACCCAGCAGGTTGAATGTGCAATTGTAGCAAAGAGAAGGCAGGCTAACTTGTTCTTCACTTCACTTTGCTGTTTACCCTACAAAAATCGTTACATGGCTATTAGTCTCTAAACTTTGCCCCCATTCCACTTCTCTTCTCATTAACACTGTAAAGATTGTGTCACTTTATAAACTTAGGAAACAAGGGAATGGATCATAGAGGATCAAAAGTTACTACCTGATAAGTTGGTATTAGGCATTTTGGATAACTGTCATGAGTCTATTAAATCTGTAACCTACAAATTGTTATAGTTAGATTTTGTTTCAATTAGACTTAAGTTTAGACCTAGGTTCTTACAACACTAAAGTAATTGATTTGGTTCTCTTGGCAACGCCAATTTAGCATTTCTAACATTGATGATTGGAAGCTAAACTATGTTTATGCATGTACGAATTCCTTTTGCCTAATTGCTCACCATTGGATTGTGAGGATCAATAAAATATGACTTCGGAACTCTACACAAGAAGCCCCATGTGAAACCCCATTCTACTCCCCTCTCTTTTGAAAAAACCTAGGTGTCTGATCAGGGCCCCCTATGCTCGCCGGAGTCTCCCCTCTACCTCTTGATTTCTCCTACGACTTGGATCTCGACATGCATGCCATCTTATTGCCTGTAGTGGCTGATCTGGCAAGGCGATTGCTCCGGTTGGCACTCGCAGCGGTTGGCGAGCTCTCCCCCATGTGCGCAGATTTCCTCATGGTGCGGTCGTTCTGTGAGGCGAAGCATAGAGGGGATGGGGGTTGTGGCATGCAGTGGCCTATGGCGGTGGGGGTCACAGCCCGTGGCGGCGTGGGGCGATGGGGTCGGCTGTGCATGGAGATGCCTTGCCAGTGAGCAGCGGTGGGGGTTGGTGACACGCGGCAGTCTACCTTGATACCTCGGTGTTTGTGTCGGTTGTGTGGTATGGTGGTTGCATGTTCGTGTGCGTTTTTGTGGGATTGATATGATCTTTTTCTTTCTTTTAGTTTAGTTGTTTTTTGGTTGCGGGACTGCGTGTGACTTCGAGCCTCATACAGTCAAGTCTTCTAACTTAGGTTAGGAATCGATTTCGGCTTCTTGGTCGATTGATATTGATTCACTCGTTGGCATGTTCCTTGAGATTCGTCTCGTTGACGTCTTACTAAATTTATGAGTGCGAAGTCGACCTCCTTCGGGAGTTAACTGATTCCTGATATTTTAACGCATCTTTCTTTTTCTTTCTCCTTTATATTTTGTCTTTCTTTTTTGTTTTTGCTTTCCCTTATTTCTACTGGAAGTAACCTCCCCCTCGTTAAGGACGTTAGGATTTTTTTTTTTTTTCTTTCCCCTCTAGGATGCATCTTCATGTATCAAGTTTTTCCCCTAAATGGTAATTGTTGATCTTAAAAAAATAAAAAATAAAATATGACTTCTATATGTAGAGGGGAGAGAGTAGTAGAGATCCGACATACAACCGGATTATTAGATGCAAGTCACACTCGAGAATTTTTCTTTTAATCCCTGAGAGGTAGTTGGGTGTAGTTTTCTGAAATTGGATCCAACGATCACACTTGAGCGTAGGGAGGGAGCATAGAAAATGTTTTCCAAGAATAAATTTCCCAAGAAATGTATTCTCATATGAACTCAATGAATAACCACACAAAGGCACCCTAATTTTAAAGTTGTATTAATTAAAAAGCAAATCGAATATCCTCAAAGCAAAAATGAGATCCATCGACACTATGGGCATACACCTGCATAGATTTTAGAGTGTGTTGGCATCATCACTAAGGTCGACCATCAAAATCCATCTATATCAAAGATTTTAGATCGGATGATAATTCTTATCTTAAAGGGGAAAAAATTTGACGTTCTTCCTCCACTCAAGTAATGTCTGAGAACTTGAACTTACATGTTCTACTAAGATAATTTTTGATGGTTTACCAGTTGAACTATCCCACACAGGCAAAGATTTTGAATTTGCCTAATAATGAGTAATGCACTGTGGAAGGGAACCTGTTGTGAGTGGTAGAACCTGTCCTTTACCGATGAATGAACAATGGGGATGGGTTGATATGAGAGTGGGTCAGGTAAGTTGATAGCAAGAACCCTATTTTTTTAAGTTTTTATGGTCACAATTAACTTGGTCCTACTTGAAGCACATTCGCTATGCATCTTACATCTTTGATCTTGTGGCCAATGTAATCCCTTGCCTGCCTCTATAAAAGCTATACCATGAGACAGAATCTGATTCCTCATATGGTTTCCATAGATTACTTTCGGATTCGCTTAGGGGGCAATTTTCGTTAGAACACCAATATACCATCTTCTCGTACGCATGCTTGCACATGTGTTGCATGTAAAGTTCTGAAAAATTGTGTTATATAGTAAATTCAGAAAATTGGTGAGTTATAAGTGTCAGAGGATTGCTGCTTATAATTTACACCTAAGCAGTTTTGAACGATCGGTTTGGGCTTTATATTCAACAAATTACCAAGGTTAGTGTTTTTCAATTAAATTTAAATAAGATACACTTAAACAATTATTAGCGATATCAAGATCTCTCTCTCTCTCTCGTGAGAGAATAGATTTATCTAAGAATTGGAGTCAATCGCCGGTACTAGTAGAGAAAAAACTCCCTAAGCGGTGGAGTCGCCGTTGCTATTGTAGGTAGAACAAGTGAAACAAATAGCAATGAAGATGTTTCGCATTTAGTTAAGTAAGGTCAAAAGTTTCTAGAAATTATTGTTACGTCGTTAGCTCGGGAAACTAAGCATGCAGTGATATAGAATTGTTCGTTGACGGTCGTGTGGTTCATTCAATCCATGAGGGTAATATTGTTGAGCCTACAGGGCATTTTGTTCTTGTTCTCGTTTCTCTTTTGTGGTCTTCTCCGTTCGGTGTAGAAGCTCTTCGTGGCTTTTTCGAGTTCATTACCACCCATTGGGCTAATAATTTGAGCTTCCTGTGATGTAGTATACTGATTTTTCTCCCATGGATTGAAATAGATTTTCTCATAAAAGAAAAAAAAAAAAAAAAAATGGAACTTCAGGTGAAACCCTTCCAAAAAAAAGTTGAACTCATAAAACGAACCCCGTTCCCAAATTTAGGCTTCTTTGTTAATTCCAGTTGGGCCAAGAAGCAAAATCTCAAGTTCGCCGAAGAACATGGAATAAATTACGGTATAGAGCACCGTGGACGGTCTCTATAGATTGGGGCATGTACGTGGGGATCTTTACCATTTGCGTAAATCGAATATGGTTGCGTAAACTAATAAAAGAAACCCCAAAAATGGCATCGTTTCTAGCACTCTCAGTGGGTCCATGATCTGAGTTGACTTCAATAACAGCCAACTAAGCTGCCGTGATGAAATGGTAAGCTGCGTGTGGAAGCAAAAGGAAGGAAGAAAGATTTAGAAACATTTGAATGGCGTCAAGTTTATGGGAATCGGATTACGCTTTTGAAGGAGAAGTTTTTGAGTTAACGCGAGTAGAGATGGGGTTTAGCTTCCGTAAGAAGAGAGGCGGCCGAAACAAAGTGTCTAAAGGGAACTCTCAAAAAGATGCCTTAAAGAATGGGCAAATCTAGCAAATTAAAAATAAATAAAATAAAATAAAATAAAAGAGCAGAGCACTGGCGAGATAACATGTTTAATTTCCTGTGAGGGTCTAACCTCTTCCACCACTGAATGGTTTACATGTTCAAGAGATGCTCAACATGGACTCATGCCCAATTGAGCAGAATTGATCTTAAAAACCAGTTGGATAATCCAAGACTATCACCCAATTGTCTCCCCTGAGACGTGGTGCAAACCTCGTAAAAAAAAAAAAAAATTCTTTCGTTGTTTGCATTTATTTATTGGGGGAAGAGGCACCTCATTTCCATCTCTGGGATTTGGACAGGTGTTTAGGATCTCTTGGTTGAGGGAGCACATTCTTGTGACTTGACTCTTTAGCGTGGAAGAAGGGGTTAGAAATAGAGGCAGACACCTCCAAAGTTTTCGGAATTACCGAGAGTTACACCCAAATCCAGGTGCTGGTACTCCAAAGTCCAAAATGTGCCAACACCTTGAGATGTGAGCTAACTTTCCACCATCAATGTGGATTGGGGCGACATCAAGGGGGTAGTGAACACAAGCAATGGCCATCATGTGGCATCTTTAATCTCCATGACCATCTAATTGAACAAGACCCTTTGTTTGAGTTCTAGTTAGCCAATGGACTAAGGTCTTGCTCGACCAACCTCCCAGCACGTTCATGTGAGTTGGGCTTGGGTTGAAAAATTGACGCATGGCTTAGCTTTGCCCAATCATTGGTTTGGTCCATTTCTTTGACGGGCAGGCCAGGGCAAATAATTTGCAGAACCTGGCCTAGTTGTTTAACATTTCAAACAAAAAAAAAAACAACCAAAGGAGAAAACGAACTCAACATGAAAGGTTCTCCCCCAAACCCTTGATTCTCTCTTTTCGAATATACGTTAAATTATTAAATATGTTATTGGCATGTAACATTTGACATCATCTTCTAAGAAATTCCCACGATAGGTGGATTTACTCAAAATTCTCCGGTTCAAGGGATTGGCCCATCCCAGACCTGAGCCTGGGTCAGGCCCACCTATTCTACAGTCGAGCTATGTATTAAGGTTTGCCAACCAACTTGGCTCAAGTCCCAACACACGTTCGGCTTAACTCATGACATGAATAGGCCTAATTTGAGTATGAGAAGTTGAACAGTCATGGAAATTGTTCTTCCAAAGCAAACCCTCTTCCATAAAAGAAAACCCATGTTTGAAACTCTTTGAGTATTGTGTTAAAGAAAAATGGGAGAGTTACTCTTCGAGATATCCACCGACATCACACATGTCCTGTGTGACATCCTTGCTAACTATGTTGAGTTGTAAACCCCCTATATCCAGTGGATTTTATAGGATTTGAATTTCAAGATATTCTATTGTAACGATCCGATTCCCGAATCCCTACGAGACACGAGAACCGGATCGCCCCGACTAATCCCAAGACCTAGTCGCCCAACGAGGAAGTAACCAAAAGAGCAGTAAAATAAACCACATTCAGCATAAATATAACTAGCAGTAACAAAATACAGCAGTAAGAAAAGGAACCACTACAGTATATACCACCACAACAGTAGAACAACATTTATAACATAACAAGAACTACGAGTAAAGAAAAGTACAGAGAGTAACAAGAACTACTCACTACAGTGGAACAAAAAGGGCACAAAAGAACAGTGGTAACTCTACTGGACCCTATTCGGCCCAGCGTCCTCTGTAGCCGCTGACCCTGGCTGCTCAACACCTGGTCCTGAAAAGTAACGAGTGTAACACGTCAGCGAAACGCTGAGTAGAGTGGCAGCTAAACTAAAGAAGCAATAAAGTGTACAGTAGCTGTTTTATTTTCTTTCTTCCTTTATTTACGTCTTTCTATTGTTTCACAATTTATCTATTTCTCAGATCCTTCACTTGATCTCGAATGTTCCTCGTGGGAATGATTTTGATTGCAGTCTTTTCCGAAGAGTAGAAGTAATACGTGGTGCTCTCCTGGCCGGGAGAGTCCCCCGTGGTGATCCTACTCTCAGTCAACCACCCCAAGGTCACTGACAGACGTAACAGTGACTACGGCACGCGCGGTAAACGCACGGGTAGCTACCCTGCATGGCACGCGGTCAGTCGTTTCCGTTAACGGGTGCGCCCAAAGCACAGCACGGAACCAGTATAGGACAGAGCCCTATCAGTAACAGGGGTCCAACCCCTCCACAGTAACCAAACAGGGGCCTTGCCCCTCCACAGTCCGCGCACCCTCGCCTGACTACTCTGGTTTGCCCAGTGGGCTTAATAAGTCGGTGTAGGTGAGCTAGCAGAACCCCGGGGCCCGTGGGGTAGCTAGTACTCGCCCTACACTAGTAGCTCTCCTCGGTACTGTGTACACGAGGGCCAACAAGTCGGTACAAAGTGGCCAGACCTAACCCCGGGTCCCTGGGGCGGCTGGCTCCGCTCTGCACTAAGCAGGTAACAGGTGCTTCCCCTGGTACGACGTACCAAAGAGACAACACACCTCTACATCTTTCCCTCTCAGTTCCATTTCATTCTCTTTCCAGGAGTTCTACTCCTAACTCCCCGTAGGGTTCCAGCTCTTTTAACTCAGCACATTCAGGTTTCACCCTTTCAGTTTCATGTTCATACAACCCATATTCTCAATCATGTTCATTTATTCATAACAGGCAGCTGTTAAATCAATTTACAGGCAGCTATTATTTCCTTTCCATAGTTTCCAAGACTGCAATATCTATATTCATTTCACTAGTTTTCCAGTCTTAGGATTCATGCCGTACCCTACGATCTATCATTCAATCTAGTTTTCCAGCCCTAGGATTCATGCAATACCCTAGGATCTATCATTCAATCTGGTTTCTCATTCCTAGGATTCATGTAATGCTTTAAGTTCTATTAATTGTTCCATAATTGTAACAAATTATGTTAATAATTTCTAAAGCCACTCTACCAGCTACAACGGGAGTACTGGGGGCGTGGTCGGAAATCCCGCACGCCTCCGCAACCCCTGAGACTGCAATGGAACGGGGTCTTAACACAAGGATCAAACACAAGGAGTTTCTCAGAACAATATATAATTACTGTAGACGGGTAGAGGATTTTATTTCGAAAAGAACGCAACTCGAAATGCGGAAAACGGACTCCGAACGGGCCCTAAACGGGTCGAAAACGATGAAACAGTCCAAAATCAAACGTCTGGAACCTCTTCCAGACGTCTTAAAATGTGGGTCAGATGGTACCTTTGTTCTGTGTAGTCTCTCAGATGTCCAGAAGCCTGCGGGGGCAACTGGCCTAGTTCCCAGACGTCCGATGGTCACCCAGGACGTCTGGAAGTCCTTCCAGTCGTCTGGCACTTCAACCAGACATTTGATTCGTGTTGGATGGCGAATCTCAGAACCTGCATGTACCCACTCCTCGTGCTCAGTACGAACGGTCGCAGAAAAGGAAGAAGGACGAAAATAACTTACTTGCCAGACGTCTGGACAGTCCTCCAGACGTCTTCACCGTCGTCTGGTTGGAAGTCCAGACGTCTGATTCTGGAAAAATTTCTAGAATCAGAGCTCGACTCGCTCTCCCCCGCGACGCACGATTGCGTCGTGCCTCGTCCGCCTACTACTCGAGCTGCAGCAGCCCTCCAGCGACGCTCCACGCCCGCTGCTCCCCCGCCGGCCGGCCCTAGCTGCCCCGGCAAGCTCGAGCCCTCAAGGTCGAGCGTCTCCTCCCTCGCGCAACACCTCCTCCCGCACCGTCGCCGCGGCTACCGCCGCTCGCTCGCTCTCGCACCGGCTGGAACAAGGAGAAGAAGGGAGCGGAGGAGATGAGAGTGAGGGAGAGGGCGAGGGCCTTATAAGGCCGCGTGGGGAGAGAGAGAGAAAGAGAGAGCGCAACCTGCGCCTGCAGGAGGAGAGAGGGAAAAAGGGTGCATTCGCAGGTCTGCGCGCGCAAGCGCGCAGACGCAACTCTGCGTGCCGCAGAAATTAAATCCAAGACGTCTGGAAGGGGTTCCAGACGTCTGCTCAGACGTCTGGGCCACCTCCCAGACGTCTTAAAAGTCGTCTTGAAATCGCGTTCGTAACAATATAACAAACTCAAAGGAAGTTTCGTCCCCGAAACTTGCGCTAACTAGGGTGCGGGAAAAACGTCATATAAAAACATAACAAACTCAAAGAGGACCGAAGCCGGTCCGAAAGACGTACCCGCGAAGAGCTCCGGGTATTGCTCCCGCATTGCCACCTCAGGATCCCAGGTAGCCTCCTCGTACCGCTGGCTCCTCCACAGAACCTTCACCTGGGGTACTTGCTTTCGTCTCAAACTGCGGATGGCTCGGTCAAGAATCTGCGCTGGCCGCTCGAGGTAGGTCAGGTCGTCGCCCACCTCAACGCTCTCGTGACTCAGTACATGACTGGGATCGGCTACGTACTTCCTGAGGTTGGACACGTGGAACACGTCGTGTACAACAGAAAGCTGTGGAGGGAGGGCAAGTCTGTAAGCAACGGGTTCAACCCGCTCCAGGACCTCAAAGGGCCCCACGAACCTCGGCGCGAGCTTCCCTCTCACCCCAAACTACTGTAGGCCCTTCATGGGCTAAACACGAAGAAAGACGTGGTCCCTAACCTCGAACTGCACCTCTCTGCGTCTCCGATCCGCGTAGCTCTTCTGTTTGCTCCTGACAGTGCGGAGTCGCCCGTGGATCTGCTCGACTACCTCCTGACTCTGCCGGATCAACCTGGGGCCAACCTCCCACTTGGTCCCCACCTCAACCCAACTCAAGGGTGCCGTACACCTCCGTCCGTACAGAGCCTCGTATGGAGCCATGCCGATGCTCGAGTGAGAGCTATTGTTGTATGCAAACTCCGCCAGGGGCAGGTGCTCCTCCTAAGAGCCCCTCCAGTCCAGTACACAGGCACGTAAAAGGTTCTCAAGTGTCTGTATCATGCGCTCCGACGGTCTATTCGTTTGGGGGTGGTAAGCTATACTAAACCTCAATCGCGTCCCCAAGGCCTGCTGAAACTCAGCCCAAAACTGGGACGTAAAGCGGGTATCCCGGTCGGATACGATTTCCCGCGGAACTCCGTGTAGTCGTACCACGTCGTAGATATACCTCTCTGCCAACTGTGCTGGTCCTAAAGTGACTCGGATTGGCAAGAATCGTGTCGTCTTCGTCAGTTTATCCACAATTACCTAAACTGCGTCGTGTCCTCGCTGGGTAACAGGTAAACCCACCACCAAGTCCATGGTGATGCTCTCCCACTTCCACTCTGGCACTGGAAGCGACTGTAGCGGCCCTGCAGGCCTCTGATGCTCGGCTTTCACCTGCTGACACACTAAGCACTGCTGCACGAATTCACCCACATCCCGCTTCATCCCCCTCCACCAAAACTCGCGTCTCAAGTCGTGGTACATCTTCGTGTTTCCGAGATGTATGGTGAATCTGGAACCGTGTGCCTCAGTCAGGAGCTCTCTCAACAGCTCCTCGTCTCTGGGAACGCACAACCGTCCCCTCAAGCGTAGCACCTGGTCTGTGAAAGAGAAGTCCCCTGGGTCTCCTGACAGTACTCTGTCGCGCAGAGACTGCAAGTATGGATCGGCCATCTGTCCTGTGATGATGCGGTCTATCAGCTCTGGCCTAGTCTGTTGTGTCACAGTCACTGCCCCACAGTGCCCCCATAACTCCAGGGGTCGCCAACTGCCCACCTCCTCCAAGAGGCTCCAACTCTATAACTATAAACTGGCCAAGTGTGCGGGTGCCTTCCGGCTCAAGGCGTCAGCCACCACATTGGCCTTGCCCGGGTGATAGGAAATGCTGCAGTCGTAGTCCTTCAGGAGCTCCAACCAATGTCTCTGTCTCATGTTGAGCTACTTCTGATCAAAAAGGTATCTAAGGCTCTTATGATCTGTGAAAATCTCGAAGGTCTCACCGTACAAGTAGTGCCTCCAGGTCTTCAGCGCGAAGACGACAGCTGCCAACTCCAGATCGTGGGTAGGGTAGGTATGCTCATAGGGCTTCAGTTGCCGCGAAGCGTAAGCGACAACGTGACCCCTCTGCATGAGCACACCTCCTAACCCCTGCAAGGAGGCGTCCGTGTACACAACGAACCCGCCACTACTGTCAGGGATGGTGAGCACGGGAGCCGAGGTCAACCTCTCCTTCAGCTCCTGAAAACACGCCTCACAGGCATCTGTCGAAGTGAAGGGCACGTCCTTCCGGGTCAACTGCGTCATGGGACGCGCAATCTGTGAAAAACCTCTGATGAATCGTCTGTAGTAGCCTGCCAGTCCCAGGAAACTGCGAATCTCAGTGACTGAACGCGGTCTCTCCCACCTGAGCACTGCTTCAACCTTGGCTGGGTCCACCGCCAAGCCGTCTCCAGAGATCACATGACCTAAGAAGGTCACCTCCCTCAACCAGAACTCGCACTTGTTGTATTTGACGTACAACCAACGTCGTCTCAGTGTGTCCAGAACCATCTGCAAGTGATGTCCGTGCTGCATCCGATCTCGAGAATAGATGAGTACATCATCAATGAATACCACCACGAACTGGTCCAAGTACGGTCTAAACACCCGGTTCATCAGGTCTATGAAAGTAGCGGGGGCATTGGTCAACCCAAACGGCATGACCAAAAACTCGTAGTGTCCGTACCGGGTGCGGAAAGCTGTCTTGAAGACATCTGCCTCCCTGATCCTCAACTGGTGGTATCCAGACCTCAAGTCGATCTTGGGGAACACCGTTGCACCCCGCAACTGGTCAAACAAGTCGTCGATCCTCGGCAGCGGATATCTGTTCTTGATGGTGACCCTATTCAGCTGTCGGTAGTCCACACAAAGGCATAGGGTACCATCCTTCTTCTTCACAAACAGTACCGGGGCTCCCCAGGGAGACGCACTGGGCCTCACGAAACCCTTCTCCAAAAGATCCTGCAATTGAGACTTGAGCTCTCGTAGCTTAAGCGGTGCCATCCTGTATGGCGAGGTGGAGATGGGGCTGGTCCCTGGTACTAGTGAGATCTCAAACTCGATCTCACGCTTGGGTGGTAGTCCTGGTAACTCGTCTGGGAACACATCAGGGTACTCTCTAACTACCGGGATGCTCTGGAAGTCTGCCACAGGGCTGGGCTCTGCACCACACAAGCTAGGAAGCCCTCACACCCCTGGCTCAAAAGTCTCGCCGCCCGAAGTGTCGAAATGCACTTGAAGCCTCCGTCCACTGGTTGTCCGTGAAACTCGAAAGAAGGCAACACCGGCATGGAGAAGACAATCTTCCTCTCAAAATAGTCTACCAAGGCATGGTAAGCGGACAGCCAGTCCATCCCCAGAATTATGCCAAAGTCCTCCATCTGTATCATAATCAGGTCAGTTGGCAGGCTATGTCCCCCGACGCTGACCTCGCAATCCGTGTACACCTCCTTAGCTACAAACAGCTGACCACTCGGACCTCTGATTGCTAACAGATTCTCTAACAGCATATAATCCTGGCCCAAACTAACTGCGAAACTGGCTACGACAAACGAGTGCGTAGCACCGGAATCGAAAAGTGTGTAAACGAGTCTGCCGGAAACTGAAACCATACCTGCCACCACCGAGCTCGAAGCTCTGGCATCCGTGTGTGTCAGGGCGTTGATATGCCCCTCAGCTCTAGGTGCGGACGAAGCAGCCACACTCTGTGTCGGACGGGCAGGTGCTGGCCGGTACCCTCCTCGTGACTGCTGTCCTCCTCCTAGCCCCTGGGAACCGTGGCCTCCTGCGTGCCCTCCAGTGCTCTACTCGGGAAGTCTCTGCTGACCTCCTGCCCTAGACGGGCAGTCCCTCTTGATGTGGCCCAGCTGACCACACTGGTAATAGAGGGGAACCCGACGCCCGCTCTCAGTGGGTCCCTGCTGTCGGCTGGGCAGGGGTCCGGTGTTGGCGACTGGCCTCTGTCGAGGGCCCCCAAAGGCCACTGATGGCCCTGCAAAACGTGACGGCTCTCCCGCGGACTCCACGTGCCTCCTCTCTCGCCGGCCCTGTGAAAAGTCTGGCTGAAAGGGCCTCTTCAGCCTGCCATCAGTGTCTCGCGCGGACGGGTTGGTCTCCTCGTAAGTCATGGCTGCCTCCACCACCCTCGAAAACACAGGCAGCTTCAGGGGTTTGACATACCCCCTAATCGCAGGCCGGAGCCCCTCGGTGAACCTCCAAAGGTGCTCCTCCTCAGTGGCTACCGCTGTCGCTGCAAAGCGGGACAGTTCTAGGAAACATGTGCGATACGCGCTCACGGTCATCATCCCTTGGCGGAGAGTGTGGAACTCTTGCCTCCTCTGGTCCTGCCACGTCTGGGGAAAGTACTGTTCGCAGAAGAGGGTGACGAACCGATTCTAGGTCGGCTCGTCCCTCTCCTGTCCCCTGACCGCCCTCCACCACCTGTGTGCTGCACTCTCCAGGTGGTACATGGCAAAGGCCATGCGGCACTCCACCGGGGGACGAAGGGTGTCGAAAATCTTCTTCAGCTGCTCGAGCAGTCCTCTGCCTCGGTCGGGTCCTCATCCCCCTTGAAGGAGGGGGGCTTCAGCTTCCGGAACTATCCGAAGAGCTCGGAGTGGCTCTGCAGTGGGGATGCTGGTGCACCACCAGGCAAAGGCGCCTCGTGCACAGAGGTGTTGGAGGAAGGTGGGGGCGGCGGCGGCCCATCCCTTCCCCCGTGTCCAGCGCCGCGTCCGTCGTGTGGTCCCATAGAGGACTCCCCCTCCGCAGTGCCAGGGGGAGGCGCTCGGGGCAGTGGGTGGAGCTCCTCTCGCACAATGTCCCGTATCAGCTGGGCGAGGTCTTAGGCCTGGATGCCCGGGAGTGGTGGCTGGTCCACCAAGGCGTCGACCACGGCACGCCTACCTCGCCGACCTCGTCCTCGGCCGCGCCCGCGGCTAGTCTCGCCAGTCCAGCGACGAGGCATCTCCTGTAAGGAGACGTGGAACAAAACGAAAAATGTCAATATGGAACGATACCTCACGGAAACGTCTAAGAGCTCATGTCAAAAGATATGTTGTGGTGGCTACTCTAGTTATAGAAATGTGAATTGGTTATTTTCCAGTTAGTTGATTGACATCTCGGGACAACCTTGCTCTGATACCATCTTGTAACGACCCGATTCCTGAGTCCCTACAAGACACGAGAACCGGACCGACTCGACTAATCCCAAGTCCTAGTCGTCCAACGAGGAAGTAACCAAAAGAGCAGTAAAATAAACCACATTCAGCATGAATATAACTAGCAGTAACAAAATACAGCAGTAAGAAAAGGAACCACTACAGTATATACCACCACAATAGTAGAACAACATTTATAACATAACAAGAACTACGAGTAAAGAAAAGTACAAAGAGTAACAAGAACTACTCACTACAGTGGAACAAAAAGGGCACAAAAGAACAGTGGTAACTCTATTGGACCCTACTCGGCCCAGCGCCCTCTTCAGCCGCTGACCCTGGCTGCTCAACACCTGGTCCTGAAAAGTAACGAGTGTAACACGTCAGCGAAACGCTGAGTAGAGTGGCAGCTAAACTAAAGAAGCAATAAAGTGTACAATAACTGTTTTATTTTCTTTCTTCCTTTATTTACGTCTTTCTATTGTTTCACAATTTATCTATTTCTCAGATCCTTCACTTGATCTCGAATGTTCCTCGTGGGAATGTTCTTGATTGCAGTCTTTTCCGAAGAGTAGAAGTAATACGTGGTGCTCTCCTGGCCGGGAGAGTCCCCCGTGGTGATCCTACTCTCAGTCAACCACCCCAAGGTCACTGACAGACGTAACATTGACTACGGCACGCGCGGTAAACGCACGGGTAGCTACCCTGCATGGCACGCGGTCAGTCGTTTCCGTTAACGGGTGCGCCCAAAGCACAGCACGGAACCAGTATAGGACAGAGCCCTATCAGTAACAGGGGTCCAACCCCTCCACAGTAACCAAACAGGGGCCTTGCCCCTCCACAGTCCGCGCACCCTCGCCTGACTACTCTGGTTTGCCCAGTGAGCTTAATAAGTCGGTGTAGGTGAGCTAGCAGAACCCCGGGGCCTGTGGGGTAGCTAGTACTCGCCCTACACTAGTAGCTCTCCTCGGTACTGTGTACACGAGGGCCAACAAGTCGGTACAAAGTGGCCAGACCTAACCCCGGGTCCCTGGGGCGGCTGGCTCCGCTCTGCACTAAGCAGGTAACAGGTGCTTCCCCTGGTACGACGTACCAAAGAGACAACACACCTCCACATCTTACCTTCTCAGTTCCATTTCATTCTCTTTCCAGGAGTTCTACTCCTAACTCCCCGTAGGGTTCCAGCTCTTTTAACTCAGCACATTCAGGTTTCACCCTTTCAGTTTCATGTTCATACAACCCATATTCTCAATCATGTTCATTTATTCATAACAGGCAGCTGTTAAATCAATTTACAGGCAGCTATTATTTCCTTTCCATAGTTTCCAAGACTGCAATATCTATATTCATTTCACTAGTTTTCCAGTCCTAGGATTCATGCCGTACCCTAGGATCTATCATTCAATCTAGTTTTCCAACCCTAGGATTCAGGCAATACCCTAGGATCTATCATTCAATCTGGTTTCTCATTCCTAGGATTCATGTAATGCTTTAAGTTCTATTAATTGTTCCATAATTGTAACAAATTATGTTAATAATTTCTAAAGCCACTCTACCAGCTACAACGGGAGTACTGGGGGCGTGGTCGGAAATCCCGCACGCCTCCGCAACCCCTGAGACTGCAATGGAACGGGGTCCTAACACAAGGATCAAACACAAGGAGTTTTTTAGAACAATATATAATTACTGTAGACGGGTAGAGGATTTTATTTCGAAAAGAACGCAACTCGAAATGCGGAAAACGGACACCGAACGAGTCCTAAACGGGTCCAAAACGACGAAACAGACCAAAATCAGACGTCTGGAACCTCTTCCAGACGTCTTAAAATGTGGGTCAGATGGTACCTTTGTTCTGTGTAGTCTCTCAAATGTCCAGAAGCCTGCGGGGGCGTCTGGCCTAGTTCCCAGACGTCTGATGGTCACCCAGGACGTCTGGAAGTCCTTCCAGTCGTCTGGCACTGCGACCAGACGTCTGATTCGCGTTGGATGGCGAATCTCAGAAGCTGCACGTGCCCACTCCTCGTGCTCAGTACGAACGGTCGCAGAGAAGGAAGAATGACAAAAATAACTTACTTGCCAGACGTCTGGACAGTCCTCCAGACGTCTTCACCGTCGTCTGGTTGGAAGTCCAGACGTCTGATTCTGGAAAAATTTCCAGAATCAGAGCTCGACTCGCTCTCCGCCCACGGCGTACTGCCGCGCCGTGCCTCGTCCGCCTGCTGCTCGAGCTGCAGCAGCCCTCCAGCGACGCTCCACGCCCGCTGCTCCCCCGCCGGCCTGCCCTAGCTTCCCCGGCAAGCTCGAGCCCTCACGGTCGAGCGTCTCCTCCCTCGCGCAACACCTCCTCCCGCACCCTCGCCGCGGCTGCCACTGCCGCCGCTCGCTCGCTCTCGCACCGGTTGGAAGAAGGTGAAGAAGGGAGCGAAGGAGATGAGAGTGAGGGAGAGGGCGAGGGCCTTATAAGGTCGCGTAGGGAGAGAGAGAGCGCAGCCTGCGCCTGCAGGAGGAGAGAGGGAAAAAGGGTGCGTTCGCAGGTCTGTGCGCGCAGGCGCGCAAACGCAACTCTGCGTGCCGCAGAAATTAAATCCCAGACGTCTGGAAGGGGTTCCAGACGTCTAGTCAGACGTCTGGGCCACCTCCCAGACATCTTGAAACCGCATTCGTAACATCTATAAAAAACAACTCCACCCTATCCCACTCCCATCCTACTTGACCTCCTTGCCCTCAACCTACACCTCCACCACTAGTGCTTGCACCTTGTCAATCACCCCTTCCACACCAATTCATCGTTGACTCCACTATAAGCATCAACCTGCTATTGTCTTTACGGCGAGCTCCTCTAGGTTTGGTGGCAAGCTCCTTGACGGTCGTGACCTCCTCTACGACCAACAATAGCTCTATTGTCGCAGTAGCTCTTCCATTTTCAAGTGCTCCATAGCTATGGCAACTCCTTGTTATGACCCGATTCCCGAATCCCTACAGGACACGAGACCAGACCGACTCAACTGATCCCAAGACCCAGTCGTTCAACGGGAAAGTAACCAAAAAGCAGAAAAATAAACCACATTCACTATGCTAAGTAACTAACAGTAACAAAAGTACAGCAGTAAAGAAGTAAAGCTATTACAGTACACACCACCACAACAGTGGAAAAGTAAACAGGTACAGGAATATAATGCTCAAAATGAAAGAGTATAGAAGTGCAATCAACTGCTCACTACAACTGGAAAAGGACTACAACAGAAAGCTACAACTACTGGGCTCTACTGGGTCCAGCACCCTCTGCAGCAGTAGGCTCTGGCTACTCAACGCCTGGACCTGAAAAGGGTTATGAGTACACGAAATCAGCGAATGCTGAGTAGAGTGACAACCAACTAACTAACAATAAATGTGGACAGGTAACTGTTGTTTTTCGATTACTTTCTTTAACTACTTATTCTTTTTCACCATTTAGTTTAATTATCAGGTCTTTTTCTTGATCTCGAATGTTCCTCGTGGGAACGATCTTGAATGCAGTCTTTTCCGAAGAGTAGAAGTCGTACGTGGTGCTCTCCTAGTCGGGAGAGTCCCCCATGGTGGTCCTACACCTAGTCAACCACCTAAGGTCACGGACAGACGTAACGGTGACTACGGCATGCGCGATAAGCGCACGGGTAGCTACCCCATACTGGCATGCGGTCAGAGGTTTCCGTTAGTAGGTGCACCCAAAGCACAGCACGGAACCAGTATAGGGCATAGCCCTCTCAATAACAGAGGTCTATCCCCTAAGAACCAAACAGGGGTCTCGCCCCTCCACAGTAAGCGTATCCTCGCCTGACTACCCTGGTTTGCCTAGTGAGCCTAACGAGTCAGTGTAGGGCGACTAGCTGAACCCCGGGTCCTGTGGGGTGGCTAGCTCTCTCCCTACACTTGTAGCTCTCCCCGGTACAGTGTACACGAGGGCCACAGAGTCGGTGCAAAGTGGTCAATCCTAACCCCGGGTCCCAACCCAAGGGCGACTAGCTCCCCTTTGCACTAAGAGGTAACATGCGCTCCCCTTGGTACCATGTACTCAGGAGGCAGCACATTTCCCGTCGCATTTCCATATCCATTCTATGTATTTCCAGGAGCTCAACTCCTATTCCCCCGTGGGGTTCATGCTCACATTCCTCAGGTCATGCCAAACCAAGTTTCATCATTTCTATTTCCATTCTCATGTTATACATATGCAACTTGTATTTTTATCGTTTACATTTCCGTACATTGGTTATACACAGGTATCTCGTATTTCCATCATTATCATTCTCAATTTATATACATGCAGATCGTATTATCTCATTTAATGTATACAACAGGAATTTACATGCAATAGTTTGCTAGCACAAGTACTTTATATTTCACAGGCAGCTGTTATTTGTGTTGGTGCTAGAGCACCACGATCATTTGTTTTGATGATAACAAAACACGTGTTATTTAACATTTGCACTTGGAGTCTTAGATTTCAGGTCAATTGCAAATGTAGACGTGTTTAGACGGAATTCGAGCTCGCATCTAGGACGGATTGGAGGAGCTTGATGGAGAACAGAGGAGATTCACGAGGAGCGATAGATTGAAGAAGGAAGGAGATGAAGAATAGGATAGATTTCCTTCTCTTGTACTCCTTGTATTTTTCGTTATTTTTGTTGCTCTTTATTTTTTACTTAGATTCATGTTAAAGAGCCTCAAAGTACCCTAACAGTAGTCCTAGGAACACCGGCAAAACCCTAGGATACTTAGGTTTTCTGTAGAGAACTTAGAAAACCAATGTAGGGTTCAAACAGAGTTTCCAGATGTCTAATTCCCAAATCAGACGTCTGATAAAGTATTTTAAGATGTCTGACTGTTGTTTCAGACGTCTGATAACTATTAGGCTGGAGTTAGTATTCTGTCTGATGAAATCAGACGTCCAGACCTTAGTCCAGACGTCTTAGAAGACGTCTGATGTTTTTGCCAGACATCTTAGGAGACGTCTGATGGATTTGCCAGATGTCCAATTAGTGGACCGTTGGCTGGCTTTGCAAACAGTGTAGAATATGACCGTTAGAGCCTTATTAGACGTCCATAGGACTTTCCAGACGTCTGATAATTGACCGTTTTGCCTCGGCTGACCCAAAATCTCTTCTCAGAGATTTTCTAGCCGTTGCAACGTTTGGAAATCCATTCCCACATAAAAAGTAGGTTTCCAGACGTCCAGACATAGTGCCAGACGTCCTATATGTCGTCTGATGGACTTGCACAAGAACCTTGTTTAGATCTGATTCAAGTCAGGAAGGAATCCGCCCAAAATCAGACGTCTGACCTTGAAATCAGACGTCTGATGCTAGAATTAGACGTCTGATAAGCCTGTCAGAACAATGATTGTTCCTTATTTCAGGCTGATTCACTTGGGCTTTGCACCCAACAGCTATGGAAGCTTTTCTAAGCCTTCCAAAGGCTTCCTAAGGCCTCTATAAATAGAGGGGAGCCTTTACCACACAAGAGACACACTAAGAGAAACAAGAGACACACCTAAGCAACTTATTTCCACTCTTTTGTGTCCAAGAGAAGCCCTTGCACTCTAAGCTCTAGTTCCATTCTCTAGAGAGCATCAAGCTTTGCGCACCCACTCTCCCACCGTTGTTCACGAGAGCGACGTTGCGCCGTCGCGTGGCTCACGCATCCGCGTCGTCGACGCACTCCTTGCAAAGGGGAGTTTCCTAATTCCTATAGAAGCTTAGGTTCATAATTACTTTGTGGGCTCTATAGGACTTGTTGTTTCTTTTATCTTTGTTATTTGTTTGGGTATTCGCTTTGCGAATTCCCGTCTCCTTCGCGAGACAAAATCCTTCTCGTGGAGAGAAGGGGTTGAGGTACGCTACCCTCGTTTAAGTAGCGTGGTTGTATTGAGGTTGAATCACCCTCGTTTAAAGTGATTCGGTTTAGTGGATTTTGATCAACTTGGTTGATCAGAAAATCTTAGCTCGAGAGGGTTAGGTGGTGGTTTTCACCCGGTTTGGGTTTCCACCTAAAAATCTTTGTGTACTTTGTGTGATTGTTTATATTTTATTTCCGCAATTATTACGTCACCCCCTCCTGGTAACACGAAAACTACAATTTGTTTACGGGCAATTGTCATTATTCTATCTACTCATTCAAGACTGCAATTCAATCATCCATTATAGGCATTTTAAGTGTTTCTCGCCCTACGATTCATGCCATATCCTAGGTTCTAATCATCCATTACAAACATTTTAAGTGTTTCTTGCACTATGATTCATGCCATATCCTAGGTTCTAATCATCCATTCCACACATGCATTTAGGTTTTTAATTAAATTAAGGGGAAGCCACTCTACCAGTAACCCAGGAGTAGTGGGGGCTTGAACGGCATGCTCAAGTGCCTCAGCAAGCCTCAAACCCGCAACGGAAATAAGTCCTATCACAAGGATCAATCACAAGAGAACACTCAGAACAATATAGAAGGTAGTCCAACAAGTAGAGGAACTCATATGGGAAACAACGGTATCTTAATTGTGGAAATCGGACCTTAAACGGTCAAAAACAGTGATTCTGACTCAAATCAGATGTCTGGAACATTCTAGACGTCTTAAAAGTGACCAGTGCCATACCTCAGGTCCTGTGCTACTCCTCAGATGTCCAGGAACTCCGCTGGATCGTCTGGACCCAGTTCCAGATGTCCGACCACCTCTCCGGACGTTTGGAAACGCTTTCCGTCATTTGGTGCCTCGCCCAGACGTTTGAAATGCATGGGATGGCGTGTCCCGCGCCTTCCCGAAGCAACTCCTGCATGAATCAACCAAATCTCCATCAAAAAGGCATGAAACAGTGCCTCGACGGAGCGGCCTGCATGGTCGTATCCGCAAAGAAGGGGTGCCTTCATGAAGCCTACCTCTCAGTCGTCTGGAACCTCATCCAGACGTCGGCTATGTCGTCTGGACGTCGCTCCAGACGTCTGATTCTGGGAAAAACCCATAACTAGAACTTGCTTCCACCCTCTCGTGCCGCACGTGGCCACGCTGCGCCCTCTCGCCTGCTGCTCCGGCTGCAGCAGTGTAGGGGAGGACCTCCCGGACGCACTCCTCTGCTTTGCGCAAGCGCTGACCGGCTGTGAGCTCACCGGCAAGCTCCCACGCGAGCTCGTAAGCTTGCTTCTCTCCCTCTCATGCTGCTCCTCCTCTCCTCGCACCACGCCCGCGCTCTCTCTCCGATCTGTTGCCCTCGCTGGAGGGAAGGGGGGAAATGTGGCTGGAAGGGGGGGTGGTGTGAGGGAGAGGAGGGGGGCTTATATAAGGGTGTGGGTTAGGGTTTTCGTCGGGCGGAAGGAGAGAGAAGAAGAAGAAAACGAGAGAGGTGTACTGTCTGCGCGCAGCACACATGCAGACGTGAGCTCGTATACAAAATTTTCGATTTCCAAACGTCTGGGAAGGTGTCCAGACGTCTAGCTCAAATTCCAGACATCTTAAAAGGCTCAACAACACGAGTCTTAACACTCCTCTACAACCACAGCAACTCCTCTACAGTGACACCAGTTCGACGGCAATGGTCCACAACTGTAGTGGCCCCTTCATGACAATGATGACTCCTTTGCAGCAATAACTGCTCCTCCATTGCCATGGCAGCTCCTCCCCAACCATCAAGCTCAATGGCGTTGATAAGCTCACCAAGCTCACCTCACCTTAGCGATGACTCCTCCCCAATAGATTCCAATGACACCTGACAATTGAAATGCCATATGATTTCTCTCCCATGATACCAATGCTAATGTGACCACATACATTATCATTCTAGATGACAACAACACTGGTAGTTACTAAGAATAGTTACATCATCTATACAACAACACTTACAATTGAAGCGAATATCTTCCACAACTATGCTAATGGCACCTTGAGCACAAAAAGAGATGGATGAATCAACAAAAGTTGAGATGCCATGACAACTCAAGTGAAAAGAATAGGGATGAATAAAAATATTTTGAGATGCCAATGACACCTCAAATAACTAAGGCATAGATAATTAAACTTAAATTGAGATTCTAATGACACCTTCAAGTAATGAAGACATGGATGAACTAATCTACTTAAGTTGAGATGTCAATGGGACCCCAAGAAAAGTCAACAAGGTAAAATTAGGCATCTCAAGTAAAGAAGAAAGAGATCAATTAATCTAAGTTGAGATGCATGCCATTATGCCAATGACATCTCAAGAAAAGAAAATAGAGATGAATTGATATAATTTAAGATACCTACAAGAGCTCAAATAAAAAAGATAGAGATAGTGGTTAACTTAAGTTGAGATGTCATTGCCATCTTAAGCAAAAAGGGTAAGTACATATCAACGTAAGTTGATGTATCAATGGTACCTTAACTAAAGATAACAACATTGAATGAACCTAAATTTAGATGTTAAATGCTCGCTGGAGTTGGAAGTAGTGATAAGGGTGATAGGCAACCACTTGTAAGTGGTCATTTGATTTGCTACAATCAGAGATGGGGATGGGGAGGTGGGAAGCTCGATTGTGATAGGATAGGTAAGATTGGGTGGGATGCCCTTCACATGAGTGATTTAAATTTTGAATTTCATGGGTCTCACCGGGAGGGGAGTTGAGGGTGAGGGTACGCGTGATATAGAAAATATTGATGGATATAATATAGAGTATATATATGATAGTATTCTTCTGTTAAAAATAAGTCATCAAATATCGACGTATTCTTCTTGTTTTCTTTTCATTCCAGAGATCTTACCACTTGAATTTTAACGAAATAAACGACATCAAAAGCGCTCATCGATCAAGCCAACATTTGTAACGCCCGTCATCACGTCCTCGTTCATGCGCTCCGTATACGTAAAGGCGTAACCTTTTTTTCCCAATTCCAAGCGATTCAACCATTGCTCTCTCTCTCCCTTCCTCTGCCCTTCAAACCCAAATTCGTAGGGCTCAATCCCACCGCCCCCCCCCCCCCCATGCATCCTCTGTTCCTCCTCCTGTGCCTATTAAAACCGGCGTGCCCTGCAACTGTGTGTGCTTCCCGACCCTCCTGAGGACTACCAACTTGCATCCCCGCCTCCTCCCTCAGATCATTGTAGGGGAAGGCTTAGATGCCGCGAATCGCAAGCGAATCGACGTGGGTGTTGTTTGGCTTCTGTGTTTGATTCGTTTAGATGTGGCTTTTCGAGTTGGGGCACCGATTGGCATCTCGATTCTTCGTTGCTTTTGTGGTTTTGCTGTGGTTGGTAGCGCCAAAATGTGATTTTTTTGGCCTCTTGTTGGTGTCTTGATTAGATCTCTTGGAAAAATGTGAACTTCGATTGGCTTGTGGATGGGGGGATTGCTTTTGGGTTCCTCCTGATTGCTTTTGTCTTCTAGATGGATGTTAACTACATGGCAACATGTGCCTATTCTCTTGCATCTTAACTGCAGTACGATGAGTTCTTTTTTCTTTTTTTGGTTGCTCTTTTGCATTGAGCTGTCCTTTTTAACGATAAATTTAGAAGTGCTCTATGACAAATAAGAACAGTTCTTAATTGGTGCTACTTCCGTTTTGGTTTTGTTTGCTGTCTGGTTTTGTTTCATTTAAATGCTGTGTTGCCTTTTTTCTTGCCATGAGTGATAGATATATCAAGTAGGTTGTCCTTCTAATATATATATTTTTTTCCTTTCCACATTCTTTTGTACAGGTAAGAAAAAACATTGCTTGAAAGGGGAGGGACGACATGGTGAGATATACTTGAGATATACTCTCCGCCACTTTGAATTTTCTAATGCTAACAGTACAACTCAATTCCTCTAATTTTAATCTTTCTAATTAGGGAGAAGAAGCAAGCAGTTTTTACAATGATGGATTTAGCAACTTGCTACACTTCGGCCAGAAATCCAAATGCAACCAGACTATCACTTCTCTTGGCGAAAACATTGTGAGCAACTTGGAAAGTTCTATTGGATTCTTCCCTTGTTATATCTGGGTAGCACCTAATTAGCATACATGCTTCCTGTACTTTCTAGTTTGTTGTTGAGGAATCTGGAGGTGGCGCAGATCCTTCATTTGCCATCCAGATTTTCCAAAAATCGAAAAGCAAATGGTGAGTAGATCCCATGATTTATTCTGTTTTCAGCATATTTTTATTCGTGTTGGCATCTTTTGATTCTTGCAGAGTTTGCAGGGTTTTTCCTACTATAATTGGGACAGGTCCAATTCCTTCAGGTGGTCACTCAACCGTAGCTCTTGATGGAATGCGGCTTTTGATTCTCAAGCACAATGCTCCTCTGGATGACTGCACCTGGTTTCTTGAGGTTTTATTCCTTTTTAAGTTGTTCTTTAATATTAAACTCCGCAGCCTTTCCCTTCCTCAAGTTTGATCCCTGAAAAACCCCTCTGTGCACATCCTTACCACTGAGGTAAGGTGTTGTTGCTTTGAACCCATATAGTTTTGTTGCATGGCATGGTGTGATCTTATGTGGCCAACCATTAAAGAATTTCCTTTACTGGAGGCTAAATACATATGGTTAGTAGCATAATCTAGGAATCGGAACAGTTAAGATGATGCTCTATTCTTGTTAAGAGAACATATGCCAAATAATGCCATAGTATAGCAGTTAATTTGTATGGTCATGTCTTGATCTTCAGAAAAGTCTCACAGCAACTTTTAGTATTTTGAAATTAACTATTGCATTTGAAATATAACGGTGGCATTGCAGCAATTTTGTTCAGATGAGAAAACAGGTAGCACCCACATTACCGATCATTTTTGTGCAGAGATTCTTATCTTAGATACAGCGGTAGTAAAGAAAACTTTTATATTGCTTTCTCTGCAGGTAGACACCTCATTTGTTAAGGAGAAAAGAAAGATGCTTGGTACAGAAGTAGTAGCATGGAGCAAAGGGGTGCAGGGAGACAGTTATAAGCCAATTGTAATTAGTGGTCCATCTGGTGTTGGTAAAGGTACTCTGATATCAAAACTCATGAAGGAATTCCCTTCCACCTTTGGCTTCTCTGTCAGCCATACAACCCGTCATCCAAGAGAGAATGAGAAAGATGGAGTTCACTATCATTTCACTGCAAAAAGCAAAATGGAGAATGACATTCGAGAGGGCAAATTCCTTGAAACTGCATCTGTTCATGGAAATTTATATGGAACTAGTATTCAAGCAGTTGAGGCGGTGACAGAATCGGGGAAGGTAAGCTCTCTTGCGTGGGAAGTCAGTTATCTTTCCAAATGCTTAGTTGGACTTGCTCATTATATTGTGATTTTTTAAATTATCTGAACAGGAGAATTGATTATTAGTTAACAATTTACTAACCATCTTTGTATTTGTAGAGATGTATTCTTGATATCGATGTTCAAGGTGCTAGATCTGTACGGGCAAGCACACTTGAAGCGGATTTCATTTTCATCATCCCGCCATCTTTTGAGGAATTGGAGAGACGGTTACGCTTAAGGTATGTTTCAGTATTTAAATTTTCTGAACTGAGATTTTGTTGTGAAATTGAATCTAAACTTCAGCCTTGTATATTAGGGGAACCGAAATGGAGGACCAGGTGCAGAAACGGCTCAGAAATGCGAAGACTGAGATTGAACAAGCGGAAAACCCAGGCCTCTTTGACCATATATTGGTGAATGACAACCTTGATTTGTGCTATGAAAATCTCAAGGTGGATAATTCTCTTGATTTGTTTCTTTCTTGTATCTATTTTTTCATGAGTTACATGTATTAGCTTTAAGAACGAGGCTTAATTCTTCATGTAGAAAATATTGGGTCTCAACAATATCGCAGGTGCTGTTAAGGAACCTTGTAAGTGTTTATGCACCTTGCATATTATATATTTTGTACCATTGGTTTTTTCAAATGGTTCCTCCTAGATTAGTGCAAGTGCACCATTCTTTCAGGCTTAATGAATAAGAAACTTCCTATGTGCCACTCTATCTCTAGAAGGGGCCAAAAACTTCTGATACACTGTGGAACAGATGAACCCATAAGCATATCAAAGTCACTGTAAGTACTAAACATCAGATTCTGGGTTTAGTTTGTATGGTCACCTGCTAGCTAGTTAAAGTCACAAACAACTTGTGTGAATCATGCAGATTTGTCCTTGATGCTTCTGTGCTCTCTGGAGGTGCCCCTGGCAGCACAAGAGGATTTTGCATACATGAGACTGACATTCTGACAGATGAGCCCAATGGGATCTAACATTATGTTTGTACTAGACAGGAGAAAGCTGGATGTTGACTTCATCAATTTTGCTTGATCTTCAAAGTGAACCAATTAATCAATCATGCAGCTAATTTGTTATTAACCTGGTTAAGTGAGCTACCAATTCCAATTGTAACTTGAGACAGGTACCATTCACGTTGATTAATTTCTCATTGAGAACAATATATAATGATTATTGCCACGTTGCTTCCAGTAAGTATCCACTTTCAGTTATTAGGTTGCTCAAGACTATTATAGATATTTTCTTTCCATGTATTTATCTGTGGCTGTGTTTGGACGTGGGATGATGTGCATTTTTCTCATTTCTGGTAGGTTTCTTTTGCAAAGTGTAAGGATCAAGTAAGAGAATTGTCTACTCTTTCTGGTTTCTAATGAATTTACACTCCCAATAAAAAAAAGGAAAAAAAAACCTCCAGCGTCATATATAGATAAATAAACTGTCTCACTTTCCTACTTACTATATATCAATTCATCAATCAGATCCAGCTACAAAAAGTAATGAAAGGATGACCTAGCATAAAATATAAAACTTTCTTCAAGAATACATCATATGCAAGGGCAATGAATTACAATTCTCACTTCTACTTAAATCACATCAACCTTTCTATAGCTTATTCCACAACTCCACCAAATACTTTTCTTTTTAAAGAAAACTTAACACTTTCAAAAATTTGTCCATTATTAAACCTAATTCACAACCAAATGCAGCATAGCGTACGTACTTGGCATTTCATGCAGGAATTATTCTTAAGGTCACCATAGGGAGGCTGTGTGGTGGTTCTAGGGTTTTCCAAGTTTATTGTATTCAAGCTTTTTGTTTTTTCCAACTTGAATATGCTCCAACTACTGCAGAAAACAAATTGGCCCTGGCATTATTATTATTTGTTGTCACAATGTAAATCAACTGATTTTAATGCCCGTTGATTGGATACATCATTGCACCTATAAATTTCCCTGTCTGATCGTGGAAATATGGTGATCCTACCCTGAACTTTTGAGCTTTGGAAAACTAAGCAATTAACTCTTGCTTAAAACTTTTTACTTAAATCGTCTTGAAGCTTTAAACATGATTCCATAAGCAGATCCATTCCAATTTCAAAACTCAAATGGGCATAAGGCCGTCTAGGGGATCATGGTAAAAAAGAGTACACAAGGAAAAGACATGAAAACTTAAAAAGGTTGGGTTGAAATCTCAGAGAACGTAAGCACATTCTTATTAAGAAACATTTCAAGAGTGCGGCAATGCTAAAGCTCTTATCACATATATATATATATATATATATATATATATATATATATATATATATATATTATCAGTAGGCATTGGTAAACACTCATCGTTATAGATTATACTTTAGTTGTCTAAGATAAGATTTTAACGGGAGTGTTCAGATGGACTATTTTAAGTCCGTTATTTGCACTAAATACCAAACTAGGGACGGGAATATTTTGGTTAATTATGTTTCTGAAATGAGGGAGATCTTGAACATAGTGTTTTCCCCCCAACAGTTGAATTCAGCCTTACATGCAGAAATCTCCCACAACCTAAAGCATTCTTTTGACAATCAATCAACCTACAGGTGAATTTCTGGAAAATGCATCCTGTCTCCTTCAAAGTAAATGTTTCGCGGGATGTAGGAGATACATAACAGTCTGAATTTCCTTGTCAGAACTTGATTTGGTTTGCAAGTGAATGGCAACCAAGGCATCCTAAACATGCCTGTCGTTGCTCCTCATGGTAAGTAGGAGACCTACATATAACCTGTGGGGGAATTGGCCTATTGAGCAAAGACAACTGACCTGTCTCATTTGAGTTGCTTTGAGCAAGGGATATGCAATGGGGCATTCTTTCTAAATTAGTCCAGACCCTCCACACAATTTATCAGTGTTTAGTACGATAATCTTGTTCACAGCTGTTGAATGGTAATTCTATTTCCGATTTCTTCTTCCTTTATGGTAATTCTATTTCTGATTCCATCTTGAACAAACCTACCTTGGCTCGGCCCCTCAGCCGCTAAAAGTCGATCTTATTTTGCGGGCCTTGGGCAAGGGCTAAGAGTGAAGCTTGTAGTTTTTATGAAGTAGAGCACAAATCAGCCCGAGGTCCATGAGTTTTCGTGTCAGTTTGGATCAAATTGGGCCCACATGCAATTCTTGATGTAGACCATTGGAAATTGGACCTGATTAAGTTTGCTTAAGATATTTTCTGTATCCACATAGGACTAAAACTTGAGAAAGTATACGTAATCTACGAATATGTTGTTTAAACATATACTTATACATATGAATGTACATACAGAGATGTGCAAATATAAATGGGCTCACAAGCCCAACTCAAGCTTGACCATAGCTCGGAAATAAATGGGCCCTGTATTGTAAGCCCGAATCTAACCAATGTAGATGAGGGGTAGAGCTTATCCTTGGTATCCACGTGATTAGTTAAACTTTTAGTACATCAAGTAATGCTAGTGCATGGGTATTCTAAGCAACAACATTTTAGAGATAAGCTATGCCAAGCATTTGCGTAAACAAGAGTCATATACGATCAGGACCAAAATCATCAAATATACAGTATATATATACTTTAATATCCAACGCAAACATGGAAGTTTATGACATTAAAAACAATAAGTTTGTATCAAACGCGTGAAATAGGGCAAGAGATCGACGTAATGCTGCATCACGTAAAAACAAAACAACCATTCGTTGGAAAATGACTGCGGCCAATTGATGTTGATCGGCCATCCCCATACACCCTTTTTGTCGGAATGTGGGATGTACAAATTTCTGGAGATTGATCCCTTTTTCTTCCCCTTTTTCTTTTCTTTTTAAGAGAACAATTTATTCAATTTTCGAACTGTAGGGTTATGTTTGTTTAGCCTATATGCTTTCCATGAGCCAAAAGATATTATTAGCAATAATTAATCCCCGAATGTCAACATTTTTGCAGTAAATGTTTTGTTCTCACTTATTTTTACGCCTACTTTTAGAAATCTTCTCTAAGGATAAGAATAAGATGGTTGATTGTTCAAAACACTGATACGTACAATACTTCACCAAAGGGTTCCTCAAGTTCAAGATTTCAACGTGGTCCACGAATGCAAAATAAAGCGGATGAAACTTTTTAACTTTCAAAACAATTTAGATGTAGCTCATAGATAAGTCTCCCATGTAACGTTTCTTCATGTTAGATCATGGAAGGAGCAGAATCAGACTCCTAGATCCCACATCTACCGTTCATAATTAATCCAATCAACAGCTAATTGTCTTTTTAGTGCCATAATTGATGATCAATGTAGCCAAAATTTGCAACTGAGGTCTCCTATTCTTGATTCATTCGTCATCAACGATTATAGTTATTACATAATGATTGGAGTAACGTGGCCATAAAATGTCCTTTAGAAAATACAAATGAAAAATACATATTGATAAAAAGTTCTAGCATGACATCAAGGTTAGTAGAATAGTATACCCTTCCTATTAAATATCTAGACGTTGTGGAATCAACTCCCCCATATTCATCATATTTACTCTTTCCAATAAAAAAGAAAAAGCAAAACCCAATCTAACTGGTAACGCAACTTAATGTCGGCAAGTTAGGATTTTCCTAAGTCAACCTAATCTAATTCAACCCATAAAATTGGATTAGGTCAAGTCATATTTGATTTTTTGTTGACTTATTAAATTATTTGAATTCTTTTTTTCTTATATATTTTCTAGTTAGTAAAAAAAATTTAAACTTATAATACAACCATTTTAGTTTAAAACACAAATAAAACAAGTAACAACTTAAAAGGAAATTTTAAGTAAAAAAATTAAGAAACAATCTTATGCTTATAACGAAACAAGTGTTGGGCCATCCGTCGGCAAAAGAAATGGTAGAAGAAATAGTATACGTTAATGAACTTTTAATTTTTAGATGTAGTGGACCTACTAAGTGCAATGTCATTAAATCCTAAGGAGTAGTTGTTATTTAGATTTTTAATAAATAATATTTTTTTCAAAAATAATACTAAAGAATCATACCGGTTGTAGCTGGATCAATTGGGTTGTTCTTAATTACAATCCACCGACGTGACCTCACTCACATCCTAACAATTTGGTTAAAATATAACAGGATCCAATCCATTGAAACTTTTAACTAATCTAACCTAATGGATTTGGATTGGATTAGATTATGATTTAAACCCGACCCATGTGCTAACACAGAAGCTTCCAATGTAGTAATCAGCATCGATCAATGTGATAATAATTCGTCAATCATCATGTGTCATAAAAAGAAGGCTCATCTTCTATCACGAGGCTAAAAATAATTGCACACAGCTCAAATTGAAGAAAATATCACCGCAAAAAAAAAAAAAAAAAAATAGATAAATTATACCTATGTTTAAATAAAATAAATGTTAAATTAGATTCATCACGACATATCATTTCAAGATATTTGATGATGTACCTTTTAAAGATGTATGAATCAAATATTTCAAAAAAAAAAGCCTGTTACGATAGATATATTTTTTTTATATTAATTTTGATTATATATTTAAATAATAATATTATAATTATCTGAACATTTAAAGTAATGAACTTTTTTTTCTTTTTTTCTCGGGATCTAAGATGATCCTGCTGGGAAATGACCTATGAGTTCGTAACAGCAATTGGCGGCTACTAATGTCACCATCTGATATACTGTAGCATTCACAGCAATGAAGATAGTTTCTGGATCAGTTTGATTTGCAAATGGCAACAAATGGGACTAATTGGAGAAGTCAAACATATGTGCAAAGATATAATAATATGGAGGATCGCTTTTTGCATTGACCACCCAATCAGACACACCTTCGATATCCACTTCGCTTTTTGAAGGGTATCGGCGAGGGCCCTTTCCGTCCTACATTCTTCAGCATATAACTAAACAAATCTCTTTCAATTAATGGTTCTAGTTTAATTTTCTCTGGGCTTAGGATAACGTACAAAACTTGGGTGATGAATAATTTGTGAGATTTGTTGTATATATATATATATTATTATTGGAAAATGACGCGATGGAATCCACATCTAAAAGTGTGTGTCTATATATGTATATAACATAAATTTTTTTATTAAATTAGAATAAATTAAATAATTACAAGATGGCAAACTCAAACGGAGAGGAGAAAAAGATTACTAAACTCCACCGATCCTAAGGACGGGAAGTACTATGCTACGTCTCACGAGGGATAGGGAAATTTCAAATAAAGGAGATAAAATAAGTAGAAAAATCAAATAAGAAAGGAACAAAATTCAAAGAAGATGTCTTCGTAATCAAGTTGTAGCAAATCGACATTTGCTTTACATCGCAAGATAACGATGGTGTCATTGAAGAGGTTGCTTCAAAGATTTGCGCCAGCGAGATATAAGAAATCCACAATTGAAGAAGATCCGACGAAATCTCGATCGTGTAAAGTCCCAAGCTCTAATGTGACCTCGACAAAAGAGGCCACAAAGGTGGTTGGCGATGGCTAAGCATCTCACCCCATCACACCCTTATCCCCTCCCCACCACCCCTCCTCTCACCAACTAAAGCAGGGGTAGAGTGGGAGGAGGACCATGAGCACCAAAGGACAAGGAAGGCATCGGGAACGCTTCGTCAGAGCTGGAGTTGGAAGGAGAAAGAGTTCAGGGGCAAGATGCCAGGGGACTCGGAGTAGATGGCGAAGTCGCCACATAGAGGAGGTGAAAGGGCGAGCTTGAAGGGCAGGTGGGGGTGAAATCAGTAAAAAGAGGAGTCAAGGGTGGGGATGGGGGGGGGGGGGGGGGGGGTGGCAACAAGTTAGGATTTCGAAGAGATTTCAAGTAAAGGGGCGAGCGGAGTTTCACAGAGCCTTAGGTGTCCAATTCACCATGCATACATATATATCTGATAAACTCATGATAATGATCATCAAGTCATATCTTAATGGGCTTTGTTCTATGCTTTTGCATGCTTGACATTTTGTTTGTTTGTAGGAATTAAATCATTTATGTTGTGTTTAGATCTTTTAATTTTGAATTATAATAATTTCAAGAGAGAGCTTTAATTTCAGGATTATCAAATTACAGGGAAAAGGGTGAGATAATTTAATTCGTAATTGTGTGAGAGAACACTCTCACCTATCTAGGGATGTAAGTTTTGATAAATCCGACCTGAACACAACTAGATTCAGATATAAGTTTTATCCAAAAAATATGATTGAATGTCAGTATGGGTGTGGATCAATATCTGATTACCCAACTCGAATACTCGAATAAAATACCCATTTATGCGAGATAAATAAATATCCCCCTAAGTTCCTCATTCCCGTAACCCTAATCTCCTTTATTATTCCTCTGTGATTTTGAAGGTTGTGAGTACTTTTGAAGCTTCTATTTAACATTATTTTCGAGAATGAAGATCTTTTATTTAAAATATACATGTATTTTATCTTTCTTTGCATTTTTTATTTTTGATATATTCCCCTTGAAGGGTTCCTTTTGTAATAATTTTAATAGAGATGAAGAAAGTTTGAGTTGCTCAAGCCCAAACGTTTCAAGCTTGTTAAAAAAAACAATTGATGAGTCCTACTATAAATTTTTTTTTTCTTTAAATCTAATTTGGGTAAGGTTTTATTGTAAGATAAATTTATAAATGGATACCCGATAGGTAAATGGATATCCAATAGAAAGATGGGTATATGTTTAAATTTTTGTATTCGATAGGTAAATGAGTAAGATATTGATATAGATTTATAAATAAATATAGATATGAATTTAGCTAAATCTAACTTAAAATCGACCCATTTACATCCCTACACCTATTCATCCAAATATCCATAATTTAACTCATATTTCCTCCAAACATAAATTTCTCAATCTCAAATTTATGCCATAATTTCACCGCTTACCAAACTAATCCCTCCAAGCAAATGATATCCCGAGGGTGGAACAAGTGGCTTTTCACTTCTTTGGAGAAAAGTTTCTTGACAATTTAACAATCAAGATAAACACGTGACAAGTAGCACTTCCCTCTTATTCCATATCATCTTGCTATTGAACTCCTCCGATTCTTTCCCTTGTCTGTACGATTGATGATCGAACTATTTGAAAGGAGAAAGACAATTAAATTGGTGTTGAACAGCGTGGATTCTTCCATCCACCCCACCACACACACACACCCTTTTTTTCCGTTTGGTTGGATTTCCTTGCGAAAGATATTTTTAAAATGCACTGGAAATTGCATTAAAATGCATGTAGCACTTCCCCATTTGTGCATTTGATCTCGATATGTAGGAGCAATTTCGCCAATCAAAAGGTGAGATGATCACATACTGACCATCTTATATACACATCAAATACGGTTATATATAGGATAGAAATAAGCATGGTGCCTTTAAATCTTAATTGCAAGTAATATTCTAAAACTTGATATATCTAAATAGATAGCTTTATTCGTTAAACTTCTGAATTATCAGGTAATGACTCGATTTCCATCAACATCATTGTGGATTACATTCACAATCATCTCCACTGCATGCAGCAAAGGATAGAAAACAAACCTCATAGGCCTTTTAAAATGAAGGATATAGGTTGAAAAATGTAAAAGTTGATGTACAGTAATATGAATGTTGTCTTCGCTTGATATATCTTTTTTTATGTAAAAAAAATTTACACATAGTAGAATGCACTACTGTTGAAATCAACAACAAACTACTTCAAATTGCCTTCAAAACAACTTTACACAGGTGCAAAATCACTTTGCATTTACAAAATAATTTTGTACGGATGCAATGCACTGGTGTAAAGTAAGATTGCACCAATGCAAAATTAAATTTTAAGTATTTCTTCATATATGACAAGTGATTTTACACTTAAAGATGATTTTTCCACTTTAGGATTTAGTCTTTAGTGTTTAGATTTTAACTCTGAATTCTAAGATGAAAAATCACATTTTAAGTGAAAAATCATTACTCATACGAGGAATCACTTTCTATAAATCTAAACTCTAAATCGTAAATCTATAGGTCAAAATTATTTTGTATAGGTGCAAAATCACTTTACACAAGTAAAATTACTTTCGGAATAGTTTGATAACAATGTAAAATAAGATTTTATCGGTATAAAAATAATTTAGAATAATTTATCATCGATGTAAATTAATTTATCACCGATATATTTTATGTTAAAATGATATAATAATTTTTTTAAATATGATAAAATTTACCATACAATAAATCTTATATATATATATATATTTATATTAAATATTAATTATCAGATAAATCTATATTTACAAAGCTGTAAATCACGAGAATAACGTACATAAATTTTTACACGTCACCTGTCTGTACGTAAATTTTCCTATTTTTTAACTGAAATGGAGAAGAACTTTCTAATACTATTATACGTGTGTCACTAAAAGGGATTCCTTTTCATCCAGATGGAAAAGTGGGCAGGCGGCAGACCTGCAAGAAACAAAGCGGTCAATTTTGTGACAGAGGTCCCACCTGTACAATACACTTGCGTCCACGTATCAAAATCCACCGAAAAAGCAAAACATACACCTCAGGTCCCTTTCATACATCCGTGTTTCTTCACCTAATCAATTTACGTACCGTGGGATGGGACCCATGCAACGTAAAGGGGAATTATTCTCGTGGTCTCTCCCAGCACTAGACATTGGAACATGTGAGGATACACCACACGTCGTGCAATCATAGCTTATATCATTTGGTGTTTTTCTTTCTTGCCCACCTTGCAACCCGAGAAAGAAAAGAGGGTATTCCTGTAAAAGGAAAAATTATTACAGCTTCTGGATTGTGGTTGAAGTTCGTTATTGAGTGAGGCAGAGGGTGTGACGGCTTAAGTCTGTCTATCATTAGACGTAGGTCGAATCACTGTTTGGGGGAGCTTAGAGGGTTGGATTCTTGCCTTTTCCCTTTCAAGTCTCATTTTACATCCTGGACTTGACGTCGAAGAATGATACTCTCCATTTTTTTTTTTTTTATCCAAGTTAAAAAAAATAATATAAAAAAATAAAAATTTACGTAAAAATTATTGTATGATTATAAATATGACCCCTCACTTCCTTTTACGTAAAAATAATGCTGACACATCGTCAGATCCATTACCATTTAAATAAAAAATAAGTTATTTTCGTAAGAGGGAGTGATGGTATAAAATTAATTTGTATCTTAAAAAAAATTTTACATAGGTGTAAAATATTGAACTATTTTGTACGAATATAAAGTAAGATTGTACCTTACTTTAAACTACTTTGCACTGATATAAATTTTTTTTTGCATAGGTTCAATTTTTTTTTTTTTCACGGGTGCAAAGTAAGATTGCATCATATTTTGAACTACTTTACACTAGTACAATATTTTTTTGTATGGGTGCAAAATTAAATTTAAAGTGTTTATTCACATATGACAAGTGATTTTACACTTGAAATGTGATTTTTCACCTTTGGATTTAGAGTTTAGTCTTTAGTGTTTAGAAGCTAAACAATAAATCCTAAGATGAAAAATCACCTTTCAAGTGAAAAATCACTTCTCATACGTGAAATCACTTTCCATAAACATAAACCTTAAACCCTAAACTCATATGTCAAAATCACTTTCGACAAGTGAAATTACCTTGAAATAATTTATCACTGGTGCAAAGTAGTTTATCACCGATGCAAAATTTTTTGTCACTGGTGCAAATTTTTTTAAAACCTATGCATTTTTTAAGTTAAAGTGGTGTGGTGATTTTTTTAAATGTGTTGAGGACTACACGTAACAAGCCTTAGATTCTTTTATTTCTTTACATTAAATATCAATTATCAAGTGGGCCAACATTTTTAACGTTGTGTAAAGTACGAAAACAGTATCTACGTCACTTTTTGCATCACAGTCTGTGTTTCCCTACTTTTTCGGTTCTTTTGTTTTTGTCGGTGACCAAGAGCAAACTCGAAATACTAGCATGGGTTCAAATGCAATGAGATCTAATTAATCAACAAGTCAACCAATCATTCAAAGAGATATGCCAAGAATTGTTTGCTTGGTTACACCACAATGAGTGTACATATAGGTTAGGCGAGAGAGGGAATCTAACCCTCCAATTCACTAAATAAAAAGTAAAATAAAGTGAATGCTCTCCTCTCACACTGATTACAAGTAATTTTTGTAATTTCCTAAGGGAAGGAGGTGAGATATGTGTGACGTATAAAATGTGGAATAAATAACAATATCACAAAAATAAGCAATCACACAATGACACAAGTGATTTTTAGGTGGAAACCCAAATCGGGTGAAAACTGCCACCTAACCCTCTCGAGTTAGGATTTTCGATCGACTTAGTCGATTAAATTCACTAAACAAATCACTTAAAATGAGGATGATTTAACCTCTTACAACCACACTACTTTGAACGAGGATAGTGTACCTCAAAAACTCCTCTTCACAAGAAGGATTTTGTCTTACGAAGGAGACTAGAAGTCACAATGCGAATACCCAACCAATAACAAAGAAAAAATACAACAAACCTATAGATCTAACAAAGTATATAAATGAACTTAGCTACTATAGGAGAAGAATCTTCCCTTAGGTGGGAGTGCGTCGGCGTGATGACGCGAGTGTGTGAACCACGCTTTGGCACAACAGCGCTCTCTTAACGTCGCCAGGAGAGCGGGTGCACAGCAGGACGATGCTCTCTGGTATGGAACGAATGCTTGGAGAACTAGAGCTTCTTCTATTTCTCTTCGACACAAAAGATGTGGAAAATGTGTTGCTTGGTGTATTTTTGCAAGACAAGGGTCCTCCTCTATTGATTGAGGGACTAGGAAGGCTTTAGAAGGCATTAGAAGGTTTCTACACCCATTGGGGTTGAACCTAAGGCAAAACTGGCCGTAATCAAAATCATTTATGATTCTGACAGGGTCATCAGACGTTTGGTCAAGGTATCAGACGTCTGGTAACTACACCAGACGTCCGATTCTAGGCGAGTTTCCTTCTTGACTTTCATCAAACCTAAATAGGGTTCTAGCGTAAATCAATTTGACGACGTACAAGACGTCTGGCACTAGGTTTGAACATCTGGAACCTGTTGTACTACAGGAATGGATTTCCCAAGGTAGGTTAACAGCTAGATAATCTGACAAAGGTGATTTTGGCTCACAACGAGGCTTAACGGTCACAAATCAGACGTCTAGGGTCCTCTACGGACGTATGATAGAAGCCTAATGGTTATTTTTTTTAACGATAACTTTGTTAGCCAACGTTCTACTAATTAGACGTGAAATGACACGACACCTTGTTACAGCTTAAGACATCTAGAGTGTTCACCAGACGACTGTCCAGACGTCTAGAGAGAACGTCAGATGTCTATCTAAACGTCTGGTAAAGGGCACTAGACGTCTGAAAGTGCCTTTCCTTTTCCACGCGTGCCGTACGCATAACACACCGTTTCCCTCACTGACGGCCATCCCTCGCCACTCCGCGCCATCCCTCTCCACCTCGCCCCCCTCACCTCCTCTCCCTTTATAACCACTCCTCCTCTTCGTCGCACACCCCGCAGCAGGACGAGAGAGAAAAGAGTAGAGCCAAAGCGAGAGCGAGAGGAGAGTTGATCGCGAGTTTGAGCGCGAGAGCGGAGGGTGCTGCGCTGTTCTACTACAGCGCCTGCAAGCAAGGGAAGCCAGAGCGGTTCCGCGGAATCAAACGTCTCCATTGACATCCAGACGTCTTACTGGACGCCTGAAGGTAAAATGAGATATCTAGTAGAGATCTACTTTCCGTATTTCTTCTCTGCTAAAGTGCTGATAATGTACGTATATGTGGCAGAAGTTATGTTATGATCCAGGTCCCAAATCCCTACAGGACACGAGATCGGACCAACTCGACTAATCCCAAAACCCGGTCGTCCAACGAGAAAGTAACCGAAAAGCAAGAAAGTAAACCACATTCACTATGCTAAGTAACTAACAGTAATGAAAGTACAGCAGTAAAGAAGTAAAACGACTACAATACACACCACCACAATAGTAGAAAAGTAAACGGGTATAGGAATATAATGTCCAAAATGAAAGAGTACAGAAGTGCAGTAAACTACTCACTACAACTGGAAAAGGAGTACAACAGAAGGCTACAACTACTGGGCTCTACCGGGCCCAGCACCCTCTGCAGCCGTAGGCTCTAGCTGCTCAACACCTGGACCTAAAAAGGGTTATGAGTACACGAAGTCAGCGAACGCAGAGTAGAGTGGCAACCAACTAACTAACAATAAAGGTGGACAGGTAACTGTTGTTTTTCGATTACTTTAACTACTTATTCTTTTTCACCATTTAGTTTATTTATCAGGTCTCTTTCTTGATATCGAATGTTCCTCGTGGGAACGATCTTGATTGCAGTCTTTTCCAAAGAGTAGAAGTCGCATGTGGTGCTCTCCTGGCCAGGAGAGTCCCCCGTGGTGATCATACACCCAGTCAACTACCCCAAGGTCACGGACAGACGTAACGGTGACTACGGCACGCGTGATAAGAGCTCGGGCAGCTACCCCGCACTAGCACGTGGTCAGTAGTTTCCGTTGGCAGGTGCATCTAAAGCATAGCACGGAACCAGTATAGGGCATAACCCTCTCAGTAACATGGGTCTAGCCCCTAAGAACCAAATAGGGGTCTCGCCCCTCCACAGTCCGCACACCCTCGCCTGACTACCCTGGTTTGCCTACTGGGCCTAACAAGTCGGTGTAGGGTGGCTAGCTGAACCCCAGGCCCCATGGGGTGGCTAGCTCTCCCCCTACACTAGTAGCTCTCCCCGGCACAGTGTACACGAGGGCCACAGAGTCAGTGCAAAGTGGCCAATCCTAACCTCGGGTCCCAACCCAAGGGCGGCTAGCTCCCCTCTACACTAAGAGGTAACATGTGCTCCCCTTGATACCACGTACTCAAGGGCCAGCACACTTCCCAACACATTTTCAGATTCATTCCATTTATTTCCAGGAGCTCATCTCTTAATTCCCCGTAGGGTTCATGCTCATATTCCTCAGGCCATTCCATACCAGGTTTCATCATTTTTATTTTCATTCTCAGGTTATACACATGAAAATTGTAATTCTATTGTTCACATTCCCATATTCAGGTTATTCACAGGTAGCTCGTGTTTCCAACATTCACCTTTCCATTTCCAATTTATATACATGCAGCTCATATTATGTCATTTCACGGGTACGACAAGAAAGTTACATTCAACAGTTAACTAACATAAGTACTACATATTTCGTAGGCAACTGTTATTCATTTATAGGCAATTATTTTCATTCTATCTACACGTTCAAGACTGCAATTCATTCATTCAATACAGTTATTCCAGTATTTCTAATCCTAGGATTCTAGCCATATCCTAGGTTCTAATCATTCATTACACACATGCATTTAAGTTGTAATTAAATTGAGGGGAAGCCACTCTACCAGTAAACCCAGGAGTAGTAGGGGCTTGAACAGCAGGCTCACGTGCCTCAGCAAGCCCCGAACCCACAACGGAAATAAGTCCTATCACCAGGATCAACCACAAGAGAATACTCAGAATAGTATAGAAAGTATTCCAACAAGTAGGGGAAATCATACGGGAAACACTGGTATCTTAATTGCGGAAATCGGACCTCAAATGGACCCTAAACGGGTCAAAAACTGTGATCCTGACTCAAATCTCCAGAGCCTTGCCTCAAGTCCTACACCACTCCTCAGACATCCAGGAACTCCGCTGGACCGTCTGGACCTAGTTCTAGACGTCCGACCACCACTCCGGACGTCTGGAAACGCTTCCCGTCGTCTGGTGCCTCGCCCAGATGTCCGAACTACGTGGGAGGGCATGTCCCGCGCCTTCCCGAAGCAACTCCTGTGCGGATCAACCAAACTCTTCTCAAAACGGCATGAAACAGTGCCACGGCGGAACAACATGCATGGCCGTATCCGCAAGGAAGGCATACCTTCACGATGCCTACTTCTCAGTCGTCTGGAACCTCCTCCAGACGTCGGCTACATCGTCTGGACGTCGCTCCAGACATCTGATTCTGAGAAAAAGCCAGAACCAGAACCTGCTTCCGCCCTCTCGTGCCGCATGTGGCCGTGCCGCGCCCTCTCCCCTGCTGCAGCAGTGTCGAGGAGGACCTCCCTGACGCACTCCTCCGCCTTGTGCACGCGCTGACCGACAGGTCGTGAGGGGGGCTTTTATAAGGGTGTGGGTTAGGGTTTTCGTCGGGCGAAAGGAGAGAGAAGAAGAAGAAAACGAGAGAAGTGTACTATCTGCGTGTAGCACGCACGCAGACGCGAGCTCGTACACGAAATTTTTGATTTCCAGACGTTTAGAAAGGTGTCTAGACGTCTAGCCCATATTCCAAATGTCTTAAAAGGCTCAAACAGCACGAGTTTTAACATCATAACAAACTCAAAAGAAGTTTCGTCTCCGAAACTTGAGCTAGCTAGAGTGCGGAAAAAGAACAACATACTCATAACAAACTCAAAGAGGACCGAAGCCAATCCGAAAAGACGTACCCTCAAAAAGCTCCGGGTACCACTCTCGCATTGCCGCCTTGGGCTCCCAGGTAGCCTCCTCGTACCTTTGGCTCCTCCAGAAGACCTTCACCAGGGGTTCCTGCTTCCGTCTCAAACTCCGAACGGCTCTGTCTAGTATCTGCACTGGTCGCTCGGGGTAGGTTAGGTCATCACCCACCTTGAAACTCTCGTGGCTCAGAACGTGATTGGAATCGGCGATGTACTTCCTGAGGTTGGACACGTGGAACACGTCGTGCACACCAGAAAGCTGGGGAGGAAGGGCAAGCCGATAAGCAACGGGTCCAACCCGCTCTAGGACCTCAAAGGGCCTCACAAACCTCAACGCGAGCTTCCCTTTCACCCCAAAACGTTACAGGCCCTTCATGGGTGAAACTCAAAGGAAGACGTGATCCCCAACCTCAAATTGCACCTCTCTGCGCTTCTGATCGGCATAGCTCTTCTGTCTGCTCCAGACAGTGCAAAGTCGTCTATGTATCTGCTCAACCACCTCCTGACTCTGCAGGATCAGCCTGGGGCCAACCTCCCACTTGGTCCCCACCTCAACCCAACTCAAGGGTGTAGTACGCCTTTGTCCGTACAGTGCCTTGTAGGGTGCCATGCCGATGCTCGAGTGATGGCTGTTATTATATGCAAACTCTGCCGGGGGCAAGTGCTCCTCCCAAGAGCTCCTCCAGTCCAGTACACAAGCACGCAAAAGGTCCTCAAGCATCTGTATCGTGCGCTTCAACTGTCCGTCCGTCTGGGGGTGGTATGCTGTACTGAACCTCAACTGTGTCCCCAAAGCCTGCTGAAACACAACCCAAAACTGGGACGTAAAGCAGGTATCCCGGTCGGATACAATCTCTAGCGAAACTACGTGCAGACGTACCACGTCACGGATATACCTCTTTGCCAATTGTGCTAGTCCCAAAGTGACTCGGATTAGCAAGAAACGTGTCGTCTTTGTCAATCTATCTACAATCACTTAGACCGCGTCGTGTCCTCGCTGGGTAACAGGCAAGCCCACCACCAAGTCCATGGTGATGCTCTCCAACTTCCACTTTGGCACAGGAAGTGGTCGCAATGGCCCTGCAGGCCACTGATGCTCAGCCTTCACCTGCTGGCACACCAAACACTGCTGCACGAATTCACCTACATCCCGCTTCATTCCCCTCCACCAAAAGTCACGTCTCAGATCATGATACATCTTTATGCTCCAGGGATGTATGGTGAACCTGGAACCGTGTGCCTCAGTCAGGAGCTCTCTCAATAACTCCTCGTCCCTGGGAACGCACAAACGTCCCCCCATGCGCAGCACCTCGCCAGTAAAGGAGAAGTCTCCAGGGTCCCCTAACAGTACTCTGTCACGCAGTAACTGTGGGTACGGGTATGTCATCTGTCCTTTGATGTTGCGGTTTATCAGCTCTGATCTCGTCTGTCGTGTCGAAGTCACTACCTCATAGTGCCCCAGTAATTCTAGGGGCCGCCAACTGCCCAACTCCTCCATGAGTCTCCAACTCTGTGACTGTAAATTGGCCAAGTGGGGGGCGCCTCCCAGCTCAAGGCGTCAGCCACCACGTTGGCCTTCCCCGGATCGTAGGAAATGCTGTAATCATAGTCCTTCAGGAGCTCTAACCAACGTCTCTATCTCATGTTGAGGTCCTTCTGATCAAATAAATACCTGAGGCTCTTATGACCCGTGAATATCTCAAAAGTCTCACCATACTGGTAGTGCCTCCAAGTCTTCAGCATGAAGACGACAACTGCCAGCTCTAGGTCATGGGTAGGGTAGCTATGTTCATGGGGCTTCAGTTGCCGAGAAGCGTATGTGACAATGTGACCCTACTGCATGAGCACACCCCCTAACCCCTGCAAAGAGGCGTTCTTGTACAGAACGAACACGTCACTACTGTCTGGAAGGATAAGCACAGGAGCCGAAGTTAGCCTCTCCTTCAACTCCTGAAAACACGCCTCACAAGCGTCTATCCAAGAAAAGGGCATGTCCTTCCGAGTCAACTGTGTCATAAGACGTGCAATCTGCGAGAAAACCCTGATAAACTGCCAGTAATAGCCTGCCAATCCCAAGAAACTGTGAATCTCTGTCACTGTACATGGTCTCACCCACCTGAGCACTGCCTCAACCTTGGCTGGATCCACAACCAAGCTATTCCCTGAAATCACATGACCTAAGAAGGTCACCTCCCTCAACCAGAACTCGCACTTGTTGTACTTGGCATACAGCCTACGTCGTCTCAATGTGTCCAAAACCATCCGCAAGTGCTGTCCGTGCTGCGCCTGGTCCCGTGAGTAGATGAGCACATCATCGATAAATACCACCACGAACTGATCCAGATATGGTCTGAACACCCGGTTCATCAAGTCCATGAAAGCAGCGGGGGCGTTGGTCAGCCCAAACGGCATGACCAAAAACTTGTAGTGTCCATACCAAGTGCGGAAAGTTGTCTTGGAGACGTCAGCCTCCTTGATCCTCAATAGGTGGTAGCCAGACCTCAAGTCTATCTTGGAGAAGACTGTGGCACCTCGCAACTGGTCAAACAAGTCGTCAATCCTCGACAGCGGATACCTGTTCTTGATGGTGACCCTATTCAGCTGTATGTAATCCACACAAAGGCGTAGGGTACCATTCTTCTTCTTCACAAATAATACCAGGGCTCCCCACGGAGACGGATTGGGCCTCAAAAACCCTTCTCCAGAAGGTCCAGCAACTGGGACTTGAGCTCTCGCAACTCAAGTGGTGCCATCCTGAAAGGTGCTGTAGAAGTGGGGCTGGTCCCCGATACCAGTGAGATCTCGAACTAGATCTCACGCTCAGGCAGTAATCCTGGTAGCTCCTCGGGAAACACGTCGGGGTACTCGCTGACTACTGAAATACTCTGAAAGTCCGCCACGGGGCTAGGCTATGCCACTACACAAGCCAGCAAGCCCTCACACCCCTGGCCCAAAAGTCTCGTCGCCCGAAGTGCAGAAATGCACCTGAAGCCTCCATCCACCGGCTTTCCGTGAAACTCAAAAGAACGCAACTCCGGTATGGAGAAGACGATCTTCCACTCAAAATAATCCACCAAAGTGTGGTAAGCGGACGGCCAGTCCATCCCCAGAATCACGCCAATGTCCTCCATCGGTAACACAATCAGATCAGCGGGGAGGCTGTGTCCCCCAACACTGACATCACAGCCTGTGTAAACCTCCTCAGCTACAAACAGCTGACCACCCGAACCTCTGATCACCAACGAATCCTCTAACAACACATAGTCCTGTCCCAAACTGACAGCAAAACTAGCAGCAACGAACGAGTACGTGGCGCCGGAATCAAAAAGTGTGTAAACTAGTCTGCCGAAAATTGTAACCGTACCAGCCACCATTGAACTTGAAGCTCTGGCGTCTCTGTGTGTCAGGGCGTTAATGCGCCCCTCAGCTCTCGGTACGGAAGAAACAACCATACTCTGCGTCAGACGGGTAGCCGCTGGTCGGTACCTGACAGAGGTCCGTTTTCGCGCATTTGAAAGTCGTCGAAAATCGTAGTATAGTCGCGCAAAAACGTTCGTCAAAAATATTGTTTTGTAAAATAACGAGACTTGAGTCCCAGTCGTTCGTCTCTGGGAGGCGTGTTTCTATTTTTGAAATCGATCTTAAAGCCGCTCTACTTAGTATTCTGGTGCATAATATATAGGCGGTTAAAGAACATGCACTTAAATCACGTAAATAAAATAATCATTCAGCTCATGGTGATTTCAAACACATAAAGAGATATATATATATATATATATATATATATATATATATATAAATGCATTTTTCATTCATTCAGCAGGAGAGTCGTTTGCAACATAAAACGTAGAGGGAAGCTTGTACATAAATGCTTGAAAATTAAATTTAGCTACCAGAAAAAGATCGCATACAAGAATCGATGGGGGGATTTCGCATGCATCATTGGGGGAGAAATAAGACTACGCTACTAAGCAGTAAATATACAAAGAGAATAATCTAAATCTAGCAGAATGGAAGGGCATTCAGGGGTGGTCCCCGATGGCCTTTGAGTGGTTAAGAGAAGGAGGGGCGGCCAACGGAACTTAGGCCGGCCCTTGGAGAGAGGTTTGGGAGCTGATCCAGCTTCCTGGCATGGAGATGGTGGCCTCCATGGTGGTGCTCAACTTGTGGAGGTGGAGTGGAGATGGAAGTGGCTAGCCTAAGTGGAATGGATGCCAAGGAAGTGAATGGGTGCAAATGGCCACCCATGGGGTCTTTTTATAGACCCAATGGAAGCTCTCTAGAGAATTATGGAATTCTCTAGAGAGGCCTATGGTGGGATCTCTTGGGAGAGTGAGAGAGAGAGGGTGGATGGTGGTTTTTAGATCCACAAAATGTGGATCTAAAAATTGAATGGCTCTTGGTTGTTATTTTTGGCAACCAAGGCAACCACACATGGTAGAGAGTTCTAGAGAACTCTAGGCTAGATATTTTCGTGTGGATGGTGTGTGTGGGTGTGTGTGGGTCAAAACTTAGGTGGCTAGGTTGATTAGGTTGGGTTCTAGTGGGTTTAGGTCGAGGTAGGTCTCAAATTAGGGTTATAAACCCTAATTCACTAAGGTAAAGTGCAATTAAACTTAATACAAGTTTAATTGGGTGTGTGGAAACTTAATTGAGAGTAAAACAACTCAATTAAGTCAGGTCTAGGTCAATTGGACTCTCACTGAGTCCAATTGGACAGTGTGTGCTGAGATCAGGGCTCAATTGGACTCAATGAGTCCAATTGAATAGGCTGATGGATTTGACTAAGATCCCAGTCAATTAGGTTTAGTGAGGACCTCATTAGGTCCTTAGGGAGGTCTAGAGGTGATGTATTAGGGTTAGGGCACCTTAATTTAGGTTCCTATGGGTTGGAATTGGGTTTAGGGACCTAGAGATCCAAGATCAAGGCTTAAATCTCAAAATAGGAATTGGAGAGCAGTATCGGACGTCTAATTATAGAATCAGACGTCTTATACTCAAAAATCAAAAGTCCAGACTTGTTGTCTGGACGTCCAATCAGAGTCAGGAAGGATTTCAGGTTCTGTTTTGGGTATTCTGCAGAAATTGGACGTCTGACAAAGTGTCTGGACGTCCAATAACTCTGCAGAAGGGGGTTTGAAGTGTGCGGGAGTTGGATAAGGGTCCTGGACATCTTTAAACTTATCTGGACATCCAGAGAAGGGTTGGAACTAGGGTTTTTGGGCTTCCTAGGGTGTTGTGACCAAATCTAAGGGTGGCTAAGGCTTGGGGAAGTCTCTAGGCTATCCTAGGGCTAGGATGGACCTAAGTTCTTCACATTTTACTGCTTTATTTCTACTTAATAGAATAGAAAACCTTTAACCCCCTTACATTAATATTCCTACATCTAAACTAGGCTTTCTGCTCCAACTCTGCTACAACTCCTGTTATTCCTGATCCAGCTTCAGATCCAGCTCCTGATCAGCTTATTCCCTGATTTCTTTTCCGCGCTCGTTGTGTGCGCAGATCCCTTTTTTTTCTTCCATGTTATGATCTAAACTAGGCCTTCTGCTCCAGCTCTGCTACAACTCCGGTTATTTCTGATCCAGCTTCAGATCCAGCTCCTGATCAGCTTATTCCCTGCAATCGACATAATGCACTTAATCAGCACATTATAACATTATTTCATGCATAGCTAAAGGAAAGCAGTAAAGATGCAGACAATGCATATGTATGCATGAATAACCCTAACTTATGCTAAGTCCTAGCTTAATCTAGGCCTATTAAGACCTATGGTTACTGCGCAATCAGTACCCTCCCCGCGACTGTTGACCTCCCCCACGTGCCTGGGAACCATGGCCTCTTGCTCGTCCTCCACCGCTCAATGCGGGGAGCATCTGCTGACCTCCATCCCCAGACGGGCTGTCCCTCCTGATGTAGCCCAGCTGGCCACACTAGTAGTAAAGGGGAACTCGACTCCCACCCTCGGTAAGTCCTTACTACGGCTGGGCAGGGGTCCAGTGCTGGCAGCTGGCCCCTGTCGGGGGCCCCCAAAGGCCACTGACAACCCCGCAAAGCATGACGGCTCTCCAGCGGGCGCCGCATGCCTCCTCTCTCGCCGGTCCTGTGAGTAGTTTGGCTGTTAGGGCCTTTTCCATTCGCTGTCAGTGTCACGTGCAGCCGGGTTGGTCTCCTCATATGTCATAGCTGCCTCCACTACTCTAGAGAACGTAGGCAGCTTCAGGGGTTTGGCATACCCCCGAATAGCAGGCTGGAGCCCCTCGGTGAACCTCCACAGGTGCTCCTTTTCAGTAGCTACAGCTGTCGCGGCAAAACGAGACAGCTCCAGAAAACACATGCGGTACGCGCTCACGGTCATCGTCCCCTGGCGGAGAGTGTGGAACTCCCACCTCCTCTGATCCTGCCACGTTTGGGGAAATTACTGCTCGCAGAAGAGGGTGACAAACTAGTCCCATGTCAGCTTGGCTCTCTCCTGACTTCTGACCACCCCCCACCACCTGTGTGCCAAGCTCTCCAACTGGTACGTGGCAAAGGCCATGCGGCACTCCGCAGGGGGGCAGAGGGTGTCAAACACCTTCTCGATCTACTCGAGCCAGTCCTCCACCACGGTCGGGTCCTCATCCCCCTTGAAGGAGGGGGGGCTTCAACTTCCGGAACTGTCCGAAAAGCTCGTAATGGCGCTGAAGTGGGGAAACTAGCACGCCTCCAGGCAGGGAGGGCTCGTGCTCAGAAGTGTCAGAGGAAGGTGGGGGCGGTGGAGGACCACCCCTTCTCCCACATCCAGCGCTATGTCTGTCTCGCGGTCCCACAGAGGACTCCCCCTCCACAGCCCCAGGGAGAGGCACTCGTGGAGGCGGGTGGAGCTCCTCTCGTACTATCTCCAGTATCAGTTGGGCAAGGTCCTTGGCTTGAACACCCGGAAGTAGTGGCTGGTCCACCGAAACGTCGGGCTCAACACATCCGCCCCTCTGACCACGTACACGGCCACGTCTGCGGCCTGCCTCAATGGCTCCACATCGAGGCATCTCCTGTAAAGAGACGCGAACACAAAACTTGAAGACGTCAAATCTAACTGACATTCAGCAAAAGAACCTCAGAACAGATGTCAAAAGGTACGTTGTGGTGGTTACTCTAGTTACAAGCACGTGAATTGGTTATTCTCAAGCTAATTGATTCATTTCTCGGGACGACTTTGCTCTGATACCATCTTGTTACGACTCGGTTTCCGAATCCCTACAGGACACGAGACCGGACCGACTCAACTGATCCCAAGACCCTGTCGTCAAACGAAAAAGAAACCGAAAAGTAGGAGGGTAAACCACATTCACTATGCTAAGTAACTAACAGTAACAAAAGTACAGCAGTAAAGAAGTAAAACTACAACTGTACACACCACTACAACAGTAGAAAAGTAAACGGGTACAGGAATATAATGTCCAAAATGAAAGAGTACAGAAGTGCAATAAACTACTCACTACAGCTGGAAAAGGAGTACAACAGAAAGCTACAACTATTGGGCTCTACTGGGCCCAGCACCCTTTGCAGCCATAGGCTCTGGCTGGTCAACACCTGGACCTGAAAAGGGTTATGAGTACACGAAGTAAGCAAATGCTGAGTAGAGTGGCAACCAACTAACTCACAATAAAGGTGGACTGGTAGCTGTTGTTTTTCGATTACTTTCTTTAACTTCTTGTTCTTTTTCACCATTTAGTTTATTTATCAGGTCTATTTCTTGATCTCGAATGTTCCTCGTGGGAGCAATCTTGATTGCAGTATTTTTCGAGGAGTAGAAGTCACACGTGGTGCTCTCCTGGCCAGGAGAGTTCCCCGTGGTGATCCTACACCCTGTCAACAACCCCAAGGTCACAGACAGACGTAACGGTGACTACGGCATGCGCGATAAGCGCACGGGTAGCTACCTTGCACTGACACGCGATCAATCATTTCCGTTAGCAGGTGCGCCCAAAGCACAACACAGAACCAATATAGGGCATAGCCCTCTTAGTAACAGGGGTCTAGCCCGTAAGAACCAAACAGGGGTCTCACCCCTCCACAGTCCACACACCCTCGCCTGACTACCCTGGTTTGCCTAGTAGGCCTAACAAGTCGGTGTAGGGCGGCTAGTTGAACTTCGAGCCCCGTTGGGTGGCTATGTCTCCCCCTACACTAGACGCTCTCCCCGGTACTGTGTACACGAGGGTCACAGAGTCAGTGCGAAGTGGCCAATCCTACCCCCAGGTCCAAACCCAAGGACGGCTAGCTCCCCTCTACACTAAGAGATAACATGCGCTCCCCTTGATACCACGTACTCAAGGGCCAGCACACTTCCCAACACATTCCCAGATTCATTCCATTTATTTCCAGGAGCTCATCTCCTAATTCCCTGTGGGGTTCATGCTCATATTCCTCAGGCCATTTCATACCAGGTATCATCATTTCTATTTCCATTCTCACGTTATACACATGCAAATTATAATTCTATTGTTCACATTCTCATATTCAGGATATTCATAGGTAGCTCGTGTTTCTAACATTCACCTTTCCATTTCCAATTCATATACTTGCAGCTCAAATTATGTCATTTCACGGGTACGACAGGAAAGTTACATTCAACAGTTAACTAACACAAATACTACATATTTCGCAGGCAACTGTAATTCATTTACAGGTAATTATTCTCATTCTATCTACTCATTCAGGACTGCAATTCATTCATTCATTCAATACAGACATTCCAGTATTGGTAAAAAGATTGGATCTGTTCCCATTTAGGAACTCCGTGATGGGGGCACTTTCTCATGAGATCCTGAAAACGATCCCATGTCTCATGGAGAGGTTCCCCTGTTTGTTGGGTGAAATGTGTAATCTGATGGCGCAAGGCGTTGGTCCGTCCAACAGGGAAGAACTTTTTCAGGAACTCGGACTGAAGTTCTTCCCAATTCTTGATCGGCCGGGTCTGAGTTTGATACCAATGGGCAGCCTTGTCCATAAGAGAAAAGGAGAACATCTTCATGAGAAGAATATCCCGACTTTGTGCGTCTGACCCAAAAGTTTGGGCCAGATGCTTTAGTTGTTTGATGTGCTGGAAGGGATCTTCAGAATTAAGCCCATGGAATTTAGGTATAGCATGAATCATATTGGGCTTCAATTCAAAATCAGGTCCTCCAGTCGGGATTCTAACTCGAGGCTCAACAGCCACCGCAGCAGGATTGTAGTGGTCCCGCATCATAGGACGCTGTGGTGGGTGCACGAAGTTTTGGAAGAGGTCATTGAGTCGCTGGAGCTGATGCTCCAGATTGTTTTCTTCCTCAACTGGCTGAGCCATGATGGGGGAAGAAGAAGAACTTGGTTCTGAATCGGAAGAGAGAATGATGTGAGGGGGTTGCTGCACAAACACGGGCGTCGAGGCTTGGCCTTGACGAGAGTGAATTTCTAAAGGAGGTCTTAAGGGTGGTCTTAAGGACCTCCTTCCGTACATGCACTGTTGGAAGAGATGAGTTTAGAAGGTGCTGGACCCAATCAAGACACCCAAAATTGTGTTGGGAGACTATAGAGGTGCGGGCCAGATGGACCCCTTGATCAGAAAGATCGACCACCTGAGAATTACCTGGGCAGCCAGAGAGGGAGAGTCCTGCAAAGACCCCTACACGGTAGAGCGTCCCCACGGGTTACAGGGTTTCCCCCACCCGACCTCTCTTGTCACTGCGGTTCCAGGTAGACCAGAATGGGGATCTTGACCTCTTAATTCTACCACTTTTAATTCAAGATCAAGGTGCTTAAGGTTCCACTTGAACTTTAGTCTTTTAAGTGCAAAGAGTGACCTAATTTGAAGGTTAGTTGACCCGAATGGTCAACTTTACCTACTAGTTTTGCTTATTAGGTCTTGTCTTTTAGGGTTCAAGTGTTTAAAGAGCCAATCTTATTTTAGGGTTTCTTTGGATATGTATTTTCAGATAATGGCTTGGGCGCACTTCTTTTAAGGTTTCTCAATTCTTGATTTAAGTAGTGTGTCTCTAAAACCCTAATGTTGAATCTTATGTTGGCTCTACTTGGTCCAGTTAGTTCTTTGGTGGGTAATTAGGGCTCAAGCAAGAATATGTTAGCCCCTAAATACCCTTAATAGTGTGCAGGAATAATGGGTTGAAAACATGCAACTTCTTATGGCTTACTAAGTATAGAAGACAGGTTAGCCCTATATTGCTTGTTCTTTTCTTTTCTTCCTCTTTTAAAGTTTAGGGGTTAATAGCGAGAGGAAAAAAAAAAATTACCTGTCCTCGGAGTGGTTGTCGTGCGGTTGCTTGTCTTCTTGATTTCCTGTAGCTGCACAAAAAAGAGGAGATTATTAGAACTAAAAAGAAACAGAAATGTTTACCTCTAGAATAGCCGTTGCTCCCCGGCAACGGCGCCAACTGGCGAACAATGGCAGCAACTAGCTTTTCTTAAGTCGTTGTAGTACAGATAGTTATTGCCATCATTTGCTAATATTTCTTACTCGGAAAATACAGTTCTCCCGAGGTCGAACTCAGGGAGCAAGTCGTATTCTAGAGATATACATGTTCTATTACAAAAATAAAGAGAGAGAGAGAGAGAGATGAAAGTTTGGCTCTTCTTCTCTTCTTTCTTCCTCTTTGTCTTCTCTCCTCTTTGGCTTTTGTTCTTCGTGTTCTTCCTCTATTTCTTGGTTGGACGATCCTATCTTTTTCTTCTTTTTTATTTTCTTTGTTTCTTCTTTTCTTGCTTCAGATCTTCTTCCCGTGCTCTTCTTCTTCTTTTCTTCTTGCTTCTCTTCTTCTTCTGCTTTCTGTTTCTTCACTTGGCTGCTCCTTCTCTCTTCTTTTCTTCTTCTTCTTTGTCTTCTGATCTCTACAGAGTCTTCACTTGGCTTCTCTGTGTTCCTCTCTTTCCTCTGCCTCGCCTTCCTTCTTCTTCTTTGCCTTCACCTATCTTCAGGACGTCGTCTGATTTCTCAATCAGACGACTTAACCCGCGGATGCTACAGTGTCGATTCAGTTCTTCTTCCGCAGTCCTTCTTCTTCACCTGTGCCTGCACGCTTAAGAGTTCAGCATCAGAGGGCAAAAACCTACGCTACCCCCCTCCCCCGTGCGTCTCTTTCTCTCTCAGAATTCGCTCTTAGGACAGCTCTCCCAGAGCAACCGGGTAATCGGGTACGAGTCGCGCCCGGGTCCAGGCCCACCGGCGTGCGGTGGTGGGCGAGGAGTGGTAGTCAAGTCGGGTCGGGTCGGTCGGATCCGCGTGATGAGCTCGCAGACGGGCCGGGTGAAGCGGTGTGAGCGGGACCTCACCCCGTGTGCTGAGGCGATAAGCCTACAGCACTTTTTAAACTTATATCGGCGCTCCTCTTCGAAGTCTTCCGAGGTGGGACTAAATGTCCCACCCCAATGTGAGCGCCTGCGCGGAGGAAGCAGCGGCAGTGAGGGCTTCGGGCGAGGGCTTCGCCCGAACTGCAGCCTGACACTTCACGAAGCTACCCCGCGAAGCCTGGGAGTCTGACCTGGGCGTGGTGTTGCCTGGAGCAGCAGGTCGAAGGAGCTTCGCTGCTCAGCAATGGCGATGGCGGGCGCGACACATGTTCACAGAAGCACGGCCTCTCGGCCTAATCAGATATGCGGAGAACCTTCGTCGTGTCACGACGAAGGTGGTCGGAGGGTCTGCAGTGGGCGTGGTGGAGCAAAAGGGTCGCCCTAGGTCAAACTGCGGGCGGAGAAGTGGGTGTGTTCGGTGGATCTGCAGAGGGCGTTTGGTGGGAAGTGGAGGGGTGGAAGAGGATCAGGGTGAGGAGGCGAAGGTTATGTACAGGTTGGCGAGCCGTGTGGGGTGCTGGAGCGATGGGAGCGGTTCGCCGGAGTTTGGCCGGAGGTGGAGAAGGTGAGGGTGATCGGTGGGAAATCGGGGACGACAGTAAGGGTTTTCAGTATGGAAAAGAAAGAGGGGAGGAAGAAGAGAAGTTTTACCTATTAAGCTGGACGAAGAGGGGTTGGCGCAGGCGACAGTCGTATCGACTGTCGCCGGAGAAGAAACTGCCCAGAGGAAGGGGCGGCGGCGAGGAAGGGACCGGAGAGGCGCCAGCTGGGTGCGGCGTGACGCGGAAAGATCAAGGGAAGGTAACCCTGCTGCTGGTAGTGCGGCAGGGCGACGAGGAGGAAGAGGAGAGGCCGCCGGAGCAAGGGGGCGTCTGTCGGAGTGGGAAGGGAGGAATTGAGGAGGTGTCTATGTCAGATCCCAGCTGCGAAGAACGGCGGAGCGACGGGGGTATTTATAGGGGCAGAATCAGAGAGGAGGGAAGAGGGAGACGACGTGTCTCCCTCGCCGGAGGACGCCGGAGGAAGGAGACCCATGCCGTCCGTGCGTTCGCACGGGCGGTATGGGCGGTCGCAGCACTCAGGGGGGTGTCCCTACGATGGCTGACGACGCAGGGTACCCCCCGTTGACTTGCCAGGGCCCCTCCCTCACCCTGCGCGGCGCCATGCTCCGCGCAAGGTCGCCGGAGCATGGCACTGCTTAGGTTTTGCAGGAGGGACCTAAACGCAAAGAACGAAGGAGAGTTAGGGGCCAAAATGTGAGGGTTCAAAAGTTGAGGGTCAAAAAGTAAATATATGAGGACCAAAGTGTAAAGTTGGTCAAGAAGGTTTCTTCTTAGGCCCAAGTTTTTATACATGACTAATTAGGACCTAAGGATTCTGATGGTGAATTTTATTTCTATATTAAACGTTGTTTGACCGGTCAATTTACGCAAAAACCCAAATTAAGTTTTTAATTGGGCATGGTTCTCAATGTAGGTCAAAATGGGTTCCTAAGGCCAAACTGAAAGTCCTAAGCCCTAGAGATTATTTTTCTATGAATTTTAGAGGATTTAGTTGATTTTTACCTTGCCTTGAATCACGTGAATTGAAGTGGATTTGTTTTTAGGGTTACAGGCTGTCATTTAATTCCTTGGAGTTACTGTAGCCCTTATTGAGTCATCTCATCCCACTTTTCTTCTTAATAGGTTGTTTTGACCTATGTTTGGACCCTGAGTTACCCTATTTTTAGATCGGATTGGTGAAATTACATTTTTACCCCTCAGTTTATGTTTTCTTTGCAAACTCAGAATCTCTCTGAGCCAAGCCTTTCTAAGGTTATGTAGGAGCTTTTATTCTCTGCATTAGGTCAAAATGAGCTAGTTATGGCTCATGATGAGGTTCTCATCACACCCTCCAGCCTCACTTCCTCGTCACCGTCCCTTCCCCTGGGCACCTTCGTCTCCGGCGACGGCAACACAGCCGTCCGCTGCCACCGCTTCCCTTCCTTCGTCTAGAGACTCATATATAAGTTGTCTCTCTCCCCCTCTTTATTTCCTCTCTTTTAAATCACATTTCCGACCCCTCTATGCCACTGGTCACCGCCACCTTCTCAACCTCCGGTAGACCACCGGCGAGGTGTTCCCACCGCTCCACGCCTCCATCCACCTCACCAGACCACTCAAAACCTCCGCCACCATTCACTAAGCAGTTTCCCCATCTCCATTGACCGTCAACACCTCTATATTCTCCCACCGAACACACCCAACTCCACGGCCACAGAAAACCCTAGGCACGCTCCCACAGGCGTTCCCACGCCTCGTCGACCATCTCTGCACATTCGCCGCACCTTGGCGAAGCTCCCTAAGCTTTTTAACATGGCCATGAGGCTGTTTTGGTGCTTTCAGGTTCCAGGGGCTCGCCGCCATTAATGAGCAGGTCGAAGCTGCCTTGCAAGCGCTCCAGGCCCCCAGGTCCAGCAGGCACAGCTTGGTCTCGCGCACACACCCAGGCCTTTGATTGGCTTTGAGGATCCTCGCAGCAGCTGCAATTGAGAAGCTCAACCTCTGCAGGTGCGTGCGACAGGTAGGTGCGACGTTTAGTCCCACCTCGGAAGTGGGTGAGTGAGCGCTGCAGCATAAATTGAATTCCTACATAAGGCTTATTGATAATGGCGGATGTCCCGACAGAACCGTGGCTAGTCTTTGTTTGTTTTAGTGCTTGTTATAGAAATATCGTTGTGGTATAATTAAAATAGCTATGGTTGTCGTTGCCATTACAATTTTTTTACTCGGAAATAGTTTCCCGAGGTCGAACTCAGGGAGCTACTGGAATTGTAGAAGTACAATGTTTCTTTGTTACAAAAATAAGAGAGAGAGAGGGAGAAGTAGATTTCTGTCTCTTGGCTTTTTCTTCTTCTCCTCTCTCTCTTTGCTTGTCTTCTTCCTCTCTTCTTTCTCTTTATTTTCTTTCTATCTTCTTTGGAGCTTTATCCGTCGTCTGATATCTCAGTCAGACGGCCTAAATGGCGGTATGCTACAGTGCTTCCCCTTTCTTCCTTCGCTGCTTCTCCTTCTTCTCTTCTTCTTCTTCTTCCTTGGCCTTCTGCCTTGCTCAGCTGCAAGGCTTCTTCTTCTTCTGCTCCTCTTCTTCTTCTTGCGGCCAAGTGTGAATCTTTTTCCTCGCACCCTGTCCCTACACAAAGCAAAACCTAACCCTTCCCTCTACCCGCACGTCTCTCTCTCTCTCTGTGCAAACCGCTCATGGGAAGCTCTCCCAGAGCCGGGTTATCGGGTTAGGTAGCATACCCGGGACCAGGCGTACCGGCGTGTATGGTACGCGAGGAGTGCGCAGGTGGTGTCGGGTCGAGTCCGCCGGATCCGCGTGGTGAACTCGCGGACCGGGCGGGTGAGTGGGGTGCAGGATCTCACCCCAGGTGTCTCGAGGCGATTAAGGGAAAACACAAAATCAATTTAAATCAGCGCGGCGTTTCGAAAACTTACGATGTGGGACTATTCTGCTCGCCCTTCTCCCGCGTGCCCGCAGGAGAGCCACGACCTAGCCTCAGCAGCTGTGTCCTCGCCTCTCTTCGCAGACCTGCTCGTTGCCTTCGCCCAGGTCCCTACAGCTCGCCTCAGCTGGGATCCTGCTGCTGCAGGGCCTGGAGCTCGCGTAGATGCTCCTTCAGTCGTCGTCAATGGCGGCTGGGGCTCCGACCCTGTCAGACAGAAACATGGCCTCTCGGCCTAATCAGACTACAGGGTGACCTTCGCCGTGGCACCGCGAAGGTGATCCAGGGTGTAGCAGGCCGCAGGACGGCCTAGGCGTGCGTGCCTAGGTCGACCTATGACCGGAAAAGTGGGTGTGTTCGACGGGGCTTTGTGTGGGTGTGGAGTGGCTGTGAAGGGGCGGAAGTGGTTCAGCGTGATGAGGCGGAGGTTTTGGGTCGGTCGGCGAGTCGTGCGGATTGGCGGAATGATGGGGGTGACTCGCCGGAGGTTGGCCGGAGGCGTGGAAGACGAGGGTGGTCAGGCGTTGTCGAGGGGCGGTTGAACAAATTGAGTTGGGGAAAAGAAAGAGGGGAGGAAGGGAGATAACTGTTACCTACTTATAGGGACAAGGGGGCTGGAACAGGGCGGCAGTCGTACCGATTGTCGCCGGAGAAGAAATACCCAGAGGGGGAGGGCCGCGGCGAGGAAGAGAGATGGAGGGCGTGCGCTGGGTACGGCACGACGCGGGAAGAGCAGGTCAAGGTGGCTCTGCTGCTGTGTAACGACCCGATTCCCGAGTCCCTACGAGACACGAGAACCGGACCGACTCGACTAAACCCAAGACCTGGTCGTCTAACGAGGAAGTAACCAAAAGTACAGTAAAATAAACCACATTCAACATGAATATAACTAACAGTAAGAAAATACAACAGTAAGTAAAGAAACCACTACAGTATGTACCACCACAACAGTAGAACAACATTCATAACATAATATGAACTGCAGGTAAAGAAAAGTACAGCGGAAACAAAAACTACTCACTACAGTGGAACCAAAAAGAGGTACAAGAGAACGGTGGTAACATTACTGGACCCTACTCGGCCCAGCGTCCTCCGCAGCCGCTGACCTTGGTTGCTCAACACCTGGTCCTGAAAGGTAACGAGTGTAACACGTCAGCAAAACGCTGAGTAGAGTGGTAGCTAAACTAAAGAAACAGTAAAGTGTACAGTAGCTGTTTTAATTTTCTTTTTTCCCTTATTTACTTCTTTCTATTGTTTCGCAATTTATCTATTTCTCATATCCTTCACTTGATCTCGAATGTTCCTCGTGGGAACGATCTTGATTGCAGTCTTTTCCAAACAGTAGAAGTAGCATGTGGTGCTCTTATGGCCGGGAGAGTACCCCGTGGTGATCCTACTCTCAGTCAACCACCCCAAGGTCACTGATAGACGTAACGGTGACTACGGCACGCGCGGTAAACGCACGGGTAGCTAACCCGCACTGGCACGCGGTCAGTCGTTTCCGTTAACGGGTGCGCCCAAAGCACAGCACGGAACCAGTACAGAGCAGAGCCCTCTTAGTAACGGGGGTCCAACCCCTCCACAGTAACCAAACAGGGGCCTTGCCCCTCCACAGTCCGCGCACCCTCGCCTGACTACCCTGGTTTTCCCAGCTATTAATCCCTTTCCACATTTTCCAAGACTGCAGTATTCATGCATTCCACTAGTTTTCCCGTCCTAGGATTCATGCCATATCCTAGGATCTATCATACAATCTAGTTTTCTAGCCCTAGGATTCATGCAACACCCTAGGATCTACCATTCAATCTATTTCTCATTCCTAGGATTCATGCAATGTCCTAGGTTCTATTTATGGTTTGATAATTTAACAGATTATACTTAAAGCCACTCTACTGGTTACAGCAGGCGAACTGGGGGCGTGGTCGGGAATCCCACGTGCCTCTGCAACCCCCGAGACTACAATGGAATGGGGTCCTATCACAAGGATCAAACACACGGAGTTTCTCAAAACAGTATATAGCTATTGTAGACGGGTAGAGGATGTAATTCCGAAAAGCACGCGACTCAAAACGCGAAAAACGGACTCCGAACGGGCCCTAAACGGGTCGAAAAACGACGAAACAGTGCAAAATCAGACGTCTGAAACTTATTCTAGACGTCTTAAAAAGTGGATCAGGGGTTACCTTGCTCTGCGTGGTATCTCAGACGTCCAGAAGCCTGTGGGGGCGTCTGGCCTAGTTCCCAGACGTCCGATGGTCACCTAGGACGTCTGTAAGTCGTTCCCGTTGTCTGGCACTGCAGCCAAACGTCTGATTCGCGTTGGATGCAAATCTCAGAACCTGCGTGCACCCATTTCCTCTCTCTCCTAGTACGGCCAGTCGAAGAAAACGAAGAAGCGGAAATAACTCACCTTTCAGACGTCTGTACAATCTTCCGGACGTCGTGCCCGTCGTCTGGCTAGAAGCCCAGACGTCTGATTCTGGAAAAGCTTCCAGAACCAGGGTGCAACTCGCCCTCCGCTCGCGACGCCCGGCCGCGTCGCGTCTCGTCCGCCTGCTGCTCAAACTGCGGCAGTCCCCCCATCGTCGCACCGCGCTCGCTGTGCCCCCCGCCGGCCGGCCCTAGCAGCCCCGGCGAGCTCGCCCTCACGGCCGGGCGCCTCTTCCACGTGCAGCACCTCCTCCCACGCTCACCGCGGCTGTCGCCGTCGTCGCTCACTCGTGCTCGCTCTCACGCACTGGCTGGAAGGAGAAGAGGAAGGGGGCGGAGGTGACGGGAGTGAGGGAGAGGGCGTGGCCTTTTAAGGCCGCGCGAGGAGGAGAGAGAGAGCGGACAGGGTGGGTCTGCGGCCGCAGGAGAGAGGGAAAAAGAGAGGGAGAGAGAGCGTACGCAGGTCTGCGCGCTCAGGCGCGCAGACGAAACACGCGTACGAAAAATAACCGATTCCCAAACGTTTGGAAGTGGTTCGAGAGGTCTGGTAAGACGTCTGGGCACCTCCCAGACGTCTTAAAAGACGTCTGAAGCCGCGTTCGTAACAATATAACAAACTCAAAGGAAGTTTCGTCCCCGAAACTTGCGCTAACTAGGGTGCGGGAAAGTCGTCAAAATAACCATAACAAACTCAAAGAGGACCGAAGCCGGTCCGAAAAGACGTACCTGCGAAGAGTTCCGGGTACTGCTCCCGCATTGCCGCCTCAGGCTCCCAGGTAGCCTCCTCGTACCGCTGGCTCCTCCACAAAACCTTTACCAGGGGCACTTGCTTTCGTCTCAAACTGCGGACGGCTCGGTCTAGAATCTGCACTGGCCGCTCGGGGTAGGTCAGGTCGTCGCCCACCTCGACGCTCTCATGACTCAGTACGTGGTTGGGATCGGCTACGTACTTCCTGAAGTTGGACACGTGGAACATGTCGTGCACACTAGAAAGCTGCGGGGGGAGGGCAAGCCTGTAAGCAACGGGTCCAACCCTCTCCAAGACCTGAAAGGGCCCGACAAACCTTGGCGCGAGCTTCCCTCTCACCCCAAACCGCTGCAGGCCCTTCATGGGCGAAACACGAAGAAAGACGTGGTCCCCAACCTCAAATTGCACCTCTCTGCGTCTCCAATCCGCGTAGCTCTTCTATCTGCTCCTGACAGTACAGAGTCGCCTATGGATCTGCTCAACTACCTCCTGACTCTGCCGGATCAACCTGGGGCCAACCTCCCACTTGGTCCCCACCTCGACCCAACTCAAGGGTGCCATACACCTTCGTCCGTACAGAGCCTCGTAGGGAGCCATGCCGATGCTCGAGTGATAGCTGTTGTTGTATGCAAACTCCGCCAGGGGCAGGTGTTCCTCCCAAGAGCCCCTCCAGTCCAGTACACAGGCATGCAAAAGGTCCTCAAGTGTCTGTATCGTGTGCTCAGACTGTCCGTCCGTCTGGGGGTGGTAAGCTGTACTAAACCAAAACCGCGTCCCCAGGGCCTGCTGCAACTCAGCCCAAAACTGGGACGTAAAGCGAGTATCCCGGTCGGATACGATCTCCCGCGGAACTCCATGTAGTCGTACCACATCACGGATATACCCCACTGCCAACTGTGCTGGTCACAAAGTGACTCGGATCGGCAAGAATCGCGCCGTCTTCATCAGTCTATCCACAATTACCCAGACAGCGTCGTGCTCTCGCTGGGTAACAGGTAAGCCCACCACCAAGTCCATGGTGATGCTCTCCCACTTCCACTCTGGCATTGGAAGCGGCTGTAGCGGCCCTGCAGGCCTCTAATGCTCGACTTTCACCTGCTGGCACACTAAGTACTGCTGTACGAATTCACCCACATCCCGCTTCATCCCCCTCCACCAAAACTCGCGTCTCAAGTCGTGGAACATCTTCGTGTTTCCGGGATGTATGGTGAACCTGGAACCGTGTGCCTCAGTCAGGAGCTCTCTCAAGAGCTCCTCGTCTCTGGGAACGCACAACCGTCCCCTCAGGCGCAGCACCTGGTCTGTGAAAGAGAAGTCCCCTGGGTCTCCTGACAGTACTCTGTCGCGCAAGGACTGTAAGTACGGATCGGCCATCTGTCCTGTGATGATGCGGTCTATCAGCTCTGGCCTGGTCTGTCGTGTCACCGTCACTGCCCCACAGTGCCCCCGTAACTCCAGGGGTCTCCAACTGCCCACCTCCTCCAAAAGGCTCCAACTCTGTAACTGTAAACTGGCCAAGTGTGCGGGCGCCTTACGGCTCAAGGCGTCAGCCACCACATTGGCCTTTCCCGGGTGGTAGGAGATGCAGCAGTCGTAGTCCTTCAGAAGCTCCAACCAACGTCTCTGTCTCATGTTGAGCTCCTTCTGAACAAAAAGGTATCTGAGGCTCTTGTGATCTGTGAAAATTTCGAAGGTCTCATCGTACAACTAGTGCCTCCAAGTCTTCAGCGCGAAGACAACCGCTGCCAACTCTAGGTCGTGGGTAAGGTAGGTATGCTCATGGGGCTTCAGTTGCCGCGAAGTGTAAGCGACAACGTGACCCCTCTGCATGAGCACATCTCCTAACACCTGCAAGGAGGCGTTCGTGTACACAACGAACCCGCCACTACTGTCAGGGATGGTGAGCACGGGAGCCTAGGTCAACCTCTCCTTCAGCTCCAGAAAACACGCCTCACGGAGGGGAACCCGACTCCCGCCCTCAGTGGGTCCCTGCTGTCGGCTGGGCGGGGGTCCGGTGCTGGCGACTGGCCCCTGTCGAGGGCCCTAAAGGCCACTGATGGCCCTGTAAAACATGACGGCTCTCCTGCGGAGGCCACATGTCTCCTCTCTCGCCGTCCCTGTGAAAAGTCTGGCTGAAACGGCCTCTTCCGCCCGCCATCAGTGTCTCGCGCGGACGGGTTGGTCTCCTCGTAAGTCATGGCTGCCTCCACCACCCTAAAAAACGTAGGCAGCTTCAGGGGTTTGACATACCCCCGAATTGCAGGTCGGAGCCCCTCGGTGAACCTCCAAAGGCGCTCCTCCTCAGTAGCTACCGCTGTCGCTGCAAAGCGGGACAGCTCCAGGAAACGCATGCGGTAAGCGCTCACGGTCATCGTCCCTTGGCGGAGAGTGTGGAACTCCCGCCTCCTCTAGTCCTACCACGTCTGGGGAAAGTGCTGCTCGCAAAAGAGGGCGACGAACCGGTCCCAGGTCGGCTCGTCCCTCTCCTGTCCTAGGACCGCCCTCCACCACCTGTGTGCCGCACTCTCCAGCTGGTACGTGGCAAAGGCCACGCGGCACTCCACCGAGGGGAAAAGGGTGTCGAAAATCTTCTCCAGCTGCTCGAGCCAGTCCTCTGCCTCGGTCGGGTCCTCATCCCCGTTGAAGGAGGGGGGCTTCAGCTTCCGGAACGGCCCAAAGAGCTCGGAGTGGCACTGCAGTGGGGATGCTGGTCCACCCCCAGGCAACGATGCCTCGTGCACAGAAGTATTGGAGGAAGGTGGGGGCTGCGGTGGCCCATCCCCTCCCCCGTGTCCAGCACTGCATCCGTCGAGTGGTCCCACAGAGGACTCCCCCTCCATAGCCCCAGGGTGAGGCGCTCGGGGCGGTGGGTGGAGCTCCTCTCGTACAATGTCTCGTATCAGCCGGGCGAGGTCCTGGGCCTGGACGCCCGGGAGTAGTGGCTGGTCCACCGGGGCGTCGGCAACGACACACCCACCTTGCCGACCTCGTCCTCGGCCGCGCGCGCGGCCAGTCTTGCCAGCCCCGTGACGAGGCATCTCCTACAAGGGGACGCAAAACAAACGAAATACGTCAGTACGGAACAGTACCTAACGAAAACGTTTAAGAGTTCGTGTCAAAAGATATGTTGTGGTGGCAACTCTAGTCATAGACATGTGAATTGTTTATTTTCCAGTCAGTTGATTCACTGCTCGGGACGACCTTGCTCTGATACCATCTTGTAACGACCCGATTCCCAAGTCCCTACGAGACACGAGAACCGGACCGACTCGACTAAACCCAAGACCTGGTCGTCCAAGGAGGAAGTAACCAAAAGAGCAGTAAAATAAACCACATTCAACATGAATATAACTAACAGTAGGAAAATACAGCAGTAAGTAAAGAAACCACTACAGTATGTACCACCACAACAGTAGAACAACATTCATAACATAATATGAACTGCAGGTAAAGAAAAGTACAGCGGAAACAAGAACTACTCACTACAGTGGAACTAAAAAGAGGTAAAAGAGAACAGTGGTAACTCTACTGGACCCTACTCGGTCCAGCGTCCTCTGCAACCGCTGACCCTGGCTGCTCAACACCTGGTCCTGAAAGGTAACGAGTGTAACATGTCAGCAAAACGCAGAGTAGAGTGGCTGCAAAACTAAAGAAACAGTAAAGTGTACAGTAGCTATTTTAAGTTTCTTTCTTCCTTTATTTACGTCTTTCTATTGTTTCACAATTTATCTATTTCTCAGATCCTTCAATTGATCTCGAATGTTCCTCGTGGGAACGATCTTGATTGCAGTCTTTTCCGAACAGTAGAAGTAGCACGTGGTACTCTCCTGGCCGGGAGAGTCTCCAGTGGTGATCCTACTCTCAATCAACCACCCCAAGGTCACTGACAGACGTAACGGTGACTACGGCACGCACGGTAAATGCACAGGTAGCTAACCCGGACTGGCACACGGTCAGTCGTTTTCGTTAACGAGTGCGCCCAAAGCACAGCACGGAACCAGTACAGGGCAGAGCCCTCTCGGTAACAGGGGCCCAACCCCTCCACAGTAACCAAACAGGGGCCTTGCCCCTCCACAGTCCGCGCACCCTCGCCTGACTACCCTGGTTTTCCCAGTGGGCCTAACAAGTCGGTGTAGGAGGCTAGCAGAACCCCAGGGCCCGTGGGGTAGCTAGTACCTCTCTACACTAGTAGCTTTCCTCGGTACTACGTACACGAGGGCCAGCAAGTCGGTACAAAGTGGTCAGTCCTAACCCCGAGTCCCTGGGGCGGCTAGCTCCGCTCTGCACTAAACAGGGGGACAGTCGCTCTCCTTGGTACTCCGTACTCAAGGGCGAGCTCACTTCCCCAATTCTATTCCATTCACCTTCCAGGAGTTCTACTCCTAATTCCCCGTAGGGTTCCAGCTCTTTTAACTCAACACAATCAGGTTTCACCGTTCCAGTTTCACGTTCATACAATCCATGTTCTCAATCACGTTTATTTATTCATAGCAGGCAGCTGTTAATTCAATTCACAGGCAGCTATTAATCCCTTTCCACATTTTCCAAGATTGCAGTATTCATACATTCCACTAGTTTTCCCGTCCTAGGATTCATGCCATATCCTAGGATCTATCATACAATTTAGTTTTCCAGCCCTAGGATTCATGCAACACCCTAGGATCTACCATTCAATCTATTTCTCAGTCCTAGGATTCATGCAATGTCCTAGGTTCTGTTTATGGTTTCATAATTTAACAGATTATACTTAAAGCCACTCTACCGGTTACAACAGGCGAACTGGGGGCGTGGTCGGGAATCCCGCGTGCCTCCGCAACCCCCGAGACTACAACGGAACGGGGTCCTATCACAAGGATCAAGCACACGGAGTTTCTCAAAACAGTATATAGCTACTGTAGGCAGGTAGAGGACGTAATTCCGAAAAGCACGCAACTCGAAACGCGAAAAACGGACTCCGAACGGGCCCTAAACGGGTCGAAAAACGACGAAACAGTGCAAAATCAGACGTCTGGAACTTATTCCAGACATCTTAAAAAGTGGATCAGGGGTTACCTTGCTCTACATGGTCTCTCAGACGTCCAGAAGCCTGTGGGGGAGTCTGGCCTAGTTCCCAGACGTCCGATGGTCACCCAGGACGTCTGGAAGTCGTTCCCGTCGTCTGGCACTGCCGCCAGACGTCTGATTCGCGTTGGATGCGAATCTCAGAACCTGCGCGTACCCATTTCCTCTCTCTCTTAGTACGGTCAGTCGAAGAAAACGAAGAAGCGAAAATAACTCACCTTTCAGATGTCTGGACAGTCTTCCAGACGTCGTGCCCGTCGTCTGGCTAGAAGCCAGGACGTCTGATTCTGGAAAAATTTCCTGAACCAAGGCGCAACTCGCCCTCCGCTCGCGACGCCCGGCCACGCCGCGTCTCGTCCGCCTGCTGCTCAAACTGCAGCAGTCCCCCCATCGTCGCTCCGCGCCCGCTGCGCCCCCCGCCGGCCGGCCCTAGCAGCCCCGACGAGCTCGCCCTCACGGTCGGGCGCCTCTTCCACCTCCTCCCACGCTCACCGCGGCTGTCACCGCCGCCGCTCACTCGCGCTCGCTCTCGCGCACTGGCTAGAAGGAGAAGAGGAAGGGGGCGGAGGTGACAGGAGTGAGGGAGAGGGCGTGGCCTTTTAAGGTCGCGCGAGGAGGAGAGAGAGAGCGGACAGGGTGGGTTTGCGGCCGCAGGAGAGAGGGAAAAAGAGAGGGAGAGAGAGCGTACGCAGGTCTGCGCGCTCAGGTGCGCAGAAGAAACACGCGTGCCAAAAATAATTGATTCCCAGACGTCTGGTAGTGGTTCCAGACGTCTGGTAAGACGTCTGGGACACCTCCCAGACGTCTTAAAAGACATCTGAAGCCGCGTTCGTAACATGCTAGTATTGCAGCAGAGCAACGAGACGGAGGAGGAGGAGCCGCCGGAGCTGGTGGGTTTCTGCCGGAGTGGGAAGAGAGGAATGGTAGGGGTTTTCTTCGTCAAGACCAAGCTAGCAGAGTCGACTGGCGACGCTGGTCCTTATAAAGGCAGTGGCGTAGGGGTGGGCGCAGGGAGGCGACGTGCCTCCCTCGTCGGAGAATGGCCGGGATTTTGACCCATACCTTCCGCGCGTTCGCACGGAAGGTGTGGGCGAAGACAGACGGCATGGCGGTGTCCCTGCGACAGCAGACGTCGCAGGGAACACCGGGTTCATCCTGCAAGATGCCTCCCTCACCCTACGCGGTGCCATGCTCCGCGCAAAGTCGCCGGAGCATGGTGCTGCGCAGAGACTTGCAAGAGGGACCTGTATGCAAAAAATGACGAAGAACCTAGGGGTCAAAATGCAAGGGTTTCGAAAGTTGAGGGTCAAAAAGTAATAGATGAGGACCAAATGGCAAAGTCGATCAAGAAGGTCTCTTCTTAGGCTCAAGTTTTTATGCATGACTAAATGGGACCTAAGGATTCTAATGGTGAATTTTATTTCTTGGTTATACCTTGTTTGACAGGCAAATTTACGTAAAAACCTAAATTAAATCATTAATTGGGCATGGTTCTCAATGTAAGTCAAAATGGGTTCCCAAGGCCAAATTGAAGGTTCCAAACCCTAGTGATTATTTTTATATGAATTTTAGAGGGTTTATTCGATTTTTACCCTGCCTCGAATCTCATGAATTGAAGTAGGTTTGTTTTAGGGTTACAGAATGTCATTTAATTCCTTGGAGTTGCTGTAGCCCTTGTTGGATCTGATCATCCCACTTTCCTTCTTATTAGGTTAATTTGACCTATGTTTGGACCCTGAGTTACCCTGTTTACATATTGTGTTGGTGAAATTGCATTTTTACCCGTTATGACTTATTTTCTTCTTAAACTCAGAATTCTCTGAGTCAAGCCTTTCTATGAGTTATGTAAGAGCTTCTTCTCGAATATCTTGGTTAGATTGTGCTAGTTAGGGTTCATGATGAGGTTCTCATCACTTATCGCCTTCGATACACAGGGGTCAGGTCCCTCACCCACGCATGCAGCGCGCCAGGCGCTCGTACCTGCCCTCGCTCGCGCACACACCCCGCAGGCCTAGGTACGCACCCGATTACCCGACCAAGCACTCCTCGCCCACCACCGCATGCCTGTGGTCCTGATCCTGGGCATGTTACCCGACCCGCATACCCGCGAATGCTTTGGGAGCGAACCTTTGAGAGAGAAATAAAGAGAGAGAGACGTTGGGCGGGTAGGGGTTTGGTTTTGCCTAACCGTGTAACGTGCAGGGAAGCAGGAGAAGAAGAAAGGAGGAGGAGCGGAGCAGAAGAGAAGAAGAGGAGCCGCAGCTGCTGAAGAAGGAAGAAGGACGAACTCAAGACACTTATCCGCACAGGGCAACAGCTAAAGAAAGAAGAAGAAGACAGGAAGGAGGAAGCTGCAGAGAAAAGGAAGAGAAGAAGTAGCCAAGAGCTACAACAGAAGAAGAAAGAAGAAGACTCACAAGAGGGAAAAGAGAAGGAAAGACAAAGCAGAAGCTGAAGAGGGAGAAGGCACAGTGCGAAAAGAAGAAGAGGAAGAAGGAAGCCGAACAAAGAAGAGAAGAAAAAGAAGAGAAGAAGCTGTGAGGCACTGTAGTAAAGGGGTAGATAAGGCATCTGATTTAAAGAATCAAACGTCCGAAAAAGGAAAGGCAGAGAAAGAAGAGAAGGAAGAGAGAAGAAGAAAGAAAGAAAAGAAAAAAAAGAGAAGGATTTTTGTTCACTCTCTCTCTCTCTTTAATTTTTGTAAAAGTAGTATATTAAATTGTGAATTTGTATGCTTCTAGAATCACAGTTTGCTCCCTGAGTTCGACCTCGGGATACTCTAAATTTCAAGTTATAAATTTTTATTTGTTTTCGCGTAGAGTTCATCTATATTACAATGAGATATCTGTTAAAACACGATCTAGCCGCTCGAACACGTATCCGTAAAGAAGATGTACCTTCGCGAATCCTACTTCTCAGTCGTTTGGAACCTCCTCCAGACGTCGGCTACGTTGTCTGGACGTCGGTCCAAACATCTGATTCTGGGAAAAACCCAGAACCAGAACCTGCTTCTGCCCTCTTGCGCCGTGCGTGGCCGCGTCGCGCCCTCTTGCCTGCTGCTCCAGTTGCAGCAGTGTCAGGGAGGACCTTCCCGACGCACTCCTCCGCCTTGCGCACGCGTCGACCAGCAGTGAGCTCACCGACGAGCTCCCACGTGAGCTCGCAAGCTTGCTCTCCTCTCTTCCTCACGTTGCTCCTCCTCTCACGCTGCTCCTTCTCTCCGCCGTTGTCGCCCGCTGCTCTCGCTGGAGGAAGGTGGAATGTGGCTGGAAGTGGGGGTGTTACGACCTAGTTCCCGAATCCCTACAAGACACGAGACCGAAAAGATTCGACTGATCCCAAGACCCAGTCATCTAACGAGAAAGCAACCAAAAAGCAGGAAAGTAAACCACATTCACTATGCTAAGTAACTAACAGTACAAAAGTACAGCAGTAAATAAGTAAAACTATTACAGTACACACCACCACAACACTAGAAAAGTAAACGGGTACAGGAACATAAAGTATGAAATGTCAGAGTACAAAGGTGCAAGAACTACTCACTACAACTGAAAACGGAGTACAACAGAAAGCTACAACTATTGGGCTCTACTGGGCCGAGCACCCTCTGCAGCCGTAGGCTCTGGCTGCTCAACACCTGGACTTGAAAAGGGTTATGAGTACACGAAATCAGCAAACGTTGAGTAGAATGGCAACCAACTAACTAAAACAGTAAAGGTGGACAGGTAGTTGTTGTTTTTCAATTTCTTTCTTTCTTTAACTAATTATTCTTTCTTTCACCGCTTGGTTTATTTATACGATCTCATTCTTGATCTCGAATGTTTCTTGTGGGAACGATCTTGATTGCAGTCTTTTCCAAAGAGTAGAAGGCGCACGTGGTGCTCTCTTGGCAGGGAGAGTCCCCCGTGGTGGTCCTACACCCAGTCAACCACCTCAAGGTCACAGACAGACGTAACGGTGCCTACGGCACGTGCGATAAGCGCACGGGTAGCTACCCCGCACTGGCACGCGGTTAGTCGTTTCCATTAGCGGGTGTGCCCAAAGCACAGAACGAAACCAGTATAGGGCATAACCATCTCAATAACAGGGGTCTAGCTCCTAAGAACCAAACAGGGGTCTCGCCCCTCCACAGTCCGCGCACCCTCGCCTGACCACCCTGGTTTACCCAGTGGGCCTAACAAGTCAGTGTAGGGCGGCTAGCTGAACCCTAGGCCCCGTGGGGTGGCTAACCCTCCCTACACTAGTATCTCTCCCCGATACAGTGTACACGTGGGCCAAGAGGTCGATGTAAGGTGCAAAGCCCACCCCGGGTCTCAACCCGAAGGCGGTAAGCACCCCTCTACACTAAGAGGTAACTTGCGCTCCCCTTGGTACTACATACTCAAGGGCTAGCACACTTCCTAACGCATTCTAGATCCATTCCATTTCCAGGGGCTCTACCCCTATCCCCCCCGGTATGGTTCATGCTCATATACCTCGTGTCATTCCATACCAGCTTTCATCATCTCTATTTCCATTCTTAGGCTATATACAGGCAACATGCATTTCCATCGTTCACATTTCCGTATGCGGGTTATACACAGGTAACTCATATTCTCATCATTCATATTACCATTCTCAATTATATACATGCAGCTCATGTTATATCATTTAATGTGTATGACAGGAATTTACATGTAACCATTAACTAGCACAAGTACTACATATTTCGTAGGCAACTGTTATTCATTTACAGGCAATTGTTATCATTCTATCTACTCATTTAAGACTGCAATCCATTCATTCAATATAACATTCCAGTATATCTAGTCCTAAGATTCATGCCATGCCCTAGGATCTAATCATTCATTCCACACATGCATTCAGATTTGTATTTAAACTAGGGTAAGCCACTTTACCAGTAAACCCAGGAGTAATGGGGCTTGAACGGCAGGCACGCATGCCACAGCAAGCCCCGAACCCGCAACGGAAACAAATCCTATCACAAGGATCAATGACAAAAGAATACTCAGAAAAGTATGGAAAGTATTCCAACAAGTAGGGGAAATCATACGGGAAACAACGGTATCTTAGTTGCGGAAATCAGACCTCAAACGGACTCGAAAAGGTTCAAAAACAGTGTTCCTGACTCAAATCAAACGTCTGGAATACCTTCCAGACGTCTTAAAAGAGTGCAGAGCCATACCTCAGTTCTGCGCTACCTCTCAGACGTCTAAGAACTCCGCTGGGCTGTCTGGACCTAGTTCCAGATGTCCAACCACCTCTTCGGACGTCTGGAAACGCTTCCCGACGTCTGGTGCCTCGCCCAAACGTCTGAACTGCGTGGGATGGCGTGTCCCGCACCTTCCCGAAGCAACCTCTGCGCAAATCAAGCGAAATCTTCTCAATAAGGCACGAAATAGTGCCTCGGTGGAACGGCCTGCATGGCCGTATCCGCAAAGGAGACGTACGTTCGTAAAGCTTACCTCTAAATCGTCTGGAACCTCCTCCAGATGTCCTCACCGTCGTCTGGACGTCGCTCCAGACGTCAGTTTCTGGGAAAAACCCAAAACCAGGACCTGCCTTCGCCTTCTCGCGTCGCGCGTGGCCTTGCCGCGCCCACGCCCTTGTTGCTTCGGCTGCAGCAGTGTCGGGGAGGACCTCCCCGACTCACTCCTCCGACTTACGCACGCGCCGACCAGCCGTGAGCTCACCGGCGTGCTCCCACGCGATCTCGCAAGCCTTCTCTCCTCTCCTTCTCATGTTGCTCCTCTCCTCTCACGCCGCTCTTCTTTGCCGTTCGCCACTCGACTGCCCTCACTGGAGGGTAGAGGAAGGGAGTGGCTGGAAGTGGGGGTGGTGTGAGGGAGAGGAAGGGGGTTTATATAAGGCATGGGGTTAGGGTTTTCGTTGGTGATAGGAGAGTGAAAGAGAAGAAAACGAGGAACGCATACTGTCTGCGTGCAGCGCACGCGCAGACGCGAGCTTGTACACGAAAAATTTCGATTTCCAAACGTCTGGGAAGGTGTTCAGATGTCTGACCAGACGTCTGACCCACAGTCCAGAGGTCTTAAAAGGCTCAAACAGCACGGGTCTTAACGGGGGCTGGTTTGAGGGAGACGAAGGGGCTTATATAAGAGTGTGGGTTAGGTTTTCGTCGGCGGAAGGAGAGAAAAGAAGAAGAAAACGAGAGAAGTGTACTGTCTGCGCGCAGCACACGCGCAGACGCGAGCTCGTACACGAAATTTTCGACTTCTAGATGTCTGGGAAGGTGTCCAGACGTCTGACTAGACGTCTGGCCCAAATTTCAAACGTCTTAAAAGGCTCAAACAGCGTGGGTCTTAGCAAGTTAGAAGGCAGACCGAGGCAATTTTAGACGTCCGGGAGTACCTCCAGATGTCCGACGGAACCCTTGGACGTCGGCATTGAGTTTCAGACATCTGATAGAGGAACACCGAGAGAGGTATCCCTGAAAACTGTTTTAAGATGTCTGGTACCTTTTCCAGACGTCTGATTTCTGTCTGACCGCGTGTTTTTGGGCCATGCAAGGCCCTAATGTTATCGATTTTCCGCAAACAAAACACCTCTGTTCTCCATACGAGCTTCTCTATGTAATGATACCTTGTCTGTATCGTTCTGAAATTTTTTGGCCTATCGATCCATGTTTTAGGTCTCTAGTTCGTCGGGTGTACGGGACCAGCGGGGATGTCGGGAGTTACCATACGTGCCCCCATTCCACCCGGTTACCCTGGGAGAGTAGTTCTAACTACAAATTCTCAGTTTTAATAAAGTGCATGCAACTAGTTAAACCTAGGATGTAAGATGAACCCGAGGAAGAAATGAAAACATATACTCTAGAATACATCTACTCAATTGAACGTTAGGTTGTGGCATGAACACTAGGGCTAGAAAAGAATGTATGTGGATGATTGAGGAAATCATGAGTTGCTAAATGGAATGGATCACATCATGAACAAACTGGCACCTGCCTGTATACTTGAAATCGAACAAAGAGAAATTCACGTACGAACCCTACGGGGAATGTGGAATGAAACAGAAATACCGTAACATAGAGAACGGGATGGTTTTGGAAATTGCCGCCCATGGGCAGCTGTTAGGGGAAGTGAGCTGACCCTCGTGTACATGGTACTGAAGAGAGCAACTATGCCTTGTAGTATACAGAGGAGCTTGCCGCCCTTGGGTTGAGACCCGAGGTGGGTTTGGCCACTCTACGTCGACTCTTGCTGGCCCTCGTGTACGTGGTACCGAGGTGAGCTACTTAGTGTAGGGGGGAGCTAGCCGCTCCACGAGGCCTGGGACTAGGTATGGCTACCCTATACCAACTCTTGTTAGCCAGTTGGGCAAACAGGGGTAGTTGGACGAGGGTATGCGGACTGAGGAGGGGCAAGGCCCCTGTTCTGTTATGAGAGGGCAAGACCCTATACTGCTCCGCACTATACGTTGAGGCATACCCACTAGCGAAAACGACTGACCACTGCCAGTGCGGGGTAGCTTCCTGAGCACTTATCACGTGTGCCGTAGTCACCACGACGTCATGACTGTGACCTCGAGGTGTTAAATCGGGTGTAGGACTACTGTGGAGGGACTCTCCCGACCAGAAGACTGCCACGTGTGCATCCTACATCACAGGAAGCTGCAAGCAAAATCGTTCCTTTAGTGTTAAGACCCGAGGCACCAAGACCACTTTAAGACGTCTGGGAGTTGGCCCAGACGTTTGATCAGCCGTCTGGACTCCTTCCCAAACGTCTGGAAATTAATTTTGCGTGCGTACGAGAGCGAATCTGCGTGCATGCGCGCGCAGACTGATTCCCAGCCGCCCTCTTCTCTTTCTTTCTTCCCCCTCCGACTTGCAGAGCCCCCCTCGAGACTACATATACCCCTCCTCTCCCTCACGCCACCCCACTTCCTTCCACCCATCTTTTCCTTCTCCCTACCAGCGAGAGCGCGAGTGAGCGAGAGCGGCAGAGCAGCTGCTGCGAGCGTGTGGGGAGAGAAGCTGCTGTTAGAGGAAGAAGAAGCTCGACCACGAGGGTGCGATCTTGCCGGGGCAGCTAGAGTCGGCTGGCGGGGGAGCTGCGGGCGTGGGGTGTCGCGGAGGGGCTGCTGCAGCCCGGGCAGCAGGCAGACACGGCGCGGCGCGGCCGTGTGTCGTGGGCGAAGAGCGAACCGGGTCCTGATTCTGGGAAAATTTCCCAGAATCAGATGTCTGGACCTACGTCCAGACGATGCTGAAGACGTCTGGAGGACGGTCCAGACGTCTGACAGGCATAAAAATTTCCTACCTTCTCCTTTTTACGCGTGTACGGCCATGCAGCCGTCCGCCGCGTTCTTCTGCGCCTTTTCGTGATGAGAGAGGATGCGTGTGTGCGCAGGTGTTGTTCGGGAGGGCGCGAGGGCTCGCCTTTCCATACGAATCAGATGTCTGGCCATAGTACCAGACGACGGATAAGACCTCCAGACGTCCGGGGTGACAATTGGACGTCTGGAAACTAAGGCCAGACGATCCAGCGAGTTTCTGGACATCTGAAGGACTGCGCAGAACAAGGTATGGAATGATCGACGTTTTAAGATGCCTGGAAGAAGTTCCAGACGTCTGATTTTGGACAGACTCGTCGTTTTTGGCCCGTTTAGGGTCCGTTCGGAGTACGTTTTCCACGTTTCAAGTTGGGTTCGTTCCAGAATTATTTCCTCTACCTGTTTACAGTAATTGTATACTGTTCTGAGAAACTCCTTGTGTTGATCCTTGTGATAGGACCTCGTTCCATTGCGACTCTGGGAGTTGCGGAGGCGCGCGGGATTACCGACCATGCCCCCAGTACTCCCGATTTCGCGGGTAGAGTGGCCCTTTAATTTATTTAACAATATTTGTACGATTACGAAACAATTAATAGATCCTAGGGAATTGCATGAATCCTACGACTGGAAAACTAGATTGAATGATAGATCGTAGGGTATTGCATGAATCCTAGGACTGGAAAACTAGATTGAATGATAGATCCTAGGGTACGGCATGAATCCTAAGACTGGAAAACTAGTTGAATATATAAACATCGCATTCTTGGAAAAATGGAAAGGAAATGATAACTGCCTGTAAATTGGTTAACAGCTGCCTATTATAAATGGATAATTATGGATGAGAACATGAATTGTATGGACATAAAGGTAGAACGGTAAAAACTTGAATTGACTGAGTTAAAAGAGCTTGAACCCTATGGGAAATTTGGAGTAGAACTCCTGGAAAGTGAATGGAATAGATTGGGGAAGTGAGCTGGCCCTTGAATACGGAGTACCAAGGAGAGCGACTGTCCCCCTGTTTAGTGCAGAGCGGAGCTAGCCGCCTGAGGGACCCGGGGTTAGGACTGGCCACTTTGTACTGACTTTTGGCCATCGTGTACACAGTACCGAGGAGAGCTACTAGTGTAGGTTGAGCACTAGCTACCCCACGGGCCCCGCGGTTCTGCTAGCTGTCCTACACTGACTTGTTAGGCCCACTGGGCAAACCAGGGTAGTCAAGCGAGGGTGCGCGGGCTGTGGAGGGGCTAGACCCCTGTTCGGTTACCGTGGAGGGGCTAGACCCCTGTTACTGTCGGCCCGATTCTCGTGTCTCGTAGGGATTCGGGAATCGAGTCGTTACAAGATGGTATCAGAGCAAGGTCGTCCCGAGAAGTGAATCAACTAGCTGGAAAATAACCAATTCACGAGTCTGTAACTAGAGTAGCCACCACAACGTTCTTTTGACATGAGCTCTTAGACTTCTTCGTTAGATATCGTTCCATATTAATGTGTTTCCGTTCTGTTTCGCGTCTCCTTGCAGGAGATGCCTCGATGAGGACCCGACTGTGGTGGAGGACTGGTTCGAGCAGATCGAGAAGGTTTTCGACACCCTTCGCCCCCTGATGGAGTGCCGCGTGGCCTTTGCCACGTACCAGCTGGAGAGTGTGGCACACAGGTGGTGGAGGGCGGTCAGGGGATAGGAGAGGGACGAACCAACCTGGGACTGGTTCGTCACCCTTTTCCGCGAGCAGTACTTTCCCCAGACGTGGCAGGAGCAGAGGAGGCGGGAGTTCCACACTCTGCTAGGGGATGATGACCATGAGCGCGTACCGCACGCGTTTTCTGGAGCTGTCCCGCTTCGCAGCGATGGCAGTAGCCATTGAGGAGGAGCGCCTTTGAAGGATCACCGAGGGGCTCCGGCCTGCAATTCGGGGGTATGTCAAACCTCTGAAGTTGCCTACGTTCACGAGGGTGGTGGAGGCAGCTATGACCTACGAGGAGACCAACCCGTCCACGCGAGATACTGACAGCGGGCGGAAGAGGCCCTACCAGCCAGACTTTTCACAGGGCCGGCGAGAGAGGAGACACGTGGCATCCGCTGGAGAGCCGTCACATTTTGCAAGGCCATCAGTGGCCTTTGGGGCCCTCGACAGGTGCCAGTTGCTAGCACCGGACCCTCGCCCAGCCGACAGCAGGGACCCACTGAGGGCGGGAGTCGGGTTCCCCTCTGCTACCAGTGTGGCCAGCCGGGCCACATTAGGAGGGACTGCCCGTCTAGGGTAGGAGGTCAGCAGACGCTTCCCGCGCCGAGCACTGGAGGGCGAGCAAGAAGCCGCGGTTTCCAGGCACGAGGAGGAGGACAGCAGTCACGAGGAGGGTACCGGCCAGCAGCTACGCATCAGACGCAGAGTGTAGCTGCTTCGTCCGCACCTAGGGCTGAGGGGCATATCAACTCCCTGACACACAGGGATGCCAGAGCTTCGGGATCAGTGGTGGCAGGTATGGTTTCAGTTTCCAGCAGACTCGTTTACACCCTTTTCGATTCTGGCACTACGCACTCGTTTGTCGCAGCCAGTTTCGCAGTTAGTTTAGGGCAGGATTATATGCTGTTAGAGGATAAGTTTGTGATCAGAGGTCTGAGTGGTCAGCTGTTTGTAGCTGAGAAGGTATACACAGGTTGCGAGGTCAGTATTGGGGGACATAGCCTTCCCGCTGACCTGATTATGATACAGGTGGAGGACTTTGGCGTTATTCTGGGGATGGATTGGCTGTCCGCTTACCACGCTTTGGTGGACTGTTTTGAGAGGAAGATCGTCTTCTCCATACCGGAGTTGCCTTCTTTCGAGTTCCAAGGTCAGCCAGTGGACGGAGGCTTCAGGTGTATTTCTGCACTTCGGGCGGCGAGACTTTTGAGCTAGGGGTGTGAGGGCATCCTAGCTTGTGTGGTGGCAGAGCCCAGCCCTGTGGCAGACTTCCAGAGTATCTCGGTGGTTAGAGAGTACCTCGACGTGTTCCCAGACGAGTTGCCAGGACTACCGCCCGAGCGTGAGATCGAGTTTGAGTTCTCACTAGTACCAGGGACCAGCCCCATCTCCATCGCACCATACAGGATGACATCGCTTGAGCTGCGAGAGCTCAAGTCTCAGTTGCAGGATCTTTTGGAGAAGGGCTTTGTGTGGCCCAGTGCGTCTCCCTGGGGAGCCCCGGTACTGTTTGTGAAGAAGAAGGATGGTACCTTACGCCTTTGTGTGGACTACCGACAACTGAATAGGGTCACCATCAAGAACAGATATACGCTGTCGAGGATCGATGATTTGTTTGACCAGCTGCAAGGTGCCACGGTATTCTCCAAGATCGACTTGAGGTCTGGATACCACCAGTTGAGGATCAGGGAGGCAGACGTCTCCAAGACAGCTTTCCGCACCCGGTACGGACACTACGAGTTTCTGGTCATGCCGTTTAGGCTGACCAATGCCCCCGCTGCCTTCATGGACCTGATGAACCGGGTGTTTAGACCGTACTTGGACCAGTTCGTGGTGGTATTCATTGATGATGTGCTCATCTATTCTCGAGATCAGACGCAGCACGGACTGCACTTGCGGATGGTTCTGGACACACTGAGACGACATAGGCTGTACGCCAAATACAGCAAGTGCGAGTTCTGGTTGAGGGAGGTGACATTCTTGGGTCATGTGATCTCTGGAGATGGCTTGGCGGTGGACCCAGCCAAGGTCGAGGCAGTGCTCAGGTGGGAGAGACCGCATACGGTTACTGAGATCCACAGTTTCTTGGGACTGGCAGGCTACTACAGACGGTTTGTCAGGAGCTTTTCACAGATTGCACATCCTATGACACAGTTGACCCGGAAGGACGTGCCCTTCACTTAGACAGACGCTTGTGAGGCGTATTTTCAGGAGTTGAAGGAGAGACTGACTTCGGCTCTAGTGCTCACCATCCCTGACTGTAGTGGCAGGTTCGTTGTGTACATGGACGCCTCCTTGCAGGGGTTAGGGGGTGTGCTCATGCAGAGGGGTCACGTTGTCGCTTACGCTTCGCAGCAACTGAAGCCCCATGAGCATAGCTACCCTACCCACGACCTGAAGCTGGCAGCTGTGGTCTTCGCGCTGAAGACCTGGAGGCACTACTTGTACGGTGAGGCTTTTGAGATTTTCACAGATCACAAGAGCCCCAGATACCTTTTTGATCAGAAGGAGCTCAACATGAGACAGAGACGTTGGTTGGAGCTCCTGAAGGACTACGACTGCAGCATTTCCTTCCACCCGGGAAAGGCCAACGTGGTGGCTGACGCCTTGAGCCAGAAGGTGCCCGCACACTTGGCCAGTTTACAGGTGTAGAGTTGGAGCCTTTTGGAGGAGATGGGTAGTTGGCGACCCCTAGAGTTACGGGGCCACTGTGGAGCTGTAACTGTGACACGACAGATGAGGCCAGAGCTGATAGATCGCATCATCACAGGACAGATGGCAGACCCGTACTTGCAGTCTTTGCACGACAGAGTACTGTCAGGAGACCCGAGGGACTTCTCTTTCACAGACCAGGTGCTGTGCCTGTGGGGATGTCTGTGCGTTCCTAGAGACGAGGAGCTATTGAGAGAGCTCCTGACTGAGGCACACGGTTCCAGATTCACCACACATCCCGGAAACACAAAGATGTACCATGACTTGAGACGCGAGTTTTGGTGGAGGGGGATGAAGATGGATGTGGGTGAATTCGTGCAGCAGTGTTTAGTGTGCCAGCAGGTGAAAGCCGAGCATCAGAGGCCTGCAGGGCCGCTACAGCCACTTCCAGTGCCAGAGTGGAAGTGGGAGAGCATCACCATGGACTTGGTGGTGGGCTTACCTGTTACCCAGCGAGGACACGATGTAGTCTAGGTAATTGTTGATAGATTGACAAAAACGACGCGTTTCTTACCGATCTGAGTCACCTTGGGACTAGCATAGTTGGCAAAGAGGTATATCCGCGACGTGGTACGTCTACACGGAGTTCCGCGGGAGATCATATCCGACCGGGATACCTACTTTACGTCCCAATTTTGGCTGACTTTCAGCAGGCCCTAGGGACACGGTTGAGGTTCAGTACAGCTTACCACCCCTAGACAGACGGACAGTCTGAGCACACGATACAGACACTTGAGGACCTTTTGCGCGCTTGTGTACTGGACTGGAGGGGCTGTTGGGAGGAGCACTTGCCCCTTGCGGAGTTTGCATATAATAACAGTTATCACTCGAGCATCGGCATGGCTCCCTACGAGGCTCTGTACGGACGGAGATGTACGACACCCTTGAGTTGGGTTGAGGTGGGGACCACGTGGGAGGTTGGCCCCAGGCTGATCCGGCAGAGTCAGGAGGTAGTTGAGCAGATTCACAGGCGACTCCGCACTGTCAGAAGCAGGTAGAAGAGCTACGCGGATCGAAAACGTAGAGAGGTCCAGTTCGAGATTGGAGACCACGTCTTCCTTCGTGTTTCGCCCATGAAGGGCCTGCAGCGGTTTAGGGTGAGAGGGAAGCTCACGCCAAGGTTTATGGGGCCCTTTGAGGTCCTGGAGAGGGTTGGACCCATTTCTTACCGGCTTGCCCTCCCTCCTCAGCTTTTTGGTGTGCACGATGTGTTCCACGTGTCCAACCTTAGGAAGTATGTCGTCGATCCTAGTCACGTCCTGAGCCACGAGAGCATCGAGGTGAGCGACGACCTGACCTACCCTGAGCGGCTAGTGCAGATTCTTGACAGAGCCATCCGCAGTCTGAGACGGAAGCAAGTACCCCTAGTGAAGGTTTTGTGGAGGAGCCAGCGGTACGAGGAGGCTACCTGGGAGCCTGAGGCGGTATTGCAGGAGCGGTACCCGGAGCTTTTCGCGAGTAGGTCTTTTCGGACCGGCTTCGGTCCTCCTTGAGTTTGTTATATATATATTCTGCTCTTTCCCGCACCTTAGTTAGCGCCAGTTTCAAGGACGAAACTTCCTTTGAGTTTGTTATGTTGTTAAGACCCAAGGCACCAAGACCACTTTAAGATGTCTGGGAGTTGGCCCAGACATCTGATCAGACGTCTGGACGCCTTCCCAGATGTCTGGAAATTAATTTTGCGTGCGTACGAGAGCGAATCTGCGCGCATGCGAGTGCAGACTAATTCCCAGCCGCCCTCTTCTCTTTCTTTCTTCCCCTGCCGACTTGCAGAGCCCCCCTCGTGCCTACATATACCCCTCCTCTCCCTCACGCCACCCCACTTCCTTCCACCCGTCTTCTCCTTCTCCTTGCCAGCGAGAGCGGCAGAGCGGCTGCTGCGAGCGTGTGGGGAGAGAAGCTGCTGTTAGAGGAAGAAGCTCGACCGCGAGGGTGTGAGCTTGCCGGGGCAGCTAGAGCCGGCCGGCGGGGGAGCTGCGGGCGTGGGGTGTCGCGGAGGGGCTGCTGCAGCCCGGGCAGCAGGTAGACATCTGGACCTACGTCCAGACGACGCCGAAGACGTTTGGAGGACGGTCCAAACGTCTGACAGGTACAATAATTTCCTACCTTCTCCTTTTTACGCGTGTACGGCCATGCAACCGTCCGCCGCGTTCTTCTGCGCCTTTTCGTGATGAGAGCGGATGCGTGTGTGCGCAAGTGTTGTTCGGGAGGGCGCGAGGGCTCGCCTTTCCACACAAATCATACGTTCGGCCACAGTACTAGACGACGGATAGGACTTCCAGACGTCCGGGGTGACAATTGGACGTTTGGAAACTAAGGCCAGACGATCCAGCGAGTTTCTGGACGTCTGGAGGACTGCGCAGAATAAGGTATGGCATGATCGATGTTTTAAGACGTCTGGAGGAAGTTCCAGACGTCTGATTTTGGACAGACTCGTCATTTTTGGCCCGTTTAGGGTCCGTTCAGAGTCTGTTTTCCGCGTTTCAAGTTTCGTTCGTTCTAGAATTATTTCCTCTACCTGTTTACAGTAATATTATACTGTTTTGAGAAACTCCTTGTGTTGATCCTTGTGATAGGACCTCGTTCCGTTGTGGCTCTGGGGGTTGCGGAGGCGCGCGGGATTGCCGACCATGCCCCCAGTACTCCCGATTTCGCGAGTAGAGTGGCCCTTTAATTTATTTAAACATATTTGTACAATTACGAAACAATTAATAGATCCTAGGGAATTGCATGAATCCTAGGATTGGAAAACTAGATTGAATGATAGATCCTAGGGTATTGCATGAATCTTAAGACTACAAAACTAGATTGAATGATAGATCCTAGGGTACGGCATGAATCCTAGGACTGGAAAACTAGTTGAATATATAAACATTGCAGTCTTGGAAAAATGGAAAGGAAATGATAACTGCCTGTAAATTGGTTAACAGCTACCTGTTATAAATGGATAATTATGGATGAGAACATGAATTGTATGGACATAAAGCTGGAACGGTAAAAACCTGAATTGACTGAGTTAAAAGAGCTTGAACCCTACGGGAAATTAGGAGTAGAACTCCTGGAATGTGAATGGAATAGATTGGGAAAGTGAGCTGGCCCTTGAGTACGGAGTACCAAGGAGAGCGACTGCCCCCTGTTTAGTGCAGAGCGGAGCTAGCCGCCCCAGGGACCCGGGGTTAGGATTGGCCACTTTTTACCGACTTTTGGCTCTCGTGTACACAGTACCGAGGAGAGCTACTAGTGTAGGGAGAGCACTAGCTACCCCACGGGCCCCAGGGTTCTGCTAGCTGTCCTACACCAACTTGTTAGGCCCACTGAGCAAACCAGGGTAGCCAAGCGAGGGTGCGCGGGCTGTGGAGGGGCTAGACCCCTGTTTGGTTACTGTAGAGGGGCTGGACCCCTGTTACTGAGAGGGCTCTGCCCTATACTGGTTCCGTGTTGTGCTTTGAGCGCATTCGTTAACGGAAACGATTGACCGCGTGCCAGTGCGGGGTAGCTACCCGTGTGTTTATTGCGCGTGCCATAGTCACCGTTACGTCTGATAGCGACCTTGGGGTGGTTTACTGAGGGTAGGACCACCACGGGGGACTCTCTCGGCCAGGAGAGCACCACGTGTTACTTCTACTTTTCGGAAAAGACTGCAATCAAGATCGTTCCCACGAGGAACATTTCAAGATCAAGAGAAGGATCTGAGAAACAAATCAACAGTGAATAAATGAAAGGATGTAAATAAAGAAAGTAAAAATATAATAGCTACTGTCCACTCCACTGTTTCTTCTAGCTTTTAGTTGCCACTCTACTCAGTGTTTCGCTGACATGTCACCCTTGTTACCCTTTCAGGACCAGGTGTTGAGCAGCCAAAGTCAGCGGCTGCGGAGGGCGCTGGGCCTAGTAGGGTCCAATAGTGTTACCTTTAGTATCTACTGTACTTTTCTTTCGGCTGTAGTGAGTAGTTTTCTGTACTCCTTGTACTCTCTTTAATGTAAGCTTCATGTTATGTACATGTTTATTTCTTTACTGTTGTGGTGGTGTATACTGTAGTATTTCTTTTCTCTACTGCTGTATTTTGTTACTGCTTGTTATATACATGTTGAATATGGTTTATTTTACTGCTCTTTTGGTTACTTTCTCGTTGGATGACTAGGTCTTGAGATTAGTTGAGTCGGCCCGATTCTCGTGTCTCATAGGGATTCGGGAATTGGGTCGTTACATTTAGGGAATAAGAAGATTTAAGGAATGAGATGAGTCCTGATTAGAGATCTCTACACAAAGAAAATCGTTATAGGACAAATTTGATCGGAAAGTAATATGTTAAATTACCGAATAAATGTATTTTTATGTTTAGTCACTATTCTACTCAGTGTTAGTTGACTCCAGTTATATGAATTTTATACAGGTCAGGGATTTGAGCAGCCCGAGCTACCGGCTGCTGAGGACGTTGGGCCTAGTCAAGCCCAGCTGTAGTTTCTACTGTTTGTAGTATCTATGGCCTTGTTTTCCGTTATATGTATTCACTTTCGTTGTGATGGCTGTATTATGTTCTTGATAACATGTAATAGTGTAGTTTTACTATTCTAATTCCCCTTCTGTTGCAAATTTCTCCTGCTTAGCTACTGTACTTGTGTGATTGTGGTTTGTTGAATGTTATTTGGTTATTTCTTGTTGGACGGCTGGGCTTGGGATTAGTTGAAGCGAGCCGGTCTCGGGTCCTGTAGGGATCTAGGATCGGGTCGTGACAGGACATTTGGCACAACCATCAAATGTCTTCTAAGTCGTCTGGCACTAGGTCTGGACGTCTGATTTCATCAGACAGAACCTATTAAGTCCAGTCTAAGTTATTGAACGTCTGAGTCAACAGTCAGACGTCTTAAAAGTCATTATCGGACATCTGATATTCAGTTTAGACGTCTAAAAGGGTTGTCTGAAACCTAACTTGATTTTCTAAGTTCTCTAAGAAAAACCTAAGTATCATAGGATTGTGCAAGTGTTCCTAAGACTACTTTGAGGATACTTTGAGGCTCTTTAATATAAGATCTAAGAAAGAAATAAATAGCAAAAACACAGTACAATGAAACAAGAAAGGAAATCTATCATATTCTTCATCTCCTTTCTTCTTCATGCTTTTGCTCCTGACGAAGCTCCTTCTCTTCTGTCAAGCTCTTCTAATCCGCCATGAATGCGAGCTCGAACTTCATCTAAATACGTCTCCATTTGCATATATCCTGAAATCTAAGACTTCAAATGTAAATGCTAAATAATATGTGATTTATTATCATCAAAATAAATGATCGTAGTGCTCTAACATCAACAATTTCAACTCTATAGCTCATGTATCTAGTGTCGCCTCTTGCATCTTGACTTCATATTGTTGAATAGAATTCAATGTTCATGCAAACTTCAAGGCAATTACTTGCGAACTTTGTGGTGTCAAGGATCTTGGATACTAATGTGCACGACCATCATCCGTTACTTGACCGTTGCCCACCTTCCTTTCTTATATGATCGTGGCTATCCATTTCGCGGTTTCAAAACCAAGATGGAAGAAATCCATAAAAGGAAAAGTTTAACTAGGTTGACGATGGCATTCTCATTTATCTTATGTGTTTATGCAGTACTAATGTTCCCATCACGAGTATGCTCAATATGGGTCAACCACTTCAATCGCAATGGGACGGACTATCTACATGGCCTAACTCATTCGTATATGTAGTTTTCATTACAGCTCAATTGATTAGGTCCTTAGATCTCACCTTAATTGGGGTAGAATGTATTGAATGAGCTATGAAATGGACTACAGGTGGGATGTAACTCAAGCCCAATCAATCCAAGGTTTATTCTTATCTAAATCAAGGAACATTTAACAATTAATTGATGCTATGGGATTTTTCCCTCACCATGTAGCACCTAGAAAGCTTCAGTTAGGTGGATTGATTCCTTCCCTCCTAATCCATGATAGGTTTTGCCAAACCAATAGAAGAAAAGGAGGTTGACTCCTAAAATCTAGAAATCCAAAGCCAAACCAAGAGCCCCAATATCCTTCACTGCCTCCTCTTTCTCACTTCTTCCATAACTCTCCTCAACCCTACTGCCCCTCCTCCTTTCCTGTGCACTTTTGCCCTCCTACCTATTTCTCTTTCCCTTCGATGCCCTTCCTCCCCTACCCTCTATTCATTGTCCTTCCCTCCACTCTTCAACTATGTGGCCATTAACCAAAGACATACATGGATGATATGTAGAGAACAAACATCAATAAGAAGGCCAAAGGGAGACTTGGAGTTCATGGTATTCATCATCATGTTATTTCCACTCTATGTAACATTTTGTTCAATATCATGAACCACATAAAACTTAGACTCGTTAGATTGAAACACGTTTTAAAACTTATGTAGGATGCTATGTAGGTCATCTAAGAAATAATAAACACAAGTATGCAACTATATGCCTTTATGTGCATCTATAAATTGATATATTCAATTATGTCTCTAACTATAACAATATGCATTATTTTATTGTCGTATATCAGTTTGCAATATTATAGAAAAATCACATAGACATACCTAATATTCTTCTTGTAACTCATATGACAAGTTACCTTATCTAAAGAGTAGTCATACAATTGAAAATTACGAACAAAATAAACTTTTCATTGTATAACAATTATATGTTTACGCACACAATTATGTCTCTAACTATGACAATATTCATTTATATATATTAACAAGTGTACACAATAGCATGCTCTTTTCTAATATCACTAAGAATGCATTTGGATACTCAAATGGTAATAAAAATCCGATAAGTAACCTAGTGAAAGAATATATCACAAAATCATGCTTATTCTAACTCAAAAAAGGGGTGAATTATCTAAGAAAAAGCTTTAATAACGTGCAAAACCATAAATAACCCAATATTTGCATATTCAACTTTACGAGTACAGATAAAATTATATGCCTATGTCTACAATTATATGTTCATGACCACAATAATATTCTCATGTATATAATGATATGACTTAATTTATAATGGCATACTATTACATATTTTAGCTTATCATCATGGTCAAAGATATAACTCTCGTTCCATATAACTACAAATCTACTCATATAATCATTATCACCCCCTAACCAACTCACCCTACTAGAAAAAAAAAATTTTTAGATGTTTATCTTCCCAAACATCAAAATAGATATAACATTACATTTCCTTTCAAAATATTTGATTTGAACCTATGGTGATATACTCTTTAGAGACAAATCTCTGGAAAGAATATATTATGATAGATTTTTTTAGTGTTAATTTTAATTAAATGTTTAGATAATATTACACTTATCAAAATGTTTAGGAAATAAATGTTTAGAAAGATTTTTTTTTCTTGTAGTGCTATTTTACAAATGAATTTAACTTCCTATACTAAATCCAATTAACTATACATTTAATGCTGGTTGTCTAAGCCAAAAATTGAAGAATATGAAAGAAAACTTGTAAAAAAATGCCATATCTAAATTATTCACTGGTTTATTTAATCTTAGTACAACATGCTCTCGTCCCTAGCAAATTCCCTTTGCGAAGGACATGAGCAAGGCTATCTAGAAATATATTTTACAAAGAAAAAAGTATTCTAGAGGGTTTAACTTATCATCTTTTACCTTATTTTGACATCATTATTACTTATTTTATAGGCCTTTCCTTATAACCATCCAAGTATTTCCTTTGATTCTTTTCCATAGTACCCTCCTCAATTTATCTAGTAGTCTCGTAATTGACTAACTAGCTTTCCAACTAATGAACTAGATTTATCAAATTTTCTTCTAATTCAATCACTTGTAATTATTTACCACTTTCTTGCTTCATCCACCTTTATAAGGTCATTCCGGTAACCTTAACCTTTTCAAATCTAGATCGAGAAATCATTTATTACTAGATATGGTAATTTTTTTATTAGCTGCTAGAACTTATCAATATAACCTTAACTTCAATTCTATGCCCTCTAGTACAATCCAATTTGTTTGGCTCCTAAGATCTTGATTTCTCATGTTAACTCCACGCAAAGACTTTCCCTTAATGTCAACAACCAAAAGATTCAACTAGCTTCTTATTGGTCCAAGACATAGTCTCATAAGTAGGGCAACATTCCATCCTAACTCGTGTTCTTAGATGTTTCATCCATTGGATCCCTAGCTTACACCATATCTTTTTTATTTGTAGACATCAAATCCTTGAAATCATTTATGATATGTCCAAATAAGATCAGAGACAAGCCTTACCGTTGGCCTACAACCCCTTTGTGCCAGAAGAATGAGAAAATTCTATTTATGGGGAATATTATAAATGTAGTAACGAGTTGTTGAGGGATATGCATGTAATTATGAATGTCTAGAAGGGTACGGATGTAAAAGTCCACTATGCTTATCACACTTCAATTATTTTTTAAAAATTTTAGATGACAATTAATATTTCATTGCTATCAACCATGTTGCACGGAACCTTGATCCTATTACTTTTAGCCCTTCCCTTATCATGGGAAAGACATAGCTATAAAAGACGACATATCTTTAGATGGAATGTGATCAGTTCTACTCGCAACAACTTTCTTTTATTCCTTTATTTTCCCAGCCAATGGGAGTTGCAGGGAAGAACAACTTATTTTGTATCCCCTACTCACTTCTCATAATAGAAAAGCAACATCCAAATGAAGAGAAATATCATGTTAAATTATCTGAACTAAAGAGTTAAAAATTGTACCAAGGGTACCTGCATTTTCTTTTGAGATATAACTTATTCCAAGATAAATAGTGTGTGTGATAAGTGTTGTTAAAATATTTGATTGTATGGTCGGATAAGTGATCAGTTGGACATAATGATCAGTAATCATCACATTGAAACTTACTAAAAATTGTGGGGAAAGATCTTCTTTTTGAAATTATGATGGCAACTTTATTCCCCGATAAGGCTATTAGTACTGTAGCAATAACCCTCTTGTTTGAATAACACTAAGTGTTAGGCCTCGACTAAACACAAGCTAAGGGTGCATTTAATTAATGGGGTAGTATTTACCGACGTTGCATGTGTAGTACGCTAAAATTGACGTTGTTGGCAAGGGGAGGGACGTCAGTTATCTCATCTTTTTTTTTTTTTTTTCTTTTTGATTAATATGGGAGGAGTGTTTGTGTCTTGTTATTTCTACGAATGAGAGAGTATCTTTTTTCTTAAAGATCATCTGATTTTCATTTTTGTGATTCATTTTTCTTTTTAATTTTTTTACTTTTTATCTTATTTTTTAATATTTTGTGTTCCTCCATTTGTGTGAGACGTTACCCTCCTTCGTAGGTGAAGATATCCTATCTCATCTGACACCCACTTATTACAGGTTATTTCCCCTTTTAATAAAAATATTTTAAAAAAAACTTATCCTGAAATAAGTGGTGGGTCGCATAGGTGATATTTGATCGTTCGATGAGATAGGTGATGTGTTGAATGTACCAATTATAATATTCGTTCGTATTGAAACCTTGGAAAAGGTTAAGATAGAGAATATCTCAGAACCCTACCAATCTACTTTATCTCCAACATATTCCATCTGCCCAACAGCGATACCCCATTCAATGGATAATCCGAGTTATCCCACAAATAAATGCAGACCAAAAGATCTTTAGAAAGAAGCATTACATACCATTTTGAAAAGCAAAAATATACATTAATATGAAAATTTATATCTTTATAAATTAAATTACATCGGTGATATATAATTGTGAAAATAATGACACTGGTGATGTTTTGATTTTGAACTAAATATCTCTCATGATATTTAATTATGAATAAAATACCACTGTTGATATTCAGACATTACACCCAAATCTTATCCTGAATAAAATATCATCCGTACAGTATAACAAAAATTATTGGTAATGAATGGTTATTAAAGAATACATTTTATGCATGGATTGCGCATATGGACGCTGGATACTTTCTTAACATTGCCCGTTTTAAGATTCTGGTTCATTTCATTCGAAGAAAAAAAAGAAAAGGATGTTAGAGTATCTCTTTGCATTAAAGGAAGGGAAAAATGGGTCCATCAACCTTTTTCTAATTTATTGAGGAAAAGCATATACAATACTTATATTGCGGTGATTATGTCAAGCATATATATATACAATGGAATGGAGGATGAGTCATATGTGGGAGCACTAGATGCTATTGGCAAGGCCAGTTGCAGTCGACGCAGTAGTGGCTGTAGCTGGGGGTATAGGAGCCTCAAGTGATTGGTCCACTTCCCAGCATTGTCTGGGTGCAACCCAGTCATGGAGTGGCGCATACTCCTGCAACGCAGCAAGCCAAAAGGAAACAGCAGCAATGTCATTCCCCCCACCTTTTTCCCTGCAACTTTTGTTTTGTCATCGAACCCAATAATTCAGTGTCCAACCAAAAAGCTAAAGGAAAGGAAAGGGCTCTCTGAAATGAAATGAAAGGATGGAGGAGAGAAAGTCAAGCTTGCTTGCTTGATTGCTTGCTGCCTTACCACCTTCTTACCCTTTAATTCCTTCATGAAATTAACCTCTCTCTCCCCTTACATATTTGAGCAAATTTCCAAGAGAAAAACAAATACTAATAATCATAACACATTTATTATGCTCATTGAATCGGACTTTTTATTTCTCTCTCTCTCTCTCTCTCTCTCTCTCTCTCTCTCTTACCTCCATTTTCCTGATCAGCTCCTCGGCATTATCAGCTGAGATAACAATGTGCCTTGCAGTGTCCTCTATGAAGCCTTCCTCCACCCCTTTGTCAAAGAGTGCAAGCAAGCTGTTGTAGTATCCATCCACATTAAGCAGACCCACCTTCCAATCCCAACAATTATACCATGTCATCATGTTGCACGCAAATTAATTAACCGATCGAGCGTATAAGTACGTATTATACGCGTGTGTATTTCCGTAGACTCACCGGCTTTTCATGGATTCCAAGCTGAGACCAGGCAATGATCTCCAGTAGCTCCTCCATGGTACCATACCCACCTAGAGATTTACATGCATACATTTATGATTGATATTATTATTTTGGTTTCATGAGAACGGGTACCGTTCCTAAGGTTTAAATGCAGAGAGGGGAAGATTCTTCAAGAGTGGCTCATGAGTCAGGTGAAGCGAAGAGGGAAGGAATGTTGTTCTATTTAAGAAGAAGAGAGAACCTGGGAGGGCAATAAAGGCATCTGCGTGCTTGGACATCACAGCCTTCCTCTCGTGCATGTCAGCAACAGTCCTCATCTCTCCAATGGTCTCCCCAGATATCTTCAAGCACATGGCAGCGATCCCCACAAGGGATTATGATTATTCCATACACATGGGAAAGGAGCAAGCAAATGGTCGTAGACAAGAAGCGAAAGGGGAAAAAGGTTTTTTTTTACCTCGAGTGGGATGAGAGCTTTTGGGATCACCCTGTGAGAATTTACAGAGTGCGTACGAATTATGTACCAACATGCAACAAGAAGAAGACCAATAGATAAATAATATAGATGAAACAGAAGAATCTACCCAAGAACGTGGCAGCCACCATTGTGGACGGTCTGGGAGATGAGACCCATGAGTCCAATGCTCCCACCACCATAGATCAGATCAATCTTTCTCTCCACCTGCAAACAAAAAACAGAAAAAAAAAAAAAAAAAAAAGAATGGAGCAAGTGAAACAAGAAAGAAGGATGAGATACTACTGCTCCATTATTTTCCATATTAAAGGTTGCCTTACCATTTGCCTCCCGAGCTCAAGAGTGGCCTCTTGGAAGGAGGGGTTCTTCCCCGATCTGCTCCCACAGAACACACAAATTCTCCTGAATCTGCCTCTCCTCTCCATGCCCAAGTGCTCCCCTTCACGTACTTCCATCCTTTTGGGCTGGAAGGAGGGGACTATTCTCGCATGTACAGAGGGCGAGGCAAAGTGGAAGAAAAGAAGTGGAGAGAGGAGGGTGGGTGGGGGGAAGTGGACTGAAGAACCTGAACGGGGGGGGAGGGTGGGGAGAGCGGGTGGACAGGCCCCTGTTCCCTATTCTAAATCCCACCCAATACTACCCCCCAACACCGTTCCCCTCCATGTCCACTCAAAGGAAAGCACTTGGGTTGTTGGAGAAGAACCCAACAAGAATCAGCAAACACCCATCTCCACAACCAACACCACCGCGCGCGCCCCCCCCCCCCCCCCCCCAAACTCTTTATTTGAAGGCAACTCAATCACTTCCTCTGTCTCTACCCCACAATTGCTGTTGTCTCCTGTGTATCTTCTATTTCTTTTTATATGCCTATCGATGTTATCACTTAACGGGGAAGGGGTTGGAAACAACTCATACCCACATCATTTTTGCTGCCCAATCAATCCATACCGCCACAACCCCTCTGTTTGGATTTCCCCCCACCACCCCACCCCGGCAAGTACTCCAAACTCTCCCCCATTTCTCCCTGCTTTGCTGTCCTTTACCCACCATCCCTTTTTTTTCCCTGCAAGAATGCCCCCACACATCCTCTGAGTTCATCTCTCGTGTGTCCTCTCTTTCCTTTACCCCCACTCTTTGCCTTTACTATGCCAAGCAGAGATGCCCAGAATCTTACTGTCCTTTGTAGACATCTTTAGTTCCCTGTTAAAACCATTGCTGCCCTTTTGTTGTTATTAGCCATTTATTGCTCTTGATCCCCCCCCCCCCCGGTGCACAGTGCAGAGACAAGGGCCCTGAAGGAGGGAGGCACATTTATTTACTGCTGGAGTTAACCTATGGGGCAGATGGGAGTGGTGAAAGGGGGTGGCTCTTGCTGTAAAAATTAGACCTGTGTAATGAATGACATTTTGCGGCTCGCAGCCTTGGGCGTGCAGAGGAATGTGTGTGATGTGTTGCATCTGTGGAATCTAATCCATTGTTATGTGTGCGCCCTCCCTCTCCCATGGATTTTGGATCTACTACAAACCATTCCTTCAATGATTCATTCGTCCTTAAAAAAGAGTGTTGCATCATCCCTCTCGTTTTGGTGTCATTAATTTCACGATGTAACATGGCCAAATGAATCTTAATGTAGTCAGATGATAATGATCAGAAGTTATTGATGTGCCCGTCAGCAGAAGTCAGAGCATGGTCAGATGTTGGCGGATCCATATCTTTCGACTTCGACAAATGGGGGTGTATATTAAAATTTAATTATGTAATTATCCGAGAGACATGCGGTGTTAAGAATATATCTTCTTTAATTTATCTCTAAATGATTCTAAGTTGTTAAAAAATATATATATTGGTGTCGAGAAATGGGCATATGTACACTAAATTTATCCGATTGCGGTGTTCGAAAGTTATTGGTGATTCGGTCAGTGATTTCGTAATAGAAAAATGGGCAAATGTACATTAATGTATTCAGATGAAAGTGTTTCAGAAGTCATGCCGATTGGGCATGAGGTCGTGAAAACCCAATAAGTTACAACAACTGCCAATGACCCAACGGTCACAGATGCGTGCATGCAGGTGGAAGTACAAAAATCAATATCCTAAGACATTTGTTACCGTCAAGTGATCCTACCATGCAAGAAGCTTAACTCTGTTTCCCATATGGAAACTTCGCTAACTTGGCGTTATTCTTCCTCAATATTAATATTAGGAATTAAGCATGCAAGCATCCCAAAAAGGCAGAATGCTATTAGAACCACCTCCCCTATACCTCTTGTCCTAGCTAGTCGCTTCCTTGCATGAAGGAGCTGGTAAAAATAGTAAGGTGAGACAATACTAAGACGTCCCAAGATCTTAAAATAGATTACGTCAACAAAGAAAAAAAAAAAAAAGGAAAAAAGAAAATAGATATGTATATAAGACTACAATAAAGTATCTTTCCAAGTCAATATGTTATATCGGAATAATATTCTAAAAAAAGTAGTTATACTCTAAATACAAAATGAGAAAATAAAAAGAAAAATTAGAAATGTCACACCCGCAGATAATTGCACAGAATATCAGCTTTCTTAGAACTCTCGTCTCTTTTATAGAATCAAAGTCGTCTACAATTTCATAAGCGTGCATAAAGGTTTAAGCAGTAGGACTTTGAATTGTGATTTGGGATCGTGATTACAAAAAGCAAAATGCCACAAGGTTGGCAATGACTCTTTTGTTCATTCTTGTAATTTAGTTAATTAGGATGAAAATTTTATATCATACTCTTTCAAGCATTAGATATTAATTCATCTAAATTAGAGCATTTTGTCTCTTCTCATTACAGTTTAATCTTTTTAGTACTAACAAGTGGGTCAAAATTTTTATTAATCCAAACATCCCTAGGTAGCCCTTTATTGGCTCTGCCTCTGCTACCTTGCCTACCTTGCTGCCAAAGTCCTTGACTTGTTTTCTTCCTCCCCCCTACCCTTAGCATAGGTGCTCAGCCAGCTTATATCGCCCTTTTGAAACCTCATCTCGACAACATGGCAGCCTCCATTAATGTGGTTGGTGCAGGCATGAATGTACTGGATTGGGAATGAGATGCACTGTGCCCATGTTGGTTTGCTTGTGAAGACTTACAGTCGTACATTGATTTATTTCAAATGATTAATGATGTACTTCCTTTTCTATCAAAAGCAGGAAACCACTCCTGAAACTCCGTTCTAAAAAGGAATGCAGCTTATCAAGATAACATATATAATTTGCATTTCCTGTCAGGACATTTAATAAGTACTTGAACATAGGTGTGGACTACTTCTACTTTCCTCTTCATTTTACATGGGTGGAAAATCATAGTCTTTGGAGCCTGAAATCTCAAACTTTGTAGAAAGTAATGGGAGGAAGAAGATGCCTGTCGCATAAAAATTTCAATGTCTGAATAATGTGATGCTCCAAAAATCAACAACCATTGCAGCGAAAAATCTGTAGGGAATCAACTCAAACAGGCCACAAGAGCAAAGCAAAATTCATATGAAAAACCCATTTACAGGGGGAAGATAGAAAAAATCATTGAAATCCAATATATGAAACCTTAGGCGTTTGGTAGGTAGGTTAAGTGAGTTGACCAGTATGTTTTCACTGCTTAACCAACTTACCACTTGCAACTAAACATGATACTACATGAATCAACTAAAAATGTGGAAACTACCTGCTATGTAAGACCAAACAACTACTCCATGAAGGTGATGATCATTTGATCATATGAATCTTGACGAAACATTTCTAATAGGAAAGGTTGTAACACCTCAAAGAGTCTATCAAATATTCATAAAATTGAGTAATATTTATAAAGGATTGAAAAGTATTACAATATAACTCGGGATTAAATGCTTTGGATAGTTGCCTTGATCTATTTAGCTTTGTATCTAGCAAGCAAGCTATCAGGACTTCCTTATTTTCAATTAAACTCAAATAGTTGTACGCATGCCCACATCATACACGCACAAACATGTCCATATACCTGCACATACACACACATGTGTACATGCATATGTACATGTATGTATGGATATTTTTAGATATAAACATAGAGGTACACATAATATATCAAGGCTCACATACACACAGCTTAGATGGGTAGGTTATTCATAGTTTAGCTTCTATCCATATCTATGAGTAAAGCTTTGGATGAAATGTTGAGGACGGGGGTTATTTCATGCAAATCGGACACTTTCAATCCTTCCATCAAAAGGTCAAATTTTGAAACACCTAAACTATTAAAATCGTTCGTTGTTGCTCACCCACTCAACCAATTTATGAAAGAGGAATATCCCACAGTTGGGCCTACTTGCAACTTTGTTGCGATCTATTTGAAACATAGATAGATGCAACAACTTGTTCTCAAATTTACCATCAAAATCCATTTTCAGTGGCAACAAAAGCCCTTTGATATTTCATACATCTTGCAACTGCAAATAAACTACAATAGAGTTGATGAGAGGTAAAAATTATCTTCAGATCTAAAATTTCGCACATGACTCGATAGAAAATCCGACTACCCGAGTACAGAATAAACAGGCGAAACCAACGCCGATTGTCTCGCCTAAGGCCAACCAGATCCCAACAGGAACCCGCCCAGCCTATCTAAAGATTCACCGCAGCAAGGGTAGAAGATATGATAAGATGGATCTGAACACCTATGCCCTGATAGCTTACAAATAGTCTGACAGTAAGGGTTCTCCCTATATAATAAATAAAGAGAGAGGTCCCCAGTGAAGGGGGGCCCCTCGAAGAGGGAGAGCAAATCTTGAAATTCCAGAACTTCTAGTGCATAATTGAGAGCATCATCCTCCCTGTAGATGTACACCCCTTGCGATGGAACTGGGTGACCAAATCTCTAGTTTCCTTTGTGTTTGCTTGTTGATTGTCGATCTTCCCTCCTATGGGATGGATGATAATGGCTAAGTAACACTCCTTATTATTATAAATCTTTTGGTGGCTTTTCGAGGCCCATCAATAGCCTTGATCTTTTTGCTCCTAAAAGCTAGGGATCTTATGAAAAATAATGCTTTTTACTAGTCTCTCTAGTAAAATGGCCTCTTTGAATATCTCCAGGAAATGAAGATAATTACGCTGCTAGCTTGACCTTGTTGTGATCCCTTTTTTTGGTTACTGATCATCTACTAGGTGGTCAATGTTTTAAGATGATGGTTGCTTTATCGATCGACTTCAACTTTCAAACTATAACGACCCGATCGTGTCTAGATCCAAGTCTAATCAAGAAAGACTAGTCTTAACAATTTGTTGAGTATATGTCTCATGACCAAAATAATTCCACCCAAAATGCTTAAATTTAAGTTAAGTAATAATTCTTAATCCTTGTATCTCAATACTCACTTTTCTGAGTTTATGATGTGTTGAGGGTATTACAACCTCCCTCACTTGAAATCCCGATATCCTCCTTAGGATTTGATACTTACAATAGTAGATGCAGTTCCACGTCACGACACATTCTTTAACTATTCCAAGGGTAAGTCTTTCTGACTCTAAACTCCAGTCGTTACACAAACTCTTGTATAGGGCAGCTTTTTCCTTATCGCTGACTTAATTATATATCCGTAAATCTCTGTGGTTTTGTTGCTATTATTTTTTGGTAAGGACTTTGTTGCCCTTTTAAGTTTGGGCCATTTGTTGTTTGGTCATGTAGCCTCTGATTTGTAGAAGTTTTTTATAATGTCTAAATGATATCCTTTCTGCTTCGGTAAGAAAAAATCACTGATCACCCTTGTGAAATGGTGGTTGACATTTTCTTTTTTAGAAGAAATCATTCCATTAAAGGGGAAAAATTGAATACAATAAGGTGTTACCCCAAACAAGGGAAAAGGAGGAAAGGAAGACAGATCACCTTCACCAGGAGAGGGAGGTTGCTCCCCGTACAAATGAGGGAACCCACAAAATTACAATAAAACATAAAACAAGAAAGAGAAAATACAAGAAAAAGGGAAAAGAAGGCCTCCAATGCATCAAGAACTAGCCACACTCCTCCAGGTCGTGGAAAGAGCAAGACTCCATGTATGCTCATAGATATCGACAACGCCACCAAGAATGAACCCGGTGATCATCGCAATCCACACAGACAAGAAATTCGACAAAAGTCGAAACTCACACCAAGTCAGGCAAAATCTTAGTCGAAGAAACTCAGAACCACACGTGATCCCCATCACTACAAAAGCTCGACTGCAAATGTGAAGGTGGAACTCATAACATCCAACAATAGTGATAGGATGCTACGAGGAGGCTGAAGGCAATGGCCATGGAAGGAAAATAGTGATGCACTCCCAAAACAATTAAGCCACAAAGTGGGACCCAACAAGAAGCCACAAGTAGCGAGAAGACAACCTCACCATATCAAGCACGACAACAACACCACGAGAAAGCTGCAGCGATGCCCATTGACAAAAGCCAGCACCACGAGCTCCAACGAAGTCCAATCAGAACTTGTAGCAACCCTAACGCAACATTGCAGCAACACGAGTGCGAGCCACAGCAGCCAACAACACCATCACAACCACAGAACCACAACCTACGGAACCACCACATAAGAGATCATCCCCAACTAAGGGACTCTAAGCTCTCAAGACCAACCATCGAAGACCGATCGAAAGGGGAGGTGACAATGAGCAAAAATAAAGAGAGGCGACAAGGGTAGATGTATGAGTGTGCATATTTGTTTGTTTTTATTTTTATTTTGGTGTGTGAGTATGTAGGTACGTAGACAAATACAAGAAAAGACATTCATAGATAATTTGGAGAGAGAGGTCTTCTTCCCCGCTTTGGGTGATTTCTTTGATGCATGTGATCCAAGTAGGGCTACAACTGGCGGAAAATGGGTATGATCCACCTTGTCGCCCCCTCAACTAACAGTAATGGAAGTTTGTTGTAATTATGGGAAAAAGACACCGAGCAAATCAACCCACTCACATTTTTATCTCCTTATGGGCAGCCGAAGCAAAGCCGACTGCTTTGTTTGTCTCGTAGCTCTTTATGATATGTGACAATTCTGTTTTGCGATCATAAGCGGAAGCATGTGGAAAGGGAATCAAGCAATTAGTTTTTTCACGTTGGTTGGTTGGTTGGCTTCGGATTCTTGTTGGGTACAAATTAAGGCACCATATTGGGTCACGGAGGTGACGGTAGCTAGATTCTTGTTTTATAGGTCCCTATTGTCTGCCTTTGGAAAGAATCCTCTTGACAAAATAATCCCTCCCTCCCAAGTTCGAAGACGATAGAGAGAACATCAAATCATTACTCTCTCAACCCTTGTCTTGTATCCTATAGGAAACACCTCCTTCAAGGGAATCCTAGTGTTGTCGCCCTCTTAATCGAGGCACCCCTTATCGGCCTCGATGCCCCAATTAAGGGGTCCCTCTCCACCTCCCCCTTCGTAGGTTTTCCATTTTCCCCCTCTTCCTTGTGGTAGAGGATCCATTTTTCCCACTTCTTCCTCATTGCAGCAACCTCCACTCGCCCTTCGACCCTCCCCTACACCAACCTCCAAGCTTCATGCTTTCTTCCATTCTTCCTCAAGGTGCTTGTAGTTCTCTTCCTCTTTGGCTTGCTGAGGCTCCTCCGCTGTAAGTTCAAGGCTTGCTGATGTTGTCGATCGTAGCTTCGACTTGTGGGTGGTCCTCTATCGACAGTCCTCTCCTTGCCGTGACTTGCCCCTCTTGCTCATCAACTTCATTCCCTATTAGTGTTTGATGAGATCAATTAGTGTCCATCATCTCCCATCCCCAAACCAAGCTTCTCATTGAAGAAGTTTTGATTACTAAAAAAAGCACACCTTTTCTTATGTTTTTGGTAGTCATCGACTGGGCTGTTTAGAGCTTGTTTGGAAGGGGAGATTGAGAGGAGGGGATACTTGATGCTCTTAGGAATGAGAGGAGGGAATCCCCTATTTGTTATTTGAATGGCAGAGTACCCCCTTTCCCTTAAGTCCACCATCTTCTGCATCCCCTTTGTTTTTTACTTTCTTGCTACAGTGAGTATCCTCTGTAATCAATCTCTTCTTTTTCTTCTAAGAAGAAATGAATTAAATGACCTTGACGACCCTCTTCTTGCGCACAAAGAAAGATTGCCACGTCAAGATAAAAATTATATGTTTAATTAATTTAATATAATATGTGTAGTTACAATAAGGATATTTCATATCACATCATAATAATATAACTCAAGCCTTATAAAGGAAAATTGGATGAGATAAAATCATTCAACCTCCCACGGAACTTTTTATCCTTATTAGGATACAAGTGCGCATTTCTTATCCCATGTTTTCTTCCAAGGCAAGCTTCCGTAAGATATTGAATTTTTATGTTGATACCCTTACAAAGTATCAAAATTATATGTTCCTAAATTTTCTATATTTATTACCTCTATTTAAAGTCACTCTCGTGCTTAATCGACACCAGTACCGTAATAGCATTTGCAAAATGAAATAAAAACTCGTGACGTAATCATACAACAAACAAGCAACGAGCTTTCATTTTACTATTTGGAAGCACCCAATTACTTAGGCTATGTTCCGCAGCAATACAAGTGGGTGGGTCATCTCTCTAAAGGATAATAAAATTATTTTAAAGGATACACATTCAAAGTCAAATGATTTCACTTATCTCACTCTACCGATATATATTACACCACACCAATATTAATATTTATTAAAATATATTTATATTAATATAATATATCTATTAAAATATATTTATCATAACACATTAACTTATTTACATAACTCTATATCGTAATATTAAAGAAATATATACTAATATCATATTAATATATCAATTATCTCCCCCACATCACCTATGTCATCCATCAAATAAATATTTTTTTCAACTTATCCATGTAATAATTTACCTTGAAATAATTCTTAACCCACTGCCGAACGCAATCTCCGATGTAAAAAAAACTGAGAACCGCTCATTTTCATAGCCCAACACTCAATTACTCAGCTGTCAGGTCTTTGAGAGGGATTTCGCTTGTCGTAGCCTTTTTTATTTTTTTTGGTGTTGTTGCTGCCTGAGGTGGCTAAGCTTCTCCAAATCTTTGGATTTTAGTTGGGCAGCACCACCTGCCTTGTTTGTCTTCTCTGAGATTTGGCCAATCATAAGCCTTTGCTCTTCTTTTTCCGTCTTTGATGGCTGTTGGCTCAGGGAGCGCCTGCTCTTTGATTGAATGAAATTTGTCCTATGGCCTTTTATCTGGCTATTGAATGCATCGTGGCATCCTTTTCTTATTCTTGTTCGAAGTGGGGATATCTCACGTATTTAAGAAGGAAAATAAGTGAATCCATATTTTTATCTTAAACTTAGGTTTCTTTGAATCCAAGAATAGATGAGAGATGAATTATCCTATCTCTTAATCTCTCGCAACCCTTCTCCTGCACCTCATACTTTTTTCATATCTGTCCTCTCCCTCCCTCTTGTCTTCAAGGAAAAAAAAAAAATCTACTAATCACCATAACTATCAATTCAAGACCATAATTATCTTTTGATAACTTATACCTTCTTCCATCCCTCATTTTAAATAAACATCTTAATTTTTCATCTTCAATTTATTCTCACCTTATCCCTATTCACGTAAATACCTCCACAGAATTATTCCAAATTAAATGTAAATACGTAAACTAACCCTGAATCAATGGTACTTAAATGTAATCTCAGAGGCTTAGATATGCTTCCCGGATGAATTATTTTCTAATGGGGGCAGATGATGCCTCAAATGAAAGCATGTTTTACTCTTTGTTCCTAAAGAGTATGTTTAATTCTCTGTTTAAAAAAAAAAAAAACAAAGTAAATTTGTTTCTTTGGTACAACCGAGGAAGTGAAAAACAAATTATTAGTTTCCAAAAATGATTGTGTATCCCAGCAACCGTTGATTTCAATTTTTTTTTTGGAAAATCAATTTTTGCAGCTTGTTTTATTCGAAGAATAAGAATTCAAAACCAGTGGTCCTTTTCCACAATCCTCGATACTTTTGCTCCGAACAATATGTTAAAATTCAAAATCCGAAAAGCCCACAAAGCCCATTTTCCTGAATTAGGCCCGCTTAACATACCCCAAAGCTTCACTCATTGTGCAAATTCGATAGATGTTCTTCACAGTGATCAAAGCTTATCCACTTTTTAAACAATAAGAGCCATTTCGTTCCATACTTTCATTTGCATAAGATTTCCAATTAAGTTGATAATCAATGATCGCCCTCTAATCTAATTTGGGGCTATCCGTATCTTTTGTCATCCTTGGTGTAAGGAATGGCTTTAATCTTTAAAGTACCAATTTAAACGTGACGTGGGGAAAATTTAGAGCTTTCTCGAAAGAGAGTTCGATTTGCCTAGTGGGTTGGGCTACCCGTCGGTAGACTTGACTCCAAAGATACCACACATCGTTTCAAACTGGCCCAGCCTATGGTTCGGCCTGCTTTTGTTGGAGGATGCGGCTTCTATTTACCTATGATTTATATTAAAAAAAGAAAAAAATATATTTTAAGTCGCTGACAACCATCTACATTGAGCATTGAGTATATTTCTAGATGAAATTATAAACTATGCTATTCTTACGTAAAATTTAATTTTTTTAACATAAAAGTTCCAAGAAACATAAGAATCACAATATTAACAAAGTGTAACAAAAAGAATATAGGTGGAATTCTATTGATCTCAAATGGGCTAGGCTTGGACCATGATTTTTGCCTTATGAAATGGCCCACTAGGGCTCACAAGTTTTTGTCAAAGTTGATCTAACTACTCTAACCTAGGATAATAGATGCATTCAAAGTCAAACTTTAACACCCTCCTTTCTTGTACTTACTTAAATAACAACAATAATGACCATGAAGTAAAATAAAAAATGCCAATTTCAGAGCCTAAGCTTATGGTGTCTCTCAATCATGATCGAAAATTAACCTTTTTTTTTTTACTTTCTATCACGAATGTTGAACAAAGAGAATGGTCTAATTATTTTTCCTTTTTCTTAAATCATTGTTGGAAAATTTATAGAGATGGTGTAAATTTATTTCTATCAATTCTAGTGCCAAAGTCAAGGTGTAAAGTGATCCTTTACATGCTAATAAACTTGCCAATGTGGGCAAAACTTGTGCTAGACATTTTTGGACCATTGATTGAGTCGAGTCGTGTCACACCTCAAAACTCCTTGACCAATCAAGTACTAGGTTACTAGGTGTGAAATATTAATGGTGTTGGTTTATTTTTAACTAAGTTGTTTAATTTACATAATCGAGCTTTCACGAATGGTTTCCAACAAATAAATAATGTGAAACTATGTGTAATGGCACAACAATAATATTTCATAAAATGAGTAGAACATCAATCATAAGATTAACGGGTATATATTTATATTTTTTTTTTAATAAAAAGGTATATATTTACAATTTTAATATTCAAAAGTAGGGCATTAGAATAAATATTGTCATTCAAAAGAGAATTCCCAACAAGATATAGAGCACTGAATTTCATTACAAGTTGCGCATGTCCCGAGCAGCGTCAAACTCTTCCTTTGTTAGACTTGCCTCCTACATATGGACATACTTGCTTTGTGTCACCCTGAGGTTCTTGAATTGGCAACGAGTTCCATGAGTCGTTGATACTCAATGTGGCAAAGCTTCATAAAAGTAGGTCACAATACAAGGATTAGCTAATTGGCTTAGTAGGGACAACCAACTATTCCTTTTTTACAAGAAACAAGGTGGTATACTATTTCATTAATTAGCTAGGTCTCTAGCTCATCCCAACCTCAAGTTTCATTCCCCAATCCTAGTTTTATTCACCTAAGCACCCTTGGTTTCAAGCTAACCTTCAAGTCTCATATCCCTTTTTCCTCACCAATTCCCACTAGTCTAATCTTATTAATCAATCTCATTGATTAATACTAATATTGTAGCTCGTTTCCATTTTTTATCAACCAATGAATCACTCACTCACCTAGTCTTTGAAATAATAAATTAACTCTTTCTAATGAAGGTGATCAAGATGTACCATTTCCGTTAGTCCACTTTGGCTCGCGCTTAGGGTTTCGTGTTATTTTAAAGTCTTAGGCATTGTAGTATATCACGAAAAGCTATCACCAGTTTACAATTTATTACTCATAATTAAAAGTTTCCCGAGGTCGAACTCAGGGAGCATACGTCATTCTAGAAACATAATTTCACAATTCTGTTACAAAAAGAACAAAAGAGAGAGAGTGAGTGAGCAAAAGTTCTCTTTTTGGCTTTTTCTTCTTCTCTCTTCTTCTTTTCTTTCAGTTGATTCTCTTCTTCATCCTGTCTTCTTCTTTCTTCTTCTTTTTCTTTGCTGCAGCTGCCTCCTCTTTCTTTCTTTCTTCAGCTGCTGTGTCCTTCTTCCTCTTTGCTGTAGAGGCTTCTTCCTTCTCTTTTCTCTTTCTTTTTCTCTGGCCTGTCCTCCTTTCTTCTCTTCTGCTCCGTTCCTTCCTTTCTTCTCCTTTCTGTTCCGACGTTTGATTCAGAAATCAGACGCCTTATCTGATCAGCCTCTCCTTCTTCTTTTCTTTCCTCTTGGCTTCTCTGGCTTCTTTTGCACCTCTCCTTCCTTCCTTCTCCTTTCTTCTTCTCCGCGGCTAAGTCCCAGCCGCTGCTCTTCTTCTTCTTTCTTCCTTCTTCTCTTCAACAGCTCCTTGCTTCTTCCTTCCTCACCTGTTCCCTGCACATACACACAAGCTCAGCGCAAAACCTACCCTATCCTCTTCCCGCGTCTCTTTCTCTCTGAATCTCTCTTTGGTACGCTCTCCCAGAGCCGGGTAATCGGGTCGGGTTGCGTGCCCGGGTCCAAGCGCACCGGTGTGGGTGGTGCGCGAGGAGTGCACAGGAGTAGGGATAGTCGAGTCGGGGTCAGGTTCGCGTGGGAAGAGTCGCGGACGAGACCCGGGTGATAGGTGAGGAGGGACCTCGCCCCAGTGATTCAAGGTGAAATGCCTAGAGCACCTTTTCAATTTATGTGTGGGCGTGCGCCCACACACTTCCAAGGTGGGACTAAAGTCCCACCTCCGCTCCACGCACCTATAGGCAGGAAGCTGCAAGCAATTGGGGCAGCAGCGAAGGCATGCGACCCCAATTGAGAACCTGGGCACACTTGCGGAAGTGTTCCGTGTTGCTTGGGGCTTGCGCCTGGTGCTGAAGAGGCCTGGAGCTGCTCGCTAAGCAGCTCCTGCTGTTCGTCAATGGTGGCGAGGGGGGCGAGACCTGAAAGCACAAAAATGGCCTCACGGCTACGTCAGACAGCTTAAGAAGCTTCGCCAGAGTACAATGAAGGCGGTGCGGGGGTCGTCGTGGCGGGGAAGTGCTTGTGGCCATGTGCCTAGGGCACACTGCAGAGGTGCAGATGGGTGTGTTCGAGGAGTGGTCTGGAGGTGTGGAGTAGTGGTGTGAGTAGGGGAAATGCTTGAGTGGAGTGAGGGGATGCTTATGGGCTTGTCGGCGAGGGGTGGGATGGCCTGTGGAAGTGGAGCGACCTCGCCGGAGTTGGTGGCCGGAGGTAGAGCAGATGGAAGTGGTAGTGGCAGTCGAGGGGTTAAAAGTGCCAATTTAAGAGGGGAAAATAACAGAGAGAGAAAGGGGAAGGTTTTTACCTACTTAATTAATGAAGAGGGAAGAGGAGGCGCCCGGCGCGTGCCTGCCGGCCCTGGGGACGAAGGTGCCCAGAAGGGGGGTAACGGCGATGAGGAGGGGATCTGGAGGCGCCAGCTGGTGCGGCCTAGCGTTGGAAGACGAGGACGAGTAGACTCTGCTGCGAGTGTGGCAGCAGAGCGACGAAGAGGATGAGGAAAGATCGCCGGATCCTGTGGGCGTTTGACTGTGGGAGGAGGAGACGAAGTTGGGGGAGGATCCTCGGCCAAATTAGGCTTGCCAGAAACGGCTGCCCCTGCTGCTTCTTATAAAGGTGCTGGCGAGGAGAGGATTTCGAGAGGGCGACGTGGGGAGCTCGCTGGAGAATGGTCGGAAAGCAGACCCATGCCTTTCGTGCGTTCGCACGAGAGGCATGGGCAGTTGTAGATCAAAGGGGAGGGTCCCTGCGAAAGAGGACGACGCAGGGAACCCCCCTTTCGTTCCTAGGAGCGACCCCCATACCCTGCGCGACGCCATCCTCCATGCAAGGTCGCCGGAGGTATGGTGCCTACGTGGGGTGGCAGGAGGGGTTGTTCTGCAAAGAACGAAAGAGAAGATAGGAGGCTAAATGCAAGGGTTTAAAAAGATAAGGGTCAAAAAGTAATTCAAGAGGACAAATTTGTAAAGTTGGTCAAGATGGTCTTCTCTTAGGCCCAAATTTTTGTACCAACCTAATTTGAACCTAAGGAATTCAATGGTGTAATTTGATTTTAGGTTTGATCACGTTTGGCCGATCAATTTGCGTAAAAACCCAAATTAGGTCAAAATTTGGGCATGGTTCTTAATTTAGGTCAAGATAGGTTGCAAAGGCAAAATTGAAGGTTCTAAACTCTAGGGAATATTTTTCCATGAATTTTAGAAAGTTTAGTTGATTTTTATCTTACCTAGAACCTCATGAATTAAATAAAATTTATTTTTAAGGTTACAGAATGTCATTTAATTCCTAAAAGTTGCTATAACCCTTTTCGGCTCAGGCTAACCCACTTTCTTTCTTATTAAGCCCATTTGACCTATATTCAGACCCTTAGACATCCTAATTGTGCACTGCATTGGTAAAATTACATTTTTACCCCTTATGACTTGTTTTATCTTTCAATTTAGAATTCTCTGAGTTAGGCTTTTCTTTAGGTTTTGTAGGAGCTTTTTCACACTTATTTAGATAAAATTATGCCAGTTAGGATTCATGATAAGGCTCTCATCACACTCGTAATGTTAACTATCAAGGATGGCCACTCGGGGTATTGGAAGGTTGATTAATCGTCAAACAAGTCCACTTGAGGGGGCAACCCTCTACTTAACACTCGAGATTCTTGGGAAGTCAAAAGATTGTTCAAGCTCTGGCTCAATTGATCCCTGAATCCTTTAGCGATGATAGTAGATGGACACCTGGATGTTTGGCTCCATATATGAGTAACATACATTGGGTATTTCGAAACATCAAACCAACTAAGATTCCTACAAACTTTCTCGACAAGAAGGAGTGCTCCACATCGAAACTCCCTTAGGATACCTAATGTCTGCCGCACTTGCAAGTGTTGGTTGGGCTATAGCCTTAATACCCCTCACGTGTATCCTTCAATCTTGGTTGCCACAATTGGGAACCATCCAGTTCTAGGTCCATATCTCAAGTAGAATCCATCTACCAACTTTTCCTTAGGCAATCTAAGCTCTCTGCGAATCACCACATCCAAGTTGTGTTTCCTACACAACCCCTTAGCATTTAGCTAGCTGCATTTCTCTTATCCTTTATAACCTTTCTTGGATTCATTAGTCACTTACGAGTTCATAATTCTACTTTAATAGCTCTTTGGTTGAAACTCATACATAGCTATACACATATATAATTGCACATCTTGGGATATGACTCCTAGGCTCTAGCTAGGTTCCATAAGGTGTCCATGACACCCGAGGACCTACACTTGTTATAAATTAGGGTTTAATCAAGGCCTTGGTTGGGTCATCTCCACATCACCTAAGGACTCCTATCCCTTATTCTTAGGCTATGGGATTATCACTATTCAGGCACATCTTGATTTGATTTATTTCCGCCTAAACATCTCAAAGATTGAGGCTTGAAATTTGTTTTAATCCTTTAATCTTTCATTACACTCCTGGTCCAAAACCAACACCTTTTAGCTAGCTTTTAGCTCAATCCAATCACTTACCCATTTGTAAGCCATTAAAGTATGTTAGACCAACAATTACCAACAACTCAATCACGGAATCATAGCCTTAACACAACTAATTACGGCCTTTGAATTAGGGTAAATGACTATGGTTGATCAATCAACACTTGATTGGTCAGCCTTTGATTTGATCGACCAAATCCAAGCAAGTTCTTGTTTGACGGAAAGTGAAGCTTGATCAATTAATATAAAATTTAATCGATTAAACCTACATAGTTTACCAGATTTCTAGAAGCATGCTGACTTCTTTCTCAATGAAACTCATCCACAATGATATAAAACTTCCTAAATCTTGAATCAAATTTCCAAAGATCACCGGGAATCCCCTTTTTAACACATAAAGAGTCATCATAACCAATAATCTAAAAATGGGTTCCATACCCACAAATTCCATCATGAAAAGCCAAAATCAAATCTCTTCTGAATCATCCACCAAAATCTCAAAGAAAAAATCGAAATCCAAATCTTATAGATGAATTTGAAATCATTCATTCACTAATACCCCATCAAATCCCCAACCAAACCATACCATTGGGTCAGAGAGAGAGAGAGAGAGAGAGAGAGAGAGAGAGTCCTTAGTTTAGGTTTGCAGCCATAATCTTCTCCTTGGGTTGATAATGAGAAAAGGCCTCCTCCTTGCTTTTTTCCTCCTATGTTCCTATCCAAATCCTTAACATAGCAACAACTCTCTTTTCTCTCCTTCCTCATATTTCTAATTGGAGCTTCAATGAAGCCTTATCACCCTTCACCTGGTGTTGTTGTTGCTAGAGAAATGAGGAGAGTAGGGAGAGGGATCAGTGGAAGTGGCGATGGTGAGGATTTCTGATTAGATGCCACCGCTTAAGGGGTTGGGGTGCTGATATGCTCCCTACCCAAATTGCAAGAATTCCCTTCCAGCCAATAATAGATGTTAAAATTCAACCCTTCAATACATTGCCATTGCAAAGTAGTCCTTATATGGCCCAAAACAAGAGGTAATGGGTCCATAACCAAATTTTTACTATAAATAGAACCTTGGGTTGGGTATATGAGTTAGCTATTGGCCCTTAGTTAATCCATGTTTAAAGGCCAAACAAATTCCAATTGTCAAAATTATGAAATGAAGATAATCTTAATTAAGCTAAAATTTTATGATTAATTCAATAATTAGGAAATCCAAAATTGAGCTTGAACTAATCACTTATTAATGTCGCCTCGATTTTCCCAGACCCTAGATAGGTCTACCAAATGTCAAAGAGGCATGAGGTCACATCTCAAAGTGACCACTACGTGGTTCATTTATTATGTCAAACATATGCACGAGTTCAAGCATCGCCTTTGATTTCATCCATATTCAATGGTGAAATTGTTAATGCTATGCATGATATGGGTTCAATATTTAACTCAAGATGCAATTTAGAAAAGCTAACTCTTGTGGATAAAAATTGGATTTGTATTTCTAAAATAATATTAAATTCTCTAACTTAAAATCTAGCACAATCTTTATTGAGAATGATAACCACTAAATACAAATACACAACACTATATGTATGTATCGATATGAATATATTTCATACATAAATCCATAGATGTTGTTTGAACGTCGGTAAATATTTTTAGAAAAAAATAACTTGAAAACATTAACATTAACATTAAGAAAATATATGGTTTGCACTTTTCTTGTGCTTCAAATAATTTATTGGATTTGACATACAATATTTTGAAGTACTATGATTTGATAAGAGATACAACATACTTTATAATACTCCACTAGAATGAAGAAGGAATACAATCTTTGATTAAGCACCTTTGACAAAGCAAGGGGAAGATATAATTGAAGAAAAGAACAACAAAACAAAAAGTAATGGAAGGAGATTTGGCTACCTTTAGAATCCAACCGCAGTAACTAGGAGTGAAATCCCTTAAGCGAAGGGGACAATCACCTCTGATCACAATGAGGATGGGAGCATTGGAAATATAGGGAAAAAAAAGAAGGAAAGAAGAATAGCACTAAGGTTGCAAAACTTGAGCTGAGGATACTTGTCGGTGATTAGGCATGGCAACTTCACTAATTAGGTGAAGCTAATGGGGAATGAGCCTCACATCGATGTATCTGGATCAATAAACCCCCAATAAAAGTTGAGGAGAATATGGAGGAGGAGATCAACTTTTAGGTTAAGACAAAAAGAAGAAACTACACTAGATGGGTGTTGGTTGGTGCAATGGTGACATTGTAGATGCATTATCACTATGGAGGGAAAGAATGCAAGGTTGTGGTGGCATAGTTGTATGAAGCAAGGTTGTGGTGGCATAGTTGTATGAAGCAAGGTTGCAACAACTTTGAGTGATGGTGGAGAGAGAAAGATGCAATGGTGGAGGATAAAGGAGACTTAGGGATCTCCAACCACCATGGAATATCTGAAAGTAGATCTTGGTTGTCGAAGATCTTGGGAGGCTAGGATAATAGTGGTGGCACTAGGATGAAGGATAGGTTTAAGAGAAATAATTTCTTGTTCCATTGCCTTAAACTTGTGACCGCATAGTATTCATATCCTCTTATTTCCTATTTAATGGTTCACGTTGGTTAGAGGTCAATCTTTATTTTAGCTTTTGGAAAACTCTTTACTTATCCCCTCATACTTATTTTCTCCCTATTTTTTCTCAAACTTATCTCCATTCCTTATATTCTTACCTCATCTCCTTGCACATATGCTCTTTGATTCACGTGAGAATCAATGAACATTAACATTTTCTCATTGTTTAGCTCCGTAATTACTATGAACACCTTTTTTCGTTGTGAAGTATAAAAAATAGGAAAGGAAAAAGTATTATTTTTTTGAAAATTATATTACATGTTTATCACATAGCAATTTTGTTAAATTGTAAAAGAAAGAATGCTTCTTATGAATGAGAGGGAAGCACACATATACAAGAATTTAATGAAATCAAATAAACACAAGGGACACATAGAGATGTATGTATACAGAGTCAAATGTGTTTAGTTGGGCCTGACATGAGCTTGAATTCAATAAACCCAATTGTGTTTGAGCACAAGCTCACACAGCATTTTACTTAAATGAGCTTGAGCTTAACTTATTTATGCTTAAGTTATCTCATGAGGCAAATGAATTCATCTATTGTTTAAATGAGGCCTCAAGGTTGGCTAACAAGCACAAACTCATGAGCTAAATGTATTCACCATCTGTTAAATGATCTTGATATTTTTTTTTTTGAAGTTTTACAAAAATAGCCATGCCTTGAATTATAACTGGCAAAAATTATTGAATTAGGAAAAAAATTTTATTACTCCATATACCATACGTGTAACTAAGTTAAATCCAACTCGTGCTCAACTTGACAAGAAAATGAGCTAAAATCATTGATTTAAGTTCAATTTAAAAACTCAAACAGTTGAACTTATGAGTCTTTGTTGAGGTGAATTCGAATTCTAGTTAAATGGACACCCTTATACAAAAAGAAAAAACATAATACATTACCCAAAAACTATACATAAAACGAATGTGAGAACATCCGTAGATATTTCTCCCAAACCATTACTTTAAAACTCACGTACATCATGTTACAAAATTTCAACCTATCCAACCAAATGTCTTCTTTCCAAAAGAACAAACGAAACTGACTTCATATTTTTACAGGATCACGTTGCAACAAAGTATCGGCTATTTGATTGTGCAATGATGACCGTAATTTCGAGAAAGGAGGAAGTGAAAAAAAGGAATATACCTCAAACAAGATAATAACATGGGGCTGAGCGAAGAAACGAGCCACGCATAGGCTCTTGCCATCACAAATCGAAAAAGCCGCAATTCCCCACACACATCGTCCCCTACCTCGACTTGTGGCACCCGTTGGTGGCAGCGCGCCTTCCTATACCCCACCTCCCCTCCCCTCTACCCCGCGGAACACGCTAACAGCTCTCCATGTAACCCCAGATAACCCCCCCACAACGCCCCCCACGTAGGCAGCACATCTTAGATCTCCACATCTCCGCCGGAGCACCGGAAGCGCAACCAACCACACCTATATAAACCCGCTTTCTCCCTCCGTCCCACCGGTAACATCCGGCCAATCCCCATTCTCGAGCTCTGCTGTGTGAGAGAGAGAGCTCAGAGAAGGGAGATATGGAGATGGCTATAGCCTTAAGGCACTCGCCCCTCCCCTCGAACCCGAACCCTAGCGGGGCTCGGGCGGTGCTCCCCGTCCTCCCGGGGAAGGCGACGTGGCGCCGGGAGGCTGCGGTGAAGGTCGGGAGGTGTGGCGGCGGCGGCGCTGCTGCCGTGGTACGGTCCGGGCGGCGGTGGGGCGTGAGGTGCTCGGCGTCGCAGGCTGCGGAGGCCGTCACGGGTGAGTTCGAGGAGGTTATTCGGGTGAGGTTTGGTGCTGCTCATGGTGGCCATTTCGGCGAGAGTGATTTCTGAAAAGATGAAGAGATGAGCTTTTTAGCGTTTCTCTTGAGCTGTTTTTTCTTCTCTTTTCATCTCTTGAATTTGCGATGTATTTGAAACTCTGCGTGGTCTATTAGCACTTAGTAGTTGTACGATACCTTTTTACCCTATTGGAAAAGAAGAAAAGCCAAATTTGGTAAATTTGCTGCGCAGCTTTTATTATAGTGATTTTCCGTTTTTTTTTTTCAGGGTTTTGCTAAAAGTTTTAAATGTTCGTCCATCAGCGTTCCACTGTCCCAAAAAATGTTGATACCGTGGGATTTTCACCTGTCTAACCGTGCGTATGTGAGTTTGCTTATTCATGTTTGTTCTTTGCCACTGCCCTTGAAGAAAAATGTCATGGGATGAGGGACAAGTTCGGAATTTTTATGGATGGAATTTGTACGGGCTTCTTGTTTGCGGTTGGTAATGTTAACTATTTTACTTATGTGCAGTAGAGAAAAAGGATCGGGTCACCACAAGAAGAGATGTAAGAAATATAGCAATTGTAGCTCACGTCGACCATGGAAAGACGACCTTGGTGGATTCAATGTTGAAACAAGCAAAGGTAGTTGGCCATTCCAATGTAACACTAGGATTACCATAGATAAAATGGTTGGAATCGGAAGTGAGCAAAATAGTATTGCTTTTTTAATTTTGAGAATTCGTCCTTTAATTTTTACAGGATGGATATTTCTTTTGTGAATGATGAAATTTTCAGGTGAAAATATGGCACGCTTATAAATGCTCCTTAGGAAAGGAAAGTGCCATGTTTAAATGCATTAGACATGTTGCTTTATTTTGTTTATATTTAACTGACATGGGTGGCTCATTCTTGTATCAACTGTCATGATAAGTGATATTACTAAAAGAAATACAAGTAGACGTATCTAATGATTACTATGAAGATATAGGCTATAACTTGCATCTTTTCTCAGAAACCCTCATGATTTTCAGGTATATTGTTTGCAATGTAAGATCTCACAAAAGTTCTTACATGCATTGTCTATTGTAATATATCCATGTCTTCGGCTATAAGTAGTCAATCTGGTTGACTACTGTACTTTTTGTTCCATCAATCAGTTTGCTGCTTAAAGTGTTTTTCACAACACTTACTATCCATCTAGTCTTGGCCCATGAACCAACTCTTTTTTGAATCTCAAGACTAAAAATAAAGAAAACTCAAAATGGATGTGTACCCTTCATGTTGCTTCATACCTAAGATAGAGGAAAAAATTGCTCCTTATAGATGATAATTTCCTTGCATGTTTCTTTTCTTACTCCTTCACTTGTACATGTAACCATGCACCATCTCAAAATTAGTCAAAGCGATTCTTTTGTGCATACTTGTTTTCCTTTGTACTTAATAAAAAAAAATATTTTCAATGTTTCATCAATTTTTGAATCTGAAACTGAAGTTTCAAGTATGATTTGTGCTATTTCTTCAAAAAAAAAAAAAGAAGAGACTCGTGCTATCTCAGCCAAATTTAGTTATTGTACCCTCTTGTGACTTAAAACCATCAAACTAATAGTGCTTTTTTCTATTGCATCATGTTGGGAATTAGTTAGCTAAAAATTCAATCTTGTTTTCCTCTGAGATACATGTGGATGATATCGCTCTCTTGTGCAGGTGTTTCGTGAAAACCAGCAAGTACAGGAAAGAATAATGGATTCCAATGATTTGGAAAGGGAAAGGGGAATTACGATACTCAGCAAAAACACATCGATCACTTACAAAGGCACAAAGATAAACATTATTGACACTCCTGGTCATGCAGACTTTGGTGGCGAAGTTGAACGTGTTCTAAACATGGTTGAAGGGATTCTTCTAGTGGTATTAGAATTCATCCATGTTAAATCCATAGTGCTGATTAAGGACTCATGATAGAAATATGTTAATTTTGTAACTGGTGGCATGGATGTGTTGTGGCCTTTGGTTTAAGTGATTATCCTTTTCCTTTTGGAAAAATTTAGTTTAATTACCTGGCTGTTACTTGTTCACCACCATAGCATTCTTTACTCTTGAACTTTTAAAGTACCTAATTGTTTTTTCCTTGTCTTGACAGGTGGACTCTGTTGAGGGTCCCATGCCACAGACAAGATTTGTTCTAAAGAAAGCTTTGGAATTTGGCCATTCTGTTGTAGTTGTTGTCAATAAAATTGACAGACCTGCTGCTCGGCCAGAGTTTGTCATTAATTCCACTTTTGAGCTTTTCATTGATCTAAATGCATCAGATGAACAGGTACTTTTCCACTTTATTCTTGCTGAAATGGTTTCAAATGAACCTCAAATTGTTAGATATGTCCCACATTTTCTTGCTAATGGGAATGGCAAATAACATGACTATCATACTTCTATTGAACTTATTTTTTGGATATATATGTAAAATTTGATATTGCCTTTTCCTCTGCTGTAGTGCGATTTTCAAGCAATATATGCAAGTGGTATCAAAGGGAAAGCAGGTCTATCTCCAGATGATCTTGCTGATGATCTGGTACCACTTTTTGAGTCTATAATCAGATGTATCCCAGAGCCAAAAATCGAAAAAGGTGGTGCTCTGCAGATGCTTGTAAGTTGCCATTCTTTGGACATAGGACTTTGGAGCCAACAACGAACATTGCTTAATGCTTTTCCTTTCTTTCTTTCTTTTTTCCTGTTTCTCTACTGAATAGAGTTGAGATGTTTCCATCCTTTCATTAGATGACTGTTATCTAAAAAAAAGAATTGCTATACTATCGTTTCCATTCATAAGAATTATAACTTGCTTGGGAAGTAGACGTTTGATACTGAATGTTGGCAGGTGGAGAACGTGATTCTACTTATGAAATTATTTGTCAACTACAGAGTCTAGACCTTTAGAAAAAGTTCTGGAAATCCTGAATTATGCACTGAACTTATAGGAAATTTTGGTTTTTTATCCCACAAAATGATTTAAAACCTATGAACAAGTAAAACTTCATTCATAATTATTTCCAAAGTATCAATACTTCACTGTATAGGGTTGTATTTCCCTTAACGTTTTCAAGCATCTCTTAATTTTTTCTGAAAGAGGTATGCTTTTCGTCTTCCAAATTGGCAGATTTTCCCTGAAGCACTGATATTTCCTTATTTAAGTAGCCTTTTCTGCTTATTTGCATTTTCATTCAATAGATTTTACCTTTTCAATAAGCATATTATGACTCATGATCCAGTAGAGCAATGGACTTGTAGTTTTTTATTTTTTTTCAACATCCTTGAATCCTAAAAGATTGTATCCCTTTGAGAACCATATGTTCTTTTCCATCGTTTTAAGTGTGCTAGTGATGTCAAGCTGTTTCCATTCTTTATAAAGCCATGAATCCATGATCATTTGTTGAATCAACCAGAATAGTTCTAATAATGCATGTGTAACGATGCTTCCAGAGATAATTCTGAACTTATTTCCAAAAAAATCTAAACTTTCTTATTTGCTGTGAATCTTTTTTGCTTTGACCTGTTTTTGTACTAGACATCAGTATGTCTCTTTTTGTTGGGCTTAAGCACTAATTATTTATCTCATTCTACAACAGGTAACAAACACTGAATATGATGACCATAAGGGGCGAATAGGTATTGGGCGCTTGCATGCTGGTACTTTAGAGCGAGGAATGGAAGTAAAGGTATATATATTGCTCAGCTTGCTACTTTGTTTGAAAGATATGTATTTGTTGTATTTTAGTCGATGAAAATGAGTTCTAAGATCCAGTAATTATCCATCTCTCTCAAAAGAATATAGTTGAAATATTTAAATAATGTGAAAGTAATATCAAAGCATATAATCATTACAAAAAACTTGGGTTTATGTGGAACCCCTACTCACAAAGAGTGGGGAGAAAACCGCTGGAGAAGGTCCCAATAGGGTACATGTCTATAATTTCTTAAAGAAGAATGAAGAGGTACACTATCCATTTATAGACCACCACACACCCCATAGTCCCACACTAACCGATGTGGGACTAAACTACATATACTCCAACACTCCCTTTCAAGATGGAGCATGCAATGCTCAGCTTGTACAATACTCAAATCTTACTCTACACAATGGAACATACATTCTCGGCTGGTCGTCGTTTGCAGGCGGGTATGCTGATATCGTCACATCAGCAAGGGCTGAAGCTGCTGGATACTGTAGTTGACAAATGGCCTCTTCTCTGGAGACCTCAACACATGTTGATGGCTCCCCATTCAATATCCCTGTAATGGGCCTTCTTCTGAAGACCTCGAAAGGTGGATGTCCCTCTTGGAGTCCACAAAACTGGATCTCTCACGCTAAATCTGAAATGAACCCTTCCTTTGAGGACCTTGAAACTGGATCTCCCTCTTGGAGACCTTGAAACTCTGGACATCTTAGAGTTGTGGATCCTCCCGTGGTCATCTCGAGCAAGGGACTCCCTCCTAAAGGATGACTATAATAGGCTTACACTCCCCCTTTCTCCTATACTCGTATGGAAGAAGGAATGAAAAACAGAGGAATACACATATATAGAGAAGAATTTCTCCTCTTCTCTCAAGTTCCTCTTTTTTTTTTTATTTTTTTCACATTTTTTTTCTTTTCTCTTCTTCCCCTTTTCTTTTTTTATTTTTATTTTCTCCCTTTTCTTTTTTTTCTCTGCATCTTCCTCTTTTTCTTTCTAAATGCTCTCACCCCTTAGGATTCGGGAAACGCAAAGACAACTACGACTCCCATGGGTTCGAAATGAGCAGCGGTGGTTGCTTCTGCGGTAGATCTGGTCGCCGCCTCCTGTCGCTTCGTCTTCGCTGCTGTCGCCGATCACTAAGGGTGAGGGCTGCCTTACCGCCAAGACCACCAATGCCATCGCCCGCCTTGTTCCGCGGGGCCTCTTCGAATTAGACCTCGAGATCCTTAGAGAGTGTGCAGCCTCTCTCCTCTGCGCGGCTTCTCCCTGATGCAGCATCACCAGGAGGTCGTTGCCACTTCTCCCTGACGCTGCTGCTGCTCTCACCCCCACCTTCTTCGATCTCTCGGCCTCGCGACAGCCACTGCCATCGCTGATCTCAGTAAGGAGCAGTGGCAACTTAGGCTCACCTGCCTCCGCCCCATTCAAGTTCTTTGCTCCTGCCGTGGGGAAGACACACCTTTGTGCAAATAGGTCGAGATGTTGCGCTGGAAAGGAGGTAAGGGCTGAAGGAGCTACAACCCGATTTTGATGGATCTCCCTTGGACCCGAAGCTTCCCATGGCTCCCTCGGGTCTTCGTCGTCATGCTTTGTGGTGCAACGGGTTTGATTGAACTCGCTTTTGCATCGAACCGACTTGGCGCGGGGATTGTCAGGTGGAAACCCTAGGCACCGCTCCATCTTGTGTGAGCCTTAGAAGCCGCCTAGCATCGCCAGATCGACTAGCCTCCTCGCCGCCTTCTTCCTTCCTTGCCTCCACGAGGCCATCGGAGTAGCAGATCTCCTCGTCGCATTCTTCTTGCAACCCCTCTTTCGATCACAAGGGGTTTAGCGTCGCCCAAACCAACGTGCGACTACGTCGATGCTATAGCCTGCAGCTATCTCTCACGATGCAAAAATCTTCTACCTCGTTGCCATATCCTTCTATAGGATCTCCACCTTGCACGGAGAGATTAGGGTTTCCCCTTCTCTCTTGAAATTGAAGATAATATAGAGGCACAAGTAATAGATCTCAAGAATAATAAAAGTTAAGAACAAAATCAAAGATCAGAACTTGCTCTGATATCAAATTGAATAAGATAAACATGTGGAAACATAAATCAAAGTAATAAACAATTAATAGAATGTTTGGGTTTATGTGGAAACCCCACTCACAAAGAGCGGGGAGAAAACCACAATAGAAGGCCTTGATAGGGCACGTGTGTCTATAATTTTCTCAAAGAAGAATAAAGAGGTATACTGCTTATTTATAGTCCACCACACATCATACTGTCCCATACTAACCGATGTGGGATTAAACTACACACACTCCAACAAATATTACATTTTAGCTGATGAGCTTTCATCTGTAGTGTTGTCATCCTAGTGTTGTTGAGCTTCTTGATGGTGGAAATATTGGTCAGGATATATCCAGTGAGGAAAAATAAGGGAATGCCTTTTTGGCACCCAGGAGAACGAATACAAGAATCTAAAGGGGAAGAAATAGACTGCATATTTAAGTCTTGGAAAGTTGAAATTGCACCTTCCGTTAAGGTCTTCTTTAAAAGGAGATTTTGATGCCAGTGTCAACCAATTCTTTATTGCAAAATGGTTGTGGTTCCACTTGGCATGAACTCCACTATGGGGCTTTGTCGCTGTAAAAAAATGGAGTTCTAATCCGAGATAGAAGTTTGACTTGATGGTTATGCACACAATCTGGATATAATCTTTTGGTTTAAAGCCAAAGTAGCTAAGGGGGTGATGAGAGTACCTGCCTTTGACGATGTTGTATGAATGTCACCATGTCAAGATGGGAAAATCAAAATTAACAAGAAATGTGCAACTTGAAGAAGATGATTGAAGCTACACAAGACCAAACAAGGATCTTTTTATACTGAAGGAACATCTTCCCATTGCACTGGATTTTGTCTAGATCCTCACCTTGGAAATCAATGTCCAGGGACAGAGACTGTGCCTTTGATTCTTTTGGCACAGTTGCATTCTGGAAAGCAGCTGCATGTTGGGACTATCCTATGCAAGGACTGTTTTCCCATGCTGGGCTGATACCAGGAAATAGCATGCACTTATTTTGCTGCATTACACATGACAGGATCCTGTTACATTCTCCACGGCTCCACATATTGGAACTCCTTTTTTCTGGAAAGGCACATTGGAAATGTCATGCCCAAGATCATGTGAAGGTCATTTCAGGAGATGTGTGTGGGGGTCTAAGTATAACTCAATGCTGGCGACTTGAAGGACAAGTGAAGTAATGAGTCAGCATGGTGGTGGTCAAGTCTGTGAGGGAAAATCCTCAGAGGAAAGGACAACAAGCTGCAGGGGCTGCGGGGCTAGGTGGGTGTAGTTCCTGGATATGCATCTCTGGGGGTTTTACATAGTCTGATGTGTTATCATACCCTACTACCATATGGATGCAAAGATAAATTTCCATTCATGAGCATCATGGGGTGGAAATCCTAATCCTAAATATACACAAGTCCTCAAAAATTTAAAATCACAAAACTAAATAATAATAACCTAAACTTTCCTTTTTTTTGTTGAGAAAAACAGAAACGTTATAGCTAATTGTCTCCTAAATTAGCTCCTGCACTTGAAGAGGATAGCCTGGATTTTTGTCAAACAATCAGCATACACATAGATAGGCATATGCGACTTTTTTGGAGAGATGTGCTGTCGGGTTTAAACCAAAATCAATTCTTTAAAGTTTGTGGCCTTCTGTTGAATTCATTATGTAACATCACTATGTAGGCCAGCTGCCACCAAGGGATTGATAGGGTGGTAAAGCCTTCGCATTGGCATTTAGAGGTCATGGGATCAAGCTCCATATCCACCATATTTACCCATAAAAAAAAAACTATAGGCCAGCTACCTGTGCTTGCCTTTGTGAATATTTTCTTTAGATTGCTTGGGATATGAAAGAGATCCACAACTGTCCTCTCCAATTACTTACGGCTGTTCTGAAAGCTTTGGTAGACTTGTTGATTGCTATATTCTAATCGCAAGTGAGACCTTGACTTGGAACAAGTTACATGAGTCTATGTACACTAAATCTCAAGCTATAATTTTTTGTGTTGGTTTTGACATTTATAGGGAAAAGACAAGCAGCGATATCCCTTCTATCACTCTTGTCAACCAAGGCCTTCCTACACATTCTTTTCTTAGATTGACAAAGGAAGAACTGTCCCATGCTCAATGGCCATGCTGTCTGAAAATTTTGGTTATCAATCTCCTGATCAAGAGCCAACAAGGGACATGAACTTTGAGAGGAGGTTTGGCAGTCTATATAAGGTAGCAAACTCTGAGCAAAAATCATCATCTAAAACTGTGAAGCTCCACAACTTCTTGTGAGCTTCCACATAAAAAATGTCTCATAACTCCGACTCCAGGTGCTATGGGTATTATCCTATTGGCATAAATATGCAGCAACATGGAGGATGAAATTCTCATGCTGGAGGTGGGAAATTGAAGGTGTCTAGCTGCTCCTCCAAAGCCCTAAGGGCCCAAATGGAAAAGGCCTCTAAGGCATTGGAACTTGATGATAGCATCAATAGATGAAGATAGGCTTCAAAAGAGTGTACACATGAATACTTTTTTTCTGAAAAGGGAAAAGGGAGTTAACAGGGGGTTATTAAACAAAAGAGCAAGTTACTCCAATATCTGTGTAAAGAGGAAAAATGGTACAAAACACTATCAATACTGGCTCTCTCCCATTCGAAATGAAGATGACCCATTGCGATAAAACCAGATACATTGGAGGAGAATGTATGATCTCCTGATCATATCCATGTCAAGGTCATCTGTGAGGCCATGAGTGCTGTCCCAAAAGGCCTCATGTGAGAAGAAATCCAAAGCTCAATCTTGAATCCTATGCCAACACTGCTGCGCAAAGGGATAGGCGAAAAATAGGTGATTCACATCCTTCATATGCAAAGAACAATGCACACAAGTGGTGCCGGCCCCTGGGAGCCACTTGCTCGTGACTGATCTCTTCCTCCTCAGTAGCCAGATAAAGAAATGGACTTTTAGTGGCAACTTATACCTCCATATCTGTCTACAATCTTTGAAAAGCGCAAGATTAATAGGTGCATGCCTACTCTTAAGACACATGTAGGCCTTTCCGATGGCAAAGTGGCCATGTTTTCACATCCAACCATCCCTCTCAGGCCCCAGGGTAATGTCATGAAGGACCTGCAAGGTAAGGGACAACTCGTTTACGTTGTCATTAGACAACAAATTAAGAATGTTGGGCAACTGTAGCCCATCACGACTGAGCTACGACAATTGAAGGGTCTGTACTGTAACTAAAGCTGCAGTCATGGTAGACTTAGCTCTGCAGTTGAGGCTTCCTAAAGAACTTACACAATCTCTTTCAAAAAGTTGCGACACCTCTAATTGTCACTCTTCTTTCATCCCAATTGATCGTGTCACCATAGGACTTGCAAATGATTATCTCCCAAAAGGGCAACTGCAGGTTTGTGACTTGCAAGAGCCACTTGGAAAGCAACACATCATTCAATTATCTAAGATTTGGACCCTGAGCCCCTCATCTATTTTTGGTCTGCACACCTTGTCTCATGCTAACACAAGCAAGTGCCTTTAAAACCAAAAGGAAGTGAGTGGGTAAAGCAGAGAACACCGAGGAAAACATGACAAGCCTTCCCCCTCTAGATAATAGGTTTGTTGCGCAACCTTGCAAACACTTCTCCATTCACTCAACCACCTGGATCCAGTCCTTAGAACGTTGAAGGGATGCTTCCTGGCATAAGCGGCAGACCAGGTACTTAATTTGTAATTGAAGCATGTGAGCCACCTAAAGCCTTTGTGCATGCATGTGATTTCTCCTCTTGCATCGCAAAGGGAATAAAACCAGTCTTTTGTAAATTAACCACCAATCCAGAAGCCTCTCCAAAGAGTTGTAAAAGCAATCTGGCTTTCCTTGCCTTAGTCGCTGTTCTTATAAATAGCTTCCTGTAAATAGGCACCACAGTGCCTCCTCTTTATGCTCTTTTATTCCACGCAGTTCATTTGTAGAACACCTTGAAAAACATGAATCAGTGAGAATCAACTAACAAGAGTACAACTTGTCTCTCCAAAAAAAGAAATTGGCTCAATTATAGATCTTTGAAGAGAGAATACCAAGAACAATAAGATCTGCCTTCCACAAGCTTGAAGCCCCTCTGAATATAAATCTCCAAACTCTCAAATCAAGCCTCCTATGTATCAACTGTGAAATGCCTGAATTGGAGTGGCATGTTATCAAGGCTACGCAAGTTGCCACTTTTGCATTACCACCACCACTACCATATTATTGAAAATTGCTGGTATTGCGTTATTCATAGTTCTTATGAGCTTTACTACAAGTCCCCTTTGAGTTGAAGGAATCCCCTTTCCAACATGGCTGAAATTGGCCCAGAAAAATTCCCTTATCAAGTGATCACTATGCTTTTCCACCCTCTTTGGGAGCTTAAAGAGTGACTTTTTTTTAAAAAGAAAATTTGGTGAGGAGGATTTGAACTCACATCCAGTAGATGAGGTAGCAGCTCACTAACCAATTGTGCCATGGCCCATCCAATATCTTCCCACTTTCTGACCCTTGGTGTGCAAATTGCAAAACATATAGATGATTGCAGTAGTCATTATCTTGAAAAAGTCTAAAGAAATCTTTCAGTGTAAACTGACATGAGACAGATGTCTAGGAATTGGCTGTTGAGTTGGTTAAGCCTTTCATGCTTGGTAATTCTGCATCCTCCCTCCCCTCCTCTTGCAGCTAGGTTTCTCTTATTTTACATGAGCAGGTATCCGATGTTTAGGTAGTTGAAGTCGAGGAACTCACTTGATACTGTGGTTGGGTGATGAAAACTAGGTTGCAAACTAAATAAGCAGAGTGAATAAATCCCAACATATTCTGAATGAATAAACTAACTGAAGAGATCTATTCCAAAACTTACGGCCACAGGAATATTACCCAAATAGAAGCACCAAATAAAGTAAGTAGGCACAGAGTCACCCAATCCACCAAGCATTAACTCCCTGGATTACCAATGGCCTACAGAAGGTATGGAGTAGAGCAATTGTTACGTGCAAGCAGGGAACTGTACCATAACTGTAGAACTGCGTGAACCAAGCAAACTTTGCAAAAACCGGAAAGGATTCACACATATGTGTTGAAACACCTCAAGAACCCTGCATGCAACTACTTGGAACTGTGAACTACTGTGGTTGTTGGTGGATAGCTGTTGACTTGGTGGCAAGAGGATGGGCCCAGTGTTGGGGAGGAACTGAGGTGGGGGTGGTTGGTGTCGTGCATCTGTTTTGGGTGGTGGCCGAACGCAGGCTGTGAGGTGGTGGACAGGTCACGCTCAGGAATGGAGCACTGCTGGGTGGCAGAGTTGGCAGAGGCACTCAGTTCCATTTTGGTGACAGCGGTGATGATGACCGGAGGTAGTGGTGCACGGTGGTCGGCCAATGTGGGGTTGTGTGGGGAGATGGGGCGACACATACGAAGCCGAGGATGGTGGTGCAGGTAGTGTCGTGAGAGGTGGGGCGGTTGACTTTGGGGAGGAGGACTCAATGGAGTAGTTGGCGGTGGTGGTCAATGGGGGAGGGGTGGTGGTGGATTCGGCGTGAATGGTGGGTTATGGTGGTGAGGTGGGAGGGGAAGGGGATGAGAGAGGAGTTCGGTGGATGAGGGGAGAGTACAAAGGGGATGCGAGGGGGAGATGTACATATAGAGAGATAAAGGTCAGAGGGAGAGAGAGTGATGGAGACTTAGAGGAGAAAGAAATCCAATTTCATTTGTACTTGTTAAACTCCAAAAGCTGTTCCCCATTTTAAAGGGGTTACAAAGCCAAATAAATACATAAAAATAAAAATAAACATACAACCCTTTATCGCATCTGGTGGACCAAGGCATCCCTTGGTGAAAGGTTGAAAGGACATTTACCACCATCCCATAGATCAGTTTAAACAATAAATTCTGCAAAACACTTGGACTTTATGTGAATTGATCATGGGACTGCATCATTGGGTGAAAAAATGAGATTTGCCTTTACTGAAAACTCCGGTCCTCTTTAGACAGAGGTCCAGTGGTGAAATTACAAGTAGGTCCTGAAGAAAAGATAAAATTGACGACAATAAGAGAAACCATAGATTCTCTAACAGGTAAGATGTAAAGACATGGAACTAAAGTTGAGAATCCTTGAACAATCGAGTCTTGATGGAGTCCTACACATGGATGAGGGATCTGATGTCATTCATTCATTACTTTAAAAGGATTCGAAAGTCTTTTGTTTCCATTTTTTTGTGGTGGAATCTTTTGGTTGTACCAATTAACACTTGGAAGAAAAAGGATGAGCTTTATGGAAATCAATCTTATTAGCAAAGCGAAAAGATCTTCTACTTTCATCCATTGGATAGGAATGGAGGCGGATGTCTATTTTAGGACTCTTTCATTGTATTGTAGGTCTAATGGGCATGAGGGGAATGCTTTCATGAACCATGTAATTTTTTTATTTTTTAATAGTCAATACAAAACTTGGATGATCATTAAGTATTGGGCAGTCATGCCTATTTGAATAAAAGGTGGAAAATCAAGTTAGTAATTTTTTCTCTTGCTAGCATAAGTTGATAGATCTAAATAATGCAAAAGCTATAATATCAAAACATAAATAAATAAGAAATATTTAGGTTTACGTGGAAACCCCACTCATGAAAAGCAGGGAGAAAATCATGGGAGAAACACCCTATAGGGCGTGTGCATCTCTATATTTCTTCTCAAAAGAATACTTAGGGGGCACACGTCTATTTATAAGCCACCACACACTAACAAAAGTCTCACTCCACTATGAGGGGCTAAACCACTACACATTTCTCTCAACACTCTCCCTCAAGCTGACACATGGAATGCTCAGCTTATAACACAAAGAAATCCACTCTACACAACAAAATACAACCTCTAGACTGGTTCTTGATTATAGGCGAGAACATGGGCTGGAGTTGTTGGACAAACTGTAGTTGGCTTCTGACAATTGCCTCTCCTCTAGAGACCTGGTGTTAGTGGCTCCCTACTCAGTATCCCTGAAAAAGATCTTCCTTTGAAGACCTCGAAAGTAGATTTCCCTCTTTGGAGTCCATAAAACTGGATCCCCACATAGAAACCTAAAATGGGCCCTTACTTCAAGGACCTCAAAAGTGGATTTCCATCTCTGGAGACCTCCCAAAGTTATGGTTTCTCATGTGTAGTCCTGGAACAGAAGGGACTCTCGAATGGGGGTGAGTACGATAAGCTTCCACACTCCCCGTTTCTCCCATACTCGTACGGGAGAAGAAAATAATAATGAGAAGAAATTCAATCATAACAATAGGAAATGATAATACTAGAAAAGAGCTTCTCCCCTTCTTCTCATAAACATTCATCATTTTTTTTTGTCCTTTCCTTCTTTGATTTTTTTGATGTTTTTACTTTTTTTTATTTTTCCTCTATTTTTTCTTCCTTTTCTTCTTTTTTGTTTTTTGTTTTTTATAACTTCAACCACCTCTCTCCTATCACTATTATAATCACACGAGTAAAAAAGCACAACCTCACCTCTTAGGGCTAAAAGCCTCGTCCTCCTGCCTTTGTGGCCGAGAATAGAGGCATCTTCATCACTATCGCCAATTGTCCTCGCGAGACTCACCTTCGCCATCACCGCTATCGACGCCACCATCCCTCTTCTTTGTCAGAATCGATGCCGATCTTTTTTTTTTTTTTCATATCCTCATTGTCGTTACAGGTATCCACGCTTTGCCCCCTTCGTGTTCTCCTCGTGCAAATCTCCTTTGTCAATCGCCTCCGATCCTCCGCCATGCGATGGTCACATGGCCATTGCCACCTCACACCGCCAAGCGCTGCTCATGCAACACTGTTTTCTCTTCTCCGGCTTCAACCTCATTGGAGTGTCGCTATGCTCCTCCACTGTAGCATCACTGGCGATAGGGGGAGGGTACCACCGCCGCTGATCCTCCCCAGCAGACAACCATTGTGCCACTACCCAAGGCACCCAGCGATGACCCTTGAGGCCCAGCGTTGCCGCCAAGGTTGGCTGCAGCCTCTGCAGCAGCCTGCTGGGCTGCTGCGGCACCTCCAAAGTGCCTTATTGAGGTGGTGCGGTGCCTTGTTGGGCTTGCTACAGCCTCTCCAGTCCTCCACAGGACCTTTTGTCACGTTGATTCTCTCAGCATGATGGAGAAGGCCTTGTCGTTCTCCATTTTGCTCCTCAGATCGAACCTTGGTGACTTCATGTGTAAACCACATTCTTCTTAGGGCCAGCATCTAGATTTGATGGAGGCCTGCATTTGATCTTCCTCCTCTTCCGGATGAACAAAAAGAAACTCTAAGAATAAAATAATGGTAATGATCTAAAGATCAAATAAATTCAAGAATTGATTGCTCTAATACCAAGTTGATAGATCTAAATATTGCGGAAGCGATAATATCAAAACATAAATAAATAAAGAACACTTCGGTTTATGTGGAAATCCAATTCACGAAGAGCGAGAAGAAATCACAGGAGAAGCATCCTATGGGGTGTGTGTATCTTTATATTTCATCTCAAAAGAATAGGTGGGAGGTACACACCTATTTATAGACCACCACACACTAACAGAAGTCTCACTTCACTATGTGAGATTAAACTGCTGCACATTTCTCTCAGCAGCATATTTGAGCATTTCACATAATTTTTGGCATGAAATAATGTTTGAAATTTATAGCTGTTGTTTATGATCCAGATACATGATTACTAGCAGAGCCAGTGTTATTCAGTGGTTGTAGAATTTACAGGTTTAGGTGTACATATTCTTTTCAGAAGTTAAAAATCTATTTCTTCGGGGTTAGAGACTGACTTTTTACTGGAATCATACTAAATTGTGACCTGGTGATTTAATCTATATAGCTTGCTGTGTTGTAAAAGGCGGGTAGTCAACTTTGAAAGTAGAACGTTATTGATGAATTATCGTAGTGTGGCCAATTTTTCATGTTTCCATTCTGTAGGTGTGTACAACAGAAGAAGAATGCCGGCAGGGCAAAATAAGTGAGCTTTTTGTCTATGAGAATTTCTCCAGGATTCCTGTTGAATCAGTGGAGGCTGGTGATATCTGTGCAGTTTGTGGAATCGATGATATGTTGGTGAGCTTATAGTATTATGTTCTTGAATAAAATATAGTGGTTGTGATTCCAAATAAGAATTTCAATGTAACTTTGTCTTGTAACATTGGCATAAATGCAGATTGGGGAGACAATAGCAGATAAAGTTTCAGGAAAGCCATTACCAGCCATTAAAGTGGAGGAGCCAACAGTAAAAATGTCTTTCTATATCAACACATCACCATTTTTTGGTCGTGAGGTATGATGTTTGAATTGGAACTTTTTTGTGCTCTTAGCCTGAAATTAACTGATGTCACTGTGTAGTATCTGTATAACACATGGCAATATGGAATTTAAACATCTTTTCAAAAAAAGAAGAAGAAGGAATTTAAACAGACCTGAACAGGTTGGGTTCGTTATCTGCTTATGTTGTCCAAAAGTACATGTGATCCATCATGCAGACTGTAGACTAGCTTCGCACATAATTTATTTTCTTGGTTAAATGAGCAAGGCAATCAATGAGCTGTGGGGAACCTAGCAAGAATTGAATTTTAGCACGTAATGCTTCCTTTGGCCAAAACAGGAATTGAATACTTTGGCAAACAATGATTCCTTTGGCCAAAACAATTTCTTTTCCAATCTTTTTGAATCCTTCATGTTCATACAACCTTCAGTGAAATTCAAGAACATTAACTGCATATGGATTTTCTCCTTTCACTTCACCATATTTTTGTTAGTAAATATATTTTAGTTGTGGCAAAGGTACCAGAAGACAGAAGCACCTAGAATTTCTTGGACATAATTATTCCTAACAAGCTACTTATTTGGTGTTCGTAGAGCAAAAATGAGGTGCACCAACTGTACTTATGAAAGTGATATAACACATTGGAGATTAACAGTTCTGATGGGGGATTGAGCTCTTCATAGAGACTTGAGCTAATGGAAGGTTTTTGAGGTTTTTTCTATAGTTACATATGCATATCTTGTCACTCAATCAAATTGTTCATTGGAATGTTTATCAAAATATTTGTTATTCAATGATCTACGTATCTCTCCACTGTCAAATTTGCTCTCCTTTTGGAATGTTCTACCACTTAATGGAAAAAATATTTTACTTAGTTTCTGCTGCACTAGTTTCTTTCACAGCTCCATCAAATTCAATGGCATCTTGCATAGGGATGTAAGTTTTGATAAATCTGACCCAAACCTAACTCAACTCAACCGAAAAAGAATGGGTAAAACTCGACCCGAAGCCAACAGTGTTTGGGTATGGGTTTTATCTAAAATGTTCGACTAGGTATGGGTACGAGTATTGATTTATACTTAATTACTCGATCCGAATACCCGAATAAGATCCCAATTTATCTGTAAGTCTCTCATTCTCCTAACTTTAATCTCCCTTATGATTTCCTCCATGATTTTGAAGGTTGGGAGTGCTTTTGAAGTTTTCATTGAACATTTATTTCTGGGATAAGGATCTTTTCTTTGAAATGTACTTGTACTTTATTTTTTTTATTTTATATATTCCCCTTGAATTTTTTTTCGTAATAATTTCAATAGGGATCACTAAAATTAGAGTAGTTTGAGCCCCCTATGTTTCAAGTTTGTTAAAAATAAACAATTGATGAAACGTGTTATGGATTTTTCTCTTTTAACTCTAATTTGAATATGATTTGATTATAAGATCAATTTATAAATAGGTATCCGATGGGTAAATGGATGTCCAATGGGTAGATGGGTATGAGTTTGAATTTTTGTATTCGATGGGTAAATGGGTAGAGTTTGAGGGAATTTTGTAAATGAGTATGGGTATAGATTTAGCCAAACCCGATCCACTTGCATCCCTAATCTTGCAACTATTAAATCAGAATATAGCTATGTGTGAATTCACAATCGTGGTGAAATCAGAATACAATTGTGAAGTAATGCAATAATGTGGGTATTGTTAGTTGTACCAGGGCTTGTTCATAATATCTTAAACTTGTCTATTGCAGGGTAAGTATGTTACAAGCCGAAAGCTCCGAGAGAGGCTTTACAAAGAGCTTGAAAAAAATTTAGCAATGAGAGTGGAGGATGGAGAGACTGCAGATGCATTTATTGTTAGTGGGCGAGGAACACTGCATATCACTATTTTGATTGAGAACATGTGAGCTGCTATTTTCAACCCTGTTCTACGATGGATTGCATGTTTCTGTCCTCTGAGTTTGATTTTTCTTACCAGGAGGAGAGAAGGATTCGAGTTTATGGTGGGGCCTCCAAGAGTTATTAACAAAAAGGATGGAGATACATTGTTGGAACCTTATGAGGTGATGCTTTCTTTCAGAGACAAAAAAGAAAAGAAAAGAAAATATGACCACTTTTACATAACATAACGTAAATGTTGTGGTCTGGCCCTTCACGAGAAGCTCATACGTGTAGCTGCTCTTTTCTTTTCATAATAGTGATCCAAATGTAATGAACTGTTACCTGCTACACTGCATAAATTTAAAATCAGTGTTAAGGCGTTCGCCTAGGCTCCAGCTTGAGGGTAGGCCTTGGCACCTTGCCTAGGCTCGCTTTGCTTGGTTTAGTTGGGGCGATGCCTAGGTGTGAGCCTTACCATGAGGTGCCAGACACTGAGGATTAATTTGGATGGAGGGATAGATTTTATGGGTTAATTTTTTTGTAGATGTGTTATCCTGTATTTTTGTTTGTAAGTTATAAGAGTTATCCTAGTGGGTTAACCTGTGACTGTTTGGAAAGTTTCTGGATTGACCTTCGAAAATACATAGGATAACTTACAAAAATAGCTTATCCCACATCAATTCCAGAATGCCTTATCCTGGGTAAAATCCTCTTAACTCAGGTTAAAATATCCTTCCCACCAAATAAGATTAACCCTATTTTGACGGGTTATCTCTCTTACCAAACTTGGCCTGAAGTGATTGCCTAACATACACCCTGTTGACCCATGCCCAATCCAATTAAAAGAAAGAAAAAAGGCCCAAAAAAATCACCCCACCCCTGTCGCCTCTCTCTCCATTCCCTATTTCCCTTGTCCCTCATGAAAGCCATCATCATCGTCACTAGAACTGCTTGTCTATTGGAGCTTCTCCCTTCTTTGCTACTCAACCATCCTTGACTAGCTTTCCCATTGTCGAGCACCATCACTCCTCTCTCTTTCTTGCTCTTGTTGAGTTGCTATTGCTCTCTGGTAAAAATAATCTCACTTGGTTTCTCTCTCAAGTGTTATTCCTCACGCATGCAATCTCTCTCCCCCTTTCTTGCCCCCTCTCTTGTGGTCTCACTAATTACAAATATTTCATTATTACTCTTTACTCTATTCTATTGTAATATTTTTTTTGAAACATACGATGCTTGTTATATTAATTAGTTGAAATGACTTAGTTTCATTAGCAATCCTATGGCTCTCTTATACAGAGAGAGATCATAGTCAAAAGTACAGGAATGTCCCTGAGGGACAAAATACACAAAGCTCTTATAATAAAATAAATAAATGACCATACAACATAAGCTAACATTCCTCCTCAAGCTGGAGTACAGATATCTATCATGCTCAGCTTGGATATACAAGAATCAAATGAAGATTTGGCCAAGGACTTGATGCAAGTATCAGCAATCTGCTCATCAGATGCAACAGAAGTGGTATATAACAACCTCTTCTGGATGTCCCTAGTGTAGTGACAGTCAACCTCAATATGCTTCGTCTTCTCGTGAAATGCTCGGTTGTTGGCAATGAAGGTAGGTTCTCTATTATCGCATCGTATCTCCATGGGGTTAGAAAACTGCATTTGTAGGTCAATAAGGATATGATTCACATCATTTTAGCAGTCATCTGAGCCATAGCTCTATACTCGACTCGGCATTGGATCTCGCAATTGTGCCATGTTTCTTGCTCCTCCATATTATCAAATTTCCTACTAAGAAGGTGCGGAACCCAGTAGTGGATTTGCGATCCACATGGCATCCGACATAGTCTACATATGAGTAGCCAATCAATGTCATAGAAGACCCCTTTAAGAAGAGACCATTCCCATGAGCCTTCTTGACAGATCTAAGCACCATCAATGCTGTTTCCTAATGCTGATGTGTTGGTTTGGCCATGAACTGACTCTATCTCCCAACTGCAAAGGAGATGCCTGGCCTCGTGATAGTAAAATACAACTGCTTGCTTACAAGTTGTTTGTACCATCTATTGTCCACCACGTGTGCATCATTATCATAGAGTAACATCTTGAGGTCCATAAGAATGTTGGCCTTTTTACACCTAAGCATACCAACCTCTTGCAAGATATCTAAAGCATACTTCTGCTAAGACAAGACCACACCCTCATTACTGTGAGCAACCTCAATACCAAGGAAATATCGTAAAGCCCATAGGTCTTTCATGACAAACTGCTCTACTAGGATGCGCTTAACCTCAGCGATACCCTACACATCGTCTCCTGTGATGATCAAATCATCAACATAAACAAGAAGTACCACAGTACTTCGTTTAGTTCTCCCGACAAAAAGTGAGAAATCAGCTATCGATCTCCTAAATCTAACTGCCTCTACAACTTGTGACAATATCTGAAATCAGGCTCTGGGACTCTGTTTGAGGCTATATATAGCCTTCCGTAATCGGCATACACACTCCCCCTAACCTTCAAAATCAGGTGGCTGCTGCATATAGGCTTCCTCTTGGAGATCACCATACAGGAAAGCATTTGTCACATCTAACTGGTGCAAGGGGTAATCTAACTGAACTATCATTGCAATCAACACCCAAACTATGGGAAGTTTAGCAACTGGGGAGAATGTGTCAAAGAAGTCCACCCCATAAGTCTGGGTGAATTCCTTTGCCACGAGGCAGGCTTTGTATCTAGCAACACCACCATTATGATTGAGCTTCAGAGTAAATACCCATCGATAGCCAATGAGTGCAGCACCATTAGGAAGTGGAGTAAGCTCCCAAGTCCCGCGGCCTCTAAAAGCGACCATCTCATCCTCCATGGCTGCTCGTCATTTTGGATCAAACATGACCTCATGGTGAATAGCTGGAATGTGCGGAATGACTAACGTCCGAGTAAATCCAACAAATCTAAGAACTAGACTATCGGTAGCAAGTGCCCTTACCGTGGGATAAGTAATGCAAGTCCGTGGTTGCTTTCGAATGGCTATCTGAAGGTCAAGATCATTGCCTGACACATCACCTGTCCTATTCCTGTGACCATTACATGTCAAACATACGTTAGTGTTTAAAGGACTCACCTAAGAAGCCGATGGTGAAGGCGAGGGTAGGGGTCCTTGATAGGTAGCATGAGGGTGGACATATGACTGGAGTGGCACAGTCAAGTATGGAAAGAGATGCATAGCAGGAGGTGGTAGGGACATGAATCTCAGGAAAGTTTCCAAAGCGAATGGGAGAATATGGCAAGGCGCCATATCACCCTCGGGAGGCATCTCAGTAGTTGTCACAGAAAAGAAAGGAACAGCTTCATGAAAGGTAACATCCGCCGAAACATAGTGCCGGGAAGTAAGTGGATTAAAACACAGATACCCCTTTTGAGTTTGGATATACCTAAGAAAAACATACTTAACTACTCTCGGTGCTAGTTTATCCTGACATGGTCCTAACAAATGGACAATGGCAACATAATCAAAAGTTCGAGGGGTGACGTGAAACAAGGGACGGTCAGGATGCATGACCTAAATAGGAATCTGTTCGTGCAATGCCGTATTAGGCATCCAGTTAATAAAAAAAATTAACAGTCAAAATAGCGTCACCCCAATAGAGAGGGGATAGAGAGGTGAATCAACAAAGTGCGAGCAACATTAAGAATATGACGTTTCCTCTTAGCAACACCATTTTGCTAAAAGGTATGATGACATGCTGTCTCATGGATAATGTCACAACTAGAAAAGAAATTGCTCAAACGTAAAGTACAAAATTCTAAGGCATTATTATAATGAAAGCACTTCACCAAACAAGAATACTGTGTTTTTATTTCTTTAACAAAGTTCTTAATAATTTATCCTACATCAGACTTATCTTTCAAGAGAAACATCCAAGACACATGAGAAAAGTCAACTAAAACAAGATAATATTTGTTTTCAAGTCGATCAGTACGACTGGGACTTCACACGTCCATATGAATCAAATAAAAAGTAACAAAGGAAACAGGAGTAGAACTGGAAAAGCTAGCCCTGTAGTGCTTACCAAGATGATAAGCATCACAGGTGAATAGTAGTGGAGGGGATCTGCGGTATAATATGTTTGAGGCGATGAATGAGTAGATGACCAAGGCGGTGGTGCCATTGGAGAGATCTAGTAGAAGCAAGGTCTTAGATAGCAGAAGCAACAAAAGCATTACGGCTCAGACGGTACACCTCATTTCTTTACGTCCTCCACCAATTGTCTTCTTAGTGAATTTATCCTGCAAGACACAAGAAGACGCATTAAAAATAACTCGGTAGTTTAGATCTCTAGTGATGCTGCTAACGGACAATAAATTCAAAGGAAAATCAGTCACATAATAGGTATCTGCAAGTCTTAAAGTAGGAGATAAAGACATATCTCCATTACTAACAAGTGGCGAGTGTCTCCCATCAATCACTTGTACTGTCCTGGCAGATATAATAAGTGCTAACTGAGAGAAAGAGCCCTGATCGTCACATAGGTGTTTGGATGTACCAAAATCAATTAACTACTTTTCAGAAGACAAAAGTGACACCATACCAATCGTAGGTGTCTTTGATGACAAGGCCATAGTTGTAGTGTCTGAAATCTGAGAGGACACCTAAGTCAACTAAGCAATCTGTTGCTGCAAGTTCTCAATCTTAGTGCTCAAGGAATTAATATCAAAAGCCGGAAGAGCTGCATTGGAGATCTTAGCTGCCTGATTGGTCACAAGTAGCCTACCATGCTTCTACCAGTATGTAGTCTCAGCGTGACCAAGCCTGCCACAATAAGTACACGGAGTCCTGGAACGTATACCAGAAGAGCGTCCACGTTTACGACCACGTGCAGGGTAAATAGTACCCCTGCCACTTCCAGGGATAGCAGCCAGTGCAAACGACTAAGCAACAGTGTCAGGAGTAGGAGTGCGTATTGTAACTCTGTTGAGTTTACTATATGCTTCTTCCAAAGTAGGAAGCTTAGGAGTAATGGTCTTATCCTCTATGCGGGGAATAATCGTTTGCATCAGCCATGCATAAACCATGGCATTGTTGCTATACTAATTATCATTTGTGCCTGTCTTGTTCTCAGGCTCCGGATCCGTAAGAATATGACTCTTTTTATGACCCCTGACAATCATAAGAAAGGTCTGGGACCACCGTGGATTGTTGGTCTCATCCAACTTAACAATAGGATCAAAGAATGGGTTCTTGAGTATCCCGATGTTGGAAACAGAGCCCAAGGATACCTTGGATTGATCATTTGAAGTCATTTTTATAATCCGAAAGCCTCGATCATGCTTCTATCACCACGAAATCATCGACAAATATGAAATCAGACATTCAGACCTGCATCACGAACTTACGTTCCTAGATCAAGACAAAATCCCTTTTCAATTGCTGCACAGGGATCGGATCACGGAAAATTGCCTCCCTGTCGATCTACGCCGCCAACCGCAGCCATCAGAGCATTGTAACGCTGCTGTCGGAGGTCAGCACTGCCTGCAGTGCACTGTTGTTGGCCCAACAGGCAACCCTAGTTACTGCTGCACCGCCGCCAACCACCTATAGCATCGCCACAGGCTCAACAAGCTGCTATTGCGTCACCACCGGAGGTCAGATCAACCTCCAAGGGATCGCAGTGTCATCGCGAGTGGCTCTCGGTGCTGTTGCACCATTGCTGAGACCTAGGAGGGTTGACAAAGGCGTTGCAGAGCCCCCATGATCAACTTAGGCAATGCTGCGCCGTCGTTGGAGGCCAAGAAAGCCCCCAACCTTGTCGCAGCGTCGTCGCAAGTGTTGCCTGAGCTTCGTTGACGATGCTGCAGGCTCACTTGCATTGCTGCAGCACTGTCGTGCATACTGCAGCGTGTCGTTGGAGCTCCATCGAGAGCTGTTGTTGCTCACGAGGGAGAAAGAGATGATTAGGTTTTTCGAGGCTATGAAGGATGGGATGTCGAGAGCCATGATTTATGATCGATGTTCTACTATCAAATTGATTAAAATGACTTAATTTCATTAGAAATCCTAAGATTCTCTTATAGAAGGGAGAGATCATAAGGTAAAATATAAAGGAATATTCCTACGAGACAAAGCATAAGCTAACAATATTGAATAACATGGTGATTAATTTGTCCGGTTAACACTAAAGCAGTTGTTATGTTTTTCTCCGTAAAACCATTGTTACATTATTTTGTTATGAATCACGATAGTTATTTTGTTTCGCCAGGAGTGGTTTTTCATTATGATGATGGTTGTACTTTTTAATAATGGTTATTCAAAACATTGGATTGATTGTCTCGTCACTTTTCTACTTATTTATTTTATTAATATTTTATATTTTTATATTTTAATGCCTCATTTGTTTTGAGTGAGTACCTAAGGTTATATTTGGTAGGGGATAGTGTACCTAAGGTTATATTTGGTAGAGGATAGTGTTATATCGGGATAGAATATGAGTGGAATAAGTGTAGAAGGTATTTGGTTGGTAAGATTGTAATGATTGATGAGATTGTAATGATTAGTGGTATTATTAATGATTGGTATGTTGATTTTGTGAGAGATGGGGGAGAATGAGTGGATTTTGATGGAATAGTTATTATTATTATTTTTTAATTTTAAAAATAAAAAAATTATCTCTCTCTCCATTTCTTCTCTCTCTCTCATGTCCACCCCTTCGATTTCCCTCCTCACCCCACCCCCTTGGAAAGCACCCAATCCCACCTACTAACTATACGTTAACCCTAATCTTACCCACTATTTCTAAACCAAACGCTGCCTAAGGCTTACGTTTTGGACCCTCTCATCTTTTAGTGCTCTCACCTTTAACAGCACTAATTAAAATCACACCACTCCTGCTTACATATTTATTTTGTGTATTTTTTATTTTAAAAACATGATGCCCACCTTGTGCAGATTGCTACTGTGGAAGTATCAGAAGAGTACGTGGGTCCTGTGGTTGAACTATTGGGAAAAAGGTGCGGACAAATGGCTGATATGCAAAGCAGGTTTGTAAACTATGGCCTTTATCTAAGTCACCATAATCTTATCTGATACGTAGTACTCAGTTCACGCTAAATATTTTTTTATTTAAAAATAGATGTTTGAGTTTAAAAGCACGTGGCTATGCTCTCATCTAGTGATTGTTTGGGTTTTATTCTAAAGCGCTATCTGCAATTAAATGTACGTTAAGAAGTTTTGAACATGATGTATCCTATGTCATCATGCACTTATTGTTTTATTATGAAATCATGTGCTACGGATTGAGATTCTGGCTTGGACGTGATTTGCCTAGGTCTGTCGGTGCATACTCATTCTGACACTACAGGTACAAAGCCTGCCAGATGTCCCCGAGGAAGTTCTAGCAAGTTTTCTCCTTTGTCAGATTATTGTCAGAATTATTTATCAGATTATTGTCAGAATTAGGGTGCTTATAGTGACTTGGGGTCAGTTAAGCTAACTGGAGCTTTCTGTGTTGCATGGTCAGCCATCTAATCTTCATTGGCAGTAATCTTGTCATTTTCCACTTTGCATTAGCCCTTATTTTAGGTAATCTTAATCAGGTATTAAGAAATTTGCATAGAGGTGTAGATTAAGAAGAACTAGATTAGTTTACTTGCATGCCAAATTACATGAGTTTTATCCTTTGAAGCTTTCTGGACATACTTCGACTTGCAAGGCCCAAGGTCTACTAGCACTACCACGGTGTGCTTCATGTTATTGTTGGGGATGTCATGTTCTTGTTTTTGCCGAGATCATATTGGTCTTTCTGCTAGTTGACCTTTATTAAGATATGATTTTGATTTTACTCAGTGCTGAGGGGACTTCTACAATCAAGTACAAGATTCCTACACGTGGTCTTCTCGGACTGCGGAATGCTATCTTGACTGCTTCTCGTGGCACTGCAATACTAAACACGGTGTTTGACAGCTACGGGCCGTGGGCTGGTGATATAGCCACAAGGGATCAGGGTTCTCTGGTACTTCCGATTACCCTTTCCTCGGTAACCTTGCTGATACGATACAATTTAGGAAAAATTGGCACATCTGACGACAAAAATACATGCAGGTTGCTTTTGAAGAGGGAACAAGTACTTCTTATGCACTTAAGAGTTCCCAAGAAAGAGGTCAGATGTTTATTGGCCCAGGTGTTGATGTCTACAAAGGTCAAATAGTTGGTATTCATCAGCGTCCTGGCGATTTAACCCTTAACGTGTGCAAGAAGAAGGCTGCAACGAATGTGCGCTCCAATAAAGAGCAGACTGGTGAGATATCTCTCTTGCATTCTTGAGTTAGCAGTATGTCTTTTGAGGATCAGAAGTTTTTTGGTGGTGGGAATGAGGGTTAGTGTTGAGAATTCAAATATAGATGCAGAAAACATTAAAAGAGGAGTTTAAAGAACACATTCCGTGCATATTGCTTTAACTTAGTTGAATGGGTAGGCAGCTATGTTAGCGGTCCCTCAGTTTATTATTCTCCACTTAATCGATTGTCGTACCGTGGAGGATTTTGGTTCATACTAAAAACAGTGGAAATCCCAACTGTACCTAACCTCATTTATACAAATTTTGACAGGTCACAATTTTTCTTTTTCTTTGCTTGCCGCTTTCTTCTTTTCTTCTACAGTTGGAAAATTTCTATTACCACTCGTTCTACAAATCCTAACAATATGCAGTAAAGAACAAATGGAAACTAATGGCAATTGCATGGTCCTAACTTTGTGGACCAAAAAAATAGAGGAATTTTTGTAGAAGTGTATGCTGAGTGGTGCTGGTTCCGCGTTTGTTAACTTCTAGATGTGAATTCTCCGTCTAATTACTAGAACTCTATACTCATTCATCCATTCACATGTATTTGGAGATTCTGGGACAAGCTCTACTGATTTGAAGTTTGAACAAGATCTGTGCTTCCAACTTAATATTTGCTTTGGCATGATTTTTCCCTTAACATATGGGGAAGTGCTTGGTTTTTGCTTCAGTTTTCCCCTGCCTCATTTTATACGATATGCTCTTCCATGCAGTTGTTATCGACGCACCAATGAGTTACAGTCTGGACGATTGCATAGAATACATTCAAGAAGATGAGCTGGTTGAGGTCACACCCTTAAGTGTAAGGATGTGTAAGAACCCAAAATTTGTTGTCAAGAAAAGGTGAAATTAAGCGAGATTGTTTCTTCTGCAATTTGCCGTGTGCATGGTGAAGCCGCGGTCTTCGCGTCTTTCCCTCTTGCCTCTGGCCAAAGCTGTGTTCCCAAGGACTCATATCGGCAACACCGTATCAGAGGTGCACCATAAATTCGATATGTTCTTTTTGCAGCTATAGGATATTTAATTTGAAATGCCCCAGGATGGAGACTGTTGAGGACTTCCATTCGGCATCAGAAGTAGAGAAGAAGAAACGAATGATGTAGATTCCTTGAATTGTACAAAACAATATAATTTATCAAATATTACTGCCAATGTATCTACAGGAAGTTGAATTTGTTTAGCTTGTTTAGCTTTGTTATCTCTGATGTCTCCTCTTGGGTAGTTTGGCAACCATATTGACCTTGTTTCACTTCCAACTCCAATTCAAGAAGGAAAAAATTTTGGTTATCTTGGATTAAGTTATTCTATAGGTGAGGAAGATTCAAGGTTAGGTTTGGTTACATCGATCCACAAGAGGTTATTTTTCAACTGAAAGGTGATGTAAAAATGATATAAGGTGGTGACAGAAATTAATTTGATAATTGATATTTAATATAAAAAAATAAAAAAATTAAATGTGTGTTGTATGATGAATCTTATCACATTGGAAAAAATTACATCATTTTAAATGAAATTATTTAGATAATAAATAATTTTGTATCAGTGATAAATAATTTTATATAGGTGATAAATTATTCTCGATGATTTTACATCGGTATAAAATAATTTTCTATCGATGATAAATTATTTCAATGTAATTTTACATTGGTACATTTTTATTCTGTATCGATGTAAAATTATTTCAAAGATTATTAGTTGGTTCTGTATTCATATAAAATGATTTTACATCCGTGTAAAGTGATTTTGACCTATAAGTTTAGGATTTAGGTTTATACAAAGTTTTATCTATGAGAATTGATTTTTCATCTTAAGGTTTATAATTTAGAATTTAGGTAATACTAAAGATTAAACCTTAAATTTTAAAGTGATAAATCAAATTTTAAGTAAAAAAGTTACTTTTCGTAGGTGAAAAATAATTGAAATTTAATTTTACATTAATATAATCTTACTTTATATCAGTGTAAAAAATTATTATATCACATTAGAAATAATTTTATGTCGATGTAAAATAAGATTACATTGGTGTAATATTATTTTGAAGGTGATGTAATTTCTTATATTGATGTAAAATAATTTTGAAGATATTTTAGATTATTTACGCTCATAAAAGTGATTTGTTATTATTTTAGATTGATGGTCTCTATCATATGAGAGTATTCTTTTTATATTAAAGAAGGATAAAACAAGTAAATTATTTTTACAAATCTCCGTATGTTATTTTTTACGTCACTTTTTACGTTTTCCAATCAATTAATGTTCACTAATTTTTCTCATATTTTACTGAATAATCATATTTTACGTACTGGTTATATTAGCAAAGGTCTGAAACGGAAATGTAAGTTAGCCTTTTTACACAAAAATTAACTCGTAAAATTTATAACACTTGCCAAACTCGCCCGACGGGACTCTCTAATCATTTTAAAACTTTTTCGGGCTTTTTTTCAGTAAATTGTGATTTCTATGTTGCCAATCAAAAGAAATTAAAAGCTAATAGTAGTCTCGCATGTTCATTATATGGAGTATTTGCAAATGGCCGATCACCAGAATGCAGGATATTTTAATCTCACGATTCTCCGGTAGGAGTTCTAGCCAGAGATACTGGGCCAAAGGCAAAGACAACTAACCAAGTTATATCATTACTTTTAGGGTTTATATATATATATATATATATATATATATATATATATATATATATATATATATATATATATTTTGATAAGACGTATATATTTTTATGTACTTGATATTTACGTATATATTCTTATAAAGTTATTCCGTTAAGATCGTATGTTCCTATATTGTTAAATCCAATAAAAAAAGAAGAAAATTTATATATACTTTTCTTTTTTTTTTTTTATGTATTCCTGCTGGTTGCAAGGTTGGCGTGGGCGTAGAGGAGGGTGCTGGAGGTGACGAGGTCCCTAAGGGACACTTCGTCGAACACCTTGCAGGCAAGGGGGAGGAGGCTGAGCTTGCCGTAGGTGTGGAGGAGGGTGTTGAAGACATGGAGGGAGGTAAGGTGGTTAGAGCGGAGGGTGCGGGAGTGGAGCTTGGCGGTGTGGGAGGAGGAGGTGTTGGAGGTGAGCGAGGGGTAGGTGAAAGGTGAGGAGGTAGAGGAGGGCAGTGTTGATATACTTTAGGAGGAGGAGATGGCATCAATCGAGGTTGAAAATGATGGCGGGTGATCTGGAACTCGTTGCCAAGGAAGACGAAATCAAGGCCAATGAAGAGGAAGATGAGTACAGGGTGAAGAGGAGTTGATATAGATAAAAAGATAAATATAAGGAGTTATATATAAATTTTATTATTTTTTAAATTGTGTATGACATTTTCTATTTGATTTAACGGAATAGACACATATGATCTTAATAAAGTAACTTTATAGGAGTATATATATAAATATTAAATATACAAAGGCATTAACGTCTTATCAAAAATTTACAAATATATACATATGTAAAAAGCATCTAACTTTTAATCCCAAGGCACATCCGACCTCTTGGATGAAAGGAGAAATAACTAACCAAGTTATTATTAAATTTAACCTCCAAACTTAGAGGGACCGAACCACCCGATGCAAGGGATCGGGTGATAAGAAATCAATTGATGAGCAACTTTTGCAAGCAGATTAAGAATTGGCAAACAAAGGAGAATTGCCATGGGGATGAATTTTTGTCAACCTGACCATTACTTTTGAAATTTAAATCATCTTTAAGACAATGGCAAATGAGGAATTAAATTCTCAAAAGATTAGAATATAAAAATGTACTTTATAATGCAAAGTGTAACGCAAAAGTGAGAATTATCTCAAGTGTCTCCTTCACGTGGTTACTCTTTTCACATGAGTGGAACCCATTATTAGAATGTACCGATGCATTTAAAATATTTTCAAAAAAGTAACATGAAAATCGATTCAAGTAATGTCATGTGGTGAGGTGTATCACCACTTAAAAAAGTCACCGCCACTTTTGAATTATTTTATATTAGTGCAAAATCATTTTGCATCACTTATGAATCATATTTTGCATTGGGCCTCTTGGATTCAAGCACTTGACTTTGCATTCTTCTTTTGTTTTTATGGTGGGTTCGGATTCCACTACTGTGACTTCTAAGGCTAAGATCTTGGCCTTCATTCTGGTTTAGGGCGCAACAATCAAGTTGATTGGATCCTTGAACTACATGCTGTGGTCACACGCATTTCGCATATTCATTGGAGGATAGGAGAAGTTGCACGTATTGACAGATAATGCTCTTGAAGATACTACCAACTATTTGGTTATGAACTAATTGATGAACAACATCAACCCTATTATTGCCTCTAATATACTGTATAAGAAGACAACATCAACCCTCTATTGCCATGAATAGAATGGGATCGACCGCGGGAAGAAATGGAGTTAGTGAAGTGGTGGAGGACAAGACAATCCTCCATTGGAGGGTGGAAGTGGTCAAGACCAACCAAATTCCTTGATAGTAACGAAGAGCACGGAGTTTGAACAATTTCGAAAGCTGAAGCAGCCTACTTTTTCGGGAGCTAGTGATCCATTTGCGGCAGAGGATTGGATCCTAAAGATTGAGAAGATTTTTGGTGCTCTCCAGTTGGGAGGAGAACACAAGGTGCAGTTGGCTACATTCCAGCTTGAAGGGATTGCAGTGCGATGGTGGGCTACAGTGCAGGTTTCTGAGCCATCGTCAGTGACTTGGGACAAATTTCTGAAGTTGTTTAATGATCAGTTTTATCCGCATGAGTGAAACACTTAGAAAAGAGATGAGTTCATGATTCTCCAACAGGGCGAGATAACGGTAACGGAGTATAGGGTTAAGTTCATGGACTTACTCTGTTTTGCTGGAAAGCCATTTATGAATGAAGAGGAACAAGTCTGGAGATTCACTGGGGTTTGAGGGACGAATTGAGGATGCAGTTAGCTGGGATGCTAACGACTGGTCTAATCGAGACAGCTAAGTGAGTTGTAGCAGTTGAAAGGACAAGGACGACAATCCAGCAAAGAGAACAGATTCAATAGTCACTCCTTGGGTCAGGAGGACCTACTCGTAGGAACAACCGCCGATCTCAACAATACAACCTAATGACGACGAACTCTCAGATGATGGAGCAGAAGCCTATGGGACTGGTGCAGAGCTTTGGCATGGATAGCACCTCGTATGCTATGAGTCAGTTTTCTAAGAGTAAGAGTTGCGCCAACTGTGGAAAGGATCACTTTGGACCGTGTACTACTCCAAAGCTATGTTTCAAGTGCAGGAGACCTGGGCATTTGAAGCAAGACTGTCCCATGAGGGGACAAGTGGCAACCTTGACTGTAGGACATCAAAGCAGAGATGATGCTGGACTGAGAGTTGATGCGATGAATGCACGAGAAATGCAAGCAATACCATTCGTGAACCAGAACTTGGGACTTGCTACAAATAAAGGAAAGAAGGTGATTGGTGCTCCTACGACAAACGATGATTTTGATGTTTGAGCCTGGCTGGTAGGCCCAGGATAGTTCTTGGCTTTTGATGTACTAGCTTCATGTGAACTCCCTCTTTTGTGTTCTTTAATGAATCGAGGGAGGGTATCTGATATGTTGTAATGGTTACCGTATATAATGAATGCCTTGTTGCTTGGATACCTGTGCCTTGTTCTTGTGCCTTGTATGGATGTGTTTTTTGCCTTGGAATTGTTGTAACTATCTATGCTTACACCTGATTGCCTTAGTTGATTTCGAGGATGAAATCCTTTCTAAGGAGGGTAGGGTGTAACGACTCGAATTTGTAATACCCTTAATGGACTATTTAAAATCTTAATTGGTTGCTTAATGTGGGATTAAGGGCTTTGGGAACCTTAATTTAGGAAATGGTAGCCTTGAAATTAAGGTAAATCCTTTAAGTTGTCAACAAAAGGTAAAGAATGAATGTTGAGGGGCTATGTGTTAAGAAAACATGTTTGGATGCCTTTCTTGGGGCCCAAGTAAAATTTAGAAGGGCTTGGGTGTAATGTTCCAACCTATATGGAAGTGGAGGTAAATAAAAAATAAAAAGAAAACCCTCATTTTCTTTCTTCCCCAGCCGGGTCCTTCTCCAGCTGGTTACACCCCTCATCCCCCTCCTCTCCGTTGACTGCTACTGCTACTCCAGCCATTGCTGATGCTGTCGTAATTGTTGTTGCTGCCGTTGTTGCTGCTATTGCGAGATAGAGGGAAGAAGAAAGGCAGAAGGGGCGGTTGTTGTTGTTGTTGTTATTGTTGTTTCTGCTATGTTTGTTGTCACTGTTGCTACCTTGGAGTTGGTGCGCGAAGGTTAGGAAAGGAGAAAGAAGAAGAAGGTCACTACCGCCACCGAGTCTACCTCCTGAGGCTCCCTTGTGGGAGCTGCTGCAGCTACTGTTGTTGCACTCGTTGTTGTTGCGTGAGGAGTCGAGTAGAAGAGGCAAGGAGGAAGGAGAAGAGCTCCTCATCGCAGGTAAGGTTTTCTCTCCTTGATACCCTCGTTGGTTCCTAAGACTAGGAATGGTAGAAAAAGGGTGTTTTGGGTATAAATCCATGTTTGCTTGTAAAATGGTAGGATTATGCCTTAGATTTGGATTAAACCTTGTAAATATGTAAAGTGAATGGTTGGCACTTCGATTTGGGTGCTAAAAGCAAATAGTACTCGTACTGGCGACTAGTATCAGTACTAGATGATTTTAGCATCGGCTGGTAATAACCATAAAAGGATACCGAAGGCACCTAGTACTGTTACTGGTGACCAGTACTGGTACTGGATGCATTCGGTCGACATGGCTGGGACTACCTAGTATTGGTATTGGTGCCCAGTATCGGTACTGACTGGGGTACTTGGAATAGGCTGATGGTGCCCATTACCAATACTGGTGGTCAGTACTGGTACTGGCATGGAAATATTGGTATTATACTGGGATTTCCCAGTATCGGTACTAGTGTTTAGTATCGGTGCTGGTTGGGTTACCTAAAATGGTGTTGTTGGTATATGAATCCAAAATGTTGAACCTGTTAATGACTCGACTAGAGTCCAATAAGAGGAAGTGCTTGGATCCAAAGGTCTTGGATAAGATCCCAGGTGATCCGGTAGGTTTCTAAGGTTTCCTGGTCAGGTATCGATCAAGGAGAAGGAATTAGGATCGGTTAGGTCAAATAGGTGAGACACCGGGACTTGGTGAACAATGAGTTCACTGTTGCGGGTTGAAAACCTGAGAGTCTGGTAGCTTGAGGCTACTGCAGCTTGGCCTAGGAATGAGAATATTTCCTGGTTGGGGGTTCACCTGGTGTCGTCATGGAGATGAGGCATTCAGGGGGGGGGGGGGGGTGTCGTGAGTCTAAGTCGACGATAGGCACCTTGAGATCTTGTGTGGAATAGCTTTCCAGGGATCTCAGGCCCGTGACTCGAGGAGTCTTGCGTGGAATAGCTTTCCAGGGATTCTCGGGTGATGGGGGATCGTGCAGGTCTTGTGTGGAATAGTCTTCCAGAGATCTGGATGAGTGTGGGGTTGTGATATCTTGTGTGAAATAGCCTTCCAAGGATCTCATGCCACGATGCTGGGGATCTTGTGTGGAATAGCTTTTCAGGGATTCTGGCATCAGGAAACACGTGATCTTGTGTGGAATAGCTTTCCAGGGATCATGGGCTACGGGAAGTCGCTCCCGCCGAATCCTTTGGACCAGGTACTCAGGGATGTCTTGTGTGTAATAACTTTCCAGGGACTCTGAGTACAGTCAGCATTCCGGCAACCAGAGCAGGTATCCTTTGTCTGGTGTACGTGAGTGCTTTGGTCCTTCCTCTAGCTAAGGAGGGGTTAGGGTACAAGTGTACCATTGGGAAGGGTACGTCGAGATCTCCTTCGGCATGAAGGGATGATTTAGTTACTCCAGGACTCAGAGTGGCAGGTAACAGGATCTTGGATTGTAGGGTAGTTATGCTAGAACGTGTAGCATTAATCAAGGAATTGATTAGTGGGTTGGGACCACGGTGGTTGGTCAGGTTGTTCCAGGTTCGGGTCGAAACTTGAGGCTCTGGGTTAGGCTAGGGATCGAGCCGGTTAGTTCACTGTACACTACCTTATTTTTCTTGAATTATAATAGTTATTTGTTCCCTACTGAGCTGACTGGCCTATCCCTACTTTGTAACCTAATTTTAGGAGTGGTTGTGTGTCATCGATGTGTGGGTTTTCGGCGTAATGCGGTATTCGCTGCGCGCTACTGGACAGGTGATGATCGAGTTTCGTCGCATGTTTTAAAAGGATAGATACGTGTTGTAGTATGTTGTGAAAAATGATTATCAATTTTATTTATTTATTACTCGAAATTCAAAAACATTCCGAGGTCGAACTCAGGGAGCAATTCGGTATTTAGAAGCAAAATATCACAATTTCAATTATGTTTAATACTGATGCAAAAATAAATGCTAGAGATAAAAAAGGAAATAAATTTTTCTTCTCTTCTTTCTCTCTTCTTTGCTCTCTCTCTCTCTTCTCTTCTTTCTCTGTCTTCAGACGTCTGATTCTGTGAATCAGACGCCTTAAGTGACATTTGCTACAGTGCCAGCGTCTTCTTTTTCTTCTTCTCCTTGGTTCTCTGCCGCACTTCCTCTTCTTTCTTTCTTTCTCTACGGCTGCTCCTTCCTTCAGCTGCTCTTCCTCTTCCTTCTTCCTTCTTCTTTGGCCAAGTCCTTCTCTTTCGCTGGGTCTTCTTGGCTTCTTCTTCTTCTCTTCCTCTTCTTCTGCTTCTGCTCCTTCCTCTGCCTTCTGCTTCTGCTCCTTCCTCTGCCTTCTTCTTCTGCTCCTTCCTCTGCCTTCTTCAGTTGGCCTCTTCTTCTTCAGCTCCTTCTGCACTGTGCTGCGCCTCTTCCTTCTTCTTTTCCTCTTCCTCTTCGCAGCTGCTTCCTCTTCCTCCTTCTTCCCTACACAGGAACGAAGAAGCAAAACCTACCCCCTACCCTCCCCGCGTTGCTCTCTCTTTGTTTCTCTCTTCGGTTCGCTCTCCCAGAGCCAATCAGGAATTCGGGTCGGGTCAAGTGCACCCGGGTCCAGGCGCACCGGCGTGGGTGATGCGTGAGGAGTGCAGGGTTATCGAGTTAGGTCAGCCAGGTCCACGGAGGAGTGAGCACGGACGAGGCGGGTGAGTGGGCGAGGGGACCTCACCCCGTGTTCTGAGGCGAAGAGAAGGAAACACAAAATCAATTTATGCTACGCACCTTGTTGAAGCTATGAGTAGCTACACTAACATGTTTGGTTTTGAAAAAACCTGTCGTCGTAGTGTGAAAGCAAAGAACTCGTGTTCAACAAATAAAATTTATACCGGAATAGAAATCCCGGGTCGAACTCAGGGAGGCTACGTTGATCTATATTCACAATTATATTTTTTTAGAGTTTTTGTTGAAAAGCGAAGTGACGTAATTACAATGAAGCAATATTAACAATCAAAATGAGAGAGAGAGATAGAAAACATGCACTCAATATTTCAAAATGTTTATACAATGAAACCAAAGAAGAATTACATTAGAAAGAGGGAAATCAGCTACACTAGAAAGATGTAAAGAAGAATGGGAGAGAGAAGTTATCCTCCTCGATGATCGCTTGGAGGATGAGCCGAACGAGACGCCGCCTAGACGAAGGAGGACGGAGCGGGAAGAAGGAGGTCAAAGCAGGAGGAACGAGAACGGGGCAGCACATCGTCGTCGTCGCGGGATCCGCTTCCGAAATGAAAGAGAAAATTTGACTTTATCTCGCGAGGAGCACCCCGGGTGTGGGACAAGCTTCTCTTGAGCTTTGGAGAGGTAGAGGAGAGAAGGAAGGGATGAAGATTTCGTATGGAGGGGGTCTCCCTTTATAGTTGCAAGGAGTGAGGGCAATTTAGTCTTTTTAATTTGAAAAACATTAACTTTTGACCTTTAGTGACGGCATGGGTGTAGTGGGCAGACGCGCGCGTGCTCGCTTGCCTTCTCTCTTTAAACGCCTGCCCACGATCCTCCAATCTCGACTGTTCGATCGTGAGATCAAACGACTGAGAGAGATTGTCGTCGCGCCTCCTCAGCAGCAACGCTCGCGTGAAATCCAGCGTTCTTCACCTGTGTCTGATGGAGCGTGGGCGCTATCGAGCGCGCACAGCAGGTCGATCGCGATCGAGCTCTCCTCATCGCCTGCTCGCCCGCGCGCGCCCTTGCCAAATTGAAGCGCTCAAGGCTTTGAACGGGCGCCATTGCTTCGTGGGAGCGCTTTCGACCAACGCGCCACCAGCATGTTTGTGTCGCGCTCTTGAAATGTGCATGCACACCCCACAGTCGTTGGATGATCATCCAACGACAGAGAAGCGATGATCAGATTGAAGAAGGGAAGATGCGGCGGGTGCAGCGCCCGGTTGGGCAGCTAAGATGGCACCACGTGGCGCCATCTTGGCCGTCCATCTTCTGGATGATGTAGATGGTGCCACGATTGTCGGATTGAGTCAATTTTCGTACCGTTAGGCTGTGATCGTCGATCCGAATCCATCCGTGCGGTCAGATTTTTCGTTTGAAGTGCGAATTCTCACCATCTTGGCCCTTGATCTTCTATGGTTCCCCGATCTCTATCTAATGTTACAGATGTCTGATTTAGGCGATCTTGGAGTCGTTCAACTTCAATCGTCGTCCTGATCAAATTTGTACAGTTGGATCTTTGATCCGAGGCTCCGATAAAAATTTTTCCCTGCCTCGAGTATAAAAGGAGATAATTAACCTCCATTTTATTCAAACTAATCTAAATGTAAGATGATGCATGCTATGCAATATTTATAGTATGTAGTGCAATCCTATGCTTAAGAACATGCATAAATAGACATCTTAAGTAGTGTAAACATATTTATATCATACCCCCATGCCTATCTTTTGCTAGTCCCTAGCAAAAACTACATGCTATTTATAAAAGAATCAAGTTGGATTATTTGGACATGAGTTATTTTCAATAATTAAGAAAATGTTTACTTAGGATCTGAACTTTCAAAGACACATCAGTGCCCGAGTATCTGCCAAAATACAGACCGCTTCAAGCTCTCGCCTTATTCAAAGAAAATCTTCTTTTTCTCTTTTTCCTCTTTTTCCTCTTTTCTAATTTTTTTGGATTTTCAAGTTTTAGGGTTTAAAAGTGGCCTTTTACGGTCATTCAACTCACTCAAGATTTGATGAGAACCCTAATTTCTAAGCATCTTATTGTGAATGTGATAGACTCGTTGATCGGCAGTTAAAACGGACTTCGGGTTTCTACGCCTCTAAGTGACCTTAAAAAGAGAATTCTACCTAAAGGTGAATCTTTACAACCGGAAGCTTTCTCCCTACTTTTATTTTTACGGGGTCAACACAAGGGTGAATCCAGTGTATATCTCCCCGATTTATTCTACTTCTCCACTTCTTCCTAAGTGTTTTGGGAATTTTCAGTGCATTTATTGAGTTGGGTTCTGGACAACCGGTTGATGAGCTGTTACCACCGACAACTTGCCAGCCATACTCATGCGGCGAAGTGTGACTTATTTTTTTATTTTATTTTCTTTTCTCCTTTTCTTTTTCTTTTCTTTTTGACTTTCTTTTTCTTTCTTTATTTTTTTTTTTAAGTAGGTGGCTTCCCTCGTCTAAGATTTACTTAAAGGCAGCAAAAAGAGAATGGTCTAGTGACTGGGCTCTGGACAACCTACTTATGGGCTCTGCCAGCCATATCACCCTAGAAGGTTCATTAGCTACCCAATTTCCGTTAAAATCACCGAACAACGAGTCAGTGCAAAGAAAGGTGTAGATGCTTAAAACTCAAAGTTCCCTCAAATCAGAGGATGTATTGATAAGTCGTGTACTTATCACCCAAACTTATTTACTCCAATTACAATAGAATTAAGATGGCGAGAACTCGAAAAACAAATCCACATTTTAGTGAATACACAGGCTGATTAAGTCCAAAGACCTGAAGGGTCTTTGTGTTTAGATTCTAATGTAATATTTCCTAAGATTGAAAAGTCCTAATGTCCAACTATTCCTTCCTAATTCAAATTTTTTTTTTATAAATAAGAGGAGAAAAATAATTTACATGAATTTCACAAAGCTGACCAAATGATTCTAATGAATCCACCCCCCTTGCTTAGTGATGCAATGTCCACATTGAGAAAGAGATATGAAAGAAAGGGTAGAGTATGAAAGATGTCACCTGAATATGAAGCTCGTGTCAACTTTGTATCATATGTACAATTGCTGAGTTTAATGACGTCAGCTAGGCGAAGTCCAACCAAAGAAGTCACATAATGGCTAGAGTAACCGTGTCTGAGACGGGTTCTAGAAGAGTACGGTCAATAACAGGCTTCAGACATTGACCGTTGACTTTAAATGTATTACCCGTCTTTGGGTCGAGAATCTGAACAGCTCCATTTGGAAAAATCTGGTCAATTATGAATGGGCCATTCCATTTAGATCTAAGTTTGCCAGGAAAGAGCTTAAGTCTAGAATCGAATAACCAGACCTTCTGGTTCGGCTCAAAGCTCTTGCGGGACATCAATTGATCATGTAGATATTTGGTTCGAGCCTTATAGATCTTGGCATTCTAGTATGCATCATTTCTAAGCTCCTCCAACTCAGATAGTTGGAGTTTCCTGGTCTTCCCAGCTAAATTCAAATCTAAATTGCATTGTTTGATCGCCCAGAATGCCCTGTGTTCAATCGCTACGGGTAGATGGCACGCCGTACGATAGGCCGAGTTTCCATACATCAAACGAAATGGAGACATGCCGATGGGCATTTATACGCCGTACGGTAGGCTCAAAGTGCGTCCTCAAGCTTTTGAGTCCAGTCCTTGTGATCAGGCCTAACTATTTTCTGCAGAATGTTCTTGATCTCTCGATTGGAGATCTCGGCTTGTCCATTTGTCTGGGGTTGGTAAGGTGTGGAAATTTGGTGATTAACCCCGTATTTGGCCAACAAATTCTGGAATTGGGCATTAGTAAAATGAGTGCCATCGTCACTGATGATGGCCTTCGGAATCCCAAACCTACTGAAGATATTTTTCTTGACAAAATCGATGACCACCTTGTGGTCATTGGTTCGGGTGGGAATCGCCTTAATCCATTTGGACACATAATCAACATCAACAATCATGTACTGATTTCCAAATGAATGGAGAAAGGGTCTCATGAAATCGATGCCCCAAACATCAAAAATTTTGACAGGAAGAATTCCGTTTAGGGGCAAAATATCTCTCTTAGTTATGCTCCTGAGTGTCTGACATTGAAAACATGACCTTGAGAAATCCTGGGAATCCTTAAATAAAGATGGCCAATAGAAGCCATATTACAAGATTTTTGCAGCCGTCTTTTTCCCGAAGAAATGTCCACCACACGCAGATGCATAGTAGAACTCGAGTATACTGTTGAATTCATTCTCTGGTACACATCGGCGAATAATCTGATCAGAGCCGATGCGGTACAGTTCAGGATCCTCCCAGAAGTAATATTTGGCCTCAGATTTGAGTCTATCCCGTTGATGCTTGGTCCAATCCTGTTGGATTTGACCAACGGCCAAATAGTTAACAAAGTTAGCAAACCATGGGGTGTGGACACCTGAAATTGTAAGAATAGCTTCATCTGGAAAAGTGTCAACAATCGGGATGTCCAGACGAGAAAAATCACCTAGGAGTCTCGACAAATGATCTGCCAACACATTCTGTACCCCAGTTTTATCCTTAATTTCAAGATCAAATTCTTGAAGCATAAGAATCCAACGAATAAGCCGGGGCTTAGCATCCTTTTTGGCCAAGAGATGTCTCAAGGCCGAGTGGTCGGTATAGATGATAACATGAGACCCTAAGAGATAAGCCCTAAATTTTTCTAAAGCGAACACTACAGCTAGTAATTCCTTCTCAGTAACAGTGTAATTCCTCTAGGCTTCATCCAAAGTTTTATTAGTGTAGTAGATGACAGAGGGCTTTCTATCAATTTTCTGACCGAAGATAGCCTCGATCGCATAATCAGAAGCATCGGTCATGATCTCAAAAGGGGTTGTCCAAATTGGTGGTTGCAATATTGGAGCACAGGTGACTGCCATTTTAAGGAAATCAAATGCCTTTCAGCATGATTCGTCGAAAACAAATGGCGTTTCTTTGGCAAGAAGATTACGTAGGGGACGAGCAACCTTCAAGAAATCCTTGATGAATCTTCGATAGAATCCCACGCGACCAAGAAATGATCGGATTTGTTTAACAGATGTGGGAGGAGGAAGTTTAGCGATAACATCAACCTTAGCTTTATCCACTTCGATTCCCCGTTCAGAGATTACATGATCCAAAACGATGCCTTCTTGGGTCATGAAATGACTCTTTTCCTAGCTAAGGACCAATCGTGTTTTGATACATCGCTTAAGAATCATTTGTAAATTATCCAAACAAGAGTCAAATGATTTTCCGAAAATAGAGAAATCGTCCATGAAGACTTCCATAAACTCTCCCACCATGTTAGAGAATATGGCTAACATACACCTTTGAAAAGTCGTAGGTGCATTGCATAAACCAAAAGGTATCCTACGGAAAGCAAAGGTTTCGTAGGGACAGGTGAAAGTAGTTTTTTCCTGATCCTCGGGATGGATAGGAACTTGGTTGTATCCCGAGTAGCCATCAAGAAAACAGAAGTACTTCTGTCCAGCTAGTCTTTCCAAGATTTGATCGATGAAAGGTAGGGAAAAATGATCCTTTTTAGTGGTTGTGTTCAGCTTCCTATAATCAATACAAACCCTCCAAGAGGAAGCTGAACGAGTTGTGACAGATTCTCCTCTCTCGTTAATCACAACGGTAATCCCAGCTTTCTTCGGAACAATCTGCACGGGCTTACCTAGGGACTATCAGAGATTGGATAAATAATTCCTGCATCGAGCCACTTGATGATTTCCTTTTTGACCACTTCTCACATATTTGGATTTAATCTCCTTTGCATCTGGCGAGAAGGGCGGGATCCATCTTCCAAGAATATTCTATGATTGCAGTAAGATGGCTCGATCCCCCTAAGGTCATGAATGGTCCAACCAATTGCCTCCTTGTGTTCCTTCAGGACCTTAATCAATTTACTCTCTTACTGCTTTATTAATTTAGCACTGATAATCACAGGGAGCGTCTTCTGAGGTCCTAAAAATTGATATTTCAAATTCTCAGGCAATGGTTTCAGTTCAAGTTGGGGCAGGTTGATGATTGATGGTAAGGAAGATGCTGAAGACTCAACAAGAGGAAGAGGTTGTGAGTGAACAAAATCAATAACCTCTTCAGAAGATGGCAGGTCTACCATAGAGGGTTGCGGGTCGAATTTGTCATCAAAGGAGGAGCTTTCAATTAAAGAAACCATCAAACAAGTTTCAATGTTTTCATTATCCCCCTCAAGTTCCTCAATAAATCCACAATCCTCAAATTTTTTGATTGCCTTAAAAATATCCAATTTCATTCGTTAATCCCTAAAGGCGATTTCCATGCTACCGCTTTCACAATTAATGTTGGCCTTAGCGGTAGTTAGGATCGGACGCCTCTGAATGGTGGGCGTGTTCCTTAGATTTTCAGGTACATCCATGTCATGGACAAGGAAATCTACAGGAAAATAGAAATCTTTGACCTTAACATGACATCTTCAATAATGCCGCACGAATTTGTGATCGAGCGATCCGCTAACTGTAGCGCTACTGAAGTTGGCCGAAGTTCACCTAATCCAAACTTCTCGTAAAGAGAAGTCGGAATTAGGTTGATGGATGCACTGATGTAAACACATTTACACTACTTAATATGTCTATTTATGCGTGTTCTTAAGCATAGGATTGCATTGCATGCTATAAATATTGCATAACATGCATCATCTTGCATTTATAGTAGTTTGAATAAAATGGAGGTTAATTGCCTCCTTTTATGTGCTTGGACAGGGCAAACTTTTTATTAGGGCCTCGGATCGAAGATCCAACCTTACAGATGTGATCAGGGCAACGATTGGAGTTCAATGACTCCAGGATCGCCCTAATCAGGCATTAGTAGCATCAGATAGTGACCGGGGAACCCTAGATGATCAAGGGCCAGGATGGTGTAAATCCGCACTTCAAATGACAAATTCGACTGCACGGATGGATTCGGATCGATGATCGCAGCCTGACGACGCAAAAATCGAGTCAATCCGACACCCGTGGCACCATCTAGATCATCCAGAAGATGGACGACCAAGATGGCGCCACGTGGCGCCATCTGAGCCGCACAAACGCCTGCACGCACTTGCTGAAGCTCCTGCATCCGCCCCTCCCCGCCGTTGGATCAAGATCTAATGGTTGTGGATGCGGCGCCTTGAAATCGTTCGCGCGACCATTTGGGCAAGGCAGCGCAGCGGTCCAGTGCCTTACCGCGAGGCGCTGGTGCACGCTCGAGCCTCGCCATGCGAAATCTGGAGCGGGGGGCGCGCCTTCAATCGACCGTCAGATCGTGATCTAACGGCCGCGCACGCCCGATAGCGTCCACATGTTATTGCATGCGCAGCGTAACGTGGCATCGCATGCGTTGGGCGGGTGCGTAGCGAGGCGGGCGAAAGCGTGATTTGAGCCGTCCGATCGTGAGATTCAGTGAACGTGCGTCATGCATTAAGCGCGTGCGGAAGCCAGCAGCCGCACGGGCAACACCCACTTCGCCCACGATGGGGCTTTAGCGAAGGTTTTATCCGTCACTAAAAACCCCTTATTTAATGTTTTAAAGATGTAATGTCCAATTTTCCCCCACTCCTTGCAACTATAAAAGGTGACCCCCTCCACACAAAATTCTCATCCCTTCCTTCTCTTCTCTACCTCTCCAAAGCTCAAGAGAAGTTTGTCCCACACCTGGGATGCTCCTCGTGAGATAAAGTCCAAATTTTCGTTAGCATTCGGAAGTGGATCCCGCGACGACGACGACGTGCTGCCCCGTTCCCGTTCTTCTGCTTCGTCCTCCTTCGTCTTGCTCCATCCTCCTTCGTCTAGGCGTCATCCCGTTCGGCTTGTCCTCCAAGCGATTGTCGAGGAGGATAACTTCTCTCTCCTATTCTTCTTTACAGCTTTCTAGCGTAAAATTTTCCTGCTTTCTAGTGTAACTGATTTCCCGCTTTCTAGTGTAATTCTTATTTGATTTTATTGTATAAACATTTTGAAATATTGAATGCATGTTTTCTCTCTCTCTCTCTTCCTTTTAGTCTGATAGCTTCATTGTAATTACATCGCCTCGCTTTTCAAGAAAAATTCTAAAAAAATATAATTGCGAATATAGATCGACGTAGACTCCCTGTGTTTGACCCGGAATTTCAATTTCGGTACAAATTTTATTTGTTGAACACAAATTCTTCGCTTTCAAGCTACAACAAGGTTTTAAAACCAAACACGTTAGCGTAGCAATTCGTACGTTCAACATTTTGGTGCCGTTGTCGGGGAGGCAACGATTTCCGATCTTGTTTTCGCATTTCTTGCACTTTATTATTTTCTAACTTGCTTTCTCTTGTGTCTCTTGTTTTGCAGAGACCTCCATCAGGGAATCATCAAGCGGTAGACTGGAGTAAAGTGCAGTTGAAGACAACTATAAGTGCTCCCCATTCTTTCCCCCTCCATAGATTTCATTCGCCACATTAAAACCAAATTCCAATTAACCTAGGTGTTTGCATAAATCCTAGAAATAATTTGGTTGTTTGGATTCTCACTAACATTCATTCCACCCTCATTTATATTAAAAAAAATAAAATAAAAGGGTAGTCTTGTGGGGCAAATTTTCAACAAACACACACAACGTACGCCCACATTCAAGGCGCCTAACCGGATTGATTTGTTTCTACTCAACCAGGTTCTGATCTGTGGAACTGGTACACACAAGCAACATATAAAAGAGTAGAAATCATTCTAGGTTAACTATCTTTGAGTGCTTAACTTAGTGGTGCATTTGTGGCCAATTGTTTGAGTTGTTTGAGCCGCACCAGTCTATTTAAAATCAGCTCATCAAGTAGCTCCTCCTTAGGGTTTTCAATTTAGGTCTATTCTAGGCACTCCACTTTCTTTCTGGTTTTAAAGGAAAATAATCTTCACCCGTGTTTTACAACTTGGTTTGCCTAGAAACTTGATTGCAATCCACCTAATTTGAAACCCTAAAAGCTACTTAAGCAAGATTTGAACATTAAAATTCACGCATCACAAATAATTTTGCTTGAAATCCCTGGTTGTGCACGCACTTACACAAATCTCAATCAATCATTAAGGGCACAACCCATTTTAGGGGCTCATCACATTCCATAAGCACCACAATCCCTGGCCTTAATACAATTGAGTAGACATTGGCCTTAAGGTCTGATTCGCTCTTCAGGGCCTAGTCTGCGATTGTTTTTGATTAACCTACTTGTACTGATTAATCTGATGTCTAGCTAGGGGAGTAGCGTCAAACGACTGCGGCTGGGGGATACACTAGGAAACAGAGGCGAAAGCTGAAGGAAGAACCTTCTCCCCAGTCCCTCCTTCTAACTGTTTGGATTCCACAGACGCAAGTAGTGTAAATCATTTACAGTCTTAAGGCAGGTTTTGGGAGTCAGGAGATCCTTAGGTTACCCCACTTAAGGACAGCCTTGTTTTGTTGTGCTGCAGGGTCCCTATCCCCAGTCCTTCCGACCTTCTCCTAGTTTATGCTAGGAAGACGATCATTGAATCCCTGATTGGAAGGACCATTAGAACATTCTGGGAGGCGCAAGTTGGATTTTGGTCAAATTGATCCCATGGCCGACCAACAGCCTCCTCTGCTCGGAAATCCACAGGAAGAATTTCGAAAGCAGCTGGAACAAATGCAGAGAATGCAGGAATGGTTCCAGAGAATGCAGGGCGCTCAGCCCTTGAAGGATTTTTATGATCCTTTAAATTACGGGGAACGTCCCGACGTTCAAATTTCAGCCGGTGACGTAGAAATCAGGCCCCAGGTGTTAAGCCTGATCAAATATTATCATGGGCTTGGCTCCGAAGATCCCTTTCAGCACTTGGAGGACTTGACCACTTTGGTCCAGACCACCAAGGCACGAAACGTAAACGAGGAGCAAATGGTCATGAGGCTCTTCCCCCACTCTCTTAGGGATAAGGCCGCGCATTGGTATAGGACAATAGGAAGACCAATTACAACTTGGAATGAGTTGAAATCGACATTTCTGAAGAAATTCTTCCCAGTCGGACATACCAATGCTTTGAGACGGGCAATCACTACCTTTACCTAGCGGCTGGGGGAGTAGTTTCATGTGGCCTGGGAGCGATTCCAGGACTTATTGCGGAGGTGTCCACACCACGAGGTGCCGAAATGGTAACTCGTGCAAATTTTCTATCATGGGTTGATTGAGCAACTCAGAAATCATGTGGATGCTTCTTGCGGTGGCAATTTCCTCAATAAAGATGCAGATAGTGCACATGATTTATTTGAGGAAATGAGTGAAAATTCAATCAATCATGCCTCCATGGATACATTTAACCGCTCCTAGCAGCCCAGATCAAATGTCAATGAAGTCCATGACTCTCATTCATTTGATATGGAATTGCTTTGTAACAAACTTGATAAGGTGGACTTGGTTGCTAAGTGAATGGAAGAGTGGATGGCTGGCATTTCTATGAATAACTCTCGATCCACTCAATCCCAAAATTCGGGATTCCATTCCTCACAATCTCCTTCTAGATGGGAGTTCGTGAATCAACTCGATGCGGCTCAACCTGTGAGTCAACATTTTTCGGAACCCCACAGGTTCCAAACTGGGGCCTTTGATTCCAGTTTTTCTGATCCTTCCCTTTCTTTTTCTCCATCCTCACCCTATGAGAATGTCTATGCCGTATAAGAGAATGTTAGTTCTAACCCTTATTGGAATGCCTATAATCCAGGTTGGAGAAACCACCCTAACTTCTCTTGGAAAGATCCGGGGCAACAGACCCAAATCCGACCCGGCAACTACAATGACAAATGGGTCAGGGTCAAGTATATACTCAGTTGCCTCCGAATCAGGTCAATCAGCTAGCTTGGAATGCCCATCAACTCGCAGGGCAGGCTGATTTGAACCGTCAAATGGTAGAGATGTAAGGATCCATGCTCCAGCTTATGTAGTAAATGAAAAACTCGTTGGACAACTTGCATTTGGGCTCATTGCTAACTCATGTCAACCCGGATCTCTACCATCCCAACCTGTACCCAACCCGCGAAATATTATGAATTTGGGCAATCAAGCCCATGGGTACGAAAATCAGAGGGACCCACATGCACATGCTCAGGTGGTTGAGCAGGGTTCCTTGTCTTCTTCTTCTGCAAATCAATAATTCATCGTTAATCAAGCCCTTGCAATCTTTCCTAACCCTCCCCAAGACCCAAATTTTTATGCATTTGCAAATTCTGTCACTTTGAGGAGTGGTAAGAAGACTCAGGATCCACAACCACACTATTCTGATCTTTTGAATCCTGAAGAACCTGAGGAGAGAGAGGAGAATCTTGTAGGAGAAATCAAGGCTCAGGAACCTGATTCCAAAGATCTAACTCATGTTCCTTTTCCTGAAGCCATAACCAAATCAAAGAAGAAGAAGTCTGTTGATAGCAATGAGGAGCTTCTGAATCTATTTAAGAATGTTGATCAATATCCCGCTCCTTGATGCTATCAAGCACATACCGGCTTACGCAAGATTTTTAAAGGAATTACGTACAGAAAAGTGTAAGTCGAAAGAATCTATTCCAAGGAAGGTAGTACTCTCCAAGCGGGTTAGTTCTGTTATCTTGCATTACCTCCCTCAGAAAAAGTGAGATCCTGGTGCTCCATTGATTTCTTGTGTTATCAGAGATTACACATTTGATAGAGCACTTTTGAATCTGGGTGCCTTCATCAACCTAATTCCGACTTCTCTTTAAAAGAAGTTTGGGTTAGGTAAACTTCGGCCAACTTCAGAATGCTACAGTTAGCAGACCGCTCAGTCACAAACCCACGAGGCGTTATTGAAGATGTTATAGTTAAGGTCAAGGATTTCTATTTTCCTGTAGATTTCCTTGTCCTTGACATGGATGTACCTGATAATCTGAGGAACACACCCATCATTCTGGGGCGTCCATTCCTGGCTACCGCAAAGGCCAACATTAATCGTGAAAGCGGTAGCATGGAAATCGCCTTTGGGGACCAACGAATGAAATTGGATATTTTTAAGGCAATCAACAAATTTGAGGATTGTGGATTTATTGAGGAACTAGATGAGGATAATGTAAACATTGAAACTTGTTTGATGGTTTCTTCAATTGAAAGTTCCTCTTTGGATGATGAATTTGACCCGCAACCCTCTATGATTGACCCGACATCTTCGGAAGAGGTTATTAATTTTGTTCACTCACAACCTCTTCCCCTTGTTGAATCTTCAGCATCTACCCTACCATCAATCATCAACCCTCCCCAGCTTGAACTTAAACCATTGCCTGAGAATTTGAAATATCAATTTTTAGGACCTCAGAAGACGCTCCCTGTGATTATCAGTGCTAAATTGACAAAGGAGTAAGAGATTAAATTGATCAAGGTCCTAAAGGAACATAAGGAGGCAATTGGTTGGACCATTCATGACCTCAGGGGGATCGAGCCATCTTACTGTAATCATAGAATATTTTTGGAAGATGGATCCCGCCCTTTTCGCCAGATGCAGAGGAGATTGAATCCAAATATGTGAGAAGTGGTTAAAAAGGAAATCATCAAGTGGCTCGATGCAGGAATTATTTATCTAATCTCTGATAGTCCTTGGGTAAGTCCCGTATTGTTGAGGCGCACGAATCGAATTGCTAACGTGTTCGGTTTTGGAAAACCTGTTGTTGTAGTTTGAAAGAGAAGAATTCGTGTTCAATAAATAAAATTTATACCGAAATTAAAATTCCGTGTCGAACATAAGGAGGCAGACGTTTGATTTAAAAACTACGCGTTTCTTTTTATTTGTCACAGAATAATTCAATTTAAAACTATCTAATTATTTACAATAAATAGAAGAGAGAGAGAGTAAGAGAGAATGAGAATATTACACAGAGAAATCAAAATGAGATGTGGAATAAATAAGGAATTTATCATTAAGGAGATTGTTCATTTCACTCTTACAACTACAAAGCATAAAATAATTACTCTAGAAAGCGATAAATTTACTCTAGAAAGCATTAAAAGAATGGAGGGAGAAATGTCATCCTCGACGATTGCTTGGAGGACGAGCAAAACTACACTAGAAAGCAGTAAATCTATACTAGAAAGCAGTAAAAAGAATAGGGAGAGAGAAATCCTCCTCGACGGTTGCTTGGAGGACGAGTCGGACGGGACGACGCCTGGACGAAGGAGAACGAAGCAGGACGAAGGAGGACGAAGCCGAAGAACGGGAACGGAGCAGCACGCCGTCGTCGTCGCGGGATCCACTTCCGAAGGGGAACAAAAATTTGGACTTTATCTCGTGAGAAGCATCCCGGGTGTGGGCCAAGCTTCTCTTGAGCTTTGGAGGAGTAGAGAGGAGAAGGAAGGGATGGGAATTTCGTATGGAGAGGGTCTCCTTTTATAGTTGCAAGGAGTGGGGGCAAAATGGATATTACAACTTTAAAATAATAAATGAGGGGTCTTTAGTGATGGATAAATCCGTCACTAAAGCCCCAACGTGGGCGTAGCTTCCGCGCCCACGCGCGGCACCTCAGCTGCTCGCCTCCTCAACGCCATCGCACGTTCATTGATTCTCAACCGTCCGATTGCGTGATCGGACGGCTTACGACGCATCTCCGCCCGCTGCTGCGCCCGCCTGGCACGTGCGATCGCGCGTTACGCCGCGCGTGCAATAGTGCGTGAACGCTATCGGGCGAGCGCGGCCGTTGGATTGCGATCTGACGGTTGATGAAGGCGCGCCCGCTCGCGTCAGAAATCGCTTGGCAGGGCTCGAACGCGCTCCAGCGCCTCGCGATAAGGCGCTGGATCGCTGCGCTGCCTCGGCCAAAAGGTCGCGCGGATGACTTTAAAGAGCCGCGTCCACAGCCGTTGGATCGAGATCCAACGGCGGAGAGGGGGCGGGTGCGCGGTCTTCATAGAATGCAAGCAACCGTTTGGGCGGTTGAGATGGCGCCACGTGGCGCCATCTTGGCCATCCATCTTCTGGAAGTTGTAGATGGTGCCACGGATGTCGGATTGACTCGGTTTTTGTGTCATTGGGCTGCGATCATCGATCCGAATTCATCCGTGCGGTCTGATTTGTCATCTGACGTGCAGATTTACACCATCCTAGCCCTTGATCTTCTAGGGTTTCCCGATCACTATCTGATGCTACGGATGTCTGATTGGGGCGATCTTGGAGTCGTTGAACTCCAATCGTTGCCCTGATCACATCCATATGGTTGGATCTTTGATCCGAGGTCCCAATAAAATGTTTACCCTGTCCAAGCACATAAAAGGAGACAATTAACCTCCATTTTATTCAAACTACTCTAAATGCAAGATGATGCATGTTATGCAATATTTATATCATGAAATGCAATCCTATGCTTAAGAACATGCAGAAATAGACATCTTAAGTAGTGTAAATGTATTTACATCATACCCCCATGCCTATCTTTTGCTAGCCCCTAGCAAAAACTATATGCTATTTATAAATGAATTAGGTTGGATTATTTGGACCTGAGTTATTTTCAATCTTTAAGAAATTGTCTACTTAGGAACTGAACTTTCAAAGACACAACAGTGCCCGAGTATCAGCCAAAATGCAGACCACCTCAAGCCTCGCCTTATTCAAAGAATATTTTCTTTTTCTATTTTTACTCTTTTCTAATTTTTTTTTTTTTTTAAATTTTCAAATTTTAGGGTTTAAGAGTGGCTTTCTACGGCCATTCAACTCACCTAAGATTTGATGAGAACCCTAAGTTTTAAGCATCTTGTTGTGATTGTGATAGACTCGTTGACCGGTAATTAAAACGGACTTTGGATTTCTACACCTCTAGGTGGCCTCAAAAAGACTTCTGCCTAAAGGTGTATCTTTACAACCGGTAGCTTTCTCCCTACTTTATTTTTTAACGGGGTCAACACAAGGGTGAATCCAGTGTATATCTCCCCGGTTTATTCTACTTCTCCGCTTCTTCCTAAATGTTTTGGGAATTTTTAGTGCATTTACTGAGCTGGGTTCTGGACAACCGGTCGATAAGCTGTTACCACCGACAACTTGCCAGCCATACTCGTGCGGCGAAGTGTGGCTTATTTCTTTTTTTTCTTTTCTCCTTTTCTTTTTGATTTTTTTTTCTCTCTTTTTTTTTTTTAAAGTAGGTGGCTTCCCTAGTCTAAGATTTACCTAAAGGCAGGAAAAAGAGAAATGTCCAGTGACTGGGCTTTGGACAACCTACCTATGGGCTGTTACTCACGATAACTTGCCAGCCATATCACCTTAGAAGGTTCATTAGCTACCCAATTTCCGTTAAAATCATCGAACAACGAGTCAGTGCAAAGATAGTGTGTAAATGCTTAAGACTCAAAATTTTCTCAAATCAGAGGGCGGGTTGATAAGTCGTGTACTTATCTCCCAAACTTATTTATTCCAATTACGATAGAATTAAGATGGCGAGGACTCAAAGACAAATCTACATTTTAGTGGATACACGGGCTAATTAAGTCCAAAGACCTGAAGGGCCTTTGTGTTCAAATCATAATGTAGTATTTCCTAAGATTGAAAATTTTCTTAAACCCAAATTATCTTTCCTAATTCCAAATTTTTTTTTATAAAAGAAAATAAAACAAATCTACGGAGTTGATGAATGAATTCAGAGATAAATATCCACCCCCCATGCCTATCTAATGCGATGTCCTCATTGTATTAAAAAGACAAAACAGAGTGGAAAAACGAAGAAAGCACCTGAATTGCGTGAATGTCAGGTCCGTTCCGAGATGAAAAACTAAGAGAAACTGTATGTAAGCTAAGTTTAGTGCCTTCAGCTAGGCACACTATACAAAGAAAAGAAATGAAGAATTCACAAGTGCAGGTCAGAATTAGAATAAATAGAAGAATCCTCTGACCTGTCAGCAGAGGTCCACAGATGTGGACCAGATTGTGGTGCAGACCCACACCCCATAATCGAGAATATCTTAGGTTCTGGATAAAAATTACCCAAAACCTAAAATCAGAATGCAAGCAGGGTCAGGCCTGCGATTTATGAGGATGCAACCCAAGACCAAAAAGTCGGGTTACAGAGAATTGAAGTTCAAAAGGATAATCATTGAATGTGTGCTTGAGTTTGACATCCTCGAAACAAATGTCGTAAGGGTTCTGATTTGATGGTTTTAGCTTAAAAGGAACCCTTCGACTCAATCTTCCATTTCCTCCAAAATTAACTTCCCAAATCATAACTTCCCAGCTCCTATCCTCCTCATTCAGCATATCAAATTCCAGGACCTCTTGTATATTAATCACCCCATCTGAAATCTCCAAGTCTAAATGATGTGGCAGAATCAGAATTGACTTGAGTCTAATTATCTCAAAAATAGAATTATCGATAAGCTCAACGGGGTGTAACTGATAATCAGGGCATTGAATTGATTCCTCCAGAAAATGCGATTATGGATCCGTAATGAGTGCCCTAAGATCAGTTTCCTCAATTATTGGGCTATCAAATGATCTATCAGATTCTTCAGGCCTAATCGTCTCACAGAAATCATGTTCAGAAAACTCGCGTGAGACTTCGCAACTTGAATCTTCACCATCAAAGAAATCAGGATCCGTATCAATGTATATCCCAAAATCATTTGTCACTTTCTGTTCCAAGGAGATATACGTTTCCTCGTAACCCGGCTCAGGGATCTCAAGTGAAGAAATCAGATCTTCCTTAATTAGTCGCTTTAATTCAATCTGGTCATAACACATGTCCCCCTCAACAGGTGCCTGAGTGGGTTCTGTCATTGGCTTTCCTGAAGAGGGTTCATCCTGGGAATCATCCCAAGATTGAATCAAAGCAACCACGAATCTCATCCTCAATTTCGCTAATTTCCTAAGTAGAAACTCACCCGGGTTCTTATCCTTAACGTCCTGGAGCCAATTCAACAAAGACTTATTCAAATCATCAATCATTCCAATCAGGGGCTCCAATCTCTCAATGCAAGGTATTGGCTGAACTTCTAAAGATTGAATGATATTCCTCAAGTTAGCCAGACCTTATCTTGAACCTGATTAACATGAACCAAATGAGTTGGTTCAGGATTGGGCGGGTTTGACATCAATGCAGAGGAATTAACAAATTGAGATTCGTTATACCCTTCCTGATAATAGGTCATTTCAGAATGTTCAAAAGATGGTGATGACCTAAAGGCAGTGAAATCAGAGGATGGGTAAGGATCGGTGTATCCTTCTTGATTGTAGATCGTATTAGGTTGTGCATGAAAGAAAGATGATCTATAATCGATGTAGCTCTGAGAAGGATAGAAATCAGAATCAAAGTGTTCAGGGTTAGACCCTAAACACGGGGGTCCGGAATTGTATCCCTAATCCGAATTATCCCAACTGACTAATGGTTGATTACAATACGAGTTGGGATAATCGTCATGTTGTGGATAATTCACAACAAGAGGGAAAGAGCAGGAATGCGTGAAATATGTAGAAGGATTCATGAGACACGGGAGGAAGAAAGGCGCCCTGCAATACAAATAATCAAACCTGTCCTTAAATGGGTTAGCCTAAAGACCTACAGACTCTCAAAACCCGTCTTGAGATAAAGAAACGATTTGATCTGCTTCCATCTGTTCAATCCAACCAGTTAGAAGGAGGGACTGGGGAGAAGGTTCTTAATTCGGCTTGCGCCTCCGGTTCCTAGTGTACCCCCCAGCCGCGATCGTTTGACTCTACTCTCCTAGCTAGACATCAGATTGAACAGTAGAAACAGACTAATCGAAAATAATCTCGTTCTGAGTTCTAAAGAGCGAGTTCAATCCTTAAGGCCAACATCTACTCTGTTTTATTTAGGGTTAGGTTTGAATGTGCTTTGGAATGTGATGGGCCCTTTAAATGGGTTGTGCCCTTAATGATTGATTGATTTGTGTGTGCGTGCACAACCAGTGGTTTTCAAGCAAGATTACTTTTTGAGGTGGTGAATTTTAAGGTTCAAATCTTGCTTAGTAGCTTTTAGAATTCAACTTTCGGTGTTTTCAAACAAGTTTCGTTGGCACACCAGGTTTTGAAAGCACGGGTGAAGATGTTTTCCTTTAAAGCTTAAAAAGAATGTAGAGTGCCAGGTAAATCCCTAAAAGTTGAACCTAATTCGCAGCTACTTGATAAGTTAATTTTATTTGAAGTGGTGCGGCCCAATCAACTCAAACAATTGGCCTGTTGCACCACTTAATTAGTGATGAGAGCCTCATCATGAGCCATAACTAGCTCATTTTGACCTAATAAAGAAGATAAAAGCTCCTACATAACCTAGAAGAAGGCTTAACTAAAGGAACAAGTGCTCTGAGAAGAAAACATGAAATAAAGGTCAAAACTGCAATTTTACCATTGCAGTACATAAACGGGATTTCTCAGAAGCAAAACATAGGTCAAATAGTCCAAAGTGGGTTGAATTAATCAGAAATGGGTTTATGTGCAATCTAAGAATTAAATGACACTTGGTAACCCTAAAACAGACCCGCTTAAATTAACAAGGTTCCAGTCAGAATAAAAATCAAGCAAACCCTCTAAAAATCATAGAAAAACATCCTCTGGGGTTTAGAACACTTAATTTGGCCTTTGGAACCTAGTTTGACCTAGATTAGGGTCTTAGCTCTTCAATTAACCTAATTTGGGTTTTTACGCAAAATGTCCAGTCAAAAGAGGTCAAACCTAAAATCCAACTTCACCATTGGATTCTTTAGGGCCAAATTAGGTTTGTACCAAAATTTGGACCTAAGGGGAGGCCATCTTGACCTACTTTGCAAGTTAGTACACCCAAATCACAAAGAGGTCCCTATCTTTTGAATATCCTTGCAGAGAGCCCCCTAGGTTCCTCGCCTTCTTTGCAAACCGGTCCTGCCGCCATTGCTAGGGCAGAACCGAACTCCGGCGAGGTTCGGAGAAGGATTGCTCTCTAATCCCTCAGAGATTCCCTCCCAGAAATGGAAGGAGGATTCTCTGAGGAATTCCCTTCCTCATAAAGTCAATTACAATCGTTGGTGTGAACCCAATCTCTCGTGCGAACGCACGAGAGATTTGGGTATCCTAACTCCTTTCCATCTCCGGCGACCAACCTCAGGCAATTACGTGCCTTTCACGCCCTGCACACCAAGTCCAGCACCTATAAAACACCCCTCGGACCCGGCCACTGATCTTGAGCTTGATTTGGCCGAGTTTCCCCCTTCAATTCCTCTCCTCCTGCTCGGCCAAATACCCCAGCTAGCTCCGGCGAGCCCCCCTCCCCTACTTCTTCGCTCTGCCACAAAACCAGTGGCAGAGTTAGCTTCCTGACCTCCCTCCGCGTCGCGCAGTACCAGCGCACGCCGCCTCAGCCCCGTCGTCGCCGCCGTTCTCCCCCACTGGGCGTCATCTTCTCCGGCGACAGCAAGTACTGCTGTCCGCCTTCTGTCCCCTTTCGTCCTTACAATTAGGTTAGAACTCCTCTCCATCCTATCCTCTCTCTTTTCCCCCTGTTATCTCATCTGATTACCCCTCGACCGACGCTGACCACCCTCATCTTCCACATCACCGACCGAACTCCGGCGAGCCGCCCACACCACTCCGCCACTCCACACGGCTCGCCAACCACCTCGTGAGCTCCGCCTCACCACCAGGAACTCGCTCCACCCCACAACTGCCACTCCAGACCTCCATAACCACCCCCCCGAACAACCCACCATCTCCGGCCACAGGTTAACCTAGGCGGGCACGCCTAGGCCGACCGGCAACCTGCAGCATCACCCACCGCCTTCGCCGTGCTACGGCGAAGGTTTCCAACTATTCTAATTGGGCCAATAGGCCGTTCTGTGGAAGTTCAGGTAAACGCTCCGGCCGCCATTAACAGTCGAAGCAGCAGGAAGCTTGGAGCAGCAGCAGGCGTCAGGCTTCCCAAGCGGCAGGTGCAGTAGACTCTCGCAAGTGTTGCGAGGTGACTGAGTTCAGCAAGGATCAGCAGCAGGGCCTTCAGCGTGGGCAATTGCACACGAGAGTCTGCGGGCGCACGCAAAGGAAGGGCGGAACGTTTAGTCCCACATCGTGGAATCTCAAGGCACAGGTATGGTATAAAGGTTTTTTGTGATATACGTTTACTGCCTCGAAAGCACAGGGGTGAGGTCCCTCACTGACCCCACCCGCCTCGTCCGCGGCCTGACCACGCGGACCTGGCGGATCCGACCCGACCTAGACCTACGCACTCCTCGCGCATCACACACCTGCAGGTGCGCCTGGTCCCGGGTACGATCCGACCCGATTGAGACTGTGGCTCTGGGAGAGCGGTTAGAGTGAATTGCTTGAGAGAGAGACACGCGCGGGTAGAGGGAGAAGGGTTAGGTTTTGTTCCCCTGTGCAGGCAGGCTGATTGCAGGAGAAGGACGTGGCCGCTGCAGAAGAAAGGAGAAGCAAGACAAAGAAGAAGAAGAAAGCAAGACAAAGAAGAAGAAGAAGGCAACGAAGAAAGGAGAAGCAAGACAGAAGAAGAAGAAAGAAAGAAGTCTTCGCAGGCGAAGGAGGAAAACAGAAAGGTTAGAGGTCTTCGCAGGAGAAGAAGAAGAAGGACAAGGGAAGATTGCAAAGAGATCTGAAAGGCAAAGCAGAAGAAGAAAAAGAGAAAGAAAGATCACATTTAAGACGTCTGATACATAAATCAGACGTCTAATTCTATTTTTTTTTACATCTTTCTTAAAAACTCTTTGAATCAATTATATTTGCATTTAACAGTTGTATTCTTGGGTTTTACAAAGTACTGAGTTTGCTCCCTGTGTTCGACCTCGGATACTCTAGTTGTTCGAGTAATAAAATTATTTGTTTAAACGTTTTGTCGGTTCTACTACAACGTAATACGCCTTTAAATCCGCACAGAAACGTTGACAACATTTTGGCGCCGCTGCCGGGGAGCAACGGGCACTTGTAAAGCTTTTGAGTACAACTTTTCTATTTAATATCTGACTTAACTTCTCTTTTGTTGTGTTCAAACAGGGAAAGCAAAACAGAAAGGAAAGAATAGCAACTGCACAACAGACTGGAGCAGGTAATCTCCATAAGCCCTCCCCCTTAACCCTCTCACAATCCAAAAAAAAAAAAAAAGGGAGAAGTCAACTTAGGGCTACCTGTCTTATATTTAGTAACTCATCAAGTTGCCTGATTTTCATTTCAACATATTTTTGTCTGTCATCCAACTAAGGCAACTAGGGCTAAAACTTTCTTGATTGAGCCCTAGGTGCTAAATTCTAAGGCAACTAAATTGGACCCATTAGAGCCAAGTTAGGATTGCAAAGCTAGGGTTTTTAGAGACACATCTTCTCTAAAATAAAGAAACAAACTTTCCAAAAAGAAGTGTGCCTAAACCGTGTTTGAAAATATTTATAAGAGGAACCCTAAGCAAATCAGGCTGATAATTCATTTGAATCATAAAAGGAAGGACCTAAAAGCTCTCAAAGGTGAAGTTGATCCCTCGGGTCAACCAACCTTAATATTAGGTCACTTTTTGCACTCAAAATACTTAAAAGTTCAAGTGGAACATTAAGCACCTTGATCTTAAAATAAAAAAGGTAGACTTAAGAGGTCAAGATCCCCATTCTGGTCTACCTGGAACCGCAGTGACAAGAGAGGTCGGGTGGGGGAAACCCTGTAACCCGTAGGGACGCTCTACCGTGTAGGGGTCTTTGCGGGACTCTCCCTCTCTGGCTGCCCAGGTATTTCTCAGGTGGACGATCTTCTGATCCAGGGGTCCATCTGCCCCGAACCTCTATAGTCACCCAACAATTCTTGGGTGTCTTGATTGGGTCCAGTACCTTCTAATCTCATCACATCTTCCGGTGCATGTTTGGTAGGAGGTCCTTGAGACCACCTTTAAGACCTCCTCTAGAAATTCATTCTCGCCGAGGCCAAGCCTCGACGCCCTTGTTTGTGCAGCAACCCCACCACATAAATCTTTCATCTGATTCAGACCCTGATTCTCCTCCTCCCATCATGGCACAACCCATTGAAGATGAGAATAACCTTGAACACCAACTTCAACGCTTGAACGATCTCTTTCAGAACTTTGTAAACCCACCACAGCGACCTATGATGCGAGATCACTATAATCCCGCTGCGGTGGCAATTGAACCCCGAGTACGAATCCCAATTGGAGGACCCGATTCTGATCTAAAGCCCAATATGATTCATGCCATACCAAAGTTCCATGGGCTTAACTCTGAGGATCCATTCCAACACATTAAACAACTCAAGCATCTGGCCCAGACTTTCGGGTCAGATGTACAAAACCGGGATATCCTACTCATGAAAATGTTTTCGTTCTCCCTCTTGGACAAGGCCGCGCACTGGTATCAGACTCAGACCCGCCCGATCAACACTTGGGAGGAATTACAGTCCGAATTTTTGAAAAAATTCTTCCCTGTTGGCCGGACGAATGCCTTGCGCCACCAGATCACTCATTTCACTCAACAACAGGGAGAACCTCTTCACGAAGCTTGGGATCGATTCCTAGATCTCATGCGAAAATGTCCCCATCACGGAGTTCCTAAGTGGGAACAAGTCCAGTCTTTTTACCAGGGACTCCGTGAGGATATTCGTCTAATCGTCAATGCAACATGTGGAGGAAACATCATGGGCCAACACGAGGACACGGTGTGGGAGATTCTCGAAAACATGTGCGAGAACTCCATAAACAATGACTCCTTGGGCTTATTCGACAGGACGAATGCCCGCGCATCGACGAATCTAAGAGGGACACATGAGACGCAGGACCTGTCCACTTCTGTTGACCTGGAATTGATGGCCAGTCGGTTGGACAAGGTCTCTATCATAGAAAAGAAGGTGGACGAGCTAACTCGACATTTGCAGCAAGCCACCTCTGCACAAAACTCTTTTGCACGACCTCCTCTGGCAAGGGAAACAGTGCAAAACATCTATCACCAACCTGCCAAGGGGATGGGCCCCTATCCACCCCCGTCTACCTCCCAGACCGGAGTGACCTCCGATCCCGTCTACTCGAGTTGGGGGAACTCTGAACCCTCGTATTCTGACTTTCCTGAGGTTTCTCAGAACTGCGAGGACCTCAACGCCATCCAGAACGACCCATACTCCAATACCTACAACCCTGGATGGCGAAATCATCCTAACTTTCAGTGGGCGGGAAACTCTCATAAACCACCATATCAACCCCGCCCACAAGCTCCTCGTCCATATCAGCCGCCTCAACCTCGGCCCAATCCCACCTACCAATCTGGGCAAAATCAGGATCAACTGACTCTTATCCTTCAAACGCTGGCTGACATTCAAAAAACGAATGCGGCAATGCAAAAACAGCACAAGGACGAGATCACAGAGGTTCGCAACCAACTGGCCCAGATGGCAAATTCTCGCCAACCTGGCACCCTTCCTTCGCAACCTCTGCCCAACCCAAATAATGTGCCGACCCAGAGGCGCATTATGAATCCAAATCCAGGCCACGCACATTTGATTTATCAGGCCCCTGCTACTCCATCACCAGACAGGATGGAGGCTTCTACATCTTATGCAGAATTTCAGCAGCAGCCACCTCTCCTACCTAACCCAAACCAAAGTCAGGCTGGATTAAACTCTGTAACAACACGCAGTGGTAAAACAACACAAGACCCACATTATCTGAACCACTCCAAGCCTGATAATCGCCAAGACCCTAGGGTAGTCATCCAAGATACTACTGTCCCAGATCAAGAACCTGGACCTATCCTAGAGGAACCAGCTAGGATCCCATTTCCTGAGGCCTTGACCAAAGGAAAAAGGACAACCAAACCTGTGGCTCCTGAGGAGGATCTGGTCAAGCTCTTTGAACAGGTCCAGATAAACATCCCGTTGATGGATGCAATCCGCCACATACCGGCTTACGCAAGATTCTTGAAAGACATATGTACACCTAAACGTAAGCCGCGAACCAAGGATGGGAATCCGATTGTACTGTCAGAGCAAGCCAGCTCTGTCATCCTGAGCAAACTCCCACCCAAGGCTAAAGACCCAGGAACCCCCTTGATTTCTTGTAAAATTGGTGAAACCCAACTTGATAGAGCCCTACTAGACCTAGGTGCCTCCATAAATTTAATACCTACATCCCTCCTTGACCACCTTGAAGAATCTGAACTTAAACCCACTGAGGTGACATTGCAGTTAGCTGATCGATCCATCAAGTCACCCAAAGGTATACTCGAGGATGTCATTGTTAGGGTACGAGATTTTTATTTCCCAGTGGACTTCATAGTACTGGACATGGATGCACCTAAGAACCCAAGGGACACACCAATCATATTAGGGAGACCCTTTCTGGCCACTGCTAGGGCCAATATAAACTGCGAAGAGGGCCAGATAGAATTAAAATTTGGGAATCAAAATCTGAAGATCGACATTTTCAAAGCCCAACAAGGGATTAATTGCGGGGTTATAGAGGAAATTTGTGATGTCAAAGCCGTGGTTGATGAATTGCACATAGAGGACAACCTGATTATTCCTGATCAACCACTAGAAAGTCAAAAACCGCTAACAGAGGAGTGCGAACACAATCTAGACACACCTATGACTCCTACCATTGCTCCCGATACAAACCCTGAACTACCCGCTGCTGCTGACAATCCTGTCATGGAACTCAAGCCCCTTCCTGAACATCTAAAATATGTCTTTTTGGATTCAAATCAAACGTTTTCTGTGATTATCAATTCTCGACTCACACCTGACCAGGAACTCCGTTTGATTTCTGTTCTCCAGCAACATCGTAGAGCCATTGGATGGACTCTAGATGATTTGACTGGTATAAGCCCTTCATACTGCACGCATCGAATCTATACAGAAGAAGGCTCACGACCTTCAAGAGAAATGCAAAGGCGACTAAACCCTAACCTACAGGAGGTCGTGAAAAAGGAGATCATTAAGTGGTTAGATGCAGGGATCATCTACCCGATCTCCGACAGTCGTTGGGTGAGTCCAACACAAGTGGTACCTAAGAAGGCAGGACTTACCATCATCACGACAGAAACCGGGGAAGTCATTCCTACCCGAATAGCTAATTCGTGGAGAGTCTGCATTGATTACAGAAGACTAAATTCCTCCACGAAGAAGGATCATTTCCCACTACCGTTTATTGATCAGATCCTCGAGAAACTAGCGGGAAATAGATTCTTCTGCTTTCTTGACGGGTACTCCGGTTACAATCAGGTGGCAATCCATCCAGAGGACCAAGAAAAGACCACATTCACCTGCCCCTTCGGGACGTACGCGTTTCGAAGGATGCCATTCGGTCTCTGCAATGCACCTGCAACTTTTCAGCGGTGCATGCTGGCCATATTCTCAGATATGGTAGGTGACTATCTGGAAGTCTTCATGGATGACTTTTCAGTTTTTGGACAATCATTTGACGATTGCCTCCAACACTTGGTCCATATACTCAGGCGGTGCATCGAGGTGAATTTGGTTCTTTCCTGGGAAAAGAGCCATTTCATGGTGCCTGAGGGAATTGTCCTGGGACATTTAATCTCAGAGAAAGGCATCCAAGTGGATCGAGCTAAGGTTAACCTGATTTCCAAGCTCCCGATGCCTAGCTCGATTAAGGACATCCGATCTTTTTTGGGGCACGTCGGTTTCTACCGTCGATTCATCCCTGATTTCTCCAAAATCGCGCGCCCCCTGACCAATCTGCTTTCCAAGGATGTGCCTTTCGGAATTTCCAAGGAATGCACTCAAGCATTTGAGATCTTACGTGACCGAGTCACCCAAGCCCCAATCCTACAGTCCCCTAATTGGTCTCAACCCTTTGAGATCATGTGCGATGCATCTGACTTCGCTGTAGGAGCGGTTTTGGGGCAGAAAATTGATGGGAAACCTGTGGTCATTTACTACGCCAGCAAAACACTGGATGAGGCTCAGCGTAACTATACGGTTACTGAGAAAGAGCTGCTGGCCGTAGTATTTGCCCTGGAAAAATTCAGATCATACCTTCTGGGTTCCCGTGTTATCATATACTCGGATCACACAGCTGTGAGGCATCTCCTAGCCAAGACGGACGCGAAACCTCGATTAATCCGCTGGATCTTGCTGTTGCAAGAATTTGACATCGAGATTCGCGACAAGGCGGGAAAGCACAATGTGGTAGCTGATCATTTATCCCGCCTTCCTCCTGAAATTATTGATCCGTCCGGACCTATTACAGAACATTTTCCTGATGAGCACCTCCTGACTATCAGTACAAGTCTTCCATGGTTCGCCGATATTGTTAATTACCTGGCATCACATCAGATTCCGCCCGATTGGTCGAAGGCCAAAAAGGACAAATTGCGTTCTGATGCCAAGTATTACCTATGGGAAGACCCGTATCTCTTCCGCATTGGTGCTGATCAGATAATCCGACGATGCGTCACGGAAGTGGAAATCAAAGACATACTCTCATTTTGCCATGACCAGGCATGCGGTGGACATTTTTCGGGACATAAAACCGCATCGAAAGTCCTCCAGTGTGGTTTCTACTGGCCCACAATTTTCAAAGATGCATACAATCACTGTAAGGCATGTTCCCGTTGCCAGACTCTAGGCAACATGAGCCATAGAGACATGATGCCTCTACAGCCGATCTTGGTATGCGAAATTTTTGATATTTGGGGGATTGATTTCATGGGACCCTTTCCTACCTCGGATGGCTTCGAATACATTTTACTCGCAGTTGATTATGTTTCCAAATGGATAGAAGCCATTCCGACTCGAACCAACAATCATAAAGTCGTTATAAAATTCCTTCATCAAAACATTTTCTCAAGGTTCGGGATTCCGCGTGCTATAATTTCCGACGGAGGGACCCATTTTACAAACGCTCAGTTCAGGTCACTAATGATCAAATACGGGGTGTCACACCGAATCTCTACTCCTTACCACCCTCAAACTAATGGTCTAGCTGAGCTATCTAACCGAGAGATCAAGAAGATCCTTCAGGTTACTGTTCGACCTGATAGAAAAGATTGGCCTTCTCGGCTTCCGGAAGCATTGTGGGCCTATAGGACCGCCCACAAGACCCAATTAGGAATGTCTCCCTTCAGACTAGTGTACGGGAAGGCATGTCACCTCCCCGTCGAATTGGAGCATAAAGCCTATTGGGCAGTACGGACCTGTAATCTCGACCTTTCTAAGGCTGGAACCCACAGAAGATTTCAAATGAGCGAGATCGATGAATTACGCCACGACGCATATGAGAACTCGCGAATTTACAAAGAACGGGTTAAAGCTTTTCACGACAAACACATTTCTAGAAAGGTCTTTCATCCTGGTCAAAAAGTTTTACTCTTTGATGCTCGACTCAAACTATTCCCAGGAAAGCTAAGATCCAAGTGGGTCGGACCCTACCTAGTCCGCCAAATCTTCGGAAATGGAGCTATTGAAATCAGCCCACTCAGCCACGATTCTGAACCATTTGTCGTGAATGGGCAGAGACTCAAGCCGTTCATTGACATGACCGATATAGATTTGACTGAGTCATCCTTTACCCTCCTTTCCTCTTGAGCTCATTACGCCCAGCCGATGGCGTAAAACTCAGCGCTTAACGGGAGGCAACCCGTCATTCTTTGAAAAACCTGAAACCGTTTCTGACATCGCTATGCGGAACTCATATTGCACTTTAGGGTTCATCCATTAGAACAGCCGACTTCACCTCAGGTATACCTACCCGAGATTAGAAATCGTTCGCAACAAGTCGCTTCGACCCATTCACTCACCACACACCTGTCCTAACACATGAACTAAGCTGAATTCGAACCCACCTAATTTACAATGGGGACATTGCAAATCTTAGGCATGGGGGGGTATGAAAGTGCAAAATGTCAGAAAATTCATATCAAGAAAGGGTTTCATTCATAAAAAAAAAAAAAAAAAAAAAGGGGGACTTGATAGAGGGGAGGAACAATTCAGGGTCATACAAATGAGAGGAGGAAAAGAAAGAAAAATGACAAAAAAGAGCAAAAATAAAGAAAGGAGCACAAAAGGAAAAGAAAAAGAAAAAGTCATTAGTAAAAGATTAAGGGGTTAACTGAAGTTCTAGACCGAGTCAAGAAAAAAAAAAAAAAAAAAAAAAAAAAGAAAAATGCTACAGAGATATAACAAGAGATTAGCGGGAACGCTGGTCTTAGGCCTCTTGGGCTAGATTTTTAGCTTAAAAATTCACGTATCCGTTAAAATCTGGACAATCCTCAAGAGGTTGAGGAAAATGCGAAGCTTAAGTATTAGGTCTAAGGCTTAGGAAGTATTCGGCCTCGTTAACTGACCTCCGGTTTGCGGGATTCGGTAACCTAAGCACCCAAATTCACACACAGTCTGGTTCAGTGCGCATAAATATTCAAAACACGCAAGAGCGTTTAATATTCTGAAAAAGTCACCTAGATTAGGAGCGGCCAATCAACACAAGTTGATTTGGACAAGTTCCCAGCGCGGAGAGGCGGGAAATTCCCCTCGAAGATGCGTAACAACATATCGTCTCCTCGGTGCTTGTCTCTTAGGATATTTAAATATCCTACTGGGGGCATGTAAGCACTCTGCTGGTTCAGATACCATGGGTGGTATTATCACGAAATGTCGATCGCCAGGGTCTGAATTCGGCCACGGAACGCCATGGGCGGGATTATCTCGAAATCTCGAAAGCCAGGGTTCCGGGGGTTGCCATGGGCGGGATTATCTCGAAATCTCGAAAGCCAGGGACCCTTGAGGATTGATGATGGGGACGAGGAATCCGATACAGACCGTGTTGAGAAGCTAATCCGAAGCTAGAAATAAAAAGAAAAGAGAGAGAAAAGCTCTCCAAACAAATAAATCCTCTATCTCTCTCTTACAAAAAAAAAAAAAAAACGCACTGCAAACTGAACGTAGGCTAAAAATGTCTCAAGCACGGGTGCTTTAACCGCAGAGTCCAACAAACCCTAGGATAGTTTTTGTGGGCCGTAGAAACCTTTGCGAAGGACTGAGGCTAAAGCAGAACAGGTCCAGATTTTGGTTGGTACTTGAGTACCTCTAGGCCTATTGTCGGCATTCCTACCTAATCACAAAAGAAGCACTTATCATAACTAAGGACACTTTGGGTCTAGAATGGAAGTTAAAACTTTGAAATTTTGCTAAGGGACTAGCAAAAGCTAGGCATGGGGGTATGATGAGAGCCTCATCATGAGCCATAACTAGCTCATTTTGACCTAATAAAGAAGATAAAAGCTCCTACATAACCTAGAAGAAGGCTTAACTAAAGGAACAAGTGCTCTGAGAAGAAAACATGAAATAAAGGTCAAAACTGCAATTTTACCATTGCAGTACATAAATGAGATTTCTCAGAAGCAAAACATAGGTCAAATAGTCCAAAGTGGGTTGAATTAATCAGAAATGGGTTTATGTGCAATCTAAGAATTAAATGACACTTGGTAACCCTAAAACAGACCCGCTTAAATTAACAAGGTTCCAGTCATAATAAAAATCAAGCAAACCCTCTAAAAATCATAGAAAAACATCCTCTGGGGTTTAGAACACTTAATTTGGCCTTTGGAACCTAGTTTGACCTAGATTAGGGTCTTAGCTCTTCAATTAACCTAATTTGGGTTTTTACGCAAAATGTCCAGTCAAAAGAGGTCAAACCTAAAATCCAACTTCACCATTGGATTCTTTAGGGCCAAATCAGGTTTGTACCAAAATTTGGACCTAAGGGGAGGCCATCTTGACCTACTTTGCAAGTTAGTACACCCAAATCACAAAGAGGTCCCTATCTTTTGAATATCCTTGCAGAGAGCCCCCTAGGTTCCTCGCCTTCTTTGCAAACCGGTCCTGCCGCCATTGCTAGGGCAGAACCGAACTCCGGCGAGGTTCGGAGAAGGATTGCTCTCTAATCCCTCAGAGATTCCCTCCCAGAAATGGAAGGAGGATTCTCTGAGGAATTCCCTTCCTCATAAAGTCAATTACAATCGTTGGTGTGAACCCAATCTCTCGTGCGAACGCACGAGAGATTTGGGTATCCTAACTCCTTTCCATCTCCGGCGACCAACCTCAGGCAATTACGTGCCTTTCACGCCCTGCACACCAAGTCCAGCACCTATAAAACACCCCTCGGACCCGGCCACTGATCTTGAGCTTGATTTGGCCGAGTTTCCCCCTTCAATTCCTCTCCTCCTGCTCGGCCAAATACCCCAGCTAGCTCCGGCGAGCCCCCCTCCCCTACTTCTTCGCTCTGCCACAAAACCAGTGGCAGAGTTAGCTTCCTGACCTCCCTCCGCGTCGCGCAGTACCAGCGCACGCCGCCTCAGCCCCGTCGTCGCCGCCGTTCTCCCCCACTGGGCGTCATCTTCTCCGGCGACAGCAAGTACTGCTGTCCGCCTTCTGTCCCCTTTCGTCCTTACAATTAGGTTAGAACTCCTCTCCATCCTATCCTCTCTCTTTTCCCCCTGTTATCTCATCTGATTACCCCTCGACCGACGCTGACCACCCTCATCTTCCACATCACCGACCGAACTCCGGCGAGCCGCCCACACCACTCCGCCACTCCACACGGCTCGCCAACCACCTCGTGAGCTCCGCCTCACCACCAGGAACTCGCTCCACCCCACAACTGCCACTCCAGACCTCCATAACCACCCCCCCGAACAACCCACCATCTCCGGCCACAGGTTAACCTAGGCGGGCACGCCTAGGCCGACCGGCAACCTGCAGCATCACCCACCGCCTTCGCCGTGCTACGGCGAAGGTTTCCAACTATTCTAATTGGGCCAATAGGCCGTTCTGTGGAAGTTCAGGTAAACGCTCCGGCCGCCATTAACAGTCGAAGCAGCAGGAAGCTTGGAGCAGCAGCAGGCGTCAGGCTTCCCAAGCGGCAGGTGCAGCAGACTCTCGCAAGTGTTGCGAGGCGACTGAGTTCAGCAAGGATCAGCAGCAGGGCCTTCAGCGTGGGCAATTGCACACGAGAGTCTGCGGGCACACGCAAAGGAAGGGCGGAACGTTTAGTCCCACATCGTGGAATCTCAAGGCACAGGTATGGTATAAAGGTTTTTTGTGATATACGTTTACTGCCTCGAAAGCACAGGGGTGAGGTCCCTCACTGACCCCACCCGCCTCGTCCGCGGCCTGACCACGCGGACCTGGCGGATCCGACCCGACCTAGACCTACGCACTCCTCGCGCATCACACACCTGCAGGTGCGCCTGGTCCCGGGTACGATCCGACCCGATTGAGACTGTGGCTCTGGGAGAGCGGTTAGAGTGAATTGCTTGAGAGAGAGACACGCGCGGGTAGAGGGAGAAGGGTTAGGTTTTGTTCCCCTGTGCAGGCAGGCTGATTGCAGGAGAAGGACGTGGCCGCTGCAGAAGAAAGGAGAAGCAAGACAAAGAAGAAGAAGAAAGCAAGACAAAGAAGAAGAAGAAGGCAACGAAGAAAGGAGAAGCAAGACAGAAGAAGAAGAAAGAAAGAAGTCTTCGCAGGCGAAGGAGGAAAACAGAAAGGTTAGAGGTCTTCGCAGGAGAAGAAGAAGAAGGACAAGGGAAGATTGCAAAGAGATCTGAAAGGCAAAGCAGAAGAAGAAAAAGAGAAAGAAAGATCACATTTAAGACGTCTGATACATAAATCAGACGTCTAATTCTATTTTTTTTTACATCTTTCTTAAAAACTCTTTGAATCAATTATATTTGCATTTAACAGTTGTATTCTTGGGTTTTACAAAGTACTGAGTTTGCTCCCTGTGTTCGACCTCGGATACTCTAGTTGTTCGAGTAATAAAATTATTTGTTTAAACGTTTTGTCGGTTCTACTACAACGTAATACGCCTTTAAATCCGCACAGAAACGTTGACAACAATTAGGCACACAAATGATTACCTAATCTGATTTCTACTCAATTATGTGTTTGGATGTGTGTACTGGCTCCTAAGATCGGTTTACCGGTTGAGTTTGAAAATCAGATGAGGTTGTGTACCTCTGTGAGATTTTTTTTTTTTAATGTGGGGGTTGGGGTGAGTATGGGTGTCAAACAACAAACAATCTAACCTTAGAGTTTATAAAAACGCCTAGGTTGATTGATGTTTGAGTTATTATGTGATGAAATGAAATCTAATGGGTGGGAGGTGGGGGGTAACTCACAAAACCGTCTACAGCACTTTACTCCGATCTACCGCTTTTGCCTGTCTCGAAAGAGTACCTGCAATTACAATAAGAAAGGAGAAAAGTGAGGTAAATGATTTGTACGTTACAAAACAGGTAGAGAAATCAAAGATCGTTACCTCCTGGCAACGGTGCCAAAATGTTGAGACTCATGAATCGAGTTGCTAATGTGTTTGGTCTTGGAAAACCTGTCGTTGTAGTTTGAAAGCGAAGAATTCATGTTCATCAAATAAAATTTATATCGAAATTAAAATTCCGGGTCGAACACAGGGAGGAGGACGTTTGATTTAAAAACTACGCGTTTCTTTTTATTTTTCACGGAATAATTCAATCTAAAACTATCTAATTATTTACAATAAATAGAAGAGAGAGAGAGAGAGTAAGAGAGAAAGAGAATATTACACAGAGAAATCAAATGAGATGTAGAATAAACAAGGAATTTATCATTAAGGAGATTGTTCATTTCACTCTTACAACTACAAAGCATAAAACAATTACTCTAGAAAGCGATAAATTTACTGTAGAAAGCATTAAAAGAATGGAGGGAGAAATGTCATCCTCGACGTTTTCTTGGAGGACGAGCAAAACTACACTAGAAAGCAGTAAATCTATACTAGAAAGCAGTAAAAAGAATAGGGAGAGAGAAATCCTCCTCGACGGTTTCTTGGAGGACGAGCCGGACGGGACGATGCCTGGACGAAGGAGAACGAAGCAGGACGAAGGAGGACGAAGCAGAAGAACGGGAACGGAGCAGCACGCCGTCGTCGTCGCGGGATCCACTTCCGAAGGGGAACGAAAATTTGGACTTTATCTCGCGAGAAGTATCCCGGGTGTGGGCTAAGCTTCTCTTGAGCTTTGGAGGGGTAGAGAGGAGAAGGAAGGGATGAGAATTTCATATGGAGGGGGTCTCTTTTTATAGTTGCAAGGAGTGGGGGAAAAATGGACATTACAACTTTAAAATAATAAATGAGGGGTCTTTAGTGACGGATAAATCCGTCACTAAAGCCCCAACATGGGCGTAGCTTCCGTGCCCATGCGCGGCTCCTCAGCTGCCCGCTTCCTCAATGCCATCTCACGTTCATTGATTCTCAGCCGTCCGATTGCGAGATCGGACGGCTTAAGACGCATCTCCGCCCGCTGCTGCGCCCGCCTGGCACGTGCGATCGCGCGTGACACCGCGCGTGCAATAGCGCGTGAACGCTATCGGGCACGCGCAACTGTTGGATTGCGATCTGACGGTTGATGAAGGTGCGCCTGCTTGCCTTAGAAATTGCTTGGCGGGGCTCGAACGCGCCCCAGCGCCTCGCGATGAGGCGCTGGACCGCTGCGCTGCCTCGCCCAAAAAGTCGCGCGGATGACTTTAAAGAGCCGCATCCACAGCCGTTGGATCGAGATCCAACGGCGGAGAGGGGGCAGGTGCGCGGTCTTCATAGAATGCAAGCGGCCGTTGTTGGTGCTAGAGCACCACGATCATTTGTTTTGATGATAACAAAACACGTGTTATTTAACATTTGCAATTTGAGTCGTAGATTTCAGGTCAATTGCAAATGAAGACGTGTTTAGACGGAGTTCGAGCTCGCATCCAGGACGGATTGGAGGAGCTTGACGGAAAACAGAGGAGGTTCACGTGGAGCGAAAGATTGAAGATGGAAGGAAAAGAAGAATAGGATAGATTCTTTCTTTTGTACTTGTTGTATTTTTCATTTCTTTTGTTGCTCTTTATTTTCTTAGATATTTCATGTTAAAGAGCCTCAAAGAACCCTAACAGTAGTCCTAGGAACACCGGCACAACCCTAGGATACTTAGGTTTTCTGTAGAATACTTAGAAAACCAATATAGGGTTCAAACAGTACTTACAGACGTCTAATTCACAAATCAGACGTCTGATAAAACATTTTAAGACGTCTGACTGTTGTTTCGGACGTCTGATAACTGTTAGGCTGGACATAGTTAGTTCTGTCTGATGAAATCAGACGTCCAGACCTTAGACCAGACGTCTTAGGAGACGTCTGATGAATTTGCCAGACATCCAATTAGTGGACCGTTGGCTGGCTTAGAAGACACTCAAGATTATGACCGTTAGAGCCTTATCAGACGTCCATAGGACTTTACAGACGTCTGATAAATGACCGTTTTGCCTCGGCTGACCCAAAATCTCTTCTCAGAGATTTTCTAGCCGTTGCAACGTTTGGAAATCAATTCCTACAGTAAAAGTAGGTTTCCAGACGTCCAGACATAGTACCAGACATCCTGTATGTCGTCTGATGGACTTGCGCAAAAACCCTGTTTAGATCTGATTCAAGTCAGGGAGAAACCCGCACAGAATCAGACGTCTGACCTTGAAATCAGACGTCTTAAAGTGGCCTTCCAGACGTCTGATGCCATAATTAGACGTCTGATGACCCTGTCAAATGCAATCATTGTCCTGATTTCGGCCTGATTCTCTTGGGCTTTGCACCCAACGGCTATGGAAGCTTTTCCAAGCCTTCCAAAGCCTTCCTAAGGCCTCTATAAATAGAGGGGAACCTTTGTAACACAAAAACACAAGACATACACCTAGAGAGACATATACACACTATGACACACACCTTGCAATACACTTTCAATCCTTTTATGTCCAAAGAAAAGACTCTCTTGCTCTCCAAGCTCAAGCTCCATTTTCTTGAGAGCATCAACCGTTGCGCACCCGCTCTCCCGGCGTTGATAACGAGAGCGACGTAGCGCCATCGCGTGGCACACGCACCGCGTCATCGTCGACGCACTCCTTGCAAAGGGGAGTTTCCTATTTTCTATAGAAGCTAGGTTTAATTATTTTGTTGGCTCTATAGGACTATTGTTTATTTTATCTTTGTCTTTTGGTTGGGTATTCGCTTTGCGAATTCCCGTCTCCTTCGTGGGACAAAATCCTTCTCGTGGAGAGAAGGGGCTGAGGAACGCTACCCTCGTACTTGTAGCGTGGTTGTATTGAGGTTGAATCACCCTCGTTCAAAGTGATTCGGTTAGTGGATTTGATCAACTAGGTTGATCGGAAAATCCTAACTCGAGAGGGTTAGGTGGTGGTTTTCACCCGGTTTGGGTTTCCACCTAAAAATACCTGTGTACATTTTGTGATTGCTTATTTCTTGTGATATTGCTTTATATTTTTATTTCCGCAATTTATTACGTCACCCCTCCTGGTAGGGACGAACCTACAGCCGTTTGGGTGGCTGAGATGGCGCCACGTGGTGCTATCTTGGCCATCCATCTTTTGGAAGTTGTAGATGGTGCCACGGATGTCGGATTGACTCGATTTTTGTGTCGCTAGGCTGCGATCGTCGATCCGAATTCATCCGTGCGTCGGATTTGTCATCTGAAGTGTGGATTTACACCATCCTGGCCCTTGATCTTCTAGGGTTCCCCGATCACTATCTGATGCTACTGATGTCTGATTAGGGCGATCTTGGAGTCGTTGAACTCCAATCGTCGCCCTGATCACATCCATACGGTTGGATCTTTGATCCGAGGCCCCGATAAAATGTTTACCCTGTCCAAGCACATAAATGGGGACAATTAACCTCCATTTTATTCAAACTACTCTAAATGCAAGATGATGCATGTTATGCAATATTTATATCATGAAATGCAATCCTATGCTTAAGAACATGCATAAATAGACATCTTAAGTAGTGTAAATGTGTTTACATCACGTACAGATTGTTCCGAAGAAAGCCGGGATTACCGTTGTGACTAACGAGAGAGGAGAATTTGTCACAACTCGTTCAACTTCCTCGTGGAGTGTTTGTATTGATTACAGGAAGCTGAACACAGCCACTAAAAAGGATCATTTTCCCCTACCCTTCATCGATCAAATCTTGGAAAAATTAGCCGGGCAGAAGTACTTCTGTTTTCTTGATGGCTACTCGGGATACAACCAAGTTCCTATCCATCCCGATGATCAGGAAAAAACTACTTTCACCTGTCCCTACGGAACCTTTGCTTTTCGTAAGATGCCATTTGGGTTATGTAATGCACCTGCGACTTTTCAAAGGTGTATGCTAGCCATATTTTCTGACATGGTGGAAGAGTTTATGGAAGTCTTCATGGATGATTTCTCTATTTTCGGAGAATCATTTGACTCTTGTTTGGCTAATCTGGAAATGATTCATAAGCAATGTATCAAAACACGATTGGTCCTTAGCTGGGAAAAGAGTCATTTCATGACCCAAAAAGGCATCATTTTGGGTCATGTAATCTCTGAACGGGGAATTGAACTGGATAAAGCTAAGGTTGATGCTATCGCTAAACTTCCTCCTCCCACATCTGTTAAACAAATCCGATCATTTCTTGGCCACGTGGGATTTTATCGAAGATTCATCAAGGATTATCGAAGGTTGCTCGTCCTTTGAGCAATCTTCTTGCCAAAGAAACGCCGTTTGTTTTTGACGAATCATGTCTAAAGGCATTTGATTTCCTGAAAATGCAGTCACCTGTGCTCCAGTTTTGCAATCACCAATTTGGACAACCCCTTTTGAGATCATGGCCGACGCTTCTGATTACGCGATCAGGGCTATCCTGGGTTAGAAAATTGATAGAAGGCCCTCTGTCATTTACTACGCTAGTAAAACTCTGGATGAAGCCCCGAGGAATTACACTGTCACTAAAGAGGAATTACTAGTTGTAGTGTTCACTTTGGAAAATTTTAGGACCTATCTCTTAGGGTCTCATGTTATCATCTATACCGACCATTCGGCTTTGAGACATCTCTTGGCCAAAAAGGATGCTAAACCCCAGCTTATTCGTTGGATTCTTTTGCTTCAGGAATTTGATCTTGAAATCAAGGATAAAATCAGGGTACAAAATGTGGTAGCGGATCATTTGTCGAGACTCCTTGGTGATTCCTCTCGTCCGAACATTCCGATTGCTGACACTTTTCGGGATGAAACTATTCTCACAGTTTAAGGTGTCCACACCCCATGGTTTGCTGACGTTGTTAATTATTTGGCCGTTGGTCAAATCCTCCAGGATTGGACCAAGCAACAATGGGATAGACTTAAATCTGAGGCCAAATACTACTTCTGGGAGGACCCTGAACTGTATCGCATCGGCTCTGATCAGATCATTCGCCGATGTATACCGGAGAATGAATTCAACAGTATACTCGAGTTTTGCCATGCATCTGGGTGTGGTGGACATTTCTCTGGGAAAAAGACAGCTGCAAAAATCTTGCAATCTGGCTTCTATTGGCCGTCTTTATTCAAGGATGCCTAAGATTTCTCAAGGTCATGTTCTCGATGTCAGGCACTCAGGAGCATAACTAAGAGAGATATGATGCCCCTAAACCCTATTGTTCCTGTCAAAATTTTCAATGCTTGGGGCATTGATTTCATGGGACCCTTTATCCCTTCATTTGGACATCAGTACATTCTTGTTGCTATTGATTATATGTCCAAATGGATTGAGGCAATTCCCACCCGAACCAATGACCACAAGGTGGTTATCAATTTTGTCAAGAAAAATATCTTCAGTAGGTTCGGGATTCCGAGGGCTATCATCAGTGATGGTGACACTCATTTTACTAATGCCCAATTCCTGAATTTATTGGCCAAATATGGGGTTAATCATCGAATTTCCACACCTTACCATCCCCAGACGAATGGACAAGCTGAGATCTCCAGTCGAGAGATCGAGAACATTCTGCAGAAAATGGTTAGGCTTAATCGCAAGGATTGAACTCAAAAGCTTGAGGACGCTCTTTGGGTCTACTGTACGGCGTATAAAATGCCCATCAGCATGTCTCCATTCCGTTTGGTATATGGAAAGGCATGCCATCTACCCATAGAGATTGAACACAGGGCATTCTGGGCGATCAAACAATGCAATTTAGATCTAAATTTAGCTGGGAAGACCAGGAAACTCCAACTATCTGAGTTGGAGGAGCTCAGAAATGATGCTTTTGAGAATGCCAAGATCCACAAGGCTCAGACGAAAGCTTTACATGATCAACTGATTTCCCACAAGAGTTTTGAGCCAAACCAGAAGGTCTGGTTATTCAATTCTAAACTTAAGCTCTTTCCTGGCAAACTTAGATCTAAATGGAATGGCCCATTCATAATTGACCAGATTTTTCCAAATGGAGCCATTCAGATTTCTGACCCAAAGACGGGTAACACATTTAAAGTCAACGGTCAACGTCTGAAGCCTGTTATTGACCGTATTCTTCCAGAACCCGTCTCAGACACAGTTGCTCTAGCCATTCTGTGACTTCTTTGGCTGGAATTCGCCTAACTGACGGCATTAAACTCAGCAATTGTACATATGACACAAGGCTGATACAAGCTTCATATTCAAGTGACATCTTTCATATTCTACCCTTTCTTTCATGTCTCTTTTTCAATAAAGACATTGCATCAGCTAGGCATGGGGGGGTGGATTCATTTTTGAATCATTTGGTCAGCTTTATGAAATTCATGTAGATTATTTTTCTCTTCTTATTTATACATGAAAAAAAAAATCAAAATTAGGAAGGATTAGTTGGACACTAGAACTTTTCAATCTTAGGAAATTTTACATTAGGATCTGAACACAAAGACCCTTCAAGTCTTTGGACTTAATTAGCCCGTGTATCCACTAAAATGTGGATTTGTCTTTCGAGTCCTCGCCATCTTAATTCTATCGTAATTGGAATAAATAAGTTTGGGTGGTAAGTACATAACTTATCAACCCACCCTCTTATTTGAGGGAATTTTTGAGTTTTAAGCATCTATGCACTTTCTTTGCACTGACTCGTTGTTCGGCAATTCTAACAGAAATTGGGTAGCAAATGAACCTTTTAGGGTGATATGGCTGGCAAGTTATCATGGGTAACAGCCCATAGGTAGGTTTTCCAGAGCCAAGTCACTGGACCTTTCTCTTTTTTATTGTCTTTAGGTAAATCTTAGACCAGGGAAGCCACCTACTGAAAAAAAAAAGGAGAAAAGAAAAAAAAAAGAAACAAACCACAGTTCCCGCACGAGTATGGCTAGCAAGTTGTCGGTGGTAACAACTCATCGACCAGTTGTTCAGAACCCAGCTCAATAAATGCACTGAAAATTTCCAAAACACTTAGGAAGAAGCGGAGAAGTAGAATAAATCGGGGAGATACACACTGGATTTGCCCTTGTGTTGACCCCATAAAAAATTAAAAGTAGGGAGAAAGCTACCGGTTGTAAAGATACACCTTTAGGCAGAATTCTTTTTGAGGTCACCTAGAGGCGTAGAAACCCGAAGTCCGTTTTAACTGCCGGTCAACGAGTCTATCACATTCACAATAAGATGCTTAAAACTTAGAGTTCTCATCAAATCTTGGGTGAGTTGAATGGCCATAGAAAGCCACTCTTAAACCCTAAAACCTGAAAATCAAAAAAATTAGAAAAGAGAAAAAAAAAAAGAAAAAGAAATTTTTCTTTGAATAAGGCGAGGGCTTGGGGCGGTCTACATTTTGGCAGATACTCGGACACTGTTGTGTCTTTGAAAGTTCAGATCCTAAGTAGACAGTTTCTTAATGATTGAAAATAACTTGTGCCCAAATAATCCAACATAATTCTTTTATAAATAACAAATAGTTTTTACTAGGGACTAGCAAAAGATAGGCGTGGGGTATGATGTAAACACATTTACACTACTTAAGATGTCTATTTATGCATATTCTTAAGCATAGGATTGCATTGCATGCTATAAATATTGCATAACAAGCATCATCTTGCATTTAGAGTAGTTTGAATAAAATGGAGGTTAATTGTCTTCTTTTTTGTACTTAGACAGGGAAAAATTTTTATTAGGGCCTCAGATCGAAGATCCAACCTTACAGATGTGATCAGGGCAACGATTGGAGTTCAACGACTCCAAGTCGCCCTAATTTGGCATCTGTAGCATCAGATAGTAGCCGAGGAATCCTAGAAGATTAAGGGCTAAGATGGTGTAAATCCTCACTTCAAATGACAAATTCGACTGTACAGATGGATTCGGATTGACGATCGCAACCTAACAACGCAAAAATCGAGTCAATCCAACACCTGTGGCACCATCTACATCATTCTGGAGATGGACGGCCAAGATGGCACCACGTGGTGCCATCTCGGCCGCCCAAACGCCCGCACGCACCCGCTGAAGCTCCCGCATCCTCCCTTCCCCACCGTTGGATCAAGGTCCAATGGCTGTGGATGCGGCACCTTGAAATCATCCACGCGACCATTTGGGCGAGGCAGCGCAGCGGTCCAGCACCTTACCGCGAGGCACTGGTGTGCGTTCGACCCTTGCCACGCGAAATCTGGAGCGGGGGGGTTCGCCTTCAATTGTCCGTCAGATCACGATCTAACAGCCGCACGCGCCCAATAGCGTCCACGCGCTATTGCACGTGCGGCGTAATGCGGCATCTCACGCGTTGGGCGGGCGCGCAGCGAGGTAGGCGAAGGCGTGATCTGAGCCGTCCGATCTCGCGATAGGACGGCTGAGATTCAGCAAACGTGTGGCATGCGTTAAGCGCGCGTGGAAGCCAGCAACCCCGTGGGCAACACCCACTACGCCCACGATGGGGCTTTAGCGACGGTTTTATCCGTCACTAAAGATCTCTTATTTAATGTTTTAAAGATGTAATGTCCAATTTGCCCCCACTCCTTGCAACTATAAAAGGAGACCCCCTCCACACGAAATTCTCATCCCTTCCTTCTCTTCTCTACCTCTCCAAAGCTCAAGAGAAGCTTGTCCCACACCCGGGATGCTCCTCGCGAGATAAAGTCCAAATTTTCGTCCCCATTCGGAAGTGGATCCCGCGACGACCACGACGTGCTACCCCGTTCCCGTTCTTCTGCTTCGTCCTCCTTCGTCCAGGCATCGTCCCGTCCGGCTCGTCCTCCAAGCGATCGTCGAGGAGGATAACTTCTCTCTTCCATTCTTCTTTACAGCTTTCTAGTGTAGAATTTTCATGCTTTCTAGTGTAACTGATTTCCTGCTTTCTAGTGTAATTCTTATTTGGTTTTATTGTATAAACATTTTGAAGTATTGAATGCTTGTTTTCTCTCTCTCTCTCTTCCTTTTAGTCTGATAGCTTCATTGTAATTACATCGCCTCACTTTTCAAGAAAAATTCTAAAAAAACATAATTGCGAATATAGATCGACGTAGCCTCCCTGTGTTTGACTCGGAATTTCAATTTCGGTATAAATTTTATTTTTGAACACGAATTCTTCGCTTTCAAGCTACATCGACAAGGTTTTAAAACCAAACACGTTAACGTAGCAATTTGTACGTTCAACATGCACCCAGATCCAAAAGTGCTCTATCAAATGTGTAATCTCCAATGACACAAGAAATCAACGGAGCACCTGGATCTCTCTTTTTCTGAGGGAGGTGGTGCAGGATAACAAAACTAGCCTGCTCGGAGAGTACCACCTTCCTTAGAACAGATTCTCTCAACTTATGCTTTTGTGTACATAAATCCTTTAAAAATCTTGCGTAAGTCGGTATATGCTTGATAGCATCGAGGAGCGTGATATTGATCTCAACATTCTTAAATAGATTTAGAAGCTCCTCGTTGCTATCAACAGACTTCTTCTTCTTTGATTTGATCAAGGCTTTAGGAAAAGGAACATGAGTCAGATCTTTGGAATCAGGTTCCTGAGCCTTGATTTCTTCTCCAGAATTCTTCTTTCTCTCCTCAAATTCTTCAGGATTCAGTAGATCAGAACAGTGTGGTTGCGGATCCTGAGTCTGCTTACCACTCCTCAAGGTGACAGAATTTACGGATGCATAAGAGTTTGGGTCTTGGGGAGGGTTAGGAAAGATTGGAGGGGCTTGATTAACCAGAAATTGTTGATTTGCAGGAGAAGAAGAAGAAGAGGAGGGACCTGGCTCAACCACCTGAGCATGTGCGTGTGGGTCCCTCTGATTTCCAGACCCATGGGCTTGGTTGCCCGGATTCAGAACATTTCACTGGTTGGGTATGGGTTGGGATGGTAGAGATTCGGGTTGACGAGAATTAGCAATGAGCCCGGACTGCAAGTTGTCCAGCGAGGTTTTCATTTGCTGCATGAGCTGGAGTATGGATCCTTGCATCTCTACCTTTTGTCGGTTCAAATTAGCCTGCCCTAGGGGTTGACGGGTATTCCAAGCTGGCTAATTGACCTGATTTGGAGGCAACTGAGTATATACATGACCCTGACCCATTGGTCGTTGCGGAGCATAGTTGCTGAGTCGGAATTGGGTCTCTTGTACAGCATAGACATCCTTATAGGGTGAGGATGGAGAGAAAGAAAGGGAAGGATCAGAAAAACTGGGATCAAAGGCCCCAGTTTGGAACCCGTGAGGTTTCGAAAAATGCTGACTCACAGGTTGAGTCACATCGAGTTGATTCACGAACTCCCATCCAGAAGAGGCTCGTGAAGAATGGAATCCTGAATTTTGGGATTGAGTGGATCGAGAATTGTTTATAGAATTGCCAGCCATCCACTCTTCCATTCTCTTAACAACCAAGTCCACCCTGTCTAGTTTGTTACAACTTAATTCTATATCAAATGAATGAGAGTCATGGACTTCATTGACATTTGATTTGGGCTGCTGAGACCGGTTAAATGTATCTATGGAGGCATGATTGATTGAATTCTTGCTCATTTCCTCAAATAAATCGTGTGCACTATTTGCATCTTTATTGAGGAAATTGCCTCTGCAAGAAGCATTCACATGATTTCTGAGTTGCTCAGTCATCCCATGATAGAAGATCTGCATGAGTTGCCATTTTGGCACCTCGTGGTGTGGACACCTCCGCAATAGGTCCTTAAATCGCTCCCAGGCCATATGAAACTACTCCCCCGGCCACTGGGTAAAAGTAGTGATTGCCTGTCTCAAGGCATTGGTACGTCCGACTGGGAAGAATTTCTTCAGAAAGGCCAATTTCAACTCATTCCAAGTTGCAATTGGTCTTCCTATTGTCCTGTACCAACGCACAGCCTTATCCCTAAGAGAGTGGGGGAAGAGCCTCATGATCATTTGCTCCTCGTTTACGTTTCGTGCCTTGGTTGTCTAGACCAAAGTGGTCAAGTCCTCCAAGTGCTGAAACAGATCTTCAGAGCCAAGCCCATGATAATGTTTGATCTGGCTTAACACCTGGGGCTTGATTTCTACGTCACCGGCTGGAATTTGGACACCGGGACGTTCCCCGTAATTTGAAGGATCATAAAAATCCTTCAAGGGCTGAGCTCCCTGCATTCTCTGGAATCATTCCTACATTCTCTGCATTTGTTCCAGCTACCTTCGAAATTCTTCCTGTGGATGTCCAGGCAGGGGAGGTTGTTGGTCGGCCATGGGATCAATTTGACCAAAATCCAATTTGCACCTCCTAGAATACTCTAGTGGTCCTTCCAATAGGGGATTCAATGACCGTCTTCCCAGCATAAACTAGGAGAAGGTCAGAAGGATTGGGGATAGGGACCCTATAGCACAACAAAACAAGGTTGTCCTTAAGTGGGGTAGCCTAAGGATCTATTAACTCTCAAAACCCGTCTTAAGATTATAAATGATTTACTCTACTTGCGTCTGCTCAATCCAACCAGTTAGGAGGGACTAGGGAGAAGGTTCTTCCTTCAGCTTTCACCTCCGGTTCCTAGTGTACCCCCCAACCACGGTCGTTTGACGCTACTCCCCTAGCTAGACATCAGATTAATCAATACAAGTAGGTTAATCAAAAACAATCTCAGACTAGGCCTTGAAGAGCGAATCAGACCTTAAGGCCAACGTCTACTCAATTTTATTAAGGCCAGGGATTGTGGTGCTTATGGAATGTGATGGGCCCTTAAAATGGGTTGTGCCCTTAATGATTGATTAAGATTTGTGTAAATGCGTGCACAACCAGGGTTTTCAAGCAAGATTATTTGTGATGCGTGAATTTTAATGTTCAAATCTTGCTTAAGTAGCTTTTAAGGTTTCAAATTAGGTGGATTGAAATCAAGTTTCTAGGCAAACCAAGTTGTAAAACACGAGTGAAGATAATTTTCCTTTAAAACCAGAAAGAAAGTGAAGTGCCTGGAATATACCTAGATTGAAATAGTGGCGTTTGCTATAGTGGCGTTTGCTACAGTGCCAGCGTCTTCTTTTTCTTCTCCTTGGTTCTCTGCCGCACTTCTTCTTCTTTCTTTCTTTCTCTGCGGCTGCTCCTTCCTTCAGCTGCTCTTCCTCTTCCTTCTTTCTTCTTTGGCCAAGTCCTTCTCTTTCGCTGAGTCTTCTTGGCTTCTTCTTCTTCTCTTTCTCTTCTTCTGCTCCTTCCTCTGCTATCTTCAGTTGGCCTCTTCTTCTTCAGCTCCTTCTACACTGTGCTGCACCTCTTCCTTCTTCTTTTCCACTTCCTCTTCGCAGTTGCCTCCTCTTCCTCCTTCCCTGCACAGTCACGAAGAAGCAAAACCTACCCCCTACCCTCCATGTGTGGCTCTCTCTCAATTTCTCTCTTCAGTTCACTCTCCCAGAGCCAATCGGGTATTTGAGTCGGGTCAAGCACACCCAGGTCCAGGCGCACCGGCGTGGGTGATGCGCGAGGAGTGCAGGGTTATCGGGTCAGGTCAGCCAGGTCCACGGAGTGAGCGCGAACGAGGCCGGTGAGTGTGCGAGGGGACCTCACCCCATGTTCTGAGGTGAAGAGAAGGAAACACAAAATCAATTTATGCTACGCACTTGTGCTGAGAACTTCTGAGGTGGGACTAAAGTCCCACCCACTTCTTCCCGTGCCCGTAGGGAGGTGCTTCGCTCAATTGCCATAGCTGCAGTCACTCGCTGAGCCAATCTCTTGGTTGGATGTGTTCGCGCACCCAACCCGCGTTGCCTGGGGGTCTCTCCTAGAGCAGAGTGCGACCTGGAGCTGCTTGAAGCTTGCTTCAAGCTCAGCGACAATGGTAGAAGGGGCGGCAAACCTAAAAACACGAACACGGCCTTGCAGCCACGTCAAATCGCTCGGGGAGGTTCGCCAGAGCACGGCGAAGGTGGCCCGATGGTCGAAGTGGTGTGAGAGCGCCTGTGCGTGTGTGCCTAGGGCACACTGTGTGCATGTAGGTGGGTATGTTCGGGGGGTGATTCGAGTGAGTGGTGCGGTGTGTGGAGTGGGGGAAAATGATCAGGGAGTGATGGTGGAGCTTGTGGGCTTGTCAGTGAGGGTTGTGGTGGCCTGTGGAGGTGGAGCGGCCTCACTGGAGTTGGTGGCCGGAGGTGCAGAGGGTGATGGTGGTCAGTGGTGTCGAGGTGTCGAAGTTGCAAATTAGGAGAGGGGAAATGAAGAGGGGAGTGAGGGAAACTTCTCTAACAGGTTTGGAGAGAAAGGGGGAGGTGGATGGCGAGTAGCGGGTGCTTGTCGTCGCTGGAGACGAAGATGCCCAAGGGAAGAAGACGGCAACGAATAAGGGGGTCGGAGGGCGTGCGCTGGTACGGCGCGGCGCGGCGGAGGACGGCGGAGCTGGCTCTGCCACTGGTACAGTAGTAGAGCGACGAGAGAGGGAGGAAGAGTTGCCGGAAGCTCTGGGCAGTCGACCGAAGTTGGGAGGAGATGAATTGGAGGGAGATCTCTGGCCAATTTGGGCTTGTAGGAAGCGGCGTGGTCTGCCCTTCCTTATATAGTCACAGGCAAGGCAGGAAGCACGCGAGGGTGGCCGGAAAGCCACGCCGGAGGTAAGGCATGTCGGAGACCCATACCTCTCGAGCATTCGCACGAGAGGTATGGTGGGTTTCAGGGCATGGGGAGCTGCCCATGCGATAGGGGGCTCCACAGGGAGCTCCCCTTTCAAATCTGGGGGCAGCTCCCCATGCAGATGAGGCATAAACCTCTACGTGAAGTCTCCGGAGGTATGGCCCCTACTGCGAATGGTAGAGGGACCGAAATGAATAAAAATATGAGAAAACTGAGGGGGTAATTGCAAGGGATTCAAGAAGTTGAGGGTCGCAAAGTAATTTGGAGGACCAAATTGCAAAGTGGGTCAAGACGACCTTCCCTTAGGTCCAAATTTGGTATAAACCTAATTTGGATCATATGAATCCAATGGTGAAGTTGGATTTTAGGTTTGACCACGTTTGACTAGACATTTTGCATAAAAACCCAAATTAGGTCAAATATTAGGCATGGACCCCAATCTAGGTCAAAATAGGTTCTAAAGGCCAAATTAAAGGTTATAAACCCTATGGGATATTTTTATATGAATTTTAGAGGATTTATTTGATTTTTATCTTTCCTGGAACCTTATGAATTAAAGTAGATTTGTTTTAGGGTTACAGAATGTAATTTAATTCCTAGATTTCGTCATAACATTTTTCTGACCAAAGCATCCCACTTTTTCTCTTATTAAGTCCAATTGACCTATGTCTAGACCCTTAGAAATCCCGTTGATGCACTGCAATGGTAAAATTGCAGTTTTACCCCTTGTTTCATGTTTTCTTTTCAGATCAGTAATTCCCTAAATTAGGCCTTCCCTTAGGTTATGTAGGAGTTTTTGTTCACTTTATTAGGTCAAAATGTGCTAGTTAGGGTTCATGATAAAGTTTTCATCAACAGGTAACTTTTAAGCTTTTGTTATGGTCATTTCCTGTTTCATCTGTGTCATACCTCCTGTACTTTTCCATTTTGTTGATTTATGGAATATTTTGGTAGTTCGATGTTATGTAACCTAAATTAAATAAAATAGCACCTTTTTCACCCTCAAAACCCTGACCTTCGATTAGAAGCTTGGATTTTGGGGTGTGACAATGACCACTGCAAGCTTTGACGTTGCCTCCATCTCCGCTCGTGCACGTAGTGACAATGCTTGTGCGCCGCTTCTCCTCAACCTAACACCACCGCCATCACCACCACCTATCTCCTTCCTCTTCATTTTCTTCTCCACCTTCTTCTCCACAACACCATCTGCAACCCCCCACAGAGAACCCATCACCGCAAGCCCACCACCATGACCAACGAGCCACCACCAAAACCCAACCCTTTACCACCAACACATCCCACGCACTAGCACTGCCTACTCCACCATCACAACTCCACTCCCATTACTACCACCATCCCCTTTCTTTCTTCTTCCTCGTTCTTCTCCTTCTCCTTCCTTGCATTACCTTTGCAAGAATCCATCAGCCACAGGCCTCCCACACTTCCCCTCTCCATTTTTTGCCATCGTTCTCATTGTCGACACCACCACTTTGAGCCCGCCACCAATATAGCCTCCACGCGTAGCCCACAAAGTCCATGCATAACCCATTGCCTCCCGCTGTTGTCCCATTGCCACCGGCCTCCGATGCTCCATCGTACTACCTTTGACCACCATCAACCATGCCACAACCATCAACATGATGGCTGTAAGCCGGTTGACCTCCACCGCATACCAATCGGTCGTCGGTGCTCCTCCTCGCATGCAGGTGAATGAGAGATTTCTCTAGGAAGATGATGCGTCAGAAAAATACGTCGTCGCCGTAAAATCGTGTGGTGGAAAATCCCAGATCAAAAATATTTATCAATAAAACTAATCACGGTGGATTAGGTCGTATCCACGGCGAGGAACAACTACAATAAATTCACGAATATTTTTCCCTTATGTTTTCCCAATCGAGTGCGGGATCCATGCCCACATTCGATGCGAAACAAGGCGAAAAGAAGAAAACACACAATAATTTAAGCATGCGAGGGTTGTGTGCGCAATTTTACCTTCATAAAATAATTCACAATGACATACAATGTAATTAGACTTCAAGATATCAGGCTTCCACTTCTAGGTCATGATATGGCATGCATTTATGTAGAGACCTAAGTCAATATATGAGGATATGAATGCATGGGAGAATAATGTGAAAAATTGAGGGGAGCGTGCAAATTCAGATGAATAAAATAACCAAATCCAAAAAAATGAATTTCCCATCAATGGCAGGAAATGTTAATTTTATTGAGACCCAAAATTAAGGAGAAGCTTCTCTTTGCTAGCATGCACGCGTGAGGGGACGGCTGGAGGTGTAGTGCTCGAAGGACGTCGAGGGCACGGAGAGGGTTTCGATGATGGTGGTCCCATGGCGGGAGGTGGCCGAAGCCGACTGCTAGAGAACAAGAATCCATTGGCAGTGGTGGTCTATCTGCGGTGAAGTGTGGACGAAAGGGTCCTTATATGTGGCCGTAGCTTCGTACGTGTGCGACGGAGGCTGACGGCGTCATTGGGGTGAGGATTCGAGGCCGGAGGTGGCGTCAGCGTGGAGAAGATGACCAACGGCTTTGGGTTCTTTTCTCCTCAGTTGGTGTAGAAGAAAAGAAAGAAGAGGAGGAGGAGGTCGGCTATTGCATGCATGTGAGGGGATGGAAACGTGGTTTCATGCGAGGCCGGCTGTTGGTGCATGCGACGAGGAGTGCTCATGTTGTAGTTGTTGTGGTTGCAAGGGCTGGTGGAGGTCGCGGTGGCAGGGAGGCATGCTGAGGATGTGGAGCGCAGCCTGCTGTGCGTCGGTGAGGCAGTGCGCGTAGCTCTATTGAGGAGAAGATGGCACGACCTTGTGTCTGAGATGATGGCGAGGTGGAGGTTGCTGTCGTCGTGGCCTCACGGTCGTGGGTGAGGAGGCACAATGGGTGCAGCAGAGGTTGAAGACGAAGTAGAAGACGTCGAGGTGATGCTCAAGCCGAGGCAGAGAGGGCGTGATCGCAGTTGTGGTGGTTATGCAATCGTCGAAAAGGAGGCACACGGGGGACGTCGGTGCGGAGGCTCGCAACCAACGGAGGCTCACAGTGGCATGCTTGGTCGAGGTTGATCACGGTTGTGGTGAGAGAGGAGTCGCAGTTATGGATGCGATGTCGAGGAGTGCGCTGTCACCACGATCGTCGAGGGGAAGCATGGTCGCGGTCGAGGTGTTGAAGATGGATGAAACGTTGTGGTTGTTGTGGTGCTCGCAGATGGCTTGCAATCAATGAGAGAGGTCGAGGACACAGATAGCTCGTGGTGGCGAAGAGGAATTCGCGATGATGAAGTTTACGGTGGAGGTGGGGGAGTCTTTTTGGACGTTTGACAAACGTCCCAGATGACTTATCTCCACCCCTTCTTTGGTTCTGCAGGTGTGGTCTTCTGGGAGTTGGAGAGAGAGAGACTCGCCCTTCGTGGGAGGAAGAAGATGTAAAAATTGATGCCATATATGCATGGAATGGTAACTCTGCAACCTAATTAATTTTATTCATGCAATGCATGACTCATATTACATTTTCATTCCAACAATGAAGTACTTAGGCTATAATTTAGTTCACTAAGATGGATCTATCAAATACTCCCATGCCTAAGTTTTGTTAGAACCGAGAAAAATCATACGAAACAGACCAGGTCTATAGGCTAGATTTTACCATTAGGATGCCTTATCGTGCCACACCTCTAGAGATTAGATCGAAATACCAACCATAAGCCTAAATGTACTCAAGTACCAACCAATATACAGACTTGACCAGCCTCAGCCTTGGGTCCGCTGCGAAGGTTTCTAAGGCCCCCGAAAACTGCTCAGAGGTTCGTTGACCCCAACGGTTAAAGCACCCATGCATATGTGCAGCAAGTCTAGGTTCAATTTGCCAGTGCATTTTTAGTAAGAGAGATGGAGAAAGATGTTATTTCGAGAGTTTTCTCTATTTCTTTTTAAATTCCCCTAGACCCAACCTTGGATTGGCCCTAAGCATGATCTGTATCAGATTTCTTATCCCCACCATCAATTCTCGCAGGGTCCCTGGCAATCGATGCTTCGAGATAGCACCGCCCGTGGCAACCCCAGAACCCTAGCTTTTGACACTCCGGGATAGCGCTGGCTATGATGTTCTATAGCTAAATTTAGACCTTGATAATCGACATTTCGGGATAATGCCGTCCATGGCACCTAAACCAGCACAAGATACTTACATGTCCCGGGTAGGATATTTAGATAACATAGGAGACAAGCATCGAGGAGATGATATGTTATAACGCATCTTTGAAGGAAGTATTTTTCATTCCTCCTCTCTACGTTGGGGACTCATCCAATCAACTTGTGTCTTCGAGCCGCTTCTAAGTAACCTTTTGGGAAAACATTTTCAGAACAGACACTTTTTTTGGCATTATTCTTCATTATGCGCACTAAACTAGATCGGTGTGTGATTTTTTGGTGCCTCGGTTACCAAGTCCCACAAACCAACGGTCGGTAATGGGGCTGAATACTTCCTAAGCCTTAGACTTAATACATTAGCCTCGCAACTCCCTCAACCTCTTGAGGAATAGTCCAGATCTTAACAAGTACATGAGTGTTTAAGCCCTAAAATAAAACCAGGAGACCTAAAATCGGTATCCCTCACTTATCTCATTCTCTTTAGCACTTGAGGACTTAATTCATCATTTATTCTAGCCCAGAACTTAGGTAAACTCTTCCATAATCAAATGCTGGGACTAGCATAATTTGGCATATTTTTCGCTCTCTTCTCTCTCTTCTGCTCTCCCTTTTTTCTTCTCAACATATTTGCAATTCAGCTTACAAAGATTCCATCTCCTTCTTTCTCTCTCTTCTTTTTTATTTTTATTTTATTTTATGATTATTATTATTTTTTTGTAAGATGGATGCCCTCACTACATGCAAAATATGTATACATGCTATGAACAACCTTAGGTTATACCCTCCCATGCCTAAATTTGACAATGTCCTCATTGGAAAGTAAAATCAAGGAAAGATATTATCTGAGGTGGAGTTAGGATGTCTCTCAAATCGGGCTCTAGAGGGGAGGCTCAAAGAAGATACGTAACAAACCTGGCCTAGCGACTAAGTAACCTAAGATGTTGGCAAGCGGGTGATGGATAGTGAGGCCAAATGCTCACTAGAAGCAAGTGGAAATAGGGTACTCTTGAGATATTGTTATGATCGCTAAGTCAGTGTTTAAGAGTATTGCGTTGTAGTCTAGCTGAAAAATCATTCAAAACAAATACAATTTTATTACTCAAATATATTACGAGGTCGAACACAGGGAGCAAATGGAATTCACACACTAATCTCAACAATAAATGCAAATTGAACACATAATACTACTCAAAATCTAATTAGGAATGTAGAGCATGAGTATATGAAGATCAAGAAAGAGTTGTAGTCAACATAATAGAGAGCATATGAAAAACAGACGTCTAATTTTGCAATCATACGTCTTAAATGTCTTGTTCTACAGTTCCTTGCTTCATTTCTTCTTCTAATTTCTCTTCCTCTTCTTCTTCTTCTTCTGCCTTCAGCCTTCTCTTCTTCTTCTTTGGCCCTTCTCTTCTTCTTTCTCTCCTTAGCTTTCTCTGTCTTCTCCTTCCTTCTTGTCTTCTTCTGCCTTCTGCCTTTGGCTTCCTTCTTCTTTCTCATTTGCCTTCAACTTCTTTCTTTGGCCTTCTCTCTGCCTGACCTTCTCTTCTTCCTTTGCCTTTTCTCTTCTACTTGACCTTCTCTTCATCTTTAGTTTCTTCCTTTTCTTCTTCCTTTAGCCCTGCTGTGCCCTCTGAATCCAACAAGGTATCGAAGGCAAACTCCTCAGAGCAAAACCCCCTTCCCTTGCATAGCTCTCCTCTTTCTTTCTCTCTTTCTATTTCAGCTTTTCTCTCCCAGAGCCTTAACCGGTCAGGTAATCGAACTTAACGCAGACCCATGTCCAGGCTCACCGGCGTGTGTGGTGAGCGAGGAGTGAAGGGTAGTTGGGTAGTTGAGTTCGGCTAGGTCCACGTATTAGGTGTCGCGGACGAGTCCAGTGAAGGGGGGGAGGAGGACCTCACCCTCAGTGTTGGAGGAGAAGAGCCTCTGACACAAAATCAGTTTATGCGTACGAAGACGCCTTTCCACTTTCGAGGTGGGACTAAATGTCCCACCTTCCGCGTGTATATAGCAGTAGGTGCGTGGCCAAATTGGTGAGGCCGCAGAGCACTCGACTTCAATTGAGGGCCTAGATGCGTGTGCGCCTTTAGTCCGCACACCTGGGGGTAGCAATCTGGGATAGAGCGAGACCTGGGACTGCAGCAAACAAGCTTCAAGCTTGGCAGTAGTGGCAGACCATGGCCGGATACTTGAAATCAAGAACAAAGGCCTTATGGCCACATCAGAACGTTCAGTAGTATCGCCAAGGCATGACAAATGTAACGGTGGCCGTGGCGTGGAGTGAGGGTGGTTGTGGTGGCCGTATGGTGACGGTTTTGGCTGGTGAAGGTGGGTCTGTTCGGTGAGGTCTTTGGGTGGTCGATGGTGTGATTGGATTGAGGGGAAATGATCAGTGAGGTGTGGTGGAGGTCATAGGGTGGTTGGCGAGGTGGATGGAGGTGCGGAGTGACGGGAGCACCTCGCCGAAGGTATCACCGGAGATGGAGGAGGTGACGGTGGTTAGTCAAGTTGGTGGGTGGTTTTGGGAAAGAGAGAGAGGGAAAGAAAGTGTGAGAGAGAGAGAGTTTAAAAACCTACTTCTACAGGACAAAAAGGAAGGAGGTCCCATGCCGGTATGGTTGCCAGACGTGGAGAAGATGAAAGCTCTGTAGGTGAGGCGGCGGCGAAGACAGGGTAGAGGCAACGTCGGCTGGTATTGTGCAACGCGAAGGACTGTGGTAAAGTTAACCCAACCATTGGTATTGTGGTTGGGTGACGAGTGAGTGAGGGAATGGCTGTCGGAGCTTGCGGAGGGTTGTGGCCGGTGAGGGAGAGAGGAATGTGGGGAGAATCGGCCCAATTTCAAGCTGAGGAGACTTGGTTGGATCTTGGGAGTCTTTAAATAGGTCTCTGAGGAGGTTTTGTGCTTGGAAGCCAAGCTTCCAAGCAAGGAAAACTCGCTGGAGATGGAAGTTCTCAAATGACCCAAATCTCTCATGCGATTGCATGAGAGATTGGGAAGGATTTAGGGCTCTTTAATGAGTTCAGATTGGAGGAAAATTCTCAGAGAATCTTCCTTCCAATTTTTGAGGAGATTCTCTGAGCAATCAGGGAGAACTCTCCTTTCAAAGCTCGTCGGAGTAGGATTCCTCCACTATAATGGTGTAGGGACCTATTTGTGAAAAAGATGAAGAAGATAGGGGGCTGATTGTAAGGATTTTTGAAAGTTAGGGGTAGAAATGTAATCAGACAAGACCTTTTTGCAAATTAGGTCAAGATGAGTTCCTCCTAAGTTCAAATTTTGGTACAAATCTAATTTGGACATAAGAAATCCAATGGTGAAGTTGGATTTTGGGTTTGACCACGTTTGACTAGAAAATTTATGTAAAAACCCAAATTTGGGTAAATATCTGTCTGAGACCTCATTCTAGGTCAAGATGGGTTCAAATGGCCAAATTGAAGGTGCTAAATCCTAGAGGATATATTTCTATGATTTTTAGAGGGTTTATGTGAATTTTATCTTGACCAGAACCTTGGTTAATCAAGTGGGTCTATTTTTAGGGTTTTAAAAAGTCATTTAATTCACAGGACACACACCAACCCTTTTCTGTCAAATCCAACCTACTTGTTATCTTATTAAGACCATTTGGCCATTTTTTAGCCCTTGAGAAAATCATTGGTTTACTGCATTGGTAAAATTACAGTTTTACCCCTAGTTTCTTATGTTTCTCTCAGAAAGGTTATGTAGTGAATTACGACCTTCAATTAGTTATGTAGAAGCATTTATTCTCTTCATTGGGTCAAAATGAGCTAGTTAGGGCTCATGATGGTGTTCCCATCAGATATTGTTGGAGGTTTCACAAAATACACATGAGTAGTGACCTCTGAGAGTGTGCGGCGAGGAGGAAAAGACTCTAGCAGATATGTGTGGGAAAAAGAGGGTACGAAGGACACCCTGAGGATGATGGGATGACATGGACAAGCATCGATCCATACCCGCCACTTTACCACATGATGTATTGGTTTGTGATGAGAACCTCATCATGAACCATAACTAGCACATTTTGATATAATAAAATGAAAAAAGCTCCTACATAACCTAAAGGAAGGCCTAATTCAAGGAATTACTAATCTGAGAAGAAAACATGACACAAGGGGTAAAATTGTAATTTTACCATTGCAGTGCATCAATGAGATTTATAAGGGTCTAGACATAGGTCAAGTGGACTTAATAAGAGAAAAAGTGGGATGGTTTGGTTTGAAAAGGGTTATGGCAAAATCTAGGAATTAAATGACATTCTGCAACCCTAAAACAAACTTACTTTAATTCACAAAGTTTCAGGTAAGATAAAAATCAACTAAACCCTTTAAAATTCATAAAAAAATATCTCCTAGGGTTTAGAACCTTCAATTTGGCCTTTGAAACATGTTTTGACCTAGATTGAGGTCCATACCCAATTTTTGACCTAATTTAGATTTTTGTGCAAAATGTTTAGTCAAACGTGGTCAAACCTAAAATCCAACTTTACCATTGAATTCCTTAGGTCAAAAGTAGGTTTATACCAAAATTTGGACCTAAAGGAAGGTCATTTTGACCCACTTTGCAATTTGGTCCTCAAAAATTACTTTTTGACTCTTAACTTTTTGAAACCCTTGCGATTACCCCCTCAGCTTTCTCATCTTCTTCTTCACTCTGGTCCCTCTACCACCCGCAACAGAAGGCCATGCCTCTGGCGACTTTGCATCGAGGATGGCACCTCATTTGCATGGGGAGCCGACCCCAGATTTGAAAGGGGAGCTCCCTGCGGAGCCCCCTACTGCATGGGCCACTCCCCATGCCCTGAAGCCCCCATACCTCTTGTGTGAAAGCGCGAGAGGTATGGGTCTCCGGTCTGCCATACCTCCGGCATGACTTTCCCGCCGCTCTTGCGCCCCTCCCGCCAGCCTTTGCCTATTTAAGGAGCGGTACACCATGTCGCATCCTTAAAAGCTCAATTTGGCCTGAGATTTCCCCTCCTGTTCATCTCTTCCCAACTCCGGCCGACTGCCAGAGCTTTCGACGACTCCTCCTCCCCTTTTTTGTCGCTCTGCCACCGTACCAGTGGCGATGCTCCCTTCGCTGTCTTCCACCGCGTCGCGCCGTACCAGCACGCGCCCTCCAACCCCTCTTCCTCGTCGCCGTCCTCTCCCCCTGGCACCTTCGTCTTTGGCGATGGCAGTACCAGCCGCTCGCCATTATCCTTCCCCCTCGCTCTGGACTCGACTAGATAAGCTTCCTTTACTCCCCTTTTCATTTCCCCTTTGTCAATTTGTTCTTTTGACCCCTCAACACCACTGTCCACCATCACCATCTCCACCTCCGACCATCAACTCTAGCGAGGCCATTCCACCACCACAGACCGTTCCACCCCTCGCCAACCAGTCCCTAAGCTTCACCACCTCCCACTGATCATTTACAATTGGATCATCAAATTACATTTTTAAATAGAATATCTCAATTTATGACTTAATTATGCATTTTTAACATTGATTTGTTGTTTTAGGTCATTTATGTTATTTCTCACACTTAACCCTTTTATCATGGTAGCTTAACTTGGGTATTTTAGCTATAATGAGTCACACCTCATCTCCTGCATATTATCTATTGTTTCTTAAGAACGTTTCCTGCCTACTGTTGCTACTATTGCTATAACCTACAACTGCTACCTTGCTACAACCATACTATTGTCATTTGTGACTACTACTTCTATTACAATCTTCTACCATTTGTTATCGCTGTTACATTTGCTGCTACTTGGGATCATCTCTTATCCTATTGTTGCTTGGCATCATCTGTTGTTCTACTAATACTTGAGATTGTCTCTTATCTACTAGTGCCACTACCTGGGATTATCTTTGTTACGACCCGATTCTCAAATCCCTACAGGACCCGAGATCGGCTCAACTCGACTAATCCCAAGATCTAGTCGTCTAACAAGAAATAACCGAAAAGTAGGAAAATAAATCACATTCACTATGAAAGGTAACTAACAGTAAAAGCGTATAAGCAGTAAAGGAAGTAAAAGCTACTAATCAATACATACCACCGCAACAACAGAAAAGTAGAATAAAAGTACGGTAACAGAAACAGTAAACAAAGCCTGAAACTCACTAACAAAAAGGAAGTACAACAACAGTAAGACTACTGCTGGGCTCGACTAGGCCCAGCACCCTCTGTAGCCGGTAACTCGGGTTGCTCAACTCCTGGACCTGTAAAGGGTTATGAGAAAATGGAGTCTGTAATGCTGAGTAGAGTGGTAACCAGATTATCTAAAGCAGTAAAAGTTAGCAGGTAAATTTATCTTTTCCAATTATTTTATTTTACAAGTAATTCCTTTTCACCTCATTGGTTTACTTTCAAATTTCTTTCTTGATCTCGCATGTTCCTCGTAGGAACGATCTTGATTGCAGTCTTTTCCGAAGAGTAGAAGGCACATGTGGTGCTCTCCTGGCCGAGAGAGTCCCCCATGGTAATCCTACACCTAGTCAACCACCTCGAGGTCACAGACAAACGTAGCAGTAACTAGGGCACACGCGATAAGCGCAAGGGTAGCTACCCCACACTGGCATGCGGTTAGTCGTTTCCGCTAGCGGGTACACCCAAAGTACAGCACGGAATAGTATAGGGCCTAGCCCTCTTAGAAATAGGGGTCTAGCCCCTCAGAACAAAATAGGGGTCTTGCCCCTCTACAGTCTGCGCACCCTCGTCTGACTACTCCGGTTTGCCCAGAGGGCCTAACAAGTTGGTGTAGGGTGGCTAGCTGAACCCCGGGTCCCATGGGGTGGCTAGCTCCCTCCCTACACTAGTAGCTCTCCCCGGTACCGTGTACGCGAGGGCCAACAAAAGTCAGTGTAGAGTGGCCAATCCTAACCCCGGGTCCCAACCCAAGGGCGGTTAGCTACGCTTTACACTAAAAAAGGGATAGTTGCTCTCCTTGGTATCGCGTACTCAAGGGCTAGCACACTTTCCACTCACATTTTCGGATCCATTCCATTTATCCACAACAGCTCTACTCCTAATTCCCCGTAGGGTTCATGCTCGTATTCACCATGTTGTTTCATACCAAGTTTCATCATTCACATTTCCATTCTCGTATTATACACATGCAGCTCGCATTTTCACAATTTAACATATGCAACAAGTGATATCACAGGCAACTGTTTAGCTATCTCAGGCATTTCATATTCTAACAGGCAGCTCGTATTTATTAACAGGCAGTTGTTTACAATTCAGTTCATTCATTTATGACTGTAATCTCAAACACGCACACAAACAGTGCAACTATTTCTCATCCTAGGATTCATGCCACATCCTAGGTTTCTAGTTATCTAATTTTCATGGCGCATTCATGTTTTATAAATAGAATAGGGGGAAACCACTCTACTAGACAATCCACTCTACCAGACAATCCGAGAGTACTAGGGGCTCGAATTGCAGACTAACATGCCTCTGCAAGCCCCAGACACGAAATAAGTCGAAATCCACTACCAAGGAATATATCACAACGGAACATTTAGAACAATATATAAAGGTTTCTAACATGTAGAGGAACTCACAAGGAAACCACAGATATTTCGTTTGCGTAAAACGGACCCTGATCGAATCCTAAACAGGTCAAAAACAAGTCTGTAGACTCAAATTAGATATCTGGAACCAAGTCCAGATGTCTTAAAAGTCACCATAGTCTCACCTCAAGTCCCTGCGTTGACCTCAGACGTCCAGGACTCCTACTCGACCGTCTGGACTTAGCTCCAGACGTCCGACCTATCCTGTAGTCGTCTGGGAATGCCTTCGGTCATCTGGTAAGCTGTCTAGACGTCCGAAAAGTGTGGGAGGACGTGATGCGCTCCTTCCCAAAGCTGCTCCTGCGCACGACAGAGTAGCAATCCTCTATTTAGCCAAGCATAATCACACTGTAGTGCGGCCTATATGGCGATAACCGCGAGGAAGACGTACCTGCGTGAAAACCTGCTTTCAGACGTCCGTTGTCGTCACCAGATGTCCAGCCCATCGTCTGGAAGGCACTCTAGACGTCTGATACTGGAAAAATTCCAGTATCAGAACGTGTTCCCACTTCTCTCGCCGCTCTCCACCGCGACTCCTCCCGCTTGGCTGCAGCTCTGACCGCTGCAGGAATTCGGGGACGACACCCCGACACTCTCCTCCAACCGCTCGCGTCGCAGTGGCCATGCAACCCTCCGGCGAGCTCCCACGAAGCTCGCGAGCTCGACCTCCTCCTTCTCTTCACACCGCTCCTCCTCCTCGCTCTTGATCCCTCTCTCTCGTGCGCCTCCTCACGGCAGTGGAGTGGAGAGTAAGGTGGTGGTGATGGAGTGGAGAGGAGAGGACGGGGGGGCACTTATATAGGCAACTGGGTTAGGGTTCGACGAGGGAGAGAAAGAGAGGAAGAGAGAGAAGGAAAAAAGGTTTGCACGTTGGCTGGGAAGGGGTCTAGACGTCTAGCCAAACCTCTGACTGACAGTCCAGATGTCTTAAAAGGCTCAAAACAGAATGGGTCTTTACAGTCTCCTGTCTCTGCCTTCTTCTTGATACTGCTTGGGATCGTCTCTTATTGCCTGCCTACTACTTCAATCTATTTATTGTGGTTGCTAGTTCTACTACGACTGCCAGTTGCTCATCCGGTTTGTTGCCTGCTCTATCGGATGTCTAATTTGGGAGGGGGAGTGGGATTTGTTGGAAGTGGTCAAAAAGAACACAGAAAAGATCTGAAAAAGGGAGAATAAACCACATCAAACGTGGTGAATGTGAGATCAGAAACAATCCCCTCGCATTGCGAAGGTGGTTGGGCAGAGATGACTTAGGAGGAGACTTACCTCCTTTATAAAATGATGGACCCCCCACCCATCAAAGATATAGAAAAATAACGGAGAAATCTCAAGTCGACAGAGCTCTAAAAAAGTCTCTACTTATTTTTCTTTCATATCGAGCCACTTTCATGGTCACCGCCATCCCGACCGCAGCACTATTGGCACCACCATAGTCACTGTCATCCCAACCACAGCACGATTGTCACCACCACAGTTACCGTCATCCCAACCACAGCACGATCATAGCTGTTACAGTCACCGTTACCCTGATCGTAACTTCACCTAAGCAATCAATCAATTACGTCGAACGCTACGCCACACACTATTCTACCTTTCTACTTGATCACGTGACTTCTCCGCTGTTTCTTCATGTGATTGCCGCCACGGCAGCCACCTCCTTCACAAGAAACCTTAGGATTTTAAGTTCCTCCCACTAGATCACAAAAACAAAAGGTAAAGGGTGGTATTGCCTTTCCCGAATGATGTCCGACGTTTTTGTTGGCGTAACGTTTCACCCTCCCTTTTAAGAAAAAAAAAAGACTCAATATTCTGGGTGGAGTTGCTGCTGCCGTGGTCCGTGGACGGTGAACTTTTGATTACATTACTTTATCTTTTTTTTTTATTTCTTTGGCCATCTGCGTTATTTCTTTGGTTACTTTGATTATATTGGTTTTTTTTTTCTTTCTTTTGCGTATAGGCTCGAGAATGTTTCCCTTTTTTTTTTTTCTCTCTACCATATGTAAATATAGAGGACGTAGATTGCTTTCATTTTTTGTCTCTGTCGTTTCTTTTGATCCAAGTGTATATATATATATATATATATATATATAGCTTGATTTCATTATCTTTGACTATCCAAATCAACATATTATTCATGTAGATATCTATAGCTTGATTAGATTAATTTTCTTAATTATGTTATAAGTCTTGACAAATAACTAAAAAAAAATCACCTTTTTATTAAAACTCTAGATAATGTTACTTTTTTATTAACAAGCTATTAGGATTTCATTAATTTTTGATTTTGTATTAAAGTTTTTAAGTGCTTATTATTAGCAATTGCATTTAGACATCCTTTTCTAAAATTAAATTACATTCTTACCCAGAAAAAATTGCATGGCTTTTAGCAAATTGATTACCGTTGAGTTGACTAAAATTGAAAAGTTGAATGGCGTTAACTATAAGATGTATCACCGGAAAATTCGATATACCTTAACCTATGATAATATAGAATATTTTGTTAAAAATATCTCTCTGAAACTTAACGATAGTGCCTCTGAGGTGAAAGTTAAGAAAAGAGAGAAATTGATGAACAATGACAAGAAGGCGAAAGCCATACGTTGATGTTCATGAAAGACAGTCTCATAAAATTTTTTGAGACATATGACACTTCAGATAAATTATGGAAAGCTTTCAAGGAGAAATATGATAAACAACTAAAATAAATACCTAACTTTTCCTTCAAAGGTACAACTCTTGTAGAATGCAAGAAAGACAAAGTGTCATAGAACACATTAATAACATGATTGTCATAGCTAAGGATTTATTAGTTGTAGGAATTTCAATTTCGGAAAAGCTACAAGTAGTAACTATACTTAATAGTTTGCCAAATAATTGTGACATGATGACAACCACTCTCAGGTCGACTCCTTTACTTTAACTTTATGAGTTGCTAGCACGGTTGGAGAAGGAATAAGAAGTCATGACCAGCAGAAAGAAGTACGAGCTAAACTTAGAAAAAGCAAATGCAGCAATCCTAAAGCCCAAATATGATGATAGGAAACGGCTAAACAAGAAGGAAAAATTGAATAGGGCACAATTCAAGCCAAATCATGCCCAAAAAAACAAACTACGAGGTTCTTGTCATCAATGTGGTCAATTTGGCCACTTTAGAGCAAATTATTTAAATAAAGATGGAAACAAAGGCAAGATCTCATAACAGAAATCCATCAACCAAAGAGTTTTTATTGAAGTGGTGGAATGCAATAATGTTGTTTCACCCAACTCCAATGATTGATGGGTGGGATTGTGGCGCAACCCAACACGTTGCAAAAACAAAGAAGGGGTTGGAATCCTTCACCAGGCTTAACAATGCATCTATATAGGCAACAATACCTATATAGATGTGGAAGGTATTGGCACCTATAGTCTGGATCTTCGAGATAGCATCATGATTTTGAAGGACGTCCTTTATGTACCTGGTATGAGGCGAAACTTATTTTCTGTTATGGCTCTTATGAAAAATGGCTTGGAAGTTCGTTTTTGTAATAAGCATGTTTCTTTAGGCAAAATTAAAAAGGTGTTTGCTATGGACACTTATGTTCCTGAACATGATCTTTGTCGTATCTATGTTATGGACGATGAAGTGAATAATGCTAATACCTCTTTTAATTATTACTTTTTGTCTCTTTTAGACGAAAACATCCAAGTAAGTTTAAAATGGAACGAATGATGAAATTAAATCTTCTCCAGAATATTAAAAGAGTAGAATTATCCCCATGTCAACATTGTTTAGTTGGAAAAATAACTAAGAAACCATTTGGAAAGGGACGTAGATTAAAAATGCAATCACAAAAAGAGGCACAAGATTTTTGGTGGAAACTTAAATCGGGTGAAAACTACCACCTAAGTTAATCCCTTGGCTTAGGATTTTCAATCACAAAGTGATCAATCCACTAACCACACTACTTAAACGAGGGTAGCGTACCTTAATTATAAATCCCACCTCCAATCCCTAAACGGAGGTTTCTCCCTTCACAATGAAAAGATGGGGACCCGACAGGTCAGATACCCAAACTACAATAATAGAATAAGAATGAAACAATACCTATAGAACACCCCAAAATATTAATGACTTCCTTATCTATTCTTACGACCCGGTTCCCGAATCCCTACAGGATCCAAGACCAGCTCAACTCGACTAATCCCAAGACCTAGTCGTCTAAAAATAAATAACCAAAAAGCAGGAAAGTAAACAACATTCACTATACTAAGTAACTAACAGTAAAAGAGTACAAGGAGTAAAGGAATAAAAGCTGTTAACAGTACATATCACCACCATAACAGTAAAGTAGAATAAGGTACAGAAATAGAAACAGTAATAATAGTCTAAACTCACTAGCAAAAGGAAGTACAACAAAAATGGAAACTACTGCTGGGCTCGATTTGGCTCAGCACCCTCTGCAGCCGATGACTCGGGCTACTCAACACCTGAACCTGAAAAGGGTTATGAGTAAACGAAGTCAGTGAATACTGAGTAGAGTGGTAACCAACTAACTAAAGCAGTAAAAGCTAACAGGTAAATTATCTTTTCCAATTATTTTATTTTACTAGTCATTTCCTTTCATCCATTGGTTTACTTTCAGATCTCTTTCTTGATCTCGAATGTTCCTCGTGGGAACAATCTTTATTGCAGTTTTTTCCGAAGAGTAGAAGGTACACGTGGTGCTCTCTTGACCAGGAGAGTCCCCCGTGGTGATCCTACACCCTATCAACTACCCCGAGGTCATGGACAGACGTAGCGGTGACTACGGCACACGCGATAAGTGCATGGGTAGCTACCCTACACTGGCACGCGATCAGTCGTTTCCACTAGCGGGTACGCCCAAAGTACAACACAGAATAATATAGGACCTAACCCTCTCAGTAATAGGGGTCTAGCCCCTCAAAACCAAATAGGGGTCTCGTCCCTCCACAGTCCACGCACCCTCATCTAACTACCCCAGTTTGCCCAGTAGGCCTAAAAAGTCGGTGTAGGGTGGCTAGCTGAACCCCGGGCCCCGTGGGGTGGCTAGTTGAACCCCGAGCCTCGTGGGGTGGCTAGCTCTCTCCCTACACCAGTAGCTCTCCCCAGTACAGCGTACGCGAGGGAGAAAGAAGTCGGTGTAGAGTGGCAAATCCTAACCCGGGTCCCAACCCAAGGGTGGCTAGCTCCGCTCTACACTAAACAAGGGGCAGTCGCTCTCCTTAGTACCATGTACTCAAGGGCCAGCACATTTCCCACTCACATTTCCGGATCCATTCCATTTATCCACAACAGCTCTACTCCTAATTCCCTATAGGGTTCATGCTCGTATTCACCATGTTGTTCTATACCAAGTTTCGTCATTCACATTTCCATTCTCATATTATACATATGCAGCTCGTATTTCCATCAATTAACATATACAACAAGTAATGTCACTGGTAACTATTTAACTAGCACAGGAATTTCATATTTGTTGAGACCCCTTCTTTCCTGAGCCTTTTAAGATGTCTGGACTGTCGGTCAGATGTCTGGACACCTTCCTAGACGTCTGGAAATCAAAATTTTTGGGTACGAGCTTCGCGTTTGCGTGCGGGCGGTGTGCAGACAGTACTCTCCTTTTTTTTTTTCTCCCCTTCTCTCTCCCCTCCTCCAGCAAACCTTAACACCCCATCTTTATAAACCCCCCTTCCTCCTCTCTCGTTCTCCCCACTCCACAGCGACCAAGCCCTTCTCTTCCTCTCCACCCCAGTGAGAGGAGCTAGCGAGAGTGAGAGAGCGCGAGCGCGGCGACAAGGAGCGACGTGAAAAGAGGAGGAGGAACTTGAGCACATGAGCTCGTGTGGGAGATCACCGGAGGGCGCACGGCAGGAGCGACACGTGCGGGAGGAGGAGTGCATCGGGGGAGTATCCCTGACACTGTGCAGCCGGAGCTACAGGCAAGGCAGCAAGCCGCGGCTGCGTGCGGCGAGAGCGAGCAGGAGCAGGTTCTGGTTCTGGGTTTTTCTCAGCATCAGGCATCTGTAGTGAGGTCCAGACGACGGAGCGAACGTCTGGAGGTGATTCCAGACGTCTTAAGAGAGAGCTTCGCGAAGGCACGTTCCCTTTGCGGATACGGCTATGCAGGCCACTCCGCTGCAACGCTTCACGTGGCTATATTGAGAAGATTTTGTGGTCGCGTGCAAGATTTGCTTCGGGAAGGTGCGGGGCACGCCCTCCCACGCATTTCAGACGTCTGGGCAGCTTACCAGATGGCTGGAAGCACTTCCAGACATCCGGAGAGGAGGTCGGACGACTGGACCTGGGTCCAAACAATCCGGAAGAGGTACTGGACATATGGGGTCGACGTAGAGCCTGAGGTGCGTTTCTGGACACTTTTAAGACGTCTTAAAGTTGTTCCAGACGTCTGATTTGAATCAGTAACCCTGTTTTTTACCCGTTTAGGGTCTGTTTGAGGTCCATTTTGACAAACAAAATATCGGGGTTTTCCTTGTGAGTTCCTCTACTTGTTAGAAGGCTTTCTATACTATTCTGAATTTTCCATTGTGATTGTTCCTTGTTATAGGACTTCTTTCTGTTGCGGGTTCAGGGCTTGCTGAGGCACGTGAGCCTACCGTTCGAGCCTCCAATACCCCTTGGTTGTTTGGTAGAGTGGCTTCCCTTAATTTAATTATAAACCTGAATGCTTGTGTGGAATGAATGATTAGAACCTAGGATATGGCATGAATCCTAGGACAAAAAGTACTTGAAATGTCTGTATGCGTGATTGAATTGCAGTCTTGAATGAGTAGATAGAAATGTTAACAACTGCCTGTTAATGAACCCGAGCTGCCTATGAGATATGAATTACCTGTGCTAGTTAAACAGTTACATGTGACCTTACCTGTTGTATACGTTAAATGATAGAATACTAGCTGCATGTGTATAACCTGAGTATGAAAATGTGAATGATAGAAATACAAGCTGCATGTGTATAACCTGAAAATGGAAATGTAAATGATAGAAATACGGGATGCATGTGTATAACCTGAGAATGGAAATGTGAATGGTAGAAATACGAGCTGCATGTGTATAACCTGAGAATGGAAATGTGAATGATAGAAATACCAGCTGCATGTGTATAACCTGAGAATGGAAATGTGAATGATGAAACCTGGTATGGAATGACATGAGGAACATGAGTATGAACCCTACAGGGAATTAGGAGTAGAGCTCTTGGAAATAAATGAATGGATCTGGAAATGTGACGGGAAGTGTGCTGGCCCTTGAGTACATGGTACCAAGGGGAGCACATGTTCCCTCTTAGTGTAGAGGGGAGCTTGCCGCCCTTCGAGTTGAGACCCGGGATGGGTTTGGCCACTCTACACCGACATCTGTTGGCCCTCGCATACACAGTACCGGAGAGAGCTATTAGTGTAGGGAGGGAGCTAGCCACCCTACGAGGCTTGAGGTTAAGCTAGCCAACTTACACCGACTTTTCTTGGCCCTCTGGGCAAACTGAGGTAGTAAGACGAGGGTGCGTGAACTGTGGAGGGGGGGAGACCCCTGTTTGGTTCTGAGGGGCTAGACCCCTGTTACTGAGAGGGCTAGGCCCTATATTGTTCCGTGCGGTACTTTAGACGTATCCGCTAGCGGAAACGACTGACCGCGTGCCAATGCGGGGTAGCTACCTGATGAGAGCCTCATCATGAGCCATAACTAGCTCATTTTGACCCAATCAAGAAGATAAAAGCTCCTACATAACCTAGAAGAAGGCTTAACTGAAGGAACAAGTGCTCTGAGAAGAAAACATGAAAAAAAGGTTAAAACTGCAATTTTACCATTGCAGTACATAAACGGGATTTCTCAGAAGCAAAACATAGGTCAAATGGTTCAAATAAGATAAAAAGAGGGTTGAGTCAATCAGAAATAGGTTTATGTGCAATCTAAGAATTAAATGACACTTGATAACCCTAAAACAGACCCGCTTAAATTAACAAGGTTCCGGTCAGGATAAAAATCGAGTAAACCCTCTAAAAATCATGTAAAAACATCCTCTAGGGTTTAGAACACTTAATTTGGCCTTTGGAACCTAGTCTGACCTAGATTAGGGTCCTAGCTCCTCAATTAACCAAATTTGGGTTTTTACGTAAAATGTCTAGTCAAACGAGGTCAAACCTGAAATCCAACTTCTCCATTGGATTCCTTAGGTCCAAATTAGGTTTATACCAAAATTTGGACCTAAGGGGAAGTCATCTTGACCTACTTTGCAATTTAGTACACCCAAATCACAAATAGGTCCCTATCTTTTGAATATCCTTGCAAAGAGCCTCCCAAGTTCTTCGCTCCCTTTGCAATCCGGTCCTGCCGCCATTGTTAGGGCAGAACTGAGCTCCGACGAGGTTCAGAGAGGGATTTCTCTCTAATCCCTCAGAGATTCCCTCCCAGAAATGGAAGGGGGATTCTCTGAGGAATTCCCTTCCTTCTAAAGCCAATTACAATCGCTGGTGTGAACCCAATCTCTCGTGCGAACGCACGAGAGATTTGGGTATCCACCTTCCTTCCAACTCCGGAGAGCCGGCAGACCTAATTGCGCGCTCTCCACGCGCTGATAGGAGCGGCCAGCACCTATAAAACACCCCCCAGACCTTGCCGCAGGACCCAAGCTTGATTTTGACGGAGATCCCCTCCAAATTCCCTCTCTCCCATCTCCGGCCAAACGACCCGCAAGCTCCGGCGACCTCCTCCCCTCCTTCTCGTCGCTCTGCTGCCATACCAGCAGCAGAGTCCACTCCGCCTCTTCCTCCCGCGTCGCGCTGTAGCCCGCGTGCGTGCTCCTGACCTCATCTTCGTCGCCGCTTCCTCCCTCAGGGTCTTTCTTCCCCGACGACGGCAGTTACGAGCCGTCCTCTCCACCTCCTCCCTTCCTTCCAGACAACCCCAGATACATTCTCCATCCTCTCCTCTCTCTTTTCCCCCTACTATTTTACTTGATTACCCCTCGACAGTACCTAACCACCTCCATCGTTCTCGCCTCCGACTGCCCTCCGGCGAGCTGCCCACACCACTCCGCCCCTCCACACGGCTCGCCAACCCCCTCGTGAGCTTCGCCTCACCACCAGGAACCCATTCCACCCCATCACTGCCACTCCAGACCTCCACAAGCACCCCCCGACCAACCCACCATCTCCGGCCACAGGTTGACCTAGGCACGCACGCCTAGGCCGACCTGCAACCTGCAGCATCGCCCACCGCCTTCGCCGTACCACGGCGAAGGTTTCCAACTATTTTGATTGGGCCAATAGGCCGTTCTGTTGGATGTCAGGTGTACGCTCCGGCCGCCATTAACAGCCGAAGCAGCAGGGAGCTTGGAGCAGCTTCGGGCATCAGGCTTCCCAGGCTACAGGTGCAGCAGACTCTCGCGAAGGTCGCGAAGCGAACGAGGCCAGCCAGTCGCACAGAGGAGCCATCAGCTTGGGCAATCGAGTGATGAAAGCTCTGCGGGCGCGCGTGAAGGCAAGTCCGACCAGATAGTCCCACATCGTGGGATTGCAAAACTCAGGTATCATATAAATTATTTTTGTGTTTTCTTCTTACTGCCTCCGTAAGCACAGGGGTGAGGTCCCTCACTGCCCCCACACGCCTCGTCCGCGGCGGATTTGGTGGATCCGACCCGACCTAAACCTATGCACTCCTCACGCATCACCACTTGCCGGTGCGCCTGGTCCCAGGTGCGAATCCGACTCGACTACCCGTGTGGCTCTGGGAGAGTGTGCTTGAGTGAACTGCTTGAGAAAAAGAGAGACGCTTGGGTAGAGGGACGGGGGTAGGTTTTTGCTACTGTGTGGTGTGTGCAGGAAGGAAGAAGTGATCGAGGCAGCGAACACTTAGCAGCTGAAGAACAGGAAGAGAAGAAAGAAGAGGCTGTGTAGCAGTGAAAGGAGAAGTCTTCGCCGAGAAGAAGAAGAAGAAGAAGGAAGACAAGGCAGAAGAGAGAGAGGAACAAAGAAGAGTCCAAGTGAAGACTGCAAAGAGATCAGAAGAAAAAGAAGAAGAAAGAAGAAAGGCAAGGCAGGAGAAGAAGGAAGATACAAAAGCAGAAAGGAGAAGAAGAGAGAAAGAGAGATCACATTTAAGACGTCTGATACAGAAATCAGACATCCAATTCTACTTTTTTTTTCACAAATCCTTTTTAAAATTCTCTCTTTGAATCAATTATATTTGCATTTAACAGTTGTATTCTTTGGTTTTACAAAGTACTGAGATTGCTCCCCGTGTTCGACCTCGGATACTGTAGTTGTTCGAGTAATAAAATTCTTTATATTTGTTTAAACGTTTTGTCGGTTATACTACAACGTAATACGCTTTAAATCTGCACAAAATCGTTGAGAACACTACCCGTGCGCTTATCGCACGTGCTGTAATCACCACTACGTCTAGACAATGACCCCGAGGTGGTTGACGGGGTATAGGATTATCACGAGAGACTCTCCCGGCCAGGAGAGCACCATGTGTGCCTTCTACTCTTTGGAAAAGACTGCAATCAAGATCGTTCCCATGAGGAACATTCGAGATCAAGAAAATGATTTGGAAATGTATAAACCAATGGGTGAAAAGGAATAACTTGTAAATTAAAGAATTGGAATAACTAGTTTACCTGTTCGCTTTACTGCTTAGTTAGTTGGTTGCCACTCTACTCAGCGTTCGCTAACTTTGTGTACTCATAACCCTTTCTAGGTCCAGGTGTTGAGCAGTCCGAGTCTCCAGCTACAGAGGGTACTGGGCCAAGTAGAGTCCAGTAGTTGTAGTCCTCTATTGTAGTACCTTTTTGTTGTAGTGAGTTCAGACTCTTGTACTTTTATGTTCTGTACCTTTACATTCCTATATTGTTGCAACGCTTTGTCAGGCTTATAAGTCAGTCGCGTTGTAGTATAGGTGACCAAGCGTTGACAACAAATAAAAATTTATTACTCGAAAACCTAAGTATCCGAGGTCGAACACAAGGAGCAAATGGAATTTATTCACTAATCTCAATAATGTAATTGAACACTTAGAATTACTTAAAACTTAATTCAGAATATAAATGCAAGAGTGTAAGAGTAAAAATTGTAGCAAAATAGAAAAATTGGGCGTCTGATTCCATGATCAGACGTCTTAAAAAGATATGTCACTTCTCTCCTATTTCCTGTCTACTTTCTCTTCCTCTTCTTTCATTCTTTCTCTGATTTTCCTCTTTCCTTAGCTCTTTTTCTTCTGTTCTTCTTTGACTTTGGCCGTCTGCTTCTTCCTTGTTTCTTCTTTGCAGCTCTTTTCTTTGCTCTTGCCTTGCCTTTCTTCTTCCTTCTTAAGTCTTCTCTTTTCTGTTGTCTGTCTGATGCTAAGTGTCAGCTTCACCTTGCTTCCTTCAGCCTCCTCTGGCTTTTTCTCATTGGCTTCTTTCCTTTCTTCCTTCCTCCTTCTCTTGCACAGTGCCTTTCTCCTCCTTTGCAACTAAGTTCTTCGTTCACCTTGCCTTCGCTTCAGCTATGCATTCCTCTTCCCTGCACAACGAAGCAAAACCTAACACCCTACCCTCCCCGCATCTCTCTCTCTCCGTTTCTCTCTTCTTTACGCTCTCCCAGAGTAGGGTAATTGAGTCGGGTCGCGTGCCCAGGTCCAGGTGCACCGACGTGGGTGTGGTCCGCAAGGAGTGCTAGGTTAGGTTAGTCGGGTCGGGTGCCAGGTCTGCAGGGGATGTCGCAGACGAGGCGTGGCGAGGGCGAAGGACCTCAACCCTATGTGTCTCGAGGCGAACAGCATAAAACACAATTTCAATTTATCCCACATGCCGCACTCTTGCGTTCATGAGGTGGGACTAATGTCCCACCCACTTCTGCGCGTGCGTTTGCAGGAATCCTTCTTTGATTGCTACTGATGGGTCGCTTGCCAAACCAATTGCTTGGCTACATGAAGTCGCGCACTCATCCCGCTTCACCTGGACCCTGACGCCTGGAGCGCGCAGCCTGGGATGAAGCTTGCGACCTTCTCGTAGTGTGCATCAATGGCGGTAGGTGCTCAGATCTGTCACACACGAATACGGCCTGGTGGCCCCATTAAAACACATGGGAAGCTTCGTCGTATCAGGGCGAAGGTGGGACGGTAGGTGGCAGGCCACTCGGCGGCCTAGGCGTGCGTGCCTAGGTCACCTTGTGGTCGTGCTTATGGGTTAGGTCGGGGGGTGTTTACAGAGGTGTTGGCGGTTGATGGATGGATGGAAGATGTTCAGTGGTCGATGGCGGAGGTGAAGAGGTTGGTAGCGAGACGTGTGGAGGTGTGGAATGATGGATGCATCTCGCCGAAGGTTGGCCGGAGATGGGGAAGATGGCGGTGGACAGTGGCTGCGAGGAGTTAAAAAGGGAAATAGGAAGAGGGGAATTGAAGAGGGGATAGAGAGGAGTAAGTCTAACCTAATTAAGTGGACGAAAAATGGCGGCTAGTTGTACCTGCTGTCGCCGGAGAAGACGGTGTCCAGTGGAGGGAGACGGCGACGACGAAGGGTCTAGAGGTGCACGCGCGGGTGTTGCGCGATGCAGAGGAAGATGGTGAGGGTAACTCTGCCACTAGTAGTGTGGCAGAGCGATGAGAAAGAGGAGGGAGGCTCGCTGGAGCTCGCTGGACTACTTGACCGGAGGAGAAGAAGATGAAATTGGGGTGGATTTCTGGCCAAGTCGAGCTAAAGAGATGCGGCCGGAGGTGGTGGTGCTTTTATAGTCGCTGACAGTGACTCTTATGCTTGGAAGACAAGCTTCCAAGCACAAGAGACCTCACCGGAGATGGAAACCGTTGGAGACCCAAATCTCTCGCGTGTTCGCATGAGAGATTGGGTGCAAATCAAATATTAGGACCACGCTCAGATAGAAGGGAATTCCTCAGAGAATCTCCCTTCCAATTCAGGGAGGAGATCTCTAAGGAATCAGGCAGTACTCCACCTCCATTCCTCGTCAAAGTAGGATTTCTCCCCATTAATGGCAGAGGGACCTATTTGTAAGAATGGCGAGGAAGTTAGGGGGGTCTGTGCAATGGTTTTAAAAAGATATGGGTCTAAATTTTTGTACAAACCTAATTTTGACCTAAGGAATCCAATGGTGAAGTTTGATTTTAGGTTTGACCACGTTTAACTGGATATTTTGCATAAAAATCTAAATTAGGTCAATCAATGAGCTAGGATCTCAATCTAGGTCAAAATATGTTCCAAAGGCCAATTTGAAGGTTCTAAACCCTAGGTGATATTTTTCCATGAATTTTAGAGCATTTATTTGATTTTGATCCTGACCAGAACCTTGTTGAATTAAGCGAATCTGTTTTAAGGTTACACAATGTCGTTTAATTCTTAGACTGTACATTAACCCATTTCTGACTAATCCAACCCACTTTTTGTCTTATTCATACCATTTGACCTATGTTTTTCCTATGAGAAATCTCGTTTATGTTCTGCAATGGTGAAATTACAGTTTTAACCTTTATTTCATATTTTCTTCTCAGAACACTTATTCCTTGAATTAAGCCCTTCTCTAGGTTATGTAGGAGCTCTTATTCTCTTTATTAGGCCAAAATGAGATAGTTAGGGATTATGATGAGGCTCTCATCATATACCTTTATGTTTCTGTACCTTGATACTGTTTTACTGTTGTGGTGGTGATATGTACTGTAGCAGCTTTTACTTTCTTTATTGTTGTGCTCTTTTACTGTTAGTTGCTTAGCATAGTGAATGTTGTTTACTTTCTTGCTTTTTGGTTATTTCTCGTTGGACAACTGGGTCTTGGGATTAGTCGAGTCGGGCTGGTCTCGTGTCTTGTAGGGATTCGGGAACCGGGTCGTAACAATATTTCACAGGTAGCTATTATTTATTAATAGGCAGTTATTTATACTTTTATTCATTTATTTATGACTGCAATCTCAACACACATACAAACAGTGCAGGTACTTCTCGTCATAAGATTCATGCCACATCCTAGGTTTCTAGTTGTCCAATTTTACACATGCATTCATGATTTATAATTAAAATAGGAGAAACCACTCTATCAGACAATCCAGGAGTACTGGGGGCTCGAACGGTGAGCTCACGTGCCTCTGCAGGCCCTGAACACGCAACTGATCGAAGTCCTAAACCAAGGGACATACCACGACGGAATGTTCAGAACACTATATAAGGATTTCTAACATGTAGAGGAACTCACAAGGAAACCATAGATATCTCGTTTGCGTAAAATGGACCCTAAACGGATCAAAACAGACTTGCAACCTAAATCAGACGTCTTAAAAGTAACTAGAGTCTCATGATGAGAACCTCATCATGAACCTTAACTGGCACATTTTGACCTGATAAGTTGAACAAAAGCTCCTACAAAACCTAAGGGAAAGCCTAAATCAGGGAATTACAAATCTGAGAATAAAATAATACACAATGGGTAAAACTGTAATTTTACCATTGCAGTACATGAGCGGGATTTCTAACGGTCTAGACACAGGTCAAATGGACTTAATAAGAGAAAAAGTGGGATGGTTTGGTCAGAAAAGGGTTACGGCAAAATTTGGGAATTAAATGACATTCTGCAACCCTAAAACAAATCCACTTTAATTCACGAAGTTTCATGAAAGATAAAAATCAATTAAACCCTCTAAAATTCATGAAAAAATATCCCCTGGGATTTATAACCTTCAATTTGGCCATTGGAACCTATCTTGACCTAGATTGAGAACTATACCTAATTTTTGACCTAATTTAGGTTTTTGTGCAAAATATCTGGTCAAACATGGTGAAACTTAAAATCAAACCTCACCATCGGATTCCTTAGGTCCAAATTAGGTTTATACCAAAATTTGGACCTAAGGAAAGGTCACCTTGACCCATTTTACAAAATGGTCCTCAATAATTACTTTTTGACCCTTAGCTTTTTGAAGTCTTGCAGGGACCCTGTACCTTTCCCGTCATTTTCTTCAAATGGGTCCCTCTGCCACTCGCCTGCGCAGGCCATACCTCCGATGACTTTGCGCGAAGGATGGCGCCGCGCACGCATCGGGAGCCGGCCTAGATTTGAAAGGGAGACTCCTTACGTTGTCCCTTGCAGCATGGGCCGGCTCCTATGCCGTTGGCCACCATACCTCTCGTGCGAACACTCGAGAGGTATGGGTATCATTCCGACCATACCTCCGGCGAGGTTTCCCCAGTTCCTCCTCATTTTTCTCTCTCGGCCGACACCTATTTAAGGAATGGCAACCCTTACTGCTTCCTTTAAGCCTGTTTTGGCCGAAGAAAATCCTCAAATTTCGTCTCCACCTCCTCCGGCCATTCGCCCGCAAGCTCTGGCGACCCTCCTCCTTCTCTCTCGTCGCCCTGCCACCATACCAGTGGCAAGGTTACCTCCGTCGTCGTCCACCGTGCCTTACCGTACCAGCAGGCGCCCTTCAGCCTCTCTTCCTCGTCGTCGACCCTACCCCTGGGCACCTTCATCTCCGGCGACGGCAACACAACCGTTCGCTACCACCGCTTCCCCCCCCCCTTCGTCCAGTCTCATAGATAAGTTCCCTCTCTCCCCCTCTTCATTTCCCCTCTTTTAAATCACATTTTCGACCCCTCTACACCATTGTCCACCGCCACCTTCTCCACCTCAAGCAGACCACTGGCGAGGCGCAGCCACTGCGTCACACCTCCAAATGCCTCGCCAAACACCCCATGAGCTCTGCCACAATCCACTGATCACCTTCCGCACATTCACTAACCGCCAGCACCATCCCACACTTCCACCAACCTAACCCACCTCCACAGCCACAGGGTGACCTAGGCACGCACGCCTAGGCCACCCTGCAACCAGCCAACCCCCGCCTCACCTTCGCCGTAATGCGGCAAAAGTTCTCCTATGATCTGACAGGGCCGTGAGGCCATATTTGTGATTTCAGGGTCGCAACGTCGTCTGCCATTAACGCAGGAGCTGAAGCTTGCTTGAAGCTTCGCGCAGGTCCCAGCACCCCAGGCCTCCATTTCCAAGAGGCATGGAATCCCCTCACGAAATCAACCAGGCCTTGCGTCAGGGGCCTCAGCTGCGTCTGCAATTGGGCGATGACTTGCTGCGGGCGCGTGCGAGAAGCGGGTGGGACATTTAGTCCCACCTCGTAAACGTAGGAGCGTAGCGGGCGGTTTAAATTGATTTTGTGAATTGGGCTATTTTCCTCAAGACACACAGGGGTGAGGTCCCTCGCCCCCCGCCACACCTCATCCGCGACACTCCCCCGCGGACCTGGCACCCGGATTCGACTAACCTATCCGTGCACACCTCACACACCACCCACGCCAGTGTGCCTGGTCCCAGGCGCGTCATCTGACCCGCATACCCGATTAAGGCTATGGGAGAGAGAACCTTGGAGTGAAATAGAGAGAGAGACGTGGGGAGGGTAGGGGTTAGGTTTTGCTTAACCAGACGCCTGTGCAGGGAGCAGAAGAGGAAGCAAAGGAGGAGCGGCGAGGACTTAGCCGCAGGAAGACAGCTACGGCCAAAGAGAAAGGGAGAAGGACTTGGAGCGGCAGAGAAGCAAAGGAAGAAGATGGCCTTGCAGCCGCAGAGAAGCTGAGGCAGAAAGAGAAGGGAGAAAGAAGAAAGCGAGAGGCACAGTTGAGACTTAGCCGCACCAAGTAGCTAAAGCAGGAAGAGAAGAAAAGAGAGAGCAGCGGCACAGGGCAGAAAGGAAGGAAGAAAAAGAAGAAGGAGGAGGCGCAGCTCAACAGAGAAGAAGTCAGAAGAGAAGGCATGCAGCAGAGACAGCAAAGAAGAAGAGAAAAAGAAGAAGCAACGAAGAAAAAGAAGAACCAGCAGGAGCAGCAGCACTGTAGCAAGTGGCATTTAAGGTGTTTAACCCTTGGAGTCAGACGTCTGAAAAGAGAAAGAGAAAGGAAAACAAAAGGAGAAAGAGAGAAGAAAAGAAGAGACATTTTTCCTTTCTTTAATCCTTTTTTGTAAAACAGTATCTATTGTAAATTGTGATTTTCTACGCTTCTAGAATCAAGTTTTACTCCCTGAGTTCGACCTCGGAGAATTTTTGTTTTCGAGTAATAAAATATAATCAAATCGGTCGATTATGCCTCGATCATCTCACCTTAGGTTCCTGCGTCGACTTCAGATGTCTAGAACCCCTACTCGACCGTCTGGACCTAGCTCCAAACGTCCGACCACTTCTCTATCGTCTAGGAATGCTTCCGGTCGTCTGATAAGCTATCCAGACGTCCAAAATGTGTGGGAGAGCATGCCCCGCACCTTCCTGAAGCTATCCCTGCATGCGACAGACGATATTTTCCTCTTTTAGCCATGTAGATCGAAGCTGCGGTGCGGCCTACATAGCCGTAACCGCAAGAGGAACGTACCTTCGCGAAGCTCTGCTTTCAGACGTCCAGTGTCGTCACCAAGCATCCAACCCGTCGTCTGGACGACACACCAGATGTCTAATTCTGGGAAAATCCCAGAACCAAACCAACCACCTGCTCCTCTCGCCACCCGCAGCCGCGGCCTCTCCTCGTCTGCAGCTTCGGCTGCAGCAGAGTGTCGGGGACGTCTCCCCCGATGCACTCCTCCTCCCGAACGCGCTGCTCCAGCCGTGCGTCCTCCGGCGAGCTCCCATGAGCTCGCGAGCTCAAGCTGTTCCTCCTCTCTTCACGCCGCCTCTCCTCCTCGCTCCTGGCTCTTGCGCTCTCTCTCGCGCTCACCCCTCTCGCTGCAGTGGAGAGGAGGAAGGAAGGTGGTGGCGGTGGAGTGGAGAAGAGAGGAAGGGGGGGAGAGGGGTTATATAGAGGAAGCGGCTAGGGTTCTAGTGGAGAAGAGAAGAGAGAGAGAGAGAGAGAGAGAGAGAGAAGAGGGATACTGTCTGTGCGCAACTAGCGTGAAGATGCGACCGTGCATACAAAATTTTCAATTTCCAGACGTCTAGGAATGGGTCCAGACGTCTTAAAAGGCTCAGAACAGAACGGGTCTTCACATCTATTAAGTATAAAAAGAACTCCCTGAAAATCAGTAAAATGAAGTGCACCAGGAGTGTTGATTTGTCCTTTAATCGGAGTGTTGGCATAGCACAAGGGCAATAGGAAGCAAAGAGTAGTGAGCAAGTGATTTTCCAATGAAATTGAATCTCAAGAGGTGTATATTGCCTAGAAGGGGTTATAGTCTATTTATAGGCAAGTTTGGAACCTTCAAGATGGCTTAGGAGAGGTCTCCTAGTCTATATGTAGAGTAGATTTTTCGCTTTCTAGCTGTAATATTTTCCAGCTTTCTAGCTGTAGAATTTCCTACTTTCCAGCTGTAAAGATATTTTCCAAGCTTATTAAAGTGATTGTTCTCTCTCTCTCTCTCTCTCTTAGTGTTTATATCGAGTTCCTTGTGTTTATCCCACTTTCTAAACAAAAATAATATATATATATATAACTGCAGATTTCAAATTGACGTAGCTTCCCTGTGTTCGACCTAGAATTCTCTTAAGTTTCAGTAAATTTACCTATTAATGGATTTTTTTGCAAATCATATTACATCGACAAATTTTCAAAATCCAATCTCGTTTGCATAAGCTTTCCGCTACAACAGCAACCTTTAGAGAGGGCTCATTGAGGTTTACCTCAGGGCAAGTGAGCATGCAAAGGTACTTGAGACACATGCATGCATTGAGCATCTTCAGCAGCCCACCGCTGGAGATTGTGCCACCACACACTCTCAGGAACCTAAGGTGTGGCAAGTGGGTTGTTATAGCAGCCACAATGGCATCATCCATCTAGCTTCGAAAGCCAAGGAAGCCATGCCAATGTTGTCCAATAGCTACCACAAGTTGAGGGGAGAAGCAGAAGCTATCAAAGAAGTCAATCAACTTGAGCTTGGGGCTTTTGGAAACCAGCATGCACATGAGAGTCCTCTCCTCCCTTTCGAGGTATTGTCTTCCTTTGAAGAAAAAAAAACTCTCCACCCTCGATTCTTTTTGTGCTGTTTAGGAATTCCTAAGAGTGAAAGAGCTATTTCCTATTTATGGTTGTGTGCTTTCTTTAGAACCTGGAATCAATGTTCTGATGAGATCGAGAACCATGGAGCTGGAATCGATGGATCTTGATGCTCTTAGGGAGGTCGATGGTGGGTATGTTGGGTATGATGACACATGTGGATGCACGAAAGGTGTTTGACATACGGAAAGGTAATGGGGATGAGGTTTGGTTGATAATTTTTACTATTTTTGTTGTCTTCAGCAAAAGGCCCTGCATTCCCGCGAAAACTTTTGAAACACAGGGACTACGAAGTAGACCTCGACTTGAGGTTGGGGAAAACTCATGTCAAAAGCCCTTCGCCCTTCTAACATATTTGCTATGCTTGTGTTTTTTTTTTTTTGCCTTGGAACAAGTACACCTATATTAATTGGAACCCCTGATAGTGATTAGTTAGTGAGAGAACAAGAAATTCCGACACAAAATCAACATTTCTTAGCCAAATTCCCACATAGGTAGCATATAAGGAATCTTCAGGAACCACTGTAAGTTTGTAAATACCAAAATGCTTCTCATACCTACTAACTATACTCGAGTTCAAATCAGCTTTCTCCTTCCTATCAAAAATCTACTAATCTGTCTCTAGAACTAAACCATGGTAGCAACGACAAAGCAAGATAACTCAATGCAACAAATGCATATGGAACACCACACAGCTTTTGGTTTCTTCAAACTCCATCCTCCTCAACCAACACTCCATTTTTCTCAAACTCCTTAAACATATATTTCATTCACTAACACCACAAGCACAACATGACCAAGATATCCAAACTCTAGAAACCAAAACTACCAAAGTAACATAAAGGCACATACAGCTCTCAGCAACTATATGTCAACTATGTCTGGAGCATCAAGAGAGTATAGTCACTAGCCGTGGAGACCTCTGATGCGCCTCACTTGTGTCGTGAACTTGAACTTAACGTACGTGTCGAACACATTCGCTTTCCTTGAATTGAATTCTACAATCTTAGACGTAGCAGCCTTGAGAGACAGCTCATTGTGGTTTAGCTCAAGGCAAGTGAGGACGCAAAGGTACTTGAGACACATGCATGCATTGAGCATCTTCAGCAGTCCACTGTTGGAGATTGTGCCACCACACATTCTCAGGAACCTAAGGTGTGGCAAGTGGGTTGTTATAGCAGCCACAATGGCATCATCCATCTAGCCTCAAAAGCCAAGGAAGCCAAGTCAATGCTGTCCAATAGCTACCACAACTTGAGGGGAGAAGCAGAAGCTATCAGAGAAGTCAATCAACTTGAGCTTGGGGCATTTGGAAACCAGCATGCACTTGAGAGTCTGGTGCATCGTAGATTGCTTGCACAGACAGATGCCTAAGTTCAGGGCAGCTCTGAGCAACCATGTTCAGCACGTCCTCGTGGTTGGAGGGCTCCTCTCTCATGCATTCTCTGGTGAGGAAAGGTGAGAGGAAGAGGGAAACCATCCTCCCCTGTGACCTCCCTATGAGGGTCCTCAGCATGGGGGCCCTCCGTTGGTGCCCTTTGAACGGGAAGAAGAACTCGTCATGGAGCTTTCTGTTCTTCATGACAAAGTAGTCAGGGGCATTGGCGCTCTGCTCCTCTGTGAGCATGGACTCCCAGCAAAGTTGCTCTGCTTGAGTTAGCTAGATAGAAGTAGATGTTATTATTTGCATTGCTTGAGTTAGCTAGCAAGAAGCAAATGCTTTGTTTGTTTAATACATAGAGATATTTAGTTAGTGCTTTTGATGTTGTTCCTCTTGCATATTGTATCTTCTTACCATTTAAATTGTTGCATTTTGTCAAGTTATATTTTTCCTATTTCTTGTTCACAATTTTCCCCAAATGTCAGGAGTTTGATGTTGAAACTCCCAGATGAAAAAGGTGTTAATTAGCCTTTGCTACTAATGTCAAAATCACCTCAAATATACTTCCCTCTATATTATTTGTATTGCCGTAGGAGGTGGTGTTGTTGCTGCCACTGTAGAAGAGCCAAAGGAGGAGAAGGTTGAAGAGAACAAAGAGTCAAATAAGGATATGTGCTTTAGATTATTTGATTAAGATGCAAGTTAAGTTGTGGTTTGTTCATATTATTTTCTGCAAGTTTTTTTTTTTTTTAGAAAATAGAATGTTAGAAGGTTAGTTCATTTCATCACACTGAATTCACAGGTCAACTAGGTGATGTTTATGTCAATGTTCAGTCAAAAAAGGAAGGCAGCATAACTAAATCCATATATTAAAACAATTAAATGCACTAACTAAAGGTCTCTATCTTATTTTTTCAATGATTCAGAATTGCACTCAGCCTAAATGTATATTACATTGGGCTTAACTACACTACTACAACTATGGCATCGGTTCTTTCTAACTCCATGCCCATGATAACCTTTACCCTTGCTGTCCTACTTAGGTACTTAATTGGATATTTCTTGGCATATGGAGACCAGTGGATTAATTACTCTTCAAACTTCTGATGACAAGCTTATATATATGCCACTTGCAGGGTAGAATCACTCAAGCTAAAGAGCCTTGCAGGAGTGGCCAAGTTACTAGGAGTGGGCCTATGCTTCGGTGGTGTAATGATCATGGCTTTCTACAAGGAGCCTTCACTAAACATGCACACCTTCCACCTTCACGCCTTCACGCAAGGTGGCACTCAGCACTCCAACGCTCATCGCTCCATCTCCAAGACGGATTGGGTCAAAGGAAACTTTCTTCTCATCCTCTTAAACTTTACTTGGTCACTTTGGATAGTTTTACAGGTGAGATTTTATATCTACTGCATTTTGTTTTTATGTATGTTCGTACTATTGTTGGTCCCTTGGATTGCATGGTTGATGGTTGAACTATAGGGAAAGGTATTGGCAGAGTAACCATCGAAGCTGATATTCTGAACTTGTATTTTTTAGTCGTTAATTTTTTTTAGTGACTTGTAGTTTCATTCATTTCTCAATTCTATGCTATACACCTTAAGGTAAATAAATACCTTCTGGCAGGATAGACATGATAACATGGAGGTTGTTAAAGCAAGAAAAAAGAAACATGGAGGCCGTTGAAGCAAGTTGGAGCATTCAGGATAGGCTTAGTTTTATCCTTCTTGATTCAGAGTTTAATGTGAAGGTAAGGTATGTTAAATTGCATATGATCTGTTATGTGGTAATTAGTTTTTCTTGACCTCAGGTTCTGTAGTAATTATGATAAGCATCAGTAAGAAAGTAAATGGAGAAATTCTAGTTAGTTACCATGTTATTATACATGGTAAATGGTGGAGCTTATACTATCTTTTTTTTTATATATATATATAGAAGACATTTTATATAGTAAGAAATTCAAATCATCAACCAACAGCTTATGATCTTTACACAATGGCTATCAATGGTATACAAACAAAACCAAGTACACTATTCCCATCAATAGTATACAAAAGATATTCACACCTTATTCCTTTTATATATAGGGAGGTATTCAAGCTTTTGCAATTTAAGAGCTGTTGTCAAGAACTTCAACAAAAAACTTCCCTAGCAAGAATTCTGCATTTACCTAAGCATGGTATTTATTGAATAACGATGTGCAATCTTTTCCAGCAGCCTTCATTAACATGTTAGTACCTCTTGGATGGAATTTCATTGCCAACCCAACTTTTACAAATATAAAGCAATCATAAAAATATCATATATACTGCACTTAGAAGTACAAAGGCAAAAACTGACATAACAAGCAAGAAACTATCCCAGGTTTATGTGGTTTAGATAGCAAGCTCATCATAAAAGAAAAATGCCCTGAAGTGCAGTCTTGAACGTCGACTAAATGGCTATGTTTCCAACATGCAAACATTTGAAGTTTCCCACAGTAGCAAATTAAGCATGTAAACCAAAGCTTCATAAAATCATCAGGCCCTTACAACTATAAAAGGCATATAACCTTTACATCATGGCTACACGGCAACTCCAATGAAAAAGATTACTACTACCAAGTGCTCTTCATTTACAAAATAGATAAAAACTAGGGACCATTAATCACCCTTTACCCCATAGAAATAAACAAAATAAAAAAGAAAGTGTTGGGATTCGGTGAAAGTACCACGTGGCAATTATCCAAAGGCCAATAGGGCCATCATTTTTTGAATCCAAGAAGTCAAGTAGGAGTTGTATTTCCTTAGTTGGCAAGTAATCCTAATTTGATTTATTTATTTTAGGAGATATTGTAAGATTTGGTTGTACTAAATCTAGAAGATTTAATTTGATTTTGTTAGTTAAGTCTATTTTTAGAAGTAGGAATATGTACTCTCTATTTAAATAAAGCATTTCCTATGATTTGAGAGTTGAGCAATAAAATTAATTCTTCCATAATCAAGCTCTCTCCTCTTTCTACTCTTCCTATTGCAGTAATGGTCGTGCGTGTTTCGCGTGTTATAAATCGAGGTTACAAGTAACCCGTCGATGTAGTTGCAAAACACGTCGATCAGATAAAATTTATACTGAAACTCCAAGGGAATTCTGGGTCGAACATAGGAAGGCAACATTTACTTTACGTGAAAACCACACTTCGATTCGTTTCTTTTTGGTATTTTAGGGTTTTGTTATTTTTTTGTGTTTTTGAAATAAAAGACAAGCAAATGAATCACAAGATAGAGATGAGGAACGAAAATGGTATATATATCAATCCAATGTTTATTACAATCTACTATGAAAGCATAAAAAGAGAGGGAGGTGAGAGGAAATCTCCCGAATCGACTGTTCGGTGAGACGACGGTGCCTGGCGGAAGTTCGAACGAAAGAGGTGAGGAGCGAGACGATGGAGGTGAGATGCAGGAGGACGTCGTATTAAGGAAAGCTTCGGCATGGCTCCGAAATGTAGGTGAGAAGACGGAGTTGATCTACCACCAGAATAGAGGTGGGAGGACGGCTCCAAGGTAACCTATGAAGGGAGATGGGAAGTTGGAGGAGTATTTGGTGGGGCAGAGGTTCGCTACACTAATAGACACCTTGGGAGCTTGAGAACAAGCTCTAATGGAGCGTTGGTAGGCTTGCTAAAGCTTGAGAGTAGGTGAGAGTAGAGTTGGTAGAGATGGCTTGGAAGGGAAGGGGTGTAGGTCCTTTTGTAGTGGAGGAGAAGAGGCTAAAAATGGATAAAGGACCTTTAGCGACTTCCAGATCATCGCTGGAAACGTTGCTGTAGACAGCTCACCTCCACTCATGCCCTTAGCTGGCTCTGTTGGCTTGCAATGAAATAGCGATGGCTATAAGCGTCGCTGTAGGTCAGCCCAGCAGTCGCTGAAAGCTGGCGCCAACCGCTCTTATGCCCGCACTGCGCTAGCCCGCTCATCACACGCGCTGACCGCGCGTGCCATGCTGTGTGCGAGCTTACTATGTACTAGCGTGTGCGCTTGCCATGCGCTATCGTGCGCATGCACGCGTGCGCTGCCTTGCGCTGGCGCTGCCGCTCCATGCGCCTACCCAATTGCGAATTGGAGGGGCTGTGGGGATTCGAACCCACACCCCCCCTTTGTAAACCAGTGCTCCAACCATTGCGGCAAACCTTCCCTTGTGTCGTGTGGAGCGGCTTGGTGCATCCGCTTCCTAGCCGTTGGATCTTGATCCAACGGCTAGGATTGAAGGGTGCAAATGAAGAAAGAGTTAAGCGGTGCTGCTGGCCGATGTTGGGCGGCCTGGATGGCGCCATGTGGCGCCATCTGGGTCATCCATCTTCTTGTAAAGGGTGCTACGGTGCTCAGATCGAGATGATTCTCATGATGCTGAATTGCGATCGTCGCTCCAAATCCATTCGTACAGTCAGATTTTCCATCTGAAACCCATATGAATGTCGCATTGCCCCCTTGCTATATAAAATGAAGGAATTAATATATAAAATATACAACTATCCTAAATGCCATACAATGGATGTTATGCAATATTTATAACATGATATGCAATGTTAAGCCTAGAAACTATCAAAAATAAGTAATTTATCATGAATTTATGTGTGTTCATCATACCCCCATGCTTACTTTTTGCTAGTCCCTAGCAAAATTAACCTAAATGCTATGTATAAAAGTAGAATCAAGGTTCGAGTAATTAGGCAAAATTCATTGATTGCTTTAGAAAATCTCAACCCCAAGACCTAATTACAAAAACTCAATAGTGCCCAGATGCCTGCCAGAATGCAGACCGTCCAAGCCCTCGCCTTATTTGCGAAGATAAATTTTTTTTTCTTTTCTAATTTTTTTGTACATTTGGAGTTTGAGAGTTACGGAATAACTTTTTACAACTACCCGACCTGCCCAAGACTCAAAAATGACTCTAAGTGCTAAGCATCTTGTGAAAAATAGTGAAAGACTCACTAGACGACCGTTAAAACGAACTTTGAATTTCTACGACCCTAGGTGACCTTGCCTAAAGGTTTGACTTTATGATCGGTAGCTTTCTCCCTACTTTTTTTTATATGGGGTTAACACAAAGGCGAACCCAGTGTATATCTCCTCGGTTTATTCTACTTCCCCGCTTCTTCCTTAGGTGTTTTGGTAATTGTTGTGCATTTTTTTTATTGTGAGCTGGGTTCTGGACAACTGGCCGATAAACTGTTACCACCGATAACTTGCCAACCATACTCGTGCGGTGAAGTGTGATTTTATTTTATTTTTTTTCTCTGTTTTTTTTTAAGTAGGTGGCTTTCCTGATCTAAGATTTACCTAAAGGCAGTACAATGAAAACGATCTTGTGGTTGGGCTTTGGACAACCAGCCGATGAGCTGTTACCACCGACAATTGGCCAGCCATACCACCCAAGTCGGTCCATTAGCTATCTAATTTCCGTAAAAATCGCCGGAAAGTGAGTCAGTGCAAAAAAAATGCATGTAGATGTTTAAGCTTAAAGTCCTCCCAAATCATAGGGTAGGTTAATAAGTCGCATACTTATCATCCCAAATTATTTACCAAATTGAAGTAAATTTTAATTGGCGAGAACTCGAGACTAAATCCACATTCGAGTGAACACTCGGGCTAATTAAGCCCGAAGACCTGAAGAGTCTAAGTATTCAGGTCGCAAAGAATCAATTCCTAAAGTTTACAACTCCTAATGCCTAAGTTCTCGTCTCCTAATTCTATTTTTTTTTCAAATTTTCATTTTTCATTTTTTATTTTATTATTATTATTTTTTTAACAAGAATCGAATAACAGGAAATCACTGTTACAGCTGACAAAATGGTTATAAAATATGTCCACCCTCCCATGCTTAGCTATTGCAATGTCCTAATTGTGAAAAAAAATGAAAGCATGCAGGAGAGTAGAAGTGGAAGAATAGCACCCGGTTTCCGTGAGGCTCAGGTCAGCTTGGAACAATCTTTACATGTGCTGAGTTTAGTGCCTTCAGTTGGGCGATGATCAGCCCACGATGGTCATTGCAAGGTAAGAGCAACCTTGTCCGAGACGGGTTCAGGGAGCACATGGTCAACAAAGGGTTTGAGACGCTGTTCATTGACCTTGAAAATATTACCCGTCTTTGGGCCAGAGATTTTGATGGCCCCATTAGGAAAAATCCGCTCAATAACAAACGGGCCGCCCCACTTAGACCTGAGTTTACCGGGTAAAAGCTTCAATCGAGAATCGAAAATTCAGACCTTCTGATTCGGCTCAAAGCTCTTACGTGAAATCATCTGGTCATGGGGAGCTTTGGTCCTTGCCTTATAGATTCTGGCGTTTTCATAAGCATCATTTCGAAGCTCCTCCAACTCAGATAGTTGGAGTTTCCTGGTTTTCCTGGCCAACTCAAGGTCCACATTACATTTCTTGATGGCCCAAAATGCCCGGTGTTCAAGTTCTATGGGTAAGTGACACGTCTTCCCAAACACCAGACGGAACGGAGACATACCGATAGGCGTTTTGTATGCCGTACGGTAAGCCCAAAGAGCATCATCTAGCTTTTAGTTCCAGTCCTTCCTATCAGGCCTAGAATCCGTAGGTTCCTAAAATGACTTCAAAACCCAAAATTGAGATTACAACTTGATTCCCTGGGTTCTAATCAAGCTTCCATAAAAAGTTGGACCCATTTTGACAATATTGACACCTACTTTGCATTTAAGTCTTCAATTTCCTAAAAAATTGCAAATAGGTTCAATTCTATTACTTTTGAGTCCTTCCCTCTTGCACAAAGGTCCCTGGGTCATCTTCCTCCTCACATCGACCTTCGCCCGTTTGATCGAGCCTCTCGTCGAACTTCGAGCTCGGTTGGCGACCGCCTTTAGCCTCAACCGCCTTCAACAATTGAAGCAAAGTCATTCTCCTCGCTAGTTTGCATTCAATGCCATTCGTTCCACCGCCATTGGTTGCCTCTACCAACTACGATCGTCGGTCAAAGTTGGCGTTGTTGCTGCGAGATTGTTGCAGGCGAATCTCGCAACAATCGACCACTAATAGCTCCTATACACGGCTATAAATCTTTGCATAGCCCTTCCATGCTTTGTCGTTTGGAAATCAAGCGCAAAAATCCTCTCCTTCCCTTCCTCCATGCGCCACTATTACTAGATCTCGAGGCCTTCTCCACCCCATTGCTTCGCTGCCTCTCACCATCAAACGAGAGTATAGCCACCTTCGCCTCTCTCTCGTCGAGCTTCCCAGCCCAGGAGCCGGTCTTCCAACCCCTTCCTCGACCTCAATTTCTCCTTCGATTCGTCGCCGACGGCCTGCCACCGCCACCAGTTTTTAAATATTAATTTGCGTTGATCACCTATACTATGATACACGTTTTTAAAACCCGATCGAAACACATTTAACAACCCTTATGAATTAAGTTCCCTCATAGATGATATGCTTTATTAAATTAAAAAACCAAAACATAGACTAGATTGACCATAGTGAGAGTCCTTGCATAGATGTTATTGTTTTACATATATAGATGTCTATACTAGACTAATGAACTTGATCAGCCGTAACTTATTTGGTGTTTGTCATTCATAATAGCTCTTTCGATTTTCATGCTTTTCTTTCTTAGCATTATGCAAAACCATACTTAGGGTTCCAATCAATCTATGAAAATAATTTTCACACAAAAATGATGAGATATGTCATTTACTTCCCCGGGCATTAGAGAGCCTGAGGAGATAAATAGGTCTATTGATCCAAGTTTTCTTTTCTTAAGGAATTGGGCCAAGCTTTTCTTCATATTCTCTTTAGATCACAGGATAATGTTGGTTAAATTAATAATAAAATGTTTTGCTGGTTAAATTTCAACCTAAAATGACCTTCCCCAAGGGTCCCTACGGATTCCTAGGTTTTTTTCGGGGTGTTATGGAAATTTTTAACACCCCCAAACCTCGTTATATGGGTTCCGTGGGAAAACTACAAGATTTTGAGGCCAAACTCGTAATTTTTCCCCACCAAAAAATCCTACCAACGAGCCTTAAAACCCCCTCTCGTAAGACCCACTCTCCCCCACACGTTCCCTCGAGCAGTGTGCCCTACTCCCACTTCCAACAAGAGTGAGAGACCGAGAGAAGGCGGGAACGAGAGCATCAATGCGGCAAGGGAGGATGCTACGAGCGTGGCTTGCTAGGCAAGGGTATGCCATGTGAGGGAGGAGTTGGGCAATGTTTTTGCGGGCGCAGCGACGAGGCAGGCACTGTGCGTGTGAAGGGGGCAAGCCCTGCAACCATTGGACACCTGCAACGCCCTGCGGATGGTCCGGATGCACTTTGGACGTTCGAGGATGCGCAAGGCACCAGGCACGGCCTACTCGCGGTGTCTGCAACGAGGATGGGGTCGAGGCATGTGTGTCGTGGGGAAGCAGCACTCACGTAGGGCGGCTGCAAGGGGGAGTGTGCGTGCACGGCACTCGAGCTGCTTTCAGACGTCAGATGGTGGTGCTAGATGTTCGGATAGAGCCTCGGACGATTAGGAGTAGCAGCAAACGTAAGGGGAAGAGTGAGGACACTAGGCAGGGCTCTGGGCGAGTTTAAGAGATCTGGGATGCGCTTCGAACATCTGATAGCGGTGAGAGGCACGCTCTTGCTATAGACAGGCAGTCGGTCTAGCCAGACCAAGCTGCTTGGTCTAGTTCAACCAAGACATTTCCAAGGCTGGTTCGTGGTTCATTCGGTCTTCAAATCTCGCAAGCAAGGTATCGTTGAAAAGTTAGTGAGATTTCCCACGTTTTGACACCTGTTTCATCACATTTTTGAGTCTGTTAGCCTACTGAAAAATCAGATTTAAGCACCTGATGTCTGTTGGGACTTTGGTCGACACAGGTATCCAGTCTGGGGTGGGTGCGGGACCTGTAGAGGCATCAGGATCTGTCTCTCGTGCCCCTATATCTCTCGTACATCTAGGTAGAGCGGTCCTTCTTGTTCCGATGTGTTTAGTTTCGTTGAATGCATGTTATAAGTAGCTAGTTAATTAATTATTTGGAGTATACAAATGTAACTACTGAATAAAACAGATGATTGTGTAGACTTATAGGCGAATACACATACATGCATGTCCTAAGATTAAATTGATGAACTTTACATTTGATTTATATGTGGAGATTGATTAATGTTTATTGTGAGGAAATGTTAACCCTAATTGTTGGAATAAAGGTTTTTATTGTGATGCATCTAATTGTCTCTTCCATGTTAAAATAGAAATTATAAATTGAAATGCATGTATTCTTCGATGCTTGGAACAGAATTTAAGGGATTATAAATGCTCCAATTAACAACGAGAAAAGAATAATAATAATAACTTATTTGTTGTGGTATGAAATGTTGATGATGTAGGGATAATTCGCCTACTATGAGGAATGACTGTGTGGGTTATAATATGGGAGTGAGCTGGCCCTCGGGTACACGTACCGAGGAGAGCTAATCACCCCTTGTGTAGGGAGAGAGCTAGCCTTCCCATAGGTTGGGACCTAGGGTAGGAATGGCTTTCATACACCGACTCTTGTTAGGCCCATAGGGCCAATCAGGATAGTCGGGAGAGGGTACGTAGACTGGTGAGGGCGTGGCTCCTATTCTGTTTTATGTTGTACGACTTAGAGCATACCCGTTAGCGGAAACGATTGACCATGTGCCAGTGTGCAATAGCCCCCATACGTTTATCACATGTGTCGTCATCGCTACGTCGCGATCATGACCCTGAGGTGGTAGATCGGGTGTAAGACAAACGCAAGGTGCTCTCTCCGTAAGGGGAGCATCACGTGCATGTTCCACATCGCAGGGAAAACTACAAAAGATCGTTCCGTTAGGGAACATTTGAACCAAGAGATAACACTAAACAACTAAACACTAAACAACTACTTCTTAGAAATAGAAGCAAAACATGAAAATGTGTGAAATGTTTATAGTTTATAATTAAATTGCACCAGATGATTTTTCTCTTGCGACTTTACTCAGCTTTTGTTGACGTCTACTACTTGTGTCTAGGACAGGGAGGTGAGCAACTAATTCCACAGGATGCAAAGGGAGCTGGGCTTAGCTGGGCTCAGCTTTAGTTGCTTTACTTCTTTTCTGCCGTAAATTGATCTCTTCCTTTGTTATTGTGAGTATCTATTTTGGAGCTTGTGGTTAAATTTCTATTTTCTAATGAGTTGTGATGGCTATGTTGTAACCGTACTACTTTCTTGTGGAATTGCTTTTCAGTTGCTGATACCTTGCAGTTTTTAGTCTTTTAGTCTTTCTTTTAGCTATACTGCATGTGTGAAAATGAATATGCTTGATTTATTACTCGTTGGGGATGGATTTTTCGTCATCTACCCTAAAATCCATCTCCAAAGCTTGTAAATCTATCCCCGCAAGTTGTCACTAGAATTTTATTTTGTTATAGTGATCTTATTTTAAGAAATATAAAATGGAAGTGGAAAGGCAACTTGGAAAGAGTATTAAGGTATTAAGGAGTGATAGAGGTGGAGAATATAATTTAAAAGAATTTGATTTATATTGTAAAGAGTATGGAATAAAAGGCATATTACTACACCTTATATGCCACAACAATAAGAGGTGGTGGAAAAGACAAACAGAACGCTATCACATTCTTGTCTCAAGCATTGGTTGTATCTAATTATACTTTAAATAGAATATCCACCATTTCTATCGAAATTACACCTTATGAATTGTGGATTGGAAGAAAGCCTAATTTAGATCCGTTGAGGAAATGGGTTCAATAGCGCATGTATTGATCCCTTGTCAACTTAGAAATAAGTTAGACTGTAAGACTCCAAAATGTTAGTGCATAGGCTATTGTGAAAACTCTTTTCGCTATAGATTCTATCACAAGAAAAAGGTGGTCATTGAATATAAGGATGCAACATTTCTAGAAACATAGAGAAAGATAAGAGTTAAGAAAAGAAAGATCATTTATTGGTAATTGATGACAACTATTAGAATGATACTTGAGAAAATGAAGGTGAATATACGCCTAACATGGAAAATATAAGTGAACCCATGAAAATTATAGGAGATTACCAACATGTTTCACCTAAGATGGAAAATACACAAGCCTATGGACTTAAATGGGAATGGTCAACCAGATGTACTTATTATTAGCAACAAAAGAATAAGAACTCAACCCTCATGGATGAATGATTATCATTTGTATTCCTGTGAGTCATCGTGTTTGTTAGCTGATTTAGAAGAGGAAAATCACATGGAACTCATAACATATAATGATGTGATCGAGTCGCATGGAAAAGATTTATGGCTTGAAGCTATGAAAGATGAAATCGATTCTATGAAAAAGAATAATATTTGGGAATTATGTGATTTACATAGTGATAGGAAGGCTATAGGATGCAAATAGGTATTTAAGAAAAAGATGAGGGTTGATGGAATTGTTGAAAAATTTAAGGTGCATTTAGTTGTTAAAGGGTACATGCAAAAACTTGGAATTGATTATAAAGAAACTTATTCACCGGTAGTCAAATTTGCCTTTATAAGAATGATATTAGCAATTGTGGCATATCTAGATTTAGAATTACATCAAATTGATGTAAAAACATCATTTCTCAATGGAGATTTGCAGGAAGACATATATATGTCAAGGTTTTCAGGTGGAAGGACAAAATGATAAAGTGTGCAAGTTGAATAAATCCTTATATGGGTTAAAACAATCTTCTAGACAATGGTATCTCAAATTTCATAACGTGGTTGTCAAAATGAGATTTATCTCAAATAGGTTTGTCAATTGTGTATGTCATGAAAAGTGGGAGTAATTTTACAATAGTCTTTGTATGTGGATGATATTTTACTAGATAGAAATGATATTGGCATGTTAAATAAAATGAAGATTGAACTCAGTTCAAGATTTGAAATGAAAGACATAAGTGAGGCATCGTATGTTCTTGGAATACAAATCCTTAGAAATCAAAATGATAGAATACTAAGTATAAATTAGGAAAGGTAAATGCATATTATATTAAAATGATTCAGAATGTAAAATTATAACCTGATACCTACACCATATGTCTATGGGAAAGGACTAAGTAAGGACCAATGCCTTGAAAAAGGGAAGCAACCTTTGAAAGTACGTTATGCTCAATCAGTTGGAAGCTTAATGTATGCTATGTTGTGCACTAAAGCAAACGTGGCACATTAATTTAGCTTGGTTAGCAGATATCAAAGTAATCCTGTAACAACTCATTAGGAAGTTGTCAAAGGAATTCTAAAATACATAAAGGGAATATTGCACCACAAACTTATATACCAAGCAGAAGATTTAAATGTGCTTGGTTATACAAATGCCAATTTTGGCGATGACAAAGATGGTAGGAAATCCACTTCAGGACATTTATTCATCTTTGAAGGCGGTACTATATCTTGGGATAATAAGAAGCAAGGGTGTGTTGCAAGATACACATAGGAAGTCGAATACATAGCTTGTAGTGGGACAAATACCCATGTTGTTTGGATAAGAAGACTTAATTGATTTAAATCTTGGTTTGATATTTAATCATATTAAAATGTATTGTGATAACCAAGCAGTGATTAGCTTCATTAATAGTGGCACTAATAATTCAAGAGGAAAGTATATTAAAATACAATATCATTACATTTGTAATATTGTGAAAAGAGAAGTGAAAGTAAGTTATATTCCTACATCAGATATGATTGCTAACCTTATAACCAAAGAGGTTCCAGTGGAAAAATTTATCAAGAACGTCAGCTTGATAGGATTAAGGAATGTTTCCATAAATGATTGAGATGAAGATTTTTCTCATGAATAGTGGGAATAAAAATATCATGGTAATCAAACATGGTAAAGGTGAGATCGAAAACAATTCCCTTGCATTGAGAAAGTTGGGCAAAGATGACTGGGAGGGTAGGTAAAATGATGGGCCCCCACACGTCAAAGATATAAAAAAACATTAGAGAAATCTCAAGCCATTGAAACTCTAAAAAAAATTCCTATTCATTTTTCTTTCGTACCACCAAAAGGATCCGCTTTTGTTTCTTATAATAAATTGAGTATTACACACTTCAAATTTGAGAAGGATGTTACTGTATTACTTTAAATCGAGTTCAATTATTTGAAAATTGAATTTATTAGAGAATCATGTAAGTTTATATTTCTAATATAATTATTTAGGTAATTTTTCATTTTCACTTCTTTATATAAGGGAGAGTAAGTTAATTCTTCTGCAATAGATGCCAAAGACATGGTGATATAACACCAGTTGTAAATGTTTCTATAGCATTGCATCGGTACTGTGATTTGAGTTTGTAGTGATGTAGCACAGGTACCGTAACACTTGTACACAAGGCAGGTTAATATCAATGCAAGTGGGAAGTGCACGTACGACCGTGCACGTGTGTGAGTTTCTTCATTTGGTTTAATCCCAGGCTTTGAGGAACAAAGAAAATAATCAGTGGCATGACAAAGCTCGATGAGTGGGGTATTCCTTGTCTAAAAGATCCCTTCGAGAAGCATGTAGATTTTTTTTTTTTCCCCCTTAAGAGGTAAAAAGGAAGGTCACTTGATGTCAGTAGCTTTTTATTGCATTGGAAAATCAAAGGTCCATCACATCGGATGTATAGATTTTTGTCTCCATTTCATGGAACAAGGCCTCTTACCATAAGAAAGACCACCCTCAGACACCACCTTGTAACCACTAAATTAAGGCACCGCCCTTGCCTTCTTAAATCTGAATTGTGTTGGTCCGATCCATTGGCGTAATTGTGACCCTTCCAGAATGACATCCAAAGATCTTGACAAATCTAATCAGGTCTAGTGTCGTCCTTTAACCCCAAGATATCCGGGTTATCCCCAGTTAGTTATTCTCGAGCCAAGGTGGGGTTGGAGGTTATTCTAGGTTACATTAATCAATAAAGGTCATTCTTTGAATTCCACTCCACCATCTATCCTTAAGGACAAGTTATAATGAGGCTATCTCATAAGGCTACATTTGACAGCAAGTTATACTGTGATAAGATGGTAGGTGAGATATATACGTGATATATATTTAGGTGTTTGAGATATATACCCTTCTTCTTCTGTTGCAGCTCGACATGCAAAATCATGGGGCCTCAAAAGTCCAGAGAAGTTTGCGGCCCAGTCAAAAATCATCATCCCAAGTCTCCATAACGTGGGGTCCAACTACCGATGTCCAGCAGTCAGTCAACTTTTGATGGCTCCCTGGACATAGGAAAGTTGAAGACAATGGCCCAACCCACTCCAAGATTCCCAGCTGATAAAAAAATACTCTTCTACGTGACCAAAGAACATTGAAACTTCAACCGATTCAATCACCTAAAATAATGGCTCAATAACAACGCATTTCGCCTTCTACCTTTGAGTCACAAAAAAAAAAAAAAAGGTAGAGACAGAGATAAAACTCACGAGGCATTCCTCTCTTTTTTTCATATCATGGGACATATCATCCTTTGTTTTTTCTTTTTATCAGCTACCTTTCTCTTTTCCTTTTCACCACCTTTTCCTTTTTTTTTTTTTTTTCTTCGAACTTCTTTACCCCTCCGTTCCTTTTCCTTTTTATAAAAACTGAAGGTTATCTCTCCTTCCTTCTATCTCTACTCGCTGGAACCCCCTATCTTGCCTAAAACGGATATGGTAGCCGTCTGAGAGCGTCCACGGCCTTAATCGGGCTTATTAGCTGATCTGTCTCGAAATCTCTGGTGGATCTGGTCTGCTGGAGCTTTGGCGGGAGATTGCAGGCGATTTGTCCTCTTTTTTGACTATTTTTATTAGTTAGGTGGGTGAGGGGACCTGTCTGGCAGGTTTGCCTATCTACTCTCCTAATCAAGTTTTTACCCGGTTGGAGGCCTTTATGAGTGGCTTCTGTCATTTGGGTCTGCTAGGTTATTAGGCTTAGTTGGGGGGCCCAAAATCAAAACTATGGCTTGATGGATGTTTGAACCCTCCACAAAAGATCCACGGCATCGCTCTCTAAGATGCAACAACGACGGGGTTCTCTTTCTTTGTCGAGATGTCCACCATGCACAAGATCGCCTCCATTGATCTTCGCAGCTCTTCTACTCGTCGGTGCACGGGATCTCACCGCTTCTTCACGGTTCGTTGAGTTGCACACACACCACCCGAAAGAGATTGAGGTGGTCAATCTCAATGGGTTCACACGAGTAACCACCGCGGCGGCCAAGGAAACAATTGATGAGCGCGACTGTGCCTCGATGAGAGTGGGGAGAAACACGAACCATACCTTGGGCTCTTAACCACGTAGCTGTGGATTCGAGTGGGCGCCACACCGAGGTGCTCGCCTTCCGACTTCCATGGCTGAGGGCACCCATGGACTCCACCTCCACCGTTGGTGGTTCCACGATCTAATTTGCAAATGATATATCATTGCCAAATCACAATTCGCAATTGGCAAAACACGATCTTATATGTCAAAGCATAGGAGTGGATGCCAACCATCATCTGCATACGAAGAAATAATCTGTCTCCATTGCACAAAAAATTCACCAATGTATTCCTCAAGGCCTTGTTTTAAAGGAAGAGAGGATAAGCCACAAAGATTGGTGTCCTCAAAAAAATAATTATTCCCAAAGCCATTGGCGAGGATCACCATCGTTGCAAGTGCCTCCAAGAACAAACTACCCGTTAAAAATTTCAGAACTTCGTCTGCTTACGAACTCAAAATGATGAAAAACCCAGATTGTTCCTTAAAATAAATAAGTGGAATAAATGAAATAAAAAAAATCAAAACATCGTAATAAAATAATTGAATTTACTTAAAAAAACCTACATGAGAGGAGAGAAAATAACAAAGAGCCCCACTCCAGCAAATATTATATATATATATATATATATCCGATCCAAGAAGCTTATATATAAGCGATCACGCACCTCACGTATTCCCATCACATCACGTGAAACAGAATAACACGACTAATCCGAACATTCGTATCTTCCTACACCAAAGGTAATTTTCTTTCTTAGAAAACAAGCATTCAAAATAATCATCAAGTCAAATAACCAATTAACAAATCGTGTAGCTAAAGAGAGAGAGGGCAAGGGGGACAATGTAGATAGGCGGCCAAGAGAAGCTGAGAGGAAAGGGCAGCGGTGTGACGGTTAGGTTGGAGATCTCAATTAAGTATTCCTCAACAGTGAATTGACGCAATTCAACTTGATTAGGATGGATAAAATCTACTTCATTGAATATTTAAGTGGATTTAGATTTTTAGATATAAATCCGACCAAGTTTGGATTTGGATGTGGAAAAAGATATCTCTAAATCCATACACCTGATGTATATGTGATTCTAAAAATTAATTTCAAACATTCTAAGACTCAAAGGTTCCCAACTCTGAAAATTTCAAATGTCCTAAGACTTTAAACTTCCTGTAATGGGTTGCTCATGTGACCATGAGATCTAAAAGTAGTCACAAACTCAAATCTTTCAAACTTCTAATTTTTCAAATTTCATCTCAACGTTAGATTCCATATCAACTAGCATTACAGTGTGACGTTGCTTATCCTTACGCTTTGTGATGTCATCCATCTCAACATCAATATATTTAGAATATTAGTATTTTTTTCGTTATGATATTTTTCTTTGTTCTACATATCCTCAGAGCGATGGTTGTGTTTAAGAAATTTTGATAGTGAAATATACATTTATTTCTTATGGTATTTCAAAATGATGATGCGATGTATAGATCAACAAATTAATGGATATCCGCTAATTTAATTGATATATAATAGGTTTTTCCTAATTATATTTGGGATAGGTACAGGGGAATGGATTTGTAAATGAATATGAATTTGATAATAATTAAATTTAATTCAAATCCAACCTATTGACATTCGTAACCGGTAAGGAATCAATACGCAAATGATGTTGAAATTCCAAATATGTTCTCTCTATGACGGCCAATGGGTCACGTTTCCTAACTACTTGGTCCAACCAGCAATAGGATCAATTATCAATATTCAAGTCGGACTATAACCGGATGTGATTAATCAGCGGATTAATTGATCAACTAGATCGATTTTTACGGTCTTACTTATAACCATGCGAACATCCGTACACCACATAACTCCAATCTAGATTATTCAAATTGAGTTCCACCGGCACATAACTTCCTACGATTGCTAATTCATATGCCTAAGGGGCCGACATGTTGAGTTCTACAAGTCTATCGTTGACACCTCCTCGAGCAGCCGGTCGAAAGAAAACCAACAAAAAAAAAAATTTGAATATCCAGCCATATTATTTCACTAGTAGTGGTATCTTTTGACCGGGTGCTTTAGGATGTGTCAACGAACTACCAGTAAAGTAATAGGACTGGATACTCAATTTTTTTTTTTTTTTTTTTTTTTTGTTGATTTTCTTTTATATCTCTGGTGCCTTAGAATTGCCCTGAGTACTTGCTGTGCAACCTGCCTCAGTCTTCTTCATCAACCACCCTTCCCTTTTTTATATCCAAAATTTGCTCTATGTGTGCTTTTATTATTATTATTTATTTCATAATCATATTTTGAGATAAGTTTTATGCTAATTCTTAAAGGACCTCCTTCAGAAAAAAAGAAAAACCTTAAAGGACCTAACTGCACATTTGGCAACAGATGCTGTCTATTTTGATTAGGGCTACACATGGGTTGGATTGAGTACGCAGGTCGGGACTTAACCTACGGCCCTGGCCAACACCATGTCTACCAGTCTGAAGATTTTCAACCCAACATAATCCACCTTAGTAACTAGCTCAAACCAACCTGACCCTTAAAAATGAGTTAGGTTAGATCGAGTTAGACCAGGTCGTTGACTAGCCAAATTAGATTTCTTTCCAACATGCTTGTTTTCTTCTTCGATTAACCTCACAAAATTTGGTTGTGGATTGGGTTAGGTAAGGTCGGTTAGCAAATTGAGGGGAACTTTCAAGAAAATTTTCCCCTACCTGTTTGTTTGTTTCTGATTTTGAAAAGGTTTACTACTTGTTTACGAAGATGTCCGATGGAGTGTCCAGTAAATGCTGACAGTTGCATATGTATTTCTATGTTTGACGTCCGAGGGGATCAGTTCTTGCTTATTCTGCATTTGCTCTTCTTTCACTCACTTCCATCTACAACTTCATTTTCAATTTTTCATAACGATCAGAAAACTTTCCTTCGATGGCAGTTAGTCCCCTCAAACCGTACTTAAAGGAAACCCCTACCCATCCAACTGAACAAGCAATTAATGCAAGCAGCCACTACTGCATGAAGCCGCATTTGCGATGCCGAAGAAGCGACGGTTTAACAAAAACCGTCGTCTATATTGAGTATGTGCCAGACCGTGGTCGAGCATTGTCGGATCAGATGCACGACGGTTTTCAACTGTCACAAACGGCTGTGCTTTCTGTAGTGAGCACCAGAGAGTTGCTCTAATGTCAGCTTAGTTCACTGTATTATCATGCATCTGATTCGAATAAAAGATGGCATATGGTAAGTTCCGCATCACCATCTGCTATCAAGTTGTTCATATTTCCTTGGCACCTTGTCGTGAATGGACTTAAATGTAAGATACATTTGATTTCATATGTACGTATGCTGCACTTGTTTGTAAATGGACTTTTTGGATTTGATATACTATTTTGCAGGAGCTTCACTTGATTTATTAGTTCTACATGCTTGTCCTACGTCTGTCAACTTGGATGATGGAAGCATGGCATAGATTCTCTCGATTAATATTACTCTAGGGTTGGGGAATGGCACAAGAATGTCATATAAAAACATAATGCCGTTACGATCGATGGGTTTTGTATCTCCAAATACACCACCTGACACAGGTATGGCCCGTGGGTGACGATGAACGTAGATCAAGTGAACTGATAGAAAAGGTAGAAGGTTATTATTGATTAAGTAGCTCTGTTTGTGTCACCGTATAGTACTATTATTAGACATTTAACTGTGTGCTATTTTTTTCTTGTGGTTTCGCCACTGCCACTGTTGACATGCAATCGAAGTAAATGTGTCTTTACCATTAACCATATATTGCGGCCATGCCCCTATTTGGAGCTAACTATCCCCATGAAAATAATACAAGCCAGTGGAGAAAGGTCCTGGTTGATTAGAGAGTGCTTGGCTTGACTTTGATTCCTTTTTTTTTCTTTTCTCCTTTCTTTTTGCAAAAAAGAAAAAAAAAAAAAATCATTCTGATATGCCGGGGGTGGGATTTGCTAGAACAGGGTAGAATCTATAGGATCTATAAGGAATACGATCGAGGTAAATTAGTTGAGTGCTACGTACGTACGATGAGAAATAGGTACATGCACTTCGATGTACAATATTGGTTTTTTGTCCGGCAAACAGACAGCGGACAATGTGATTCTTGCATGGGAGATTCTCCGTTCAATGAAGACTCCGAGATGTATGGATGGAGTGGAGCCATGAGTTTGAAGTTAGATATGAAGAGGCCTTTAGAACCGCGATTACCTTTTAAAAGGGATGTCTACCAGCATTATCGAAGTAGCTCAACTTCAAAACCTTTCCTTAGTGGTTGTCAACATACCATTCCCCCAAACTATTCATATGTATCTTGCTATCCGGTTAGATTTTGTTATCCAGTTACCACAGTTCTTCTAGGTAATTGATTTAGTAATTATAGGGTCAATGGAAATGAAGTTAAAATTATGATCGGCGATATCATTTTTTTTTTTAGCACGCTCAAAATATTCTAGCCATAGCTTAAAGACTTTCAACGAAAGTCTATACCCCACTCTATGATCAGTGACATGAACCCTAAACTCAGGACATTTTTATTTTTGAAAATAAAAAATAAAATGTTGAGGGTTACCATACTTGAGGATTGCAAATGTAGATTATACTCAAATTTATACATTTTATGTCCTTAAGTATAGGGATAATAACCGTACGGTTGGTGGTAACCATATATCACAGTAAAAGAGACCTAAGTTCGAACTTCGACCTTGCATTGCTAGAAAGTTGATGTTGGAATCCATTTAATCTACCCAAAGTTGAGGGCCACATCGTCCGTCCTTTTGCCGGCGATGTATTGTTTTGGGAACTCCGCCCCTTGTGCCAAAATGGAGAATCGTTTCGAGGGGTATGAGAAATGGTCGGTTTGGACGCATCCCGCGCTTTCGGTTGTTGTTGGCGGCACATATACATGACTTGAGGACGCAGAAAAAGAGGGCTCCTCGATATCTCACACTTCCGACGTTTGTAATTAACTACGGTGCTACAAAGATAATATAACGTAGTAAAATTCAAGTAACATGTAACTATGCAGATTGAGAATCAGTACATGATAAACGGAGGTTCAAAACTTTAGATGATTGTTCTTTTATTGGAATCGAATTTTTTTTTAATTAAGAAAACAAAAATATATAAGATACAATCGTTTAGGATAAGTAAGAAAGATAACTTCTAATCTTTTAAAAGAGGGGTCGGGAAATTAATTTCCTCTCAAAAAAATATCAATATAAAATAAAAATAAAAATAAAATAAAATAAAAAAGAAGTACCCAAGAAATTATTTCTATTATAGGAGAATGAGCACCACACAACAGATACCACAAGGTGCTGCCAACATCATTAACGTATTGTGCCAACAAGTCATAAGCGGTCGGAGTGAGGTCGACCATCAACCTGATTGTGATGAGCCTAGCTTCAAACATGACCCCCACAACCAAAACGACGTCGACATGTGGAGGTGGAGGATCGACATCTAGTAAAGTCCTCCTCCAACATAGAGTGATCACGATACGATAGACATCCTCAGTGCAACTTGACGTCGAAGCGTCACTGCGATCATTGGCCATCGAAGACAATAGCCGCAAGGCTATCGGAGTGCAACAACCCATAACGGGAGGGAGGTGGGGAGCAATCGACAATCGGGAGTTGATCGAGGCTCCAGCAACAGATCTTAGAAGGGGTCGAGAAAGAGGAGCAGAGGAGGGTTCTACCTTGCTCCGTAAGACAGAAGCTTGTTGGGGCGTTATGCAGCAGATCAACTAACCTCACACATCCAATCAGCTGTCAATGTAGAGCATTATATGTCTCTTGCCATTTTTCAACAGGATATTTAACTGAAGTTATGCATCTATGAAAAGATGGGTAGAGATATGAATATTAATTCTAAAATCTCAAACCATAATCCATATGATTTCTTTGCTATGAAGATGGTTTCCTATTGTTGACCAAGGTCTTAGTAGTCAAGGGTGGGATTGAAAAGATAGAAGTGGAAGTGACAATCTCTCTTTTTTCCGCTTATATTAATCTTTATCGAAATCATGGTTCAGTAATGGATTGGATGACTTAAAAACTAAGGTGCTAGAGGTCAACATGCGAGAAATCAATGGATATTTATGTAGTTAAATCTTGAAAGTTCTAGATGAGAATTCTTTGGCTCAGAGTTAAAGTAATAACCGTTAAAATAGGTCCATAACAAGGGTAGTTTTGAGTATTTGTAACTAGAGTTGTTACAACAACTCTGTTGTAACCAATTGTACTGACAGAAGGATAAGGTCTATAAATAAGAAGGTAACCTTTGCTTCAGGGGTTATTGTTTCTAGTCACCAAAACCTTTCCAATATTAAGATGGTATCAGAGCAGCTTCCGTGAGAGTTGCAACCAAGATTGGAAACGTTCTGCAAAGACTCTACAAGCAAATTCATCAGGTAATTGCAATCCTGCATCAAATCTCCGATAGTCTTCATCAGGTTATTGCTACACTCTGGCAAATTGAGGTGAATCAAGATTAAACACGTGCTGATCTTGGAATCCTTTTTCTTCTAGTCACTGATTAGTAAGTGTTTTCTCTAATGGCACCGTCCACATCTACCAGTCCCAGTTCCAATAGTAGTTCACAACTTCCTGTTACAACTCATCCACCAACATCCATACAGCATAATGTTCCTTATAAGTTGAGATCCACAAACTTTTCAATTTGGAAAGCTCAATTCCTACCTCTGTTAAGAGCTTACGATCTATTGGGAATAGTTGACGACTCATTAGAAATTCCTCTTAAGTTTGTTCAGCAGACAACTAACAACACAGTATCTCAAGTTCTGAACGATGAGTACATTGCTTTTCATAAGAAAGACCAACTCATTCTGAGTTGGTTAGTTTCGTCGGTTAACAAGGATATTTGTGTCCAAATCTCATATTTATCTTCCTCACATGATGTGTAGAGTTATCTTGAACAAATGTTTGGAACACATTCTAAAGCTTAAATTTTTCAATATCAGTCTGCATTAAGCTCTTTAAAAAAGTGAGATTCTTCGATTCTGGATTTTGTGAACAAAGCAAGACAGATTGCTATGAATCTTAATTGCTACTGTTGAAAAAAAATTAGATGACGTTGACTTAATTCTAACTATTCTCAATGGATTTAGTTCAGACTATGATTCTATTGTATCAGTCATTACATCTCAAGGAACTCTCAAATTTGATGAAGTGGAGTTTGTTGCTTAATCAAGAGTAAAGACTCTTGAGTGAACAATAATTGCCCACTATTTCTGTTAATCAAATCACTAGAGGTGGTTATCGTGGTCTAATGAGGGGTAAAAAATGCCTCGAACCCAAAACCCCGCGATAGGCCCAAAACTAAGGATCCGACCCGAAGAACCTCGGATAAAGGTAAGTTTGGAGATCCAACCCGCCTACTTTCAAGAGAACCTTCTGCGCAGCCGGACACGGCAGTCCAACCGACCTGCACACAAGCAAGTGGGCACAGCCGAACCTGAAGAGACCTAGCCATTGGAGGTTCGACGAAGGGTACAACAGGCTTGCGCCACCAATAAGTGCTACTGGCAGCCACCATTAATGACCTGGCAACGTATCCGCCTAGAAAATCATGCTGGAAACACGATCCGCTCAAGAGATCCTGATAAGAGCTCGAGTCCAATCCGCTCAGAAGATATCAGCGGGAGCTCCATCCCCATACGATGTATATATAGGTAGGTAGGCACGCTAGCCCTCCCCCGAGCAATCCAAGAGTAATTGAGCGATTGTATACTCTGTAAAGTATAGTGAATTCTAGTGTATAGTTGGGAGTCTCATCCTCTCCCAGATGTACAACTCTTAAGGTAGAATTGGGTAACCAACTCTTGTGCCCCCTTTCGTGTGATTGATCTATCGGACTACCCATTCTAAGGAATCTGATCACCCTTTGAGTCTGACCCTTCGTCTCCACGAAGAAGCCTATTTGCGCGACGAGATCCTAGTTTAAAACAACATTCGTTGTAGTATAGTTTGAAATCATCATATAAACATATAACAATTTTATTATTTGAAAGTTAAAATTTCCGAGGTCGAACTTCGGGAGCAAATTAGTATTTTAGAAGCAAAAATTACAATCTCAAATTTTACTCGAAATATGATGTTCAATAATAATGCAATATATATGAAATGCTAGAGTGGAAAATGTAAAAAAAAAAAGATTCTTTGTCTTTTCTTCCTTCTCTCTCTGTGACTTCTCCCTTCTTCTTTCTTTTGCTTGGTCAGACCTTCTCTTCCATTCTTTCTCTAATTTTCCTTTTCTTAGACGTCTGATTCTGTGAATCAGACATCTTAACTGGCAAATGCTACAGTGCTTACTCCTCTGCAGTCTTCTTCTTCTTTTTCTTCACTTGGCTTTCCTCCTTCCTGTCTTCTTCCTCTGTCTTCAGCTGCTCCTCTTCTGCAGCTTCCTCCTTGGCTTCTTCTTCTTCTCTTCTTCTTAGTCTTTCTCTGTCTTCTTCTTTTCTTCTCTGTTGTGCCTCCTCTGTGGCTACAGTGCCTTCTCCCTTAGCTTGGCTTCTGCCTTCAAGCTTCTTTGTCTTCCTGCGGCTAAGTCCCTGCCTCTCTTCTTTTCTTCTTCAGGTACCTTCTTCTTTTTCTTCTTTTCTTCTGCCTGGCCGCTCCTAATTCTTCTTCCCCGTGCACACACACAGAAGCAAAACCTAGCCCCTACCCACCCCGCATCTCTCTCTCTCTATTTCGCTCTTAGGAATGCTCTCCCAAAGCCATCTCGGGTTATCAGGTCGAATATGCGCGCTCGGAACCAGGCTCACTGGCGTGCGGTGGTGGGCAAAGAGTGCACAGGTTAGTCGAGTATACGGGTCAGAGCTAGGTCCGCGTGGCGTGGGGTCACGGACGAGGCGGTGGGTGAGTGGGACCTCACCCCGTGGTCAGGAGGCAACGAGCCTATGACAATTTTGCAATTTATGCTACTTTACTTACTCAAAGACTTCCGAGGTGGGACTAAATGTCCCACCCGCTTCTCTCGCGCACCCGCAACAGGTAGTCACTTAATCGCAGAGGTTGCAAGTGCTTTGGCCTCCAATTGCTGAGCGTGAATTGTTCGCGAAGAGTGCCCGCACGTCTGGGACCTGGAATCCTGATGCTTGGAGCCGAAGATGAAGCTTGCAAGCTTCTTCAAGCCCGCTCCAATGGCGGTCAAGGCACCTATACCTGTCAACAAGAAAACGGCCTCACGACCTTATCAGATCACTCAGAAAGCTTTGCCGTGACACGGTGAAGGTGGCCCGGTGGTTAGCGTGGCGCGGGGCGGCTTGGGCCTACATGCCTAGGTCGGACTGTGATTGTGGGTGTGGGGTTATTCGGTGGAGGTGTGGAGTGTGTGTGGTGGGCAGTGGAGATGGGGAAAGTGCTCAATGGATGGTGGCGGAGGTTTTGAGGGGTCTGGCGTGGTGGATGGAGGTGTGGAAGTGACGTAGACACCTCGCCGGTGGTTGGCCGGAGATGGGAACGATGGTGGTGGTCAGTGGCAGTCGAGGGGTCGAAAGTGTGAATTAAGAGAGGGGAAATGAAGAGGGGGAGAGGAGGAACTTATCTGTGGGCCTCTGGATGAAGGGGAGAGGTGGAGGGCGAGCGACGTGTATGAGCCGTTGCCGGAGATGAAAGCCTTGAGGTGAGGATGACGGCGACGAGGAAGGGGTCGGAGGGGCATGCGCGGGTACGGCACGGCGTGGAGGAGCACGGTAGAGAAGACTCTGCCACTGGTATGGTGGCAGAGTGACGAGAGGAGGGAGGATAGGTCGCTAGAGCTTGCGAGCAGACGGCCGAAGATGAGGGAGGACGAAATTCAAGGGGATTCTCTGGCTAGAACAAGCTTGCTCGATGCGGAGGGACCTAGGCTTACTTATAAAGGCATGGGTAGAAGGTCAGGCGCAAGGTGGTGGCCAAAAGTCCTCGCCGGAGGCATGGCAGGAGGTGATACCCATACCTCTCGAGTATTCGCACGAGAGGTATGGAGCGATTCAGGGCATGGGGAGCTGCTCATGCGGTAAGGGGTTTCGCAGAGAGCCCCCTTTCAAATCTAGGAGCAGCTCCCTGGGGAAACGAAGACAAAACCACCTCGAAACCTCGCTGAAGGTATGGGTCCCTACTGCAATGGCAGAAGGACCTAAATGAAGAAAGTGGCAAAATTTTGAGGGGGTTTCTGCAAAGGTTTCCAAAAGTTAGGGGCCATAATGTAATTAGGTGGATTATTTTGCAAAGTAGGTCAAAATGGCATTAACTTAGGTCCAAATTTTGGTACAGGCCTAATTTGGACGTAAGGAATCCAATGGTGAAGTTGAATTTTAGGTTTGACCACGATTTATTGGATATTTTACACAAAAACCTTAATTAGGTCAAATATTGAGCTTGAACCCCAATCTAGGTCAAAATAGGTTCCAAAGGACAAATTGAATGTTCTAAGCCATAAGGGATATTTTTCCATGAATTTTAGAGTGTTTAGTTGATTTTTATCTTGCCTGGAACCTTGTGAATTTAAGTGGATTTATTTTAGGGTTACAAAATGTCATTTAATTCTTAAATTTTACAATAACCCTTTTCTAACTGAACCATCCTACTTTTTCTCTTATTAAATCCAATTGACCTATGTCTAGACTTTAAGAAATCCCGTTGATGTACTGCAATGGTAAAATTACAGTTTTACCCTTTGTTTCATGTATTCTTTTCATATCTGTAATTTCTTGAGTTTGACCTTCTTTTATGTTATGCAGGAGCTTTTGTTCACTATATTAGGTCAAAATAAGCTAGTTAGGGCTCATGATGAGGTTCTCATCAGAGCCGATCATGATCATAGAGGTTCTTGCGCATGAGGAAAATTTTCTCGTGTGAATTCCCAACATTCTCGGGGACGTCATTCTAATTTTCAAAACTTCTCCATAGTTACTTCTAAAAATCCATCTACAACAGGAATTAAATGTCAGATATGCAGCAAGTTCAACCATTCTGCTTCAACTTGCTGGTATCGCTATGATACTCCACCTTAAGCTAATACAACGGCTACAACTAATTCCATGGCTCAAACTTGGATTATGGATTCCGACGCTTCCCATCATGTAACCAGCCCCATCAACAACCTAGACAATGGTTAAGATTATGGAGGATCTGATAGAATTATATTTGGCTATGAAAGTGGTGAGTCAATATCTCATATTGGCAGCAAAATAATTCCTACATCTATAAAAGATCTCTGTCTTCATAATGCTTTTAACAGTACCTCATGCTGCTAACAGCTTAATGAGCATTTACCACTTCACAAATGATAATTATTGTTATTTTAAATTATATCCTGATCATAGGGTGGTTAGAAATCTTCGGAGCAAGGAAATTTTATTGCGCGGCCACCCTAATAAGGAAATCTATCAAATGTGGTTGCCCAAGCAAAGTTCCTCTCCAAAAGTAATGGCTACATCAATAAATTCTTCAACAACTTCCTAGACAATATGGCACAAGTGGTTGGACCATGTCAACAATCAAGTACTACGAAGACTTCTTTCCTCAAATAATATTTCAATTTCTTCTGCAAATAAAAATAAAACTATATGTTCCACTGTCGTGAAGCTAAAGCTCATGTATTACCTTTGTATTCGCCTGGCACAGTTAGCTCCAGCTCTTTTGAAATAATATTCTCTGATGTTTGGCAATCACCTTGTCTACCATTTGAGGGCTACAAATATTATGTTAGTTTCATTGATGATTTCTCAAAATTTGTGTGGATATTTCCACTATGGTAGAAAAGTGATGTTTATCAGATCACTATCAATTTCTTTACTATGATTCAAACACAATTTGGAGAATCTATAAAAGCTTTTCACTCAGATTGAAGAGAAGAATATCAAAAATTACATCAATGGTTTATTCAAAAAGGTGTACTTCATCGTATCTCAACTCCTCATACTCCCCAACAGAATGGATGTGCAAAAAAATAGAATCGTCACATAGGTGAAATGCTCAAAGCTTTATTATTCAATGCAAACATTCCTACTAGATTTTGGTACCATGATGCCTTTTATGCAACATAGATAATCAATATTTTACCCTCAAAAACTACTAAATTTCAGTCTCCATATGAGCTTCTATCACTACAGCTCCTGATTACTCTCTATTCCAAATATTTGGGCGTGCGTGTTACCCCTATCTAAAACCTTATACTACCAACAAATTATAGCCTCGGTCTTCTTTACATACTTTTCTTGGATTCAACATGCTTCACATAGTGTATCTATGCTACAACTCCATAATGAACAAAATTATAATTTCTAGATTTGTTGTTTCTAATGAAACTCTTTATCCTTTTCAAACACCTATCTTCACAAGATAAGTCATTTCAGTAGAAAAATTCATTACTACCATCATTGACAACAATTAATATAGCCTCCTTTGTTTACAATCCTACTGTTCCAAATATATCCAGCACAATTAGTCCATCCTCACCAAATATATCCAACCCAATTAGTTCATGTTCATCAAATATGTTTACTTCAGACAATTCCTCTTCACAAAATGCATCTCCTGTCATGCAACTTTCAGATAATATTGAGTCTGACAGTCACGTAGTACCTAATGAAATACCTTCAATACCCAATGAATTATCCACCTTTCACACTCATCCAATGAGGACTCGTGCAACGGATGGAATTGTCAAGAAAAAGATATTGCATGACCCTGTGCATCCCTTGCCTAAAATACTGCAAACTTCAATTACTGGTTGTGAACTAAGCAATTATTCTATTGCTAGTAAATAGGCTTGCTGGAATCAAGCAATGTCAGAAGAATTTCATGCACTTCTGACAAATAACACTTGGTCACTTGTGCCTCGTCAAACCAAAATGAATGTCATAGGAAACAAATGGGTTTATCATATCAATAGAAGGGCAGATGGTTCTATAGAGTGCTACAAAGCTCGCCTAGTAGCGAAAGGCTTTCACCAAAAACCAGGAAAGGATTATACAGAAACTTATCGTCCTATTGTTAAGGCTACAACTGTGTGATTGCTATTGTCCTTAGCAACTAACAATAATTGGCATATGACACAACTAGATGTTCACAATGCATTTCTTCATGGAAATTTAGAAGAAGTTTACATGGCACAACCTCAAGGGTTTTTTCATCTAGAATTTCCTACTTATGTATGCAAACTTCACAAATCTTTATATGGATTAAAATAGGCACCTCGAGCATGGTATACATGCCTGACTCAACTTCTGCCATCTAGAGGTTTTCAAGCTTCAAAAACTGATACATCTCTATTCATTCATAAGAAAGGGGATGTCATATTATATTTTTTAATCTATGTTGATGATATATTGGTCATTTCTTCTCATGCACAACATTCTAAGGACATTGTAGCTTCCTTATTTGAGGAGTTTCCAATCAGAAATTTGGGATTTTCCTCTTTTTTTCTTGGTTTAGAACTTAGTGTCACGACCCGATCCCAGATCCCTACAGGACTCGAGACCGACTCGCCTCGACTAATCCCAAGTCCTAGTCGTCCAACCAGAAATAACCAAATAACGTGCATCACTCCACAACCACATAAGTAATATAACTAAGAAGAAAGAAATTGGCAACAAAAGGAGGAACGGAACAATAATACTAAAATATTACATGCCTTCAAGAACAGAAATACAGCCATCACAACCAAGAACTAGTACATAGATGATAAACGTCAGTTTATCATCATTCTTATGCATTAAAACAAGCCTAGCTCTTAGGATTTTACTCCGTAAACGGGTTTTTGGGTTGCATTTAGGCATTAATTAGGTTAGGCATGCATTGCATTTTTTTATTATGTTTTTTATGTATTTTTGTGAGTGTTAGGGATATACAGATTGTCAGATCCCTAGAACCCTAGCACTCAGGAAGGCAACTGGTGAAGGAGAAGCTCTCACCAGCTGGAACTCAGCTTGATCCAACTCACCATAGCTGAAATTCAACTCACCTGAACTAGGGTTAGCTCCTAGCTCCATTCAGCTCATTTCAGCTAAATGACAGCTCAAGAGGGCTCATCTTAGCTCACCCTAGCTCAGATCAACTCAGATCCAGTTCAACTTAGCTGAGTCTAGCTCATCTCTGCTCCCATTAGTCCACAAGGAGCTCTAGCTAGCTTAGTTGAGTTGACTGGAGTTCACCCTAGCTCAGACCCAGTTGCATCCAACTCTATTCAACTCCAGCCAACTGAAGATGACCTCATTCCAGCTCAAGAAGCTCAAGTCCAGCTCTCGAGGACTCAGCTTAGCTCAACTTAGTTGAGCTAAGCTACCTTAGCTACCTCAACTAGCTCTATCCTCCCCGGGAGCACCAGACCCAACTAACCTCAACTCACCTTAGTAGAAGCCATCTCACTTTAGCTTGGCCGAGCAGCTAGCAAAGAACTAGCAAGCTAAGCCAGCTAGAGTAGCCCCATGCTAGCCTCTTCAACAGCTACCAGCTCCATTTCAAGCTCCAGACATCTCCTCCTTGGCTCCTCTCTTCAAACCCTAGCTTACATTACCTACTCCTCTACTTCATAGCTAGCTAATCTAGCTTAGCTTAGCTAGCATCAAGCTCCTTGGCCATCCACCACCTTCAACTCAACCCTAGCTAGCTTCACCAACTAAGCCCACCTAGCTAGCTATCATACTCCAAGTTGGCTCCACCATTGTTACGAACGCACTCCAAGACATTTTTTTTAAGACGTCTGGGAGGTGGCCTAGACGTCTGGAACCCTTCCAGAAGTCTGGGATCTATTTTCGGTGGCACACGGGACTGCGTCTGCACGTAGGCGCGCGCAGACCCGCAACCGCCTTCCTCTCACTTTTTCCCTCTCTCCTCCTGCGATCGCAGTCTGCGTTCTCTCTCTCTCTTCCTCTCCCCGCGCGGCTTTAAAAAGCCTCGCCCTCTCCCTCACTCTCATCACCTCTGCTCCTCCTTCTTCTTCTTCCAGCGAGTGCGAGCGCGAGCGAGCAGCGGCAGGGACAGCCGCGGTGAGTGCGGGAGGAGGTGCTGCGCTAGGGAGGAGGCGCTCGGCCGTGAGGGCAAGCTTGCTGGGGCTGCTAGAGCCGGCCGGCGGGGGAGCAGCGGGCACGGAGTGACGCGGGGGGTCTGCTGCAGCTCGAGCAACAGGCGGACGAGGCACGGCGCGACCGTGCATCGCGGGCGGAGGGCGAGTAGCACTCTGGTTCTGGAAGTTTTTCCAGAATCAGACGTCTGGTCTTCCAACCAGACGACGGTTAAGACGTCTAGAGGGCTATCCAGACGTCTGGCAAGTAAGTTATTTTTTCGTCCTTCTTCCTTTTCTGCGACCTTCCGTACTGAGAACGATGAGTGGGTACGTGCAGGTTCTGAGATTCGCATCCAACGCGAATCAGACGTCTGGCAGCGGTGCCAGACAACTGGTGGGACTTCCAGACTTCCGGGGTGACCATCGGACGTCTGGGAACTAGGGTAGACTCCCCCGCAGGCTTCTGGACGTCTGAGAGACTACGCAAGACAAGGTACCATCTGATCCCCATTTTTGAGACGTCTGGAAGAAGTTCCAGACGTCTGATTTTGCACTGTTTCGTCGTTTTCGACCCGTTTAGGGCCCGTTCGGAGTCCGTTTTCCGCGTTTCGAGTTGGTTCCTTTCTGGAATAAAATCCTCTACCCGTCTACAGCGATTAAATACTGTTTTGAGAAACTCCTTGTGTTTGATCCTTGTGATAGGACCCCGTTCCATTGCAGTCTCGAGGGTTGCGGAGGCACGCGGGATTCCCGACCACGCCCCCAGTACTCCTGTTGTAACTGGTAGAGTGGCTTTTAAGTTTATTAGTATAATCTGTTAAATTATGGAACCATAAATAGAACCTACGACATTGCATGAATCCTAGGAATGAGAAACTAGAATGAATGGTAGATCCTACGGTGTTGCATGAATCCTAGGACTGGAAAACTAGATTGTATGATAGATCCTAGGGTATGGCATGAATCCTAGGATGGGAAAACTAGTGGAATATACGAATACTGCAGTCTTGGAAAAATGGAAAGGAACAAATAGCTGTCTGTAAATTGATTTAACAGCTGCCTGTTATGAATAAATACACGTGATTGAGAACATGGATCGTAAGAACGTGAAACTGGAAAGTGAAACCTAGATGTTCTGAGTTAAAAGAGCTGGAACCCAACGGGGAATTAGGAGTGGATCTCCTGGAAAGAGAAAGGAATGGAACTGAGAAGGAAAGATGTGGAGGTGCGTTGTCTCTTGGATACGTAGTACCAGGGGAAGCACCTGTTACCTGCTAAGTGCAGAGCGGAGCTAGCTGCCCCAGGGACCCGGGATTAGGTCTGGCCACTTTGTACCGACTTGCTGGCCCTCGTGTACGTAGTACTGAGGAGAGCTACTAGTGTAAGGAGAGAACTAGCTACCCCACGGGCCCCGGGGTTCTGCTAGCCTCCTACACCGACTTGTTAGGCCCACTAGGGCAAACCAGGGTAGTCAGGCGAGGGTGCGCGGACTGTGGAGGGGTAAGGCCCCTGTTTGGTTACTGTGGAGGGATTGGACCCCTGTTACTAAGAGGACTCTTCCCTGTACTGGTTCCATGCTGTGCTTGGGCGCACCCGTTAACGGAATCGACTGACCGCGTGCCAGTGTGGGTTAGCTACCTGTGCGTTTATCGCGCATGCCGTAGTCACCGTTACGTCTGTCCGTGACCTTGGGGTGGTTGACTGAGAGTAGGATCACCACGGGGGACTCTCCCGGCCAGGAGAGCACCACGTGCTACTTCTACTGTTCGGAAAAGACTACAATTAAGATCGTTCCCACGAGGAACATTCGAGATCAAGTGAAGGATCTGAGAAATAGATAAATTGTGAAACAATAGAAAGACGTAAATAAAGGAAGAAAGAAACTAAAACAGCTTTTGTATACTTTACTGCTTCTTTAGTTTAGCTGCCACTCTACTCAGCGTTTCGCTGACGTGTTACACTCGTTACTTTTCAGGACCAGGTGTTGAGCAGCCAGGGTCAGCGGCTACAGAAGACGCTGGGCCGAGTAGGGTCCAGTAGAGTTACCACTGTTTTTTTGTACCCCTTTTGTTTCCACTGTAGTGAGTAGTTTTTGTTACTCTCTGTACTTTTCTTTACCCGCAGTTCTTGTTATGTTATAAATGTTGTTTACTGTTGTGGTGGTACATGCTGTAGTAGTTCCTTTTTTTACTGCTGTATTTTGTTACTGCTAGTTATATTTCATGTTGAATGTGGTTTATTTTACTGCTCTTTTGGTTACTTCCTCGTTGGACGACTAGGTCTTGGGATTAGTCGAGTCGATTCGGTTCTCGTGTCTCGTAGGGACTCGGGAATCGGGTCGTTACAACCATCATCACACCCCTTCACCCCATCACCACTACCAAAAGCCACCTATTTTCCCTCCAAAATAACCTTCTAGAACCTTTGTCTTTTGGTGCCAACTTTCCCTCCAGAATTCCCTTCATCTCCACCATACACCTCTCCTTAAAATCATCTCCACCATCAACCTTACCTACTTTCTAGAAGCCCCATAGTTGGCGCCAAATATAGGTGCCCTTTCACCACCATAACCACCCCATGGCACCCCTTTAGTTGGCGCCAACTAACCCTAGCCCTAGGATCATTCTAACCACCCATAACCACCACCAAACTCCATCCTATCCCTCCACCTATTCACGCCAACTACCCCCCTCTCCACCTCTATATAAACCCACCATATCACCACATAAAAATCATCCTCCATTAGTGTATTATTCTACCTATACCCACCTACAACTACGGCCAAGAAGGAGTAGAGAAGAAGATTAAGGGGGCACATTACCCGCCCCTTTGGTGCCTTCTTCTCCCCACTCTCTTCAACTTGTGCAATGCCAAGGAGGAGGACCTTTCCATCTCAAGGAGGACGGCCAGGCAAAGGAGAAGGACCTAGGTGGATGTCCACCATTGGAGAAAAGCTTAGGGCACGCCCCCTTAGGGCTTGCTTTGGAGGACATCAATTTGGTGGAACTTTCAAAGATAAAGAGGTGGAGCACTTCTTTTCAAGCCCAGGAGCTACTAGGCTTGGAGCATGGAGCCTCCCCTCTTCATCAATTTTTAGAGGATTAGTGTTTCTCTACTTTGTACTTATAATTCTAGTTGAAGAAGCTTTCCTTTACTAGGGTTTTTGTACAACAACACTTTCTCATTAATCAAGTTGCCTTCTTTAGTTGCATTCCTAATTACTTTGTTTCTAGCATTCTTCACTCCCTCTAGCTAATTACTCTAGGCCTCCACTTGCCAAGACTGAGCTTAGGGAGAGGCTCTACTTGCCACTTTAGGAGTAGTGTATTAAGTTAGGTGTTAGTCACTTTCTCGCGAACAACTCGCATATTCGCCACTATTTTAAAAACATAAAAAAGATATATTGAAAAAGACCAAAAAGAAAGTTGAGATTTATTTTCAAAGCAAGAGATTTAATTTTTGCAAACTTGCCTCCTTGGACGACCCTAGATACCCCACTATCTAGGTCTTATAAATTTTAAAAGTGAATCCGTTTTTGTGCGTTGCAATGACTTAAAACCCTAATTTAACAAACCGCGCAAAAACTCGATCAATAGATGATAGAGAATACAGTGGAAAAGTACTAGAAAGTATAACTACAGAGACTCACTACAACTAGTAGTAGAACTACAGTTGGGCTCGACTATGCCCAGCATCCTCAACAGCCGTTGACTTAGGTTGCTCAAATCCCTAACTTGTACATGGTTATACATCTGAAGTTAGCTAACGCTGAGTAAAGTGGTGGCTAAAACATAAAATGCATATAAACAAGTAGCTTGACATATTACTTTCCGGTCCCAATTATCTTATAACATGTTGCTGTGTAGAGATCTATAATCAGGATTCATTGCATTACTTAATATTCTTGTTCCCTAAAGGAACAATCTTGCTTGCAGTTTTCCTGAGATATAGGATGCACACGTGTTACTCTCCTGGCCAGGAGAGTCCCTCCGTGGTAGTCCTACACCCAGTTTACCACCCCGAGGTCATGGTCGCAACGTAGCGGTGACTACGGCACACGTGATAAGTGCGTCGGTAGCTACCACGTACTGGCATGCGGTCAATCATTTTCGATAGTAGGTACGTCCAAACATACAACACGGAACAACATAGGCTCTTGCCCTCTCAGAACAGAACAGGGGTCTTGCCCCTCCACTGTCCGCAAACCCTCGTTCGACTATCCCGATTTGCCTAGTGGGCCTAATAAGAGTCGGTGTAGGGTAACCATGCTTAACCCCAGGCCCCCTGGGGCGACTAGCTCCCCCCTACACTAAGTAGTTCACCTCGGTACCATGTACGCGAGGGCCAACAGGAGTCGATGTAGAGTGGCCAAACTCACCCGGGTCTCAACCCAAGGGTAGCAAGCTCCCCTCAACACTACAAGGGATAGTTGCTCTCTTCGGTACTATGCACACGAAGGTCAGCTCACTTCCTATAATAGCCGCCCGTGGGCGGCAATTCCAGAACCATCCGGTTCTCCAAGCCACGGTATTCTTGTCTCATTCTATATTCCCTGTAGGGTTTGTACATGAATTTCCCTATATCCGGTTTAATATATATATATGTAGAACAGGCAGCTTAATCACAGTACAGGTCTGTTCATAATGTGGTCCATTCCAGATAATACAGACCGCTCATGAATTACAAAATCATTCACATGTGTTTTTCTCTAGCCCTAGTATTCATCTCATAACCTAGGGTTCAATTGAATTGATGTATTCTAGAGCATGCATTTATTTCTTCCTCAGGTTCATCTCACATCCTAGGTTTAACTAATTGCATGCATTTTATTCATCTTGGAGATTTATAGTCAGAACCACTCTACTAGGATAACCGAGTGGAATGGGGGCACGTACATCTGCTCCTGACGGATTGGAGACCTAAGACATGGATTGACATGTCGAAAGGGTTCAAAATGCTACAGACAAGGTGCCATTACATGGAGAAAAATGTATGGGAAACAAAGACGTTTCATTTATGAAAAATAGACATCATTTGGGCCTTGCACGGGCCTAAAAACATGAGGTCTGACCGAAATCGGACGTCTGGAAGAGGTCCCAGACGTCTTAAACTAACCTACAGGCATACCTCTCTTGGGGCGCCTCTATCGAACATCTGGAACGCAGTGTCAACATCCGAGAGTTCCGTCAGACGTCTGGAGATGCTATTGGATGTCTGAAACTGCCTCAGTCCTCGCTCCGATGCACCTCCCAACATCTAACACATGAGCGTGCATTGTCAGGACTTGGCAGAGAAATTATGGAAAAATAAATCTCTACCAGACGTCTCCTCCCACCTTCGGACGTCTGCCCCAACATCTGGAGGTCACTCTGGATGTCTGATTCTGCGAAAAATGACTTCCACTGAACCATTTTGGGCTTCGCTCGCTGCAGAAGAGGCTGCAGAGTAGCACGGCGCCCTCTGCTCTCATGCTTAAACCCACGATCTGCTCTCCACTCTCCACTCGCTCTCTCCCTCTCTAGCTCAGCTGCACTGGTGTGAGACGAAGAGGAGGAGGATGATGGTTTATAAAGGGAGAGGAGTTGAGGGAAGGGCATGGGCGAGGGAGTGGTGCGGGTGTCATCGTAGGGAGGGGAGAAGCGGTGAGGGAAATGGCATGGCGTGCGTACGGTACGTGCGGAAAAGAAAGGTGCTTTCAGACATCTATCTCTCTCTCCAGACATCTGGTGAACACTCCAGGCGTCTTAAGCTACCAAAAGGTGACGAGTCATTTCAACGTAACAAACTTAAAGGATGTTTCGTCCTTGAAACTTGAACTAACTAGGGTGCAGAAAATAACGTAGCAGCGTCTAACAATCTTAAAGAGAACCGAAGTAGGTCCAAACTTGACATACCCTCGAAAAGCTCCAGGTACTGCTCTCGCATTGCCGCCTTAGGCTCCCAAGTCGCCACCTAGTATCGCTAGATTCTCCACATGACTTTTACCAGGGGTACCTCCTTCCGTCTTAAACTCCGGACAACTTTGTCTAGTATCTGTACCAGCTTCTCGGAATAGGCTAGGTCATCTCCCACCTCGATGCTCTCGTGGCTAAGGACATGGCTTGGATCAGCAATTTATCTCCCGAGGTTGGAAACGTAAAATACGTCGTGCACTCCAGAGAGCTAAGGAGGAAGGACAAGCTGATAAGCGACGGGTCCTACCCATTCTAAGACCTCAAAAGGCCCCATAAATCTCGATGCAAGCTTCCCTCTCACCCCAAACCGCAGGAAGCCCTTCATGGGCGAAACACGGAGGAAGACGTGATCCCCAACCTCAAATTATACCTCTCTATGCTTCAGATCAGCATAGCTATTCTATCTGCTCCTGACAATACGAAGTCGTCGATAGTGTTGGTGCTAGAGCACCACGATCATTTGTTTTGATGATAACAAAACACGTATTATTTAACATTTGCACTTGGATTCTTAGATTTCAGGTCAATTGCAAATGTAGATGTGTTTAGACGGAATTCGAGCTCGCATCCAGGACGGATTGGAGGAGCTTGATGGAGAACAGAGGAGATTCGCGAGGAGCGATAGATTGAAGATAGAAGGACAAGAAGAATAGGATAGAATTCTTTTTATTCCTTTGATGTACATTTGTCGTTATTTTCTTGCTCTTTATTTCCTTAGAAAATTGTGTTAAAGAGCCTCAAAGTACCCTAACAGTAGTCCTAGGAACACCGGCACAACCCTAGGATACTTAGGTTTTCTGTAGAGAACTTAGAAAATCAATATAGGGTTCAAACAGAGTTTCTAGACGTCTAATTCCCAAATCAGACGTCTGATAAAGTGTTTTAAGACGTCTGACTGTTGATTCAGACGTCTGATAACTATTAAGCTGGACATAGTTAGTTCTGTCTGATGAAATCAGACATCCAAACCTTAGACCAGACATCTTAGGAGACGTATGATGACTTTGCCAGACGTCCAATTAGTGGACCGTTGGCTGACTTAGCGAACACTCAAGAATGTGACCGTTAGAGCCTTATCAAACGTCCATAGTACTTTCCAGACATCTAATAATTGACCGTTTAGCCTCGAATGACCCGAAAATCTCTTCTTAGAGATTTTCTAGCCGTTGCAAATCCATTCCCACGAAAAAGTAGGTTTCCAGACGTCCAAACATAGTGCCAGACGTCCTGTATGTCGTCTAATGGACTTGCGCTAGAATCCTGTTTAAATCTGATTCATGTCAAGAAGGAACCCGCACGAAATCAGACGTCTGACCTTGAAATCAGTCATCTTAAAGTGGTCTTCCAGACGTCTAATGCCAGAATTAGACGTCTGATAACCCTGTCAATGCAATGATTGTTCCTGATTTCGGGTTGATTCACTTGGGCTTTGCACCCAACGGCTATGGAGCCTTTCCTAAGCCATCCAAAGCCTTCCTAAGGCCTCTATAAATAGAGGGGAACCTCTTGCACACCAACACACACCTAGAAACACCAAGACACACCTTGCAATACACTTTCAAACCATTTTGTGTCTCTCTTGCTCTCTAAGCTCAAGTTCTACATCTTGAGAGCATCAAGCTGTTGCGCACCCGCTCTCCCGTCGTTATTTACGAGAGCGACGTTGCGCCGTCGCGTGGCACACGCATCCGCGTCGTCGACGCACTCCTTTCAAAGGGAAGCATCCTATTTCCTATAGAAGCTTAGGTTAAATATTACTTTGTTGGCTCTATAGGATTACTTGTTTTATCTTTGTTATTTGGTTGGGTATTCGCTTTGCGAATTCCAGTCTCCTTCGCGAGACAAAATCCTTCTCGTGAAGAGAAGGGGTTGAGGTACGCTACCCTCGTCTAAGTAGCGTGGTTGTAATTGAGGTTGAATCACCCTCGTTTTAAAGTGATTCGGTTGAGTGGATTTTGATCAACTTGGTTGATCGGAAAATCCTAACTCGAGAGGGTTAGGTGGTGGTTTTCACCCGGTTTGGGTTTCCACCTAAAATTCTTTGTGACTTTTGTGCGATTGTATTTTGTGAGATTATTTATATTTTATTTCCGCAATTATTACGTCACCCCCTCCTGGTAGGGACGAGACTTCAGATAGATCTACTCGATCACCTCCTGACTCTGGCGTATCAGCCGGGGACCAACCTCCCACTTGGTCCCCACCTCAACCCAACTAAAGGGAGCAGTACACTTCCTCCCGTACAGAGCCTCATATGGTGCCATGCCGATGCTCGAGTGATAACTGTTGTTGTATGCAAACTCTACCAGGGGCAAATGCCCCTCCCAGAAGCCTCTCCAGTCTAGTATGCAAGCGCGTAGAAGGTCTTCAAGGGTCTGAATGGTGCGCACCGCCAACTGTGCTGGTCAAAAAGTGACTCGGATCGGCAGAAACCGTGCCGTCTTAGTCAATCTATCTATAACCACCCAGACGACATCGTGTCTCCGCTGTGTCACCAGTAATCCCACTACCAGGTCCATAGTGACACTCTCCCACTTCCATTCTGGCATGGGAAGTGGCTGCAATAGCCCTGCAGGCCCCTGGTGCTTGGCCTTCACATGCTGGCATATCAGACACTACTGAACGAAAAGACCCACATTCCGCTTCATGCCCCTCCACCAGAAATCACGTCGTAGGTCGTGATACATCTTCATGTTCCTTGGATGTATGGTAAATCTAGATCCGTGTGCATCAGTTAGGAGCTCCCTCAACAGCTCCTCGTCTCTAGGAATGCAAAAGCATACCCTCATATTGAGGACTCCGTCGGTGAACGAGAACCCTCCTGGGCTCCCTGCCAATACTCGGTCCCACTGTGTCCATAGGTATGGGTCCGTCATCTGTCCAGTCATAATGCAATCCATCAGCTCTAGTCATGTCCGCCTCACCACTATTAGTGCCCCGCAATACTCCTATGACTCCTAGGGTCGTCGGCTGCTCAACTCCTCCATGAGTTTCCAACTCTACGCTTGTATGCAAGCCAAGTGGGCAGGCGCCTTATGGCTTAAGGAGTCAACTACCACATTGGCCTTCCCTGGGTGGTAGGAAATGCTACAATCGTAGTCCTTCGGGAGCACCAACCAACGCCTCTGCCTCATGTTGAGCTCCTTCTAGTCAAACAGATATCTGAGGCTCTTATGGTCAGTGAAAATCTCGAACATCTCTCCGTATAAGTAGTGCCTCCAGGTCTTTAATGCGAGAACAACTGCCACCAACTCCAAGTCATGGGTGGTGTAGTTATAATCATGGGGCTTCAGTTGTGGCGAAACGTAAGCAACAACGTGACCCTACTGCGTGAGCAAACCCCCCAACCCCTGCAACGAGGTGTCTGTGTAGACGATGAATCTGCCACCACTGTCAAGGATGGTAACTACAGGAGCTAAGATCATCCTCCGCTTCAGCTCCTGGAAGCAAGATTTAGACTCGTCTATCCAAGAGAAGGGTACGTCCTTCCGGGCCAATTGAGTCAGAGGACGTGCAATCTGCGAGAATCCTCGGATAAACCATCTGTAGTAACCAACCAGTTCCAGAAAACTGCAAATCTCTGACACTGTACGCGGCCTCTCCCACCTGAGTACTGCCTCTACTTTGGCTGGATCTACAGCCAATCCATCCTCTAAGATCACATGGCCTAAGAAGGAGGCCTGTCTCAACCAGAATCTGCACTTGTGTTTGGCATACAGCTTGTGCAGTCACAAAGTATCTAAGACCATGTAAAGATGCTGCTCATGCTATGTCTGATCTCGAGAGTAAATGAGTACGTTGTCAATGAATACCACCACGAACTCATCCAAGTATAGTCGGAAGATGCGGTTCATCTGGTCCATGAAAGCGGCAGGGGCGTTGGTCAACCCAAACGACCTGACCATTGACCAAGAACTCATAGTGACCATACCGCGTACGAAAGGCTATCTTGGAGATGTTGGTCTCCCTAATCCTCAGCTGATGGTAGCCCGACCTCATGCTAACAGCAAAATTCACATAAACAAACGAATGTGTGGCATCGAAATCAAAAAGTGTGTAAACGAGCCTACCAGAAACAGTAACCACACCTGCCATTACGGAGCCTGAAGCTCAAGCATCTCCATGAGTCAGGGCGTTAACACGCCCCTCTGCCCCCGGTGTAGAAGAAGCAGCCATGCTCTGGGTCGGGCGGGAGGCAGCGGGCCGGTGACATCCTCGTGACTACTGTCCTCCTCCTCGGGCTTGGTAACTGCGGTCGCCAGATTGACCTCCAGTGCTCAGTGCTGGGAGCATTGGCTGCGCTCCAATCCTAGATGGACAACTCCTCCGTATGTGGCCCGGCTGGCCACACTGATAGTAGAGGGGTATGCGACCTCCTCCCTCTGTCCGTTGTCCCTGCTGATGACTGGGCGGGGGTCTGCTGCAATCTATTAGTCCCTATCAAGGACCCCCAAAGGTCCTTGGTGGACCCACAGAGCAGGACAGCTTCCCTGCTGGTGCCTAGTGCCTCCTCTCCCAATGTCCCTGTGTGCTCCTGCGGGTAGGGCCTCTTCTGTCCTCCTCCATTGGTGTCTCGCATAGACAGGTTGGTCTCCTCCTAGGTCATGGCAGCCTCGACTACGCGGGAGAAGGTAAGCAGCTTCAAGGGCTTACATACCCCAAAATGGTAGGCCGGAGGCTATTACAACCTGTTACGAACGCGTGGCTTCAGACGTTTTTAAGAAGTCTAGGAGGTGTCCCAGACGTCTTACCAGACATCTGGAACCCCTTCCAGACGTCTGGGATTCGGTTATTTTTGGCATGCTTGTTTCGTCTGCGCGCCTGAGCGCGCAGACCTACGGGCGTCCCTCTCTCTCTCTCTTTTTCCCTCTCTCCTGCAGCTACAGGCTGCGCCCTCAGTCCTCTCTCTCTCCTCCTCGCGCGGCCTTAAAAGGCCACGCCCTACCCCTCACTCCCGTCACCTCCGCCCCTTTCCTCTCCTCCTTCCAGCCGGTGCGCGAGAGCGGGCGCGAGTGAGCGGCGGCAGCGACAGCCGCGGCGGGTGCGGGAGGAGGAGCTACGCGGGGGAGGAGGCGTCGGCCGTGAGGGCTCGAGCCTGCCGGGGCAGCGGGAGCCGGCCGGCGGGGGCGCAGCGGATGCGGGGTGACGCGAGAGGCCTGCTGCAGCTCGAGCAGCAGGCGGGCGAGGCGCAGCGCGGCCGACCGTCGAGAGCGGAGGGTGAGTCGTGCCCTGATTCTGGAATTTTCTTCAGAATCAGACGTCTGGGCTAACAACCAAACAGCGGGGAGGACGTCTGGAGGACTGTCCAGACGTCTAAAAGGTGAGTTATTCCGTCTTCCTTCCTCTTCTTCAACTGACCATACTAAGAGAAAGAGGAAATGGGTACACGCAGGATCTGAGATTCGCATCCAACGCGAATCAGACGTCTGGCTGCAGTGCTAGACGACGGGAACTACTTCCAGACGTCCGGGGTGACCATCGGACGTCTGGGAACTAGGCCAGACGCCCCCGCAGGCTTCTGGACGTCTGAGAGACCACGTAGAGCAAAGGTAACCTCTGATCCACTTTTTAAGACGTCTGGAAGAGGTTCCAGACATCTGATTTTGCACTGTTTCGTCGTTTTCGACCCGTTTAGGGCCCGTTCGAAGTCCGTTTTCCGCGTTTCGAGTTGCGTACTTTTCGAAATTTCATCCTCTACCCGTCTACAGTAGTTGTATACTATTTTGAGAAACTCCTCGTGTTTGATCCTTGTAATAGGACCCCGTTCCGTTGCAGTCTCGGGGGTTGCGGAGGCACGCAGGATTCCCCCCCAGTACTCCTGTTGTAACCGGTAGAGTGGCTTTTAAGTTTATTAGTATAATCTGTTAATTATGAACTATAAATAGAACCTAGGACATTGCATGAATCCTAGGAATGAGAAACTAGAATGAATGGTAGATCCTAGGGTGTTTCATGAATCCTAGGGCTGGAAAACTAGATTGTATGATAGATCCTAGGGTATGGCATGAATCCTAGGATGGGAAGAACTAGTGGAATATATGAATAACTGTAGTCTTGGAAAATGTGGAAAGGAAATAATAGCTACCTGTAAATTGGTTTGACAACTGCCTGTTCTGAATAAATGAGCATGTCTGGGAATATGGGATGTATGAATGTGAAACTGGGAAGGTGAAACCTGAATGTGCTGAGTTAAAAGAACTGGAACCCTACGGGGAATTAGGAGTGGAACTCCTGGAAAGAGAAAGGAATGGAACTGAGAAAGAAAGACGTGGTAGAGTGCTGTCTCTTGGGTACGTAGTACCAAGGGAAGTACCTGTACCTGTTTAGTGCAGAGCGGAGCCAGCCACCCCAGGGACCCGAGGTTAGGACTAGCCACTTTGTACCGACTTGCTGGCCCTCGTGTACGTAGTACCGAGGAGAGCTACTAGTGTAGGCAGGTACTAGCTACCCCACGGGCCCCGGGGTTCTGCTAGCCTCCACCGACTTCTTAGGCCCACTGGGCAAACCAGGGTAGTCAGGCGAGGGTGCGCGGACTGTGGAGGGGCAAGGCCCCTGTTTGGTTACTGTGGAGGGGTTGGACCCCTGTTACTGAGAGGGCTCTGCCCTGTACTGGTTTCGTGTTGTGCTTTGGGCGCACCCGTTAACAGAAACGACTGACCGCGTGCCAGTGCGGGTTAGCTACATGTGTGTTTATCGTGCGTGCCGTAGTCACCGTTAGTCCTGTCCGTGACCTTGGGGTGGTTGATTGAGAGTAGGATCACCACGGGGGACTCTCCCGGCCAGGAGAGCACCACGTGCTACTTCCACTGTTCGGAAAAGACTGCAATCAAGATCGTTCCCACGAGGAACTTTCGAGATCAAGTGAAGGATCTGAGAAATAGTTAAATTTTGAGACAATAGAAAGACGTAACTAAACAAAGTAACAGAACATAACAGCTACTGTACACTCTACTGTTTCTTTTGTTTTAGTTGCCACTCTACTCAGCGTTTTGCTGACGTGTTACACTCGTTACCTTTCAGGACCAGGTGTTGAGCAGCCAGGGTCAGCGGCTGCAGAGGACGCAGGGCCGAGTAGGGTCTAGTAGAGTTACCACTGTTCTCTTGTACCTCTTTTTGGTTCCACTGTAGTGAGTAGTTCTTGTTACCGCTGTACTTTTCTTTACCTGCAAATCCATATTATGTTATGAATGTTGTTCTACTGTTGTGGTGGTATATACTGTAGTGGTTTCTTTCCTTACTGCTGTATTTTCTTACTGTTAGTTATATTCATGCTGAATGTGGTTTATTTTACTGCTCTTTTGGTTACTTCCTCGTTGGACGACCAGGTCTTGGGATTAGTCGAGTCGGTCCGGTTCTCGTGTCTCGTAGGGACTCGGGAATCAGGTCGTTACACAACCCCGTTCCCGAATCCCTACAAGACCCGAGATCGGCTCGACTCGACTAATCCCAAGACCCAGTCGTCCAATAAGAAACAACCAAAAAGCAGGAAAGTAAACCATATTCACTATGCTAAGCAACCAACGGTAAAAGAGTACAGTAGTAAGGAAAGTAAAGGCTGCTACAGTACATATCACCACCACAACAATAGAATAGTAACAAGGTACAGGAACATAAAGGTAAGAAAAGTAAAGGTACAGAATGTAAAGTACAGGAGTCCGAACTCACTACTACAAAAGAAGTACAACAAAAGAAACTACTGCTACTGGGCACTACTAGGTCTAGCACCCTCTGCAGCCGTAGACTCGGGCTGCTCAACACTTGGACCTGAAAAGGGTTATGAGTACACAAAGTCAGCGAAAGCTGAGTAGAGTGGCAACCAAATAACTAAAGCAGAAAAGTTAACCGGTAAACTAGCTATTCCAATTCTTTAATTTACAAGTTATTCATTTTCACCCATTGATTGATATATTTCCAAATCTCTTTCTTGATCTCAAATGTTCCTCATGGGAACGATCTTGATTGCAGTCCTTTCCGAAGAGTAGAAGGCACACGTGGTGCTCTCCTAGCTAGGAGAGTCCCCTGTGGTGATCCTACACCCAGTCAACCACCCCAAGGTCACAGACAGACATAACGGTGACTACAGCACGTGCGATAAGGGCACAGGTAGCTACCCCGTACTGGCACGCAGTCAGTCGTTTCCGTTAATGGGTGAGCCCAAGTACAGCACGGAACAATATAGGGCCTAGCCTTCTCAGTAACAGGGGTCTAGCCCCTAAGAACTAAACAGGAGTCTCACCCATCCACAGTCCATGCACCCTCGCCTGACTACCCTGGTTTGCCCAGTGAGCCTAACAAGTCGGTGTAGGGTGGCTAGCTAAACCTCGGGCCCCTTGGGGTGGCTAGCTCTCTCCCTACACTAGTATCTCTCCCCGGTACAGTGTACCCGAGGGCTAAGAAGTCGGTGCAGAGTGGACAATCCTAACCCTGGGTCTCAACCCAAGGGCGGTTAGCTCCACTCTAGACTAAATAGGGGACAATCGCTCTCCCTGGTACTCCATACTAAAGGGCCAGCACACTTCCCCACTCACATTTTCCAGATCCATTCCATTGATTTCCAGGAGCTCTACTCCTAATTCTCCATAGGGTTCATGCTCATATTTCTCATGTCATTTCATACCAGGTTTCATCATTCCCATTCCCATTCTCAAGTTCTACACATGCAGCTCGTATTTCCATCATTCACATTTCCATTCTCAGATTATACACATGCAACTCGTATTTCTATCATTCACATTTCCATTCTCAAATTATACGCATGCAACTAGTATTATATCATTTAACATATAAAATAGGTAAGGTTACATGTAACTGTTATCTAGCACAGGTAATTCATAATTCACAGGTGATGACACTGCATCTTAGGGTGATAATTTTGTTAAATGGGGTCCATCCTAAGAACAAAATACACAGATAACACATCATAAATAGAATAGGAGTATTGCATGCATCATACATTAAGATTGCTTATAAAACAGTATTAATGGTCATTTGTATAAGTACTTATCAAAGAAGGCCTCAGATGAACAATCGGACTGCACAAATGGATTCAGAGCGACGAACAGAGTCCAACGGACTCAAAATCGGCCAAATCCGACATCTGGAGCTCCTGCAATGGGCCTAAGAAGTTCTGACCATTGATCAGATGATCAACGACCCATGGCGCGCCACGTGGCGCCCGCTTGCTGCATCCAGACCGCCGACTGATCTCGCCTTCACCCAGAGGATGAATCTCAGCCGTCGATCTTCGATCGAACGGCTGAGAGCCGCTCGCGCGCCTGCCCTCGCCGCGACAAAGCAGCGGGCGCAGCGCAACGGTCGAAGCACTCACCCACGCTCACGCGATGCTGGTTCGAAGCACGCTGCGCGGAAATTGCGAGGCGAAGACGCGCTGCGAGAAATTGGACCGCCCGATCAGCAGCGGACGGTGCGGATGGAGCGATGCGGCGCAATCTCGCGCATCCAAAGCCGACACCCGCAATGATGCGGGGGGCGTGGGCGCTATCCAGGCGCGCGCCCCGCGTAGAATCTCAGCTGTCTGATATTTGATCGGACGGCTTACGACACGCGCACGCGGATCAAGCGCGAAGAAGCATAAGGCGCGCGTGAGCGACCATAAGGCGCGCGTGAGAGACCGTTGGGCAGGGGCCTTCACCAACGTTTTCGGATGTCGCTAAAGCCCATCTTCATTTGGAAAGCCCTTCTTCCTATTTAAACCTCTTCCAACCACCCATGGGAGGCATTCACTCCACTTGCAAGTGTTCTATCGCCCTCCTAACTACCTTTAAGCCCTTTTGTAATCGCCGGAGACGACGAGCCGCCGACGGAGCCCCCTCCACCACCGTGGCAGCCTCACCGTCCCTCCTCTCTCACTCTCTTTCCTTCTTTTAGGCTTTACTTTACTTATGTTCAAGCATTTATCTAGTGTTGTAATTATGAACTAAAGTTGCATGTTAAATGAAGTTGTTTTCTATTCAATTGCTTGCCTTATTTTATGTTCAAGTTGCATGTTGCAAATGAAATAATTCTAACCCTAATCTCTCTCTCTCACTCGCTTTTCACCCACGACTTTTCACAAGCAAAAACCCATTATTTTCGTGACATTAAGTGATAAGAGAAATCCGATTTTCATGCCTCTTTGAGATCGACACTTAGGCTCACGTCCGTTTCTTTATTTTAAAATCGACGTTGCGAGTGCAAGCTATAACGACTCTTCAAAACACACACGTCAACAGGCAGCTTTTGTTTATTTACAGGCAGTTGTTAACATTTCTGTCTACTCATTCATGCCATATCCTGGGTTCTAATCGTTCATCCCACACAAACATTCAGGTTTATAATTAAATTAAGGGAAGCCACTCTACCAGTCAACCTAGTAGTATTGGGGGCTCAAACGACAGGCTCACGTGCCTCAGCAAGCCCCAAACCCGCAACGGAACGAAGTCCCATAGCAAGGAACAATCACAACTATTAAGACCCGAGGCATCAAAACACTTTAAGACGTCCAGCAGTTGGTCCAGACGTCTGGTCAGACATCAGCTCGAGGCCGACTGGCATGCGCGCAGAGGAGTGTTGTGCTGGGGAGGTTTCCCCGGTGCTGCTGCAACTCGGGCAGCGGGCAGACGAGCGCGACGCGGCCGCGTGCAGCGGGAAGAAGACGAAGGATCTTCTGATTCTGGGATTTTTCCCAGAATCAGACATCTGGACCGACATCCAGACGACGCGGACGACGTCTAGAAGAAGCTCCAGACGGCTGATAGGTACGTACTGTGCCTATACCTTCCTTCTGCGGATACGGCCATGCAGGCCATTCCGCTGAAGCTCTGTCGAGTGCCTTGCTGAGGGATTTTTGCGTGCGCGTGCAGGTTTAGCTTCGGGAAGGCGTGAGACATGCCCTCCCACGCGGTTCAGACGTCTCAGCGAGTCACCAGACGGCAGAGAGCGTCTCTAGACGTCCGGAGAGGTGGTCAGATGTCTGGAACTAGGTCCAGACAGTTCAGCAGGACCCCTGGACATCTAAGGAGCAGCGCAGAGCGAGGTATAGATCTAGACCCCTTTTAAGACGTCTGGAAGATGTTCCAGACATCTAATTTGAGTCAGAGTTGTCGTTTTTTACCCGTTTAGGGTCCGTTCGAGGTCCGATTTCCTCGTTTAAGATTCTGTTCTTCCCAGAATAAGTTCCTCTGCTTGTTTGAAATGCTTTTATCCTATTCTGAGTGGTTCCTTGTGATTGATCCTTGTGTTAGGACCTCGTTCTGTTACGGAATTGGGGGTTGCGGAGGCACGTGGACCTGCCGATTAAGCCCCCATTACTCCCAGTTTTGTGTGTAGAGTGGCTTCCCTTAGTTAATTACAAACATTAATGCATATCTGAACTAAATGATAGATTCTAGGGTATGGCATGAATCCTAGGACTAAAAAAACTAGATTGAATGATAGATCCTAGGGTATGGCATGAATCCTAGGACCTGAAAACTAGATTGAATGATAAATCCTAGGGTGTGGCATGAATCCTAGGAACAAAAACACTGAAACAAATGTCTTGAATGCCTGAATTTCAGTCTTGGATAAGTAGATAGAATAATGATATTTGCCTGTAATTGGATAACAGCTGCCTGTGAAATGTAGAGTACTGTTGCTAGTAACTGCTACATGTAATTCTTGTTGTTTGGAAACTAAATTCGAGTTGCTTGTATATAAATTGGAAAGGAAAGATTAAGTGTTGGAAACACGTGCTATATGCGAATAAAACTGAAATGATGAAACCTAGTATGGCATGGCCTGAGGAAACCTGAGCACTAACCCTACGGGGAATTAGGAGTAGAGCTCCTGGAAATAAATGGAATGGAACTGGAAAAGTAAGCGGGAAAGTGTGTTGTCTCTTGGGTACGTGGTACCAAAGAGAGCACATATTACCTCTTAGTGTAGAGGGGAGCTTGCAGCCCTCAGGTCGAAACCAGGGTGAGTTTGGCCACCTTGCACTGACTTTCTGGCCCTCGCGTACACAGTACCAGGCAGAGCTGCTGGTGTAGGGAGAGAGCTAGCCACCCCACGGGGCTCGTGGTTCAGCTAGCCATCCTACACCGACTTGTTAGGCCCACTGGGCAAACCAAGGTAGTCAGGCGAGGGTGCGCGGACTGTAGATGGGCGAGTCCCCTGTTTCGTTACTGTAGAGGGGCTAGACCCCTGTTGTTGAGAGGGCTCTGCCCTATACTGGTTTCGTGCTGTGCTTTGGGCACACCCGTTAACGGAAACGACTAACCGCCTGCCAGTGCGGGGTAGCTACCTGTGCGTTTATCACGCATGCCGTAGTCACAGTTACGTCTGTCAGTGACCTTGGGGTGGTTGACTAAGGGTAAGACCACCACAGGGGACTCTCCCGGCCAAGAGAGCACCACGTGCTACTTCTACTTTTCGGAAAAGACTGCAATCAAGATCGTTCCCACGAGGAACATTCGAGATCAAGAGAAAGACCTGAGAAATAAACCAAGAAAGAGTAAATAGATAAATAAAGAAAGAAATAAAAAAAAAACAGCTACTTGTCCACCTTTACTATTTTTCTTAGCTAGCTGGTTGCCACTCTACTTAGCATTTCGCTGACGTGTCATACTTGTCACCCTTTTCAGGACCAGGTGTTGAGCAGCTAGAGCCTACGGCTGCGGAGGGTGCTGGGCCTAGTAGGGCCCAGTAGTTGTACTTTTGTTGTACCCATTTCCTGTAGTAGTAAGTATTCTGTTACACCTTTGTACTCTTTTACTGTAAATTTCATATTTCTGTACCTGTTTTAATTCTCTACTATTGTGGTTGTGTGTACTGTAGTAGTTCTTTTCTTTACTGCTGTACTTTTGTTACTGTTAGTTACTTGCATGGTGAATGTGGTTTATTTTACTGCTTTCTGGTTACTTTCTCGTTGGACGACTGGGTCTTGGGATCATTCGAGTCAGTCCAATTCTCGTGTCTCGTAGGGATTCGGGAATCGGGTCGTAACAAGATGAATCAGAGCAAGGTCGTCCCGAGAAGTGAACCAACTAGTTGGAAAATAACCAATTCACGTGCTTGTAACTAGAGTAACCACCACAACATACTTTTGGCATCCGTTTTAGGGTTCCTTCACTGAATTTCGATTAGTATTGACGTCTTTTCTGTTCTGTATTCGCGTCTCCTTGCAGGAGATGCCTCGACGCGAGACTAGTGAGGTAGTCCATGGATGCGGTCGAGGACGAGGTCGGAGGGGTGGACGCGCTGAGCCCGACGCCTCAGTGGACCAGCCACCACTCTCGGGCATTCAGGCCCAGGACCTCACCCAGCTGATACGGGAGATCGTGCGAGAGGAGCTTCACCCGCCACCACGAGCACCTCTCCCTGGGGCTGCGGAGGTGGAGTCCTCTGTGGGACAGCGAGACGGACACAGCGCTGGACGCGGGGGAGGGGGTGGGCCTCCACCGCCCCCACCTTCCACCGGCACTTCTGAGCATGAGGCCTCTTTACCGGGAGGTGTACCAGTGTCTCCCCTTCAGCGCCACTAGAGCTTTTCGGACAATTCTGAAGCTGAAGCCCCCCTCCTTCAAGGGGGATGAGGACCCGACCGAGGCAGAGGACTGGCTAGAGCAGATCGAGAAGGTATTTGACACCCTTCGCCCCCTTGTGCAGTGCCGCATGGCCTTTGCCACGTACCAGCTGGAGAGCGCGGCACACTGGTGGTGGAGGGCGGTCAAAGGTCAGGAGAGGGACGAGCCGACTTAGGACCAATTCGTCACCCTCTTCTGCGAGCAGTACTTCCCCCAAACAAGGAAGGACCAGAGGAGGTGGGAGTTCCACACTTTCTGCCAGGGGACGATGACCATGAGAGCGTACCGCACACGTTTCTGGGAGTTGTCTCATTTCGCAACGACAGCCGTGGTTACCGAGAAGAAGTGCCTTTGGAGGTTCACCGAGGGGCTCCAGCCTGCTATTTGGGGGTACGTCAAACCCTTGAAGCTGCCTACATTCTCGAGGGTGGTGGAGGCAGCTATGATGTATGAAGAGACTAACCCATCCGCACGTGATACTGACAGCGGGCGGAAGAGGCCCTACCAGCCAGACTTCTCAAAGGGCTGATGAGAGATTAGGCACGTGGCGCCCGCAGGAGAGCCGTCACGCTTTACGAGGCCGTCAGTGGCCTTTGGGGGCCCCCGACAGGGGCTAGTTGCTAGCACCGAACCCCCGCTGATGGGTCGGCCCCGATAGGTTGTTAATATGGGGATTTTATCGTTGAAATGTGTATAGTGATTAACCTAATTCGGACCTAACCATCTCTTTACAAAATTTTTAACCTGGCCTAATTGATTTTATCTTGTCACTTTTAGGCCCAGGGTCGAACTCAGGGAAGTGGGGTTTAAGTCGAGTTTCTACGTTTTCCTTAAAACGCGTCTCTTCCGTTCGTTTATTCTATTTTTTTATTTTTTTTCTTATTTAGATTTTTTTCTAGTAATCCTTGTCCTTGAGGCACACCCTCAAAAATGGGTTCTTGGCTTTGAGCCAAAACAGGGTCAAAAACGGGTCTTGCTACTCGCAAGACGAAGTACCTGCAAGTCAAAGATTATCTTTTCTCTTTTATGTATTTTTTTTATCTTTTTACTAAGAAGGAAGCTAACAGACAGAAAGTAAATATAATAGCTATAGATATATATTTATATGTAGTATATATATAAAGGGGTGGGGGTGGAGGTGGCGATGGAGTGTAGCACCGTGTCGAGTCGGTAGTCGTCTAGAAAGACGCAACCAACATGACTATGTGCCGCGTGGAGTGTGGATGGAGGATGGATGATGAATGTGTCCACGCTTTTTTGTACGCATGTATCAGAGAATATCAGCAACTGGTACAGATATTCCCGCGATACAGCGTATAGTAAAAAACGTGAAAGTATATATACATATATATAAGTAAATATATATTTATATATATATGTATAGGTATATATGTATAGATATATATAGATATATATGTATATATATATATATAGGTGTATATGTATATATATATATGTATGTATATATGTATATAGCTATGTATATATGTATATAAGTATATATATAATACTATATAGATGTATATATATATATATATGTATATAAGTGTGTATATATATATATATATGTATGTATGTATGTATGTATAAGTATATAGATATATATAAGTAGCTATATATATTATATATATATATATATATGTATATATATTGTATATATATGTATGTTGCTATAAGTGTGTGTGTGGGTGTGCGTATGTGTGAGTAAAGGTGTGTGTGCGTCGGTGAAGGTGTGTGTGTGTGTGTTGCTGTGAGTAAGTGAAAAAAAAAAAAGAGAGAGAAAGAGAGAGAAAAAAAAGACAGAGAGCAGAAGAGAGAGTGGGCGGGAGCGGACGGACGCAGGAGAGAGCCGCGGGTTAAGTCGTCTGCAGAAGGCGCCCGACGTCTGATGGTCGCGGATGTAGGCGAGTCTTCGCGCGGAGAAGGTGAGGCGTCTGCAGGCCGGGTGCGAGGAAGGAGAGCTGGCGATGGCATGCTCGAAGAGGGCAGCGGGGAGTCTGCAGTCAGTCGCGGAGGGTTGCAGAGGTTGGCAGGGGAGCGGGACGACGGTTGGCCAGCCGCTGCAGTGCGCGCAGCGGCCGGTTGTCAGTGCAACGGCGGAGGCGTCAGAGAGGAGAACTGAGCGGAGAGTGCCTTGCAGGCGCGCGCGGAGGGCTGAGCGCCTGCGGGGAAGGTCGCGGAGGAGGCGAGGAGGTCTGCTGCTACTGCCGCCGCCGCGGTTTGGCTGCTGCTGCTGCTACTTCAAGCTTCGGAGCTTGAAGTGGCAGCAATGGCATGGAGACGAAAACGAAAAGAAAAGAAGACACCACGCCCACCGGCTCGTTGAAGAGCTTGGCGGTGGTGTTCCCACTGTGGTGGTGAGCACCACAGTGGGTTCTCCTGCTCACCGGGTGCCTCCTCGACGGAGGGCCGACGTATGGGAGGGGAAGACGGTGGAAGAGGTGCCTGCGGGTTTTTTTGTTTTGTGCAGCCACCCCCCTCGTGAGGAAGAAGCTGCAGCTTCTTATAGAGGAGGAGAGAGTGGTATGCCGGCTGCAGCAGGGAGAGGGTGCGGGAGTTGCAGCTGTAGGGAGCGGCGTTGGCAGGGAGAAGTGACGTGGAGTAAATGCATGCAGCTGCTGCGGGAAGAAGTGCAGCCGCGGGAAGAAGAAAAGAAGAAATCAAGAGAGAAAAAAAATAAAAAGAGGTGGAATTTGTAAGGAGGCACTTGGGATAAAATGTAACTATGCAAGCCTTTGTTTCACTCCTCTTCTTCTCTTGATTAAATGCATGCATGCAAGCGTTTTTACAAATGCGATTACAGGATCCTATTATGCAATGTTAATGCTAGAAAATAGCACAAGAAGGCGTTATTACAGGCGTGTTTTGGGGTGCAAACACCCGCCCAGCCGTCAGTAGGGACCCACTGAGGGCGGGAGTCGAGTCCCCCTTGGCTACCAGTTGGCCAGTCGGGCCACATCAGGAGGGATTGCCCGTCTAGGGCTGGAGGTCAGCAGATGCTCCCCGCGTCGAGCACTGGAGGGCGAGCAAGAGGCCACGGTTTCCAGGCACGAGGAGGAGGATAGCGGTCGCGGGGAGGGTACCGGCCAGCGGCTACCCGTCCTACTTAGAGTGTGGCCGCTTCGTCCTAGGGCTAACGGGAGTATCAACGTCCTGACACACAGGGTTTCCAGAGCTTCAAGATTAGTGGCGGCAGGTATGATTTCAGTTTTCAGCAGACTTGTTTACACGCTTTTCAATTCCAGCGCTACGCACTCATTTGTTGCTTCCAGTTTTGCTGTTAGTTTGAGGCAGGACTGTATGTTGTTAAAGGATCCGTTCGTGATTAGAGGTCCGGGTAGTCAGCTGTTTATAACTGCGGAGGTGTACACAAGTTGTGAGGTCAGTGTTGGGGGACACAGCCTTCTCGCTGACCTGATTATGATACAGATGGAGGACTTTGGCGTAATTCTGGGGATGGATTGGTTGTCCGCTTACCACGCCTTGGTGGACTGCTTTGAGAGGAAGATCGTCTTCTCCATACTAGAGTTGCCTTCTTGTGAGTTCCACGGGCAGCCAGTGGACGGAAGCTTCAGGTGCATTTCTACACTTTGGACGGCGAAACTGTTGAGCCAGGGGTGTGTGGGCTTCCTAGCTTGTGTGGTGGCGGAGCCCAACAGTGTGGCAAACTTCCAGAGTATCTCGGTGGTCAGAGAGTACCCCGACGTTTTCCCAGATTAGTTGCCAGGACTACCGCCTGAGTGTGAGATCGAGTTTGAGATCTCACTAGTACAGGGGACCAGCCCCATCTCTACAGCACCGTACAGAATGGCTCCACTTGAGTTGCGAGAGCTCAAGTCTAAGTTGCAGGACCTTCTGGAGAAGGGCTTTGTGAGGCCCAGTGCATCTCCGTGGGGAGCCCCGGTACTGTTCGTGAAAAAGAAGGATGGTACCCTACACCTTTGTGTGGACTATAGACAGTTGAATAGGGTTACCATCAAGAACAGGTATCCGCTACCAAGGATTGACGACTTGTTTGACCAGCTGCGACGTGCCACGGTATTCTCCAATATAGACTTGAGGTCTGGATACCACTAGTTGAGGATCAAGGGGGCAGACGTCTCCAAGATGGCTTTCCGCACCCGGTACGGACACTACGAGTTTTTGGTCATGCCGTTTGGGCTAACCAATGCCCCCGCTACCTTCATGGACATGATGAACTGGGTGTTCAGACCGTACTTGGACCAGTTCGTGGTGGTATTTATTGATGATGTGCTCATCTATTCTCGAGATCAAACACAGCACGGACAACACTTGTGGATGGTTTTGGACACACTGAGACGACGTAAGCTGTGCACCAAATACAGCAAGTGCGAATTTTCGTTGAGGGAGGTGACCTTCTTGGGCCATGTGATCTCCGGGGATGGCTTGGCTGTGGACCCAGCCAAGGTTGAGGCAGTGCTCAGGTAGGAGAGACCGCGTATAGTTACTAAGATCCACAGTTTCTTGGGACTGGCAGGCTACTACAGGCGGTTTATCAGGGGCTTCTTGTAGATTGCATGTCCTATGACACAGCTAACCCAGAAGGACGTGCCCTTTTCTTGGACAGACGCTTGTGAGGCGTGTTTTCAGGAGCTGAAGGAGAGGCTGACTTCAGCTCCCGTGCTCACCATCCCAGACAGTAGTGGCGGGTTCGTTGTGTACACGGACACCTCTTTGCAAGGGTTAGGGGTTGTGCTCATGCAGAGGGGTCACGTTGTCGCTTACGCTTCGCGGCAACTGAAGCCCCATGAGCATAGCTACCCTACCCACGACCTGGAGTTGGCAGCTGTCGTCTTCGCGCTGAAGACTTGGAGGCATTACTTGTACGGTAAGACATTTGAGATTTTCACAGATCATAAGAGCCTCAGATACTTGTTTGATCAAAAGGAGCTCAACATGAGATAAAGACGTTAGTTGGAGCTCCTGAAGGACTATGACTGCAGCATTTCCTACCACCCGGGAAAGACCAACGTGGTGGTTGACGCCTTGAGCCGAAAGGCGCCTACACACTTGCCCAGTTTGCAGGCGTAGAGTTGGAGCCTCTTGGAGGAGATGGGCAGTTGGCGACCCCTAGAGTTACTGGGACACTTGGGGCAGTGACAGTGACACGACAGACGAGGCCAGAGCTGATAGACCGCATCATCACTGGACAGATGGCTGACCCGTACTTGCGGTCATTGCATGACAGAGTGCTGTCAGGGGACCCTAGGGACTTCTTTACAGACGAGGTGCTGCGCATGAGGGGACAGTTGTGCGTTCCCAGGGACGAGGAGCTGTTGAGAGAGCTCCTGACTGAGGCACACGGTTCCAGGTTCACCATACATCCCGGAAACACAAAGATGTACCACGATTTGAGACGCGACTTTTGGTGGACGAGAATGAAGCGGGATGTAGGTGAATTCGTACAACAGTGTTTAGTGTGCCAGCAGGTGAAGGTCAAGCATCAGAGGCCTGCATGGCCGTTGCAGCCACTTCCAATGCCAGAGTGGAAGTGGGAGAGCATCACCATGGACTTGGTGGTGGGCTTGCCCGTTACCCAGCGAGGACACGACGTAGTCTGGGTGATCGTGGACAGATTGACAAAGATGACACTTTTCTTGCTTATCCGAGTCACCTTGGGACCAGCACAGTTGGCAGAGAGGTATATCCGCGACGTGGTAGGTCTACACGGAGTTCCGTGGGAGATCGTATCCGATCGAGATACCCGTTTTACGTCCCAGTTTTGGGCTGAGTTTCAACAAGCCTTGGGGACACAGTTGAGGTTCAGTACAGCGTACCACCCCCAGACGGACGGACAATCTGAGCGCACGATACAGACACTTGAGGACCTTTTGCGTGCTTGTGTTCTGGACTAGAGGGGCTCTTGGGAGGAGCACTTGCCCCTGGCAGAGTTTGCATATAATAACAGTTATCACTCGAGGATCGGCATGGCACCCTACGAGGCTCTGTACGGACGAAGGTGTACGGCACCCTTGAGTTGGGTTGAGGTGGGGACCAAGTGGGAGGTTGGCCCCAGGCTGATCCGGCAGAGTCAGGAGGTGATCGAGCAGATTCACAGGCGACTCCACACTATCAGGAGCAGACAGAAGAGCTATGCAGATCGAAAATGCAGAGAGGTGCAGTTTGAGGTTGGGGACCACATCTTCCTTCGCATTTCGCCCATGAAGGGCCTGCAGCGGTTTGGGGTGAGAGGGAGGCTCGCGCCGAGGCTTGGACCCATTGCTTACAGGCTTGTCCTTCCTTCCCAGCTTTTTGGTGTGCACAACATGTTCCACATGTCCAACCTCAGGAAGTACGTCGCCGATTCCAGTCATGTTCTGAGCCACGAGAGTGTCGAGGTGGGTGATGACCTGACCTACCCTGAGTGGCCAGTACAGATTCTCGACAGAGCCATTCGGAGTCTGAGACGGAAGCAAGTACCCGTGGTGAAGGTCTTGTGGAGGAGCCAACAGTACGAGGAGGCTACCTGGGAGACTGAGGCGACGATGCGGGAGCAGTACCCGGAGCTCTTTGAGGGTACGTCCTTTCGGACCGGCTTCGGTCCTCCTTGAGTTTGTTATGCGTATATTGTTCTTTTTTTTTCGCACCCTAGTTAGCGCAAGTTTCGGGGACGAAACTTCCTTTGAGTTTGTTATGTTGTTAAGACCTGAGGCATCAAAACACTTTAAGACGTTTGGAAATTAATTTTTGCTTGCGTACGATCGCGAGTCTGCACGCGTGCTGCGCATAGACTGAAACCTCGCCACCCCCTTCTCTTTCTCCTTCCCCCGCCGACTTGCAGCACATTTTATCCCCCCTGTGCCTACATATATCCTCCTCTCCCTCACGCCACCCACATCCATCCGTCTCCTCCTTCCCCAGCGCGAGAGAGAGGGCAGCAGCTACTGCCAGGTGCAGTGGTGGAGAGGAGAGGTGCAGTGAGAGGGAAGAGGAGAGAGCGCGCGAGCCATGAGAGAGAAAGCTCGCGGAGCAGCTCGAGGCCGACCGGCGTGCGCGCGGAGGAGCATTGTGCTGGGGAGGTTTCCCCGGTGCTGCTGCAGCTCGGGCGCGACCGCACGCAGTGGGAAGAAGACGAAGGAGCTTCTGATTCAGGGATTTTTCCCAGAATTAGACGTCTGGACCTACATCCAAACGACGCGGACAACATCTGGAAGAAACTCCAGACGGCTGATTGGTACGTACTGTTCCTATACCTTCCTTCTGTGGATACGGCCATGCAGGCCATTCCGCTGAACCTCTGTCGCGTGCCTTGCTGAGGGATTTTTGTGTGCGCGTGCAGGTTTAGCTTCGGGAACGCGCGGGACATGTCCTCCCACACGGTTCAGACGTCTGGGCGAGTCACCAAATGGCGGAGAGCGTCTCCAGACGTCCGGAGAGGTGGTCGGACGTCTGGAACTAGGTCCAGACAGTTCAGCATGACCCCTGGACATCTAAGGAGCAGCGCAGAGTGAGGTCTGAATCCGGACCCCTTTTAAAACGTCTGGAAGATGTTCCAGACGTCTGATTTGGGTCAGAGTTATCGTTTTTGACCTGTTTAGGGTCTGTTCAAGGTCCGATTTCCACGTTTAAAATTCCGTTCTTCTCAGAATAAGTTTCTCTACTTGTTTGAAATACTTTTATCCTGTTCTGAGTGGTTCCTTGTGATTGATCCTTGTGTTAGGACCTCGTTCTATTACGAAATTGGGGGTTGCGGAAGCACGTGGACCTGCCGATCATGCCTTCATTACTCCCGATTTTGCAGGTAGAGTGGCTTCCCTTAGTTAATTAGAAATAGTAATGCATATCTGAAATAAATGATAGATCCTAGGGTATGGCATGAATCCTAGGACCAGAAAAACTAGATTGAATGATAGATCCTAGGGTATGGCATGAATCCTAAGACCTGAAAACTAGATTGAATGATAGATCCTAGGGTGTGGCATGAATCCTACAAACAGAAACACTGAAACAAATGTCTTGAATGCCTGAATTACAGTCTTGGATAAGTAGATAGAATAATGATAATTGCCTGTAATTGGATAATCGCTGCCTGTGAAATGTAGAGTACTGTTGCTAGTAACTGCTACATGTAATTCCTGTTATTTGGAAACTAAATTGGAGCTGCATGTATATAAATTGGAAAAGAAAGATTAAATGTTGGAAACACGTGCTATATGCGAATAAAACTGAAATGATGAAACCTAGTATGGTATGGCCTGAGGAAACATGAGCACTAACCCTACGGGGAATTAGGAGTAGAGCTCCTGGAAATAAATGGAATGGAACTGGAAAAGTAAATGGGAAAGTGTGTTGTCTCTTGGGTACGCAGTACCAAAGAGAGCACATATTACCTCTTAGTGTGGAGGGGAGCTTGCCGCCCTCAGGTCGAGACCAGGGTGAGTTTGGCCACTTTTCACCAACTTTCTAGTCCTCGCATACACAGTACCTGGGAGAGCTGCTAGTGTAGGGAGAGAGCTAGCCACCCCACGGGGCCCAGGATTCAGCTAGCCGTCCTACACCGACTTGTTAGGCCCACTGAGCAAACCAGGGTAGTCAGGCGAGGGTGCGCAGACTGTAGAGGGGCGAGTCCCCTGTTTGGTTACTGTGGAGGGGCTAGACCCCTATTGCTAAGAGGGCTTTGCCCTATACTGGTTCCGTGCTGTGCTTTGGGTGCACCCGTTAATGGAAACGACTGACCGTGTGCGAGTGCGGGGTAGCTACCCGTGCGTTTATCGCACGTGCCGTAGTCACCGTTATGTCTGTCAGCGACCTTGGGGTGGTTGACTGAGGGTAGGACCACCACGGGGGACTCTCCCGGCCAGAAGAGCACCACGTGCTACTTCTACTTTTCGGAAAAGACTGCAATCATGATCGTCCCCACGAGGAACATTCGAGATCAAGAGAAAGACCTGAGAAATAAACCAAGAAAGAGTAAATTGATAAACAAAGAAAGAAATAAAAAAAAACAACGGCTACTTGTCCACCTTTACTGTTTTTCCTAGCTAGCTAGTTGCCACTCTACTCAGCGTTTCGCTGACGTGTCATACTTGTCACCTTTTTAAGGAACAGGCGTTAAGTAGCCAGAGCCTACGGCTGCGGAGGGTGCTGGGCCTAGTAGAGCCCAGTAGTTGTACTTTTGTTGTACCCGTTTCCTGTAGTAGTGAGTATTATGTTACACCTTTGTACTCTTTTATTATAAACTTCATATTTCTGTACCTGTTTTTAATTCTCCACTATTATGGTTGTGTGTACTGTAGTAGTTCTTTTCTTTACTGCTGTACTTTTGTTACTGTTAGTTACTTGCATGGTGAGTGTGGTTTATTTGTCTGCTTTTTTATTACTTTCTCGTTGGACGACTGGGTCTTGGGATCAGTTGAGTCGATCCAATTCTCGTGTCTCGTAGGGATTCGGGAATCAGGTCGTAACAACAACGGAACATTCAGAACAGTATAGAAAGCCTTCTAACAAATAGAGGAACTCGTAAGGAAAACATCGGTATCTTGTTTGCATAAAACGGACCTCAAATAGATTCTAAACAGGTCAAAAATAGGGTTACTAACTCAAATCAGACATTTGGAACAACTTCCAAATGTCTTAAAAGTGTCCAGAAACGCACCTCAAGCTCTATGTTGACCTCAGACATCCAGGAACTCTTCTGGACCTTCTGGACCCAGCATCAGACGTCTGACCTCCTCTCCGGACGTCTGGAAGTGCTTCCAGCCGTCTGATAAGCCGCTCAAACGTCTGAAATGCATGGGAGGGCGTGCCCCACACCTTCCCAAAGCAAATCCTACACGCCACCAGCAAAATCTTCTCAAAATGTCCATGTGAAGCATAGCTGCAGAGTGGCCTGCATGGCCGTATCTGCAAAGGGAATGTACCTTCGCGAAGACCTCTCTTCAGACGTCTAGAACCACCTCCAAACGTCCGCTTCGTCGTCTGGACGTCACTCCAGACGTTTGATTCTGGGAAAAACCCAGAACCAGAACCTTCTCCTGCTCGCTCTCACCGTGCGCGGCCGCGGCTCGCCTCTTCGCCTGCAGCTCCAGCTGCAGTAGTGTCGGGGATGACTCCCCCGACGCACTCCACCTCTCGCACGCACCACTCCGACTGTGCGCCCTCCGATGAGCTCCCCCACGAGCTCGCGAGCTCAACTCCTCTTCTCCTTACGCAGCTCCTCGTCGCCGCCCTTGCGCTTACTTCTCGCACTATCTCTCTCGCTGGGGTGGAGAGGAAGAGAGGAAGGTGGCTGGAGTGGGGAGAACAAGAGAGGGGGATGGGGGTTTACAAGGTTGGTGGGTTAGGGTTCGCTAGAGGCGGTGAGAGAGAGAAGAAGGGAAGGAGAAAGAGTGTACTGTCTGTGCGGCGCTTGCGCACAAACGCGAAGACCTGCACAAAAATTTAAATTTCCAGACGTCTGGGAAGTGGTCCAGACGTCTGACCAGACATCTGACTGACAGTCCAGATGTCTTAAAAGGCTCAGGACAGAACGGGTCTTTACAGAGGCCCTTGGTGAGCCTCCACAGGTTCTCCTCCTTGGTAGACTGGCTGTCGAGGGGAAGTGCGACAGCTCTAGGAAACACATACGGTACAAGCTAACCGTCATCAGCCCCTAGTGGAGAGTGTGAAACTCCCGCCTCCTATGATCTTGCTAAGTCTGTGGGAAGTGTTGCTCACAGAAGAGCGCCACAAATCAGCTCTCCCTCCTCCTATCCTCTGACCGCCTTCCACCACCTGTGGGCTGCACTCTCTAGCGGATATGTGGCGAAGGCCACGCGGCACTCTGCTGGAGGACAGAGGGTGTCAAAGATCTTCTCCATCTACTCTAGCCAATCTTCTGCCTCAGACGAGCTCTCCTCCCCCTTGAAGGAAGGGGTCTTCAGCCTCCTGAACTGGCTGAAGACCTCGTGGTGCAGCCGCAACGAGGGAATGGGTGCACCTCCAGGCAAGGAGGATTCGTGCCCTGAAGTGTTTGAAGGAGGTGGGGGCGGTGGAGGATCACCCCCTCCCTCTCCAGCTCGTCCAGCGCCGCAGCGGCTCGCCTGCCCCACAAAGGACTCCCCCCTCCACATCCCTAGGAAGAGGAGGCTGAGGAGGAGGTTGATGGAGCTCCTCCCGTATGAGATCCCGGATCAGCTGGGTGAGGTCCGGGGCCTGAATGCCCGGAAGGAGAGGTGGAGTGGCCCTGTCCTCGGCCATCACTAGCCCTCCCCTACGACCACACCCTCGGCCACGACCACGTCCACGGCCCACTTCAAGAGCTCCCTAGCGAGGCATCTCCTGCACGGAGATCGAAAAAGAAATAGGATTGTCGATGGCTGTTTGATTACAGAGGAGACGTAAGACTCGGAAATGACAATCAAGATAAAACATTGTGATGGTTATCCTAACTACATGTACAAGTGTGGTGATTTTCGAACTATTTGGTTCATTTCTCGAGATGACCTTGCTTTGATATCATCTTGTCACGACCCGGTCCCAGATCCCTACAGGTCTTGAAACCGGCTTGCCTCGACTAATCCCAAGACCTAGTCGACCAACGAGAAATAACCAAATAGCATGCATCACTCCACAACCACATAAGTAATGTAACTAAGCAAAAAGAAATTGGCAACAAAAGAAAGAACGGAACAGTAATACTAAAATATTACATGCCTTCAAGAATAGAAATACAGCCATCACAACCAAAAACTGGTACATAAATGATAAGGAATACAGCGGAAAAGTACTAGAAAGTATAACTACAGAAACTCACTATAATTAGCAGTAGAAACTACAACTGGCCTCAACTAGGCCCAGCGTCCTCAGCAGCCGGTGACTTGGTGACGTGCGCTTGTGCGTGTGTGTTAAGAAGTGTCGTTATAGTCGCACTTGCAACGTCGGTTTTAAAGTAAATAAACGGAGGTGAGTCCGAGTGTCGGTCTCAGGGAGGCATGAAAATCGAATTTTTCTTATCACTTGTTGTCACGGAAAGCGTGGAGTTTTGCTTACGGAGGTGCGGTTTGAAAAGCGAGAGAGAGATAGAGAGAGATTACGGTTAGCGTGTTTCTTGCTTGATCATGCAACTTAAACAGAAATTAAAGTAAACAACTGAACAGAAAATAACTTCATTAATCATGCACTTTTAGTTCATAGCTTACAACATTAAAGACGTGCTCAAACAAAAGTAATGGAAAGCTTAAAAGAGAGGGAGAGAGAGAGAGAGAGAAGGGAGAGCGACAAGGCAGCCACGGCAGTGGAGGAGGCTCCGTCGACAGGTCGTCGTCTCCGGCAATTACAAGAGGGCCTAAAGCTAGCTAAAAGAGGGGTGGAGTAGTTGCAAGGGAAGTGAATGCCTTGAATGAGTGGTTGAAGGGGGTTTAAATAGGGTTAAGGGCTTTCTAAAAGAAGAAGGGGCTTTAGCGACGTCCAGGATGTCGCTAAAACCACTCCAAAAGTGTCGGTGAAGCCCTCCAGCCCATCGGTCAACTGCCCGCGCTGTTCTTCTTCGCTCTCGATCCGTCGCTGCTGCGTGAGAGCCGTCCGATCAAAGATCGAACGGCTGAGATCTCCCCGTGGATGCGCTCGGATCGCGCCTCGGGTGCTTGTGTGTGCAGGTGTCGTTGCCCGACATGCGCACGCGCTTGGGCACTCGCAATTTGTGGGTGCACCGCGAGACGCGATCTCGGCCACCCGCTGCTGATCGGGCGGCTCAATTTCGCTGCGCGCTTCCTTCGCCTTCAATTTCACACACCGCGCGGCTCGAACCAGCGTCGCGTGCATGTGGGAGTTCGCGCTAACCATTGCACGACGCCCACGCTTTGTCGCGGCGACTGTAGGTGGGTGTGCGGTTCTCGGCTAAATGAAGAGGTGGCGTGCGGTGGAATGGGGTGACGTGGCGCGACGAGGGCCGTTGATCACCAGATCAACGGTCAGAACTTCTTGGGCTCATTGTAGGAGCTCCGGATGTCGGATTTGGCCGATCTTGAGTCCGTTGGACTCCGTTCGTCGTTCTGAATCCATCCGTGTGGTTCGATTGCTCATCTGAGGCCCGCTTTGACAAGTGCTTACACAAATGGCCATTAATACAGTTTTATAAGCAATCTTGGTACATGATGCATGCAATGCTCCCATTCTACTTATGTTGTGCCCTTTATTCTTAAGATGGGTCCTTTTTAACATAATTATCACCCCCTTGTGCAGTGTTAGCATACCCCCTTGCTTACTCCTTGCTAGTCCCTAGCAAGGTTTATTCTAGCCTTTATTTTCTTTCAGAATTTAAGAAGTAATTGCTTAGACACTTCGTCACTTGTCAATAGGAGGAAATATAGGAAGATCTTAATTTACAAAGACTAAACAGTGCCCAGGTGTCTACCAAAATACGAATCGCCCGAATCCTTGCTTTAATGTATATAACTATACATATGTATATGTATGTATATATATATATATATATATTAGAATTTTTTTTGGAATTTAGTGTGGGTTGGTAACTTTTTACGGCTACCCAACCTACCCAAAACTCGGTCAAAACCCTAAGTGTTAAGCATCTTGGTGTGAAGATTGTGATAGACTCACTTAACGGTAATTCAGACAGACTTCGGGTTTCTACGCCCCTAGGTGACAGAAGAAAATATATTTGCCTGAAGGTGTATTTGTTCGATTGGTAACTTTCTCCCTACATTTGTTTTAAGTGGGGTCAACACAACGATTTTTCCAGTGTATATCTCCCCGGCTTGTATTACTTCCCCTCTTCTTCCTTAAGTGTTTTGGTTCTTTTTGTGCAGTTATTGAGCTGGGCTTTAGACAACCGACCAATGGGCTGTTACCCACGATCACTTGCCAACCATACTTGTGCAGTGAAGTATGGTTTATTTTCTTTTCTTCTCCTCTTTTTTTTTTCATAGGTGGCTTCCCTGATCTCAAATGTACCTAGAGGCAATGAAGAAGAAACGGTCTGTGGCTGGGTTCTGGACAACCTGCCAATGGACTGTTACTCACAACAACTTGCCAGCCATACCACCCTAGAGAGTTCATTAGCTACCCAATTTCTGTCAAAATCTCCGAGGAGTGAGTCTGTACAAAAATGTGTGCAGATGCTTAGACTCAAAGTTTTTCTGAGTTAGAGGGTGAGTTGATAAGTCATATACTTATCACCTTATTTAGTAGGTGGATTAAAATAGCTTAAGGTTGCAAGGATTCGAAGCTAAATCCATATTTTAACAGACACCAGGGCTGATTAAGCCAGAAGGCCTGAAAAGTCTAAGTGTTTAAGTTCTTTTTGTATTATTTTCCACTATTGACAAGTTTCTAATGCCTAAGTTTTCTTCCTAAATTCATTTTATTATTATTATTATTATTCAAACTGATTAAATGAGCTCAGGATTACGCAATTTACCACCCCCACATGCTTAAGCTGGACAATGTCTACATTGGCAAGTACATGGATGCATAAGGGTTCAAAAAGATAGTACCTGAGTGATGTAAAATACCGGATCAGTCTGAATCCTCTGGGTTGCCTCCCAGGAAGCGCTGAGTTTAACGCCTCCAGCTGGGTGGTGCTCCGTGTCAGCCCTCAATAAGGGTGACACTCTCTTTTGCGGGAACCTGGGCCAGGAAATGCTTCAATCTTTAACCATTAACTGTAAAAGTGTGTCCAGTGTTAGGATCAGCGACTTCAACCGCCCCATTAGAGTAGGGCTTAACCACTCGAAATGGTCCCGTCCATTTGGACCTGATTTTCCCCAGGAAGAGTTTTAGGTGGGCGCCAAACAGCCAGACTTGCTGGTTAGGCTCAAAGGTTTTTCTATGAATGAGTCGGTCATGGATGGATTTCATTTTCTCATACAATCGACTGTTTCTGACGAATTTCTTCGAGCTCAGATAATTGGAGTGTCCTCTGCGCACCAGCTAATTGAGGATCCATGTTACATTGCTTGACAGCCCAGTAAGCCCGGTGTTCCAATTCGACAGGAAGATGGCAGGCTTTGCCAAAGACCAGGCGATAAGGCGACATGCCTATCGGGGTCTTGAAAGCAGTCCTGTATGCCCACAGGGCATCATCAAGTCATGTGGACTAGTCTTTTCTGTCAGGTCTCACAGTCTTATGTAAAATTTTCTTGATTTGTCTATTTGAGACCTCGGTCTACCCATTTGTTTGCGGATGATACGGGGTAGAAATGTGGTGGTTCACCCCGTATTTTCTAAGTAGAGCACGGAATTGGGAATGAATAAAATGGCTTCCACCATCACTGATCATGGCCTTTGGGTATTCCAAATCGGGAAAAGATGTTCTTCTTAACAAAGTCCATGACAGTCCTGTGATCGCATCGACGGGTGGCGACGGCTTCAATCCATTTGGAAACATAGTCTACCAAGACTAGGATGTATTCGAAGACGTTGGATGGTGGAAAGGGGCCCATAAAATCGATACCCCAAACGTCGAAGATTTCGACAATCAAAATGGGCTGGAGGGGCATCATATCTTTCTTGGTCATGGTCCCCAGCGTTTGGCAGCATGAGCAAGTCTTGGAAAAGTTGTGTACATCCTTAAATAAGGACGGCCAGTAAAATCCGGACTGCAGAACCTTTGCAGCCGTTTTCTTTCCAGAGAAGTGGTCGCCACAAGCCTGGTCATGACAAAAGGAAAGCACACTCTAAACTTCATCTTCGGGGATACACCTCCTGATGATTTGGTCAGCACAGAGGCGAAACAGCATGGGATCATCCCAGAAATAGTGCTTGGCCTCAGCCAAGAACCTGTCCCGTTGCTGTCTGGACCAGCTGTGCGGGGTTTGTCCTACAACTAGGTAGTTGATGTAGTTAGCATACCATGGCATTTTCTTGTCTTGCACAGCCAGGATGTGTTCATCAGGGAAGGCGTCAGATAGAGGTAGGGAGGGTCCAATGTGGTTTGGATGAAGTCTAGACAAGTGGTCAGCCACACATTTTTTGCTCTGGCCTTGTCTCGGATTTCCAGGTCAAATTCCTGCAAAAGCAAGATCCATCTGATGAGCATGGACTTTGCATCCTTCTTGGCCAATAGGTGTCGGATGGCTGAATGGTCAGTGTAAATCATCACGTGAGATCCCAGCAAGTATGATCGGAACTTTTCAAGTCCAAAGACTACAGCGAGCAGCTCTTTCTCTGTGACCGTATAATTTCATTGGGCCTCGTCCAGCGTTTTGCTCGCGTAGTAGATCACCACGGGCTTCTTATCTTGGTACATGATGCATGCAATGCTCCCATTTTACTTATGTTGTGCCTTTTATTCTTAAGATGGGCCCTATTTAACATAATTATCACCCTCTTGTGCAGTGTTATCACTTGGGCTGCTCAAATCCCTAACCTGTACAAGGTTATACATCTGAAGTCAACTAACGCTGAGTAGAGTGGTGGCTAAAACATAAAAGGCATATAAACAAGTAGCTTAACATATTACTTTCCGATCCCAATTAACTTATAACATGTTGCTGTGTAGAGATCTCTAATTAGGATTTATTGCATTACTTAATCTGCTTGTTCCCTAAAGGAACGATCTTGCTTGCAATTTTCCCGAGATGCAGGATGCACACATGATACTCTCCTAGCCGGGAGAGTCCCTCCGTGGTAGTCTTACACCCGGTCTACCACCCTGAGGTCATGGTTACAACGTAGCAGTGACTACGGCACCTGTGATAAGCGTGCAGGTAGCTACCCCACACTAGCACGTGGTCAGTCGTTTCCACTGGCAGATACGCCCAAACGTACAACATGGAACAACATAAGGTCTTGCCCTCTCAAAATAGAACAGAGGACTCGCCCCTCAGGGATCTTTCCCTTCCACAGTACGTGTACCCTCGTCCGACTATCCCGATTTGCCCAGCGGGACTAACAAGAGTTGGTGTAGGGTGGCCAAAAACTGGTGGTGATCTGATTACCATCAATTTGATTTTATTTTTGTTACTCAAAATTTAAAATGTTCCGAGGTCAAACTCAGCGAGCAAACTTGATTTTAGAAGCATAAAAATCACAATTTACAATAATATATTATTTTACAAAAAAACTAGAGAGAGGAAATAAAATTTTTCTTCTCTTTTCTTTTCTTCTCTCTTTCTTCTTTGTTCTTTTTTTTCTTCTTCTCTCTGTCTTCAGACGTCTAATTCCATGAATTAAATGCCTTAAATGGCATTTGCTGCAGTGCACGCCTTCTTCTTCTTCCTTCCTTTGTCTACTGCTGCTCTTCTTCTTCTCCTTGGCTGCAGCTCCCTCCTTCTCTTTTCTTCTCTAGCTCTTTCTTCCCATTCAGCTCCTGCTTCTGCACTGTGCTTCTTCCTCTTCTCTTCTTCTTCAGCTCCTACTCCTTGGAGTGGCTAAGTCCTTGGCCGCTTCCTCTTCTCTTCTTCTGCTTCCTCTTCCTCCTTCTTCTTCAGCTTCCCAGCACAAGCATGGTTAGGCAAAAACCTACCCCTACCCACGTCTCTCTCTTTGTTTCTCTCTTGGGTTCGCTTTCCAGAGCCTGCTTGGGTATACGAGTCGGGTTAACACACCCGGGACCAGGCCTACCGGCGTGTGGTGGTGGGCGAGGTGTGCAGGATTAGGTAATCGAGTCGGGTGCCAGGTCCGCATAGTATAGGCACGGACGAGGCGTGAGTGGGCGAGGGGACCTCACCCCTTGTGACTGAGGCGATAAGCCTCTATCACTTTTTCAATTTATGCACTGCGGGGTGCTCGGAGATGCCCGAGGTAGGACTAAAGTTCTCACCTTCTTGTCGCGCGCCTGGTAGCAGTAGGCGCGAGCAATTGCCGCTTCAGCAAAGGCGTCTGACGCCAATTAAAGACCTGGAGCTGTGCGCGGAAGTATTCCGTGCCACCTAGGACTTCTGGCCTAGAGCTGGGAGGTCTGGACGAAGCTTGCAAGCTTGCTCCAAGCTCGGCATCAATGGCGGCGACCCTCCGAACCTGAAATCATGCAAACGGCCTCGTGGCCACGTCAGAATGCTCAAGAGGCTTCGCCGAACACGGCGAAGGTGGCTCGGGGGTCAATGTGGCATGAAGACACCAGTGTGAGTGTGCCTATTGCACACTGTGTGTGTGCAGGTGGGTTTGTTCGGGGGCAATGTGTGGTGCGTGTGGTCGACGATGAAGAGGTGAAGGATGATCAGTGGAAGGTGGAGATGCTTCTGCGATAGTTGGCGAGGTGTGTGAGTGAGTGGAATGATGGGTGCGCCTTCACCGGTGGTCGGTCGGAGGTGGAGAAGATGGTGGTGGTCAGTGGTGTCGAGGGGTCGAAATAACAAATTGTCAGAGGGGAATAAAGAGGAGAGTAAGGGCAACTTAGCTGGCAGGTCAGTAGTGAACAGGGGAGGCGGAGATGGCGAACGACTGGTATTGCCGTCGTCGAAGACAAAGGCGCCAGGGGGAAGAGACAGCGACGAGGAAGAGGGGTTGGAGGGCATCCATTGGTACGGCGCGACGTGGCAGAAGACGGCGGAGGTAGCTCTGCCACTGGTACTATGGCAGAGCGACGAGAGAGGAGGGGGAGAGTCACCGGAAGCTCTAGGCGAACGGCCGGAGTTGGGAGGAGATGAATTGGAGGGGTAGCTCAGGCCAAATGGAGCTTGCAGGATGCGGCTGAGTGTGCCGCTCTTTAAATAGGTGAAGGTCGGTCGGAAGGCGTGCAAAAGCGACGGGAAAAATCTCGCCGGAGGTATGGCAGACGGAGACCGATACCTCTCGTGCGTTTGCACGAGAGGTATGGCGGTCTTTAGAGCATGGGGGCCGGCCCATACGGTAGGGGGCTCCGCAGGGAGCTCCCCTTTCAAATCTGGGGCCGGCTCCGCATGCAGGCGCGGCACCGTCCTCCGTGCAAAGTCGCCGGAGGTATGGTCTGTTGCTGCAGGTGGCAGAAGGACCGGAGTGAAGAAGACGACGAGAAAGCTAGGGGGGCATTTGCAAGAGTTTCAAAAAGTTGAGGGTCTGAAAGTAATTTTGAGGGCCAAATTGCAAATTGGGTCAAGACAACCTTTCCTTAGGTCCAAATTTTGATATGAACCTAATTAGAACCTAAGGAATCCAATGGTGATGTTGGATTTTAGGTTTGACTACATTTGACTGGATATTTTGCACAAAAACCTAAATTAGGTCAAAAAATAGGTATGGATCTCAATCTAGGTCAAAACAGGTTCCAAAGGCCAAATTGAAAGTTTCAAACCCTAGGGGATATTTTTCCATGAATTTTAGAGGGTTTAGTTGATTTTTATATTTCCTAAAACCTTATGAATTAAAATAAATTTGTTTTAGGGTTACAGAATGTTATTTAATTCCTAGATTTTGTAATAACCCTTTTCTGACCAAACCATCCCACTTTTTCCTTTATTAGGTTCACTTGACCTATGTCTAGACCCTTATAAATCCCATTCATGCACTGCAATGGTAAAATTACAGTTTTACCCCTTGTATCATGTTTTATTCTCAAATTAACAATTCCCTGAATTAGGCCTTCCCTTAGGTTAGGTAAGAGCTTTTGTTCATTTTATTAGGTCAAAAAGTGCTATTTAGGGTTCATGATGAGGTTCTCATCAGCCATGCCTAACCTCGAGCCTCCTGTGGCAGCTAGCTCCCCCTTACACTAAGTAGCTCACCTCGATACCACGTACGCGAGGGCCAACAGGAGTCGACGTAGAGGGCGAGTGGAGGGCGATCGGCGATGGGCGGAGCGCGGTAGTGGGGCGGAGCCATCCAGGGTAGGCGCAGAAGGTGAATGGAGGACGTAGAGATCAAGGGCCTGGAAGAGAAGAGAGCGGATGTGGCAGGAGAGGTTTTTTAGGTCGTCTGAACATACTCAAAGACGTCCTTGGAGGAGGAAGAATGGTGATGTTCTATGCTTCAGATGCAGACAAAGGGGGCATGTGGCTGCGATATGTAAAAATGCCCAGATCTGCTTGGAGTGCAAGGGTGAAGGACACAAACGCGAGTTATGCCCTAGGAGGATCCCTTTGCGACAACGTCGGGCAGTCTCTCGTCCTGTATGGAGGGTCAAGAATGAACCTCGGTCGCCACCACCACCGATTTTAGGCAAGCATACAATTGAAGTTGAGATCCCATCTATGAAAGAGATCTCGGCTGCAGAGATCACACTGCGAGGTGCTTTGATTAGGGAGGTCATGTCAGGTAGGCCATCAATCGAAATGCTTCAGAATCTGGTACATTCCTTAGATCTTTTATGTGCGGGCTGGAAAGTTGCTATGTTTTCCCATTCTCGATTCTTGGTGTATGGTTTGGGCATGCTGGATGTAGAGCGATTGAGATTTCGTTCAAGTATCTTCAAAGATTTCATTGTGATCTGGAGAATGGTCTCTCCTTTTGATGGGGCACTATCTGAACGGCCTCCACAAAGAGTGTCCTCCAGGAGGGTCCTCCTTGAGATCTCTGGACTGCCACTCCACCTGCGGGTAAAGGGAGTTGTCTCCAAGATGCTAGCAGGCTTTGCATCAATCTGTGATGGTTCTGATGTTCTAATTGGAGAAGGAGACATTAGGTCTCTAAGAATTGAGGTGGAAGTTGCTAATGCTGGTTCAATTCCAGATTCGATCACTATCAGATGTGGGGGCACCTCTTGGCTTGTTAGGCTATCTATTCTTGGGCAGGTTGAATGTGGTCAAGATAATTCTCCTAAGGAGAAACCAATGTCTGGAACCAAAAATGAGGTGAGAAAATAATGTGACAGCTGTGGACGCAACCCTGCAGTTGAGGCTCCTGATCTCAAAAAGAGGAAGGATTGCCACTGTGTTATGGCTAAGAAGGATCAGATGGAAGATGTTGCAACACCTGCTGAAAATAGATCAGTTTTGATAGGCAAAGAGGGTGACTGTCTGGAGGTTGCTGAGACTGAAGTGGCAAATTCTGAGATGATCTGCAGTATGGAGTTGGGCAGTACAGAAAGGGAGTTGAGGCTTAAAGAGCCAAGCCAGATGCAGCACCTGAGTCCCCATGCAGTTGAGGTTCCTGAGCCCAAAAGGAGGAAGGATTGCCACTGTGTTATGGCTGAGAAGGACCAGATGGAAGATGTTGCAACACCTGCTGAAAATAGATTAGCTTTGATAGTCAAAGAGGGTGATTGTCCAGAGGTTACTGAGACTGATTTGGCAGATTCTGAGATGAACTGCAGTATGGAATTGGGCAGTATAGAAAGGGAGTTGAGGCTTAAAGAGCCAAGCCAGATACAGCTTGCTATTCCAACTGATTTGCAGTATGGCTATTCCAAACAAAAGAGAGGCGTGGGCAGATCTCCATATGTGCTGAGAAGGAGAAGGAAGGAGCCTCCTATTGTGGAGCAAGATATTGCTAAATCCATTATGGTAGAATATGTGGGCTGCAAGGCCAATGGGGATCTCTCAATTGAGAAATGAGAGTTTTGTCGTGGAATGTGTGTGGGCTACGCAACAAGCAAAGAAGGGCTTCTCTTCGTAGATATCTCTCTGAGTGGGAGATAGACTGTGCCCTTTTACAAGAGACTCACTTGGAGAGGGAGAATGGTCAAGAATGGGACTGTTTTAAGCAGTCTGGCCATAGTGACATTGTGGCTAAGGGTGCTGCTGGTTGGTTTGGTGGTTTGGCTTTTTGGTGGAAAAAGTCTGCCATTTCAGTAACTGAGATTTTTCGTGATAGGTTCTTAATTTCCTGCAGGTGTCACTCTCCCCAAGGTGATATGGAATGGTTTATATCATGTATTTATGGTCCTTGTGTGGCAGCAAAGAGGGTTGGCTTGTGGGAGGAACTTCATGCAATGCATCAAAGCGTGCAAGAGATTCCATGGCTGTTAGGGGGTGATTTCAATTGCTATCTTTCTGGTGATGACAATCCAGATGGGAGAGTGGACAGTTCTTCAGCAGGCTTCCAATTGGCTGTGCAGAACATAGGCTTGACTGAATTTCCCATGAGTGGTGTGGAATATACTTGGAGGAATGGAAGTGGACAGATTTCCAAATTGGACAGATTCTTTGGTAGTCCTAGTTTGTTAGAGAGATTTCAGTTATCAGCTATTTTGAGCCTTGATAGGCCGTTCTCTGACCACACGCCTTTGGTTTGGGACAGTGGGGTGAATGCAGACACGGGGTCATATTTCAAACTCAAGAGATCTTGGTTTAGGAAGAAGGCTTTGTGCAAATGGTTTCTCAGTGGTGGCAAAGCAAGGATGTTCAAGGCACTGCTACACAGCAGTTGGCTGCAAAATTGGTTGGTCTGCGTGAAATGTTGAAAGAATATGGGCAGGCTGTGAATCTGATTAGAGACCAGAAGAGGAAGGAAGCCTTGACAGTCATCAAGGATTTAGATATGAAAGAGTGCAGGCTGAATTTGGACCAACAGGAGCAGCAAATGAGGCAGCAGATGCAAGCAATTGTGGGGGATGAAGACCTGAAAATTGAAATGGATTGGCGTGAAAAATCCAGACAGCTTTGGCTTAAAGAGGGTGATGCGAACACAAAATTTTTCCATCTTGCGGCCAGTGCTAGAAGGAGATTCAACCGTATTTCATCTATTAAAGTTGAAGAAAGAAATATTACCTCGGTTGAGGAGATCAGATCTGAAGCAACAAAATTTTTTAAAGAAGCTTCCAAGGCAACTCCAAGAGGTTCGTGGAGGATGGCAGCAATGGATTTCCCTTGTGTAACTAATGAACAGAGTGACATGTTTGTGACCCCTATTTCTGAACAGGAAGTGCTAAAGGCCATTAAAGATTTAAATAATGAAGGGGCTCCAGGTCCAGATGGTGTTCAGGTGTTTTTCTACAGAGAGCTATGGAATGTTGTTAAGGTGGATGTGTTGAAGGTTATCCATGAGTTTGAACTGGGTAACTCTGGATTTGAGAGGCTGAACAAATCCTATCTGTTTTTGCTGCCCAAGAAATCAAGTGCAGAAAGTTTTTCTGATTACAGACCCATTGCGTTATCAAATTCCATCTACCTTATTATTAGTAAGGTTATTGCTAACAGATTGCGGGAGGTTCTAAAGGATTTGATTATGCCTATTCAATCAGCTTTTCTTCTGGGGAGATCGTTACAAGAGTCATTCATTGTGGCACAGGAAATTGTAATGGGGTGGCAAAGGAGAAAATCAAAGGCTTTCTTATGGAAAGTGGACTTTTCAAAAGCCTATGATTCTATCTCCTGGTCATACTTGTGGGAGATCTTTAGAAGGAGGAAATTTCCACCCTTATTGATTCAATGGGTGAAGAGATGCATTACGACAGCCTCTTTTTCCCCATTGATAAATGGTAAACCGTGTCGTTCTTGGATTCAGCCCCAATGTGGAGTAAGGCGAGGTTGTCCTATTGCCCCTTTGATTTTTAATCTTGCGGTGGATACTTTGGCTAGGTTTGCCTGCAAATTGGTTGTGGATGGTTTTATAAGGGGGTATTCAATGTCTAATCATAGGGCTCTAGCTCCTATACTTCAGTATGCTGATGATACTATTTTTCTTGTAGAAGGGGGGAAGAGAGAAGCGCAGGCTCTGTTACATATGGTTAAATTGTTTGGAGAGGTTTCTGGGCTCAGATTGAATGGAAGTAAATCTTCCCTGGTCTGTTTTGGGATGAATGATGGTTTACAGAATGAGATCTCTGCCATTCTTGGTACACCTGTGGTGCCATTACCGATTAAATATCTGGGTCTGCCTTTGAAATGTTCTAAGTTGAAGAAAGCAGATTGGTCTTTCCTCTTTGAAAAGGTAGCTACAAAATTGGAGGGCTGGAGCAGTAGATACCTATCAAAAGGGGGGAGGTATATATTACTAAATTCTGTTATCACATCGATTCCTGTTTTCTTCTCTGTCCTGAGAGCTCCAAATTCTATTTGGAAAGAGCTGGAGGTGATGCGGAAAAGATTCTTTTGGAAAGGGGCCTCCCATCAAGGGGCTTTCTTTCAACCCTTAAAATGGGAGTCAATTTGCAAACCAAAGAAGCTGGGAGGCATGGGTGTCAGATCCCTTAAGGAATTCAATGAAGCTTTATTTTTGAAATGAGCTATTCGGTTACTGCAGGGGGAAAAAAAAATTTGGACAGAAATTATTCAGGACAGTTATGGGAGTACCAATGATAAGAAAAATTGTCTTAACCCACGTAAACCATCCCCTTTTTGGCTTTCTGTGGTGCGAGCCTTGAAGGAAAATTGAAATTTTTTCAAATCTGTTTTAGGTGATGGAAAAAGCGTTAAGTTTTGGCTGGAGAATTGGGTACACGGAGGGACGCTTAAAGATAGGTTCCCCCTTGCTTATGCTGCGGCAGCAAATAAAAATGCAGTGGTAGCTGATTATTGGGATGCGGATTTGGAGTAGTGGCTGTTAAATATTGGTGGGAGGAATAATCATGAAACAAGAACCCGAGTAGAGAATGAACATCTCATGCAAGAGCTTGCTGCTTTCAAACCCATGCCTCATGAATATGACACATACAAATGGGAAGGTAATTTTTCCACTGCGGCTGCCTATGACAAATTGATAATGTCCTCCAGGATGGCGGAAGATGAAGAAATGGGGAAAAAGCTATGGAAGTTAAAAATACCACTAAAGTTACAAATTTTCTTATGGCTATGCAGGAGGGATGGTTTGATTACTGGAGATCTGAGGCACAGAAGGATGGGGACCCCAACCCAGTTTTGTTATTTGTGTGGGTTGCATAATGATTCTACAGATCATATCTTCTCTTCATGTGCTATCACTGATTATGTTTGGAGGAGAGTATGCAATGAGTCCTTACCCACCTGGGGAAATTTGTGGAGCTGTCTGGTAGATGGGAATAAGCCTTATATACATATGGTGGCTGTTCTGTGGGCGGTATGGAGGGCTAGAAATGAGTGTGTTTTTCAAGAGACCCTAGCTCATGCGGAAAATATTGTAAATTTATGCTGGAGGCTCATACAGTGCTGGGAGTCGAACTTGTAAATTATTTTTTTTATTATCAATAATAGCTCTCCTGGTTTGCTATCAGTGATTCGATAGCATTCCTTTCTTCTTCAAAAAAAAAAAAAAAACAGGAGTCGACGTAGAGTGGCTAAACTCACCCGGGTCTCAACCCAAGCGTGGCAAGCTCCCCTCTACACTACAAGGGATAGTTGCTCTCTTCGGTACTATGCACACGAAGGTCAGCTCACTTCCCTTAACAGTCGCCCATGGGCGGCAATTCCATAACCATCCATTTCTCCGTGCTACGGTATTCTTGTCTCGTTCTATATTCTCTATAGGGTTTGTACATGAATTTCCCTATTTTCGATTTAATATATATATATATACAGAACATGCAGCTTAATCACAGTACAGGTTTGTTCATAATGTGGTCCATTCCAGATAATACAGACCGCTCGTGATTTACTCAATCATTCACATATGTTTTTCTCTAGCCCTAGTGTTCATGTCATAACCTAGGGTTCAATTGAATAAATGTATTCTAGAGCATACGTTTATTTCTTCCTAGGGTTCATCTTACATCCTAGGTTTAACTAATTGCATACATTTTATTAATCTTGGAGATTTATAGCCAGAACCACTCTCCCAGGATAACCGGGTGGAATGGGAGCTCGTACAGCAGCTCCTGATGTCTCCACAAGTCCCGTACACTCAACGGATTGGAGACCTACGACATGGATTGTCAGGTCAAAAGGGTTCAAAATGCTACAGACAAGGTACGATTACATGGAGAAAAACGTATGGGAAACAAAGACGTTTCGTTTACGGAAAACCCACATCGTTTAGGCCTTGCACGGGCCTAAAAACACGAGGTCTGACCGAAATCAGATGTCTGGAAGAGGTTACGGATGTCTTCAACTAACTCGCAGGCATACCTCTCTTGGGGCACCTCTATTGGACGTCTGGAACGTAGTGCCGACATCCGAGGGTTCCGTCAGACGTCTGGAGATGCTCCCAAACATTTGAAATTGCCTCGATCCTCGCTCCGATGTGCTTCCCAACCTCTGACATATGCGCTTGCATTGTTAGGACTTGGCAGAGAAATTACGGGAAAATAAATCTCTACCAGACGTCTCATCCCACCTTCGGACGTCTTCCTCGACGTTCGGAGGTCACTCCGGACGTCTGATTCCGCGAAAAATGACTTTCGTTGAACCGTTCTGGGCTTCCCTCACCGCAGAAGCGGCAGCAGAGCAGCACAGTGCCCTCCGCTCTCGCACTCAGACCCACAATCTGCTCTCCGCTCACTCTCTCCCTCTCTGGCTTAGCTGCGATGGTGTGAGACAAAGAGGAGGGGGGTTTATAAAGGGAGAGGAGGTGAGGGGAAGGGCATGGGCGAGGGAGTGGTGCGGGTGTCGTCACAGGGAGGGGAGAGGCGGTGAGGGAAAAGGCGTGGCGTGCGTGCGGTACGTGAGAGAAAAAAAGAAACTTTCAAATGTCCGTCTCTCTCTTCAGACGTCTAGATAGATGTCCGGTGAACACTCCAGTCATCTTAAGCTACCAAAAGGTGACGGGTCATTTTACTTAGAAAGGATAGATCTAGTATAGTTGTCTCTCAACAACGGTATATTGCTGTTCAAAAAAAAAAAACAATGGTATATTGCTAATCTATTAACAAGATATAACTTTGAATGAGTAAAACCAGTTAAGACTCTAATGGCATTAAGTTCACTTGATCAAATTGATAAAAATAATGGTGAATTGCTATCAACCCCATTTGACTACAAACATGAGGAAGCCTCCAATATCTAACATTTACAAGATCGTATATTTCTTTTGTGATAAACAAGCTATCACAAAAAATGCATGAGCTATCACAAAAAATGCATGCCCCAAACTCAACATTATGAATGTCTCAAGCGTGCTCTTCGCTATCTCAAAGGAACCATTCAACATTCACTTCATTTCACAAAAAATTCAGATTCTACACTTCATGCCTATTTTGATGCAGATTGGTCAAGCTCAGCAGATGATAGGCGTGTAGTTTACCTACTAGGAGGGGGTGATGTAATAATTGTGGAATTGAAATATAAACAATCTCACAAAATACAATCGCACAAAAAGGCACAAAGAATTTTAGGTGGAAACCCAAACTGGGTGAAAATCACCACCTAACCCTCTCGAGTTAGGATTTTCCGATCAACCAAGTTGATCAAAATCCACTAAACCGAATCACTTTAAAACGAGGGTGATTCAACCTCAATTACAACCACGCTACTTAGACGAGGGTAGCGTACCTCAACCCCTTCTCTTCACGAGAAGGATTTTGTCTCGCGAAGGAGACGGGAATTCGCAAAGCGAATACTCAACCAAATAACAAAGATAAAACAAGTAATCCTATAGAGCCAACAAATTAATATTTAACCTAAGCTTCTATAGGAAATAGGATGCTTCTCTTTGAAAGGAGTGCGTCGACGATGCGGATGCGTGTGCCACGCGACGGCGCAACGTCGCTCTCGTGAATAACGGTGGGAGAGCGAGTGCGCAACAGCTTGATGCTCTAAAGATGTAGAACTTGAGCTTAGAGAGCAAAAGAAACACAAAAAGGTTTGAAAGTGTATTGCAAGGTGTGTCTTGGTGTTTCCAGGTGTATTTTTGTGTTGCAAAGGTTCCCCTCTATTTATAGAGGCCTTAGGAAGGCTTTGGAAGGCTTAGGAAAGGTTCTATAGCCGTTGGGTGCAAAGCCCAAGAGAATCAACCCGAAATCAGGAACAATCATTGTTCTGACAGGCTTATCAGACGTCTAATTCTGGCATCAGACGTCTGGAAGTTCACTTTAAGACGTCTGATTTCAAGGTCAGACGTCTGATTTTGGGCGGGTTCCTTCCTGACTTGAATCAGATCTAAACGGGGTTCTTGTGCAAGTCCATCAGACGACATATAGGACGTCTGGCACTATGTCTGGACGTTTGGAAACCTACTTTTTCTGTGGGAATGGATTTCCAAACGTTGCAACGGCTAGAAAATCTCTGAGAAGAGATTTTGGGTTAGCCGAGGCAAAACGGTCAATTATCAGACGTCTAGAAAGTCCTATGGACGTCTGATAAGGCTCTAACGGTCACATTCTTGAGTGTTCGCTAAGCTAGCCAACGGTCCACTAATTGGACGTCTGGCAAAGTCATCAGACGTCTGGTTTAAGGTCTAGACGTCAGATTTCATCGGACAGAACTAACTATGTCCAGCCTAAATGTTATCAGACGTCTGAATCAACAGTCAGACGTCTTAAAACACTTTATCAGGCATCTGATTTTGGAATTAGACGTCTGGAAAAGCTGTTTAAATCCTATATTGGTTTTCTAAGTTCTCTACAGAAAACCTAAGTATCCTAGGGTTGTGTCAGTGTTCCTAGGACTACTATTAGGGTACTTTGAGGCTCTTTATCATAATTTTATAAGGAAATAAAGAGCAAGAAAATAACGACAAATGTACTTGAAAGGAATAAAAAGAATTCTATCATATTCTTCCTGTCCTTCCATCTTCAATCTATTGCTCCTCGCGAATCTCCTCTGTTCTCCATCAAGCTCCTCCAATTCGTCCTGGATGCGAGCTCGAATTCCGTCTAATCACGTCTACATTTGCAATTGACCTGAAATCTAAGACTCCAAGTGCAAATGTTAAATAACACGTGTTTTGTTACCATCAAAATAAATAATCGTGGTGCTCTAGCACCAACAAGGCGTTCTACTTCTAGATTTGCAATATTCTTTGGCCATTCTCAAATTTCTTGGAGTTCAAAGAAACAACCAACTATAGCAAGATCAAGTTCCGAGTATTGCTCAGTTGCAAATACCATTGCAGAAATACAATGGATTCTATCTTTATGTTCTAAACTTGGAATATTATTCTCTTTGTCCCCAACAATTTGGTGTGATAATATTAGTGCAACATACATGACTGCTAACTCAGTATTCTACGCAAGCACCAAATATATTGAAATTGACTTTCATTTTGTTCAAGAACAAGTCACAGCAAAATAGTTATCAGTCAAACATATTGCCTCTTCTCAACAAATTGCTAATATATTAACAAAACCATTGTCCTCAAAATTGTTCCTCTATTTTTGTAACAAACTTGAGGTCTTCTAGTAAGACCATTTGTTTGTGGGGGGTGTTAATATAGGTCTATAATAAGGGTAGTTTCAGGTATTTGTAACAAAAGTTGTTACAATAACTCTGTTGTAACCGATTATACTAACAGAAGGATAAGGTCTATAAATAAGAAGGTGACCTTTGCTTCAGGGGTTATCGCTTCTAGTCACCAAAACCTTTCCATTATTAAGAATAACGTACCCAAATTTGATGTCTCACGTACTTTTTGTGGACTTTTTTTTTTAAGGAAAGGATGAAATTCATTGCAACCTTATAAATTACAAAGAAGTTCAGGGCCAAACCATAACCCAAAAGAACCAGTATCAACACAGTACTTAGCAAACATATGAGTAGGATGATGAATTGTAGAGTGAGGAACCTTGAACAAAGAGAGTAAAGCATTCGAATTTATTAAAGCTAACAGTCCAAGATGATATGTTTGTGCTTCCCGTTGGGTTGTGAATGATTAAGAATTTGGCTAATGGGGCCAACAACGTCGTTGGCAATGAAGCTCGTGTCAACTGCCAAAGTCAAGGTGGGAGAAATACCTTGATGAATCACATGAATTTCAGCCAAATCAAGATCAAACATTGGGACCAATTCTGACTTAGCAACAACATAGTTTCCATGACTATCCTTAGCAACTACAAAAACAGCTGAAAATTGCGGTCTAACAGCAACATCAACTACAATTGTAAGCTCTTGAGTAGAAGTATTTTGCCATTGTCCTTTAGTTGATATAATTACAGCACTTGGAATGATAACGGACTATGTTATCATAATATAATATTGTTCTTTGAATGAGTAGACCAAAAAAAGGCAAAAGTCAAAAGTTTAGTGGTCACAAGCGCACTATAGGACATCACATTGTAAAGTTCTTTGTTAATAATGATTGATCCACTTGAGCAAAGTCTCCAACCGATCATTATTTCCTTTATCTTCTTCTTTCTATGAACGGTGAGCATTTAACAAGGCAGCAATTCGTAGGCCCCAACCCACACGTAGTAGTCAGGAATTCTCCATCCACACATTCCTAATAAGCACTTTTTTCTAGTTTGTTGAATAGCTTAGCTGTTGAATAGATTCATATCACTTAAATGAAAGTGATAGATCTTCAACTCTAATTTCCACTAATATAAAGGGATAGATTTATAAATTATTTATTCTTCCATCCAAATAAATGTAATCATAGTGCGGATAAGAAAAAAATAGATGTGAGGAACCATTTATATATATTTATGGTAGTCGTGTACAAAATTATATATTGACATTACTGTGAAAGAGTAGATTGATGAGAGTCTTCTTGCCTCTTTCTTGAATATATATATATATATATATATATAATTCCATGCTTGATAATAGGTTTGCCATACTTTTAAAAGCTAGATTAAAAAGGACAACCACTAAGAAATGCCTCTCTTTTAAACGCGTTACATACATACAGGATACCTCCTTTGCGTGAAAAGTCAGAAAAAAATTTTAGAAGAATTAAACAAACATGCTTGTAACTGATGCTTTTTCAAAAAGCTTATTGACTTCTATATGTGATGTGGTGTTATAAGTCTTTTATCTTCCTATGTATAACCATTATCAGTGGTCATATCATTGGTTTGATGTTAGCGAATATGCAAAGAGAATAAACACGATAGGGATACGTATGGCACTGATGTTATAACACACATACATTTGTCATCTCCAATGAATTGTATAGCATACCAACATTGACGGAATTGATCGCAATTAATAACTACATTGTGAGGTGACCATGTATAAGTTTGAAACCTTAATAAAGTTCTCCCAAGAAATAACTGATTTTCCCTACTCCTTGGAAGTGACCACAATGTCGAAGTTGAAAGATAAGGATTTTTGTGGATATAAAAGTGGAAACTATATACACTCAAGATTTATTATCATCACATATGCTTTCTTGATCATTTGGGGAAAAATAATTTTTTATATAAATTTCATCAAGAATTTTTAAAATTACTTAAACATCATATAAGTATTTATATGTAAATACTATACAAGAGTTGATTATTTGTATAAATGTAAAATTTAGATCACATTAATCCTCGTATCAATGCAAATACTAAAATATGAATGAATGATTCAAATTTCACCTTAATTGACACAAAAATTGAAAATTATGTAAACAAAGTGAGCCTTTTTATAGCATTTACATAAATATGAATTTACTTGTGGTATTTAAATAATTTTAAACGTTTCAGCACGTTTATGTGAAAATCTCAAAAAGAATAATGGTGAGGCATTTTTCCCATCAACAGTGAATTATATTAGTACTTCAAGGGAGATCAAGGGCTAAATTGGAATATTTTGATTATGAAAATAATTATAAAATTGGAAAGGGTTCAGTGACCTCCGTATAAATAACTTTAAATTAAATATCTCTGCAATAATTATTTTATGAAAAAAAAAAAAAAAAGAGGAAAGCAAATCTCCCTATTCATGTTCTAACCAACACTCAGCTCCTTCACTCTAGCTAAGCGTAGTTTGTGGGGGAGTCACCGTATGATACGTTTTATCTGGCGGTGGAGATTTAGTGTAATGATCTAAAAACAAGATTCTTGGATCCTTTCAAAGTTAAACACAATGAAATGAATCTTTCGACGTTACGTAAAATCGTTGGATTTGTCTTATACCATGCTTTTTGAAGAATTTTATTCTACAAAAATTCAAATTGTGCAGCTTTAGTTACATATAACACATGTCATACGTCGATGTCTAAGTGCACGTAAATCGAAAATCAAGGGTATTTTCATCTAAAGTTACTCCTCGATCTTTGCATCGTCGTCGCGTTGTTTGGTGCTTCGAAATTCAAGAAAAAAAATCCAGAGGAGAGAGGTGGAAGAAAGAAAGGGAGATCTTGACGAGGAGAATTCTCTCTGTTCCTTCCCTCTCATCTCACGTGTAAAAGGGCGGTGGACAGGGGTCCCACGTGCTATGTTGTATGGCATGCAGTACAGCGGTGCCACCAACAAGTGCCGCATGGCCTGTGGGCACAGGTGGGGACTATGGAGGAGGAAGGGAGGGAGCACGTATGCGTATGCGTATGCGTATGCGTATGCGTATGCGCGCACATGAACACGTCAACGCCCATGAGCGCTCCCCCTCCTCGATCCGGATCGTCACTTGGGTGCAAATCGCTCGCAGGCACGTGGTGTGGTGGGTTTGGGTCTGGTACAGTCCAAGCTGGGTCGGTTTAAGGCCAAATTTAGCTATTTTGGCTCGTTCAGGTCCCTACCGGACTCTGAATTTTGCAATTTAGGAGCCTATGGAATCGTATTTGGGAGCACTATGCATCGATAAGCCTCAAATTCTCATATGAACACCTAAACACATGCACAAGGTTCAAAGCGATGTGGACAACACACGTGTACCTCCAATTTGATTATCCAGCGCTTTAGCATCGTTAGGTAGTACATGGCGTTGATTCCCCCATGCTTGACCAATTTTATCTGGATCGACTTGATGTCCTTATTTGCGTGCATTCCTTTATATCTTCGCTAAATGGTGGAGTTTTGAGTTACTGATTTGCATATCTATGCCTGAGTACTCGAACAATGGAATATTAATGTCAGGAATTGTTTAAAACTGGATGGAATCTTATTATTGGTTTAAATTGTATTAATTACCTAAGCGAATGTCGTAATCCTGATTTTATATATGTGTGAAGATTATGTGATAATTTCAAATATGAAATTAACCTCTACTTAGGAAAATGTAACCCAATAAACGAGTTACAATTAATAAATGAGGCTTAAGATTACTTGGTACGTCAATAATTGATAATTTTACAGTTGCCTAACGAGATAGATTATCATGTAAATGGATCATCTGCTGCTATGGTGGAGTCATTGAGGTTAAATGTTTATCTAAATATGCATTATGAATGAAGTTTAACGAATATTCTGATGTGAAAGGAGTGCAAAGCCTGAAGATGCACTCTTATAATTGGGACAATTGAATATAGTCAGATGGTAGCCTCATGCCTACATATTTATGGCCTTGGACTACTGTATTACATGTGGTAGCTTCAGTTGGATCTAAGGAGTGAGTTGGTTTCTCGACAACTCTCTTTAAGGTTAATTAACCAACCAATTAGTTAGGTGTGATGGATACATGTTGTTTGATGTGAGTTGTTTTGGTACCATTTCTCTTGTACCTTGTAGTGGAGAGAATTAGTCAGGTGCTGGTGTGGAGTAACATCCCACTGGCATAATATGCGAGCTCGTAGAAATAACTTCACTTATGTTGTGACCCATCATTCTTCTAGCCAAGAGTATTTTGTATTGATCTTTCCACTTAGGATATTACAATAACATTTCCTCGCACCTTCGGAGGAAATGATCATAAATTAATAATGTCCGGAATATGCGAAGGCAAATATATACACAAAGTTAAGAAATCGAATAATGACCGATAATTGTGGATAATTGTATAGTTACAAGTACCAATTTCTTATTTTGATCATTATTTTCGTGCAGCATTCATATGAATTGTTTTACCACTCTATTTAACGTTCATTGGCATCCTTTACTTAAACTCCATTTAGGTTTTGGTGAGTGATGGGTCCTGGAAGTCTACCAAAGAATTTATTTGACGTCGAAAACGTAACATAACCACAAATAAGTAATTATAAGCAAGAGGTGCAAGATTGGTAACCCAATTCCACCACAGGAGGTATATGTTTTAGGGAAGAGCAAGGCTCTAATAAAATCCATTAGAAATGATGGTATTATAATCTCTCAGAGTTTATCTCTCTCGGATTACATTACATAGATTGCCCTAGGGGAGAGCCCCAAATCCTATTGCTTGGGGGTGCAAGGGCTAGAGCCCCGAATGTTCTCTCCCATCTATTTATAATACAAGAAATTGTCTTGTTACACTCGGAAAAGACCTTATAAGATCTTCTAATTAGATGCACCTCCTGACAAGGTGCGTGCTTAATCTAATTATTTATTGTGGCTACTAATATCAGCATTTATTAAGGACATGATCCTGTTGTACTTTTTCCATCACCTCTCTAACTTCAGTAAAATTGAGTCCTCGGGTGAGACAAGATGGACTTATCTAGATCCGACAAGATACAAGCAAACCTAGATCCAAGAATCGATTATACTTTACTCCAAGCAAATTATTTTTCTCTCACGTTTACACGGGGAGACGATATGGGTCCAAGTTTAGCAACGTAGGACGATGACCTAATTAATTTAGTTGGACTACTTTCTTTCTTCTTTAGCAGTGTTAACGTCTAATAATAGTCATGAAATATTTTCTATGAATTTCTGCTATTAGGATATCTTTCCAGTTCAATTTATTTCTTTTCATTTATACGCATGTGAGATTTTCCTTACCGTGTGACGATATGTTTTATGGTTATGTATTCGATGGCTGGGATCTCAGGTTCAAATCATAACACAAAGATTTTATTACATGGAACAGGCAGTGGAAAAGGATGCAAGAAAACTATTTATCTTCCTCAACCTCACCCATTGCCAGGTCTCGTCCGCCGTCAACGGTGGCAACAGTCTTGGCCTGCGTAAACTGTTCTGATTGCATAATTCAAATCAACGGTTTGACGAGACCCACAGCTCAAGTCAAATTCAAAGGCTTGCCTTGGCATCCTGGACGACTTTTGCTTGCACCTTTTTTTACTTTATACGTAGGCCATGATCTATGACTATGGCAAGATATTGTTAGTCAGTGGTAACCATATACTACAACAGAGGAGATCCGAGCTTGAGCCTTAACCTTGTATTTTTTCAGGGTTAATTTTGGGGTGCCGTCAATTTTTCTAGTTTATTCACAAGAAATTTTAGGTTATAAAAAAAAAACCAAAATCTATAACTATATTAGTCATTAAAAAATAGAAAACCCATCCCCTGTTCCACTGTGCAATACGCGCGCCGCCCCCTCCCCCACCCCCACCACACACACCCAAGAAATAGGGGTACAAATCCCCCTGGTGGGAGGGGTGGGAAAGGAGGTGTTGGGATTGGGTTGTGAGTCGCCCCAATCCTCTTGTCCATTTAAATCGTTTACTTACTGGGAAAAAGGGGGAGGTTTCTAGAAGCTGTGCCCGTTCAATTGTTAGTCGTTGCTTACATGCTCCCCGTTATTTTTAATTGGTCTAAACACGACATTTCTTTCATCTAGAGTTTCGACTATTATATCAATATAAATATACACTTCTCTCCCAACCACCACCTTTGGTTTTTTTTTTTTTTTTTCTTCCTAGTGGAAGATAGTTTGCCAGCCACAATAATAATAGGATCCATTTCTTAGCTCAACTACTCGACTTACCCACATTTATGACATATTTGCTTGACCGTCGTGGATCCTTGTGTACAGCACCAAGTCAGTTTTCCAGCGCCTGTGGATTGGCAACTGCTCTTATCTATGGGAAGCACCTCACTTGGAAATAATAATTGCGATGTGACAAATTAGGGAATTCGTATTAACGAACTCTCCCTGAGTAAGGGACAAAACTTAAAAATATTCAATATTTATTGTATCTTTAGCTTGTGTTTGGCTTTACCCTAACGAAGCTGGCACACACATAGAATTATAAATATGCCGTATGAACGGGACAAAAATGGGCAGCTATATAAGATTCTTTCTATGAATTGGAATTCTCAACCGCTCGCCCTCGGCAGCCAAAGCTCATACCTTTGACGTTTCAACAACCTGAATCCATCTCCTAAAAGATTTACCAGTGCCGTTTCCACCTTTTCTCCATTTGAGCAAACCCTAACCCATCTTGCCGTTGGGCGGGACCTTGGATGGTGAAGGGCCCCACCCGTCCTTTTCCGTTGAACTCGCTTCCCTTCCTTACGTCCCTTCGATCACAAATTTCGTTACATTGATTGGCCCCTTTGAGGGTGGCTCCTTCCTTCCTTCTAAGGTGATTGATGGTAGACAAACAACCTTCTCATCATTTGGGGCACTGTTGTTAATCGGACTGTCTCTAGATGGTTGTCGCCACCATCGTTTGGGGTGGACTTTGCTTGACATCGTTAATGTTGGCTAATTGGGACATTTCTTGCTTATCAACAAGTGGGGCGACTCTGTTTGTCGGCTTCATGTTGTTTTTTTGGAGCTGTTGATATCTCTTTGTTTGTTGATTCTTGGTACTTCACTGATCGTGTTGCTCCTACATTCTCCTTGTCTCTACTTTTGGCATCATCAATTTCTTCTGATTGTGTTTTTTTCTTTCTTTTTACTGTTATAGTGTTTCTTCTAGGAACACGTTTGATAACGAACACTACCACGATCAAGTTTTTTGGTTGATTCTTAGCCTGTTATCATTCATCTGCACGGATCATCTTGATTGGTGATGATTTGGTGGTGCAATCGTTTCAAATGATGTGGAGTAATATTTCAAACCTACTATAGATCCTTCTTTTGTATTTCCTTTATTTTTTGTTTGGCTGTGTTGTCATAGTTTAGAGTTTACTTCTCTTGAAAGGGACATTTCTATTCTTCCTCTTCGAGAGGTATAAAGATTGTCATTTTTATTTTTTTGCCCTCCAGGATTGTTTCCTATTATATTTTTTTTTTTTTGTTCCCTTAACAAAGTATCTTATTTTTCCCAAAAGACAAAATTGTATAGGATTTAGCGTAGGAATAACAATATTCTATTTTCTTTGACATCTCTTTTTCAGAGTTGAGGTAGCGTTATTAAAATTTTCTTATTTGGAATACCTTCTTTGTTTTTTATTATATTTTTTATTTTCTTTATTTTTCATTTTCTTGTGATTTAAGAGAATGAGTTCTTCCGTTTCTAAAAAAAAAAAAGCATCCTTTCTTTTCTTGGCAAGACATTCGATTCGTCTTTTCTTCCATCCTCTTAATTTGGTTGCATCCCTTTGTACTTAATTCTTCCCTTCTAATGTCATTTTTCTTTTTTAAAAAAAATAAAAACTTATTAGAGATAATATTTTGTTATAACTATGCACTAACCTATTTACTTTTGGAAATATGGTAACCTTCGTTGAGCGAGTAATCCCCTGTTTCGCGAATCTACATACCCTAACATGAGAGAGAGGGGAGGTTCATTGCTTTACATAATAATTAAACAAAACTATCATGATGTAAAACCTGAACAGTAGAAACATCTATTCTCGTTACGCTCAATAATCAACGCTATGGTATTCCATGACCAAAATGTTGAACATATATATATATTGTAGCGATGGCATGCAATAACAGTTTATATGACTGTAGCAAAATTTTACCATTTGCTTACTATTTCGCTGCTTTCTCTCTCCTTCTTTGTAAATGGTTACTGCTCGACAAGTTGCCGCAAAACGATGGTCATTTTATCCTTTGATTGGGTTCATCAACCTTAAAGTTACCATGCCCAATGGATGGCTTTCTTATTATTTATTTGTCAATTTTGATTTTTTTATTTCGTGTGGTCAGTTTATTTTACAAATTTATTAAATAAAGTATCTTTTCATTTTTATTGAAAATTTTAAGATGTCATCATGCTGAATTTTAGCAGGTCAATTATTTAACTTGGAGAATTATTGTAACGATTCAATTCCTGAGTCCCTACGAGATATGGGAATCAGACCGACTTAATTAATTCCAAAATCTAGTCGTCCAACGAACAAATAACCAAAAGAGCAGTAAAATAAATCACATTTAACATGAAATATAACTAGCAGTAACAAAATACAGCAGTAAGAAAAAGAATTACTACAACATGTACCACCACAACAGTAGAACAACATTTATAATATAATAAGAACTACGAGTAAAGAAAAGTATAGAGAGTAACAAAAACTACTCACTACAGCGGAAACAAAAGAGGTACAAAAGAGCAGTGGTAACTCTATTGGATCCTACTCGGCCCAACGTCCTCCGCAGCTGCTGACCCTGGTTGCTCAACACCTGGTCCTGAAAAGTAACGAGTGTAACACGTCAGCGAAACGCTGAGTAGAGTGGCAGCTAAACTAAAGAAACAGTAAAGTGTACAGTAGCTGTTTTATTTTCTTTCTTCCTTTATTTACGTCTTTCTATTGTTTCACAATTTATTTATTTCTCAGATCCTTCACTTGATCTCGAATGTTCCTCGTGGGAACGATCTTGATTGCAGTCTTTTCCGAACAGTAGAAGTAGCACGTGGTGCTCTCCTAGCCGGGAGAGTCCCCCGTGATGATCCTACTCTCAGTCAACCACCCCAAAGTCACGAACAGACGTAACGGTGACTACGGCACGCACGATAAATGCACAGGTAGCTAACCCGCACTGGCACGCGATCAGTCGTTTCCGTTAACGGGTGCGCCCAAAGCACAGCACGGAACCAGTACAGGGCAGAGCCCTCTCAGTAACAGAGGTCCAACCCCTCCACAGTAACCAAATAGGGGCCTTGCCCCTCCATAGTTTGCGCACCCTCGCCTAACTACCCTGGTTTGCCCCAGTGGGCTTAACAAGTCGGTGTATGAGGCTAGCAGAACCCCGTGGCCCGTGGGGTAGTTAGTGCTCTCCCTACACTAGTAGCTCTCCTCGGTACTACGTACACGAGGGCCAGCAAGTCGGTACAAAGTGGACAGACCTAACCCCGGGTCCCTAGGGCGGCTGGCTCCGCTCTGCACTAAACAGGGGGACAGTCGCTCTCCTTGGTACTCCGTACTCAAGGGCCAGCTCACTTCCCCAATTCTATTCCATTCACTTTCCAGGAGTTCTACTCCTAATTCCCCGTAGGGTTCCAGCTCTTTTAACTCAGCATATTCAGGTTTCACCTTTCCAGTTTCACGTTCATACATCCCATATTCTCAATCATGTTCATTTATTCATAACAGACAGCTGTTAAACTAATTTACAGGCAGCTATGTGTTCCTTTCCATTTTTCCAAGACTTCAGTATTCGTATATTCCACTAGTTTTCCCATCCTAGGATTCATGCCATACCCTAGAATCTATCATACAATCTAGTTTTCCAGCCCTAGGATTCATGCAACACCCTAGGATCTACCATTCATTCTAGTTTCTCATTCCTAGGATTCATGCAATGTCCTAGGTTCTATTTATGGTTCCATAATTTAGCAGATTATACTGATAAACTTAAAAGCCACTCTACCAGTTACAACAGGAGTACTGGGGGCGTGGTCGAAAATCCCGCGTGCCTCCGCAACCCCGAGACTGCAATGGAACGGGATTCTTTCACAAGGATCAAACATAAGGAGTTTCTCAAAACAGTATCTAATCACTGTAGACGGGTAGAGGATCTTATTCCGAAAAGGATGCAACTCGAAATGAGGAAAACGAACTCCAAACGGGCCCTAAACGGGTCGAAAACGACGAAACAGTGCAAAATTAGACGTCTGGAACTTCTTCCAGACGTCTTAAAAATGGAGATCAGATGGTACTTTGTCCTACGTAGTCTCTCAGACGTCCAGAAGCCTGCGGAGGCGTCTGGCCTAGTTCCCAGACGTCCGATGGCCACCCCGGACGTCTGGAAGTCCCTCTAGTCGTCTGGCACCGCTGCCAGACGTCTGATTCGCGTTGGATGCGAATCTCAGAACCTGCGTGTACCCATTTCTCGTGCTCAGTATGGACGGTCGAAGGAAAGGAAGAAGGTACGAAAATAACTTACCTTTCAGACGTCTGTACAGTCCTCCAGACGTCTTCCCCGTCGTCTGGTTGGAAACCCAGACGTCTAATTCTGGAAAAACTTCTAGAATCAGAGCGCGACTCGCCCTCCACCCACGACGCACCGCCGCGCTGCGCTTCGTCCGCCTGCTGCTCGAGCTGCAGCAGGCCTCCTGCATCACCCCGTGTCTGCTGCGCCTCCGCCAGCCGACTCTAGCAGCCCCGACGGGCTCGAACCCTCATGGCCGAGCGCCTCCTCCCTCGCGCAACACCTCCCGCACTCGCCGCGACTGCCGCCACCGCTGCTCGCTCGCGCTCGCACTCGCTGGAAGAAGGAGGAGCGGAGGTGATGAGAGTGAGGGAGAGGGCGAGGCTTTTTAAAGCAGCGCGGGGAGAGAGAGAGAGCAGCACTTGCGAAGGTGAGAGGGAAAAAGAGCATCTGCAGGTCTGCGTACGCAGGTGCGCAGACGGAAACCACCATGCCGCGGAAAATCAAATCCCAGACGTGTGGAAAGGGTTCCAGACGTCTGGTCAGACGTCTGGACCAACTTCTAGACATCTTAAAAGACATTTTGAAGGTACGTTCGTAACAATTATTATTGAATTTACTATATATAAATTATAAATCACAATAAAAATAAGATTTGGAAGTGTGGAGCACATCACATATAACCATTAAGAGATTATTTGGGTGAAGAATTGACATCAAAATTTTTTGTTTAGCCAACTTTTAAATTTATTTTATTTTAATATTTAGTGTTTAATTTTAGAAGGAAATAATTACACCTTTAAGGTAAATTTATTTTACTTCTCTCACGTAATCTATGACAACATGTTTAATTTTTCAAATTACCTTCTTGTAAGAACTTTTATATTAATTTCTAATACATTTTGCAATGGTTATGTCTTTAGAATTCTAAGTTGAAATATGTTACAATTGATGCACTCACAATAAGAGGATTTTTTAATATATAAATAAAAATTTAATATATAAATGAGAAGTACAATTACAGCGCCCAAAGATGTCGCATGTTTTCATTTTCTCCATTTTGCCACTTGGCAAAAGAGAAATCCCCTTGAATTTGAAATTTCAAGTACAATTATCTTTAAAAAAATTAATTTACTATGTATCTCTCTATTTGATATTTCTCTATTTATGACTTTTGTTATTTCTTATTTTTTACGTGTCTTCGTCTCTTTCTTTTTCTTTTTAGGAGATAAAAAGTGATGATTTCTCCAAACATTTAAACAACACCCTGTTCTTGGGGAAATCTAACATATGAATAGCACTCCCCCAATAAATCACGATTTAAAAAGCAATCACATGTCCTTAAAACATTTGCAAACATAGTTTCCATCAAATTTTCTAAAATAAAAATATGAGTGAATCACATTCGACATATTATTCCCTGAGGTTAAATTATCGTAAGGACCTCAAGCACGATCAATTTTAGCCCATTTAAATGGAGGCATTGTACGGTTATTATTTTTCCATGTCCAAATTTTTTACTTTTCATTAAGGGGAGATGATGAGTAAGTTCCATAACTAAACAATGATTAATTAACCAAAACACTTATGAAATACAAAGTTACATGAAAAATCATTGACAACAAAGGTAAAATTCATTTTCATCGTAAAGATAAAGAATACAACACATTTACGACTATACCCTAAAATGTAATCTTCTCATATGGGAAACCCAATAATTTTCAAATTTGCAAATATCAACTTAACCATCCATTATAAGAAATAGAACTAAGCTAATCCGATCTCTTGAGTAGAATAAATATCGGATCCACATATAATTAGAATTTTTTTAGATCCAAGGATAAATATTGGGTTATTTTATGTAGAGGTTAAAAAAGTTACGTTAAGAAATATAAAATTATTTTTATTTACTTATAAAGTGATATTAATAAAAGAAATTTATTTACTTAAATTAATATTAAAAAATAATGTTAACTTTTATAATTACTTAAATTAGTGTTGACATGAACTTTTTTATTGTAAAATTTAAATATGGGGAAGTTACGAAATCAACATCTATTTTATTAATATCTATATTACCAAAATATATGTGTGGAAACAAAAATTAACCCTTTCAATGAATTAACTCTTTGAAACCTTATTTTTAATTTTTCCCCTTTATCATAATTCTTTAACATAAAAGCTCACGCGCAAAATGTGAGACTCGATTTGTGATAGAGACTAGCCATGGTCGTTGATGGTAACAATATCTACTCATTTGACGGTAGGTTTTGAATGAGGATTTCGTTCACCAAAGTCAGGCGCATTTATGGAATTATGTCGTTGGAAGATGCTTCAAGTGAGAGGAATTTTTATAATTTTTTAATATTTTGATCGATCTATTCAACCTTATCGACGTGTTTTTAAAAAATTTATATAGTTGATGTTTTATCGTATCTACGAATGTATAATTATTTTTATTTTTAATATGTTATCTGATTTCTAATCTTAATATATATATATATATATATATATATATATATATATATATATATATATTATTTTTTATTTTTTAAATTCCTTCATTCTATGGGATGTATTTCCCTTCCGTCTCTCTCTCTTCTCCTGTAACATACATCTCCCCTATCCCATTCTTCCCCTCAATGAAATATTTATATTTAAAAAAAAAAAAAGTGAGAGAAACTTCCGACACCGTACATTTTAAATGCCGAAAACAGCTATGCCTCTTGTTCTAGGAAATCACTTCTATCCAAAATTCTCGTGAAAGTCAAGGGATAAGACTTAATTATTTTGTAATGGACTTGGTTGAAACACGATCGAATTGATGGGACCGGTAAATCTCGAGGAATTTGATTAATCCCCCCGAGCGGGTGCATCTCCCTGGTCCCGTTGGCTTTTGCATAGTAGATAATATCATCTCTATATGTGGATCAACGATGGCATTGTTTTATGTATTTTGAACTGCATTTCAAACAATAACAATCTATGTATACATACGTAGAATGGTCATGTAGTTGGCCACGTTATTCATTTATTTTTTCAAATAATATTTCTTATTTTTATTTTTTAAAATTCTTTTATCCTTCTCTCCGTGGGATGTCTCTTTTTTTGCAAAGAAAATTAAATAGAAAAATAAATAAAGTAATATACGAGAATCTCACCATAATTTGATTACAATAAACATGAAAATTTCATTGCAATGAAATTTATGTCACTTTCCTAGAATAATATGAATTATGGATATATATTAATTATTTTAATTTTTATATTGTAGTAAAATTTAATAAACACTAAGTATGTTTAGGATACGATAAATCTGTTTACATTACTTACATTACTCTAATTCTTAACCTTTTATATATTCATACTATGATATTTATAATTACGTTAAAATTTCATGTGATAATAGATTAATAAAAATTTATATTAATTTATCGTTATCATTTGCACTCTTATAAATATTATAATAGATATATCTCTAAATTCATTTGAAAGAACACCTATGTATAAAGATCCAATGAACCAGTGGCACCTTCAAAGATGATCTGATTTTAATTACTAATGAGAATAAATATAAGGTCAAAAGATCTAAAATTATTGATGTTTTCCTTTTGAAATGAAAAACTTAAAATTTTTTTTTATTAATTTCAGCAATCTTCTCATTAGCAGAATTTTAATATGACTTTAAATTTTAAGTTCCAACACGAAAACACAAGCTAAAAAATAACAATAGTATAAAAGAAGTTGGGTTTAATTGATGTTTGGACGGTACCATCCATTCCAATAAATGGGGTGCTGGCATTTCATATAGACTTGAAGGCTCTGTGCCGCATCTATTTCCTACTTGCTGTAATTGGACGTCACCTTTTGCATATTTATTAATTTGTTGCCACCGTTGACCAATGCTCAAAGAAAATTATCCTAAAAGACGAGAAAAATATCAAAAGTAAGAGAGACGATCAGTAGCATATATACTAATCGACCACAAAGATGACTTCGTGCCGTTTTCTCTCAATTACCATTTATCGCCTTATTATTTTAATGAGTGATTCTCGTTCATTAGTACATTAGTTTTTTACTTTTTGCTGGTATTAGAACATTAGTTAATTTATATGATTCTTACGTATATGTCCTACAATCATTTGCATCACATGAATATTCGGACTTCCTGCAATTTATGTAGATATTTTTGAAAGTTGATTCATACCGAAGCTTGCATCCCTCTTGCAAAATTCCAAACCGAGAAGTAAGTTTTCTTTACGTTTATAACCTTCTAAAGCTCGTGAAAGGATCCAAGGATGGTTCGTAAAATTTTAAATCCTTCGAAGTTATCAGTATAATGTTCATGTGTTAACATGAGGGATCACCTTGTCATTTTAAATTACACTGTCCTATAACCCTGGGCGGTTTCCCTTTACCTTGGGGACCCCATATATAAAGAATGATTTTCGTGAGATTTTTCTCGTAATCCCTGCGTGATCCACTTCGTCCCAACGAGTACCTAAAACTCTATTTCCCTAACTCTACAGAACCCCACCTCGTCTCATATTTTTTCCCGCTCGTTAAGCGTTGCTCCTCCCAACCTTGGGCGACGCAAAGGCCATCTGCACCACAAGAGGAAGGAGGGAGCCTCCTTTGCCCTCACGCGCTTCGAGGAGAGAGGGAGTCAACCCAACGCTCTTTTTTTTTTTTATTTCTCTCCAGCTGAGAAATTTGGTGGTGGTGGTGGTGGTGGTGGTGGTGGTGGTGGTGGTGGGGCGCGGGAGGGCACGTACGATGGGATTGTTTCGAGAGGGAGAAGTCGTTGAGAAATTTGGAGGGGAGAGGGGGGAGGGGCACGTACGGTGGGATTGATTTGAGCAGGAGAAGTGGGGAAAGGAGGCGTGGGTCCCCATGCCCGCACACAGCACGAGGAGAGGAGTGACAAGCACCCGACCGATTCCCCCAGACCGGCTCGGGTCAGTGCACATGAAATCAAACTTATATTCTAGCTGATTCAAGGATCAAATAGGTTCGAAATCGCGTAAATAAGTCATCAATACATAATGTTTATATACTACATTTTGAGCAAGTACGGAGTTACTGAAAATGGAGTCAAGCAACTAACGTCAGTTGAAACCTTGGGGTGATTTACATTTGATGTCTCGGGATTGCTCGACATCGACTGGAGTTCACTTAGCAACCGCTCTACTTAATTTTTATAGATGTCTACCACTTGTATTTAAGATAGGAGATGAGTAGTCGGTTTCACTGATTGCAAAGGAAGTTGAACCTAATCGAACCTAACTGTAGAGATGATAATTTCATTTCTGTTGTAACACAATCTTTATCATGTGATATTAAGTATTTCTATTTTATTCGGAACCTTTAACTTTTACCTCTCACTTGTATCTTTTATTTGTGATGATTGTGTATGAAATATTGTGTTCACTTTTCCTTAAAATGAATTATAATATATGAAATGTATTTTTATTTTCTTAATTATTTCTTTCTGACTATAATGTATACGTAAAAATGTATGATTCAATTTATCTTTTACTAAACAATCGATTCTTAAGATAATAGAAGAAGCGATCCTACCCAATTTCCTTACAAAGTCGAATAAGTAGTAACATGTGGCATCTCTCTCATCCTCAAAACTTATGGCTTTAAGCATAAAATAACTTTTATTTTAGGTGCATATACCTTAGTTGTTATATTTGGTGGAGGATACATGTTTCGAAAATGGAGCAAGTTTGAAAGATATTTAAGAAAATAATAAGAAATTGTCCATTTCTACGTCAATCCAAAGGCCTCCCAACTTTTTTTCAAAAAAAAATTGAAGCTCCATTGGGGAAACTACACTACCTGACAGGACTCGCCCACAAGGGATAAAAGAGAAACAAACAACTATACTCCATAGAAAAACGAATACAAACATCATAGTAAAAAAGAAGTAAAGAAAATATCTAAAAGAAAGTAACTTCTTAATAACTAATACTCCACGTAAAAATTGACGATTGTACAGCAAAAGAACACTCCTAGTGATTTACATAATTTGTGCAAAGCTAACAAATGCTAGAATCAAAATAAGTTGGATAGATTTTAATTGTATTAATTATAAGTTCTCACTTGACTCCCACGAAGGAGGAGTTATGGAAGTGGAAAATGAATTATAACATAAAATTTTACCTTCAACCAAATCCTTAGACGATATCTCAAGACCAATGAGATGAAGATGAACGATGGTAGAGGATGGAGATAAAAATAAAGGTGTCATAAAAATGACATAAAGATGAGGATGGACAAACCTCTCTGGATGCAGAAAGGAGGGTAAGGGAGAGTTAAAAGAGGCGACGGAGAGGGGACCTCGGCATGTGGGGGAAACAGGGGAGAGCGGTTGTGGAAGTGTTGTCCTAATACCGTTTTGTTGAGTCACCTTCAAGTGGCGTACAGAATATCCAGGTGTAAAATGACGGACGGCATTAATTGCGTGAGTTGATGTCCCCTTGAAATTTAGAACGCACGATGCCATCCCGACACTATCTTCGAGCCTCATAAATTAAATATTCTGATAAATTTTCACAAGAAAAATATAAATGTTCAAAGTTTCGAATCGAAACTCTCGCATACATACATCCTGTATATATATATATATATATATATATATATATATATATATATATATATATATAACACTGTTGATCAGAAATGATTTCCTCAAAATTTCGATAATTTCTTTTTCCCTGAATCCAAGATAAATGCCTCTTATGGGGTTATTGAAATAAAAAAGAATAGATTTTTCTAAAAAGAAATAAAAAAGAATAATTTTGCAGGGGTGTGCATGCATTTTATGTCCGAAGAATTGATTAACAGGCCGGCCTGTTATAGAGGGCATTTATCTAAGGAGAATATCCCCTAAGTTTCTTTCGACATGCTCATGTACCGGATAAATGAATAATTGGGCAACCACCCTTTCAAAGGAGTTGTATTTAATGATGAACCAACCTCGAAACATCGTAAATAATTAACTCCATCTGAATCGTCCCACAATGACCAACCGATCGACCTCGGAGATCCCACCTCTATTGAGAGGTCTGCACATTGGATTTGGATCTAACGACTCGAACTATCACGACACTTGCTGTGGCAACATTGAATTTATAGATATCTCACGTTCATCTTTCTAAGCGTGCTATGTACGTTACAATGGCAATCACAGAAAGGAGTTCTTGTTCCATGATAGAGGTCATGTGTTTGTAAAAGTACTATCAACGAAAGGTTAGATTCGAAGTACAAGGTCAAAGTTATCATTGATTATCAAACCCAAGCAAATATATGTAAACCCTTAGTTGTCTCCACTGCGTTAAAAGAAAAAAAAAAAAAAAAAAAACACCATAATCACTCAAAAGTGGGGGTGGCACATTAGAACTGTATATAAAGTGAGATGCAATTATAAGGATGGCAAATTATTGTTTTATAACTAGGTGTAGGGATTTTGGATGATTATTTTGATGTATTACCCTCGGAGCAAATGTAGCATTAAGGTTTTTCCAATTAAATTCAAACTTATTCACAAATCATTTCAAATGGTGCCAAAGCAAAATATTATGAATCACTTGAAAAATATGAGAATTGGATAAAAAAGTTGTGTTGGGCTTTGGTGTTATCCATGAAAATAATGGTGGGTCATCTCGCATTAGTTGTAATTTTTTCGGCAAACAAATGATTAATCATTCAAATGAGTAAATGTTCAATTGCATTAGCCTTAACGAATATATCAAGGTCTCAAGTTGGAGATATTATTATACTTAAATAATATTATATTGAGAATTTGAAACACAAAAGTTAGATGGAAGATTGGGAAATTATTATTCGAACTTAACAAATTACTTCTTCAAATTAGTCAAGCCTAGACAGGATTCTTTACCACCACTTTATAAAGTGAAAACATTTCACTCTTGCCCCCAACCTTTTACCATTTCCAATCGTTACATCTTTCAACAGAGGGATGGGGAATGAGAATCTCCACGTAGTTTTGATTTTCGCATAATCCTCATTAACAAAGACCACCATCACTTGCAAGGAAAGAGAGCTACCTATGCTTAGTCTTACCTTTGTAGTAAGAGGAAAACAATTTTAACCTTTACTTGCCCTACAAATGATCTAGCTCCCAAGGATTGAAATAAAAGTTGCAATAATAGCATGATGCTCAAGATTGATTATAATTTTTCTCCATTTATACCTTCCTCCTTCAAGCACATACAACACCCTAAATTTCAAAACAAATGCACCCAACCCCTTTCGAAATCACATAAATAACAAAGAAACATCCATTTATAATACTTCCTAAATCATTCTCTTTCCAACCTTGAGTTAAGCATTATTTTCTTCATTTAAAACCCTGCACATTTGTTTCCTCCCTCCATTACAATCTTGCTCCATTTCTAACTTCTCTCCCTTCCTCCTCCTCCAACAACTTCCTTTTCTTTTTTCTTCTTTTGTTACAACCGTATAATAATATCTTGGAGGTGAGTTTGATACTTCACATAACTAATACAAAATGTGTACAAAAATCTGTAACATGTGAAATTAAGAGAAAAAATTCTTTACATTTAACTCTAGATACATTAAATTAAGCAAAACGAAACATGTAAGAAAGGAGATATACACACAACCACCATAAATTCTCTTGTAAATTAAATTATCCTAGGGGATTACTTCTATTATTTCATATAAATCTTGCAAGTAAACATCCATATAAAAATCCTTGAACAAAAGGAAGTGGCGAAGAAAGATCCATGACTAAACAATCGTCAAAAGTCCTTTTTTATTGGGACCCCACCGCCAACCGCCCTCTTCCCACCAAACACACACCCTCGCCTCTCCCTCAAGACACACAAAACCGCCTGCTCCCCAACTCCAAAGCTCCAAAACTCTCTCCCTCTCTCTCTCCCTCTCCCCCTCTCCCTCTCCAAACACATTTAGATCCTCTTGACTCTCCTCTATCTAGCTAACATATCTAACTATCTATCTATCTGTCTATCTATCAGTGTTGGAATATTATTGAAATGGGGGTAGAACCCAAGAACAAGTTCTGGAAGGGGGTACAGAGGAGGGTGAAAAGCAGGATCGCCGTAGCGCTCGTCTACGCCGTCCTCGAGTGGGCACTCATCGTTCTCCTCCTCCTCCACGGGCTCTTCTCCCGCATCGTCACCTCCTTCGCCTCCCGCTTCGGCCTCCGCCCCCCGTGCATCCTCTGCTCCCGCCTCGACCACCTCTTCGACCCCCGCCATGGCCGCCTCGCCTACCGCCGCCTCCTCTGCCTCCACCACATGGCCGAGATCTCCCGCCTCCGCTACTGCCCAGTTCACCACAACCTCGCCGAGGCCTTCTCCATGTGCGAGAGCTGCTGCTGCACCAACCACGTAGAGGCAGGGGAGCCCACCTCGAGGCGCTCCTGCTGCGACGCAGCGTTGGAGGAGGAGGAGTTCTACGAGGTGGATTTGTGTTCCCGGTGGGATTTGGAGGGTACCCAAATCGCGGATTCGGGTTTGGAGGAGAGGGAGACGGGAAAGGTCGAATCTTGCGGGGTGCATGCGCGGGGGAAGGAGGAGGAGGTGGAGCAATCAGGAGGAATCCATGGTGAGAGATGATTTGATCTTACTTTTTCCTCTTGGTTTATGATGTTTTTGTGAGTGATTGGATCGGAAAAGTTTGAGTTTTTAGACAATAACAAGCATCTTTTTTTTTTTTTCCCCCGAGAAGTTTGGATTGTGTTGATGGTTCTGTGCATGGAAGAGGTTTTGAGGCTACTTATTGGGTATAGGAGTGTTAATGCCATTTTCTATTTCTGGAAAGTTCTTGTGGAGTTTAAGTGGTGTTTAGCTGATGTACATTATTCAGGCTTTTAATTTGCAAGCTCTCATTTTCTGTGGTCGTGTTGTGGCTGATTGGATTGTCATGATAATTGATGAAGGACTCATTTGGACGTCGTTCTCGAAAATTTCTGACTTGGTAAAGATTCATTTGTGTTGGAAGAATTTGGAAGTGGTTTTTGGTTTGAGTTCGTCAATCCAATCGTATCGGCTGTAAAAATAATAAGCAATTCGAAATATTTAATAAAGGACCCGCTTTTTAGGGTATTGCTATTTTTATGAAGCTGCAGTCCATTTTCCATTGAATTCGATTGGAGCCTGCTTAGTACATATGATATTTGGCATGGCAACAAAGGTGTAGGAATATTACTTGCAGCTGTCCTCATGACATGCAAAATTGCATATGTAGATTTGAAAGCCTGTGAGGCATCTGTTCCCGAAGGAGCGAATGCGGACTGTGTTCACCATTCCGAATTGGAAGATACAGTAAAGGATGAAAGCAATGGAACCAAAGGTATTGATTCCACCACCTTCCATTATGGCACGTGTTCGGATTGTTGTCATGTTTTGAGAAAGCTCTAACAGGATCAGATTTGCAGTTTGCCAAGAAGGAGGTGAATCTATTGAAATTGCTAAGATACTGGTAGAATCAGAAGAAAGATCCTTGTCCTACCCGGCAAACGCTCTTGAAGGAGTTTCCTCAAGATGTGCTGCTGAAATCATTAGTTCAGTAGGTGTGCATATTCAAGGCAAATGCTCTTGACTTCTGTTTTTGTGCTTTGTAACCTTTTGCATGCACAGATTTAAGCTTTACTGAAATTGCAGATCTTGAAGATGGTGACAAAGCAATTTGTCGTGGCAATCAAGGGAACTCATCTCATGCAGAACATTTCCAGCTTAAAAACGCTGAGGATAAATCAACTTGTGAAATTGATCAGTCTATAAGCTCCCCGACTAATGAAAATGGAGATGAGACTAGAGGTAAGGCTATGTTATCTTGTCAGCCCCTTTTTTCCCTTAAATGATGGAGGGATGACAATGATCACGGACTGGGCCCTGTTTATTTCTGCTAATTTTTTTCTTATAATTAATTTCAACTTTTGCAGATCATGAAAAAGTTGAAAATGAGGCAGGTTGCCTGGTTTTAGGCAAGGGTGAGGTCTGTGATGGGGAACCAGTAAGGTGTTTTGAGATCCAGGAACCTACAAATTTGATAGTGGATCAACATACTTGCTCCGCAGGCATCCCATCTGTTAGAAATAGCTATGACAACGAAGGTTCGTGATCATCCAATCCATTCTCATCCATATAGTTATACTGCAGTTTAATCTTTAAGAACTTCCCGCACTTCCTATCTGATCTTATTGTAATGCATTCTGTATTTCATCCTCATGTGAATTCTCTTCTAATGATAGGAAAGGGGGAAAAAAAAAACACTAAATCAGAACAGATGCACTGAGACCATTAATTCTAATTTTTTTTCGACTGATCAGAAATTGGTTCAATGATTTATGTCAGTAAATAATTGGAGTCATTTATATTTTTGACAGAGATCGCAATCAAATCACTGGAGAGATTGGATCTTGGAGTGAGCTCCTGTGTATCACAATGCTATGTAGCTAGCGAAATGGAGAATGAGAAAGCCCCCGAGACACCAGTGTCTGTAGATGGTGTCTACCATCTTCACAAAAGGTTTGCGTTTGATAGGAGAGAACCAGGCACCGATTCTACCGAAGGGAGTGTTGTAACTGACATGGATGGCTGTGAGGTTTTAACTGTACAGCAACTTAAATCTGCACTTAAAGCAGAACGGCAGGCTCTGAATGCCCTATATGCCGAGCTCGAAGAGGAGAGGAATGCTTCTGCTGTTGCCACCAACCACACAATGGCGATGATAACCAGACTTCAAGAAGAGAAGGCAGCAATGCAGATGGAAGCTCTGCAGTACCAGAGAATGATGGAAGAGCAATCTGAGTATGACCAAGAGGCATTGCAGCTTCTCAATGAGCTCATGGTGAAGAGAGAGAAGGAGAATCAAGAATTAGAGAAGGAGCTAGAAATTTTTCGGAAAAAGGTGGCTTTCTATGAGGAGAAGGAGAGAGAGAGAATGACAAGCGCTAGAGCACTTGAGAGGAGTGGCACCTCATCGGAATCCTCTAGTATTGATGGCAGCGATGAGCTCTCACGTTCGTTAGATGGTAGTCAAGATGGTTCTGGTGGCCAGGTAAATGAAAATGCTTTTAGCTTGGGAACAGAGAAAGAATCCTCCGAGCATCCAACCACTCTTGATGACTCCTTAGCGGATTTTGACAAGGAGAGGCTCTCCATTTTAGATCAGCTCAAAGAATTGGAAGAGAAACTCTTCTTGATGGGTGATGACAATGGCCTTCAGAAGGATATAAAACGCATTGATCATTTGCTGGGAGAGAATGGTGATATTGTGTGTTCTCTCAACAATGGGGTTGACGGATTTTCAAATGGCTTCTTGGAAGCTGAACAACATCATCCCAAGAGAAAAGATGGTCTAGAAGGGAAGAATCTTCTCCCTCTCCTAGATGCTGCTTGCATAGACGACGAAGATGCACAGCTCAGGGAAGAGGAATTTGCATCTAATCTTCCTTCGCAACATATGAAGTTTGCCATAGAGGAGGAACTGCATTATATTTACGAGAGGCTGAATGCTCTCGAGGCTGATAGAGAGTTCCTTAGGCATTCCATTACCTCTTTGAAGAAAGGTGAGAAGGGCATGGATCTTCTTCTAGAAATCCTACAACATCTTCGAGATCTAAGGAGCATTGAACTCCGAGATCGAAACATGGGCGAGGCCCTTAGTTGATCGTTTGCTCAATACTTGCATCATGGTGGTACTCCCATGTCCCTTATCACGCTTCAACTAGTATCTGAATTCTTTACCACACAAAGCAATCTTCATAACTTAATATTAATTAATTTCACTTCATTTGTTTTTTTCTCTTTTTTAGATGATGTTATCAACTCGATTAAATCAACTGGTCTCCTGAAGTTGCCAGAGATGTCTATAGTAAGATCAAGAGGTGAAGCTGATGGTACATGGAGGCATGAAACCTCTCCCACCCCGCAGGAGGGAGGGAGCTCTCTTGGTGGTGGTTTGTAGAGCCTTGTTTTGTTTCATAAGTTCGTTTTTTTTTTCGTCTGCATGTTTTGTTAGCATGTGTTGACATACACCTAAAATGCCCTCCTTTTGTTGATTCTTTCTTCTATGTTACTTGGGTGCAATCACCTTTTCTGAAGGAAGGAAAGGTGGATGGGTCAGTGAGTGTTGTTTTGTAAGGCCGATCCTCAATGAGAGTGGTGTGAATTGTGGCCTGCAAGGCTGGACATCCTGCAAATATTCCAATGCCAGCGTTGTATACACTTTAAAAAGAATAGGAGAACAAAAAAAAAAAAAAAAAGACAGTATGAAGAACTGGGCCCAGAGTTTCCTTTTTGTTATTGCATTTATGCCCATTCCCCGAATTGGAAGAATATGTTACGTGAGTTTATTCCTACACACCAAATTGACAATGCATTAAAGTAGCTACGGGTCCTTATTGGTGTATTGCAGCATTCTATTCCCTTCCAAGGGCAATACCTAATTTTTATACATGGTGCTAACTGTAGATGCTGTCTTGCAAGTTGAAGGTTGAAGCTAAGAATCAATATTGAAATTGACATGCTGCAAATATTTAAGACGTTTTCCTTGTTTAATGAATCACAATGTTTTCATATAAAATCATTGGACGCCTGAAGAGTCCAGATACTTCTTGTCCAAAGTTGTCCTCTGTGTTGCTTAAAGTAGGGGTTTGCTTGCAGAGCTTTTCCTTTTCTCCATCTTTTTCCCTTTCTCACCATGATTTCCCCACATGTATTCAACTGAAGGGGGCCCATGTTTCCCTGAATTATGGTTCATGAGTTTTATCTATCAGAACTTGCTTAGATTGGACGACATGTATCATCCGTCATTCCGTGTTTCCTTTTTCTTGGAGCATTATTTATTTATTCAAGCTATTCTAAGGTGTTTCCACTCATAAATAGGGTTTGTGACTTTGCTATAATAAAACTATTGTTATTGGTGTAAGATACTCCTTGACATTATACGTAAGGATGACTCTCTCTAATCTTGTTTGTGGCACGAAAGAAATTAGTGTGAATGTGAAATGGGTTTTCTTTTAGGCAAGGATTTGCGGGAGTTAAGCTACTTACCCTAAATCGTGGATTGGAACAACGATTATGGTTTTTGAGATATGCGCTTATTTTAAAGCAATTTACGAAAGGATCCTCAATTATATAACAACCATCAAGGTTTTTCCCATGTTGGGGTCAGAGTTATAGATTCTGTCTCCATTTAGATCCATTATGGGCCATTGCATATTTAAATCCAAAATAACCAGTTCCCATCATTTTTTGAAATATTTTGGTAAGCAACCTTGATAATAAGTGTTGGTCCATGTTAGCATCGTTTTTTTTTTTTTTTTTTTTTAAATAGGGGAAAGATTGATTGCATCAAAGTTTTATGGATGGACAAATTTACCCTGGTTAAAGTAAGATAACGAAAGGCTATATTTCACTTCTCTAAGCGTTTGAAAGAGTGTTACTGTTGAAAGAAGAGAACACAGTTTGATGTTTTCCCGAAGTCGGAGAAATAAAATAAAAGTTTAGAATGGACAGATTATAACTTATACTGAAAAATGGGTAATATGATGTGGTGTGATGGTTCTAACTATTGGCAGAGCGATGAAGTGTTCTAACTTGTTAGGCATGAATAAGACCAGGTAATAAAATGAGGTTGCTGCCTCCAATTAAGGCCATTTGGTGGAGGCTTGCCGCTGATTTAGTGGTGATCCTTGGTCTCCTTGCTGTACTTATTCCAGCAATGTTAGAAGTTTACTGCTTTGGGACTTTTGTGTTGTCTTTAGTTTTATCTTTTTCACCATTTCATCTGTCTTCAGTTGTTTCTTTATTTCCAAAACATCCTTTTCAGGGGTCATCCACCTTTCAATATGGGATGGTCTATTAGTGTCTTTTGATTTGATGAATTAATGAATGGAATCTTTTGAATCTTGCTCTAAAAAATAGGTAATAAAATGTTATACAAAAACATTATGGACATGGAATGCCTTTTCATGTGGAAATGTTCGGTCGGAAAATTTCTTATTAATAACCCTTTATTTAATGGATTGTGTGCTGTATTTCTCAATTCACGGATGCCTTGGGAGGTAATATAGCATGGGTTAGAGAAGAGGCAAGCATATGCAACACACTGACTTTTTTAATTTCTGAAGAAACTATATATCAAAGCATTCAGGTTTAAGAGGTTTTCTCCTATTTGTTCCCCTTAACGACTAGGTTTTCATCGATAAATATAACCTTTTTTTTTTTTTTTTTGTACTTTGCCTTGATTACTACACCACCCAAACCATCACTGTGATAGTGGTGAGGTGTAGCTTGATTACAACGCCATTCAACAGCCCATCCCTCTTGCTTAGGATTGAAATGGGCACATGGGGAAACCAAGAAAAGGTACAACCAAGGACATGCCGACCAATTACCATGACCATTGACATGGCATGTGCACCTCAATAGACGTGGAATACTGCACTTTTGCCATGCCAATCAGATGAACATCAAACTAAGGTACAAACCATTTATGCCCCCATGCCATTTCCTGCTCCCTGCTTACAACAGGGCATGTGATGTCTCGTATGTTTACCACCTCTCTGGTTACAAATATTATTCAACGTTCACAATATCTTTATCACCAAATAATCATCTTGTCCACGATTCTTCCTTGGTGGATTAATTGAATGTGCCATCCAGATTGGCAACATTGTATTGTTATTTTTATGGTACCTGCATGCATTGGAATTGTAAATATTTCGAAGATGTTTGCATCGGTACAGCAAATGTTTGGAACATTTTGAAATTAAACATTTCTTATGTTAGGCATTAATGGTCGGAACCTTTTAGGAGAATTTTAAATAAGATATTACCCCATCGATGGCGCAGACATCTCGAGCATTTTGATCGTTCTTGAACAGAATGTCCATCACGCCTCTTCGGTTGCGTATGACGGGAGGTTCGTGCAGGTCTTAGGTTAGAATCGAAATAGGTTAATTATTGGTACAGAGTGAAGTAAAGTCGATGATTTTTCAATATTAGGATATAAATTTATAATCATTGATATAGTAATCACGATATTAGGAAATAATTCTTTACTGGAGAAATGTTTTAGTAATTTTTTGAAAGAAATTAACATGATGCATCGTTTTCGAGCAAGGAGCATTTCATGATTCGGAGTTTGTACTTGAGCGTCTTGTTAAGGGGGAACATATATAAACATCCCATACATCCAAAGCAACTTAGGAGTAACTTACAGCTATAACAAAGTTGCATTCAAGTGATAGAATAATGGTGAAAAGGACAATTGCAAGTCTATTGCGCACCGAAGGATGATGCTCCTCAAAAGGTGATTCCCATCGGAACATGCTTGCTACTTGCTGGGGGTGGCGATTAACCAAAGTATCAGAGCACCTACCGTGATCATTGCGGGGGGAAAAAAAAGAAAAAGAAAAGCCTTTCAAGCTATCTTTTATTTTCTAAATATGTAAATAATTATACCATTATCTGAACATTTAATCAAAATTACTGTAAAAAAAAAATAGATCTACATGCTATAATGGATGGGGGCCATCGAAGACTAGAGGGTCATTAAAGCATGGAAGCATGATCCAGCTTTGGGGAATCTTGTGGTCACGGAGAATATTGGAGAGAGCATTAAGGTGGCATTAATCGTTGGAACCAACGAGTTGCAAAAGCATGAAGCGTGTTGGTAGCGAAAGTATGAAGCACGGTGGATGCATCGTTGAAGAGTGGTGTTGCCGGAAAATGCTAAGGTTGTCAAAACACGATCGCTGTCATTCACATCCTACAACTCACCTCACTTAAGATTTCACCTGTGGGATCTTTATTATCGATGGGAGAGAATAGGATCAAAAGAAGGGGGTGAGTATTATTTATAAGGTTATGTGTCCTATTTCTTTTCGATAAACGAGGAGAAACGTTTTAGGGGAGTGTTAAACATTTTTTCAGCACAAATAATACTGTTCATAATAATAATAATAAGAAAAGGTCCCTATATAAGGTTAGTTGTTAGAGATCTGCGGATCTCTAAGGATTAATTTATCTTATTTTTGTTAATACAGGTTAAAAGTTATTAATATTAATTTATCTAATATCAGTTGCTACTGGTATTAGGTAAACTCGTGTTTAAGTTCTATAATTTTGTTAGGTTCTCGTAGTTTCTGATTCAAATTTTTAACATCACTGACAAATAAACATCACAAGGGTTAATATTCCAATTTAACACCAATTTAAGTAAATACAAATCGGTATTAACACCACTTTGCAAGTAAACACAATTGAGGATTAACACCAGTTTCACATTTTTTAACACCACTTCCTTAACCCTCCAAATAAACTAACCGTAAGGGTTAATTTATTTTAGGAGTTAGGAAAGTGATGCTAAAAAATGTGAAACTGGTATTAACACGCAATCGTATTTATTTGTTGTGTGATGTTAACATCAATTGATATTTATTTGAATTGATATTAAATTGTGGTGTCAACCCTTATGATATTTACTTGGCAGTGATATTAGATATATAAAATATGAGTAGTGTCAGAGACATAAGTAGTGTAAAATTTTAACATAGATTTAACTAATACCAGTTGAAATTAATGTTAGACAAACTCACATTAAAATTATTAAACTTGAGTTAGCAAATGAAGAATTAAATAGTTAAGTAAACGAAGTTAATCCCACAAATAAATTAGACCCAAAGACTAATGCTATTTCTGCCACAAAGGGTGGCTGTAGAATAGGATTGGAAAATGATTGTAGCTAAAGCAAGACCCTCCTCACGACAAGAACGTACATGTATTCTATCGTCAATGGTTGAATTATTTTTGTCCATTTTCATGATTTCTTCGATCTGTGCGTGCATTGTGTTGCATGGGGCAGTTCTTCCCTCAACTATGATACTTATGGCTGGAGGACAATGTTCTAATGGCCAGCGAGTCATTATTGAAGGGGTTAATTTGTAATTGATCTACTTTTAATTAAGATGGACCTGAATCATAGTTGACATTAAATTTAGTTTATACTACATGGGTATCGATATTGTAGACCAATACTGATATCTTGTATACAAAGTACCAATATCGATATTCTTGCAATACAAGTTTGGTTCCCTTCAAATAGGTACTGGTATTGTTGTCAAGTAGTGGTACCTATAGATTAATGTTTGGGATATATGTTCAACTATACACTTTAATTTCCAGTACTGATAGAGTAACAGTACTTGTGTCAAGTACCGGTACCTTTAACATATTGGTATTACTCTTGAATCTTATCGATTTCAATGAGTATCGGTGTCCATGATGAATATTAGTATCCATGACGAATATCAGTGCTTGTTGAGCGCTGATACCTCAACTTATAGCCAATATGTACCGGTATTGAAGATTAATATCGGTATTAGTGGCTTACAGATCTTGGTTGACACTACAGACCCAAAACCTAATCCGTGCCGCATGAGTATTGATACTCATGATAAGTAGTGGTATACATAAGTCACAGATTTTAAATTTTAAGAACTTGAAACTAGATCTGTGACTCACGTGCACTAATACCCACAATTAGTATCGATATCAGCAAGTCATAATCTCTAATTCTTAAATTTAAAGTCAAAACTGTAACACACATATATTAATCATAACAAATATCAATACTTGTGCTAATTACAAAATTAAAATCTAAATTTTCAAATAATATGAATAATTATCTAATCTTAATTGACACTGTGATGTTAGTTTGAACGGTATAAACAAATGTAAATAGATAGACACGATGCTAAACAATGATGTCAGTAACATGTACGCACGCGCACACACACACACACACACATATATATATATATATATATGAAGCTGAATACGATAAATGTATGTAAATGGTTGATGTAGAGTTACGTGTGCTCATGTTTACGGAGATAAGAAAAGGCCTGCAGTCTAAGTTTTTTGAGAGATTTCCACTCGTTGAGGGAGAAGGTTTCTTCTCCTCCTTTCTCTAGCTGTCCACCTTCAGAATTCTCCCTCAATCTCTCTCAAATCTCATGGAAAGGATCAGAGAGAATAATTATCTATAATTAACAATTAATCACATCAATTATTGTAGATAATTTTGCATTTCCATCCATCAAAAAATTACAAAATACCAAAAGACCTCTTCACATTATTTTTATCATTTATGGCACTTTTCTTTTACATTTTATATTCATATCCAGTAACTTTAATTAATCACTTTAACATAAACATTAAAAGTCGATGGTCTATAATTTATTTATTATTTGATTATATTCAGAAGTGTATATATATTAACTCATATGTATTAGATTAAAATCGAACAATTATATCATGGGATATCTATGTCCCTTGGCCATGACAGGTTATAATGAGCTATATATGGTTGGTAGCTGATAATTTAGGAGTAAATTGTGGTCCCCTCGATTTTCCAATTTGGCCCACCGGGCTCGTGGTTGTGGCAAGAGAGATCTACATTCGAGACGAGAATTGATCCATACAAGGTGGTTAATTTGTTTTCAATTTTCTCAAATGAAATTCTAGTTCATCGGGAAAAAAAAAAAAAAATCTAATTTTGATCATATTAATGCTCGGATCATGAGCTAACTTAGTTTAGTTGAGTTGTTGTTCTCTGAAAAAATGGTCTAAATTATCCAATGAGTGAAATTAATCTGATATCTCGGCGACAAGGAACCAGTGCTTCATGGGATGACACTTGGACGCTGTGATTGACCAAGATGATCCCAACCAATCTTTTTATAGATGAACACTCGTTGCCATTAAGCAAACACATCCTGAGTAAGCCCCCAAACTTAAAGCTCACAGAAACGGGAGTTCTAAATCAGTGCAAGTCCACAAGCTCGGTCTAATATGGAATTCATCTTCAAGATATACCAAGAACAGCAAGCTTAGTTCTGAATAAATATCGGCAACACAAGAGCAACTCGCAGAAATTCTCAAGGAGAAGCCATCAGCTTTTGGCAGACGATGTCAATGGCTCGTAGGTCATGATAGAGAAGGAGAGCATCTCCAAATGGTCCTGTCACGCTCTCTTAGCTTGGCACAAAAGCTTACTTGGTAATTTGTGATAGACTTGGTTTATAGGGATGGTGCAATGGTGGACTCTGGTAGGATAAATACTCATGAAAATAATATCTGTACTCTCTCCGTAGAGCTCAACTTTTCTTACGGGATGTTTTCTTCTTGACATGAGATTTGGAGGAATTATACATGGAGTTAGTATTTTTTTTAGAATAAATGGAGGAATTTATTTATTTTTTGAATGTTTGGATTTAATTTTGATCATGAGGAGGAATAAAGAATTATATTTTACGTTCGGAGAAACATGGGAGTGGAATATAGTTATTTCTAGAATCTTACAAAGTAATTTTATGCCGATATAAGTGGATCTATTTAGATATAAGGTTCTGTAAAATTTTCTTAATCTAAATGTGAAAAATCCCGTGTTATTCTTCTCCTAAACAAACGAACCTTTAGAGACTCTTCCTCGCATCCTCCCTTCTCTCCCATTACCGCTCCTTTTCTTCCTCTCGCAGATGTCTTCCCAGCAGATTTAAGGAAATAGCCCAACTGTTTCCTATCTTGGAGAAGGGAAAATTTTCAACCCCATGCGAGATCCATTTAAGTCATTTTTAGTTCGAGTGCATGCTCCTGGCAAAGTCATGCATATTAATCTTCTTAATAATAAGTACGTAAGACATGGCTGATGTCAGATGACAATTAGGTTCAACAAATTCAATTGATCCAGTAACCAAACCAGACCAATCTCTGCATTAGTGAGTAGTTAAAACCAATTGGATTAGCGACGATGCCACACCCCCCGTTCAAACAAGACAAAATGCCGTGCATTAAATTCGTTTGGTTTGTAAACAGCTAATACACAAGGAAAAGGCTTTTGACCGTGGGCAACCGCTTTTATCTTTAGGTTGCAGATCCCAATATCTTGGTTGAAACGATTGAACTCCATCTATTTCCCACGATTTAATTTGATGAGGTTTGTTGGCATGCATGATTTAGCACTTGAAATCAACTCTAGGCTTTTGAGAAAATATACAGTCGCATCTATTTAAAGTGGACGGGCGGATTACAGAGCATTGAAAGCAACACCATTTGAAGGAAGACATATATTTTTCCCGTGGTTCCCTCACCACCACACCCTCCCTCCCACCCACCCGGCAATACGTACCCCCAATTCCTTCAAAGGGAGGATACCCAATTCCGCTAGCAAATTAAGCCTTACAATCAGTCTCATTAGATCCCTGGGTTATCCAGTGTTACTACTTTAGTCCCTCCAACCGGATTTCATGAACTGTTCAGTGTCAGACATATGACACTAAAGAGATTTTAAAATGGAGAGAGTAGCCACATTTTATATAATCAGACCATGGTTAGAATGTGGATGGATTGATGGCGAAAGATTAGCATGTACATAAGCAATAAATTAAGGAGTGGGTAGATGATAACAGCTATACTAAAATATATATGCAATCATAGATGGAAAGTGCACGCAACGTTACCCCATATAAAAGGTTGCTTGTAATCGGGGTGATACCACTTGGTCAATTAACGAAACAGTTGAAAATAATCTTTGACGAATCAACTAAGACGTGTGGAGTAAGGTCCGTTTCTCTTTCTTGTCCTTAATATAACTGAACCAGCTTGAATGCTGTTACCGTTCATCCTACAGCAGCGATTTTTTTTTCGATTAAAAATAATGTTAGACTTTTATGATTGACTTTTACATTTATACACCAACGTACAGGCAAAAAAAACTAATTGTATCCATTTGACACATATAATATCCCAAAGTATCTGGAGGATAGGTGCTAATGAAGCTTCCCTAAGTGTGGATATAACCACTATGGATCGAAAATATTGGTATCATCTAAAAGTCGAGGATAAATATCATCGTCTCCTTTGTGACAGCGAAGAATGGCGTGGCACCATAGTCAATCATACGGGCATACGTTGTATAAAGAGTCAACACTAATACCATGGTGTTAAATAACTAAGCCAACCGTTGACGAGTCTACGTTTCTGTTACCGAGGCTTAAGATTTCAGTGCAAGTGCAGGAAGGGAAGCTGTTTGAGCCATTATTATGTGATTCCTTTATACCGGACCTCTGGCTCAACCTTTATTGAGCTAGAAAGGTTCTCACTTGATGCAAATTGTAATTATCACCACCTCGCCCAGTTACAATTATCCAATCTCCACTTAGTTTAATTAACTAACATGGCAATCACCATTTCCCATTTACTTCTGATTAATCCTTTCTTGGTATAAGCAAGACACTACATTTTTCTAAGGCTTAGTTCACTTAGAGGTTAACTCATATTTACTTAACTACTTAATCGTACATTTGGAAACCTAGATTTAGTCACTTTAACACGGATTTATCTAATACTAATTTCAACTAATGTTAGTTAAACACATGTTAAAATCGTATACCACTTGTGTCTCTAACCATCCTCATATTTTATATTCTTAACACCATTCCAAAGTAAACGTTACAAGAGTTAACACTATAATTTAGCATTAATTCAATAAAATAAAAATGATGTTAATACCATTCTACAAGTAAACACAAGTCAATAAATTAAGAAGCATCACATTCAATATGTTATGCAAGGTGCAGGTGGATTTCCTTCGCTTGCTTGGATCCCCACCTATGTGTCCCTTCTTATATGTAAGGTGCTTCTCTTCATATTTTTTATTTGCACTTTTTGGCGTTTGAATTTTCGTTCTTTGTCTTCAGTGGTGGTCGTCTCACTCACGATTGTTCTTTCTTAGCTCTTCATCTTCTCTCTATAAGATATTATCCATCAATTTTTATTTATATTTTGATTTTTTTATTTTATTAATATGTTTTATATGGATCTTGCGTTGTTTAGTGCCCTCTAGATGAATCTAAACCTTCTCTTTTGATAATCGTGTTGATCAAATCGGGCATGAATCACTTCTTCCTCCGATCTTCACCATCATCTTGTTGCTCTAGAAGATTGTTTAGTTTTTTCAACCTTGGATGTTAACAATGAAGTTATTAAAGGTACTTATAGAAATGAAGGCTAGTTCCCCTAATTTTTTATTACGTTGTGATTTTCCATCGATGTAATTATAATACTTTTAATAACTACAATGCAATAGAGATCAAGCTCAACTGCTTAATAATGGAAATAAATCGATTGATAATGGAAAGGAATTGAAATCAACTAATGTACTATTATATGTTTTTCAATAAATGTATTCTTACATATTTTCAACCGATTGATTCCAATTATCAACCAATTGCTTTTCCAATATGACTTTTGTGTTTTTATTTTACACATATGTATTTTACTTTGTTTTCTTTTATTTTATTATTTTATATTATTGTGTGTTATGTTTTGTTATATTTAATGTTTTAATGTAGGTCAAAATATTGAAGTTGATGTGAAATTCAAGTCTTTCGAAGATTTTATTGATTATTTTCAAGATTTTGTTCATCAAAATAGTTTTGAATATTCTATAGAGAGCACAAATTATGATAAAGATGATAAGACTTCGTTGCATAGAGAAAACTTATATGTTCAAGGGGTGGTGCACCAAATCGAAAATCGTCCAATCCTTGTTATTCTAAGATGTTGACATCTAAAATTGGATGTGAGGCTCATGTATAGTTTAGGTATTGCAATGGATCAAGGAAATTCGTTGTTATTTCATTCTCAAATGATCATAATCATGAGTTTTGTGAGCATGAAATGATGAAGTATCTTCGATCTACGAAAAGCCTGAAAGTTCCCTACTTGGAGGGGTGAGATCAGCGTGACAAAAAAAATGCGGAATGAAATATATAAAGCAATATCACAAAAATAAGCAATCACAAAATGTACATAGGTATTTTTAGGTGGAAACCTAAACCGGGTGAAAACCACCACCTAACCCTCTCGAGTTAGGATTTTCCGATCAACCTAGTTGATCAAATCCACTAAACGAATCACTTTAAAACGAGGGTGATTCAACCTCAGTACAACCACGCTACGAGTACGAGGGTAGCGTTCCTCAACCCCTTCTCTCCACGAGAAGGATTTTGTCCCACGAAGGAGACGGGAATTCGCAAAGCGAATACCCAACCAAATTACAAAGGTAAAATAAAACAACAAACCTATAGAGCCAACAAAGTAATTTAAACCTAAGCTTCTATAGGATTTAGGAAACTCCCCTTTGCAAGGAGTGCGTCGACGATGACGCGGGTGCGTGAGCCACGCAACGGCGCAATGTCGCTCTCGTAGATAACGGCGGGAGAGCGGGTGCGCGAAGGGAATGATGCTCTCAAGATATAGAACTTGAGCTTAGAGAGCAAGTGCTTCTTGGACACAAGAGAGTGGAAATACTTGATCTTAGTGTATCTTGGTCTCTCTAGGTGTATATCTTGTGTTTTTCTTAGTGTGTCTTTGTGTTGCAAAGGCTCCCCTCTATTTATAGAGGCCTTAGGAAGGCTTTGGAAGGCTTGGAAAAGCTTCCATAGCCGTTGGGTGCAAAGCCCAAGAGAATCAGGCCAAAATCAGGACAATGATTACATTTAACAGGGTTATCAGACGTCTAACTCTGGCATCAGACGTGTGGAAGGCCACTTTAAGACGTCTGATTTCAAGGTCAGATGTCTGATTCTATGCGGGTTTCTCCCTGACTTGAATCAGATCTAAACAGGGTTTTTGTACAAGTCCATCAGACGACATACAGGACGTCTGGCACTAAGTCTGGACGTCTGGAAACCTACTTTTACCGTGGGAATTGATTTCCAAACATTGCAACGGCTAGAAAATCTCTGAGAAGAGATTTTGGGTCAGCCGAGGCAAAACGGTCATTTATCAGACGTCTGGAAAGTCCTATGGACGTCTGATAAGGCTCTAACGGTCATATTCTTGGGTGTCTGCTAAGTCAGCCAACGGTCCACTAATTGGACGTCTGGCAAAGTCATCAGACGTCTCCTAAGACGTCTGGTATAAGGTCTGGACGTCTGATTTCATCAGACAGAACTAACTACGTCCAGCCTAACAGTTATCAGACGTCTGAAACAACAGTCAGACGTCTTAAAATTCTTTATCAGACGTCTGATTTGGGAATTAGACGTCTGGAAAGTCTGTTTGAACCCTATATTGGTTTTCTAAGTATTCTACAGAAAACCTAAGTATCCTAGGGTTGTGCCGGTGTTCCTAGGATTACTGTTAGGGTTCTTTGAGGCTCTTTAACATGAAATATCTAAGGAAATAAAGAGCAACAAAAGAAACGAAAAATACAACAAGTACAAAAGAAGGAAATCTATCATATTCTTCATTTCCTTCCATCTTCAATATTTCGCTTCACGCGAACCTCCTCTGTTTTCCGTCAAGCTCCTCCAATCCGTCCTGGATGCGAGCTCGAACTCCGTCTAAACACGTCCACATTTGCAATTGATCTGAAATCTAGGACTCAAATTGCAAATGTTAAATAACACGTGTTTTGTTATCATCAAAACAAATGATCGTGGTGCTCTAGCACCAACAATCTCCCCCTTTTTGATGATGACAAAACCGTAAATAATAATACATAAAAATCTCTTTGAGGCTCTTTAACATAATTTCTAAGGAAAATAAAGAGCAAGAAAAATAAAGATAAAAGTACATGAAAGGATTAAAAAGAATCTATCCTATTCTTCTTGTCTTCTATCTTCAATCTTTCGCTTCACGCGAACCTCCTCTGTTTTCCGTCAAGCTCTTCCAATCCGTCCTGAATGCGAGCTCGAACTCCGTCTAAACACGTCCACATTTGCAATTGACCTGAAATCTAGGACTCAAATTGCAAATGTTAAATAACACGTGTTTTGTTATCATCAAAACAAATGATCGTGGTGCTCTAGCACCAACAAAGCCTTCCTTTGGGAAGAAAGTACCGTATGATGGTTAATGATCAAATTGGTATTCGTTTGTCAAAGTTGGTGAGGGGCCACAGAAGGCGACCAAAAGATTTGTTAACATAGGAGGCGCTACTTAGCTATAAATCATCCATCGCATAGGAGGGGAGATCGATAATCAACGAGCATACACAGAGGAGAACAAGGGTTTGGTGACCTGGTTCCACCACAAAGAGTGTATGTTTAGGGGGAGGACAAAGCTCCTAAATATGCACTAGAATCTTTGGGGATTACAAGGAGTTACATAATTTCCTCTCTCTCTCTCCAAGTGAGGAGGCCTCCTCTTCTGAGGCCTTCCCTATCTATTTATAATCTAGGGGGGAAGCCTCACTCGATGGGCTCTAGTACCATAGTAGCCAAGCTACATGGTAGCTGTCAGGATGTAGGTGGCCAGACTCATCTTATCGTATCTTCTGCGCATGCTACACTGAATCTTTTGGCATGATGGTGACTGCCGACAACATCAACAATCACAAGAAATCACTATTAGTGCCAAAAATATTATCGATGACTTTCGATTTGCAATCAAAATGGTGTTTAATGTGTCGTTGTAGTATTTGTGTTATAAATGTAAAACTGATGTTACGTCAATTTTATTTATTTATAATTTTTACTAATTTATTTTCAAATCGTTCACTGGGAGTCAGTTATTAATATACATCACTCTCTAAGTCAAAATTATTCTTTTATTTCAAAAATGTTAATTTTATTTATAAAATGAATAAATCAATAAATTAATGAAAGAATTGGTTAATTATTTACAAAAAGAATAAATTAATATTCATTACAATACCTGAAAATATATATACAACAAACAGGCATCAAAAATTGTCTACTACTACACTATGTTATTTATATACAATTACTATAAGTAATACCTAAGTATACGTACAAAAATAGTTATAAATATCTATTATACTAAATTATATTAACATACTAATATCTATAGTAATATATATGATATACAATAACATATACAAGCGTTGCTGTAATCTTAGTAAAATATTTACATAACATAAGACAAAATAGCTATCTATACTGACATATATACAAATGTACAGCAATGGATGAATCTGTCACCAAAGCTCTTAGTTATTTATAAGCTTATAAGAGCTCAAACATATTATACTACTTATATATATGTTGTACATTAATTATTGTATATGTATACATGTTTATAATTATTTATTTACATTACTTATATACACATACTTATACTTTATACTATACATATATACATAAGCACGCACACAAGCACACAAGGGGAACTCAACACTTAGCCGCTCACAGCACTCTCCTCTTCCACTTCTGCTTCAACACCTAGTCGATTTTAAGGCTCTTACAACACACAACTAGTTTACTATTCACTTAACCAAAAAATTTAGGTTTTCTTAGTTGGCGAACCAACCTTTCGTGGGATACATGACACCCTTATGGGTGGGACCAGACCATTACTAAACTCAATTCTAATTTATTTATTGTGCATTTTATCCGATATCAGGCCCAATTCAGCCCTAGCACAGTGCGTGGTCCCCGACCCACCATTGTGCACAAATTCGTTCATATGCTCATTTGAATCAGAGGAGAGGAGCTATGGTTGTAATGGGCACCCTGCGCCATGACGACTGAAGCGATTATGACAAAGATTTAACTTATTGTGCTACGTCGAGCCTTCGCCACATGATGTGGCACCTTTCTACGCACCCAAATAGGTGCTGCCAACGTGCTAATTTGTGCGAAATTCGAGGGTTTGGCCCTCAATTTGAGGGCCTAAATTAAATTCAATTTTAAAATAAATTATATTTTTGAAGAACCCTTATATAGGGCTATACAATGGTATAGTTAATTTATAGAAATACATTATTTAGGTATATAATTAAATTAGTTGAAGTTGACTAATTATATACATTAAATTAAAGTTTAATTTGTTAATTAATGTATAAATTAGTGACTTAATTACAAAATTGACTATATACAATGTTAATGTACATAATAAATTATTTATTACACATTTTTATTATATTTTAGGAACTTTATCTTAATTTACGTACAATTAAGCACATGTTTTAGGCAGTTTTACATATAAATAAGTTATAAATATTATAATACACTATAAATATAGTATAAATAAGTTGAAAATAGTTAATATAATATAATACAAGTATACATTATATATTATCTCAGTATTAACTTAACTTACTAATTTATTTTATTTTAAATTAATAATTTACTTAGTTAACTTAATAACTTAATTATTTACTGTAAATATATAATTAAATCAATTTATAGGTTTTATACAGTATATAATAAATAGATAAATACATATGTACGGTATTAAGTATAATTATGTACATATAAATATGTTATATAATTACTTAGATTATTATACATTTAAGTTATTATAAATTAATAGATAATAATACAATAAGATTATATATACAATAAATCATTTTAAATATTTAATTTAATATATATAATACAAATATAAGTTATATGTACAAATTATATACATATTATACATTATATACATATAACTTAGATTTAAATTATATATACAAGTATATACATAATATACAAGGTACTTTTCGATGTTTTTGAAGTTTTCATAATTTTTATGATTTTTATAGATATAGTAAAGGTAGGGAATGAGAGAGAAAGAATGAGATGAGAAAGATAGAATTCTTTTCGGTATTTTTCAATTTTGATCTTTTATTAAATTCCAAGGTATACTGAACCATCGACTGGTATGTTCTACCAAGTCGGAGGTTCAGAATACCTTAAAATTTGGAAAATACTTAGAAAAATACCTACTCCTACTCAAAATACTTTTATTTTATTTTATTATGATTTTTTTAAAATTTTTATTTATCTACAAAGCAACTCCATGTAGGCCTTGGAAGAGTGTTGGACATAAAAACCTAAGGTCTCAAAAATGGGTTTAAAGGTTGAGAATATAAGCAACATGTTTAAACCATAAAATATGATTTTCATCCCAAATTTCATTATGTAAAGATCCGTCCAACTTTTAGCCTTTTAAGTCGTCTAGAGTGTCAGTAAGACGTCTGTTCAAACATCTGGACCCTCTCTCGGTCGTATGGAAATTAAAATTTTGTACGCATTCTGCGTTCTGCGTGTGGGCAGCGCGTAGAACTCTCCTTCTCTCTCTTTCCTCCTCCCTCCCCCTTGCAGAACCCTAACCCTCAGCCTTTATAAAAAGCCACCCTCCCCTCCTCTCCTCTCCTGTCCACTCCACACACCACCATCTCCACCTTCAGAGCACGGCGGAGCGGCAGGAGGAGGTGAGCGAGGGAGTGCGTGAGGAGGAGGAGGTCGAGGTCGGGTGCTTCGTGGAAGCTCATCAAAGCTCACACGGCCACCGTGGCGCGTGCGAGAGGAGGAGGGAGTCCGAAGTGTCGTCCTCAACCACCTGCAACAATTGAAGTTGCGGCGGAGTGAGGAGAAACGTGGCGGAGCGCGGCGAGGAGTGCTGGGAGCACGGTCTGATACTGGAATTTTTCTAGTATCAGACGTCTGGAGTGCAGTCCGGACGACCGGTTGAGCATCTAGACGTCTGGAGTCAAGACCAGACGACTGAAAGCACCTTTATCGCGGAGGTACATTCTCTTCGCGGTTACAGCCATGCAGGCCGCACCATAGAGGATTTGTTTGGTAATTTAGGGTGGTTGCTCTGTCGTATGCAGGTACAACCTTGGGAAGGTGCACGAAATGCCTTTCCACGCACTTTTGGACATCTGATCAACTCACCAGACGACCGAAGGTGCTTCTAAACGACCGGAGGACTAGTCAGATGTCTGGAACTGCTTTTAGACGGTCGCAAGAGAGTCCTGGACGTCTGAGGTCACCACAGGAGCTTGAGATGAGATTCTGTAACTTTTAAGACATCTAGGCTTGTTTCCAGACGTCCGATTTTGGTCAGTAGACACATTTTTGACCCGTTTAGGGTCTGATCATAATCCGTTTTACACAAATAAAGTATCTATGGTTTCCTTGTGAGTTGTTCTACGTACTAGAAACATTTATACACTGTTTTAAATCCTCCTTTGTGATGTATTCCTTGGTATAGGATTTCGATCTGCTGCGTGTCTGGGGCTCACAGAGACGCCTGGGTCTACGGTTCAAGCCCCCATTACTCGTAGATTGTCTAGTAGAGTGGTCTACCCCTGTTAATTTTATTAAATAAGAATGTATCTATGGAATTAGCCAACTGGAAACCTAGGATGTGACATGAACCTTAGGACAAAGAAATGATTAAACCAAATGTTCTGCATGATTGTATTGGTATACATGAATAAGTTAAATTGTTAACCATTGCCTGTAAATAAGTATGAGCTGCCTGTTAAAATATGAGCTGTCTGAGATAACTGAACAGTTACCTGTGAAATCATTTATTGCATGTATTAAATTGTGGAAATACGAGCTGGCTGTATATAAACGAGAACTGAATGGTGAATGATGGAATCTAGATTGGAATAATGCGGTGAACTTGAGCATGAACCATACGGGGAGTTAGGAGTAGAGCTCCTGTGGTTAGATGGAAAATTTGAAATGTGGATGGGAAGTGTGCTAGCCCTTGAGTACGTGGTACCAAGGAGAGCGACTGTCCCCCCTTTTTGTGTAGAGTGGAGGTAGCCACCCTTGGGTTGGGACCCGGGGTTAGGATTGGCTACTCCACACCGACTTCTATTGGCCCTCGTGTACATGGTACAGAGGTGAGCTACTAGTGTAGGGAGGGAGCTAGCCACCCCACGGGACTCGAAGTTCAGCTAGCTGCCCTACACCGACTTGTTAGGCCCTCTAGGCAAACCGGGGTAGTCAGACGAAGGTGCACAGACTGTGAAGGGGCGAGACTTCAGTTGGTTCTGAGGGGCTAGACCCCTGTTTCTGAGAGGGCTAAGCCCTCTACTGTTCTATGTTGTACTTTGGACGTACTCGCTAGCGGAAATGATTGACCGTGTGTCAGTGCGGGGTAGCTACCCGTACGCTTATCGTGCGTACCGTAATCATTGCTACGTCTGACAGTGACCTCGGGGCGGTTGATTGGGTGTAGGACTACCACGGAAGACTCTCCCAGCCAGGAGAACACCATGTGTATCTTCTACTCTTCGGAGAAAACTGCAATCAAGATCATTCCCATGAGGAATATGCAAGTTCAAGAAAAGTCTGAAAATTGACGAAAAGGGGTGAAAAGGAATTATCTGTTAAATAAAATAACTAGAAAAGATAATTATACCTGTTACTTTTACTGCTTTAGATAGTATGGTTACCACTCTACTCAGTGTTCGCTGACTCTGTCTTTTTCATAACACTGTTCAGGTCCAAGAGTTGAGTAGTCCGAGCTTCCGGCAGCGAAGGGTACTGGGCCCAGTCAAGCCCAGCCGTAGTTTTCTGCACTCTTTATTGTACCGTCTTTACTATTGTAGTGTGTTTCAGACTTTTAGCTACTGTTCTTGTTACTGTTGCTTTCCTTTCCGTTGTTCCTGTGTTGTGGTGGTATATACTGGAATAGCAATTTTTACTTTCCTTTATTGCTTGTATGTTTTTACTGCTTAGCTATATTGCATATATGAATGTGGTTATTTTCCTACTTTTTGGTTATTTCTTGTTGGACGACTGAGTCTTGGGATTAGTCGAGGCGAGCTGGTTTTAGGTCTTGTAAGGATTCGGGAACCGAGTCGTAACACATTAGAATTCAATGTTGGACAGTTAAAACATGATTATAGCTAACAATGCAATTTAAAATGAAATAACACGTAATTCTAACTAAATTGATATCCATTTCAGATATAGGAATGCTTGTACATTAGGTTCTAGCCCTAGACAACAAGTCAGCTACATTACAATCCTCAAAACCACTTCAAATCTCAGCCAATCAATGGCTGCTGCTACTCATAACAACAGCTCAAATACTGAAAAATCCCTAGCAACAATTGCTGCTACAATAGGTGCTCTAAAACAACTGATCAGATGCTGTTGAAGGTGCTCAGACAATACCTGCAAGAATCAAATAGCTTAAAACAAAACTCAAATCACTTCAATAGCTGTTGTTGCTATCCAATGGTAGTAGTTCCTACCCAATATCAACAATTGTGAGCTACTGATTTGATCGGATCACATAGATCTGATCTAATGCTCATGTTTACCTCAATGTTGGACTGATACATTAAGATCAGTCCTTCTGATTTGTTGTGTTTAGATCAGATCAAATCCCTTTCTTACAAATCATTTAAAACTCTGAAAATCTGAGAATCAACGTAAAAAAGCTCAATCAAAAATCATATCAGACCTCTGATCAAATCTGGAATTTCATGTCATTCAAAATCAAAACCATGATGCCCGGTTGTAGAGTTTGAGTTTTCCGTCACGAGTTACTAAAGTAATGTAATCAGCTAGAGTTCCTATTCACCATTTAACTGGTGAACAGGGACAGTAGATGATTCATTTTACCCATTAAAACATTATTCACACCTCAAATCAGACTTACTGATTTTCCTTGGCTTAAACTACCGAAAACAAAGCTCAATTTGGGTATAAGCTCATCTACAATTCAAATTCAAATTAAAACACATAAGACTTTTTGCAATATACCTAATTAAGCAATTAAAAACTTCAAATAGTTTGATTGAATCCAATGAAAATCAAATGAACTCCAAATCATGAGATTAGGCATTAAAAGCAAATCTAAAAGGAATTGAGCAATTCGGGACAATCAAATCAGATCGGGGGGTCATTGTGAGCTTATGGAATGAATGGGAGACCCCCAAGTGGATTTCAGGCACTTAATCAGATCTAGATGCTCAAGAGGATTAGATTTGATTTGATGCTTGATGGATGGGTGGATGATGAATAAAAATGCGAGGGAAAATCAGAAATGAATTGCAAGGTGTAGGGAAAGCTATATAAGTCAATTCAAGAGTGCGAAAAACTCCTCTCTGATCTGAATTTGATCAGAGAGGGTGAGATCGAAAATGCGAGGGAAAATCAGAAATGAATTGCAAGGTGTAGGGAAAGCTATATAAGTCAATGCGAGAGTGCGAAAAACTCCTCTCTGATCTGAATTTGATCAGAGAGGGTGAGATCGAGTCTATTCTACTCTACTCCTAACATATACTAAATCATCACTGGATTTGATTTCTAATCTACTCCTAATTAATCTAATTACACTAATTACTAATCTAAGCTACTCTAGAAAGCTGGGAATCCTATCTAACAGGAGGAATGGGGTTGCCTGGATCCAAAGCAGGTGACTAAGGATGAAGAAATGGAGGGAGGTCTCTAGCAAGTGAAGAGCCCTCTAGTGGAGCTCTAGGGTAATCCTCAGGTGTACATCATCCTTAGTGGCGAGAAAGAATTGAGGTTGAAAAACCACGCCCCTGTCACAGGCGTGGCGAGTAAAGAGGTTAGAAGTGCTGGAGAGAGAGGAAGGGATTGACTCAAGGGAGTAGGAGGGGAATCGATTTGCTTGCGCACGAGCTTAAGGAGGAGCTTAAGTAGACTTTAGAGTGAATCAGGACACCGTGAGGGTGGGATTAAGTGCTTAGGGCTTTGACGGTGGTGATGAGCTATAAGGAGGGTGGGAGGTTATAAAACAAATCTTGGCCGCTAGATCAGATATGAGGAGGATGGTGAACCTACACACAAAGGCGCACGAAGCTTCGATTTGGTTTGGCTGTGGGATGATGAATGGTCGAGATCACGCCTGTTCTTGCGTTGCTACAATAGACATGCGACACTCAGTTGTGTTGGCAAATTGCATGAAAGGTCCATATGAACGAAGGGGTAGAAAGTTTACAAAGAAACCCAAAAGTGGAAAGAATTGTTGCAGCGTAGCCCTTATGATCTTCAAAGAGGTCCTTAACGGCTTTCAGAATGGTCCTTGAGAAGTTTAAAGTGAATAAAATGTTATGACCTGAGGACCTAGATGTAAAACTCTAAATACAATATTATGATGATATCCAAATGCTACTGTATTTTTATTGAAATTCAATTAAATATTTCAAAGTTAATTTCACCTTTAATTTAAACTTTTGAATCTAAATATATATTAATTCACAATTGAATCATCCATTTATATTAATAATAATTATTATTAAAAATCACCTTATCCGGTGACCACAACTTCACGTGAATTTTCAAAGCAAAATATTCCGGGTCACTTTCTTTTTTTTGTATCTGGAAGTAATAACTTCGTAAGGAAGAGGCCTAGGAGGAGAAGAGACAGTCGATACCCGCCTTTCTAGAGGGAGGAGAAAGAAACAAACAGATTTTCAAACTAAACATGCAACCAGAAAAAGAAAAGAAAATAACCACATAAGTACATGCAAAGGGAGTGCTTATTTCATCTCTCCAAAAGAACAGTCAAATAAAAATCTTCTTTGACTCTTTGTTACTCTGATTGCTGACCAGAACTTGTTCGGAAAAAAAAAAAAAAAGGGAGAGGAAGCAAAAAAACAAAAAACTGATGTTGACCATGAGGAAAAAAACAATTTCAAAAAAATACGAGGAGGATTCCCGCAACCCGCATTTGAATGGAACCTCCCGTCTTTGACTATTCCCCGCCCGCCTCTAGAAAAAGCCTCCGTTCCACTCCCACATCCACCCACACCTCACAACAGAGCCTTCTCCATACTCTGACCCATTCCATTCTCCCTCACCTTCGAGAACAAGTTTCCACTCAAGACCCCCTTTCCAGCATCTCTTCCCCACCTCCCTTATTAGAGTCGGTCAATATTGTCTCCAATTCCCTCTTCAAGATTAAAAAAAAACCCAACTCCAACCCACGAGAACCGCCCACCGCCCAAAGCATTCGATCCCAACGTCACCTCTCGCTCGTCCTTTCGATCCTTCCTAACTCCGAGCGAGCGCCATGGGGAACGCCTGCGTGCGGCCCGATTCGTCGAAGAAGAAGAAGAGGCAGAAGCAGAACAGGAAGGGCCCCATGAACGGGGGACCCGCAGCGGTGGAAGAGAGGAAGAGGCACGGCGTGAACGCGTACGCCGGCAACGCCGGGAGGCTGACGGTGCTGGCTGATCCCACGGGGCGGGGGCTCTCGGCGCGCTACGAGCTCGGGAAGGAGCTCGGGCGCGGGGAGTTCGGGGTGACCGACCTGTGCACGGACAAGGTGACGGGGGAGGCGTTGGCGTGCAAGTCCATATCGAAGAAGAAGCTGCGGACGGCGGTGGACGTGGAGGACGTGAGGAGGGAGGTGGAGATCATGAAGCACCTCCCTGAGCACCCGAACATAGTGAGCCTCAAAGGGGCGTACGAGGACGACGGGGCGGTGCACCTCGTCATGGAGCTCTGCGAGGGCGGGGAGCTCTTTGACCGCATCGTCGCCAGGGGGCACTACACCGAGAGGGCCGCCGCCGAGGTCACCAGGACCATCGTCGAGGTTGTTCAGGTACGTCGTTTGCCCCTCCTCTCCTCTGTTTGCTGGCCTCCACCACCCACCCCCCCCCCCCCACCTCGCCCGTTTCTTGCTCCTCTGTTTTTGATCGAGCTGTGCTTTGATTGGTTTGTTTTGACTTTTTTTATTCTTACATAATATATTCTTTTGGTTTGGGGTTTTAATGGAAAGTAGCTGCAGGTCGTTACAGTTGGAAGGCGATGTTTGGAATTTTTCTTCGTAGTTATGATACGATAGGGAATCATTCTGTTCATGTGACGGTGGATATGGATGTAGTTTATTGGTTTGGCAGGTTTTTGTTTTTTTTAATCTCACCATGGACTTGTGGGTGCAATTCCATAGTAAACGTAAGGGAAGGAGGTTTCTTGCACAAAAACACTCCAAGGTAAAGCAGAGAACAACTCGAACGAGACTCCACCATTGACAAAGTCAATTGCATGGGCCCGCCACCGTTTAGATGTGCCTTGACGGGTTGGTTTGGTAGCGCTTAATTCTCTGTGCTAGGAGCATTTTGTGTTGCATATGGTATGCTTGACAGTGATTTTCAAATTGTACGTGCAAGGAACTTTCAAAGCTATAATTGATGGCTCTTTGGTCATTTACATGGGAGATTTGTCTCCAAAAATATTAGACTTTTGTTCAATGACCAGTGGCGTAATGTTCCATAGTGATGGGACTTGATAGCCCAAGGAAAACTCTTATAATTAGGCCAAACTAGATTGCACCGGCAAGGTTTAAGGTCAAACCCAATTTAATGTCTCAATAATTAAATGAAGCTACTCAGACCAACTTGGTTCAATTTGAAGGCGTCAGCCGACGTGTAATCCCCTTCTAGAGACGTTTGTCTTGTTTGGGAAAAAAATGTTATAGGTATTTGGCAACTTTTTATTTGGAGTTTCATGGGGGAAACATTTTAAGATCACATCTCGTTATGCCATACAAATAGAGTTGTCAAAAATATTTAGGTTCAATTGTTTGTTTGGGTTCAATCGAGTAAAAGTTTAGTTCATATTCAATTTATAAATAAATAAATTGAATCTATGCAAAATTTTAGGCTTGTGTAGATAAACAAATCGAATCTGAACAAGATAGATACATTTAAATGATTGTGCACATATATATATATATATATATATATATATATATATATATATATATATATATATATATATATGTGTGTGTGGACATAAATAACTATATATGTATAAAAATACAAAAATATAGAGTATTGGTATGTAACTTTTCTAAAAATAGTGAGAAGTCCCTTTCACTCCTCCCACTCCCAACCCCACTCTAGTCCTTCCCCCACTTCCCAAGTCATCACTCATCACCCACCCCCCCAACACCAAAACTTCTTCCTACAATCCACCTAAACCCTAACATCCTCCCCTAAGGCCTTGACTATTCGCCACCACCCATTTCCTCCAGCATCTCCCAGTGCACCACTACCCCACCTCCTTTATCCTTTGGCATCTCTCGGTGACCCACTACCTCACCTCCTTCATCCTCCGACATTTCCAAGTAGCTCCCTCTCCATTCTCCACGTCTTTCGCCCATCGTCGTTGCTGCCCCCTCTTCCTCCTCCTCCTCTATAGCAGTCTAAGTAAAGACAGCTTGTGAGTTGTTCTTTTTTAATTAAACGTAGTGATCTTAGTAGAATACAATCCTCGCGGATCAGTTAGTGACTTTTATCTCAGAATTCATTTCATGTGATTGTTAGTATAATTTTTAAATAAACCGAACCTAAACAAGGTAGGTTCACTTGAGTTCAATTCAGGTTCAATTTGTAAAATAAACGAACTAAACCAAAACAAAGATCGAGACTCATTTAGATAAATGAACCAAACCTAAACAAGATAAGTTCACTCAAATTCAACTCGCTTACACCCCTATATACAAAGTTGTGCTCTCTTTAGTGCTTTCACCACATGCCAACATTCCCATTGACATGGTAAAATCTGTAATTGCAGTTATGCCACAAGCACGGAGTGATGCATCGCGATCTCAAGCCAGAAAACTTCCTTTTTGGAAACAAGAAGGAAACAGCTCCTCTCAAGGCTATAGACTTTGGATTGTCCATATTTTTCAAGCCAGGTATGCGCTTGCAGCCGAACTTATGACTAATGGTCCTTACTACATTAAAAAAAAAAAAATTCTAACTAGTTATATTAGGGTGTTTATCTGAATTTTCATGGTGTAATTGACAGGTCAGCACTTCAGCGAGATTGTTGGAAGCCCCTACTACATGGCACCTGAGGTCCTAAGGCGCAACTATGGCCCTGAGATAGATATATGGAGTGCTGGAGTTATCCTCTACATTCTACTTTGTGGTGTTCCGCCATTTTGGGCAGGTCAGATGCCTATCATGTTTATGTTAGCTGAACCACATTATATGGTTAGTTGTACAATTGCATTAGATTAATTTCTACTGTGATAAAATTTGCCAGTTGACATTCTACCTATCCTCACTAAACCATCCGACTTCATTCAGAAACTGAGCAGGGTGTTGCTCGTGCTATCCTTCGATCAAATGTAGACTTCAAAAGAGATCCTTGGCCTATCGTATCGGATGGAGCAAAAGATTTGGTAAAAAGGATGCTTAATCCTGACCGGAGCAAGCGCCCAAATGCACAGGAAGTGTTGGGTAATTATCTAATCTTTGCCTTTTGATTTTTGGTTTTTGAAGATTAGTATAAATAAGAATACATTTAGGTTTCATGAGTGTTACTTAAAAGCCTTTGGGGTTTGTTGTTGCAAAATGTAGATCATCCCTGGTTGCAAAATGCGAAGAAGGCCCCGAATGTTTCCCTGGGAGAATCGGTTCGAGCACGGTTGAAGCAGTTCTTGTTGATGAACAAACTGAAGAAAAAAGCTCTCAGGGTGAGGACACCTCTCTTTATTTGAGTGAACTCAAAAGAAAACTTAATTATACTCACTTATCAATTATAAGTAATGTATGCTACCTTACCCTACCCTGAATACACTAATAAGAAATCCTGTCACTTTTACAGGTTATTGCTGACCATCTATCAGTGGAAGAGATGGCAGACATCAAAGAAACCTTCGAGCTGATGGACACCGGTAACAACGGCAAAGTGACATTTCAGGAGATCAAGATAGGCCTTCAGAAGATGGGGAAAGCAGTTTCTGATGCAGAGCTGCAAATAGTCATGGAAGCGGTATATCTTCTGTTTTAGTTTCTACCATACATTCATCATTTATCGTAATGATAGTTCAGTCTGTTGATTTCATGGTCATATTTACAGATATCCCAAGTTGAAACTTTCAGGAACCATGGTCTCTGACAAACAAAAGAAAATCAAACTAGGCTACCAATTCAAATTACAATTTTATGTCACAATCTAGTTCCAGTGGAGTATACCTCAAGTGAAAATGACGGGTTCAAGCAAAAGAAAGGAGCAATTGAGGGCGTGATTGGGCTTCATTGCTTGCAATTATCATGGTGTAGGTGTTTGAGAGTCCTAAAGCCATAGAGTTCCTGCAGGGGTAATTTATCCTTAGCAAGAGAAGCCACTTTAGAATATCTTGCCTCCAATGGGATGAAGTTAAAACGAGTGCTTACTCCTGACATAACCTTTTTGGTAACCCCCCAATTATACCACCTCCCCAAAAACATATTCCAGATGCTCCTCCCCATCCTAAATAGTAGAATGAATGACATGCCACTTTGAATGTTTGTGAGGTTGGTGCTTGTTCCCAATAATGGGTGCCCTCTGGAGGCATCCATGTGCAGAGGAATCTCCGGAATGCCTCCATTATGGATGACTTTCTAGGTGCTTTGTCAATCTGGCTTGCTAATTGGGACCAATTATATTTAGGCTTATAAGAGAAGGAATTGGATGCCATGTTTTTCCATCTAGATGCTCAATATTTCTGTCCCAAGAATGGAGTAAGTTTTATGACAACCACTAGCCATCCCAATTGAACATCTTGGCACATAGGCAAACCTTGCTTCACTTTAGTTTCCAATTGTGAGCGAAGATTCTCTAGTTTAAATCAAATTATGTTGTCGAATACATCAAAATATTGCGAACGGATTTGGGATCTTGAGATCATATAATGGATGGCTATTTCATAACGTTTTGGGGGAATATCTAGCTTGTGCGTGTATATGTCTCAATCATCCAAATTACTCACACAAAGATGCCAAATAGCAAGAATACTGTGTTGAGCTTATGTGGTCCTCATTTTGCGGTGATTCGATCTTTATGAAATTTTCTATTATCGAGCTTCGAGATCAAATTTTAGAAAAGCTTAAGAATAAAATCAGTGATTTTGCTTTTCATACCCTTAATGAAGTTTCATGTAAGATAGACCAAAAGTAGATAATATATGGACTTTGCAAACATGAATACATGGAATATAATATTTACTGCTTTGCTAAATATTATCTCTATGGTTTGATATAAGATGTCACATTTTGTGCCTTACCTATCTCTAATGTTATCGTGCAGGCTGATGTGGACGGAGATGGATATCTGAATTATGGAGAATTTGTTGCTGTATCTATTCATATACGGAAATTGGCAGATGATAATCACTTGCATCAAGCATTTTTATATTTCGACAAGAACAGAAGTGGATATATAGAGATCGAGGAGTTGAGGGAGTCACTTATCGATGACTTGGGCCCTAATCCAGAAGAGGCCATCAGTGCCATCATCCAAGATGTAGATACTGATAAGGTCAGCTTCTACCATTGCCAAAATAATTTACAGAAAAGAAATATATTTGGTCAAACAGATAATTAGGTATAGTCTTCATACTAATTTACAGTCCTCTCAGTTGAATTTTGAAATAAAACGGAAGCAAGATATCAAAAGTAATAAAATAATAAGAACACTTGGATTTACGTGAAAATGGGAGAAGTGTCCCTATAAGCATGTTTCTCTATATTTCTTCTCAAAAGAATAAATGGAGGGTACACACCTATTTATAGGCCATCACACACTAACAAAAGTCCTACTCTACTATGTGGGACTAAATTACTGCACATTTCTCTCAACACTATCCCACTCTCCCAAGTATTCTTGATCTTCTTATGCATTTTCCATAATTTCAACTCTAATTCATACTCATCGTACTCTACAATTTAAAAATGATGTCATCTTCCTTGAATTGCAAGGTGTTACTTAAAATCTGCTGCATTTTGCTGTAACTCCGAACCATTTACTCGTTAATCGTTGTTGTACTGACCTCTAAGCACCTGTTGAAAAATGCTATATAATTTGCAAAGTCAGATGTGCTTCTATACCGAGAAGAATGTCACTGATGTTGAGATCATAATGTCAGGATGGTCGCATAAGCTACAATGAGTTTGCAACCATGATGAAGGCTGGGACAGACTGGAGAAAGGCCTCAAGGCATTACTCGCGAGAAAGATTCAACACCCTAAGCAGGAAGTTGATGGAGGAAGGGTCCTTGCAAGCCTAAGCAAGGTTATCCATGAAACAAAATAACTTATGGAGTTTTGAGAATTCTTATAACCCTTCACCACACAATTATAGATATTTCCATTTCTTTATTCTCTTTTTCTTCAGGCTTCTTTATTTAGTTATTGCGTGAGCTATATCTACAAGGTTGTATGTAGGGATTTACAGTAATGATGTAAATATTGTTGGTATAAATCCAGAGGATACAAATTTGCATGACTAAAGAGTTGCTATATGTTCATTCGGGTGACACAAATTGGCTCGACCTCCTGACAATTAAAGTGGATTTCTTCTCTCCATCTTATTTAATTCGATTATAGCACAGAGATCTTCATGTTGCAAGATATTGTCTGTGCTTTAAAAAATATCATTGAAAGAAGACATCAATGGGAAATAAAGTGGGGAGAGCAAATCTCAACAAATTTGGAGAAAGGAGCAGATTCAGAAATGGGTGTTAAAAGGAGGAGATGGGGATGTACAAATTATCCTATAAATCGCTTTGGAGGCGAAGAAGACAGACATAACAATCGAGAGTCCCAAAATTAAATTCCTTAGGGTTAGTTTACTTGAGGGGTTAACCTCCTTTTTGAGGGGTTAACCTTTGTTTACTTGGAGGGTTAACCCCCTTTTGGTTAACACGGGTTAAGAGCTCTTAACATTAGTTTATCTAACATTAGTAGTTACTGATGTTAGGCAAACTCGTGTTTGAATCCCACGAATTTACTATGCTCTCGCGATCTCTGATTCAAATTCTTAACACCACTAATAAGTAAACATCACAAGGATTAACACTTCAACTTAACATAAATTCAAGTAAATACATATTGGTGTTAACACCACCATGCAAGTAAACACAATTGAAAGTTAACATCAATTTTATATTTTTTAACATTACTTCCTTAACCTTCCAAGTAAACTAATCTTTAACGATCCTCTCTTGTGCTCACTTACACTCCGACATAAGAGAATGTTCTAACTTGCATATTTGTTTGCCTAGGAATGAATAAGAAAAGGGATGCTTCAAACTAGATTCACCAAGAGCAGATAATGGTGGCCCTTTGCGTCAAGATGGACTCCAATTATAATCACCATCCTTAATTACCCACATTGTATCTGGGTATTGTACATACGTGCCCTTATCAACTTTTATGATTACATGTATTGGCATGTGAACATGATAATTGACCATATGGCCTCAAAAAGGTAGGTCTTTTGTACGCAATTACCCGATATGTAGTTTGAGATCAGCACATTTGGTTCAAATCTTAAAACTCCTCCAAGGATTCAGATTCAATAAACTAAAAAGGGACAAAAAAGGGGAAGACGAAAGGAAAAAAATCTACCCGTCTAACCCACCCTTAAAAGTCCCCATCCCCCTCCTGAAAAAACCAAAAAAGGAGATGGCGACGACAATCACCACCATCCTTGATAGAATGAAAGCACACTCTTGCACCGCCAGTGGCGGAGCACTCAACCAGTATCGAAAAAGTCGTGGGATTAAATTAGATGCCTATCATGGTTACCTTCTCACGGAAAAGGACGTGGGTAGGTTAGTGGTGGAACACCCGACTAGTATCGAAAAAGTCTTGCGATCAAATTATATGCTTATCATAGTTACCTTCTCAAATAAAAGGATATCGGTAGGAAAATATACATTGTAACGCCTATTCCCATCCAATCGGTTCTTACCTAACTTTTAATGTTTCAATCGGTGTATATCAATTGATTCACCAATTTTTTATCTATGTAAAGTAATTGTTCACTTTAAGATTTAAGATTTATACCCTAAATCCTAAACACTAAGGTGACAAATCACTTTTCTAAGTGAAAAATTACCTTACATAAGTGAAAAATAACTTTTCATAAATCTAAATCCTAGACCTTAACCCCTCCCACAGGTGAAATCGCTTTTCATTCTTTTAAGAGAAAATCAATCAGTTGAAAATTCAATTGAAAAAAAAAAAAATCATCCGATTGAAAATAAAACACATCAAAACAAACCAATTTAAAATCAAGTAGACTAAAAACATGCTGATCGGAAATGATTTTCAATCGATTAAAAATTAAAATATACTGGTTGAAAATAAAAATACATTGTTTGAAAATAAAAATACAACGGTGTATTTGCCTTTTTCACCGATGGAAAATGATTTTTCAACTTTGAATGTGATTTTTCACCTATGGGAAGTGGTTTTACTTGGAAAGTGATTTTTCATTGATGTAAAGTGATTTTCATTGATAAAAAATCACAAAATATTAGTTGAAACCACCATTCCCATCCATGTATTACAAAATATATTGCAACACGCATTTCTCTACTTTTTGATAAAAATAAACAAAGGGGACACGCACATTTGCACCTAATTAATGGACCTCCTTCCCATTTCCATGACAGATATCTCATTTTTATGGCTAGTTACCTAATCTTAGTTTGTAAGTTAAGAAGAGAAATATCCGCTTATGGCGTTTAACATGAAAAAACGAGAAATCTCCGTAGGAGTTTGCATGGTTAAGTGGAGGAATTATCAATATAAGATTCAGGCAACCTCGATTACACTCAAACAAGAATTGGGTTATCCTCTCGTGAGTAGGACTATCCAAAGAGAAAAGGGGATATACACTTCCTGAAAGCAGGATCGTAAATTTCCTATTTGTCGAAAGAATTTACAATAATAAAACTCATCATACAAACCCCCTCCAAAAGTAGGCCTGTTTCAAGGTGCAGATTGGACCGAACCATGTCTGGACTAATAAGGTCAACTTAGAAAATACCCACCCACAAGCCCATCCCGATTTAATTCATGGGTCGAAATACTTGATCCAAATCCAGCCTGACCCGGTCGATTGGCAAAGATGTTTGGTCCAAGCCCATCCCAGAACTGTTCGAGCCAGACGAGGTTGGCCTACAAACCAATGCCTGCCTTTCTATAAATGAATGTACACCGCGCATTTATGTTACGAATTTTCTCCTCAATCTCATGAAAGCAGGGGAAGTCTAGCACACGGGGTGGGTAAGAATGGAACAAAAGAGGGATCTTTGGAATCAGGAAAAGGTTTTATTGGGGGTTTTCTTAGTCCTAAATCCAGCTCAGACTGGGCCGATTCGGGCCGAAAGATAGAACTAATGAAGACTATCCTATGGATAACCAGATTGAAACTTGAGCTAAACAACACTAACTCGATGGCTTATTTCGCAAACTCTAAACATTTGCCGACGGGATAACTTAAGGTCAAAGGAAGACTGAAGAAATGTTAAGGACCTGTTTGTTGGATGGGGGTAAATGAGTTAACTCGTGTTTGTTCATCACTTAATTTATCTTACTAAGAAAAGTTAACCTACTACAAAATTATTTCACCTCCTTTGTAAAATAATTTTTACTCACCCAAACATCCAAACACTTAAACATACTACTTTCACCACTCTTTTACTATTAATCTATTTATCCTACTAACTTATTTCCCTCACCAAATTGATCCTAAAGAATAAAATATAATTTACCATACTTTATTAATTAACATATAACATCTAACTATCACATCACATTAATATATATTAAAATATATCTACTAAAAATACATATCCTAATAAATATCCTACGCTACTTATCCTAACATATAATATACATATAAAATATATTCACCGTATTACAATCAACTAATTTATAACCATATCCTAATATTAAAAAATTACCCACCCACACCATGTGACTACGTCGGTAATTTTATACAATCATTTATTTCACCACTTAAGTAAATACCCTACGCTACTTATCCTTAATCCCATTGATAACTTTTATCCCACCAACAAAGGCAACCTACACCCGTCGCCTGGTAGACCGGGGGCGGAAGCCAAAATAAACAACCCTGTCGAATTGAATCCCAATCCAACCCGCAAAGGACTAAAAAAAGAACAAAAAAACCAAAGAAGCACCATCCGTCCACGACCCCAACATGAAGGAAGGAGCTTGTTGAGTGAGAGGACGCATCTCAAGAAGAAACTGACGTGCCTGGAGCCACCACCTTCCGACCATAAGTATCGCCTGCCACCTCTGTTCCCCCATCCGTACGTAGACAGGTGTCAGCATCTTCTCTGACTCACCACCGCCACATATCTATCCTCTTCCCAATTACCCCGCCCCGCAACCACACCAGGATTCATGCATGGAAAAACGGAAAGGGAAGCAGACGGACGAAATTCTAATCAAAATTTTCCCTGTAAAGAAAACAAGGAGAGTGGGCACTTCGTTTATTTAATCTCTATTGGAGAACCTTAAACGAGTTTCTTTTAATTAAAGATGAGATTTAACTCGTCCAAGCAGTAATATCTCTCCATACAGAGAAAATGAGATCGAGGTCTATTTTTCCTATCAGGCCTGGCATCATAATTATCGTTTGGGAAAAGCTAACAGAGGTTGAATAAATCTAACAAGTATGAATATTTTTTAGGGTATTAGTAAATGATACGTTTCTCGATCATTTGGGCAAGAATTGAGTTCCGCCTTTAGTCTAACCAGTGATATTTTGACAGCAATGACAGAGACTGCATTAAGGCTGCGGGATAGCTCATATTCGTCATCTCAAAGCCGGAGCCCCGAAGGGTTATCGGAGGAATAAATATCATGATCAAAGGGATTCAAATTTATCCATCTTACAAGATCATCATCCATGTCCATTAAAATATATCACTTCTAAATTATCTTATTATAATATATCATCACTAATATATATATATTAAAATATATCAACTCAAATATAATACATCCATTAAAACACATTCAATATATTATATCAATTCACTCGTACTCACGTTATAATAATATTTTAAAATCATCGCGGAGCACAACCCAAGGTGCAAACAATAAAGGGTTATTACACAATTTTCTGATTATTCTATTGCTTTTTGTCAAAGTTACTCCTCATTCTTTTGGTCTCACATTGAGTTTGCTGAACTGATACTGGGGAATATTATCATGCTGCATGAACTACTATTGGTTGGTTGGTTATCCCTTGGTTAGCTTATAATAGATTTCGTGCTTTTCACTTCAAGTAAGAAATTTTCTAGTCAAAATGGTCCACTGAAATAAGGCACAACAACTTCAGGTCATCAGGTAAGGCTTGAGCCATGTGGAAAATTAAACAGACCTTAGCTCGGCCTCAAAGCCCATATAGATTGGGGGCAATGTAGTAACTTCAACAATTAATACATCGAGGGAGCAGGCCTATGGTTGGGATTTTCTCTGTCTCCCTTCTTTCTTGCAATAGATTTTGACATGGTTGTCGTAAAAAGTTCGATACTCAATGTTTTGAATTTCATCACCCAATAAATGCCCGTAGAATTTGGGCATATTTCTCAGTCCCTTAAATCCGTATTGGCAAAGAGAAATATCTATGTATGGTGCACATTTGCTAGTTTTTAATTCAAACATGAGGTTACCTGTGTAGGTTAAGATTAGTTTCTTGCTAAGGTCGGTGTTATCCACCTTTGTATCTGATAGTTTTTCATACACAACATGAGGTTACTTATGTAGGTTGAGATTTTAGTATCTTGCTAAGGTCGGTGTTATCCACCTTTTTTGTCAATATCTTTAGTTAACAGTTGCTTATTTTGTTTTCTTACAGTGCAGTATGCAATTGGAGAAGGAGATTGAACTTGAGAGAGGAAGAAGAGGAGATTAGTCCCAAAGGTGGCGAGAAGCATCATGGGAAGAAGGACCTCAAAAGATTGGTAAAATCCTGCATGAAGGGAAAGCCAAACTCCCAGGAACGTGCAACGTCCTCTTGTGTATATACATCAGACCAGCAAGGAGTGCTATCCAAAGGAGCTTAAGGAGCTTTTTGTCTAGTTGTTTTCAGCCTCTCTGTCCTCTTGAGATTAGGTCAACTTGGAGAAAATAAGAAGAAAAAAAAATCGTGTTCGCGTGCTCATGTACGAGGTTTCCTTCTTGTTGGTAAGGCTAAGATTTGAAACATGACAGGACAGAACTGAATCAATTAATGTATGTTATGAACGAGTTTTAACATTTTCTGTTTGCAAGTCTTCTTTGTCATCTCGCCAACCAGAGAAGTCATTTAAACTGTAGTATAAGTAAACAGAGAAATCATCATTTAAAACCCTTAGTATAAGAGCTGAACTTGCAATCGACAGGCATGGTTATGGCAAACGATCCTAAAATAGCAGGTCGAAGTTTGACATAAAATCTCTTGATCGTTCTCTCAATTTGGGCTGGGGTTCGGCACTAGCCCATAATTATTAGGAGGTTGCGTCTGGGCAAGCAGTTTAGCTCATTTTTGTTAAGTGGCCTAAGGCAAGGGTTAGATCCCAAGCTTGATCCGCCCAAGGTCCACCATGTGGGCCTGAACTTATATAATATATGTATATATATATATAGATACAATGTATGTATTTATGCTAAATAAAAGATGTCAAAAAATAAATAAATGTACGTGTATAATATATCCCACAACATATAAAGTGAAAGTGATGATTTCAGTCAGTATATTTTAATTTTTCACCGGTAAAAATTACTTTCTATAGATGAAAAATTACAATGTAAGTAAAGAATCACTTTCCATACATGAAAAATTATGTTTTAAGTAAAAAATCATTTACCACCAATAAAAAGATAAAAAATATCGATGTATTTTTATTTTCTATCGGTGTTTTTTGATTTTCAACCTGTTGAAACCATTTCTAACCAATGTATTTTAATTTTCAACCAGTTAAAAAACATTTCCGGTTGATGTGTTTTGACTAAAAAACATTTGCAACCGATATATTTTGATTTTCAACTGGTTAAAAATCATTTCCAATAAGTATATTTTAGTTGAAAATCATTTTCAACTGATGTATTTTGATTTCTAACCGATTATTAAATATACCAGTTGAAAATGATTTTCAACTTCGTATATTTTGAATTTCAATTGATTTTTCCGATGTATTTTGATTTTCATGTGAGGAAAAATTATTTTCGATCAATGTATTTTGATTGAAAATTATTTATAATAAGTGTATTTTGATCTACTAAATTTTCAACTGATTGATTTTGATCAAATGTTACAACATACATTTCTGTACATCAATGGTGTTCGTGCCTAAAATAACCAAATTCTATGGATATCTTCGTGACAAGGTGCAACTAATTTTTCAATCTTGGCTTTACAAATATTCCAAGTTTTTTTATATCATTACAACCATAAGTGCATTAAATTTAGAATTTCGTGGCTTCAAGCAATTTATTGTTCGTATGATAAGTGAAGTATTTTTGTATTTTTCAAAATTAAGTTAAACAACTTTCTATAATTCAATTATTTTTAGAATTTTTAGTTATCCATAAACTCCAAATTATCCCTACACTATGATAAATTATGGACTTCAATCCTCATTTTAAATAAAAAAAATAAGCCCAACTTGACCCAAGCAACCTGACCTATCCATTTACTTTCAGCTGAGCTTGTGCTTGTGTCACCCAGGCCAATCTATGAGCTCTCCTACTTAATTTACCATTGTCTTTACCCTCTTTCATAGTTTGGTTTTAGGTGATTTCTTTAATGGCAAGTCTGGTTGGAATCAAGTGATAAAAGCAATATGAAATAGTCAAGTTCATGATCAAGTATTTCTTGTTAGATTCCTAGAAAAATCCTACCCATTTTCCTATGGGAATATATGGATTATATTGAATTCATTCATCATTGTCGACCCATGAATACCACTGAAACTTGATTAGTACTTACCGATGATGGAAGCTGTTAAAGGGACCAAGTCTTAACGAAAGAAAGAATTGAATCGGAATTTATAATATTTAAGCTGGGATAGTATGATAGGAGGAATTAATAGAAAGCTCTATTTAGACTTTTCTATTCACATCATGGAAATAGGAAAGGGATTCTCTTATATGAAATTCTTATATGGTAAGTGTAAATGCTCGATCCTAAAGCTCCTGACCCTGTGCTTAGTCTTGCTTTCAATGGGTTCAAACCTCTGTTTGAGTCAGGTCATAAGTTGGGTCGTGGATTGGATCAACCATCAAAAAGGCTGTGGTTTAAGTCCAACCCAGTTCAATTCACATGCTGAAACGTTTGCCCAAGTTCAGTCTAATATGGTTCAGGTTGGGCTAACCCTTATATTGATCTATTGGCTATTTTAAGCGATATTTTTCTCCAAAGCATCCATATCTATAAAGATAATTATGCCACGAATAAAATCGGATTGGTCATGTTTTATTGCTTTTATCTAGGTCAACTTGGAGAGAATTCAAATCAACAAGGAAATTCTCGAATTGGAGAATTAGGATGAGGTTATTCGAGACTCAATTGAACCACAGAATTTGAACAAATTAGGTCAAAGAGATGAAACCCAAGTTCAGTTCATGCGTAATAAGGTAAATTTTGGATAAAGTCAGGCTGTCCCGATGCCTTATTTCTAAGCCCCATAACAAGTTATGCAGTTCGATTGGACAGGATACGTCAAAGTTGAGTGAAGAGGAAGAAGATAAAATATAAAAAAACATAATCTTTTTAGATGTTTATTTATTAAAAATAAAGATAATATTTGTAGACGTTTAATCAAAATTAACATCAGCTACATCAATTGTCACAATAAACAAAATTAAATATCTTTAAAAAGATGTCACAATAAATTTTTTTTGACGTTAATTTTGAGTAAACATATGGATAAAATTAAATCAAACCAAGACACCAACCTAGAATAAAAAATTAGAAAGAAGAAAGCATCACAATGCTCCATTCCAAGCACTAATCAGACTACCAAACACTACAACATATACATAGAAACAATAGTGCAACCAGCGACAAACTTCTTGCGATCGACAAGATCAACACTGAGAGATCGACAAAATGCCAAATGCCGAAACAAGTCAGGCAACTTCTCGATCATGTGAATAACGGATTCTCACAAGGTCCTCGGACGCAAACAAGTTGACAAGGCAACCCGAACCATACATAAGATAAACAATAATAAGACAACAACAAACAAGAAACAAACAAACCCAAAAGCGACCAAGTCTTAATATTCTCTAAAGCTAATGATGGTTTTGCTAAAGCCATCCATAAAGCCCTCTAGGTGTTCAAGGAGCTATCTAGACTTGTGCTTAGTGCTAACAAGAGAAGGGTCTACCCCTCCAAGGCAACTTGCTCCCAAATGGCACTTTGTCTGAACTTGGGCATACTGGAAGGGCACCTTCCCATGACTTACTTTGGTACACCACTCTTCCCTAATGTCAATAAAGTGGGTCCCTTCTAAATGATGTCGAACAAAGTTCATCACCTCATCGATCATTGGGGCACCAAACTCTTGTCCAAAATAGGCAAAGAACAATTACTTTGATGGGTGATTGAAGGTTTATTGGGCTTCTAGTTGGATTCAATTGTCATTCCGAGGAGTGTGTTAAAGAAGATTATGACATTGGAGGTGAAGCTTATTTGGGGCAAAAAATTCATATGCCTCCCTCCGAACTAGAGGGGGGGGGGGATTCAACTTACAACACCTACTTGACATGGACCTAATGGTGTCATGCAAGAGGGCCAAGAGACCCTCTCACCTAGTAAGGAGGGAGTCTAGGTTAACTGGATGAGGTGACACTATTTGGCTAGGCCCTTCCTCTAGGCAAATCTAACTCTTGGCACTAGATGTTGGAGACATATCATCTCTCACAGGGACAAAGTAAAGGAATTATTCATTGATCCCCAAGGTAACTTGAGGTGGCCTGTCACACCCCATTATGTCAAATTCTCAAGATTGGCACTCTAGGCACGTGGCACCTTGCCATTTGCCTCTACAATCAACTATGTGGTTACAGGCGAAGGGTTGATTAGGAAATATTGAGTAGAAATTCTACCGAAATCTGACAAAATCACGCATGTTTTATCATGTTTTTGTCAAAAACCCATTTCTGCCAAAATTGAGATCCTGCAACTTGAACAACATATCCATATATATTCATGAAACTTACTGGACACACCCCACAATCAACAATCATTCACAACTCCATAGCCACATCCACAATCACTTAGGATGAAAAAGAAGACACTACACATGGGTGCACCCCACTAACATCAACGCCAACACATGACCAATAGCGTGATCAACTACTATGACTTCGTAAGTTTGTTACAATATATGGACCCTTCCAAAAACATCACTATATTATCGAAAAAAACATACAAAAAATTAAGTCACAAGTAAACAAAGAGTTCCAACATCAAATTTGAGTGAAACATAGGTTGTAATCCATAATGAACTACAAATAAACCTAGATTTATAACAATCCCTAAAATTAACTCCAACAACTCTTTATTACCACCTACACACACCTATCACCCAAGCATTCCTGAAGCGACAAGAGCCAACAGCAACTCTGCTTGATCATCCAGGATACCCAAAAGATAGGTAAGATAGCTCTCCACCCTAACCTTTAAAGGAAAGAACTCCCCTAGGCAAAAGAGACTGTACACGGGAAGGAAAAGATCTCATGCAAGTGTAGTTACAACAAGTAGTCATTGGATTAATTTTATTTTCCCTCCTATATCCTTTCCCAACTCAACATTTGTCTGGTTTCCAATCCCTTGCCTCAGTTATAATTATTTTTTTTGAAACTACCTCATTTATAATTATTCCAACACTATTTGTCAAGCTAAGGTGCCTACTTAATTTTGACTTCCTTCTAGGGTCCCTAGTTAAGTATATTTTAACTTTCCTTTAGTGGTTTAAGAGCCCCTACAAGCTTACATAGGTTGATCACCCTATTTTTTTATAGGTTGATGCTAGTTCGAGCTTGTCTCATGATCTTTAAGATCACATTAATGGAATAATCACCCTTGTTTTTTAAGGATACTTCATTGTGAACTTCGAGTAGAGTTCTCAATGCGAAAAGACCTCCTGGCTAGAGGAAACCTCCTCAACCTTGGATCACCTTCAGTATCACTCACTATCCTCCCAACGCAGCATTTACAAGGTTGGCCAACGACAAATTCTTAGTTAACCTTATCTGCATGGAGCTGTCTCGACATACGATTTACTCATCTGCTCAACTATAACCTCTATTAGAGGGATTTTTGATGCTGGAAATTTATCTCGAATTTATTTTTCATTGAGGGAATTTTCCCATGTCATCCCAGCTCGAACTTTTCCAGATGTCCCGGTCACTATCATTGAAGACTTCTCGAATTTTTCTTTTCAATTTATACCTAATTGAAATCCATGATTGAGTCTAGGATTTTCTTCAATTATTCGCTCCATAGCCATTCGTCATTCTATTGCATAGAGACCATGTTTTTTTAACTATTGTGCCACAAGTACAAGGTATCTATTTTGTTTCTACCCTTCAAGTCTACTATATTGGCAACCTCGCACCTATGGTTGGTTGAACCTAATGGACTTGACTCAACCAGGCAAGAGATATGGCCTTCCTAGTTGTAGAATGGTCTAGAAAGGTTACTTCCTGTCATGTGCATCCTCAAATTTTTCCCCTTTCCATGCCATCACCCATAGGTGAAATAAGGGTCGAGGTTGTGTCCTATGAGCACACACGTGTGCATCTTAAGCCACAATATCAATCCCAATGGGACTAGCATGGCAATTGCGTATTCACACGTATTCTTTTTAGCAATGACACACCTTTGTCGGGCATAACAATCAAGAGGTCTTGCTTATAAGCACCTATGAAAAATTGAACTATGGGATTACCATCAACGGGTTTCCATTTCCCCGTATTAATTAATTTCTCAATTCACCCGCATTAATTATTTTATCTTAATAAAATCTTAGCATAAAAACAATGTTAGCATGATAACACAGTCGCCGATCACATCATGTATATGACTTAATTATTTTTATTTTCTAAATATTAAGCATGTTACCAATCTATTTTTTTATATCGAGAAGGTAAGATTACCCCTCCATGTCGACTTTTTTTTGTGATCGAATTTTTTAGGTTGCACATTTGCGACTCGCACACTTAGGTACACTGCCATGCACACCGTGTTGGCAGCAGTGACCTTTCCACTTTTTGATCGAGTTCAGACCGACTCTTGAGTTTGAACCCATGCCGAAACCCGCTCGACAGGTTTCAAGCATCAATCAATAGCCCCATCACCCCTCCAAGTTATAATGTATCTCCTTAAGGTTTAGCATGTTATTTTCATATGATAAATTTTTAACGGATAAATTTTGTGGGGGATAGAATTAAGGGTTAAAATTGAGATAAATTAATTTTGATGTTTAGAAGAGATATATGTAAAATCATGGGATGAATAGAAATATGTGAGGGATAAGTGAGGTTGATATCTTATAAAAAGAGATATAAATTTATCCCACCTTTTACCTAAAATAAATTTATCCTAAAATTAAAATTCTCTCCCGAGATAACTTTGTCCTGGCATTAAACTTGAAATTATTATATTTACTTAATAAACAAGACCTTAATCTATATTTTTCATGATTCGATGCAAAATGGAAATCAAATGTAAGAGAAGGGACTGCCCTACCTTGGATTTGGGAACTCTCGATGCACGCTTCTTCTCGCACGATCCCGCTTGCTCTCGACGCCACCTATGACCCACAAAAATGAGGACACCTCCATCTTCACCATGGCTTTGCAAGAAAAAGAGAAAAGAAAAAGAGAACCAAACACAGGGGTTGTTCGTTACCTTCCCTTGCTTCCTAGCCCTCGACGATGAGGCCGCCGGCGACGAGGGTAGCGCTCGTAGCAGGGTCCTCGATGGGGTGGCCTGCATGTGCGCAAGGAGGAGACGAGGTGACATCGTCGGCGAGGAGGCACAAATGGAAGGAGAGGCGAGGAGGCGCGAAGAGGAGGCTCACGTGACTATTGCTGTTGTACGTGAGAGAGAAGCGGGGAGAAGGAGTCGCGGCGGCGACCGATGGAGGCAGGCGGCGGCCGACGGCTCATGGGAGAAGAGGGAAGGGTGAAGAGAAGTGGGGAGGAGAGGAATGTGGAGGGCGAGTCGGTCCTGGTTTCAGGGATCCCAAGTGGCCTTTTGGCCAAATTACAGGGCACTCCCCTCTATTTTTGCATTTCTACATGTGGGAGATGGTAAGTAGTCGTTTATTTTCTCAACACAGTTAATTAGGTTTAATTACGTGCAAAAGAAAGTAACTTAAGTGAACTTGAATTAATGTCGATTGAGAAGTATAGGGTCAACCTAACCTACTATTTTAGATTTTAATTCTTTTTTAACTGGTTGAATCTATGTCGTTCACTAGGAGACATAACTTAATTCAATTCACCATTAAATCCTAAATATAAATTACTAATTACTTAATCAATTGGAATTATAATTAGATTACTTTAAGAATGTGAATCTTACATAAAGGATATTCAATTAAAAGATATGATGCAAAATTCCATAAAGAAAAACATACTTACACATGTGAATTGTTATTAGAAGCAAATAAACATGTTTATTTCACTAATTTCATCTCATTTATAAAAGATTAAGGCAAGAAAAAGAAATTCAAATGAATATAAGTGCCTTATTACATCAATTAAGTTAAAAAAGAAATTGTATTTAAGTAAAAATTACAAAATCAGACATCTTAAACTCTTAAATTTCCATTCTCTTCTTCTACCTTCTGCCTCAATTCTTTTTCTTCTACCTTCTCTTTCTCTCTCTCCTTCTTTACCTTTCTCTTTACCCCTCTGTCTCGAGCTCTTCTTTAATTTCATCTTAAGTCTCTTAACTTTAAGCTCTTCTTCACATTCCTCTTAAACTTATCTTTTCTGTCTATTTACCTTTCTCCTTTGTTTTTCCTTTAGGCTGCATGAGCTTTTCTCCTTTTCTCTTTCTTTTCCTTTTATCTTTTAACTATGCACCTGAACCACATTTGAACCACACTTGAACCGAACAAAAAATTTGGTTTTATGATTGACAGCTCGGACCGGTCGGGGAGACACAGCACCCCTCTCAGGGTGGGACTAGACCCTACTGGGTCCAAGCCTAGTTTGTATTAGGTTTATTTCCAGTTCAGTTCTCATCATGCACAGTCTCCGGCATCCCAGACCCACATGCACACACCCGCTCACGGGCCCACGCTCGCACGCCCACAGGTGCACACACACCCGGGCACGTCACCGCACACACCCACACACACACATATGCTGATTGTGCACCCAGCGCTGACGACCAAATAATCCTATGCACTTTTTCCATTTATCCTAAGGCGCGCGCTCATGTTCCACCGATGTGGGACTAAGTTAGTCCCCTCCAGGCTGGACTTAGGCTAGAAGCACAAGTCGACTCAGAGCTCCAAATCAAGCAAACAAGGGCTCGTTGGAAAGCTCTGAAGGTGTACTACAAGATTGCAACATCAATTTGATGCTAAAAATAGAATCTACCCTTCAATTTGAAGGGTGAAAGTTGAAGTTTTTCACGGCTAATTAAGCCTGCAGAAGTGCAATGTAGGTCTAAGGACTTGCAGTGATCCTTTTTGACTTCAGATGAGGTCCTAAATTATCTCAAAAGATGATTCCGCTCCTAAAGGTGAAGGGAAGAGATGCTAAGAAGCTTCAAGAATGCGAAGAAGCTTAAAAGCTTCAAGTAAAAGCTTCAGATCTTCAAATTAAGCTCTGAAAGGCTTCACAGACAGCTTAAGATCAGATACATCTAATTCAACAACCCCTAAAGGTTGTTAGGAGTCCATTTGGGCAGTGTTTGCATTTGAAATTCATCAAAAAGACTAAAGACAGTATTGGGTTCAAATGAACCCAAATTGAGCAGAAATCAAATTCATGTGAAATCCTAACTTAAACTCATCCAAATCAAATCTGAATCATCTAAAATCATCCCAGGAATCATTCCTAACCCTCAATTCTCCTAATTAATGACTAAATCATCAAATCTGACCTGAGTTTGACTAATGAGCCTTGAAACTTGACTTTCTTCATAAGGTTAACTCGGATGAAATTAATGGCTCAAATCACTTCTATTTCACCTCAGGAATAGATTCAGAGTCTCAAAAAGAGATTTCAACTAGGATTTCTACGGTTTCAGGCCTATCACCTAAGATCCTAAGTGAGTTTGTTCGACAGAACAAACTAAGGCTTATCTAAGTGATTGATCTCAGGGCATCCTCTTGATGCTTCTAGACCTTTAAAATTAGGCTTATCCCTATTAAACAGACTTCTCCAACTCTGCTGGAGTTGGAGAAGACAAAGATCTAAATCTTTCTCCAGGTCCTAAAACTTCAAATAAAATGTTGCAGAATGATCAGTGAGCCTCAAATAAATGATCTGGAGCTTCTGAGGGAATTCCATAGGCTAAAGAGGACATCTTGGTTTGCCAGAGCTCGTCGGAGCTCCAATGAGTTCAGAAAATGGCTAAAAGTGTGTAAAAGCTATAAAAATAGGCCATTGAATGTCTGAAAAGTCTCCTGAGGTTACAAGGAACCTCAGGAACACATTCATTTCTTCAATTAATGATTAAACTGAAATGTATGCAATGAATTCACAGAGAATGTGATCTGAGTTCGCTGGAACTCAGATCAAGATCTCTCACTCAATTGAGTAGAGAGAACTAATCAGTGATGTGTAGAGATAGTGTTTAGGTGATCAATTAGGTGGAGAAACTCCTGAGCCGCCATTAACAGCGAGCTCAGGAGGTTGAGTGAATTTTAGGTGTTTTAGATATAAGTGATTTAAAGTCAAATTAAGGTGAGGGTAGGGGCCCTAAGATGATGATTGTTACGACCCGGTTCCCGAATCCCTACAGGACACGAGACCCGCTCGACTTGACTGATCCCAAGACCCAGTCGTCCAACAAGAAATAACAAAAAAGCAGGAAAGTAAACCACATTCACTATGCTAAGTAACTAACAGTAAAAGAGTACAGCAATAAAGGAAGTAAAAGCTGCTAACAGTACATATCACTACCACAACAGTAAAGTGGACACAAAGTACAGAACATAAACGGTAACAAGAGTCTAAACTTACTAACAAAAAAGAAGTAAAACAACAGGAAACTACTGCTGGGCTCGACTGGGCCTAGCACCCTCTGCAGCCGACGGCTCGGGCCGCTCAACTCTTGGACCTATAAAGGGGTACGGGAAAAATGGAGTCAGCGAACGCTGAGTAGAGTGGTAACCAAACTAGCTAAAGAAGTAAAAGGTAACAGGTAATTTATCTTTTCCAATTATTTTATTTTACAAGTCATTCCTTTTTACCAATTGGTTTACTTTTCAGATCTCTTTCTTGATCTCGCATGTTCCTCATGGGAACGATCTTGATTGTAGTCTTTCCCGAAGAGTAGAAGGCACACGTGGTGCTCTCCTGGCCGGGAGGTCACTAACAGATGTAGCAGTGACTACGGCACGCGTGATAAGCATACGGGTAGTTACCCCGCATTGGCACGCGGTCAGTCGTTCCTGCTAACTGGTATGCCCAAAGTACAGCACAGAATAGTATAGGGTCTAGCTCTCTCAGTAACAGGGGTCTAGTCCCTCATAACCAAACAAGGGTTTCGCCCCTCCACAGTTTGTGCACCCTCGCCTGACTTCCCCGGTTTGCCCAGTGGACCTAACAAGTTGGTGTAGGGTGGTTATCTGAACCCCAGGCCCCGTGGGGTGGCTAGCCCTCTCCCTACACTAGTAGCTCTCCCCGGTATAGTGTATGCGAGGGCCAAAGAAGTCGGTGTAGAGTGGCCAATCCTAACCCTGGGTTCCAACCCAAGGGCGACTAGCTTCGCTCTATACTAAATAGGGGACAGTCGCTCTCCTTGGTACCACCTACTCAAGGGCCAGCACACTTCCCACTCACATTTCCAGATCCATTCCATTTGTCCACAGGAGATCTACTCCTAATTCCCCATAGGGTTCATGCTTGTTTTTCCCATGTTATTCCATACCAGGTTTCGTCATTCACAATTCCATTTTAAAATTGTACACATGCAGCTCGTATTTCCACAATTTGCACATATAACATGTCATGTCACAGGTATCTGTTTAACTAGCACAGGCATTTCATATTTCACAGGGTGCTCTTATTTATTAATAAGCAGTTGTCTACATTTCTATTTATTCATTTCAGACTGCAATCTCAACACGCATACAAATAGTGCAAGTAATTCTCGTCCTAGGATTCATGCTACATCCTAGGTTTCTAGTTATCCAATTTCACATATGCAATTATGATTTATAATTAAAACAAGGGAAACCACTCTACCAGAAATTCGGGAGTACTGGGGGCTCGAACGGTAGGCTCATGTGCCTCTACAGGCTCCAAACACGCAACAGATCGAAGTCTTATACCATGGAACATACCACAACGGAATGTTTAGAACATTATAAAAGGACTTCTAACATGTAGAAGAACTCACAAGGAAACCACAGATATCTTGTTTGCGTAAAACGGACCCTAAACGGGTCAAAAACAGGACTGCAGACCTAAATCAAACGTCTGGCACAAGGTCCAGACATCTTAAAAGTGTCCAGAGTCTCATCTCAGGTTCCTGCGTCAACTTCAGACGTCTAGAACCCCTTCTTGACCATTTAGACCCAGCTCCAGACGTCCGACCTCTCCTCCAGTCATCTGGAAGTGCTTCCAGTCGTCTGGTAAGCAGTCCAGACGTCTGGTAAGCTGTCCAGACATCTGAGACGCGTGAGAGGGCATGCCCCGCGCCTTCCCGAAGCTATCCCTACACGTGACTGATGGTCGTGACGTTAACTAGGTTTTGTTATAGCGTTGTAGTACAGCTAGTCATTGCCATCATTACAGATATTTTTTTTTTACTCGGAAAATAAAAGAGTTCCCGAGGTCGAACTCAGGGAGCAAGTCGTATTCTAGAAGTACAGTATTTCTTATTACAAAAATAAAGAGAGAGAGAGAGAGATGAAAATTTGGCTTCTTCTTCTCTTCTTTCTTCCTCTTTGTCTTCTCTTCTCTTTGGCTCTTGAATCTTCTTCCTTTTGTTCTTCTTCTTCTTTGTTTCTTCTTTTTCTTTCTTCAGATCTTCTTCTCGTGCTCTTCTTCTTCTTTTCTTGCTTCTTCTCTTCTTTCTTCTTCTTCTTGGTTGGACGATCCTGTCCCTCTCTTCTGATTTTTGCTTCTCCACTTGGCCTTCAGGACGTCGTCTGATTTTCCAATCGGATGACTTAAACCGCTGCTGCTACAGTGCTGCTTGGTGCTCCTCCTTCTTCTTCCGTCAGTCTTTCTTTGTCTCTGCCTCGGCCTGTTCCTGCACACACCACGCAAAACCTACCCCTTTCCCTCTACCCGCACGTCTCTCTCTTTCTCAGACTTCGCTCGTAGGATAGCTCTCCCAGAGCCGCCGGATAATCGGGTCGGGCTTCATACCCGTGACCAGGTGTACCGGTGTGAGTGGTACACGAGGAGTGCGTAGGTGGGGTGTCGAGACGGGTCCGTAGGATACGCGTGGTGAGCTCGCGTATCGGGCGGGTGAGTGGGCGCGGGACCTCACCCCGGTGCGTTCGGAGGCGATAAGGCTTATTCACAAAAACAATTTAAACGGTGAAAGCATTGCGAGGCTTACCGATGTGGGACTAAACTGACGCCTCTCCTCGCATGCGCCTGCTGGAAGACCGCGGCCTTGCTTCTGCAGCTGCAGCTTCGATTTTCGTCGGTTGCTGGCTGACTGCCTTCGCAGGAGTCTCCTTAATCCGCAGCAGCTGGAAACCTGGAGTCCTCAAGCCTGGAGCGCGGGAGAAGCTGCTTCAATGTGGCGTCAATGGCGGTCGAGCCTCAGAACCTGTCGGACATGAATATGGCCTCTCGGCCTAATCAAACTACTGGGGAACCTTCGCCGTGGCTGCCGCAACCGAGGCGGTGTCTGGCGGCAGCCCTAGGTCGGACTGCAACCGGAGAAATGGGTTTGTTTGGGGGAGCGTTATAGAGGTGTGGAGTGGCAGTGGAGGGGTGGGGGGTGTTCAGTGTGATGAGGCGGAGGTTCGGTGACGGTCGGCGAGGCGTGTGAGGCTGTGGAGCGATGGGGGCGTCTCGCCGGAGGGTAGCTGGAGACGAAGGGGGTGACGGTGGTCAGGGTCAGTCGAGGGCTTAATTGAACAAATTGAAATAGGGAAAAGAAAGAGGAGAGGAAGGGAAGTAGTTCTAACTTACTTGCAGGGACGAAGGGGGAGGAGCAGGGCGACAGTCGTATCGACTGTCGCCGGAGAAGAAGATACCCAGTGGGGGAGGATGACGGCGACGACGGGGCTGAAGCAGCGCGCGCGGGTATTTGCGCGACGCGGAGGAGGATCAGGAGGGCAACCCTACTGCTGGTAGTGCGGTAGGGCGACGAGGAGGAGGAGGAGAAGCCGCCGAAGCAACGGGGGCGTCTGTCGGAGTGGGAAGAGAGGACGTGAGGGGGTATCTCCGTCAGATGGGGGTATTTATAGGGGTCGAACCAGAGAGGAGGGCGGAGGGAGACGACGTGTCTCCCTCGCCGGAGGATGCCGGAGGAAGGATACCCATACCGTCCGTGCGTTCGCACGGCCGGTATGGGTGGTTGCAGCCATTAGGGGGTTGTTCCTGCGACGGCTGACGACGTAGGGCACCCCCATTTGACTTGGCAGGCTCCCTCCCTTACCCTGCGCGGCGCCATGCTCCGCGCAAGGTCGCCGGAGCATGGTGCTGCTCAGGTTTTGCAGGAGGGCCCTAAACGCAAAGAACGAAGGAGAGTTAGGGGCCAAAATGTGAGGGTTCATAAGTTGAGGGCCAAAAAGTAAATATATGAGGACCAAAGTGTAAAGTTGGTCAAGAAGGTTTCTTCTTTGGCCCAAGTTTTTATACATGACTAATTAGGACCTAAGGAATCTGATGGTGAATTTTATTTCTAGATTAAACCTTGTTTGACTAATCAATTTATGCAAAAACTCAAATTAAGTTGTTAATTGGGCATGATTCTCAATGTAGGTCAAAATGGGTTCCTAAGGCTAAATTGAAGGTTCTAAACCCTAGAGATTATTTTTTTATGAATTTTAGAGGGTTTATTCTATTTTTACTTTGCCTCGAACCTCGTGAATTGAAGTGGGTTTGTTTTAGGGTTACAGATTATCATTTAGTTCCTTGAAATTGCTGTAGCCCTTATTGGATCAGATCATTCCACTTTCCTTCTTATTTGGTTTGTTTGACCTATGTTGGGACCCTGAATTACCCTGTTTGCAAATTGTGCTGGTAAAATTGCATTTTTACCCCTTATGACTTGTTTTCTCCTTAAACTCAGAATTCTCTGAGTTAAGCCTTTCTTTGAGTTATGTAGGAGCTTTTTCTTCTCTGTATTAGGTCAAAATGAGCTAGTTATGGCTCATGATGAGGTTCTCATCATGCCCCCATGCCTAGCTTTTGCTAGTCCCTTAGCAAAAACTTAAGGTTTCAACCCTTGTTCTAGACCATGAAGTTCTTAATAGCTTCAGATAAGTGCTTTTTCATTTAAACTTAGATTAGGTTAGAATGCTGACCATAGGCTTAAAAGGTACTCTAGTACCAATCAAGATCCAAATCTGTCTAGCCTCAGCCTCAGTCCTTAGCAAAGGTTTTTAAGGCCCACAAGAACTAACCTAAGGTCTATTGGACTTCGTGGTTAAAGGACCCGTGCTTGAAATGATTTTAGCCCTGGTCCAGTTCGCAGTGCGTTTTGCAAGAGAGAGAAGTAGAAAGTATTTTTGTTTGGAGAGTTTTTCTCTCTCTTTTCTTTTTAGTTCTAGCTTAGGATTGGCTTTTCAACACGGTCTGTATCAGATTCATTGCTCCCATCATTAATCCTCAAGGGTTCCTGGCGATCGATGCTTCGGGATAGTACCGCCCATGGCAACCCCCAGAACCCTGGCTATTGAGATTTCGAGATAATCCCACCCATGGTGTTCCGTGGCCGAATTCAGACCCCGGCAGTTGACATTTCGTGATAATGCCATCCATGGAATCTGAACCAGCAGGGTGCTTACATGCCCCCAATAGGATATGTGAATATCCTAAGAGACAAGCATCGAGGAGATGATATTTTGTTACGCATCTTTGAGGGGATTTCCCGCCTCTCCGCGCTGGGAACTCATCCAAATCAACTTGTGTTGATTGGCCGCTCCTATTCTAGGTGTATTTTCAGAATTTTTGCGACGCTTCTGCGTGATTTTGAATTTTTATGCTTACTGAACCAGGCTGTGTGTGGGGTTGGGGTTCTTAGGTTACTGAGTCCCGTAAACCAGAAGTTAGTTAGCGAGGTCAAATACTCCCTAAGTCTTGGACCTAGTACTTAAGCTTTTCATTTTCCTCAACCTCTTGAGGATTGTCTAGATCTTAATGGGTACTAAGAGTCTATCAAGAATGCCTAAGGTTTGCGTTTTTACTAATCTTACCATGCACTTTTCATTTCTTTTCTTGAAAAATGGTCTAGAGCTGAGGTTAATTCCTTAGCTTCTTACTAATGACTATTACTCTTTTCTTTCATCTTTTTGTACTCCTTTTCATTCTATTTCTTTTCCTTCTCCACAGAATTTCCTTTCTCCTCTTATTCTTCTTTTTTTATTTTGAAAAATTTTTAATTTTTATGGTGTTTTTGGCATATGTGAATTTTTTTAAACCTTTTCTTACAAGTTTTGCACTTTTATACCCCCCCATGCCTAAGGTTTGCAATGTCCTCATTGTGATTTTAGGGGTTTTTATTTACTTAGTTCATTCCTTAAGACAGTTGTTTTTGTGAGTGAATGGGTCGGGATGAATTTTGCGGACGATTTCTAATCTCAGATGCAAGCATTTGAGGTGGAGTCGGCTGTCTTGAAGGGTGAACCTTAAGTGCACCACGGTGTTAGAAAAATGGTTTTAGATTTTCAGAGGGAATGACGGGCTGCCTCCCGTTAAGCGCTGAGTTTTACGCCATCGGCTGGGCGCAGTAAGCTCACGGAGAATGGAGGATGAGAGATGACTCATCCAAATCAGTAGAAGTCACATCAATGAACGGTTTGAGTCTCTGACCGTTCATGATGAAAGGTTCGGAATCGTGGCTGAGTGGACTGATTTCGATTGCTTCATTTCCAAAAACCTGTCGGACTAAATATGGTCCGACCCACTTGGATCGCAGTTTTCCCGGGAAAAGTTTAAGTTGGGCATCAAAGAGTAGGACCTTTTTGAAGGTTCGTCCCTACCAGGAGGGGTGACGTAAAAATAATTGCGGAAATAAAATATAAAACAATCTCACAAAAATAAGCAATCGCACAATGTACACAAAGATTTTTAGGTGAAAACCCAAACCGGGTGAAAACCACCACCTAACCCTCTCGAGTTAGGATTTTCCGATCAACCTAGTTGATCAAATCCACTAACCGAATCACTTTGAAACGAGGGTGATTCAACCTCAGTACAACCACGCTACAAGTACAAGGGTAGCGTTCCTCAACCCCTTCTCTCCACGAGAAGGATTTTGTCCCACGAAGGAGACGGGAATTCGCAAAGCGAATACCCAACCAAAATACAAAGATAAAATGAAACAACAGTCCTATAGAGCCAACAAAATTAAACCTAGCTTCTATAAGAAATAGGAAACTCCCTTTTGCAAGGAGTGCGTCGACGATGACGCGGTGCGTGTGCCACGCGATGGCGCTACGTCGCTCTCGTTATCAACAGCGGGAGAGCGGGCGCGCAAACTGAATTTAGCTCTCAAGATGATGGAGCTTGAGCTTGGAGAGCAAGATCTTTTTTGGACACAAAAGAGTGTGAGAGTGTATATCTTGTGTCTTGTTTTTCTAAGTGTGTCTCTTATGTTTCTCTTCTTGTGTTTTTGTGTTACAAAGGTTCCCCTCTATTTATAGAGGCCTTAGGAAGGTTTTGGAAGGCTTGGAAAAGCTTCCATAGCCGTTGGGTGCAAAGCCCAAGAGAATCAGGCCGAAATCAGGACAAGGATTGCATTTGTCAGGGTCATCAGATGTCTAACTCTGGCATCAGACGTCTGGAAGGCCACTTTAAGACGTCTGATTCCAATGTCAGACGTCTGATTCTATGCGGGTTTCTCCCTGACTTGAATCAGATCTAAACAGGGTTTTTGTACAAGTCCATCAGACGACATACAGGACGTCTGGCACTAAGTCTGGACGTCTGGAAACCTACTTTTACTGTGGGAATTGATTTCCAAACGTTGCAACGGCTAGAAAATCTCTGAGAAGAGATTTTGGGTCAGCCGAGGCAAAACGGTCATTTATCAGACGTCTGATAAGGCTCTAACGGTCATAATCTTGAGTGTTTTCTAAGCCAGCCAACGGTCCACTAATTGGACGTCTGGCAAAGTCATCAGACGTCTTCTAAGACGTCTGGTCTAAGGTCTGGACGTCTGATTTAATCAGACAGAACTACCTAACAGTTATCAGACGTCTGAGACAACAGTCAGACGTCTGAGACAACAGTCAGACGTCTTAAAATACTTTATCAGACGTCTGATTTTGGGATTAGACGTCTGGAAATGCTATTTGAGCCCTATATTGGTTTTCTAAGTATTTTACAGAAAACCTAAGTATCCTAGGGTTGTGCAGGTGTTCCTAGGACTACTTTTAGGGTACTTTGAGGCTCTTTAACATAATGTTCTAAGGAATCAAAAAGAGCAAGAAAGTAAATACAAGAGATACATGAAAGGATAAAAAAGAATCTATCCTATTCTTCTTGTCTTCCATCTCCAATCTTTCGCTCCACGCGAACCTCCTCTGTTTTCCGTCAAGCTCCTCCAATCCGTCCTGGATGCGAGCTTGAACTCCGTCTAAACACGTCCACATTTGCAATTGACCTGAAATCTAGGACTCAAATTGCAAATGTTAAATAACACGTGTTTTGTTATCATCAAAACAAATGATCGTGGTGCTCTAGCACCAACAATCTCCCCCTTTTTGATGATGACAAAACCGTAAATAATAATGCATAAAAAAATCCTCCCCCTTTTTGACATTATCAAAAAGGTTTAATTGATTTTACATTTCCTATAACTCCCCCTTAAAACATGCTCTTCTATGAGTTTATTTTAACAAAGGTAATATTCTCCCCTTTTTGTAACAACAAGATAGCTATTATTTTTCTCCCCCTTACTAAAGGAAATTTAGCTACCTTATTTCTCCCCCTTAAAAATTGACAATTAGCTCATCATTTTTTAACTCCCCCTATCTAAATGCTTATGATAATAAGATAGGGTTAAGAATTTTTACCTCACCTACCATGGCCAATAAAATGGCCCGAATGGTGGTGGTGGATGCCACATCGGATGGAGCTCCCATCCGTAGCTTGGAGGCCCGAGCATCGGCGCCGGTCTCCAATCTGGTGGTCGACATGCGGCGGGTCCGTCGTTTGTTCGCCGTCTCGTCGGTCTTCTTGTTCTCCTCCTTGGTCTACTCCTTGGTTCTCCCAACTTGAGTTGACCAGCCTTTAGTTTGTAGGTCCAGTCCTTTATGTTGTAGTCATCCCTGAACCCTACAAAACAAGATTCTAATTTTTTCTTCGGTATCCAAGTGAGCTTGGATCCGGATTTGTTAGAAGGTCTCCTTGATGGAGATCCTTTCTCAACCTTAGGGCTATAAAAATTATCAACTTTGTTGATTAATTTGTTAGAATTTTCCCTAAGACATGCGATTTCTTTTTCTATAATATCCATCTTAGTCTTTAAATCAGAAATTTCTAACTTTAGACTATTATTTTCCTCAATCAATTTAGTATTTTCATTGATGAGGTTATGATTATCTAATAATAGGTTATCATCCTTAGGACTAGCTTCTATGTCCTTAAGTTGTTTTTCTAACCTATCATTTTCATTTTTAAGAAAACTAAGGTTCTTCTTCATGCTTTTGTTTTTTATTTTTAGTGATTTACTAATCTCGAATAATTCATTAAAAGCTTCTTGTAAATCAAAATTTACCTCTTCGTCGGAGTCGCTTCCGCTTTCACTGTCGCTATTGGTTCCCCTAGCCATGAAACCAAAGCAAGTGGTTTCTTCTTCTTTTTCTTCTTCTTCTTCCTCCGAGCTGGAATCCTCATGAGTGCCTTCCAACCTCCTCCATATCTCGTGGGCGGTGGTGCACTCTTGGATTTTCTCGAACTCTTCCGGACTCAACGCGCAATACAGGGCATTCATTGCCTTTGCGTTGAGTGAGAGCTCTAGAATCTGCACCTGCGAGTAGCCTCCTTGGGGTCGCTTCGGGATCTCGTATGGGGTTTCGCAACATCCCCATACCTCGAAATCAGTGGCTTGGAGCCACGTCTTCATCCTCAGCTTCCAGTAGCTGTAGTTGTTCCCGTCAAAGTAGGGCGGACGGGTTGTGGACTGCCCCTCGGAAATCCTACTTGTGGAACAGCTTCCCTCCATGTTTAGATCCTCGCCGATTTGTAACGCCGAAAATGCGAGACCTGCTCTGATACCAATTGAAGGTTCGTCCCTACCAGGAGGGGTGACGTAAAAATAATTGCGGAAATAAAATATAAAACAATCTCACAAAAATAAGCAATCGCACAATGTACACAAAGATTTTTAGGTGAAAACCCAAACCGGGTGAAAACCACCACCTAACCCTCTCGAGTTAGGATTTTCCGATCAACCTGGTTGATCAAATCCACTAACCGAATCACTTTGAAACGAGGGTGATTCAACCTCAGTACAACCACGCTACAAGTACGAGGGTAGCGTTCCTCAACCCCTTCTCTCCACGAGAAGGATTTTGTCCCACGAAGGAGACAGGAATTCGCAAAGCGAATACCCAACCAAAATACAAAGATAAAATGAAATAACAGTCCTATAGAGCCAACAAAATTAAACCTAGCTTCTATAGGAAATAGGAAACTCCCTTTTGCAAGGAGTGCGTCGACGATGACGCGGTGTGTGTGCCACGCGATGGCGCTATGTGCTCTCGTTATCAACAGCGGGAGAGCGGACGCGCAAACTGAATTTAGCTCTCAAGATGATGGAGCTTGAGCTTGGAGAGCAAGATCTTTTCTGGACACAAAAGATCGTGAGAGTGTATATCTTGTGTCTTGTTTTTCTAAGTGTGTCTCTTATGTTTCTCTTCTTGTGTTTTTGTGTTACAAAGGTTCCCCTCTATTTATAGAGGCCTTAGGAAGGTTTTGGAAGGCTTGGAAAAGCTTCCATAGCCGTTGGGTGCAAAGCCCAAGAGAATCAGGCCGAAATCAGGACAATGATTGCATTTGTCAGGGTCATCAGACGTCTAACTCTGGCATCAGACGTCTGGAAGGCCACTTTAAGACGTCTGATTCCAATGTCAGACGTCTGATTCTATGCGGGTTTCTCCCTGACTTGAATCAGATCTAAACAGGGTTTTTGTACAAGTCCATCAGACGACATACAGGACGTCTGGCACTAAGTCTGGACGTCTGGAAACCTACTTTTACTGTGGGAATTGATTTCCAAACGTTGCAACGGCTAGAAAATCTCTGAGAAGAGATTTTGGGTCAGCCGAGGCAAAACGGTCATTTATCAGACGTCTGGTAAGTCCTATGGACGTCTGATAAGGCTCTAACGGTCATAATCTTGAGTGTTTTCTAAGCCAGCCAACGGTCCACTAATTGGACGTCTGGCAAAGTCATCAGACGTCTTCTAAGACGTCTGGTCTAAGGTCTCGACGTCTGATTTAATCAGACAGAACTACCTAACAGTTATCAGACGTCTGAGACAACAGTCAGACGTCTTAAAATACTTTATCAGACGTCTGATTTTGGGATTAGACGTCTGGAAATGCTATTTGAGCCCTATATTGGTTTTCTAAGTATTTTACAGAAAACCTAAGTATCCTAGGGTTGTGCAGGTGTTCCTAGGACTACTTTTAGGGTACTTTGAGGCTCTTTAACATAATGTTCTAAGGAATCAAAAAGAGCAAGAAAGTAAATACAAGAGGTACATGAAAGGATAAAAAAGAATCTATCCTATTCTTCTTGTCTTCCATCTCCAATCTTTCGCTCCACGCGAACCTCCTCTGTTTTCCGTCAAGCTCCTCCAATCCGTCCTGGATGCGAGCTTGAACTCCGTCTAAACACGTCCACATTTGCAATTGACCTGAAATCTAGGACTCAAATTGCAAATGTTAAATAACACGTGTTTTGTTATCATCAAAACAAATGATCGTGGTGCTCTAGCACCAACACTTTTGACCAGGATGAAAGATCTTTCTTGAGATATGCTTGTCATGGAAGGCTTTAACCCGCTCCTTGTAGATTCGCGAGTTCTCATACGCGTCTAAGCGTAATTCATCGATCTCGCTGATTTGGAGTTTTCTGTGGGTTCCAACCTTGGAAAGATCTAGATTACAGTTCCGTACTGCCCAATAGGCTTTATGCTCCAGTTCTACGGGAAGGTGACACGCCTTTTCGTACACCAGTCTAAAGGGAGACATGCCTAATTGGGTCTTGTGGGCGATCCTATAGGCCCACAATGCTTCCGGAAGTCGGGACGACCAGTCCTTTCTATCAGGCCGAACAGTGACTTGCAGGATTTTCTTGATCTCCCGATTTGACAACTCAGCTAGACCATTTGTTTGGGGGTGGTAAGGAGTAGAGATTCGGTGGGATACCCCAAATTTGGCCATCAGTGATCTAAACTGAGCATTTGTAAAATGGGTCCCCCCATCAGAGATTATAGCACGGGGAATCCCGAACCTCGAGAAAATGTTTTGATGTATGAACTTAAGAACAATCTTGTGATCAGAGGTTCGGGTTGGTATGGCTTCGATCCATTTGGACACGTAGTCCACAGCAAGCAAAATGTACTCGAACCATCCGAAACAGGAATGGGGCCCATAAAATCAATCCCCCAAACATCAAAGATTTCGCATACGAGAATTGGCTGCAAAGGCATCATGTCGCGACGGTTCATGTTGCCCAAAGTCTGGCAACGACTGCATGCCTTGCAGTGACTGTATGCGTCTTTGAAAAGTGTAGGCCAGTAGAAGTCACACTGGAGGACTTTTGATGCGATTTTATGCCCTGAGAAATGGCCACCGCATGCCTGGTCATGGCAGAAAGAGAGGATATTGCAGACCTCCTCTTCCAAGACACATCTCCGAATAATTTGATCAGCACCCATGCGGAAAAGGTACGGATCGTCCCAAATGTAATGCTTGGTATCAGAACGCAATTTGTCTTTCTTGGCCTTCGGCCAATCAGACAAGGTCTGATGAGATGCCAAGTAGTTCACTATATCAGCAAACCATGGAAGTCTAGTACCAACAGTAAGTAGGTGCTCATCAGGAAAGTGTTCCGTGATGGGTCCGGAAGGGTCGATAATCTCAGAAGGAAGATGGGACAGATGGTCGGCTACAACATTCTGCCTTCCCGCCTTGTCGCGAATCTCAAGATCAAATTCTTGCAACAGCAAGATCCAACGGATTAGTCGGGGCTTCGCGTCCTTCTTGGCAAGGAGATGCCTTACAGCCTTGTGATCTGAGTAAATGATGACATGGGACCCCAGAAGATACGATCGGAATTTTTCAAGGGCAAATACTACGGCTAGTAGCTCTTTCTCCGTAACCGTATAGTTACGCTGAGCCTCGTCAAGTGTCTTGCTAGCGTAGTGGCGAGACGTATGGCAGCAACTAGCTTTTCTTAAGTCGTTGTAGTACAGATAGTTATTGCCATCACCTGCTAATATATAATTTTTTTACTCGGAAAAAAAAGAGTTCCCGAGGTCGAACTCAGGGAGCAAGTTGTATTCTAGAGATATACATGTTCTATTACAAAAATAAAGAGAGAGAGAGATGAAGGTTTGGCTTCTTCTTCTTTTCTTCTTTCTTTCTCTTTGCTTCTCTTTAGCTTTTGTTCTTCCTGTTCTTCTTTTCTTGCTTCAGATCTCCCTTCCGTGCTCTTCTTCTTCTTTTCTTCTTGCTTCTCTTCTTCTTCTGCTTGGCTGCTCCGTCTCTCTTCTTTTCTTCTTTCTTCACCTGTCTTCAGGACGTCGTCTGATTTTCCAATCAGACGACTTAACCCGCGGATGCTACAGTGTTGCTTCAGTTCTTCTTCCTCTTCTTCCGCAGTCCTTTGCTTCGGGCAGCCCTGGCCGCTCTTCTTCCTTCAATCTTCTTCTCCTTCTCTGTTCAGCGGCCGTCCTTCTTCTTCTTCTCTGCCTGCACACTTGCACAGCTTGATCAGAGGGGCAAAACCTAATTCTACCCTCTCCCCCACGTTTCTCTCTCACGGAAGCCGCTCTTAGGAAAGCTCTCCCAGAGCTGCCGGGTATTCGGGTACGGGTCATGCCCGGGTCCAAGCCCACCGGCGTGCGTGGTGGGCGAGGAGCTGCAGGTTGAAGGTGCTCCTTCCACGCAGCAATGGCGACGGCGGTCGAGATACCTGTCCACAGAGGAACGCCTCTCGGCCTAATCAGATACGCGGAGAACCTTCGCCGTGGCACGGCGAAGGTGGTGGGGGATCTGGCAGGCGGCGGGGCGGAGCGTGAGGGTCGTTCTAGGTCAAACTGTGGGCGGAGAAGTGGGTTTGTTTGGGGGGTCTGCAGAGGGCGAGTGGCGGGAAGTGGAAGGTCGGAGGTTGATCAGGGTGAGGAGGCGGAGGTTCTGTGAGGGTCGGCGAGGCGTATGGGGCTGTGGAGCGATGGGGGCGTCTCGCCGGAGTTTGGCCGGAGACGAAGGGGGTGACGGTGGACAGGAGCGGTCGAGGGTTTAATCAAATAAAAGACAGTGAGGAAAAGAAAGAGGGGGAGATGGGGAGAAGTTCTGACCTAGCTACGGAGACGAAAGGGGCTGGAGCAAGGCGGCAGTCGTATCGACTGTCGCCGGAGAAGAAGATGCCCAGGGGAAGGGGCGGCGGCGAGGAGAGGGCCGGAGAGGCGCCAGCTGGGTGCGGCGTGGCGCGGGAAGAGCGAGGGAGAGCAACCCTGCAGCTGGTAGTGCGGCAGAGCGACGAGGAGGAAGAGGGGAGGCCGCCGGAGCTGGAGGGCTTCCTGTCGGAGTGGGAAGAGAGGAAGTGGGGGTCTTTCTCCGTCACGACCGAGCTGCTGAGAACGGCGGAGCGACGGGGGTATTTATAGGGGCGGAATCAGAGAGGAGGGCGGAGGGAGACGACGTGTCTCCCTTGCCGGAGGACGCCGGAGATGGAGACCCATACCGTCCGTGCGTTCGCACGGCCGGTATGGTGGGTTGCAGCGACCAGGGGGGTGTTCCTGCGACGGCTGACGACGCAGGGCACCCCCTGTTGTCTTGTCAGACCCTCCCCCTTACCCTGCGCGGCGCCATGCTCCGCGCAAGGTCGCCGGAGCATGGTGCTGGTCAGGTTTTGGCAGGAGGGACCTGGATGCAAAGAACGAAGGAGAGTTAGGGGCATAAATGTGAGGGTTCAAAAGTTGAGGGCCAAAAAGTAAATAAATGAGGACCAAAGTGTAAAGTTGGTCAAGAAGGTTTCCTCTTAGGCTCAAGTTTTTATACATGACTAATTGGGACCTAAGGATTATGATGGTGAATTTTATTTCCAGATTAAACCTTGTTTGACCGGTCAATTTACGCAAAAACCCAAATTAAGTTGTTAATTGGGCATGGTTCTCAATGTAGGTCAAAATGGGTTCCTAAGGCCAAATTGAAGGTTCTAAACCCTAGAGATTATTTTTCTATGAATTTTAGAGGATTTATTCTATTTTTACTTTACCTCGAACCTCGCGAATTGAAGTGGGTTTGTTTTAAGGTTACAGATTATTATTTAGTTCCTTGGAATTGCTGTAGCCCTTATTGAATCATCTCATCCCACTCTTATTCTTATTAGGTTGCTTTGACTTATGTTTGGACCCTTAGTTACCCTGTTTTTAGATTGGATTGGTGAAATTGCATTTTTACCCCTTAGTTTCTGTTTTCTTTGCGAACTCAGAATCTCTCTGAGTTAAGCCTTTCCTTGAGTTATGTAGGAGCTTTTATCCTTTGTATTAGGTCAAAATGAGCTAGTTATGGCTCATGATGAGGTTCTCATCATACCCCCATGCCTAGCTTTTGCTAGTCCCTTAGCAAAAAAAACTTAAGGTTTCAACCCTTGTTCTAGACCATGAAGTTCTTAATAGCTTCAGATAAGTGCTTTTTCATTTGAGCTTAGATTAGGTTAGAATGCTGACCATAGGCCTAAAAGGTACTCTAGTACCAATCAAGATCCAAATCTGTCTAGCCTTAGCCTCAGTCCTTAGCAAAAGTTGTTAAGGCCCACAAGAACTAACCTATGGTCTATTGGACTTTGTGGTTAAAGCACCCGTGCTTGAAATGATTCTAGCCCTGGCTCAGTTCGCAGTGCATTTTGTAAGAGAGAGAGAGAAAATTTATCTGTTTGGAGAGTTCTCTCTCTTTTTCTTTTTAATTCTAGCTTAGGATTGGCTTTTCAACACGGTCTGTATCAGATTCATTGCTCCCATCATCAATCCTCAAGGGTTCCTGGCGATCGATGCTTCGAGATAGCACCACCCATGGCAACCCCCGGAACCCTGGCTATTGAGATTTCGAGATAATCCCATCCATGGTGTTCCGTGGCCGAATCCAGACCCTGGCAATTGACACTTCGAGATAATGCCATCCATGGAATCTGAACCAGCAAAGTGCTTACATGCCCCCAGTAGGATATGTGAATATCCTAAGAGACAAGCACCGAGGAGATGATATTTTGTTACGCATTTTCGGGGGGATTTCCCGCCTCTCTACGATGGGAACTCGTCCAAATCAACTTGTGTTGATCGGCTGCTCCTACTCTAGGTGTACTTTTCAGAATTTTGCGACACTTCTGCGTGATTTTGATTTTTACGCTTACTGAACCAGGCTGTGTGTGAGGTTAGGGTGCTTAGGCTACAAAGTCCCGTAAACCAAAAATTAGTTAACGAGGCCAAATACTCCCTAAGCCTTAGACCTAATACTTCAGCTTTTCATTTTCCTCAACCTCTTGAGGAGTGTCCAGATCTTAATGGGTACTAAGAGTCTATTCAAGAATGCCTAAGGTTTGCGTTCTTACTAATCTCATTATGCACTTTTCAGTTATTTTCTTGAATGAGGTCTAGAACTTAGGTTAATTCCTTAGTTCCTTATTAATGACTATCACTTTTTCCTCATAATTTCGTGCTCCTTTTTCATTTTGTTTCTTTTCTCCTTCTCCTTCACAAAATTTCCTTCTTTTTTTTCCTCTTATTCTTTTTCGAAAAATTTCAATTTTTATGGTGTTTTTGGCATATGTGAATTTTTTTTTTTGTTTGAAACCTTTTCTTACAAGTTTTGCACTTTCATACCCCCCCATGCCTAAGATTTGCAATGTCCTCATTGTAACCTAGGGGGTTTTTTATTCAACTTAGTTCATACATTAGGACAGATGTTTTTGATGAGTGAATGAGTCGGTGTGACTGTTGCGGATGATTTTTAATCTCAGATGCAAGCATCTGAGGTGGAGTCGACTGTCCTAAAGTGTGAACTTTAAGTGCGGCAAGGTGTCAGAAAAGGTTTTAGGTTTTCAAAGAGAATGACGGGCTGTCTCCCGTTGAGCGCTAAATTTGATGCCTTCAGCCAAGCAGGAAATGTGATGGAGAGGGGATGATCAAATCAGTAGAGTTTTGTAAGACAAGCACCTTGATTAAGAGCCTGGTTGGTCCAACCAGGTGCTTGTTCAGATCGACAGGCTGATGATGCAGCCCAAACCCAATCAATCTGGTGGGTTGATAGATGTAGATCAAAAGGTGTGGAACCCACCATTTACTATGAAGCTCAGATGGGTGTGGAAGTGTGAATGCAGGGTTTGGCTGAGTTGAATCGGCCTGGTCAGAGTAAGGACCCGTAGAATAATCAGTGATTGATGCAGGAACCCTACAGGGGTGATCAGAGAATGATAGAGCATGGTATGTAGTCTGATCAATGTTCGAAACCCGATGTGTAAAAGCAATCGGCTTGGTGAGAGGTGAATCTGAATAGAAATTGAGTCCGGTTGCGGGTCGGGGTTGGGAAGAGGTTTTGATTAGTTCTGTGTGTGCAGATGAGGTGGCAACTGTGTATGAGGGCTCTTCTAGAAAGGAACGACAGGTGGTTTTCTGTAGAGAGTCCTCCGGGTAACTATCAAATGCCTGAAGAGTGTCTGTAGGATGAAAGAAATCTGAATTGAGAAAAGATTTGAATTCTGGGTTGCAATCACTCTTGGCATTTTCTGTTTTTGGTTCCTGAGGATCAAAAAGGAATGATTCTGTGTTATCAGTGATCTCGGGAATCAGGACCTCAGAGTCGGAGTCAGAGTCATGAGAACTGAGGTCGTAGATGGGCCTGGTGTGTTCAGGAAGGAGAGTCTCTCCGTAATCATAGTCGGATCTGAAGTTGTTGGAGAGTTTGTGAAAATGAGATTCATGATCATGAATTCTACCACAGCAAAAATTATTAGATGTGGAATCAGCAGCCTGACTGGGGTCTAGCTTATATGTCAATTCTGGGCTTATAAAGGTATTCTGTCTAAGCTCAAGCTCAAAGCCGGTACGATAGACCCAATTGAAATCCAACTCGTCCAACTCAGTTTCTGTATCGTAAATTGGTATGACTTTCGAAAAATCGATCAGATTTTCTGAAGATGTTGGAGAGGGGTATTCATCAAATAGAGGCCCGGAATCATATTCTGTAAAAATTTGATCTTTCTCATAAGGGGCCTCGTAATCTTCGCAATAAGTTTCAGATCTAGGTTCTACGCTTAGGATGTGGGTAGAATTATTAGAACCTAAGTCCAAATAACCTTCGAGGGCCACCTTATCAAAATAAGGGGTGGAATTTATACCCTCAAAAGGTTCAATTCTGATCTCATTATTGCAGGAGTTTTGGAATTCTAGGCTTGGCAATTCATGGTCTAAGTTTGGCTCATCATTGTGTTCTCCTGCAATATCCCAACTTAATTCAACATTGTCTTCTATCTGGGTTAGGATTCCACAACCACTTTGTGCCTCAATCCCGAGATCTGGGAAACTGGATTGTTCCTTAATACTGTTCCAAGATGGTTCACCCTCTATTTCTGGTATATACGGGTATTTCTGGTTGATAATTTGTTCTACTGATTTCATCATTTCTACCCGTTTTATAAGGGTATCTTGGTGTTGTTCCCAAAGTATAGGATTTGTTAAGCATTGAAGGTATTCAGATTGGTGTAATTTTTCTATCTCAATGTATCCTGTCATGAGCATATCTCGGGTTGATCCTTTTGTAACTTCTGTCAATAGAATTTGGGCATAGTTTATGATGAAAGCTGTGGTTGTTGGGACATCAACCTGAATGTTTTCTATTGGTATTGAGGGTTTATATTTGATTTCATAGAATTCAAGGGTATCCTCAATCATCTTATCTTTCATGGATCTCAGATATTCAGGTTTTTTACATGGCAGTCTTGCTAGGTAATTAGGCTGCATCTTTGAATCAGGTGGTGGAATCAAGATATAGAATCAGAAGTTTGAATCAATGGAAGAAGGGGACTTTGTTCAGAATCAGAGGAAAGAGGGGCTATGCGAAAGATTGGCTGCACAAACAAGGGCAGCGAGGCTTAGCCTCGGGGAGAGTGAATTTCTATAGGAGGTTCCAAGGACCTTCTGCAAAATACTGAAGGACTGGATGAGATAAGTAGGTGCTGGACCCAATCAAGACACCCAAAAATGTGTTGGGTGACTATAGAGGTGCGGGGAAGATGGACCCCTTGATCAAAAAGACCGTCCACCTGAGAATTACCTGGGCAGCCAGAGAGGGAGAGTCCCGCGAAGACCCCTACACGGTAAAGCGTCCCCACGGGTTACAGGGTTTCCCCCACCCGACCTCTCTTGTCACTGCGGTTCCAGGTAGACCAGAATGGGGATCTTGACCTCTTAAGTCTACCAATTTTAGGTTAAGATTAGGGTGCTTAAAGTTACACTTGAACTTTAGTTCTTTGAGTGCAAAGAGTGACCTAATTTAAGGTTGGTTGACCCAAGGGGGCAACTTTACCTCTTGTTTCCTTTGATAGTTTTTTGGGTCTTGTTTTTTTTTAGGGTTCAAGTGTTTAGAGAGCCAATTGTTTTAGGTTTTCTTTGAATAGGTATTTTCAGACAAGGGCTTGGGCACACTTCATTTGGTTTTCTCAATTCTTGCTTAAGGAGTGTGTCTCTAAATCCCTAGTGTTGGATCCTAGGTTAGCTCTACTTGGTCCAGTTAGCTCTTTGTTGGGTAATTAGGGCTCAGTCAAGAAGGTGTTAGCCCTTAAATACCCTTAATAGTGTGCAGTAATAATGGGTTGAAAACATGCAACTTTTTATGGTTACTAAGTATGGAAGACAGGTTAGCCCTATATTGCTTATTCTTTTCTTTTCCTTCTCTTTAGAGTTTAGGGGTTAATAGCGAGAGGAAAAAAATTACTTGTCCTCGGAGTGGTTGTCATGCGGTTGCTTGTCTTCTTGATTTCTTGTAGCTGCACAAAAGAGAGGAGATTATCAGAAACTAAAAGAAACAGGAATGTTTACCTCTAGAATAGCCGTTGCTCCCCGGCAACGACGCCAATTGGCGAGGCGTATGGCAGCAACTAGCTTTTCTTAAGTCGTTGTCGTACAGATAGTTATTGCCATCACCTGCTAATATATAATTTTTTTACTCGAAATATAAAGAGTTCCCGAGGTCGAACTCAGGGAGCAAGTTGTATTCTAGAGATATACATGCTCTATTACAAAAATAAAGAGAGAGAGAGATGAAGGTTTGGCTTCTTCTTCTTTTCTTCTTTCTTTCTCTTTGTCTTCTCTTTAGCTTTTGTTCTTCCTGTTCTTCTTTTCTTGCTTCAGATCTCCCTTCCGTGCTCTTCTTCTTCTTTTCTTCTTGCTTCTCTTCTTCTTCTGCTTGGCTGCTCCGTCTCTCTTCTTTTCTTCTTTCTTCACCTGTCTTCAGGACGTCGTCTGATTTTCCAATCAGACGACTTAACCCGCGGATGCTACAGTGTTGCTTCAGTTCTTCTTCCTCTTCTTCCGCAGTCCTTTGCTTCGGGCAGCCCTGGCTGCTCTTCTTCCTTCAGTCTTCTTCTCCTTCTCTGTTCAGCGGCCGTCCTTCTTCTTCTTCTCTGCCTGCACACTTGCACAGCTTGATCAGAGGGGCAAAACCTAATTCTACCCTCTCCCCCACGTTTCTCTCTCACGGAAGCCGCTCTTAGGAAAGCTCTCCCAGAGCTGCCGGGTATTCGGGTACGGGTCGTGCCCGGGTCCAAGCCCACCGGCGTGCGTGGTGGGCGAGGAGTGCAGGTCGGGCTTAGTCGGGTCGGGCCAGGTCCGCGGGGCGTGGTCGCGGACGAGGCCGGGTCGAGCGGTTAAGTGAGAGGGACCTCACCCCGTGCTCAGGAGGCAACGAACCTAAGGCACTTTTTGCCTTTATGCGGGCGCGCTCCTCTGAAGATTTCCGAGGTGGGACTAAATGTCCCACCCCAATTGGACGCCCGCAGCTGAAGACGCTGCAGGAGTTCGCGGTTGCACGCGAGGCCTTTGCCCCTGCTGCAAGCCTGAGACGCTTCGCGGAGGTGCCCCGCGCAGCCTGGGAGTCGACCTGGGCGAATCACACCTGGAGCTGTAGGTTGAAGGTGCTCCTTCCACGCAGCAATGGTGACGGCAGTCGAGATACCTGTCCACAGAGGAACGGCCTCTCGGTCTAATCAGATACGCGGAGAACCTTCGTCGTGGCACGGCGAAGGTGGTGGGGGATCTGGCAAGCGGCGGGGCGGAGCGTGAGGGTCGTTCTAGGTCAAACTGTGGGCGGAGAAGTGGGTTTGTTTGGGGGGTCTGCAGAGGGCGAGTGGCGGGAAGTGGAAGGGCGGAGGTTGATCAGGGTGAGGAGGCGGAGGTTCTGTGAGGGTCGGCGAGGCGTATGGGGCTGTGGAGCGATGGGGACGTCTCGCCGGAGTTTGGCCGGAGACGAAGGGGGTGACGGCGGACAGGAGCGGTCGAGGGTTTAATCAAATAAAAGACAGTGAGGAAAAGAAAGAGGGGGAGATGGGGAGAAGTTCTGACCTAGCTACGGAGACGAAAGGGGCTGGAGCAAGGCGGCAGTCGTATCGACTGTCGCCGGAGAAGAAGATGCCCAGGGGAAGGGGCGGCGGCGAGGAGAGGGCCGGAGAGGCGCCAGCTGGGTGCGGCGTGGCGCGGGAAGAGCGAGGGAGAGCAACCCTGCAGCTGGTAGTGCGGCAGAGCGACGAGGAGGAAGAGGGGAGGCCGCCGGAGCTGGAGGGCTTCCTGTCGGAGTGGGAAGAGAGGAAGTGGGGGTCTTTCTCCGTCAGGACCGAGCTGCTGAGAACGGCGGAGCGACGGGGGTATTTATAGGGGCGAAATCAGAGAGGAGGGCGGAGGGAGACGACGTGTCTCCCTCGTCGGAGATGGAGACCCATACCGTCCGTGCGTTCGCACGACCGGTATGGTGGGTTGCAGCGACCAGGGGGGTGTTCCTGCGACGGCTGACGACGCAGGGCACCCCCCGTTGTCTTGCCAGACCCTCCCCCTTACCCTGTGCGGCGCCATGCTCCGCGCAAGGTCGCCGGAGCATGGTGCTGGTCAGGTTTTGGCAGGAGGGACCTAGATGCAAAGAACGAAGGAGAGTTAGGGGCATAAATGTGAGGGTTCAAAAGTTGAGGGCCAAAAAGTAAATAAATGAGGACCAAAGTGTAAAGTTGGTCAAGAAGGTTTCCTCTTAGGCTCAAGTTTTTATACATGAATAATTGGGACCTAAGGATTATGATGGTGAATTTTATTTCCATATTAAACCTTGTTTGACCGGTCAATTTACGCAAAAACCCAAATTAAGTTGTTAATTGGGCATGGTTCTCAATGTAGGTCAAAATGGGTTCCTAAGGCCAAATTGAAGGTTCTAAACCCTAGAGATTATTTTTCTATGAATTTTAGAGGGTTTATTCTATTTTTACTTTGCCTCGAACCTCGCGAATTGAAGTGGGTTTGTTTTAAGGTTACAGATTATTATTTAGTTCCTTGGAATTGTTGTAGCCCTTATTGAATCATCTCATCCCACTTTTATTCTTATTAGGTTGCTTTGACCTATGTTTGGACCCTGAGTTACCCTGTTTTTAGATTGGATTGGTGAAATTGCATTTTTACCCCTTAGTTTCTGTTTTCTTTGCGAACTCAGAATCTCTCTGAGTTAAGCCTTTCCTTGAGTTATGTAGGAGCTTTTATCCTTTGTATTAGGTCAAAATGAGCTAGTTATGGCTCATGATGAGGTTCTCATCACGTAGTATATTACCACAGGTTTCCCGTCAGCTCTCTGCCCCAGGACCGCTCCTACAGCGAAATCAGATGCATCGCACATGATCTCAAAGGGTTGAGACCAATCAGGGGATTGTAGGATAGGTGCCTGGGTGACTCGGTCACGCAGGTTTTCAAAGGCTAGCGTGCATTCCTTGGAGATTTCAAAGGGTACATCCTTAGAGAGAAGAGAAGTCAAGGGGCACGCGATTTTCGAGAAATTTGGAATGAAACGGCGGTAAAAATCGACGTGCCCTAAAAAAGAACGGATGTCCCTGATCGAGCTAGGCATAGGAAGGCGAGATATCAGATCCTCCTTAGCTCGATCCACCTGAATGCCTTTTTCTGAAATTAGATGTCCCAGGACAATTCCCTCAGGTCCATGAAATGGCTCTTTTCCCAGGAAAGAACCAAGTTCACCTTAATGCATCGCCTGAGTATCTGGACCAAGTGTTGGAGGCAATCATCAAAAGATTCTCCAAAGACTGAAAAGTCATCCATGAAGACTTTCAGGAAATCACCTACCATATCTGAGAATATGGCAAGCATGCACCGCTGAAAGGTAGCAGGTGCATTGCAAAGATCGAAAGGCATCCTTCGGAAAGCGTACGTTTCGAAGGGGCAGGTGAACGTGGTCTTTTCTTGGTCTTCAGGATGGATTGCCACCTGGTTATAACCGGAGTATCCGTCAAGAAAGTAGAAGAACCTATTTCCCGCTAGTTTCTCGAGAATTTGATCAATGATGGGTAGTGGGAAATGATCCTTCTTCATGGAGGAATTGAGTCGGCGGTAATCTATACAGACTCTCCACTCATTGGCTAATCGGATAGGGATGATTTCTCCGGTTTCAGTCGTTATGGTGGTGAGTCCTGCCTTCTTAGGCACAACCTGAATTGGGCTCACCCAACGACTATCGGAGATCGGGTAGATGATTCCGACATCTAACCACTTGATGATCTCCTTTTTCATGACCTCCTGCAGATTAGGGTTTAAACGTCTCTGCATTTCACGAGAAGGTCGTGCGTCCTCTTCTGAATAGATATGATGAGTACAATAAGAGGGACTTATTCTAGTCAAATCATCGAGAGTCCCCCAGGGGTAAGTGCTCCTCTCAAGAGCCCCTCCAGTCCAGTACACAGGTGCGTAAAAGGTCCTCAAGTGTCTGTATCGTGTGCTCTGACTGTCCGTTCAACTGGGGGTGGTACGCCGTACTAAACCTCAACCGTGTCCCCAAGGCCTGCTGAAACTCAGCCCAAAATTGGGAAGTAAAATAGGTATCCCGGTCGGATACAATCTCACGCGGAACTCTATGCAGACGTACCACCTCACGAATATACCTCTCTACCAACTGTGCTGGTCTCAAGGTGATTCGAATCGGTAAGAAACGTGTCGTCTTCGTCAATCTGTCTACAATCACCCAGACTGTATCGTGTCCTCACTTGGTAACGGGTAAGCCCACCACCAAGTTCATGGTGATGCTCTCCCACTTCCACTTTAGCACAGGAAGTGGCTGCAACGGCCCTGCAGGCCTCTAATTCTCGACATTCACCTGCTGGCACACCAAACACTGCTACACGAACTCACCTACATCCCACTTCATCCCTCTCCACCAAAAATCACATCTCAGATCATGATACATCTTCGTGTTCCTGAGATGTCTGGTGAACCTGGACCCGTGTGCCTCAATCAGGAGCTCTCTCAACAACTCCTCGTCCTTGGGAACGCACAAATGTCCCCTCATGTGCAGCACCTCGTCTGTAAAAGAGAAGTATGTTGGAACCTTGTTCCACATCTTGTTTTGGTGTTAACAAAATTATTATGAATTAATGTTTGCATTAAGTGTTCTTCAGATTTATGTGAAGAAGCAAGGCAAACAAGAAATGATGGAGGAGAAGATCATGATAAGAAGGAGGCTTGATGAAAAGGAGAAGATGATGACTATAAGGAGGCAAGATGACAAGGATGGATCGAGATGAAGAAGATCATCTTCGATCCTTTTTTTTTTTTCTAGTTTAGATTTTATTTTCATAGATTGTATGCCTTTTAACAAGAGAACTTAACTTAAATCGTAAAATCAATTAGAGATAAATTAGGATTTATATGGCATTCGTTTTCAAAGTACGTAATGAATTAAAATACTTAAAACTGGTACTTGTAAGCAAGTACCGGTACTGTTCATTAGTACTGGTATTTGCAAGGCACAGGTTTGAGAATTCGTCTCAAACTATGGACAACAAGTACCGGTACTAACCATGAGTACCGGTACAGGTTGGCCACAGGTTGAAGGCTTTGTTCTGGTCTAAACCTTACAAGTACTGGTACCCATGATGAGTGCCGATACTGGTAGGTTACCATGCCCATGTAATCTCAAACCTGGGAGTCACAAGTACCAGTACCTATGATGAGTACCAATAGTGGTACTCAGGTACTGGCGGCAATGAGCTGCAAGTACCTGTACAGGTACTTTAGTATCGGTACCAGGTAGCTGTTAGCTCTATTCTGAACAGCTAGAAAATTAATTCCAACAATGTGAACATTGGAAATTAATTCCCAACGTCTAGTAGACGAATCATTGAGGTTCTAAACTCTATATAATGACCCTAGGACACTTTGTTTGCACATGAGAAAGATTAGAAATACAAGAGAAATTCCTAGAGCTATATTTCCCAAATTTCCACCACAAGAGACAAGTGAAAAGAGAAGAAATAGTGTTTGCTATTTTCCATCCTGCTACGCTTTTGCAAACACTTCAATGACGTGATTTCTTCACAAATTGTCAAAGTGATTCACGCTCATGCTAGGCTCTCAAATTGGTAATATTATTTTAATTATTGTTGAGAAGCTTAGGTTATTGTTGTAAGAGTTTTCTTTCTTACACCAGTTTTCACTTGTATTTTGTGCATTTGCTCATTTGGGTTATAACAAACCCATTCTTATAATTGGGTTGAGGTAACCCGTTAATTACCTCGTTTAGTAAATTGATTCTCTCAGGGTTGAGAGAATCGGGTTAAAAACCCTAAGCTGGGAGGCTTAGGTAGTGGAGTACCTAAGGGAGGGGAACCACTGTACATTTTGTGTCCTTTGTGGTTTGATTGTGATTTGTGCAAATTATTTTTGTTATTACTAATTTTTTTGCTTAAGTCTTTGCGATTAGCCATATCTTTTCAGATCCTACAAAGTCTCCTGGGTCCCCTGACAATACTCTGTCTCGCAATGATTGCAAGTACAGATTTGTCATCTGTCCTGTGATGATGCGGTCTATCAGCTTTGGTCTTGTCTGTCGTGTCACTGTCACTGCCCCATAATGCCCCTGTAACTTTAGGGGTCGCCAACTGCCCAACTCCTCCATAAGTCTCCAACTCTATACCTGTAAACTGGCCAAGTGGGCGGACGCCTTTCGGCTCAAGGTGTTAGCCACCACGTTGGCCTTCCCCGTATGGTAGGAGATGCTGCAGTCATAGTCCTTCAGGAGCTTTAACCAACGTCTCTGTCTCATGTTACGCTCCCTCTGATCAAACAAATACCTAAGGCTCTTATGATCCATAAAAATCTCAAAGGTCTCACCGTAAAGGTAGTGCCTCCATGTCTTCACCGCGAAGACAACAGCTACCAGCTCTAAGTCATGGGTAAGGTAGCCATGCTCATGGGGCTTTAGTTGCCGCGAAGCGTAAGTGACAACGTGACCCCGCTACATGAGCACACCCCCTAACCCTTGCAACGCAGCGTCCGTGTAGACCACAAAACTGCCACTGCTATCTGGGATGGTAAGCACAGGAGCCGAAGTCAGCCTCTCCTTAAACTCCTGAAAACACGCCTCACAAGCGTCTGTCCAAGCAAAGGGCATGTCATTCCAGGTCAACTGAGTCATAGGACGCGCAATCTGCGAGAAACCCCTGATAAACCGCCGGTAGTAACCTTCCAGTCCCAAGAAACTGCGTATCTCTGTAACTGTACATGGCCTCTCCCACCTGAGCACTGCCTCAACCTTGGCTGGATTCACAGCCAAGCCATCCCCTGAGATCACATGGCCCAAGAAGGTCACCTGTCTCAACCAAAACTCACACTTGTTGTATTTGGCATACAGCATGCGCCGTCTCAAAGTGTCCAAAACCATCCGCAAGTGCTGTCCGTGCCGTGCCTGATGCTGCGAGTAAATGAGCACGTCATCAATAAATACCACCACAAACTGATCTAGATACGGTCTGAACACCCAGTCATCAAATCCATGAAGGTAGCGGAGGCATCGGTCAGGCATACGGCATGACCAAAAACTCATAGTGTCCGTACCGGGTGCGGAAAGTTGTCTTGGAGACATCGGTCTCCCTGATCCTCAACTGGTGGTAGCCTGATCTCAAATCTATCTTGGAGAAAACCGTGGCACATCTTAACTGGTCAAACAAATCATCAATCCTCGGTAGTGGATACCTGTTCTTGATGGTGACCCTATTCAGCTGTCTGTAGTCAACACAAAGGTGCACGATACCATCCTTCTTCTTCACAAATAGCACCAGGGCTCCCCATGGGGACACATTAGGCCTCACAAAGCCCTTCTCCAGCAGGTCCTGCACCTGTGACTTGAGCTCTTGCAGGTCAAGTGGTGCCATTCTGTACGATGCCGTAGAAATGGGGTTGGTTCCCGGTACCAGTGAGATCTCAAACTCGATCTCACACTCAGACGGTAGTCCTAGCAGCTCCTCTGGAAACACATCGAGGTACTCTCTAACCACTGGGATGCTCTGAAAGTTTGCCACGGGGGTGGGCTCTGCCACTGCACAAGCCAGAAAGCTCTCACACCCTTAGCCCAAAAGTCTTGCTACCCGAAGTTCAGAAATGCACCTGAAACCTCTGTCCACCAGCTGTTCGTGAAACTCAAATGAAGGCATCTCCGGTATGGAGAAGATGATCTTCCTCTCAAAATAGTCCACCAAAGCGTGGTAAGCGGATAGCCAATCCATCCCCAGAATCATGCCAAAATCCGCCATCGGTATCACGATGAGATCAGCGGGGAGGCTATGTCCCCCAATACTGACCTCACAGTCTATGTAGACCTCCTCAGCTATAAACAGCTGACCATCCGGACCTCTGATCACAAATGGATCCTCTAAAAACACGCAGTGCTATCCCAAACTGACAGCAAAACTCGCAGCAACAACTGAGTGCGTGGCGTCGGAATAAAAAAGTATGTAAACTAATTTGCCGAAAATTGTAACCATACCTGCCACCACTGAACCTGATGCCCTGGCGTCTTTGTGTGTTAGGGCATTGATATGACCCTCAGTTCTCGGTGCAGAAGAAGCAGCCACACTCTGCGTCAGACAGGTAGCCGCTGGCCGGTACCCTCCCTTGACTGCTGTCCTCCCCCACGTGCCTGGGAACCACGACCACTTGCTCAGCCTCCAGCGCTCAGTGCGGGGAGCATCCGCTGCACTCTAGCCCTAGACGGACAGTCCCTCCTGATGTGGCTCGGCTGGCCACACTGGTAGCAGAGGGGGACTTGACTCCCTCCCTCGGTAGGTCCCTGCTAACGGCTGGGCGAGGGTCCAGTACTAACAGCTGGCCCCTGTCGAGGGCCCCCAAAGGCCCCTGACGGCCTCACGAAACGAGATGGCTATCCTGTGGGCGTCGTGTGCCTCCTCTCTCGTTGGCCCTGTGAGTACTCTGGCTGGTAGGGCCTCTTCCATCCACTGTCGGTATCTCGTGCGGCCGGGTTAGCCTCCTCATACGTCATAGCTGCGTCCACCACTCTCGAGATGGTGGGTAGCTTCAGGGGCTTGACATACCCCGAATGGCAGGCCGGAGCCCCTCAGTGGACCTCCACAGGCCCTCCTCCTCAGTAGCTATAGCTGTCGCAACAAAACATGGCAGCTCCAGGAAGCACGTGCAGTACGCGTAAACAGTCATTGTCCCCTGGCAGAGATGTGGAACACCCGCCTCCTCTGGTCCTACAAAGTCTGCGGGAAGTACTGCTCGCAGAAGAGGGTCACAAACTGGTCCCACGTCGGCTCTGCCCTATCCTGGCCTCTGATTGCCCTCCACCACCTGTGTGCTGCACTCTCCAACTGATACGTGGCAAAGGCCACGCGGCACTCTGCAGGGGGCGAAGGGTGTCAAACACCTTCTCAATCTGCTCCAGTCAGCCCTTTGCCTCAGACGCGTCCTCATCCCCCTTGAAGGAGGGGGGCTTCAGCTTCCGAAACTGCTCGAAAAGCTCATCGTGCAGCTGTAGTGGGGGAATGGTCATGCCTCTAGGCAAGGAGGGCTCGTGCTCAGAAGTGTCAGAGTGAGGTGAGGGCGGTGGAGGACCACCCCCTCCCCCTCGTCCAGTGCTGCGTCGGTCTCTCGGCCCCACAAAGGACTCCCCCTCCACGTCCCCAGGGAGAGGCGCCTGTGGAGGTAGGTGGAGCTCCTCTCGTACTATGTCTCGTATCAACTGAGCGAGGTCCTGGGCCTGAACGTCCGGGAGAAGTGGCTGGTCAACTGGCACGTCGGGCCCGGCACGTCCTCCCCTTCGACCTCGTCCATGGCCGCGTCCGCAACCCGCCTCAAGGACTCCACGTCGAGGCATCTCCTGCAAAGAGACGCGGAAGATAGAACAAAAGAAGTCAACTCTAACGGACTTCAACGAAGGAAACTCAGAACAGAGGCCAAGTAGTATGTTGTGGTGGTTACTCTAGTTACATGCACGTGAATTGGTTATTCTCAAGCTAGTTGGTTCATTTCTCGGGACGACCTTGCTCTGATATCATCTTGTTACGACCCGGCTCCTGAATCCCTACAAGACATGTGATCGGTTCAACTCGACTGATCCCAAGACCCAGTCGTCCAATAAGAAATAACCAAAATGTAGGAAAGTAAACCACATTCACTATGCTAAGTAACTAACAGTAAAAGAATACAGCAGTAAAGGAAGTAAAAGCTGGTAATAGTACATATCACCCCCACAACAGTAAAGCGAAAATAAAGTACAGAACATAAACGGTAACAAGTGTCTAAACTTACCAACAAAAAGGAAGTAAAACAACAGGAAACTATTGTAGGGCTCGACTGGGCCCAGCACCCTCTGTAGCGGGCGGCTCGGATTGCTCAACTCCATGACCTATAAAGGGATACGGGAAAAATAGAGTCAGCGAATGCTGAGTAGAGTGGTAACCAAACTAACTAAAGCAGTAAAAGCTAACGGGTAATTTATCTTTTCCAATTATTTTATTTTACAAGCCATTCCGTTTTACCCATTGGTTTACATTTCATATCTCTTTCTTGATCTCGCATGTTCCTCGTGGGAACGATCTTGATTGTAGTCTTTTCCGAAGAGTAGAAGGCACACGTGGTGCTCTCCTGGCCGGGAGAGTCTCCCGTGGTGATCCTACACCCAGTCAACCACCCCGAGGTCACGGATAGACGTAGTGGTGACTACAGCACGCGCGATAAGCACACGAGTAGCTAGCCCGCACTTGCACGCGGTCAATCGTTTTCGCTAGCGGGTACGCCCAAAGTACAGCACAGAATAGTATAGGACCTAGCCCTCTCAGTAACAGGGGTCTAGCCCCTCATAACCAAACAGGGGTCTCGCCCATCCACAGTTCGTGCACCCTCGCTTGACTACCCCGGTTTGTCCAGTGGGCCTAACAAGTCGGTGTAGGGTGGCTAGCTGAACCCCGGGCCCCGTGAGGTGGTTAGCCCTCTCCCTACACTAGTAGCTCTCCTCGGTACAGTGTATGCAAGGGCCAAAGAAGTCGGTGTAGAGTGGCCAATCCTAACCCCGGGTCCCAACCCAAGGGCGGCTAGCTCCACTCTACACTAAATAGGGGACAGTCGCTCTCCTTGGTAGCACGTACTCAAGGACCAGCACACTTCCCACTCACATTTCCAAATCCATTCCATTTGTCAACATGAGCTCTACTACTAATTCCCCATAGGGTTCATGCTTGTTTTTCCCATGTTATTCCATACCAGGTTTCGTCATTCACAATTCCATTCTCAAATTCTACATATGCGGCTCGTATTTCCACAATTTGCATATATAACAAGTCATGTCACAGCTATTTGTTTAACTAGCACAGGCATTTCATATTTCACAGGGAGCTCCTATTTATTAACAGGTAGTTGTCGACATTTCTATTTATTCATTTCAGACTGCAATCTCAACACGCATACAAACAGTGCAAGTAATTCTCGTCCTATGATTCATGTCACATCCTAGGTTTCTAGTTATCCAATTTCACATATGCAATTATGATTTATAATTAAAACAAGGGAAACCACTCTACCAGACAATCTGGGAGTACTAGGGGCTCGAACGGCAGGCTCATGTGCCTCTACAGGCCCCGAACACGCAACAAATAGAAGTCCTATACCATGGAACATACCACAACAGAATGCTTAGAACAATATAAAAGGACTTCTAACATGTAGAAGAACTCACAAGGAAACCACAGATATCTTGTTTGCGCAAAACGAAACTCAAATGACCTAAATCAGATGTCTGGCACAAGGTCTTGACATCTTAAAAGTATCCAGAGTCTCACCTCAGGTTCCTGCGTCAACTTCAAACGTCCAGAACCCCTTATTAACCATCTGGACCCAGCTCCAGACGTCCAACCTCTCCTCCAGTTGTCTGGAAGTGCTTCTAGTTATCTGCTAAGCTGTCCAGACATCTGAGATGCATGGGAGGGCGTGCTCTGCACCTTCCTGAAGCTACCCCTGCACGCGACAGACCATATCAACTATATTTAGCCATGCAGATCGAAGTTGCGGTGCGACTTGCATGGCCGTATCCGGAAGAGGAACATACCTTTGCGGAACACTGCTTTCAGACGTCCAACCCGTCGTCTGGACGGCACGCCAGACGTCTGATTCTGGGAAAATCCTAGAACCAGAACTACCTTCTGCTCCTCCTCACCGCACGCAACCACGGCCTCTCCTCCTCGCCTGCAGCTCTGGCTGCAGCAAGTGTCGGGGACGTCTCCCCCGACGCGCTCCTCCTCCCGCACACATCGCTCCGATCATGCATCCTCCGGCGAGCTCCCACGAGCTCGTGAGCTCAAGCTCTTCCTCCTCTCCTCACGCCACCTCTCCTCCTCGTCGCTCCCTCTCGCGCCCTCTCTCGCGCTCGCCCCTCTCGCTGCAATGGAGAGGAAGGAAGGTGGCTGGGGTGAAGTGGGGAAGAGGGGAAGGGGGAGAGGGGTTTTATAAGGGTACGCTAGGGTTCGGGTGGAGGAGAGAAGAGGGAAAGGAAAAGAGCGGTACTGTTTGCGCACAGCCCGCATGCAGACGCGAAGTTATGTACCAAGTTTTCAATTTCCAGACGTCTGGGAAGGGTTCCAGACATCTGACCAGACGTCTGACCGATAATCTAGACATCTTAAAGGGCTCAGAACAGAACGAGTCTTTACAATGATTAAGTGATGGAGGGCCCCAGTGGCGGTGAATTGCCCTCAGATACTTCTGCCATGGACAGCGGAAGCAGTCGGTGAAGGTGGAGATGGATTAGGCGATTAGGTGTTTAAATCAGGGAATTAAATTGTTAGAAGTGATCATGATGGATTAAGGAAGATAATAGATGAAATTAAAAGATAAAAGATTGCTCCAGTCAAGCTCAAAGAGCTCGCTGGAGTTGAGGAAGACGACAGGAAATCTGGCATTAAACCTAACTAACCTACCTAATTAGCTACTCTAATTAAACTACTTACCTATCCTACTGTTACCTGGACGAAGGAGGTAAGGAGTCTCCATCGAAGGTCCCTAACGAAGGAGGAAATAAAAGGGCAGAGGAAGAAGTCTAGCGGGTGTAGGCACAGCGTAGAGGTGAAGCCCGACGTCAGCACCGCGTCAGAAGACTCAGTGGATGACGGCGGAGATCAGGAGCAAGTGAAGACAAATGGAGGAAGACGGAGGAAGTGGAGGAAGGTCGCTGAAATTGGAGCGAATAGCCTATCTGCTAGCTTAGTGGGGGGAAGAGGGAAGGGAGCTAACTCCTTGAAATTGAAGAGATGGAGGGGTATTTATAGGTTGCGATGGCTGAGGAGGTGGGTGAATCTGGACAGAAAGAGGTTTAGGAGTGAAGTAACCACCGGCCTCTTCTTCGATGCCGGTGAGGTTAACTTCAAGCCTAAATAGGATTTGAGCTTCATCCAGACCGAGGGATGAAAAGAGGACGGTGAGCACAAGCTCCAGGAGCTTGAAAGGGAAGGGTGGATGTAGGATGGACGGTGATCGGCGGGTATGGAAACCTTCTGTCATCAGCCGTTGAAGAGGCTGAAGAAGAAACGAAGAGGAAGATGTTTACAAGGACCTGTCTGCAATGAAAGCTAAGGACCTAAGTGAAGAATAAGAACTCAATTGAAATAAAACTTAGGGATTAAAATGTAAACTAAGGTTTTCAAAGTTTATTTTAATTTAAATTTTTTTCAACTTTTTATATATGATTATAAATTAGACAAATAATATATTTAAACCTTGGATTTACATTTTTGACTTTTTTAGCTTAATTTATTGAATTAAGTAAAGTTACTTAAGTTATTACATACTTATGTATAAGTTAGACTTAAGTTAGTTAACACATTAATTAGGTAAATTATTGATGATATTTCGAGTTCATTTATTAATTAAATTATTAATAATATTAATTGGATAATAATATAGTATTTTAAACTTATTTTAAGGTCTTTTAATATTTTATCCCTTATTATATAATTAACCCATTTATTTACATATTCCTAGCAAATTAATTAGGAAGACTAGTTAATTAGGGGTAATCAGAAGCCATGATGAACCTCTCATCAGTGAGGTTGAAGAAGATTTAAAAGAGAGTTACATATCCTTTAAAGTTAGTTTACTTGAAGGGTAAAAAAAGTGGTGTTAAAAAATGTGAAATTAGTATTAAGCCGTAATTGTATTTACTTATAGAGTGTTGTTAACATCAGTTTGTATTTTCTTGAATTAGTGTTAAGTTGTGGTGTTTACTTGATAGTGGTATTACGTATATAAACATGAGGAATGTCAGAGATATGAGTGGTGTATAATTTTAACACAGGTTTGACTAACACCAATTAAAACTGATGTTAGATAAACCCATATTAAAATAGGTAAACCTAGATTACCAATTTGGGAGTTAAGTAGTCAAGTAAAATGGGGGTTAACCCCCAAAGTAAACTAGACCTTCGGGGCCAAAGCTCATTCCTAAGGGTCCATTTACGTCGTGGGATGTCATGTTTTTACAAAATATCTTACGTTCAAGAAGGTGAATAAGTGAGCTTTTATTTTGCCTTAAAATCAGGTTTCCTCAAACCTAGGTATGGGTAAGGAATAAGTTATTCCATGTCCTAATCCCTTACAAGCCTCCCTCCCACACCTCTTACTCTTTCCACATTTACCCTCCCCTTTGCCCGTGCCCTCAAAAAAGAAAAAATTCACTAACCAACGTAACCACAAATTTAAGGGTATAATTATCTTTTGACAATTTATCTATCCTTTTATCCCTCATTTCCAAGTAAACACCTTAGACCTAGTTTTCTAAGGAGGATAACTCATCAAAATAGGAGTTAACCCTGTTTGATGGGTGATCATTCAATTCCTAATACAGTTAATTAAGGTTATTAGTCTTAATTAATCACATAAAGAATAGGCTTAGGTTAACTTGATTTGTTAAATCATTGTCCTTGATTGTAGTATAGGGTCAAGGTAACTTAACATTTTAGATTTTAATTCATTTAACTGATTGATTTCAGATCGTTCACAAGGAGGCATATATGTAATTTAATTCACCATTTTTATTCTAGTGTGTAATATTACCAATTACTTAATTAATTAAATTAATAATTACAACATATGTTAAGCACATGAATAATTGTATATAAAATTAAATAATTAAAGCATATAACTATTCTATTAATGAAAGAAATGTACATGAAAAATTTTATATTTGATAGCAAAAGAAAAGAAAATGATTATTACAAGTGTTTACAAAATATAAGGCATAAAAAAAAATGAACAATACAAACAATGCCTCTTATACAATAAGCTCAAACACTTAACTTCTCAATCATCCTTCAATCTTCTCTCTTTTCTTTTTATCTCTCATCAAACATCTCTTTAGATGATTAAATGACTCAAATGTCTCTCTCTCTCAATCATTTCTCTTAATTTTCTTTTAAGCTCTCAGATCACATTCTCTCTCTCTCTCTTTCACTCCTACTGTGTAAATGTTCCACACTTAGTGAAACGACCCGTCACCTTTTGGTCCTTTAAGACGTTTGGGATGTTCACTAGCCGTCTGTCCAGATGTCTGGAGAGAGATCCATATCTTTTTAGACTTTGTAATGATTAAATCATCAGGCGATGTGTCACCTCGTCTGAGATTGATTCTATCCCATCTTTTTGTTATGACCAGGCCTATGGTGGTCACTTTTCTGGTAGAAAGATCGATACAAAAGTTTTGCAATGCGGGTTTTATTGGCCCACGTTATTTGCTGATTCTCAGACTTATTGTAAGGCATGTATCGCTGCCAAACACTTGCTGGCATGTCACGAAAAGACATGATGCCTTTGAACCCGATTCTAGTCCATGAAATCTTTGACATTTGGGGCATAGATTTTATGGGTCAGTTTCCGTCCTCTTTTGACTTCCATTATATTTTACTTGCTGTAGATTATGTTTCTCATTGGATTGAGCCATACCCACACTCACAAATGACCATTGAGTTGTCATTTCTTTTATACAGAGTCACATTTTCGCTTGTTTTTGGGTACCTCGTGCTATTATTTCTGACGGCAATTCCCATTTTATTAACGCCCAGTTTAAAACTTTACTTAGAAAATATGAGGTTACACATCGTATTTTTACACTTTATCGTCCCCAGACTAATGGGCAAACTGAGGTCTCTAATCGGGAGATCAAAAAGATCCTTCAAATAACAATCCAACCCGATAGGAAGGATTGGTCTTCCTGTTTAGATGAGGCTTTGTGGGCTTATAGGACTGCCCACAAAACACCAATAGGCATGTTACCATACAGACTTGTTTATGGGAAACCCTGTCATCTTCCCGTAGAAATTGAACACAAGGCCTATTGGGCGATTAAAGCCTGTAATTTAGACCTCCTGAAGGTTGGTGAAAATCGTAGGTTACAGCTTAGCGAACTCGAGGAATTACGTCATGATTCTTATGAGAGTTCAAAGCTATATAAGGCGAAACTTAAAGCCTTCCACGACAAATTCATTTCCCGCAAATCCTTTGCACCTAGTCAGAAAGTGTTGTTATTTGATGCTCAATTAAAGCTCTTCCCTGGTAAACTTAGGTCTAAATGGCAAAGGTCATTTATTGTAGTTAGAGTCTTCGACAACGTAGCTGTCGAAATCACTGAACCCAACAAGGATCAACCCTTCAAAGTCAATGGTCAACGTCTAAAACCTTTCTTGGAATCACATCCTTTGGGTCTTGTCGAAGAATTTTACAGGCTCCACTAGGGTTTTTCTATCCATCCACTACATTTGTACATAGCTGTTTCCTGTTTTTACCTTTTGATTTTCTTCTACACTTACTCTGAAACTTTCACTTTATATTTCACTGATTATCTTCATTTAGTCCGACTGACCACTCTGACCTTTGGTCAGACCTGAAATTGTCCGCATAGAGATTTTTAATCTCCTCTATTCAACTCCTTCCATCACCCTATATTAAATGAAGTGTAATATATTTTCACTCTTCTTACAATGAAATTTTCACTTTAAGTGTGAGTTAAAAAAAAACACATAAAAATTAAATATCCACGAAATTTTAAAAAAATAGAAATTCCAAAAATGATAAAAAAATTTTAAAAAATAAAAAATTTCATAAAAAGTTGAAATTTTTTTTGAAAAATTTATAAAAATTGAAAAATCTTATATACATAAAAATAAAAATAGATAAATATAAAAAATTTGAAAAAGAAAATTCATAAAAATAATAAGAGGGGTATATTCATTTTTAAAGAAGAAATATATATATAATATAATTAAGAGATTAATTTTCTTTTAGGTCAGAAATTAAAATGTATATAGAATATATATAGGTATTTAAGAGCATTCAATTCTCAATTAAATTTTTACTTTAAACATTTTGTAAAAACACACTTTTATTTTTTTTAAAAATAAGATTTTATTTGAATTAGGAATCTTTAAATCTTTTAAAGATTTGTTTTTCTATTCTTATCTTGAATTAAGAAACTAAGTGTGTTAAGATTTAAATTTAAGTTTTGGAATTAAATTATAACTTTCTAATCAATTAGATTAAGTAATCCTTTTGCTTTTTGAAAATTTGATTTTATCATAAAGTTAAGTAAAAAGGCCAAATATTCAGTGTTAATTAGATAGAGAGTTAGTAGAATTTTAGCTTATAAGACTTACAGGCTAAAGATAAATAACTAGACTTGGTAAATTTTGTCTTGACGAATCATATAGGAGGAAACTAAGAATTTGAAGAACCCGAGAGTGAAGAGCTTTGTTGTCCAAGCTCTGGTTTGAGAGCTAAGTAACCTAAACATCTAAATTCACACACATAGAATTGTCTTGTTGGCATCTGAGACCACGAAAATACAGAGGTTAACAGATCAGTTCTGAATCCCCTTTAGTCCAAGGATTTCCGCGGGGCGATTCTTGAAAGGGTGAAGGATGTGCCACTCACTTAAAAAAAGGATTTGAAGAATAAAGTTGGTAAGAAAAATGAGAAGGGGGGAATAGAAAAGAAAAAGAAAAAAATAAATAAAACACCCTGCAATTAAGTGCCTCGTTACAAAAGGGTGCTTATGCAGTTTTTCCACAAATAAATAAAAGCATCTCAATACAGATGGATGCTACCCTTCCTTCCAACAAATAAAAAGAACACATCACTACAGGTGGGTGTTCTAACCTATAGAAAAAGTGAAAAAAATATGGAGATAAAAATATTAGGAATAAGAGACCCAGTGGTCCACCGGGTAGATATACACAAAAAGTGTTGACATCGAGATAGAAAAATGGTGAGAAGAAAGCAACCAAACCTGAGTAAGGCCAAGCCAAAGGCTTGAATTGGAATAATTGGGATTGGAAATTGATGTCTTAAGATCTGGATTTTTGCAACTTTGGATGCCTTTAGGACAAATATCTTCACTAAGCATAGATGTTTTAAAATCATAGCTACTGAACCTTGGTATTGGGCAATGAAGCCTAAGAAATCGGGTTTTGAAGATTTTAAGTTGAGACCTAAAGGAGAAGAATTGACAGAATCCTAGGTCTAGAAGTTATTCTTTAGTGCTATAGGCTAGTAAATTAGAGTTTTACTACTCTAAGTTTGATTAATAATGAGTATCTGGTTAATTTGCTTAAAATTACATTGATAAAAGTCAAATATCATAAACAAAGAATTAACTTAAATCTATTGAGTTTTTGAGTTAAAATTTAATTTTCAATTCTTAAGTTTTATTTCCTTAAAACACTTTGTATTCTAATTTGAGTTAAGAATAGTTACAAAGATTAAGAGATTTTTAAAGAATTCTAATTTTGAATAAAATTCTTGTTAACAAATTATTTTTAAGTGTGTTTTGAAAATGTTATAAGTATAAGTCTAAGTAAGAAAATTTTCACATGTGCTCCATATATTAATCATTTATATTAAACATAAAAATTTATGACTTAAGCTTTCCTCTACATAGTTAGTATTTATAATAATTTAAACCCAAGTGCTTTAAATCATCATAGTCTTAGTTAATTTTGCTAGGGACTAGCAAAACTTTGGCTTGGGGGTATGATGAGGGGCTCATCATGATCTCTAATTACCCCTAATTAACTAGTCTTCCTAGTTAATTAGTTAAGGTTATGAATATATAGAGGGGTATATATGAAATAAGGGATATATAGTAAAGGACCTTAAAATAAGTTAAATATGATATTTTATCATTCAATAAACATTATTAATAATTTAATTAAGAATTGGACTCGAAATCTTATTAATCATTCCCTTAATTAATAAGTTAAGTAACTTAAACATAATGTATAACTAAGTATATAATAACTTAAGTAATTTTACTTAATTTAATAAATTAACCTAAAAATGTCAAAAATGTAAATTCAAGGTGAAAACATAATAATTACCTTATTTACTAACATATATAAAAAGTTGAAAAAGATCTAAGTTAAAATAAACCTTCAAATCCTGAGTTTACATTTTGGTCCTTAAAACTCATTACAATCGGGTCCTTAATTTTGACATAGGTCCTTAAGTTTCATTACATTTAGGTCCCTTTTTGTCTTCTTCTTCTTCTTCATATATTTGGACGGCTGACGACGGAGAGTGCCTCCACCACACGATCATCGCCCTGTCGACATCATCCTTCTTTCTCCAAGCTCTTGGAGCTTGCACTCACCACTCCATCTTCATCCACCGGTCTAGATTAATCGGAAATCCTAATTTCTAGTGGGAGTTAACCTCATTGTCGTCGGAGACGACGCCAGAGGTTAAGCTCCTCAAGTTCCTTCTTCGACCAAACCTCGCCACTCTCTTCGTCGCCAACCACTATAAATACCCCCTCACCCCTTCGATTTCTCTCAAGTTAGCTCCCTTCCCTATTCTAACACTCAGCCGACCCAATAGGCTATTCGTATGCAACTCCGGCGACCTTCCATCTCATTCTCCGACTTCTTCCATCCATCTTGATCAACTGAGGAGATCCGCAGAGGTCAATCGCGTCTCTGGACACAGGCGCCGACCAAGGAGATCCTCTACTCTGTCCAAATCCTCCTGCCGGAGATTGTTCTTACACCCTCTGATTTCTTCGTCCGCCATGAGCCTTCGGCAGAACCCTATTGACCCCTTCGTCCAGGTAACAGTAGATTAGGAGTAGGAGTAGTTAGGTAGGTAGTTTAGTTCTAATTTTAGATTTTAAATGTTCATCTTCTCCGACTCCGGCGAGCTCCTTAAGCTCGCCTGAGCCCTAGTTTTGTATTTTGAAATCGCTGTCCACCTTCCTTTATCTTTCACGAGCATTTCTATCACACTTAACCTCTAATTGGATCACTGTTTCGCTTAAATCACTTTCACCTCCACCAACTACTGTCGCTGTCCTTGGCGACAGTAGCTGAGTTTAGAATCACATCCACAAGGTCCTCCATCATCTATTCATCACCTAAGGACCCTATTCTACACTTTCATATGTATAATTATCATCTATAATCTAAACGCCCAATTTATAATTAAGCTCCTGAGCTCGCTGTCCATGGCGGCTCAGGAGTAGTTAAGATCCTTAATTATATATATATTTATGATCGTAAATATCTAGTGACTTGTTTTGACCACTCAATTGAGTGGGAAAACAAGTCCTGAGCATTAACCATCTCAGACTTCATATGAATTGAATTCACTGATAAATCTTTCTTTTAACAAGCAATTGAAGAAATTAATTGAGTCCCTGAGGTTTCTTGCAACCTCAGGAACCTTTGCAGATTAAAAATGGCACGTTTTACCATTCTGTGCACATAATTCACCTTTTACTAGACTGACTGAAGCTCCGGCAAGCTTCGACGAGTCAAAATTGAGCTTCAGCCTACAGAACTTAGTGAGAAGCTCCAGATTGGCTAATTGAGCTTTACTGATTGCTCTGAAATCATTTATTTGGAATTTTAACATCTGGAGTTGTAGATGGACCTTCTTCTTCTCCAACTCCGACAAAGTTGGAGAAGTTTGACAGCTAGGTTTCAATCGCAATAAAGAGGTATGGAAGCTTCAGTGTCGTACCCTAAGTTCATTCCTATCAGTTAACCACTGTAACAACCTTTAGTTTTCTTTGTCGAACAGACCACATTTGGACTTCAGGCGGCGAACCTGGAACCCTAATTTCTAGGATCAAATCACCCATTAAAGAGGTTGAATGAGTTCTTGAGGAAGAAAGGATTCTAATTTAGGCTTTAATTTCACCTAAAAAGGTTAAACTTAGAAAGTTAAATTTCGAGGCTTTACAGTCAAACCGAAGTCTGAATCTTGAGTTCTGAGCTTGATTTGAGGAATTGATGAGATATAATGGATTCTGAGATCTTGTTGAATGATCTGAAAGAGATTTAAGTGAGCTTAGACTTGATATTTTGTGAGAATTCAAACCCTGCCAGTTAATGTTACTTTCAAACCCAAACTGATAGCAGTGGCATTTTGATGAGATTTGAAGTGAAATCCTGCCTAGATCAATTTGTTTTAACCCTTAGAACTTGTTGAAATCGATCAGATTTGTTCTTAAGTGTCTGTTACACATTTTAGAGTTGTAAAATTCGTTCTCTGAAGCTTTCAGAGAAGCTTGAAGCTTCTCTGTGTTACCTGAAGCTTTAAGAGCTTCAAAGCCTATACTTGAAGCTGTAGAATTACCTGCAGAACTTATTCAGAGCCTTGGCTGAGAGAAGAAAGTCCATCTGTGGACTCTGTAAGGCCTTATTCTATTTCCAGGTAGTTTTTACCTGTAGGAACCCCCTGATTTCACTCTTCAAATTGAAGAGGAAAACATCCTCTTAACTTAAAATTGACCCTACAACCTTGTAGATCTACCTTAGAGCATTCTATCAAGCTTGGAATCGCTTTATTTGGAGCTCTGAGTAGGGAGATATCATCAATTGAAGTCGGGTCTGGAGGGGGGAAACAGTCCCACATCGGTAGTTTTCGAGCGCACGCTTGGGAACAAAAGGAATTTGTGCAATAGGCATGCCAGTCGTCAAGCGTTCGGCGCGATCTGAACATCTGACCATTCGAGCATATGTGTGTGTGCCTGCGGTTGTGCGCCCAATTGGGTGTGCGAATGTGTTGGCCTTGGGAGGGCAAGGCCTGGGAGGCGGTTGAGTCGGATTGGCTCGAATATGTGAATCGAAAAATAAATCGAAATCGAACCATAATTGAAATGAGGCGAGGACCAAGTAGGGTCTGGTCCCACCCTGATCTCAGGGTGCTGTGTATCCTCGAAAGGACCTCACCGCAAATAAAAATAATTTTTGGCTAAAAGAGCAAATTTACCTGGTTCAACAAAAGGTTCAGAGGAGCAGAGAAGCAGAAGAGTTGAAGTGATGACATCACTAAGTGTTAAAGAAGAGAAACAGAAGGAACAGGCATGAAGACTAAGGAAGAGGCTTAAGGAAATACTAAAGGAAGAAGAAGGCAGGAGAAGAAGAGAAGAAAGAAAGAGAACTCGAGGGAGAGTAAAAATAAAGGTTACATAAAAGAAAAAGAGAGAAAGAAAGAAAGAAAGAAAAAGTAAAGAGAGAGATAGAGGCTGAAGAAATAAAGAAAAGAATTTATTTTTCTTACATTATTTTAAATTTCTACTTGTTTTTAAATGTTGTAATAAGATAAGTTTTAATAGAACTTTATATTGCCTTAATTTCATTAAAATAAATTGAAAATTAACATGTTTACTTGCTAATAAAGTAAATCATTTGAGTAAATATGTTCTCTTATGGACTTTTGTTTGTTATTCCATTCTAATCAATTCATGTTCTTAAAATTAACTTGATATACTTCCTACACTTAAAAAGAAAAATAAAGATAGCCAGCGGATTTAGAATGAATTTTCCTCCCAGTGAACGACTTGGACTAAACCAGTAAAATTTTCTAAAATGTTAGGTTAATTCGACCCTATACTACACAATCGACACAATTTCGAGTTAACATAGGTTACCTTTCCCTACTCTTAGTTAAATGAAATTAACTTAATTAACTAAGTTGTGTAAGGAACCCACCACTTATTACGTGCACTATAATCATCGCTACGTTACGACCATGACTTCGGGATGGTAGATCGGGTGTAGGGCTACCACAGAGGGATTCTCCCGATCAGGAGAGTGCTACGTGTGCATCCTACATTACGAGAAAACTGCAAGTAAAATCGTTTCTTTAGGAAATAGGAAGATTAAGTAATGAGATGAGCCCTGATTAGAGATCTCTACACAGAAAACCGTTATAAGATATTTTGGATCGGAAAGTAATATGTTAAACCACCTGTAAATGCATTTATGTTTAACAACCACTCTACTCAGCGTTAGCTGACTCCAGTTATAGAACTTTGTATAGGTCTGGGATTTGAGCAGCCTGAGCTATCGGCTGCTGAGGACGGTACGCCTAGTCGAGCCTAGTTAGTTTCTACTACTTGTTGTAATGAGTTCCTATATGTAACGACCCGATTCCCGAGTCCCTACGAGACACGAGAACCGGACAGACTCGACTAATCCCAAGACCTAGTCGTCCAACGAGGAAGTAACCAAAAGAGCAGTAAAATAAACCACATTCAACATGAATATAACTAACAGTAACAAAATACAGCAGTAAGAAAAAGAACTACTACAGCATGTACCACCACAATAGTAGAACAACATTTATAACATAACATGAACTATAAGTAAAGAAAAGTACAAGGGGTAACAAGAACTACTCACTATAGTGGAACAAAAGGGGTACAGAAGAACTGTGGTAAGTCTACTGGACCCTACTCAATCCAGCGTCCTCTGCAGCCGCTGACCCTGGTGGCTCAACACCTGGTCCTGAAAAATAACGAGTGTAACACATCAGCGAAACGCTGAGTAGAGTGGCAGCTAAAACTAAAGAAGCAGTAAAATGTACAGTAGCTGTTTTATTTTCTTTCTTCCTTTATTTACGTCTTTCTATTATTTCACAATTTATCTATTTCTCAGATCCTTCACTTGATCTCGAATGTTCCTCGTGGGAACGATCTTGATTGCAATCTTTTCCGAAAAGTAGAAGTAACACGTGGTGCTCTCCTGGCCGGGAGAGTCCCCCGTGGTGATCCTACTCTCAGTCAACCACCCCAAGTTCTTTGACAGACGTAACGGTGTCAACGGCACGCACGATAAACACACGAGTAGCTACCCCGCACTGGCACGCGGTCAGTCGTTTCCGTTAACGGGTGCGCCCAAAGCACAACACGGAACCAGTATAGGGCAGAGCCCTCTCAGTAACAGGGGTCCAGCCCCTCCACAGTAACCAAACAGGGGTCTTGCCCCTCCACAGTCCGCGCACCCTCGCCTGACTACCCTGGTTCGCCCAGTGGGCCTAACAAGTCGGTGTAGGTGAGCTAGCAGCACCCCGGGGCCCGTGGGGTAGCTAGTACTCGCTCTACACTAGTAGCTCTCCTCGGTACTGTGTACACGAGGGCCAAAAGTCGGTACAAAGTGGTCAGACCTAACCCCGGGTCCCTTGGGCGACTGGCTCCGCTCTGCACTAAACAGGTAACAGGTGCTTCCCTTGGCACTACGTACCCAAGAGACAACACACCTCCACGTCTTTCCTTCTCAGTTCCATTTCATTCTCTTTCCAGGAGTTCCACTCCTAATTCCCCGTAGGGTTTCAGCTCTTTTAGCTCAGCACAATCAGGTTTCACCCTTTCAGTTTCACGTTCATACAACCCATATTCTCAATCATGTTCATTTATTCATAACAGGCAGCTGTTAAATCAATTTACAAGCAGCTATTATTTCCTTTCCACATTTTCCAATACTGCAATATCTATATTAATATCACTAGTTTTCCAGTCCTAGGATTCATGCCGTACCCTAGGATCTATCATTCAATCTAGTTTTCCAGCCCTAGGATTCATGGAATACCCTAGGATCTATCATTCAATCTGGTTTCTCATTCCTAGGATTCATGCAATGCCCTAGGTTCTATTAATTGTTCCATAATTGTAACAAATTATGTTAATAATTTTTAAAGCCACTCTACTAGCTACAACGGAAGTACTGGGGGCGTGGTCGGAAATCCCGCGCGCCTCCGCAACCCCTGAGACTGCAATGGAACGGGGTCCTAACAAAAGGATCAAACACAAGGAGTTTCTCAGAACAGTATATAATTACTATAAACGGGTAGAGGATCTTATTCCGAAAAGAACGCAACTCAAAACGCGGAAAACAGACTCCGAACGGGCCCTAAACGGGTCGAAAACGACGAAACAGTCCAAAATCAGACGTTTGGAACCTCTTCCAGACATCTTAAAATCTGGGTCAGATGGTACCTTCGCTCTGTGTAGCCCCTCAGACGTCCAGAAGCCTGCGGGGGCATCTTGCTTAGTTCCCAGATGTCCAATGGTTACCCCTGAAATTTCCTACTAGGAGGGGGTGAGATTAGCGTCACGTAAAAAATGCGGAATATAAATAATCTCACAAATAAGAAATCACACAAGTACACAAGAATTTTTAGGTGGAAACCCAAACTGGGTGAAAACCACCACCTAACCCTCTCGAGTTAGGATTTCCCGATCAACCAAGTTGATCAAAATCCACTAAACCGAATCACTTTAAAACGAGGGTGATTCAACCTCAATACAACCACACTACTTAAACGAGGGTAGCGTACCTCAACCCCTTCTCTCCACGAGAAGGATTTTGTCTCGCAAAAGAGACGGGAATTCGCAAAGCGAATACCCAACCAAATAACAAAGATAAAATAAACAAGTAATCCTATAGAGCCAACAAAATAATTTTAAACCTAGCTTCTATGGGAAATAGGATGCTTCCCTTTGAAAGGAGTGTGTCGACGACGCGGATGCGTGTACCACGCGACGGCACAACGTCGCTCTCGTGAACAACGGCGGGAGAGCGGGTGCGCAACAACTTGATGCTCTCAAGAGAGTGGAGCTTGAGCTTGGAGAGCAAGAGCTATTTAGGACACAAGAGAGTGGAACTATGTTGCTTAGGTGTCTCTAGGTGTGTGTTTGTGTTGCAAAGGTTCCCCTCTATTTATAGAGGCCTTAGGAAGTCTATGGAAGGCTTAGGAAGGGTTCTATAGCCATTGGGAACAAAGCCCAAGAGAATCAGCTCGAAATCAGGAACAATCATTGCTCTGACAGGGTTATCAGACGTCTAATTCTGGCATCAGACGTCTGGAAGTTCACTTTAAGACGTCTGATTCCAAGGTCAGACGTCTGATTTTGGGCGGGTCTCTTCCTGACTTGAATCAGATCTAAACAGGGTTCTTGCGCAAGTCCATCAGACAACATATAGGACGTCTGGCACTATGTCTGGACGTCTGGAAACCTACTTTTTCTGTGGGAATGGATTTCCAAATATTGCAACGGCTAGAAAATCTCTGAGAAGAGATTTTGGGTCAGCCGAGGCAAAACGGTCAATTATCAGACGCCTGGAAAGGCCTAAGGACGTCTGATAAGACTCTAATGGTCATATCTTGAGTGTTCGCTAAGCCAGCCAACGGTCCACTAATTGGACGTCTGGCAAATCCATCAGACATCCCCTAAGACGTCTGGTCTAAGGTCTGGACGTCTGATTTCATCAGACAGAACTAACTATGTCCAGCCTAATAGTTATCAGACGTCTGAAACAACAGTCAGACATCTTAAAATACCTTATCAGACGTCTGATTTTGGAATTAGACGTCTGGAAACTCTGTTTGAACCCTATATTGGTTTTCTAAGTGTTCTACAGAAAACCTAAGTATCCTAGGGTTGTGCAGGTGTTCCTAGGACTACTGTTAGGGTACTTTGAGGCTCTTTAACATAATTTTCTAAGGAAATAAAGAGCAACAAAAGAAACGAAAAATACAACAAGTACAAGAGAAGGAAATCTATCCTATTCTTCATTTCCTTCCATCTTTAATCTATCGCTCCTCGCAAATCTCTTCTGTTTTCCATCAAGCTCTTCCAATCCATCCTGGATGCGAGCTCGAGTTCCGTCTAAACACGTCTACATTTGTAATTGACCTGAAATCTAAGACTCCAAGTGCAAATGTTAAATAACACGTGTTTTGTTATCATCAAAATAAATGATCGTGGTGCTCTAGCACCAACAATCTCCCCCTTTTTGATGATGACAAAACCATAAATAATAATGCAAAAAAATCCTCCCCCTTTTTGACATTATCAAAAATGTTTAATTGATTTTACATTTCCTATAACTTCCCCTTAAAACATGCTCTTCTATGAGTTTCTTTTAACAAAGGTAATGTCCTCCCCCTTTTTTATAACAACAAGATAGCTATTATTTTTCTCCCCCTTTCTATAGGAAATTTAGCTAACTTGTATCTCCCCCTTAAAAATTGACAATTAGCTCATAAATTTTAACTCCCCCTATCTAAATGCTACTGATAAACAAAGATAGGGTCAAGAATTTTTACCTCACCTACCATGGCCAATAAAATGGCCCGAATGGTGGTGGTGGATGCCATATCGGATGGGGCTCCCATCCGTAGCTTGGAGGCCCGGGCATTGGCGCCGGTCTCCAATCTGGTGGTCGACGTGCGACGGGTCCGTTGCTTGTTCGCCGTCTCGTCGGTCTTCTTGTTCTCCTCCTTGGTCTACTCCTTGGTTCTCCCAACTCGAGTTGACCAGACTTGAACTTGTAGGTCCAGTCCTTTGTGTTGTAATTATCCTTGAACCCTACAAAATAAGATTCTAATTCTTTTTTCGGTATCCAAGTGGGCTTGGATCCGGATCTGTTAGCGGGTCTCCTTGATGAAGATCCTTTCTCAACCTTAGGGCTATAAAAATTATCTACTTTATTGATTAATTCATTGGAGTTTTCCCTAAGACATGCAATTTCATTTTCTATAATATTCATCTTAGTCTTTAAATCAGAAATTTCTATTTTTAGACTAACATTTTCCTCAATCAATTTATTATTTTCATTGATGAGGTTATGATTTTCTAATAATAGGTTATCATCTTTAAGACTAGCTTCTAGATCCTTAAGTTTTATTTCTAACCTATCATTTTCAGATTTAAGAAAGCTAAGATTTTTTTCATGCTTTTGTTTTCTATTTTTAGTGATTTACTAATCTCAAATAGTTCATTAAAAGCTTCTTGTAAATCGAAATTTACCTCGTTGTCGGAGTCGCTTCCACTTTTACTGTCGCTGTTGCTTCCTCTGGCCATGAAACCAAAGCAAGCGGTTTCTTCTTTTTCTTCTTCTTCTTCCTCCGAGCTTGAATCATCCCAAGTGGCTTGGAACGCCTTCTTCTTAGATTTCTTCTCCTTTTCCTTCTTCTTCTCCTTTTTGAGAAGAGGGCACTCTGGTCGTAGGTGCCCTTTCTCGTTGCAGTGGTAGCAACGTCTTGGGCTCTCCTTCTTCTCCTTCTTCTCTTTCTTTAATTCCCTACAAAACTTGGAAAATTTTTTAAGTAAAATTCTAAAGTCTTTGTTGTCGGAACTTACCTCGCTATCCGACGCGGCTCTGAAGGCGAGACTCTTCTTCGGTTTAGACTCCGGTGTATCCTTCTTCTTCTGCTTCAACTTTGTCTCGTAGGCCATTAGATTGCCTAGGAGATTTTCCATGTTGAGCTCCTCCACTTCGTTCGCCTCCTTGATGGCGGTGACTTTCTGTTCCCACTCCGGTCCAAGGGAACGAAGAAGCTTCCCTTGAAGCTCCCCCTTGATGAAGGTCTTCCCTAATGCTTTCAAATTATTTACAATGAGAGTGAACCTAGTGTTCATCTCACTTAAAGACTCGTTAGGTTTCATAGAAAAAGATTCAAATTCTTGAGAAAGTAAATTAATTTTAGAAGTTTTTACCTTAGAGGTACCTTCGTGATTTACCTCAAGTGTGTGCCAAATCTCGTATGCGGTGGCGCATTGCGAGATTCTGTTGAACTCCTCCAGGCGGAGCACGCAATACAACGCGTTCATTGTTTTCGCGTTGAGCGAGAGTTCCCGAATCTGCTGCTGCGAGTATCCTGCATCCAGTCGCTACGAGATCTCGTATGGGGCTTCGCAACGTCCCCATAGAGCGAAGTCCGTGGCTTGAAGCCACATCCTCATCCTCAGCTTCCAGTAGCTGTAGTTGTTCCCGTCAAAGTAGGGTGGTCAGACGGTGGACTGCCCCTCGGATATTTTGATCGCTGATGTGCTTCCCTCCATTTGATCTCTTGCCGGGTGTTACTCCGATCTCGCAAGACCTACTCTGATACCAACTGAAATTTCCTACTAGGAGGGGGTGAGATTAGTGTCACGTAAAAAATGCGGAATATAAATAATCTCACAAATAAGTAATCACACAAGTACACAAGAATTTTTAGGTGGAAACCCAAACCGGGTGAAAACCACCACATAACCCTCTCGAGTTAAGATTTTCCGATCAACCAAGTTGATCAAAATCTACTAAATCGATCACTTTAAAACGAGGGTGATTCAACCTCAATACAACCATGCTACTTAAACGAGGGTAGCGTACCTCAACCCTTTCTCTCCACGAGAAGGATTTTGTCCCGCGAAGGAGAAGGGAATTCGCAAAGCGGATACCCAACCAAATAACAAAGATAAAATAAACAAGTAATCCTATAGAGCCAACAAAATAATTTTAAACCTAGCTTCTATAGGAAATAGGATGCTTCCCTTTGAAAGGAGTGCGTCGATGACGCGGATGCGTGTACCACGCGACGGCGCAACGTCGCTCTCGTGAACAACGGCGAGAGAGCGGGCGCGCAACAACTTGATGCTCTCAAGAGAATGGAGCTTGAGCTTGGAGAGCAAGAGCTATCTAGGACACAAGAGAGTGGAAGTATGTTGCTTAGGTGTCTCTAGGTGTGTGTTTGTGTTGCAAAGGTTCCCCTCTATTTATAGAGGCCTTAGGAAGGCTTTGGAAGGCTTAGGAAGGGTTCTATAGTCGTTGGGAACAAAGCCCAAGAGAATCAGCTCGAAATCAGGAACAATCATTGCTCTGACAGGGTTATCAGACGTCTAATTCTGGCATCAGACGTCTGGAAGTTCACTTTAAGACGTCTGATTCCAAGGTCAGACATCTGATTTTGGGCGAGTCTCTTCCTGACTTGAATCAGATCTAAACAGGGTTCTTACGCAAGTCCATTAGATGACATATAGGACGTCTGGCACTATGTCTGGACGTCTGGAAACCTACTTTTTCTGTGGGAATGGATTTCCAAACGTTGCAACGGCTAGAAAATCTCTGAGAAGAGATTTTGGGTCAGCCGAGGCAAAACGGTCAATTATCAGACGTCTGGAAAGGCCTAAGGACGTCTGATAAGGCTCTAACGGTCATATCTTGAGTGTTCGCTAAGCCAGCCAACGGTCCACTAATTGGACGTCTGGCAAATCCATCAGACATCTCCTAAGATGTCTGGTCTAAGGTCTGGACGTCTGATTTCATCAGACAGAACTAACTATGTCCAGTCTAATAGTTATCAGACGTCTGAAACAACAGTCAGATGTCTTAGAATACTTTATCAGACGTCTGATTTTGGAATTAGACTTCTGGAAACTCTGTTTGAACCCTATATTGGTTTTCTAAGTGTTCTACAGAAAACCTAAGTATCCTAGGGTTGTGCAGGTATTCCTAGGACTACTGTTAGGGTACTTTGAGGCTCTTTAACATAATTTTCTAAGGAAATAAAGAGCAACAAAAGAAACGAAAAATACAACAAGTACAAAAGAAGGAAATCTATCATATTCTTTATTTCCTTCCATCTTTAATCTATCGCTCCTCGCGAATCTCTTTTGTTTTCCATCAAGCTCCTTCAATCCATCCTGGATGCGAGCTCGAATTCCGTCTAAACACTTCTACATTTGCAATTGACCTGAAATCTAAGACTCCAAGTGCAAATGTTAAATGACACGTGTTTTGTTATCATCAAAACAAATGATTGTGGTGCTCTAGCAGCAGCAACCCCGGACGTCTGGAAGTCCTTCCCGTCGTCTGGCACTGCGGCCAGATGTCCGATTCTCGTTGGATGGTGGGTCTCAGAACCTGCACGTATCCACTCCTCGCTCTCAGTAAGACGGGTCGCAGAAAAGGAAGAAGGACGAAAATAACTTACTTGCCAGACGTCTGGACAGTCCTCCAGACGTCCTCACCGTCATCTGGTTGGAAGCCCAGATGTTTGATTCTGGAAAAGCTTCCAGAAACAGACCTCGACTCGCTCTCCGCCCGCGTCGCACGGCCGCGCCGCCCCTCGTCCGCCTGCTGGTCGAGCTGCAGTAGCCCTCCCGCGTCACTCCACGCCCGTTGTTCCCCCGCCGGCCGGCTCTAGCTGCCCCGGTAAGCTCGGGTCCTCACGGTCGAGTGTCTCCTCCCTCCCGCAACACCTCCTCCCGCACCCTCGCCACGGCTGCCGCTACCGCCGATCGCTCGCTCTCGCACCAGCTGGAAGAAGGAGAAGGGAGTGGAGGAGATGAGAGTGAGGGAGGGGGCGAGGGCCTTATAAGGCCGCGTGGGGAGAGAGAGAGAGAGAGCGCAACACTGCGCCTGCAGGAGGAGAGAGGGAAAAAGGGTGGCGTTCGCAAGTCTACGCGCGCAGGCGAGCAGACGCAATCCTGCATGCCGCAGAAATTAAATCCCAGATGTCTGGAAGGGGTTCCAGACGTCTGGTCAGACGTCTGGGCCACCTCCCAGACGTCTTAAAAAGACGTCTTGAAACCGCGTTCGTAACACTATAGTTATATTTTTCAGCACTTTCCATTATGTTCTCTATCTATATTAGTTTCGTTGTGATGGCAGTATTCCTGTTCTTGAAGGCATGTAACATTCTAGAATTATTGTTCTATTTCTCCTTTCGTTGCCATTTTCTTTCTATTTAGCTACTGTACTTGTGTGGTTGTGGATTAATGCATATTATTTGGTTATTTCTCGTTGGATGACTAGGTCTTGGGATTAGTCGAGGCGAGCCTGTCTCGGGTCCTGTAGGGATCTGAGTTCGGGTCATGACACTTAGCCAATTTTTTAAGCCCTTAACTCATGCTTTTCTCACTTAAACCAAAATTAATTGATGCGCAGACCGAGCCCTTTTCACAGGATCAATGGTCCAACTGGACAGGATCGACTTCTACTACAGGCCCAGGCCTAGTTTAATTAGGTGTGGATTTTAGCCATTTAGTTTGCACATTGTCGGGCCCAATCATGCCCACCAAGCTCACTCCCACTTGGGCCCACATGCACACAGACGCATACGCACATGCACGCACACGCACAATCGGATCAGAGGTATATGGGTATTTGGTGCATCGACTGAAGCACTAGGGCACCGAATCCCTTAAATGAGTATGCAACACTTCATTCGTTTTTGATGGGGGACAAACCTCAATGGATCTCCTTTAGCAATGCACTCACTGACCATCAAGTTCGGATGACTATTCTGATCAACTCACTGGACCAAATCGAGCAAGCAAAAGCTCGATTGAAAGCTTTTGAGGTCCTCTATCCAATTGCATCGCCAATTGGGACTTTGGATCAGCATTGATCCACGGATTTAGGAATTGAATATGGCATTGGTACATGCCCTTAAACATGCCTCAGAGAGAAATTAGAGGTCAATTTACCACCAGAAGAGTTAATACCCTCAGTTGAGAATCTCAGAATGCATTCCACATCAAATTGAGGAAGAAAGGAGTTAGGAAGAGCTTCAGAAAGCTCAGAAGCTTGAGAGCTTCGAACTTGGGGTTCAGAGCTCTAATTCAGAGTTAAATTAGCTCAACAGATAGATTAGGACAGATGGAAAGGGTCTAAATCTAATTAATAGACAACCAATGACTGATCTGGACTAGATTTGGCTCTAAATCTCAACAAAATAGCTATGAAAGCTGTTGGGTTCCAATTTGAACCCAAAATGTGAAGGTAATTGAATTCACACTAAACCTTAGTAAATCTCACTCTAATTGGTTCCATTAACATCGCAATCACTGCAAGAACCCAAAACATCCCTTAAATCTCAGTTCCGAGGTTTGAAACCTTACTAACAACCCCAGGCTGACCAATTGAGCTCAAAGGTTGACTTTCTAATAGAAAGCTTCTCAAGTCAACTAAACTACCCAGATCGATTTAATTCAATCTCAATAACTCAACAAACACCAGATGATCTGTTCTTGGTGTAGAGCTAGAAAGGTACAGGGGTCTGCTACTGTCAGATTATCAACTAAGCTGGCTGGATTTCGTGCGATCTTAAAAGAATATGGATCTGCTATTACCTTGGTGAGGGAACAAAGGAGAAGGGAAGCTCTGAGTAGAATCCAGGAGCTGGACTCCAAGGAAGCTGCTGGCACTTTGTCTAAAGATGAACAGGCTGACAGGAAAATGTGGCAAGGTGTGGTACTGGATGAAGACCTTAAACAGGAAATCAATTGGAGGGAGAGATCCAGGCAGTTATGGCTTAAGGAGGGGGATGCCAATACGAAATTTTTCCACCTTGCAGCTAGCTCTCGGAGGCGGTTTAGCTTCATTTCCTCTATTCTTTGTGATGGACATAGGGTCTCCTTTAATCAGGAGATTAAATCTGAAGCCCTCAAATTTTTCAGGGAAGCTTCTCGGGCAACTAGGAGGGGGAAATGGAGAATGGCAGGAGACATTGGTCCCACGGTGACAAGTGAACAAGTCGAGCAACTGACTGCACTAATTACAGAACAAGAAACTTTACAAGCAATCAGAGAATTAAATGCAGAAGGCTCCCCAGGCCCGGATGGAATACAAGTTTTCTTTTACAAAGAGATGTGGAGTGTGGTGTGTAAGGAGGTGATGGATGTTATCAGAGAATTTCAGGTGGGTAATGCTGGTTTCGAGAGGATTAACAAGTCATATCTTTTCCTCTTGCCTAAATCAATGGGAGCTGAACAATTTTCAGATTTCAGGCCGATTGCCCTTTCAAACTCCATCTATCTTATCATCAGCAAGGTCTTGGCTAACAGGCTAAGAATTGTTCTACAAGACCTGATCCATCCGATACAGGCTACTTTCTTGCCCAACAGATCACTTCAGGAGTCCTTTATTTTGGCTCAGGAAATGGTTAATGGTTGGCACCAGAGGAAATGCAATGCCTTCTTGTGGAAAGTCGATTTCCAGAAAGCTTATGACTCGATTTCTTGGCCGTATCTTTGGGAGGTGTTTAGAAGAAGAGGCTTCCCCTCCCTTTGGATTCAATGGATGAAACGCTGTATCACCACTACTTCATTCTCTCCTTTGATCAATGGGAAGCCATGTGGAGCCTGGATCCAGCCTCAGCGTGGGGTTAGACAAGGGTGTCCCCTGGCCCCACTGGTTTTTAACCTTGGGGTAGATGGGCTTGCAAGGTACACTTGCAAATTGGCAGAGGTGGGTATAATTAAAGGGTACTCGCTATCAAACAGGAGACATTTGACCCCCATTTTACAATATGCAGATGACACTGTGTTCTTTGTGGAAGGGTCCAAGTCTGAGGCACATGCTTTGGGATTATTAGTGAAGATCTTCGGTGACATTTCAGGTTTATGTTAGAACAAAGACAAGTCTGTTTTGATCTGTTTTGATATGAATGAACAGGAGCAGATGGAATTGGAGGGTACACTGGGCTCACCCCGTACTAAATTGCCTCTGAGATACCTTGGATTACCTTTAAGGGCTACAAAACTGAAAAAATCAAACTGGAATGTCCTGTTCGAGAAGGTGGCTGGAAAGCTAAAAGGGTGGAGTGGTAAATTCCTATCTAAGGGTGGGAGACTGATTTTGCTCAACTCCGTTATCACTGCCATACCAGTCTTTTACTTCAGCATATTTAAGGCCCCTAAATGCATCTGGAAGAGATTGGATATTATGAGGAAGAGGTTCTTCTGGAAAGGAGCAGGACACAAGGGTAGGTTCATGCAGCTCATCAGATGGAACACTATCTGCAGACCAAAGGACGCTGGGGGGTTGGGAATTAAAGCATTAAAAGAGTTCAATGAGGCCCTACTTCTGAAATGGGCCATCAAAATTTTGGATTGCAAGGAGGGGCTGATGGATGATCTGATCAGGGACAGCTATGGGGGATCCAATAGCTGTCTGCAAAGGCTTCAGCCGAAGAGGCCCTCCCCCTTTTGGCGATCAGTGATTTCTGCAATCACCTGTTACTGGCATCTGCTACAACCTAAACTTAGAGATGGCAGATGTTTTAGCTTATGGAATGAGAGGTGGTCTGAATTAGGCCTGCTGAAAGAGACCTTCCCGAGGGTGTATAGTGTTGCTGCTGACAAAGATGCCACAGTTAGCAGTCTGTGGTCCCAGGCTGAAGGTTGCTGGCGGCTGGAAGGGCTACAACAGTGCAGGCTAGGCACTCGACTATGGGAGGAGAGGCAGAAACTGATGGAGAAACTGCAACAGCTGTATCTTATGACAGATGTGAAGGACACATACTGCTGGCAAGGTATTTTCTCAGTGAAGCAGGCATATGAAAAAATTATTAGATCTAACAATGATGTGGAATGGGATCTTATCGACAGAAATATTTGGCTTTTGAGAATTCCTTTGAAGGTCCAAATTTTCCTGTGGCTTTATAGATGGGAAGGGTTGATCACTGGCGATCTTAGGCACAGAAGGATGGGGATTGATCTGAATGCCTGCCCTCTATGTGGATTACACTCTGATAGGCACAGAAGGATGTGCAAGAGGGATGCTATGTGGCAGAGGTTCATCAACCCTGTTCGACCATTGGGGACTATGGCAGCCGTTCTGTGGTGTGTGTGGAGAGCGCGGAATGATAAGCTGTTTCAGGGGAGACCGGTGAAATGTGAGAATGTTGTAAAGGAATGTTGGTCTCTCATACATAGTTGGGCAACTTTTTTGTAATACTCTTTTGATATGCATTACAATACACTCCGGATCACTATCGGTTTATGATAGCAATCCTCACTGATTCAAAAAAAAAAAAAACTCAACAAACACTTCAAAATCATGTTTTGATCCCTCTAAATGAGGTCTAAGGCACTTCCGCCTAAGATCAAAGGAAACTCTGGTCAGATCAAAAGAAAGATTCGCAAACCTAATTGAAAACATTTCCAAATTCTATATGCTCTGCTCATGCTTCAGGATCTAATTCTAAGTTCTAAGCCTCAAAGAACTCATCTCCTTAGCTTTCCTGAAGCTGAGGAAGATGATGATCCACAGAGGGATAAAATTAATTAAACACAAGTCTATGTACTAAAATCTAATCCTTAGATCACATTTAAGTAATTTGGAGCTCTACAGGATAACCCATCTACAAAAAAGCTATCCTATGAAATCTATCCTCCATCCAAACTAACCCTTAATTTTTCATCCGTAGTTTATTCTCACCTTATCCCTTATTCACGTGAACACCCCAACATAATTGTTCCGAGTTACATGTAAACACCAACATGGGATATCCCATGTTTACAAGTTTTTTTCCAGTAGAATACATCCCTCAATATAAACTAACCCTAAATGATCCAATTGTGCCATGCTAGCATTGGTACGGAGGCTCCTCACTAGGGGCAAATTCCACCTGTCTATTCTGTGAGACATAAAGGGAAAGCGCCAACCATTTATTCTTCTCTTGCTAATTGCGTTTCCAAGTTTGGTCTGGGATTCTTCACGATGATAACCTCTAACACTGTTTGGACGACACAATTGTTCAATCTATCAACTATGCAAAGGTAATCGGAGTAAACCCCCCTTTCTTTGCCATGATTCTCAGCTGCATGATCTTGCATCTATGGTGCAAGTGCAATAGGTGCCTCCATATGTAGGAGAGGGCTTCAGCTAACCTGTTGATCATGAAAATCTTATCTAATATTCGACTATCTTGTGATATGTAACTTCCCTTGTGGGGGTGTTCTTTGATTGTCAGCATATCATATGTTGGTGATATCTCTGGTGTATCTTGCCTCGTGCAGCTAAATTTGAGTAAAGATCAACCTTTCACTCAAGGAAAAAAAAGGTCCGAAGATGGTGATGTAAAAGGTGATAAGGAGAATTTTGTATGTCCCATTTTTTTATTTTTCACAATGTTGTGAATATGGATTCACTTGATAATTGATATTTAATGTAAAGAAATAAAAGAATATAAAGTTTGTTATGTGGTGAACTCCACTACATTCAAAAAAATTATTACACCATTTTAACAAAAAATGTACATGTGATAAATAACTTTGCACCGGTAAAAAACTATTTTGCTCCGATGATAAATTATTCTAAGGTGTCTTTGCACCAGTACAATTTTATTTTACATCGATGTAAAATTATTCCAAAGGTAGTTTCACCTGTATAAAGTGATTTTGCACCCGTGTAAAGTGATTTTGACCTATGGATTTATGATTTAGGGTTTAAAGTTTAGGTTTATGGAAAGTAATTTTCCACCATAGGTTTTAGAGTTTAGTCTTTAGTGTTTAGGGTATGGCTAAACCCTAAACCCTAAGGTGGAAAAATCACATTTCAAGTGTAAAATCACTTATCAAAGTTGAAGAAACACTTGGAATTTAATTTTGTATTGATGCAATCTTACTTTCCACTAGTGTAAAGTAGTTCAAAGTAAGATTACATCGGTGTAAAGTGATTCCAAAGGTAATTTTATTGATTTTCACTCGTATAAAAATGATCTATTGGTGATTTTAACAGCGGTAGACCCTATCATACATCAGTACTTTTTGTGAAAAAAAATAATATATATCAAATGAGAACCCCATTCAAATTATTATACCTCAACTTTTATATCACCATTTACAATAATTTTCCTAATAAGAAGTCCTCGAATAAAAGATACTGAGATAAAAAAATCAAAACATAAGAAATCCTGCAGGAAGTCCCAAGATACGCTAATAACGTTGTTTGATTTTCCATGCTTGAACATACATATAAAATTTCAACTTTAAACCAAAGGTCAATTTTTAATCTTCATCCATATTATACAATAAGCTCATTAACCAGCATGCTACTGCTGGATGATATATTGCAAGTTATATTCAAACTCACATCCACGGGGTTAACAAGATTTTTCTTTTTTTCTGTTAAAAAGTTGACTTCAATTATTTAAGAGTATCTTTCTTCGTAAGATTATATGCTTTAGTTTTCACTTATTGCCTATCCATGTCTTCTTTATCATTAAATTTACATTTTGAGTACTTGTTGACTCGACTAAGAATTTTTAGCGTTTGGAGCTTCTTTTCAAAACTTAACTTTTTTTTTTTCTTTTTATTCAATTTAACTCTTGTTCCATCAACTTATATTGCAAAATAGCATATAATATGTCACCACATCTTGAGCTTGCTTTGTCAACTTGGCCATGAAGAAGATTAAGAGATAATAATAAAGAAAGGCTTAAAGCCATTTTATAATGCAAGGCAATGGTAATCACATAGTCATATATCAACTTAGACAATCTTCAATTAGGGTGTAGCAAAGGTCCTTTATGAGCTCATATATGTAATAATCAATACTTCTGAAAAATGCACGCATAAAATACTTTTAGATATGAAACGTATGCATTATGGATGACATGGGTTGACGTGAGGGCAACACCCTTAGCTAGTTTGATCCGCCGATGAGAATGGTGACAAATAATGATAACAGAAGTACTTGACCGCAAATAATGTGAATAGAATACTTCTTATCACGTGTAATAGCGTGATTAAAATCGCGATTCAATGCCTATGAAAGTGAGGTAGGGTGGGAGATCAAATCGACCATTGGAAAGAAAGTCTCCCGTTCGAATTTCTTAGTTTGTCTTGGTAGAATCATCCACATCACCGCTGATTTATGCTGGCAAAAAGCCACCAGTGAATGCTAAGAAGCATCCCATTCTCAAGCTTGGGAAAAAATTATAGGGAAAATCACCATTGCTTAGCGTTAAGAGACACCTTATTCATGCTAAGAAACACCCATTCTCAAATTGTGATATGAACTCTGTACCATGTTAATTTGGGTAAAAATTATTGAACTTTGTGCAATGTATACATATTCAAGTTAAGAAACACCTCATTCTCATATTTGTACCGGTAGAAAAAATACTGTTCGTGACGTAAATTCTCAACTGTTCATGTAATGGTCAGTAATAAAAATATTCTCAACCATTTTAAGAAAAACAGTTCCCAAAAGTCTAGTCATTAACTTTCTCACCTACAAAACAGTCGAGGAGGTTGAGATCATTCTCGACCGTTAAAAACGGTCGAGAATAAAACTTTATTCGACCGTTGTTATTAAACGGTCGAGGATAAATGACATCATCGACATTGAAATATATAAGGGTCGAGCAAGTGAAGTAATGTTAAGACGCCTGGTTGACATTATTCTCGACTGTTTATAATGGTTGCGAATAATAATATAGTCAACGGTTTCCATATTAACGGTCGATAATAATGTTTTATAACCTGCCAACGCAGGCGGCCAAATTTTCAAAGACTATCGTTGACTGTTTCTTTGTAACAGTCAAGAAAAGCATTATTGTCGACCATTATTAACGGTCGGTAATAATCTTTTCGTCGACCGTTTATTAGGAATGGTCGAGAATGTCAAGTAAAATCCCTACCGCACACCCAACTCCCTCCCCCTTCATCCCAAACCCTCCTTACAGTAGTCACGTGACCTCCTCCACTAAAACAGCAGCTGTGCGACCTCCTTCCTTTGGCTCTGCCTCTGTGATTGTCGTTGCAGCTCCTCCTTCGCAACCTCAAGGGGTACCCATCCTCCTCCTCTTCTTCCTCCTCCCTCCCTGTCGACTGCCTCCTCCTTCCCCTCCCCATCGCCCACCACCCGCCACCCACACCACAACACCCGCAGCCACCACCTCCTGCCCCTGCAGCCACCACCAACACCACCACCACCCGCCGCCACCACCATCCTCCTCCCTCCCTTCTGCCACCACCATTATCCTCCTCCCTCCCTACCGCCCACCTCCTCCTTCCCCTCCCCCTCGTTGCCAGCCATGCCCTTCCCCTCCCCCTTGCCCACCACCACCACCAACTGCACCACAACCACCCGCTGCCACCACCTCCCTCCCTGCAGCCACCACCACCCATCTCCTCATCCCACCTCCTTCCTGCTGCCACCACCCTTCTCCTCCTCCCTCCCTGCTGCCACACCCATCTCCTCCTCCCACCTCCTTCCTGCCGCCAGCACCACCACCACCTCAATCTCCTCCCTTCCCTCCGCCTAGCACCGTATGCTATTACTTAATTAATGTGTTTAATAACACCTAGAACATGAATTCTAATTTTTTTTAATAACACCTAGACCATGATTCAATTAATAGCATATTTCATTCTATTAGTTTAATGTTCTTGTCTTGCTTTCCTTCGTGAGGAACCACCGCATTCATAGGATCCTTGGTTAGAATGTATAGCTTCTTTTGCCCCAACAAAGATGTGCAAAACCAAGGACCAAAGAATATAATTTTGGACACCACTAAGCTTAATGGATGTGCCTTGAATTATGATAACAGTAGTGAAGGACAAGGGCTAACCTCGATAAGGGAGAGGAGGATCCCAAAGTCACTACACCAAGGCTAGAAGAAGCATGGCAATAGTAGAGACGATAGATATGTGACAATCGGAATGAACCTATGCCACAATCAATAGGTAGCAAAACATCCCTACTTCTATGCAAAATACATCATGTTCATCATCACATCAAATGAGCAGACTAACAATCAACACATGCATCCTAGAGGTAAAAAGTCAATTTAGCTTGGTACATAGATATGAGTCCTCTATTATAAGAATGAATGAAGAATCCCACATAAATCATGCAGCCACATCTCTTGGCCAAAAATAAATCTCGCACACAAATCTCAAAAGTGATTAGGCAAGAATCACGCTCACACAACATGCAAATAAAGATAATGGACATAGATCATACATTTTCTAAGTCAGGCTCCTACAACAAACTTGTCATAACAATCAAGCACTCGCTACAATGAGAGGAGGGATTGTCTCTACCAAAAGGAATATGGTGCAGTAGGGAATGGACCTATGATGAGGATGGGGTAATTGCATAGGTTTGACCTACCCTAAACCTGCAATGGGGCTAGAGATGCTACAAAGATTAGGCATGTCAAGGCCCAGTGTTTCAATGTGTTCAGTGCAAGAATTTGTGAGGGGGCAAGAGCTTGAGCAATTATAGGGATTAAGGTGTGGCAATGTAAAGACCCGTTCTGTCCTAAGCCATTTAAGACGTCTAGACTGTCGGTCAGATGTCTAGAGCCCTTTCCAAATGTCTGGAAATCGAAAATTTGGTACGTGACTTCGCGTTTGCGTGCGGGCTACGTGCAAACAGTACCCTTTCTCTCTCTCTTTCCCTCTCCCCTCCTCCATTGAACCCTAATGCACCCCCTTTATAAACCCCTCTTCTCCTCTCTTGTTCTCTCCACTCCACCACAGCCACCTTAGTCCCTTCCTCTCCACCACAGTGAGAGGAGCGAGTGCAAGAGAGAGCGTGAGAGCGGCGACGAGGAGGAGAGGCGGTGTGAGGAGAGGAGCTTGAGCTCGCGAGCTCGTGGGGGCTCGCCGGAGGGCGCACGGCCGGAGCAGCGTGTGTGGGAGGAGGAGTGCAGTGGGAACCGTCCCCGACGTTTGCTGTAGCGAGAGCTGTAAGCAAGGAGGTGAGGCCACGGTTGCGTGCGGCGAGGGCGAGCAGGAGGAGGTTTTGTTTCTGGGATTTTCCCAGAATTAGACGTATGGAGTAACATCCAGATGATGGAGTGGACATCTGGTGACGACACCAGATGTCTGAAAGCAGACCTTCGCGAAGGTATGTTCCCTTTGTGGATACGGTCATGCAGGCCTCTCCACAGCTACGTTTTGCGTGGCTAATTTTAGGCGATTTGCCTGTCGCGTGCAGGATTTGCCTCGGGAAGGCACGGGGCACGCTTTTCAGACGTTTGGAAAGCTTGCCAGATGGCTGGAAGCACTCCCAGACGTTCGGAGAGAAGGTCGGATGTCTAAAGCTGGGTCTAGACGGTCCAAAAGAGGTCCTGGACGTCTGGGGTCGACACAGAACCTGAGGTGCGTTTCTGGTCACTTTTAAGACGTCTAGACCTTGTGCCAGATGTCTGATTTGGGTCTATAGCTCTCTTTTTGACCCGTTTAGGGTTCGTTTAAGGCTCGTTTTACGCAAACAAGATATTAGTATTTTCCTTATGAGTTCCTGTACTTGTTAGAAGGCTTTCTACACTGTTCTAAATGTTCCATTGTGATTGTTCCTTAGTATAGGACTTCGTTCTGTTGCTGGTTCGGGGCTTGCAGAGGCACGTGAGCCTATCGTTGAAGCCCCCGATACTTCTGGGTTATCTGGTAGAGTGGTTTCCCCCTATTTTAATTATAAAACCTGATTGCATATGTGAAATTGAATAAGTAGAAAACCTAGGATGTGGCATGAATCCTAGGACACGAAGCACTTGCACTGTTTGTATGCATGGTTGAAATTGCAGTCTTAAATGAATGAGTAGAAATGTGAATAACTGCCTGTAAATAAACAAGAGCTGCCTGTGAAATATGAATTTCCTGTGCTAGTTAGACAGTTACCTGTGACACTACCTTTTATATATGTTAAAAAATCGAAATACGAGCTGCATGTGGATAAATTGAGAAAGGAAATGTAGATGATGAAACCTAGTATGGAATGGCATGAGAAATACGAGCATGAACCTTACGGGGAATTAAGAGTAGAGCTCCTGTGAATAAATGGAATGGATCTGGAAATCTAGTGGGAAGTGTGCTGGCCCTTGAGTACGTGGTACCAAGGAGAGCAACTGTCCCCTGATTAGTGTAGAGCGGAACTAGCTACCCTTGGGTTGGGACCCAGGGTTAAAATTGGCCACTCCACACCGACTTCCTAGCCCTCGTGTACACTGTACCGGGGAGAGCTACTAGTGTAGGGAGAGAGCTAGCCACCCCACGGGACCCGGGGTTTAGCTAGCCACCCTACACCGACTTGTTAGGCCCACTGGGCAAACCAGGGTAGTCAGACGAGAGTGCGCGAACTGCGAAGGGGCAAGCCCCCTGTTTGGTTCTTAGGGGCTAGACCCCTGTTATTGAGAGGACTAGGTCCTATACTGTTCCGTGCTGTACTTTGGGTGCACCTGTTAGCGGAAACGACTGACCGCGTGCCAGTGCGGGGTAGCTACCCGTGTGCTTATCGCACGTGTCATAGTCACCGTTACATCTGTCCGTGACCTTGGGGTAGTTGACTGGGTGTAGGATCACCACAGGGGACTCTCCCGACCAGGAGAACACCACGTGTGCCTTCTATTCTTCGGAAAAGACTGTAATCAAGATCGTTCTCACGAGGAATATTCGAGATCAAGAAAGAGATCTGAAAAATAAACCACTGGGTGAAATGGAATAGCTTGTAAAATAAAGTACTTGGAAAAGATAAATTACCTGTTAGCTTTCACTACTTTAGTTAGTTGGTTACTACACTACTAAGCGTTCGCTAACTTGTTACTCATAACCCTTTTTAGGTCCAGGTGTTAAGCAGCCCGAGTCACTGGCTGCAGAGGGTGTTGAGCCCAGTAGAGCCCAGTAGCAGTAGTCTTCTTGTTATAGTACTTTCTGTTATTAGAAAGTTCAGACCCTTGTTACCTTTACATTTCTGTACCTTATTTCCGTTTACTGTTGTGGAGGTGTTAGGTGTTGTAGCAGCTTTTACTTCCTTTACTGCTGTACTCTTTTACTATTAGTTACTTAGCATAGTGAATGTGGTTTACTTTCCTGCTTTTTGGTTATTTCTTGTTGGACGACTGGGCCTTAGGATTAGTCAAGTCGAGCCGATCTCGGGTCCTGTAGGGATTCGAGAACTGGGTCGTAACAGGCAAAGAATGATTGTACTGCAAACCTTGGATTGCCACATGCATTGATTGCATTGATGTCAACACACTGTTGAAACTCCACCCATGGATGAAGGCATCACCACCTTAAGAATTGAATGTTTAAGGTCTCGAGCTTTGATTTAAGGTTTACTTTAGGGTTTTGGGTTTAAAATTTAAGTGTTAGGGTTATGTGTTTAGGGATTAGATTAACAAACATAATGTTTAGGGTTTTATAAAGGAGGGAAGGATGAGAATGGAGAGGGAGTAAGAGGAATATGAAGAAGATTAGGGTTTTGGAAAGTGAGGAGGAGGAGAGGGCTGTGCAGTTTCCACCTGGTTGGAGGGGGTGAGATATGCGTGACGTAAAAAATGTGGAATTAAAATAGACAATCTCACAAAAATAGCAATCACACAATTAGGGACAAGTATGTTTAGGTGGAAACCCAACCCGGGTGAAAACCACCACCTAACCCTCTCGAGTTAGGATTTTCTGATTGATCTAGTCGATCAAATCCACTATACGAACTACTTCAACGAGGGTAGTTCAACCTCAAGTACAACCACTCTACAAGTGCGAGGGTAGCGTTCCTCAACCCCTCATCTTCACAAGGAGGATTTTGTCCCTCGATGGAAACGAGAATTCGCAAAGCGAATACTTAAACCAAAGAACAATAAAAGTACAAGAATCCTATAGAGTCACAAATATTAACACCTAGCTTCTATTGGAGTTAGGAAACTTCCCTTTGGTGGAAGTGCGTCGACGACGCGGATGCGTGAACTACGCAATGGCACAACGGCGCTGTCGAGAACTACGGTGGGAGAGCGGGTGCGCAATTAGATTGAAGCTCTCTAGAAGGTGAACTAAGACTTGAGGGCTAGAGCTTCTTCTAGAGATCAATTTGACACAAAGATGTGGAAATGCTTGTACTTAGTGTGTCTAAGTGTGTCTTGGTTGTTTCTTACAAGCCAAGGGGTCCTCCTCTATTTATAGAAGCCCTAGGAAGGCTTTGGAAGGCCTTGGAAAGATTCCATAGCCGTTGGGTACAGATCTAAAGAAAATCAGGCCGTAGTCAGAATTAATCATGATTCTGACAGGGTCATCAGACATCTAGACCTGGCATCAGAAGTCTGGAAAATCTGTTTAAGACGTCTGGGAACTAAATCAGACATCTGATTTTAGGCGGGTTTCCTTCCTGACTTGAATCAGATCTAAACAGGGTTCTAGTGTATGTCCATCAGACGACACACAGGATGTCTGGCATAAGGTATGGACGTCTGGAAACCTATTTTTCTGCGGGAATGGATTCCCAAGGGAGTACAACGGCTGGAAAATCTCTAAGAAGAGATTTTGGGTTAGCTGAGGCAAAACGGTCATGTATCAGATGTCTGGGGTCCTCTACGGACGTCTTATACGAGGCTAATGGTCATTTTCTTATTGTTTGCTAAGGAAGCCAACGGTCCGCTAATTGGACGTCTGGCAAAAGCATCAGACGTCTCCTAAAACGTCTGGACTAAGGTCTGAACGTTTGATTTCATCAGACAGAACTAACTAAGTCCAACCTAAATAATCGGACGTCTGAGTCAACAGTCAGATGTCTTAAAAGTTTTTATCAAACATCTGAAATTCAGATTAGACGTATGAAAAGGCTATCTGAACCCTATTTTGGTTTCCAAGTTCTCTACATAAAACCTAAGTATCCTAGGATTGTGCAAGTGTTCCTAGGACTACTGTGAGGGTTCTTTGAAGCTCTTTAACATGAATCTAAGAAACAAAAATAAAGAGCAACAAAAGAAACAAAAATACATAGTACAAAGGAAAGGAAATCTATCCTATTCTTCATCTCCTTCCTTCTTCAAGCTATCGCTCCTCGCGAAGCTTCTTTGTTCTCCATCAAGCTCCTACAATCCACCATGGACGCGAGCTCGAACTCCGTCTAACCACGTCTCCATTTGCAATTAACCTGAGATCTAAGACTACAAGTGCAAATGTTAAATGACACATGTTTTGTTATCATCAAAAATAACGATCGCGGTGCTCTAGAACCAACAGGTTGGTGTTTTGGAACGCTGGATCGTGTCTTAAAAGTGTTGAGTTGTAGTACAGCTGAAATAGCGTTCAAAACAGATATAAGTTTATTACTCGAAAGAATTTTTGAGGTCGAACACAGGAAGCAAATTGGTATTTAGAAATCAAGATCACAATTTCAACTGAAAGAAATTGCAATAGTAGCAGTGTCAGAGTGCAAAAATATGGGAGTAAAATGGTGATGTAGATCACCAAATACTCCTACAATATCACAAAATGATTAAATATCTAAAGATGCAATTAGGCTAAAATCTGTCGTCTGATCCTTTGATCAGACGACTTAAAGTGTCTGATCTGCCTTTGCTTCTTCTTCTTTTGCTTTGCTTCTGCTCTTCCTCTTCTTTCTCTTTGCCTTTGTCTTCTCTTTCCTTCTTCTTTGGCTTTTGTCTTCCTTGGCCTTTACGATCTTTCTCTTTCTCTTGTTCTTTCTGCCTTTGCCTTCCTTCTTCCTTAGCTTCTTCCTTCTCTGCCTTTCTCTGTCGTGTGCCTTTGCTTCTCTTTCTCTTCAGCTTTCGCTTGCAGCAAAACCTACCCCTACCCACGAACAGCTCTCCTCTCTTTCTCTCTTAGGTTCCGCTCTCCTAGAGCCACACAGACAATTGGGTTATCGAGTTAGGTGCATACCTGGGACCAGGCCCACCGGCATGCGATGGTGGGCGAGGAGTGAATAGGTCGGGTAATTGGGTCGTGGCCAGGTCCGCGTGGGCAATGCCGCGGACGAGTCCGTGAGAGGGAGGGAGGAGGACCTTACCCTCAGTGTTGGAGGCAATAAGCCTTTAACACTTTTTCCTTTTATGCGCACAAGGGTTCCCTTCAACTTCCGAGGTGGGACTATATGTCTCACCCTTTCCTCGAGTGCGCCCGCAGAGATTGCTTGACCAAATTGAAGGGCTACAGTTGCTGGAGTCTTTGCGCAAGGGCTTGGATGCGTGCACAAGAGGATTCTGCACAGCCTGGGGTGATCTCTTGGAGCAAAGTGAAGCCTGGAGCGCAGCAAGCAAGCTTCTCGCTTGGACAGTAATGGCGAATGGGTGCCCGAACCTGAAATCACTAGCACAGCCTTGCGGCCTCGTCAAAGCGCTCAGGGAGCATCGCCGGAGCATGGCGGATGTGCTGGGGGTGGTTGGCGTGGCGTGGGGACTCCTGTGCGAGCGTGCCTAGGGCACATTGTGTGCGAAGGTGTGGGTGTCTTCGGGGGTGCGTTTGGGTGAGTGGCGCGGTGATATGAGTGAGGGGAAGTGTTCAATGGAGTGAGGGGAAGCTTTTGGGCTTCTCGGCGAGGGTTGGGATGGCCTATGGAGGTGGAGCGGCCTTGCCGGAGGTGGTGGCCGAAGATGAAGGAGATAAGGGTGATGGAGGTCGGCAGTGGTCGGTTTGGAAAAATAAAGGGTGGTGAAGAAGGTAGAGGCGAAAGGGAGCTTATCTGGGAGGTGAAGAGATGACGGGGGCGAGCGAAGGCGTCGGGTCTAGTATGGCCGACGCCGGAGACGAAGAGTGGCTCCGGTAAGTGGAGATCGGCTAGGATGAAGAGAGGGAGATGCCTGCAAGTATGGCAAGGCGCGGACAAAGTCAAGGAAGAGGAATTCGCCGCAGGTATGGTGGTCGGACGATGAGGAGTAAGGGAGGTCGCCGAACGTCAAGGAACCTACGGCCGTAAGGAGAAGAGAGGAATAAGGGGTGCTCATGGTTGAATTCAAGTGTGGAGAAGTCGAAGCGATCTGGGCTTCTTTGAATAGAGCCCTAAAGGTTGGTTAGGGCTTAGGAAACTCGTCGGAGAAGGAATCCGTTAGGATACCCATATCTCTCATGCATTCACATGAGAGATTGGGAACGAATCAGGGGTCAAATGAAAGTTCAGACAAGAGAGAATTTCTCAGAGGATCTCTCTTTCAATTTTGGAGGAGATCCTCTAAGCAATCAGGGACAACTCTCCTTCCAAAGCTCGTCGGAATAAGATTCCTCCGCTATAATGATGGAGGGACCTAATTGCGAAAATGAGGAAGAAGCTAGGGGGCCTTTTGTAAAGGTTTTTGAAAGATAGGGGTACAAATGTAATCAGGCTGGACCTTTTTGCAAACTAAGTCAAGGCAAACTCAACTTGGGTCCAAATTTTGATAAAACCTAATTTGGACCTAAGGAATCCAATGGTGAAGTTGGATTTTGGGTTTGACCACATTTGATCAGAAAATTTCTGTAAAAACCCAATTTAGGGTAAATATCTATCTGAGACCCTATTCTAGGTCAAGATGGGTTCCAATGGCCAAATTGAAAGTTCTAAACCCTAGTGATGTAAATACATTTACACTACTTAAAATGTCTATTTATGCATGTTCTTAAGCATAGGATTGCATTTCATGATATAAATATTGCATTACATGCATCATCATGCATTTAGAGTAGTTTGAATAAAATGGAGATTAACTGTCTCCTTTATGTGCTTGGACAGGGCAAATATTTTATCGGGGCCTCGGATCAAAGATCCAACCGTATGGATATGATCAGGGCAACAATTGGAGTTCAACGACTCCAAGATCGCCCTAATCAGGCATCCGTAGCATCAGATATAGAACGGGGAACCCTAGAAGATCAAGGGCCAGGATGGTGTAAATCCGCACTTCAGATGACAAATCCGACCACACTGATGAATTCGGATCGACGATCGCAGCCAAACGGCACAAAAATCGAGTCAATCCGACATCCGTGGCACCATCTACAACTTCCAGAAGATGGACGGCCAAGATGGCGCCACGTGGCGCCATCTCAGCCGCACAAATGGCCGCTGGCATTTTGTGAAGGCCCCCGCCCGATCGCTCTCCACCGTCAGATGGAGATCCAACGGCTGTGGCCGCCCGGCGCTTAAAACGTGCGCTCGACCATCCGCGCCCCGCAGCGCAGCGGTCAAGCACGCTTACACGAGCGCGGGGCGCGGGTTCGAGCCGCGGCGAGTGGATTGGAGACGCGGGTTATTGAGGCACGTGGAGCGTCGGATGGAGATCGTGCGGTCGCGGGCGCCCGATAGCGCCGACGCGCGATTGGACGCCCCGCGTAACGCACGATCGCACGCGCAGGCGGGCAGGTTGCAGCGGGCGCGGACGCGATTTAAGCCGTCCGATCTCGCGATCGGACGGCTGAGACTTTGCGGACGTGCGTAGGCGTTACGCACGCGGGCAGCCGAGCGGGCGCGCGTGGGCGCGGCGGCGACGGCCACGTCGGGGCTTTAGTGACGGATTTATTCGTCACTAAAGACCCATATTTATTATTTTGAAGATGTAATGTCCATTTTGCCCCCACTCCTTGCAACTACAAAAGGAGACCCCCTCCATACGAAATTTTCATCCCTTCTTTCTCCTTTCTACCCCTCCAAAGCTCAAGAGAAGCTTGTCCCACACCCAGGATGCTTCTCGCGAGATAAAGTCCAATTTTCGTTCCCCTTCGGAAGTGGATCCTGCGACGACGACGGCGTGCTGCTTCGTTCCCGTTCTTCTGCTTCGTCCTCCTTCGTCCCGCTTCGTTCTCCTTCGTCCAGGCGTCGTCCCGTCCGGCTCGTCCTCCAAGCAACCGTCGAGGAGGATTTCTCTCTCCCTATTCTTTTTATCGCTTTCTAGTATAGATTTACTGCTTTCTAGATTAATCTACTCGTCCTCCAAGCAATCGTCGAGGAGGACATTTCTCTCTCCATTCTTTTAATGCTTTCTAGAGTAAATTTATAGCTTTCTAGAGTAATTGTTTTATGCTTTCTAGTTGCAATAAACAATCTCTTCAATACAAAAATACGTTGTTTATTCTACATCTCATTTTGATTTCTCTATGTAATATTCTCTTTCTCTCTTACTCTTTCTCTCTCTTCTATTTATTGTAAATAATTAGATGGTTCTAAATTGAATTATTCTGTAACAAATAAAAAGAAACGCGTAGTTTTTAAATCAAACGTTCGCCTCCCTGTGTTCGACTCGGAATTTTAATTTCGGTATAAATTTTATTTGTTGAACACGAATTCTTCGCTTTCGAACTACAACGACAGGTTTTCCAAAACCAAACACGTTAGCGTAGGTTCGTACACGTTCAACATTTTGACGCCGTTGTCGGGGAGGCAATGCTCTTTACTTTCTCTTCGCATTTTGTAACTTATAAATCATTTACCTCACTTTTCTCCTTTCTTATTGTAATTGCAGGTACTCTTTCGAGATAGGAAAAAGCGGTAGATCGGAGTAAAGTGCTGTGGAAGATTTTGTAAGTTATCCCCCACCTCCCACCCATTAGATTTCATTTCATCACATAATAACTCAAACATCAATCAACCTAGGTGTTTTTATAAACTCTAAGGTTAGATTGTTTGTTGTTTGACACCCATACTCACCCCAACCCCCACATTAAAAAGAAAAAAAAAATCTCACAGAGGTACACAACCTCATCTGATTTTCAAACTCAACCGGTAATCCAATCTTAGGAGCCGGTACACACATCCAAACACATAATTGAGTAAAAATCAGATTAGGTAATCATTTGTGTGCCTAATTAAGTGGTGCAACAGGCCAATTGTTTGTGTTGATTGGGCCGCACCAATTCAAATAAAATCAACTCATCAAGTAGCTGCCAATTAGGTTCAACTCTTACGGATTTACCAGGCACTCCACATTCTTTTTAAACTTTAAAGGAAAACATCTTCACCTGTGCTTGTAAAACTTGGTGTGCCAACGAAACTTGATTGAAAACACCTAAAGTTGAATCCTAAAAGCTACTAAGCAAGATTTGAATCTTAAAATTCACCACATCAAAAACAATCTTGCTTGAAACCCACTGGTTGTGCACTCACATACAAATCAATCAATCATTAAGGGCACAACCCATTTAAAGGGCCCATCACATTCCAAAGCACATTCAAACCTAGCCCTAAATAAAATAGAGTAGACGTTGGCCTTAAGGATTGGACTCGCTCTTCAGAACCCAAAACAAGATTATTTTCGATTAGTCTGTTTCTACTGTTCAATCTGATGTCTAGCTAGGGGAGCAAAGTCAAACGATCGCAGCTGGGGGGTACACTAGGAACCGGAGGCGCAAGCCGAAGGAAGAACCTTCTCCCCAGTCCCTCCTTCTAACTGGTTGGATTGAACAGACGGAAGTAGATCAAATCGTTCCTTTATCTTAAGACGGGTTTTGAGAGTCTGTAGGTCTTTAGGCTAACCTATTTAAGGACAGGTTTGATTGTTTGTATTGCAGGGCACCTTTCTTCCTCCCATGTATCATGAATCCTTCCACATATTTCACCCATTCCCGCTCTTTCCCTCCTGTTGTAAATTATCCTCAACATAACGATTATCCCAACTCGTATTGTAATCAACCATCAGTTAGTTGGGATAATTCGGATTGGGGATACAATTCCGGACCCCCGTGTTTAGGGTCTAACCCTGAACACTTTGATTTTGATTTTTATCCTTCTCAGAGCTACATCGATTATAGATCGTCTTTCTTTCATGAACAGCATAATACGATCTACAATCAAGAAGGATACACCGATCCTTACCCATCCTCTGATTTCACTGCCTTTAGGTCATCACCATCTTTTCAACAATCTAAAATGACCTATTATCAGGAAGGGTATAACGAATCTCAATTCGTTAATTCCTCTACATTGATGTCAAACCCGCCCAACCCTGAACTAACTCATTTGGTTCAGGTTAATCAGGTTCAAGATAAGGTTCTGGCTAACTTGAGGAATATCATTCAATCTTTAGAAGTTCAGCCAATACCTTGCATTGAGATATTGGAGCCCCTGATTGAAATGATTAATGATTTAAACAAGTCTTTGTTGGATTGGCTCCAGGATGTTAAGGATAAGAACCCGGTTGAGTTTCTACTTGGGAAATTAGCGAAATTGAGGATGAGATTCGTGGTTGCTTTGATTCAATCTTGGAATAATTCGCAGGATTAACTCTCTTCAGGAAAGCCAGTGACAGAACCCACTCAGGCACCTGTTGGGGGGGACAAGTGTTATGAGGCTGACCAGATTGAATTAAAGCAACCAATTAAGGATGATTTGATTTCTTCACCTGAGATCCCTGAGCCGGGTTACGAGGAAACATATGTCTCCTTGGAACAGAAAGTGACAACTGATTTTGGGACATACATTGATACGGATCCTGATGGTGAAGATTCAAGTTGCGAAGTCTCACGCGAGTTTTCTGAACACGATTTCTGTGAGACAATTGGGCCTGAGGAATCTGATAGATCATTTAATAGCCCAATAACTGAGGAAACTGATCTTATTAGGGCACACATTACGGATCCAGAATCGCATTTTCTGGAAGAATCAATTCAATGCCCTGATTATCAGTTACACCCTGTTGAGCTTATTGATGATTCTAATTCTGAGATAATTAGACCCAAGTCAATTTTGATTCTGCCACATCATTTAGACTTGGAGATTTCAGACGGGGTGATAAATGTACAAGAGGTCCTGGAATTTGATATGCTGAATGAGGAGGATAGGAGCGGGAAAGTTCTGATTTGGGAACTTAATTTTGGAGGAAATGGAAGATTGAGTCGAAGGGTTCCTTTTAAGCTGAAACCATCAAATCAGAACCCTTACGACATTTGTTTCGAGGATGTTCAACTCAAGCACACATTCAACGATTATCCTTTTGAGCTTCAATTCTCTGTAACCCGACATTTTGGCCTTGGGTTGCATCCTCATAAATCGCAGGCCCGACCCCGCTTACATTCTGATTTTAGGTTTTGGGTTATTTTTATCCAGAACCTAAGATATTCTCGATTATGGGGGATGGGTCTGCACCACAATCTGGTCCACATCTGTGGACCGCTATTGATAGGTCAAAGGATTCTTCTGTTTATATTAATTCTGACCTGCACTTGTGAATTCTTCATTTCTTTTCTTTGTATAGTGCGCCTAGCTGAAGGCACTAAACTCAGCACTTATACAGTTCTTTTTTCGATTTCATCTCGGAGCGGACATGACATTCACGCAATTCAGATGCTTTCTACGCTTTTCCACTCTGTTTTATGTCTTTTTAATACAATGAGGACATTGCATTAGATAGGCATGGGGAGGTGGATATTTATCCCTGAATTCATTCGTCAGCTCTGTAGATTTGTCTATTTTATTTAATAAAAAAAAAATTCGGAATTAGGAAAGAGAATTTGGGTTTAAGAAAATTTACAATCTTAGGAAATACTACATTAGGATCTGAACACAAAGACCTGTCAGGTCTTTGGACTTAATTAGCTTGTGTATCCACTAAAATGTGGATTTATCTTTGAGTCCTCGCCATCTTAATTCTATTATAATTGGAATAAATAAGTTTGGGTGATAAGTACACGACTTATTAACCCGCCCTCTGATTTGAGGGAATTTTGAGTTTTAAGCATCTACATACTTTCTTTGCACTGACTCGTTGTTCGGCGATTTTTACGGAAATTGGATAGCTAATGAACCCTCTAGGGTGATATGGCCGGCAAGTTATCGTGGGTAACAGCCCATAGGTAGGTTGTCCAGAGCCCAGTCACTGGACCTTTCTCTTTTTGTTGCCTTTAGGTAAATCTTAGACCAGGGAAGCCACCTACTTAAAAAAAAAAAAAAAAATCAAAAAGGAGAAAAGAACAAAAAGAAATAAGCCACACTTCGCCGCACGAGTATGGCTGGCAAGTTGTCGGTGGTAACAGCTCATCGACCGGTTGTCCAGAACCCAGCTCAGAAAATGCACTAAAAATTCCCAAAACACTTAGGAAGAAGCGGAGAAGTAGAATAAACAGGGGAGATATACACTGGATTCACCCTTGGGTTGACCCCGTTAAAAAATAAAAGTAGGGAGAAAGCTACCGGTTGTAAAGATACACCTTTAGGCAGAATTCTTTTTGAGGTCACCTAGAGGCGTAGAAATCCGAAGTCCGTTCTAATTGCCGGTCAACGAGTCTATCACAATCACAATAAGATGCTTAAAACTTAGGATTCTCATCAGATCTTGGGTGATTTGAATGGTCGTAGAAAGCCACTCTTGAACCCTAAAATTTGAAAATCCAAAAAAAAATTAGAAAAGAGTAAAAAGAGAAAAAGAAATTTTTCTTTGAATAAGGCGAGGGCTTGAGGCGTTCTACATTTTGGCTGATACCCGGGCACTGTTGTGTCTTTGAAAGTTCAGTTCCTAAGTAGACAATTTCTTAATGATTGAAAATAACTCAGGTCCAAATAATCCAACCTAATTCTTTTATAAATAGCATATAGTTTTTGCTAAGGACTAGCAAAAGATAGGCATGGGGGTATGATGTAAACACATTTACACTACTTAAAATGTCTATTTATGCATGTTCTTAAGCATAGGATTGCATTTCATGATATAAATATTGCATTACATGCATCATCTTGCATTTATAGTAGTTTGAAAAAAATGGAGGTTAATTATCTCCTTTTATGTGCTTGGACTGGGCAAATATTTTATCGGGGCCTCGGATCAAAGATCCAACCGTATGGATATGATCAGGGCGACGATTGGAGTTCAACGACTCCAAGATCGCCCTAATCAGGCATCCGTAGCATCAGATAGAGACCGGGGAATCCAAGAAGATCAAGGGCCAGGATGGTGTAAATCCGCACTTCAGATGACAAATCCGACCACACTGATGAATTCGGATCGATGATCGCAGCCAAACGACACAAAAATCGAGTCAATCCGACATCCGTGGCACCATCTACAACTTCCAGAAGATGGACGGCCAAGATGGCACCACGTGGCGCCATCTCAGCCGCCCAAACGGCCGCTGGCATTTTGTGAAGGCCCCCGCCCGATCGCTCTCCACCGTCAGATGGAGATCCAACGGCTGTGGCCGCCCGACGCTTAAAGCGTGCGCTCGACCATCCGCGCCCCGCAGCGCAGCAGTCAAGCACGCTTACGCGAGCGCGGGGCGTGGGTTCGAGCCGCGACGAGTGGATTGGAGACGTGGGTTATTGAGGCGCGTGGAATGTCGGATGGAGATCGTGCGGTCGCGGGCGCCCGATATCGCCGACGCGCGATTGGACGCCCCGCGTAACGCGCGATCGCACGCGCAAGCGGGCGGGTTGCAGCGGGCGCGGACGCGATTTAAGCCGTCCGATCTCGCGATCGGACGGCTGAGACTTCGCGGACGTGCGTAGGCGTTACGCACGCGGGCAGCCGAGCGAGTGCGCGTGGGCGCGGCGGCGACGGCCACGTCGGGGCTTTAGTGACGGATTTATCCGTCACTAAAGACCCCCTATTTATTATCTTGAAGATGTAATGTCCATTTTGCCCCCACTCCTTGCAACTATAAAAGGAGACTCCCTCCATACGAAATTTTCATCCCTTCTTTCTCCTCTCTACCCCTCCAAAGCTCAGGAGAAGCTTGTCCCACACCCAGGATGCTTCTCGCGAGATAAAGTCCAATTTTCGTTCCCCTTCGGAAGTGGATCCCGCGACGACGACGGCGTGCTGCTTCGTTCCCGTTCTTCTGCTTCGTCCTCCTTCGTCCCGCTTCGTTCTCCTTCGTTCAGGCGTCGTCCCGTCCGGCTCGTCCTCCAAGCAACCGTCGAGGAGGATTTCTCTCTCCCTATTCTTTTTACCACTTTCTAGTATAGATTTACTGCCTTCTAAATTAATCTACTCGTCCTCCAAGCAATCGTCGAGGAGGACATTTCTCTCTCCATTCTTTTAATGCTTTCTAGAGTAAATTTATAGCTTTCTAGAGTAATTGTTTTATGCTTTCTAGTTGCAATGAACAATCTCTTCAATACAAAAATACGTTGTTTATTCTACATCTCATTTTGATTTCTCTGTGTAATATTCTCTTTCTCTCTTACTCTTTCTCTCTCTTCTATTTATTGTAAATAATTAGATGGTTCTAAATTGAATTATTCTGTAACAAATAAAAAGAAACGCGTAATTTTTAAATCAAACGTTCGCCTCCCTGTGTTCGACCCGGAATTTTAATTTCGGTATAAATTTTATTTGTTGAACACGAATTCTTCGCTTTCAAACTACAACGACAGGTTTTCCAAAACCAAACACGTTAGCGTAGGTTCGTACACGTTCAACACCTAGCGAATATTTTTATATAATTTTTAGAGGATTTAAGTGAATTTTATCCTGGCCAGAACCTTGCCTAATCAAGTGGGTTTGTTTTAGGGTTTCAAGATGTCATTTAATTCACAGAAATCACACAAACTCTTTTCTGTCCGATCCAACCCACTTATTATCTTATTAAGACCCTTTGACCTTTGTTTAGCCCTTGAGAAAATCTGTTGTTGTACTGCATGGGTAAAATTATAGTTTTATTTACCCCTAGTTTCTTATTTTGCTCTTAGAAAAGTTATGCAGTGAATTAGGACCTTCAGTTGGTATGTATGAGCATTTATTCTCTTCATTGGGTCAAAATGAGCTAGTTAAGGCTCATGATGGTGTTCCCATCAGTTGGGGTGGAGGGTGTTGGGTGAGTCGAGATGGGGGAGGGAGGAGAAGATCTTTGGAGAGCATCGGGGATGGATGGAAGAATACTCTTATCCTTAGGTTTTAGGTTTTGAAGTGGGGATTTGATCACCACTTCCAATCACTATTGAATTGTGTTCTCCAATTGTTTGAATTATTTGATATTTATGTTCGATTATGAAATTTTTATTACAACTTTGTAGATATACACACTTGCACAAATTTAGATGCACTTGATGACAAACATTAGGAATTCTAACCCTTAGGTAAAAGGTTGTGTAAGGGATATAATTGTGTTAAAATACTAGCATGTCGAGACTTATGATCATGTTATAAGAACAATGCAGAGTGTGTGTATACCTCGCATGCACGATGCGTTGTCTTTATAACATGTCATAAGTGTCGTCGTCCCTTGTTAAGAAAAATTCTGAACAAGCGGGGGTCCTTAAAGATTTGATCATAACTTAGGGTTACTTCTTACATGTAGCTAATGTTTGGAGAAATTTATATTTCAAAGCTTATTTACATTCAAAGCTTATGTTCACAACTTATCAAAGCTTATTTCAAAGCTTATACTTCTTGATTTGATCACAACTTATCAAAGCTTATGTTCATTTATATTGCAAAATAGAAATTTATTTTATTGCCTTCTCATAGAGGTTCTTCGCATTCTCCTACTATTTGTGCATAGTTTGTGGACCATTTTGTCACTATGGTGAGTTCCTTACTACTTTTTTCTTTAAAATGTTGTTATCATGTTAAACGTGGGTGTGTCCACTTAAGTTTATTTTTTGTGTGGGATGCGCCCACTTAGATTTATTTTTTGTGTGAAATGATGCATTTATTTATTTTTTATATATTGAATGTTTTCTGTTGAATGTAGAGAAGAATAAGGAGAAAGAAACATGGAGGGGAGAATGGAGAAGGAAGAAAGAGAAGGAGAGGAAAGAGGAAGGGAGAATGGGAGGAAAATGAAGGGGAGGGTAAGGGAAATGGAGGGATGGAAAGGGGAAAGGGGAAGGGAGAAAGAGACTGAGAAGAAAGAGGAAGGGAGGAAATGAAGGGTAAGATAAGAGAAATGGAAGGGAGGGGAAGAGAAATGGAGGAATGGGAAGGGGAAAGGGGAAGAGAAAAAGAGAAGGAGAAGAAAGAAGAAGGGAGAAGGGGAGGGAAAGGGAAGGGGAAAAGAGATATCATTTCATTTTCAATTTCATTTATATATGCCTATTTCATTTATTTATTTGTATGCTTATTTTATATAAGATTTTTGAAATATCACAATATATACGGGAAATGTTGTCGAATTTTTTTAAAAAATATCTGATTATTTGTGATGTTTTTACGCAGGTTATTTTCAAGAAGAAGGTTAATAGGAGTCAGGGAGGAGGCTCAGGCCTCCCAGCAGCATGAGTCCCCCCCCTAGTAGCCTCAGCCTCAACCTCAGGCTCATCGCCCACTCAGCCTCAGGCACCTCGCAAATAGTTTTTGAGGAATGGAGATGTGGCTCGATATTTCCAGAGTAAGGGGCGGGGAGGTAGGGGGAAGGGGAAGAGTTCGATGCCTCCTCCAACGAATCTACCAACAGAGGACTCTGACTATAAGGAGGATGCGACCGCCGATGAGGAGGACGTTGACTTGGATGAGCAGCCAGAGCAGACGGCTAACCCAGATCCTTCTCAGCTGGGATGTTCTACACCACCACCACCCTTCTGCAGTTTAGGTATGAATTTAAGATTTGGTAAATGTTACGATTTATTTATTTCTTTGTTATTTAATTTTATGTTATAATTCTATCTTATAGGTGCACGTAGCGAAAGAGGTCCCACACGGAATAGGGACTTCGAGAGAATTTCCATGGGGTCTGCATTTCAGTGTGGATCACACTAGCGGGTGAAGCAGTGGACTATCCTCCATTTGTCAGTAGATTGGGTACGCTGACAAAAGCGATCATCCTACTGTCCTGCTTCGATTAGAGGAAGGTGCCAAAGGACCTGAAAATGCAACTCATTCGAGAGTTAAAGGTAATTGGTAAAAATTAATAACTTATGTACATTACTTTATAAAAGTTTAAATTATGTGACAATTTCTGTTCTCTTATTAATGTAGGCCACCTTCAATTGGGCGATGATCCGAACATCGGCAAATATATCTTTAAGCACGCAACGAAGATTCATAAAGATTGGAGATTGGAGATGAAGAATAAGGTAAAAGATAACTTTTAATTATATTTGTTTATTTCCTTTACCATAATTCAAATATTATTTCTAACATTACAATTATATTTTTTAGCATTATAAGAACATGAATCATGATGAGACATTGCATAATATGCCTCCTTTGATACAACCGCACACTTAGAAGGAAGCGTGCAAGCATAGGTATGATCTAGCAACACAGGTAGAAGTATTTCATATGTTATCATTTATTTAACTAATTTCTAAATTAATAAATTGTACCTTTATTTCAGGAGTAGGCCAAGAAGAATATGGAAAATAGTGCTAAGGCTCCACCGAAGACCCATGTCTTGGGTAAGAGGAGCATAGGCGCAATGAAATCCATATACGTAAGTACCTTTAATTATTATTTTATTTTAAACCTTACAAAAAATTTTAATTTTGTTAAAATTAATTATTTCAAATCATTGTACTCCGCCAAGCTTTAAGGTGCCTAGCTTGATTGGGTGGGAGTATATGAGGTCACTCGTAGCAAGATGAGTGTACGAGTGATGACGGAAATAGAGTGGCTTCACAACATATACTAATAGAGACACGTAAGTTAAAAAAGATAATACTTTTATTTGATTTTGTAATTATATAATTAAATGAAATTACTGACCGTAATTGAATATCTTTCATGATAATATGATCAACTTAATGCTTCCTCCTCAAAACGCCAACTCTACTATAGTTCAGCAGCCATTGACAGCAGAGGAGGCCTACCGGACTGTCATGTCTCCTGAGCATGGCAGGTACGACCGTAACACAAGGACGAGCAAGACCGACTCAGGGAGGTGTGGGAGAAGGGGAGCATCATCCTCTTCAACTGAGGTGCATGAGATGAGGAAGGAGATTGCAGCATTACGCCGCAAAGACGAGGAGAATGCTCAGCGGATAGATGAGCCGATGACGCTAGTAAGGGACAATGCGATGTAACCCAAGGAATCTGACAAGACCATCAAGGAACTGCTGTTATAACTTCAAAAGTGAGGTATTGATCATCTGTCCCTTCATCAATAAAGAGATCGTCGTAATGACAACGATCTAGTTGGTAGCGGTGTTGAAGGAATTAGTGTCACAGCATGACTGTATTTTTTATATACATTATCGTTTGTAATTAACTCTGTATACATTATTTCATATATGAAATTTCTATTTTGATTTCATGTGTTTTAATGAGATGCAAAAATGTTTTAAGTTGTGTGATTGATTATATTTTTACTAAATTTATATTTCTTTATGGGTCTTCCACATAAATTAAACAAATTTTTAGAAAAAATACTTTCTCAACCGTTTTTAATAGATGATAATATTAGCTTTGTCAATCGTTATTTAAGAAACATCGATAATATTAATATTCTCGATCGTTTGAAATCAGACGAGAATATTGGAATTTCTGATCATTATATACAAATGGTTGAGAATATTAATATTCTTGACCGTCAACAAATGGACAACAATACAAACATTCTCAACCGTTATTAATAAACGGTCAAGAATATGATCTTAGTTGACCACCTAAATATCAGTTGACGTAAATGTTTTCGTCGACCTATTATTTGTAACGATTGAGACAAAGCTTTCTTGACAGTCGAAAATAGACAAGAGAAATAATCAAACGTCGAGCGGTGGTCCACCTTTTTCCCAACAGTAATGTCCGAAAATGGTTAAGAAAATCCAATAGCGACAATACATTCCTCGAACCTTTTTCTCGACGGTTATTTGAACATCGTCGATCGTTAAAAATAGTCGACAATACTCAATATTCTTGTAGTGTTGGACGAAAGTCACCACTGATTCAGTGATAATATGGGTGTCATGCTAAAAAACCACTTGATTCTTTAATTAGAGCAAGAATCATCAATGATATTGTGCATACCATTGGTGGTACTGAAAGACATCTTAATTATTCCTTAATTTGAGTAAAAATTATCAGCGATATGTATATATTCATTGTAGAAAACACCCTATTATTAGACTTGGGCAAAAATCATTGGTGATATAGGTGTCATGTTAAAAAAAGTGCCTCATTCTCTAACTTGGGCAAAAAGTCACCAATGATGATTCATGCTTAAAGACACCTCATTCCTTGATTTGAGCAAAAATCCTCAGTGATATTTACATATTTATGCTAAGAAGCACCCCATTCTCGAACTTGGGCAACAATCACTAGTGATATGGGTGTCATGCTAAAAAAGTACTTAATTCTTGGATTTTGGCAAAAATCACCCATGATATCATACATATCACTAGTGATTCATACTTAAAGGCACCTCGTTCCTTGATTTGGGTAAAATCACCAATGATATTGACACTAAATGCACAATGTTGACAATAAAAAAGGCATGGAAGGTTGTCAATTAAAGAATATGTGAAGGAGTTTTTAAAAACTTCTTTTGATACACTAACCAATAATGAATCAATGTTTCAACAACACAAAGGTAAGGATTTAGTTGGAGACTTGGTGCAAGCATATGACTAAAAAAAAGAGTTTGAGCATGGAAAATTGAAAGTCAAACTCACTCCTAATCATATAAAGAAAAACTTGGGTTGAATAATGAGGGAGAGAAATTAATGATTAGTGATAGAAAGATAAAGCCCAGTGAAAGACCAAAAATCGAGGGTGAGAGTTTAACGATAGTAAAGCTAAAGGTGAGGAAGATATCAAATAATCCTTAAGAATACAATAAAGAAAAGGACAAGAATCACGAAAAAGAGAACGAGAAGAAGAATATAGAAGCTCAAGATAAGATTAAACAAGTAGACAATGAGACCAATATGTTAGTTTTGATAATAATAGGGTGATCCTTCCTTCGATTGTATAGAGACCAAGAGCTAATTACTTCCCTATTTGATATGGTACAAGATTGGAGTTCCTAAATAAGTACAATTGAGATGAATTAGTACATGTTTTCCTACATGAAGGGTTAAAGGACATAAAAAAGAAAGATCAAGAAAGTAAGAAGCAAAGTTACTTAAAAGGTTTTGTGAAGGTACTATACCTATGGGCCATTAAAATGTTCAAGGTCACACAACTTGTAAATGTGGATGCACCACTATAGGTAAAAAAAGTACGACCATGAAAGCACTTTCATAAGCCTTACAAAGAGAATTGGTCTCAAAATATCGAAAACTTAAACGGATGATTTGAGGAAAATGCCATTTGGTGGAGTTGATCCACCAAAAATTAGAAAGAGAAAAGAAGAAGAAATAGAAGAGTCACCAAGAAAAGAAAGAACAAAGAAGAAACAAAAAAAAGGTAGAAGGAGAGGATAAAGGAAAACGCGAAGGAAAGGAGGAGGAGAGACAAAAGAAGAAAAGAAAGTAGACAAAGAGGAACAAGAAAAAAAAAAAATAATGGTAAAAGTTTGGAAAGTTTATTTGAAACATTTAATGGAAGAAAATGAAGACTTAAATAAAAACGTAAAGTTGACAAAGATAATAAATAAAGAAGAGAAATGGAAAAATTTTGACATTTAGGCAACAAATAGAATAATTGAAGGGAAGCTTTACGGTGAAACTTTGTATATAAATGGGTTTTATTGATAAAATTTTTCAAAATGTATACTAATGACTCTATATCAAATGTTTTAACACAACTGTAAAGACAAATTAAGAATATAAGCAAGTGCAACAACCTACAGGTTCCAAATATCATTAGTGATAATTTAAGAAAGAGCAAAAAGGAACTAAAGGTGGTAGATATCACTAACATAAACTTGAATATCACCAATGAAAAATAAAAAAGTATCGATGCATCTCATATACCACCGTGATATTCTAGATATCATTGGTGATATTTAGTGAAAATCAAAACAAAGTTACATGTTTTAAATATCATTGAATTATTTTAATATCACCAATGTAAATTTTAATGTCATCAATGTAGAAATCAAAAAGTACAAATGCATTACTAATAACTCAACATTTTATGGCGATAATTTTATCAATCGAGGTTTATTTCAAGGGTAACATGGACAAATAATACATCATAAATGGGCATGAGAGCATTACATGTATTCCACATTGAGATTGCATATAAATGGTCATTTATACAAGTTCATGTCAAAGCAAGCCTCAGATGAGCAATCGGAACGCACGGATGGATTCAGAACGACGAACGGGGTCCAACGGACTCAAAATCGACCAAATCCGACATCCGGAGCACCCGCAAATAGCCCAAGAAGTTCTAACCATTAATTTGATGATCAATTGCCACAAAGTTGCCACGTGGCGCAAGATTAGCGCATACAAGCCACTGCCCCGCTTCCTCCATCATCCGCAGGATGAATCTCAGCCATACGATCTTCGATTGGACGGTCGAGAATGGCTCCCGCAGCATGCTTTCACTGCACAACACCACAGAGAGATGCTCTAAGTCATCCGATCTTTGATCGGACGGCTAAGAGCCATGCATCACCCTCACTCTCTACCATTGTCGAGACCCAACACGAAGATCCGACCGATGGATCTTCATCCAACGGTCAATAGCAGTCGAGCACAAATTCTAATAACCCATCCCACTTTTAGCCTTTTAAGACATTTGGAGTCTCAGTCATATGTCTATCCAGATGTTTGGATCCTTTTCCGGACGTCTAAAAATGAAATTTCTGTACGCATACTGCGCCGTGCGCGCATGCGGCGCACAGGACCTTCTCTCTCTCTCTCCTTTCTCCTCCTTCCTACCTGAACCCTAAACCCCCACAGCCCCTATAAAGACCCCTCCCCTCCTCTCCTCTCCATTGCACACACCACCACCACACCCCACCTTCACTACCGCGAGAGGAGGTGAGCGAGAGAGAGCGAGAAAGAGAAGTGCGGGAGGAGGAGGAGGAGGCCGAGGTCAGGACCTTCGGTGGAAGCTCGCCGGAGCTCACATGGCTACCGCGGGCACGTGCGGGAGGAGGAGGGAGTCTAGAGCGGCATCCTCGATGACCTGCAGCAGCTGGAGCTGCAGCGGAGCGGGGAGAAGCGCGGCGGAGAGCACTGGAAGCGAGTTCTGATACTGGAAATTTTCCAGTATCAAATGTCTGGAGCGAAGTCCAAACAACTGGCAGAGCATCTGGACGTCTGGCGTCAAGACCAGACGTCTGAAAGCTCCTTTACCGAGAAGGTACGTTCTTTTCACGGTTATGGCCATGCAGGCCGCACCGCAAAGGGATATATCGGTCTGATTTTGGGTGCCTTTTCTGTCGTACGTAGGAGTAGCCTTGGGATAGAGCGCGGAATGCCCTCCTACGCACTTTCAGACGTCTGATCAACTCATCAGACGACCAAAGGTGCTTCCAGACGACCGGAGGAGTGGTCTGACGTTTGGAACCACATGGACGTCTGAGGACACCGCAGGGACTTGAGGTGAGGTTCTATGTCTTTTAAGACATCCGATTTTCGTCAGTAGACACGTTTTTGACTCGTTTGGGATCCAATCGAGATCCGTTTTACGCAAACGAAGTATCTGTTGTTCCCTTACGAGTTTCCCTAGATACTAGAAACCTTTATACACTATTCTGAATCCGCCTTTATGATGTGTTCCCTGGTATAGGGTTTCGGCCTGCTGCGTGTTTGGGTCTCGCAGAGATGCCTGGGTCTACGGTTCGAGCCCCCATTACTCCTGGATTGTCTGATAGAGTGGTCTACTTCTGTTAATCATATTAAATAAGAATGTGTCTGTGGAATTAGTCAACTGGAAACCTAGGATGTGGCATGAACCCTAGGACAGAGAAATGAATAAACCAATTGTACTGCATGATTGTATTTGTATACATGATTAAGTTAAACTGCAAGCAATTGCCTGTAATAAAGCTGTGAGCTGCTCGTTAGAATATGAGCTGCTTGAGATAAATAAACAATTACCTATGAAATCATCAGTTGCATGTATTGAATTGTGGAAACACAAGTTTCCTGTATATAACGAGAACTAAATTGTGAATGGGGGAATCTGGATCGGAATAATGTGGTGAACATGAGCATGAACCCTAAGGGGAATTAGGAGTAGAGCTCCTGTGGTTAGATGGAAAATCTGGAATGAGGACGGGAAGTGTGCTGGCCCTGGAGTACATGCTACCAAGGAGAGCGACTATCCCCTTTTTGTGTAGAGCGGAGCTAGTCGCCCTTAGGTTGAGACCTGGGGTTAGGATTGGCCGCTCTACACCGACTTCTGTTGGCCCTCGTGTACACGGTACCGAGGCGAGCTACTTGTGTAGGGAGGGAGCTAGCCACCCCACAGGGCCCAGGGTTCAGCTAGCCACCCTACATCAACTTGTTAGGCCCTCTGGGTAAACCAGGGTAGTCAAACGAGGGTGCGTGGACTGTGGAGGGGTGAGACCCCTGTTTGGTTCTGAGGGGCTAGACCCCTGTTTCTGAGAGGGCTAGGCCCTATACTATTATGTGTTGTACTTTGGGCATACCTGCTAGCGGAAACGACTGATCGCATGTCAGTGCAAGATAGCTACCCGTGCGTTTATCACGCGTGTCGTAGTCACCGCTACGTCTTGACAATGACCTCGGGGTGGTTGATTAGGTCTAGGACTACCATGGAAGATTCTCCCGGCCAGGAGAGCACCACGTGTACCTTATACTCCTCGGAAAAGACTGCAATCAAGATCGTTCCCACGAGTAACATGCAAGATCAAGAAAATCTGAAAGTCTGAGGAAAAGGGGTGAACAGGAAATGCATATAAAATGAAATAACTAGAAAAGAGAATTAAACCTGTTGCTTTTACTGCTTTAGATAGTATAGATACCACTCTACTCAGCGTTCGCTGACTCTGTCTTTTTCAGAACACTATTCAGGTCTAAAAGTTGAGCATCCTGAGCTTCCGGCTGTGGAAGGTGCTGGGCCAAGTCGAACCCAGCCGTAGTTTTCTACACTTCTTGTTGTACCCCCTTACTGTCATAGTGAGTTTCAGACTTTTAGCTAATGTTGTTGTTACTGTTACTTCATTTCCGTTGTCTCTGTTGTTGTGGTGATATGTATTGGAATGGCAGTTTTACTTTCCTTTACTGCTTTTCATGTTTTTACTACTTAGTTATATTGCATATGTGAATGTGGTTTACTTTCCTACTTTTTGATTATTTCTTGTCAGATGACTAGGTCTTGGGATTAGTCGAGGCGAGCCGGTCTCGGGTCCAGTAGGGCTTTGGGAACCGAGTTGTAACACAAATTCCTCTCCGCGACCATTTGCAGAACGCAGCGCAACGGTTGACTCTCCTTCCCCGCTCATCCGACACAAGATCGAACCGCATCGCGTATCGAATTTGAGGCGAAGGCGCGTGCGAGAGAAATTGGACCGTCGATGAGAGCGTGGACGGCGGAGATAGCGCTACGTGGCACCCACAGATGCAAGCGATTGGGCACGTGCATCTCAGCAAGTAATCCGCAAACGCGCACCGCGCGCAATCTCAATAGTCCGATCTTTGATCGAACGGCCCTCAAGGCACGCACACGGATCGCGTGGGAGGAAGAACAGGCACGCGCGGAATACCAGCAAGTAGGGGTCTTCACCGACACTTTTGGGGCGATTTTAGCGACGTCCTGGACGTCGCTAAAGCCCCTACTTAATTTAGAAACCCCTTCTTCTTATATAAACCCCCTCCAACTACCCATGTAAAGGCATTGAATACACTTGCAATTCTTCTACCCCACTCCTAGCTTCCCTTGGCACACTTTGTACTCATCAGAGTTGACGAGTTACCGACGGAGCCCTCCTCCACCGCCATGGTTGCCTCACCTTCTCCCCCCTCTCTCTCTCCCTTTACTCTAGCTTTACTTTACATTTGTTTAAGCATTTAGCTATTGTTGTATCTGTAAAACTCAAGTTGCATGTTAAATGGTGTTATTTCTTATATAGCGATTGTCTCTTTCTTTTTACCAGATTTTTCTTATCTTGATTTGCATGAATGCTATGATCAAAAGACTCTAACCCTACTTTCTCTCTGTCTTTCTCTTTTTTTCTCTTACTCTCTTTTCACTCCCACTTTTTCTCGTGTGCAAGGAAAACCCGCCATTTCCGTGACAACTAAGTGACAAAAAAAGCTGATTTCACGCCTCCCTATGTTCGACACTGTTGAACGTACGAATTGCTATGCTAACGTGTTTGGTTTTAAAACCTTGTCGTTGTAGCTTTAAAGCGAAGAATTCGTGTTCAACAAATAAAATTTATACCGAAATTTGAATTCCGGGTCTAACACAGGGAGGCTATGTCAATCTATATTCGCATTTATATTTTTTTAGAATTTTTGAAAAGCGAGGCGATATAATTACAATCAAGCTATCAGACTAAAAGGAAGAGAGAGAGAGAGAACATACATTCAATATTTCAAAATGTTTATACAATCAAACCAAATAAAAATTACACTAAAAGGCGAGAAACCAGCTACACTAGAAAGTAGGAAAATTCTACACTAGAAAAGCTATAAAGAAGAATGGCAGAGAGAAGTTATCCTCCTCGACGATTGCTTGGAGGACAAGCCAGACGAGATGACGACTAGACGAAGGATGTTACGAACGCGACTTCAAGACGTCTTTTAAGACGTCCGGGAGGTGGCCCAGACGTCTGACCAGATGTCTGGAACCCCTTCCAGACGTCTGGGGTTTGATTTCTATAGCACGCGCGATTTCGTCTGCGCGCCTGCGCGCGCAGACCTACGACGCCTCTTTTCCCCTCTCTCCTCCGCAGGCGCAGCGCTGCCCCCCTATCTCTCTCTCTCCAGCGCGGCTTTAAAAAGCCCTCGCCCTCTCCCTCACTCTCATCTCCTCTGCTTCTTCTTCTTCCAGCTGGTGCGAGAGTGCGAGCGCGAGCGAGCGGCCGCAGCGACAGCCGCGGCGAGTTGCGGGAGGAGGTGTCACGCGAGGAAGGAGACGCCCGACCGTGAGGGCTCGAGCTCGTCGAGGCAGCTAGAGCCGGCCGGCGAGGGAGCCACGGGCGTGGAGCGTCACTGGAGGGCTGCTGCAGCTCGAGCAGCAGGCAGACGAGGCGCGGTGCGACCGTGCATCGCGGACGGAGGGCGAGTCAAGCTCTAATTCTGGAAATTTTTCCAGAATCAGACGTCTGGGCTTCCAACCAGACGACGATGAAGATGTCTGGAGGACTGTCCATACGTCTGGTAAGTTATTTTCGACCTTCTTCCTTTTCTGCGACCGTCCGTACTGAGCACGAGGAGAGGGTATGTGCAGGTTCTGAGATTCGTATCCAACGCGAATCAGACGTCTGGCCGCAGTGCCAGACGACGGGAACGACTTCCAAACGTCCGGGGCGACCATCGGACGTCTAGGAACTAGGCCAGATGCCCCCGCAGGCTTCTGGACGTCTGAGAGACTACGCAGAACAAAGGTACCATCTGACCCACATTTTAAGACGTCTGGAAGAGGTTCCAGACGTCTGATTTTGGACTGTTTCGTCGTTTTCGACCCGTTTAGGGCCCATTCGGAGTCCGTTTTCTACGTTTCGAGTTGCGTTCTTTTCGAAATAAAATCCTCTACCCGTTTACAGTAATTATATACTGTTCTGAGAAACTCCTTGTGTTTGATCCGTGTGTTAGGACCCCGTTCCATTGCAGTCCCGGGGGTTGCGGAAGCTTGCGGGATTTCCGACCACGCCCCCAGTACTCCCGTTGTAGCTGGTAGAGTCGCTTTAGAAATTATTAACATAATTTGTTACAATTATGGAACAATTAATAGAACCTAGGGCATTGCATGAATCCTAGGAATGAGAAACCAGATTGAATGATAGATCCTAGGGTATTGCATGAATCCTAGGGCCGAAAAACTAGATTGAATGATAGATCCTAGGGTACGGCATGAATCCTAGGACTGGAAAACTAGTGAAATGAAGATAGATATTGCATTCTTGGAAAATGTGGAAAGCAAATAATAGCTGCCTGTAAATTGATTTAACAGCTGCCTGTTATGAATAAATGAACATGCTTGAGAATATGCGTTGTATGAACGTGAAACTGGAAAGGTTAAACCTGAATCTGCTGAGCTAAAAGAGCTGGAACCCTATGGGGAATTAGGAGTAGAACTCCTGGAAAGAGAATGAAAAGGAACTGAGAAGGATAGATGTGGAGGTGTGTTGTCTCTTGGGTACGTAGTGCCAGGGGAAGCACCTGTTACCTACTTAGTGCAGAGCGGAGCCAGCCGCCCTAGGGACCCGGGGTTAGGTCTGGCCACTTTGTACCGACTTTTGGCCCTCGTGTACACAGTACCGAGGAGAGCTACAAGTGTAGAGCGAGTACTAGCTACCCCACGGGCCCCGGGGTTCTGCTAGCTCACCTACATCGACTTGTTAGGCCCACTGGGCAAACCAGGGTAGTCAGGCGAGCGTGCGCGGACTGTGGAGGGGCAAGGCCCCTATTTGGTTACTGTGGAGGGGTTGGACCCCTGTTACTGAGAGGCTCTACCCGATACTGGTTCCGTGCTGTGCTTTGGGCGCACCCGTTAACGGAAACGACTAACCGCGTGCCAGTGCGGGGTAGCTACCCGTGCGTTTACCGCACGTGCCGTAGTCACCATTACGTCTGTCAGTGACCTTGGGGTGGTTGACTCAGAGTAGGATCACCACGGGGGACTCTCCCGGCCAGGAGAGCACCACGTGTTACTTCTACTGTTCGAAAAAGACTGCAATCAAGATCGTTCCCACGAGGAACATTCGAGATCAAGTGAAGGATCTGAGAAATAGATAAATTGTGAAACAATAGAAAGACATAAATAAAGGAAGAAAGGAAATAAAACAGCTACTGTACACTTTTCTACTTCTTTAGTTTAGCTGCCACTCTACTCAGCGTTTCGCTGACGTGTTACACTCGTTACTTTTCAGGACCAGGTGTTGAGCAGCCAGGGTCAGTGGCTGCAGAGGACGCTGGGCCAAGTAGGGTCCAGTAGAGTTACCACTGTTCTTTTGTGCCCCTTTTTGTTCCACTGTAGTGAGTAGTTTTTGTTGCTCTCTGTACTTTTCTTTACTCGTAGTTCTTGTTATGTTATGAATATTGTTCTAGTGTTGTGGTGGTACATGCTGTAGTAGTTCTTTTTCTTACTGCTGTATTTTGTTACTGCTAGTTATATTTCATGTTGAATGTGGTTTATTTTACTGCTCTTTTGGTTACTTCCTCGTTGGACGACTAGGTCTTGGGATTAGTCGAGTCGGTCCGGTTCTCGTTTCTCGTAGGGACTCGGGAATCGGGTCATTACAAAGGAGGACGGAGCAGGATGAAGGAGGACAAAGCAGAAGAAAGGGAACAGAGCAGCACGTCGCCGTCATCGCGGGATCCACTTCCGAAAGGGGACGAAAATTTGGACTTTATCTCGCGAGGAGCATCCCGGGTGTGGGACAAGCTTCTCTTGAACTTTGGAGAGGTAGAGAAGTGAAGGAAGGGATGAGAATTTCGTGTGGAGGGGGTCTCCTTTTATAGTTGCAAGGAGTCGAAGCAAATTGGTCATTACATATTTAAAACATTAAATAAGGGGTCTTTAGTGACAGATAAAATCATCGCTAAAGCCCCAACATGGGCGTAGTGGCCGCTGCCCATGCTCGCCCGCTTAGCTGCTCTCTCTCTCAACGCATCCACACGTTCAACCATCCACAGCAGTCCGATCACAAGATCGGACAGCTCTGATTGCACCTTCGCCCGCTGTTGTACGCCCGCCCCAACACATGCGATGCCGTGTGAGGCGTGGGCGTGCAATAGCGCGTCATCGCTATTGAGCGCGGACGACCGTCCGATCAAGATCTGACGCACGCCAACGCCTGCTCGCCCGCGCCCTTCGCCTCCTTGCTGCGGTTCGAACCCATGTTCGCTGCTCGCGATAGCGCCCTCGCCCACTGCGCTGCGGGGCGCGGATTGCCGAGCGGGCGATTTGAGGTGCAGCAGTTCACAGCCATTCGATCGAGATCCAACGGCGGAGAGGGGGCGGATGCGAAGGCTTCAGTGGTTGCATGCGGGCGTTTGGGGGGCCGAGATGGCACCACGTGGCGCCATCTTGGCCGTCCATTTTCTAGATGTTGTAGATGGCGTCACGGGTGTCGGATTGACTCGATTTTTGTGTCGTTAGGCTGCGATCATTGATCCAAATTCATCCGTGTGGTAGGATTTGTCATTTGAAGCGTGGATTTACACCATCCTGGCCCTTGATCTTATAGGGTTCCCTGGTCACTATCTAATGATACAGATGCCTGATTAGGGCGATCTTGGAGTCGTTGAGCTCCAATCGTCGCCCTAATCACATCTGTACGGTTGGATCTTCGATCTGAGGCCTTGATAAAAAGTTTGCCCTGTCCAAGCACATAAAAGGAGACAATTAACCTTAAATTTATTCAAACTACTCTAAATGCAAGATGATGCGTGTTATGCAATATTTATATCATGCAATGCAATCCTATGCTTAAAAACATGCATAAATAGACATCTTACGTAGTGTAAATGTATTTACATCATACCCCCAGGTCTATCTTTTGCTAGTCCCTAGCAAAAACTATATGCTATTTATAGAAGAATTAGGTTGGATTATTTGGGCATGAGTTATTTTCAATCATTAAGAAATTGTCTACTTAGGATCTGAACTTTCAAAGACACAACAGCGCCCGAGTATTTGCCAAAATGCAGATCACCTCAAACCCTCGCCTTACTCAAAGAAAAATTTCTTTTTCTCTTTTTACTCTTTTCTAATTTTTTTTTATTTTCAAATTTTAGGGTTTAAGAGTGACTTTCTACGGCCATTCAACTCACCCAAGATTTGATGAGAACCCTAAGTTCTAAGCATCTTATTGTGAATGTGATAGACTCGTTGGTCGGCAATTAAAACGGATTTCAGATTTCTACGCCTCTAGGTGACCTAAAAAGAATTCTGCCAAAAGGTGTATCTTTACAACCAGTAGCTTTCTCCCTATTTTTATTTTTTTCGGGGTCAACACAAGGGTGAATCTAGTGTATATCTCCCTGGTTTATTCTACTTCTTCGCTTCTTCCTAAGTGTTTTGGGAATTTTTAGTGCATTTACTAAGCTGGGTTCTGGACAACCGGTCAATAAGCTGTTACCACCGACAACTTGCCAACCATACTCGTGCGGCGAAGTGTGGCTTATTTCTTTTTTTTCTTTTCTCCTTTTCTTTTTGATTTTTTTTTTTTAAGTTGGTGGCTTCCCTGGTCTAAGATTTACCTAAAGGCAGCAAAAAGAAAAAGGTCCAGTGACTGGGCTTTAGACAACCTACCTATGGGCTGTTACCCACAATAACTTGCCAGCCATATCACCCAAGAAGGTTCATTAGCTACCCAATTTCTGTTAGAATCGCCGAACAACGAGTCAGTGTAAAGAAAGTATGTAGATGCTTAAAACTCAGAAATTCCCTCAAATCAGAGGGTGGGTTGATAAGTCGTGTACTTATTACCCAAACTTATTTATTCCAATTACGATAGAAATAAGATAGCGAGGACTCGAAAGACAAATCCACATTTTAATAGATACACGGGCTAATTAAGTTCAAAGACCTGAAGGGTCTTTATGTTCAGGTCTTAATGTAAAATTTCTTAGGATTGAAAAGTCCTAATGTCCAACTAATCCTTCCTAATTTTGATTTTTTTTTATGTATAAATAAGAAGAGAAAAATAATTTATATGAATTTCACAAAGCAGACCAGATGATTCAAAAATGAATCCACCCCCCCATGCCTAGCTGATGCAATGTCCTCATTGAAAAAGAGACATGAAAGAAAGGGTAGAATATGAAAGATGTCACCTGAATATGAAGCTCGTATCATCCTTGTGTCGTATGTACAACTGTTGAGTTTAATGCTGTCAGCTAGGTGAAGTCCAGCCAAAGAAGTCACAGAATGGCTAGAGCAACTGAGTCTGAGACGGGTTCTGGAAGAATACAGACAACAACAGGCTTCAGACATTGACCATTGACTTTAAATGTGTTACCCGTCTTTGGGTCAGAAATCTGAATGACTCCATTTGGAAAAATCTGGTCAATTATGAATGGGTCATTCCATTTAGATCTAAGTTTTCCAGGAAAGAGCTTAAGTTTAGAATCGAATAACCAGACCTTCTGGTTTGGCTCAAAGCTCTTGCAGGAAATCAGTTGATCATGTAGAGCTTTGGTCCGAGCCTTGCAGATCTTGGCATTCTCATAAGCATCATTTCTAAGCTCCTCCAACTCAGATGTTGGAGTTTCCTGGTCTTCCCAGCTAGATTTAGATCTAAATTGCATTGTTTGATTGCCCAGAATGCCCTGTGTTCAATCTCTATGGGTAGATGGCATGCCTTTCCATACACCAAACGGAATGGAGACATGCCGATGGGCATTTTATACGTCGTACGGTTGGCCCAAAGAGCGTCCTCAAGCTTTTGAGTCTAATCTTTGCGATCAGGCCTAACCGTTTTCTGCAAAAAGAAGAATCCAACGAATAAGCCGAAGTTTAGCATCCTTTTTAGCCAAGAGATGTCTCAAGGCCGAGTGGTCAGTATAGATGATAACACGAGACCCTAAGAGATAAGCCCTGAATTTTTCCAAAGCAAACACTACAGCTAGTAATTCCTTTTCAGTAACAGTGTAATTCCTCTGGGCTTCATCCTGAGTTTTACTAGCGTAGTAGATGACAGAGGGATTTCAATCAATTTTCTGACCCAGGATAGCCCCTACCACGTAATCAGAAGCGTCGGTCATGATCTCAAAAGGGGCTGTCCAAATTGGTGGTTGCAAAACTGGAGCACAGGTGACTGTCGTTTTCAAGAAATCAAATGCCTTTCGGCATGATTCGTCAAAAACAAACGGTGTTTCTTTGGCAAGAAAATTGCTCAAAGGATGAGCAACCTTCGAGAAATCCTTGATGAATCTTCGATAAAATCCCACATGGCCAAGAAATGATCGGATTTGTTTAACAGATGTGGGAGGAGGAAGTTTAGCAATAGCATCAACCTTAGCTTTGTCCACTTCAATTCCCCGTTCAGAGATTACATGACCCAAAACAATGCCCTCTTGGGTCATGAAATGACTCTTTTCCCAGCTAAGGACCAGTCTTGTCTTGATACATAGCTTAAGAATCATTTCTAAATTAGCCAAAGAAGAGTCAAATGATTCTCCGAAAATAGAGAAATCATCCATGAAGACTTCCATAAACTCTCCCACCATATCAGAAAATATGGCTAGCATACACTTTAAAAATTCGCAGGTGCATTGCATAACCCGAAAGGCATCCTACGAAAAGCAAAGATTCCGTAGGGACAGGTGAAAGTGGTTTTTTCCGGATCCTCAGGATGGATAGTGTTCGTTCACTTTTGTGCGGGTTTTTAAAGAGAATATCATGTTGTAGTATAACCGACAAAACGTTCAAACAAATATAGAGAATTTTATTACTCGAAAAACTAGAGTCTCCAAGGTCAAACACAGGGAGCAATCTCAGTACTTTCAAAACCAAAGAATACAACTTGTAAATGAAAATAATTGATTCAACGAGAGAGAGTTATGAAAAGAATTGTAAAAGAAAACAGAATTGGACGTCAGATCTCTATATCAGACGTCTTAAATGTAATCTTCTTTCTCTCCTGTCTTCTTCTTCTTCTTTAATTCAGATTCACAGATCTTCTTCTTCGTTGCACTTCCTTCTCTTTTCCTGCCTTTGTTTCTCTCCTGTCTTCTTTTTCTTTTTGTCTTTTCTGCAGTCCTTCCTTCTCTCTGATCTCTGCCTTGCTTAGCTTCTTTTCTTCAGAGTTCCTTGTGCTTTCCTTCGAAGTTTTCTCCTTCCTTGGTCTTCTTCCTTATCCTTGTTTCTCTACGAAAGCCTCTCCTTCTTTCTCTGCTACACAGCCTCTTCTTCCTTTTTCTCTTCCCTTGCTGTAGCGGCTAAGTGTTCGCTTCTTCCTCTGCTTTTCCTGCGCAAACCACAGCCAAAGCAAAACCTACCCCCATCCCTCTACCCAAACGTCTCTCTCTTTCTCTGCAAATCGCTCAAGGACGCTCTCCTAGAGCCACACGGGTAATCGGGTCGGATTCGCACTCGGGACCAGGCGCACCTGCAGGTGGGTGATGCGCGAGGAGCGCGTAGGTTTAGGTCGGGTCGGATCCCGCCAAATCCGCGAGGTGAAACCGCGGACGAGGCAGGCGTGGGTCAAGTGAGGGACCTCACCACTGTGCTTTCGGAGGCAGTGAGCATAAAACACAAAAACAATTTATACTATACCTGTGTTTTGTGATTCCACGATGTGGGACTATCTGATCTGTCCCAATTCCACGCGTGCCCGCAGAGCTCTCTTCGTGCTATGGCCAAGGCTGGGAGCTTCGCAGCGCGACTTGCTGGCCCCGAGGGCTTCGCAACACTCACGTGAACCTGCTGTGCCTGGAACCTGGGAGATCTAACACCTGGAGCTGCTGCGAAGCTGCTTGCTGCTTCAACCGTCAATGGCGGCAGGAGCTGCAACCTGTCATACACAAGCACGACCTATTGGCCCAATCAGACTAGCTGGGCACCTTCGCCGTGGCACGGCGAAGATGATGTGCGGTGCTGCAGACCGCAGGATGGCCTAGGCATGCGTGCCTAGGTCACCCTGTGGCCGGAAGTGTGGGGTTGTTCGGGGGACTGTGGTGGAGGTGTAGAAGGATGATGGATGGGCGGAAGTTGCTCCTGGTGGTGAGGCGGAGCTTACGAGAGGGTTGGCGAGCCGTGTGGAGGGGCGGAGTGGTGGGAGTGGCTCGCCGGAGGTCGATCGGAGGGGAGGAAGATGGAGGTGTTCAGGCACTGTCAGGGGGTAATTAGATAAAGTAGCAGGGGGAAAAGAGAGAGGAGAGGATGGAGAGGGTATCTAGAGTGATCTGGAAAGAAGGGAGGCAGCGGAGTGGACGGCGCGTAACTGCCGTCGTCGGGGAAGAAGAACCCAATGCGGGAGAACGGCGGCGACGACGGGGCTGAGGCGGCGTGCGCGGGTACTGTGCGACGCGGAGGAGAGTCAGGAAGATAACTCTGCCACTGGTTTTGTGGCAGAGAGAAGAGGGAGGGGAGGGGGGCTCGCCGGAGCTTGCTGGGAACTTTGGCCGGACAGGAGGAGATGAATTGGAGGTGGAAACTCGGCCAAATCAAGCTGAAGATCTGCGGCCGGGCTTAGAGGTTATTTTATAGGCACTGGGCCATGCTGTCAGTGCGTGGAGGGCACGCAATCGCCTGAGGTCGGTCGCCGGAGATGGAAAGAGGTTAAGATACCCAAATCTCTCGTGCGTTCGCACGAGAGATTGGGTTCACACCAGAGATTGTAATTGGCTTTAGAAGGAAGGGAATTCCTCAGAGAATCTCCCTTCCATTTCTGGGAGGGAATCTCTGAGGGATTGGAGAGGAATCCCTCTCTAAACCTCGCCACAGATCGGTTCTGCCCTAACAATGGTGGCAGGACCTGATTGCAAAAGTGGCGAGGAACTTAGGGGGCTCTCTGCAAAGATATTCAAAAGATAGGGACCAAATTATAATTTAGGTGTACTAAATTGCAAAGTAGGTCAAGATGACCTCCCCTTGGGTCCAAATTTTGGTATAAACCTAAGTTGGACCTAAGGAATCCAATGGTGAAGTTGGATTTTAGGTTTGACCTCGTCTGACTAGACATTTTGCGTAAAAACCCAAATTAGGTCAATTAATGTGCTAGGACCCTAATCTAGGTCAAACTGGGTTCCAAAGGCCAAATTGAGTGTTATAAACCCTAGAGGATATTTTTCCATGATTTTTAGAGGATTTACTTGATTTTTATCCTGACCGGAACCTTGCTAATTTAAGTGGATCTGTTTTAGGGTTATCAAGTATCATTTAATTCCTGCACATAAACCCATTTATGATTGAATCAACTCACTTTTTATCTCATCTAGACCATTTGACCTATGTTTTGTCTCTGAGAAATCCCGTTTATGTACTGCAATGATAAAATTGCAGTTTTAACCTTTATTTCATGTTTTCTTCTCAGAGCACTTATTCCTTCAGTTAAGCCTTCTTCTCGATTATGTAGGAGCTTTTATCTTCTTTATTAGGTCAAAATGAGCTAGTTATGGCTCATGATGAGGTTCTCATCAGATAGGAACTTGGTTGTATCCCGAGTAGGCATCAAGAAAATAGAAGTACTTCTGCCTGGCTAATTTTTCTAAGATTTAATCAATGAAGGGCAGGGAAAAATGATCCTTTTTAGTGGCTGTGTTCAGCTTCCTGTAATCAATACAAACTCTCCAAGAGGAAGCTGAACGAGTTGTGATAGATTCTCCTCTCTCGTTAGTCACAACAGTAATCCCGGCTTTCTTTGAAACAATTTGAACGGGACTTACCTAGGGACTATCAGAGATTGGATAAATAATTCCTACATCGAGCCACCTGATGATTTCCTTTTTGACCACTTCTTGCATATTTGGATTCAATCTCCTCTGCATCTGGCGAGAAGGGCGGGATCCATCTTCCAAAAATATTCTATGATTACAGTAAGATGGCTCGATCCCCCTGAGGTCATGAATGGTCTAACCAATTGCCTCCTTATGTTCCTTTAGGACCTTGATCAATTTAATCTCTTACTCGTTTGTCAATTTAGCACTGATAATCACAGGGAGCGTATTCTGAGGTCTTAAAAATTGATATTTCAAATTCTCAGGCAAAGGTTTCAATTCAAGCTGGGGCGGGTTGATGATTGATGGTAGGGTAGATGCTGAAGATTCAACAAGAGGAAGAGGTTGAGAGTGAACAAAATCAGTAACCTCTTCCGAAGATGTTAAGTCAGCCATAGAGGGTTGCAGGTCAATTTCATCATCCAAAGAGGAACTTTAAATTGAAGAAACCATCAAACAAGTTTCAATATTATCATTATCCTCATCAAGTTCCTCAATAAATCCACAATCCTCAAATTTATTAATCGCCTTAAAAATATCCAATTTCATTCCTTGGTCCCCAAAGGCGATTTCCATGCTATCGCTTTCACAATTAATGTTGTCCTTAGCGGTAGCTAGGAATGGACGCCCCAGAATGATGGGCGTGTTCCTCAGATTATCAGGTACATCCATGTCAAGGATAAGAAAATCTACAGGAAAATAGAAATCCTTGACCTTAACGATAACATCTTAAATATTACCTCGCGGGTTTGTGACCGAGCGGTCTGCTAACTGTAGTGTTACTGAAGTTGGCCGAAGTTCACCTAATCCAAACTTCTTGTAAAGAGAAGTCAGAATTAGGTTGATGGATGCACCGAGATCCAAAAGTGCTCTATCAAATGTGTAACCTCTGATAACGCAAGAAAGCAATGGAGCACCAGGATCTCTCTTTTTCTGAGGGAGGTAGTACAGGATAACAGAACTAGCCTACTCGGAGAGTACCACCTTCCTTGGAATAGATTCTCTCGACTTACGCTTTTGTGTACATAATTCCTTCAAAAATCTTGCGTAAGCCGGTATGTGCTTAATAACATAAAGGAGCGGGATATTGATCTCAACATTCTTAAATAGATTCAGAAGCTCCTCATTGCTATCAACAGACTTCTTCTTCTTTGATTTAGTTAAGGCTTCAGAAAAAGGAACACGATTCAGATCTTCGAAATCAGGTTCCTGAGCCTTGATTTCTCCTCTAGAATTCTCCTCTCTCTCCTCAGGTTCTTCAGGATTCAAAAGATCAGAATTGTGTGGTTGTGGATCCTGAGTCTTCTTACCGCTGCTCAAAGTTACAAAATTTGCAGAAGCATAAGAATTTGGGTCTTGGGGAGGGTTAGGAAAGATTGGAGGGGCTTGATTAACCATGAATTGTTGATTTACAGAAGAAAAAGAAGACGAGGAACCCTGCTCAACCACCTGAGCATGTGCGTGTGGGTCCCTCTAATTTCCGTACCCATGGGTTTGATTGCCTGAATTCATAATATTTCGCGGGTTGGGAACTAGCTGGGATGGTAGAGATCCGAGTTGACGAGAGTTAGCAATGAGCTCGGATTGCAAGTTGTCCAGCGAGTTTTTCATTTGCTGCATGAGCTAGAGCATGGATCCTTGCATCTCAACCATTTGACGGTTCAAATCAGCCTGCCCTGTGGGTTGACAGGCATTCCAAGCTGGCTGCTTGACCTGATTCGGAGGCAACTGAGTATATACTTGACCCTGACCCATTAGTCGTTGCAGAGCATAATTGCCGGGTCGGGATTGGGTCTGTTGCCCCAGATTTTTCCAGGAGAAGTTAGGGTGGTTTCTCCAACCTGGATTATAGGCATTCAAGTAGAGGTTGGATCTAACATTCTCTTATACAGCACAGACATCCTCATAGGGTGAGGATCGAGAAAAAGAAAGGGAAGGATCAGAAAAACTGGGATCAAAGGCCCCAATTTGGAACCCGTGGGGTTCCAAAAAATGTTGACTCATAGGTTGAGCCGCATCGAGTTGATTCACGAGCTCCGGTCTAGAAGGAGCTCGTGAGGAATGGAATCCCAAATTTTGGGATTGAGTGGATCGAGAGTTGTTCATAGAATTGCCAGCCATCCACTCTTTCGTTCTTTTAGCAACCAAGTCCACCTTATCAAGTTTATTACAAATCAATTCCATATCAAATGAATGAGAGTCATGGACTTCATTGACATTTGATCTGGGCTGCTGGGATCGGTTAAAAGTACCCATGGAGGCATGATTAATTGAATTCTCACTCATTTCCTCAAATAAATCATGCGCACTATCTACATCTTTATTGAGGAAATTTCCTCTGCAAGAAGCATCCACATGATTTCTGAGTTGTTCAGTAAACCCATGATAGAAGATCTGCACGAGTTGCCATTTCGGCACCTCGTGGTGTGGACACCTCCGCAATAAGTCCTAGAATCGCTCCCAGGCCACATGAAGCTGCTCCCCCGGCCGCTGGGTAAAGGCAGTGATTGCCCATCTCAAAGCATTGGTACGTCCGACTAGGAAGAATTTCTTCAGAAAGGTCGATTTCAACTCATTCCAAGTTGTAATTGGTCTTCCTATTGTCCTATACCAATGCGCGGCCTTATCCCTAAGAGAGTGGGGGAAGAGCCTCATGATCATTTGCTCCTTGTTTACGTTTCGTGCCTTGGCGGTCTAGACCAAAGTGGTCAAGTCCTCCAAGTGCTGAAACGGATCTTCAGAGCCAAGCTCATGATAATGTTTAACCAGGCTTAACACCTGGGGCTTGATTTCTACGTCACCGGCTGGAATCTGGATGCCGGGACGTTCCCCGTAATTTGAAGGATCATAAAAATCCTTCAAGGGCTGAGCACCCTGTATTCTCTGGAACCATTCCTGCATTCTCTGCATTTGTTCCAGCTGCCTTTGAAATTTTTCCTGTGGATTTCCAAGCAGAGGAGGCTGTTGTTCGGCCATGGAATCAAATTGACCAAAATCCAATTTGTGCCTCCTAGAATGTTCTAATGGTCCATCCAATCGGGGATTCAATGACCGTCTACCCAGCATAAACTAGGAGAAGGTCGGAAGGACTGGGGATATGGACCCTGCAGCACAACAAAATAAGGTTGTCCTTAAGTGAGGTAGCCTAAGGATCTACTGACTCCCAAAACCTGTCTTAAGACTGTAAATGATTTACTCTACTTGCGTCTGTTTAATCCAACCATTTAGAAGGAGGAACTGGGGAGAAGGTTCGTCCTTCGATTTTCGCCTCCAGTTCCTAGTGTACCCCCTAGTCGCAGTCGTTTGACGCTACTCCCCTAGCAAGACATCAGATTAATCAGTACAAGTAGGTTAATCAAAAATAATCTCAGACTAGGTCCTGAAGAGCGAATTAGACCTTAAGGCCAACGTCTACTCAATTTTATTAAGGCCTAGGATTGTGGTGCTTATGGAATGTGATGGGCCCTGAAAATGGGTTGTGCCCTTAATGATTGATTGAGATTTGTGTAAGTGTGTGCACAACTAGGGTTTTCAAGCAAGATTATTTATGATGCGTGAATTTTAATGTTCAAATCTTGCTTAAGTAGCTTTTAGGGTTTCAAATTAGGTGGATTGCAATCAAGTTTCTAGGCAAACCAAGTTGTAAAACATGGGTGAAGATTGTTTTCCTTTAAAACCAGAAAGAAAGTGGAGTGCCTGGAATAGACCTAGATTAAAAACACTAAGGAGGAGCTACTTGATGAGTTGGTTTTAAATAGAGTGGTGTGGCCCAAACAACTCAAACAATTGGCCACAAATGCTCCACTAAGTTAGGCACTCAAAAATGGTTAACCTAGAATGATTTCTACTCTTTTATGTGTTGCTTTGTGCGTACCAGTTCCACAGATCAGAACCCGGTTGAGTAGAAACAAATCAAGTTGATTAAGTGCCTTGAATGTGGGTGTATGTTTTGAAAATTACCCCACAAGATTATCTTTTTGTTATTTTTTTTATAAATGAGGGTGGAATGAATGTGAGTAAGAATCCAAACAACCAAACTATTCCTAGGATTTATGCAAACACCTAGGTTAATTGGAACTTGGATTTAATGTGGTGAATGAAATCTATGGAGGGGGAAAGAATGGGGAGCACTTACAGTTATCTTCAACTGCACTTTACTCCAGTCTACCGCTTGTTGATTCCCTGATGGAGGTCTTTGCAAAATAATAGACACAAGAGAAAGCAAGTTAGAAAACAATAAAGTGCAAGAAATGAGAAAAGAAGATCGGAAATCGTTGCCTCCCCGGCAACGCCGCCAAAATGTTGAACATACGAATTGCTACGCTAACGTGTTTGGTTTTAAAACATTGTTATTGTAGCTTTAAAGCGAAGAATTCATATTCAACAAATAAAATTTATACCGAAATTTGAATTTCGGGTCGAACACAGGGAGGCTACGTCGATCTATATTCGCAATTATATTTTTTTAGAATTTTTGAAAAGCGAGGCGATATGATTATAATGAAGCTATCAGACTAAAAGGGAGAGAGAGAGAGAGAACATGCATTCAATATTTCAAAATGTTTATCCAATCGATTTCATGGGTCCCTTTTCACCATCCAATGGCTTTAAGTACATCTTAGTCTCAGTAGACTATGTCTCAAAATGAATTGAAGCCGTCGCCACTCGTAGATGTGGCCATAAGGCAATCATGGATTTTGTTAAGCAAAACATCTTTTCTCGATTTGGAACACCGAAGGCCATGATTAGTGATGGTGGGAATCACTTTATCCATGCCCAATTCTGTACCCTTCTCAGAAAATATGGGGTTACTCACCGCATTGCCACCCCATATCATCCGCAAAACAATTGGCAGATTGAGGTCTCCAATATGAAGATTAAGAATATTCTGCAAGACTGTGAAACCTGACGGGAAGGATTGGTCCACACGACTGGATAATGCCCGGTGGGCATACAGGACCGCTTTTAAGACCCCGATAGGCATGTCGCCGTATCGCCTAGTGTAACGAGCGCGTGCCCCAGACGTCTTTTAAGACGTCTGGGAGGTGGGCCAGACGTCTGACCAGACGTCTGGGATCGTTTCCAGACGTCTGGAAATCAGTTATTCTGGCACGAGTCTTCGTCTGCACACCTCAGCGCGCAGGCCCGCGAATATCCGATATTCTCTGCGGCTGCAGACGCACTGCCGCGTCTCTCCCTCCTCCTCCCGTGGCCTTAAAAGGGCACGCCTCCCCTCACTCCGTCACCACCGTCTCCTTTCCCTTCTCCTTCAGCCAGAGCGTGAGCGCGAGCGCGAGGGCGGCAGCGGCGGCTGCAGTGAGCGCGGAGGAGGTGCGGCGTGCGAGAGCGAAGCTCTGCCGTGAGGGCGAGCTCATCGGAGCGGCTTGGCCGGCCAGCGGAGGGCGCAGGGGGCGCGGAACGACGCGGAGAGGGACCTGCTGCAGTCTGAGCAGCAGGCGCACGAGGTACGACGCGAGCGGCGTCGCGAGCGGAGGCCAAGTAGCGCCCTGATTCTGGAAAAATTTCCAGAATCAGACGTCTGGGTTGATAGGCAGACGGCGAGGACGACGTCTGGTAGCTCATACAGACGTCTGAAAGGTGTGTATTCCGCTTTCTTCTTCCTTCCTGTCGACTGACCGTACTGAGGGAGGCAGTTGGCTGTGCGCAGGTTCGCTGATTCGCCATCCTTTGCAAATCAGACGTCTGGAAGTTGTACCAGACGGCGGGAGTGACCTCCAGACGTCCGGGGTGACCATCGGACGTCTGGGAGCTAGGACAGACGTCCCCGCAGACTTCTGGACGTCTGGGAAACCACACTGAACAGGTAATTCTCTGATCCACTGTTTAAGACATCTGGAAGAAGTTCCAGACGTCTGATTTTGCACAGTATCGTCTTTTTCGACCCGCTTAGGGCCTGTTCGGGCTCCGTTTTCCGCGATTCGAGTTGCGTTCTCTTCAGAATTAATTCCTCTACCCGTCTACAGTAGCTATACACTGTTTTGAGACACTCCTTGTGTTTGATCCTTGTGATAGGACCTCGTTCAGTTGCAGTCTTGAGAGTCGCGAAGGCACGCGGGATTCCCGATCACACCCCCATTACTCCCGTTGTACCTGGTAGAGTGGCTTAAGTTTATTATTAAAATCTGTTAAAGTATGGAACCATAACTAGAATCTAGGACATTGCATGAATCCTAGGAATGAGAAATGTATGGAATGATAGCTCCTAGGTGATGCATGAATCCTAGGGCTGGAAAACTAGTTGTATGCTAGATCCTAGGATGTGGCATGAACCCTAGGATGGAAAAACTAGTGGAATGTATAATACTGCAGTCTTGGAAAAATGGAAAGGAATATAAAGCTGCCTGTAAATTGAATTAACATCTGCCTGTTATGAATAAAGAAACATGATTGAGATCCTGGATTGTGAGAACATGAAATTGGAAAGTGAAACATATGATGTTCTGAGATAAAGAGCTGGAACCCTACGGGGAATTAGGAGTGGAACTCCTGGGAAGAAAAAGGAATGGAACTGAGATGTAGTTTGTACTGTCTCTTGGGTACGCAGTACCAAGGGAAGTACCTGTACCTGTTTAGTGCAGAGTGGGGCCAGCCACCCCAGGGACTCGGGGTTAGGATTGGCCGCTCTGTACCGACTTGTTGGCCCTCGTGTACGTAGTACCGAGGAGAGCTACTAGTGTTAGGAGAGTACTAGCTACCCCACGGGCACCGGGGTTCTGCTAGCCTCCTTCACCGACTTGTTAGGCCCACTAGGGCAAACCAGGGTAGTCAGGCGAGGGTGCGCGACTGTGGAGGGGCAAGGCCCCGGTTTGGTTACTGTGGAGGGGTTGGACCCCTGTTACTGAGAGGGCTCTGCCCTGGTTCCGTGCTGTGCTTTGGGCGCACCCGTTAACGGAAACGACTGACCGCGTGCCAGTGCGGGCTAGCTACCTGTGCGTTTATCGCGCGTGCCGTAGTCACCGCTACGTCTGTCAGTGACCTTGGGGTGGTTGACTGAGGGTAGGATCACCACGGGGGACTCTCCCGGCCAGGAGAGCACCACGTGCTACTTCTACTTTTGGAAAAGACTGCAATCAAGATCGTTCCCACGAGGACATTCGAGATCAAGTAAAGGATCTGAGAAATAAATGAAATAGTGAGAAAATTGAAAGATGTGAATAAAGGAAGTAATAGAACATAACAGCTACTGTACACTCTACTGTTGCCTTTAGTTAGTTTGCCACTCTACTCAGTGTTTTGCTGACGTGTTACACTCGGTACCTTTTTCAGGACCAGGTGTTGAGCAGCCAGGGTCGGCGGCTGCAGAGGACGCTGGGCCGAGTAGGGTCCAGTAGAGTTTACCACAGTCTTTTGTACCTCTTTTGTTTCTGTTCTAGTGAGTAGTTTTTGTTTCCGCTGCACTTTCTTTACCTGCAGTGCTTGTTATATGATAAATGTTGTTCTACTGTTGTGGTGGTACCTACTGTAGTAGTTTCTTTCCTTACTGCTGTACTTTCTTACTGTTAGTTATATTCATGCTGAATGTGGTTTATTTTACTGTCTTTTGGTTACTTCCTCGTTGGACGACTAGGTCTTGGGATTAGTCGAGTCGGTCCGGTTCTCGTGTCTCGTAGGGACTCGGGAACCGGGTCGTTACACCTAGTCTTTGGCAAAGCTTGCTACCTTTCGGTCGAATTGGAACACCGTACTTACTGGGCTGTTAAGCAGTGTAACATGAACTCTCAATTAGCCGCTACACAGAGGACGCTCCAACTCTCCGAGCTCGAGGAAATTCGTCAAGACGCATTTGAGAACAATCATCTTTACAAGAAAAAGATGAAAGTCACCCACAACCAACTCATCCATAGAAAGACCTTCGAGCCTAACCAACAAGTTTGGCTTTTTGATGCTCGATTTAAACTTTTTCTCGGAAAGCTCAGATCCAAGTGGACATGACCACATCGAGTGGTCAAACCTTTTTCCAATGGGGTGGTTGAAATTACATATCCGAACACTGGGCACACCTTCATGGAAAATGGTCAGAGATTAAAGAATTTCCTTACCCAGGTTCCCCCAAAGGAGGTTGTCACTCTCATCGAGGGTTGACACGAAGCATTGCCCAGCTGGAGGCATTAAACTCAGCATTTCCTAGGTGGCAACCCAGAAGATTCAGATTGATCAGGTACACGGCATCACTTAGGTGACTTCTTTCTGAACCCTCTTTCGTTCATTTATTTGTCAATGAGGACATTGCCCAACTTAAGCATAGAGGGGGTGATAATTTGCATATTCTGAGTTCATTTTATCAGTCTGAATAGAATTAAAAGAAAAAATAATGAATTTAGGAAGTAAAACTTAGGCATTAGGAACTATTCAATAGTGGGAAATAATACGAAAAGAACCTAAACCTTAGACTTTTCAGGCCTTTAGGCTCAATTAGCCCTGGTGTCCGTTAAAATATGGATTTAGCCTCGAATCCTCACAACCTTAATTTATTTTAATTCATCAATAAAATGGGGTGATAAGTATACGACTTATCAACCTACCCTCTGACTCGGAGGGACTTTTAGTCTAAGCATCTGCACACATTGTTGCACTGACTCACTCCTCGGAGATTCTAACAGAAATTGGGTAGCTAATGAACCTTTTAGGGTGGTATGGTTGGCAAGTTGTCGTGGGTAACAGCCATTTGACCGGTTGTCCAGAGCTCAGCCACAGGACCACTTTATTTTCTTATTGCCTTTAGATAAATTTGAGATCAGGGAAGCCACATACTAAAAAAAAAAGAACAAAATAAGCTGCACTTCACCGCGCGAGTATGGCTGACAAGTGGTCATGGGTAACTGCCCATTGGCCGGTTGCCCAGAGCCCAGCTCACTAAATGCACAAAAAAATCCAAAACACTTAAGGAAGAAGCAGGGAAGTAGAGTAATCCAGGGAGATATACACTGGAAACACCCTTGTGTTGACCTAAATAAAATAAAAGTAGGGAGAAAGCTATTGATCGGATAGATACACCTTTAGGAAAACACTTCCTTTTCTAGTCACCTAGGGGCATAGAAATCCAAAGTCTGTCTGAATTACCATTTAGTGAGTCTATCACGATCTTCACACCAAGATGCTTAGCACTTAGAGTCTTTTTCAAGTTTTGGGTGGGTTGGGTAGCCGTAAAAAGTTACCGACCTACTCTCAACTCCAAAAATCCAAAAAAAAAATAGAAAGAAGAGATGAAAAGGAAAAAAACATATATGTATGCCTTAAAGCGTGGATTCGGGCGATTCATATTTTGGCAGACATCCGGATGCTATTTTGTCTCTGTAGATCAGGCTCTTAGTATATTTCCTCCTGTTAATAAAATGTCTAAGTAAACAATTCCTGAATTCTGACTGAAAATAATGGCTGGGATGAACCTTGCTAGGGACTAGCAAGGAATGAGCATGGGGGTATGATAACTCTACATTTTGTGACGATAATTCTATCAATAGGGGTTTATCTTAAGGGTAACATGCACAAATAACACATCATAAATGGTCATGTGAGTATTACATGCATTGCACATTGAGATTGCTTATAAATCAATGTTAATGGCCATTTGTACAAGTTCATGTCAAAACATGCCTTAGATGAGCGATCGGACCGAACGGATGGATTCAGAATGACGAACGGAGTCCAACGGACTTAAAATCGACCAAATCCGACATCCGAAGCTCCTGCAACTAGCCCAAGAAGTTATGACCGTTGATCTGATGATTAATGACCACAAGGGTGCCACGTGGCGTGAGATTAGCGCATACAAGCCACCACCCCGCTTCCTCTATCATCCGGAGGATGAATCTCAGCTATCCGATCCTCGATCGGAAGGCTGAGAACAGCTCCCGTAGCACGCCTTCACCGCACAACACCACAGAGAGCGCTCTAAGCCATCTGATCTTTGATCAAACGGCTGAGAGCCATGCATCACCCTCGCTCTCTACCATTGCCGAGACCGAACACAAAGATCCGACCATTTGATCTTCATCCAACAGTTGGCAACAGCCGAGCGCAAATTCTTCTTTGCGACCATCCGCAGAATGCAGCGCAGCGGTCGACGCTCCTTCCCCACGCATCCGACGTAGGATCGAACCTCACCGCATATCAAATCCAAGGCGAAGGCCTGCGCGAGAGAAATTGGACCGTTGATGAGCGCGCGAACGGCAGAGATAACACTACGTGGCTCCCACAAATGCAAGCGATCGGGCGCGTGCGTCTCAGCAAGCGATCCGCAAGCACGCACCGCGTGTAATCTCAACCGTCTGATCTTTGATTGGACGGCCTCAAGGCGTGCACACGAATCGCACGGGGGGAAGAACAGGCGCGCGCGGAAGACCAGCAAGCAGGGGCCTTCACTGATATTTCTAGGGCGATTTTAGCGACATCCTGGACGTCGCTAAAGCCCCTACTTAATTTAGAAACCCCTTCTTCCTATATAAACTCCCTCCAACTACCCATGTAAGGGCATTGAATACAGTTGCAATTCTTCTACCCCACTCCTAGCTTCCCTTAGCACACTTTGTACTCACCGGAGTTGACGAGCCACCGACGGGGCCCTCCTTCACCACCATGGCCACCTCGCCTTCTCCCCTCTCTCTCCCCCTTTACTCTAGCTTTACTTTACTTTTGTTTAAGCATTTAGCTATTGTTGTATCTGTAAAACTCAAGTTGCATGTTAAATGATTTTGTTTCTTATATAGCTATTGTCTCTCTCTTTTTATCGGGTTTTTCTTATCTTGATTTGCATGAATGCTGTGATCAAAAGACTCTAACCCTACTCCCTCTCTCTCTCTCTCACTCTCTTTTCTCTCCCGCATTTTCTCGTGCGTAAGCAAAATCCGTCATTTTCGTGACAACTAAGTGACAAAAAAAGTCAATTTCATGCCTTCCTGTGTTTGATACTTGGATTCATATCTATTTCTACATTTAAAACCAATGTTGCAAACGCGAACGACCTATTTAGACAAACGCATCCGACTCACGTCAATTACTGAGACCAACACATACATTAAAAAAAACTAAGTATACAATTAAAATGATTAAATGACTATAATAACAAATGCTACGGAAAATTTAAAAAAATAATAGATTTATATAAATGAATTCGTCAAACCAAATTAAAAAACTATGAAGCTTGATCTACAAATGAGATCACCATCGATGATGCTCTATTCATTCAATTCTTTTTCTTCCTCCTTTTGACAAGTGCATTCTTATATAGTTTCTTGAATCTCTTATCGTGAGGCCTACGAGATACCTTAATGGCTTAGAATCACAAATACTTGGGGGATTTGAAACATTCTACAAAAGAAGAAATGATATAAACAATATCTCTTGCAAGATAATCAAACAAAAACAACATGAACAAGGAAATGAGAGAAAAAACAAGTGTACTTATTCATTAAACCACGTCAATCATAATAATTATTTGAACATGTCATTGAGTACCTTCAAACATATCATATGATTGGAAGAAGATATTCAACCAACATTGAAAATTTAACAATCCTTGATCATATATCCTCATGTCTATTCATAGGATTATCAAGAGGAAAGAATGCCTCAAAACTTCTCATAATGGAAGAAAGCTTGATATCTTTTTTCCAATGATCAATGATGTAATGAAATGGAAGCTCATATATGTTAAACTCTATCAAAACAAAAATGTAATGCCTATAAAGGATCCCTTTAATTTAAAACAAGCAACATATGCAAGATATTGATCTTGAAGACTTCTCAAAAATGACGAGAAAGGGAAAAGAGCTGGGTGAATCAAAGTCCTCAACAACAATGGAATATACATCTTCATTTCCATGCTTGGAAGACATTATTTTTCTACATCTTCATTTCCATGCTTGAAAGACATTTTTTTTTCTATACAAGGCATTGTACGACTCTTTTTGAAATTAGAAAAACTTGGTGATGGTGTAAGCATCCTTGACCTAAGTCTCCATGGGAAACTTAAAATTCAAAAGAGGACACTTGAACAGAGAATCGAAATCAACTTTACAAATCTTGTTTTACTTCGATTGAAGGGCAAGCTCACATTGTAAACTACTTTGAAGTGATTTTCAAATTAAGATATCCACTAACAAACACATTGATCCTCTTACTCCTTTGAGTTCTAAACATAACAGCTCAAGACATGTCATTAAAAAAAGAAGAGATTCACATATATCAAATTACATACAAATCACGAAGCCATCTATTGCCCTTCAAATGCTTATCTCTAACCATTATAGCCTGCTTCTTCTCAAAATCTTCTTTAGACATCAAATTGTGAACAACTTGCTTAAAAGTTTCTCTTATAGCATAACCATTAGGAAACTTATAAGGAATCTTATTTTTGATGTGTCAAATACAAAGACAATGATATACCAGGAAGCACAACTAATACAACATTAATTATGGCTGAAAATGTGAAATAACCACACAAAATTTTCAACAATCTCATCTCTCAATAGATTAAAATCAAACAAAATTGCATGGCCATGAATGTTTACACTAACAAATAGATCAAAAGGTATATCATTCTTCAAGTACGTCATATCAAATAACACTACATCTCCACAAAACTTATAAGCCAAGCTGCTATTAAAATCAGACAAAAAAATGTTATAAATGCTATCATTATCATCAAAATCGATGGAATAGAAGACATTGTTGTTCTTCTATTGCATGCTAGCGAAATAACCTTAAATAACTTCTACATCACCAATATTAAGCCTTAAATTTCTTGATCTCCACGTTGTATTCCTCACATCTTAACTTGTGAAGGTCGAATTCTTAAAACCATGAAAATGGCTCTAAGAAGATACAAAAGAAGACAGATGACAAGGACAAAGTGAAAAGAAGAGGAAAGAAGAGAGAAGATAAAAAAAAAAAAAAGTAGGAGATGAGAGATTTGAAAGGAGGGACAACAAGAAAAAAAATAAAGAAGATGAGAAAGAGAAATGAATGGTACTTTAGTATCTACTCAACAAATTCACACTCAAGAAAATATCTTTGTAGATGGTGAAGCCCACAATTTTGTCACGTGGGTTGCAAAGCACGTCACTTTTCTAGGTTGGTATATTTTTACAAAACAAAATATCATTTTAATACCTTTGAGAACAATAAAAGTAGAATCTAACAGATCGAGAAAAATTAAATTAATGCCCAATGGACTACATCAATCGAAAAAGAAGGAAGGAATAGATCGAGGGTATATGTAATTCTTCTTTAAATATAACCAAAAAGATATGACGGGATAAATTATATTTCCTTATTTCATAATAAATAATATTGTTCCAATAAAAATCCAATAGATATAATTTCCGGGCAAAAACAAAATAAATTGGAAATAGGATCATGATAAGCATACCTTATTTTTGTCCCCCAGCCCCGAGGATAGAAGCTCTATTAAAGTCATGAAGATGTCCAAACAATGACACCTTTAATTTTATCCCAAATGCGATCTCTGAACTTACGTGCAATGCGCAAAAAATCCAAATTTCAATATTCAGAAACGCAATTGAGAAAGGAAACATGATCGAGGGAAAACATACTCAGCAGGACATTGACTACCTTTGAGAAGCTCGCGATGGCACCCAAAGCATAATAGCGTCATTGTTCAACGGTGGGATGCAGAGCAGGTAAACCTTTTTATTGTTGAAATATAGATTTTCTATTAAATGGGAATGAATGGATTGTAAAGAGATTAACATTCGAATGGGATGAGAGAGAAGGACATCTAAACTCCATCTGTCTCAAGGGTGGGGAATACTACATTCTCTTCTAGGAGTGACGTGGTAATTTCAAATGATGAGATAAACTAAGTAAAAAATTAAATAAAAAAAAGAAAATAAAGCTTTAAGAGGATGTTATTGTAAATAAGGTGTAGCAATCTAATATTTACTTTATTTCATTAGATGACAATGGTGTCATTGAAAAGTTACTTGCGTCAGCAGGATATGAAAAAAAAATCTGAAGTTGAAGAAGATTAAACAAAATCTCGATCATGTGAAACCTTGGACTCTAATGTGGTCTCGACAAAAAAGTCACAACGGTGGTTGGCAATGGCCAAACCCTCATCTCCTCCCCCATGGAAGTAGGAACAGGAATGGAGAAAGAACATGAGCTCCAAATGGTTGAATAAGGCATTGGAAACTCTCTGTTACAGTCGAAGTCGAAAGGAGGTTGAAGGTGAAATGTTGAAGGAAATGACAAAGTCACAGCACGGAGACAAAGCCGCAGCACGGAGGTGGTGGACGAGTGAACCCAAACCCGAGAAGCATGGGAAAAGGTGACATCGGTGAGGAGGAAATAAGGGGAGCCCGATCGATGAGCACGGCCGATTGAGGGCTCGAGTGCAGTAAGTTTCGACCAAATGGGAGGGAGGGTGGAACTTGAAAAGATATTAAAACTAGAGCTGATAAACCTTTGCAACGAATCCGAGATCCTCCAAATATTATGATCGCATCGGAACGGAGTTGGAAGTTCAGGAACTTCCGAATAATAATTTATTTACCCAAAAGACGGCAAGAGAAATGCTAAAAGCAAGCGCAAACAATCGAGAGAGCAAGTGACGTTTGTCCTCCCTTGTTCGGGTTTTTCTGCCCTTTTAACCTTTCCAAGACTTTTGAGCTCGCGAGGTTAAAGTCGAAGACCATTTAACCCTTCGATCTCGTCGGGTGAGGGGGGTAAAAGAGAAGACCAGTCACTAGTTTGACAGGAGCAATGGTGGGCCCCCCCGCTTCTCCGTCATCCCAGATTTTTTTTTACCACACCCTTGGGCCCGTACCGCCTGCGTCTATCCAAGCCGAGTAGACCGGTAAAGAGGCCAATCCAAATGCCGGACTCCAACCCCTCTTCGCGATTTCAGTTAATTCCGCCCCACAGCGCCCGCCCGGCCTCATCCCTCCGAAGACCACAACAAAAAAAAAAAGGCTCTCGAACTCGATCTGGTATCAACTCTACGGATTAGACTTCCCTCCCGAAGGCCTCGCCCCGACAAGTGGGCCCACAGCTACTCTTGTGGGACCTGCGGCCCCCGATTGGAATGCTGTTCACCGTTGGGTGCGTGAGTGCCATGGAGTGGGTGTGCACCTCACGAGGATCATAGATCTAATTTAATTTAATTTAATTTAATTTATATAATTTGGACTTTGATTGGAATGGGACGATTTTTTTTAAAGTTATATATGATAATAAGGGAAGGAAAGTACTCATCTAAATCTAATAAAAAAATCTCACAATGATTTAAGAAAAAATTTATAAACATCCATCCATTAGAATAACTTCAAATAAAAGGTTAAATATTTTGAGTTTCACTTGAACTAAGGAAAGAATCAGGCACACATGTATTCGATTAGACAGATCCGAATCGATAGTCCAGCTAAAGAGATATATAGTTAGTCAAATAGTTTATACGGTAGGACCATATGTGTCTGACATATTTAAGTAGTTCGTTAGACGAATCACGTTAGACGACTGTAAGGCTAGGTGAGTATACAAGTAAACTCATTCGACATATGTTTGCCAGATGAAGATTATCGCAACCGTTATTTCATTGTCATGACCTCCAATGAACGTCATATGCAAATTCTCGTTAATTGCCCTCCCTAGACGTACAGCCATTCAAGGTGGAACTAGATTATCAAATCCTTATCTCTTTGTGCAATTCTTTGTTCTTTTAAGCAGACATTTTCCCTATCCACAAACTTGATAGGACATTGAGTAAAAGGATTTCAAGGACCTGATTTTGCATTTTTTATTAGCTAATATAGAGTTTCAAATTTAAAGCTTATTTTTTCCTGTTAGGCTATTAACACAATGGTATTAGTATCTAAAAAAATTAAAAGATTTGTATTAAAGATACAAAATTAGTTACTTTATTCATCTTATAATGCAATAAAGAAACTAATATTGTTAAAGATTCAAAGGTAATAAAAAAATAATAAATGTACCTATAAAAAACTTTTGTATTACATGACTTTTAGTGTTAAGAATTTATTTCTTTTTTTTGTTGTATGTTACATGTGTGTGTACAAATGCTATCCTTTTATAGATTAGATATCGTATAACATATATTATAAATTTTATAGATTATAGATTCAATCAAATTATCAAAAATCTTAAATCTAATTCAATTAAAATGATTTGAAAATTTTTTAATCCAATCCAATCTATAATAGGAAAAAATCCAACCAATTCCAATCTAATTAAATTGGAACAAATTGGATTACAAATTAATCCAATCTGTGTACAGCATGAATCAAAGTTCTTTTCATATCACACCTTATTTACTTTTGAAGTTACCCTACATATATATAATTTATAAAATTGTAATGTATTTTACAAAGTCTTTATGTATTTTATAGAATGTGACTTTTAATTTACAAAATGTGTCTTGTAAATTAAAAAATTAATTCATAATTTAGAAAATGATACTTTTACAACTTTTTTATTGAACTCATTATCGATGTCATTTTCATTTTTAATGAAATGTTATATACAACCTATTAAACTAATAACTTTTAATTCATATGATTGGATTTCTTATTCGAGAATCTACGGGTATTCAGATGATTTGACTCAAATAAACAATTTGAGCCTTAGGCTCATTGGATGAGAGAGGTTCAGAATCTTGAACAGAAAGGCACAAGAAAATTAACTAACGTCCAAACTGAAAGCATAGGCAAACTAAGCAATAATAGAAAATTCAGATAGCAACTAATAGTCAGGGAGATCTATTTCTAACGAAGCTTTCCAAAGTTCCTCAAGCAAGTAGTTGAATTATTTCTTTGATATGTGATTGAGCCTTGGGGGTGAAATGACTCGTTGCCTTTTTAATCGGATAAGACGTCTAGAGTTTCAGTCAGACGTCTGATCACATGTCCGAATATTTGAAAGTGAGAATTTTCGTATGTCCCTTTTCATTCTGCGCACGGGTGGCGCGTAGGAGCCTTTCTCTCCTCCTCACCCTCACCCCTTAAACCCTAAACCCACTCTATTTAAACCCCCCCTTCTCTTCTTCTTGCCACCCTTACACCACTCCCCAGCCACCGCCACCACCACCTTCTCCTTGCGACGGCCATGCCTCTCCAGCCTCCTGTCTCTACTGCAGCCGCGGCGAGGAAGGAGAGGAGCCGGCGAGGGAGAATGGGGAAGAGTAAGAGCGAGAGAGTGCGAGGGAGTGAGAGCGTGGGAGAGGGATGATGGCCGCGGGAGCTCGGTAAAGCTCGAGGAGGAGCTTGTGGGAGAGAGGAGGACACCGGCGGGGAGCTTCTCAAGCTCCTGCAGTTGCTGAAGCTGTCGCTGCGTCGTTTAAGGGCAGAGGCGTAAGCGGGGCGAAGTTGCGCGGAGGAGTTTCAATACTGGAAGTCTTCCAGTATCAGACATCTAGAATATCATCCAGATGGCTAGCGAGGCACCAGGACGTCTGGAGTTGAATTCGGATGTCTGAAAGCACAATATCGCGCGAGGAATGTACCTTCCTGCGCTACTTTCCGCCATGCAGATTGTAGCGTAGGAGATGTTGGGCTAAAGTTGTGCTTGCGATTTTCGTACGCAGATGAGGGCTTTGGGAAGGCGCGCAGGGCACTTTTCCAAGTACTTTTGGATGTCTGATCACATCGCCAGACGTCTGGAGGTACTTCCAGACGATCGGAGGCCTTGTCCGACGTCTGGAGCTGCCCCCAAACGGTCGCGGAGGGAGTCTGAACATCTGAAGCAGCCGCAGGAAGTGTAAGGTGAGATCTTACGTCTTTTAAGACGTCTGGGGCTAGTCCCAGACGTCTGATTTTAGGTAGCAACCGTGATTTTGGGCCGTTTAGGGCCCAAATAGAATTGGATTTTCGCAAACAAAGTACCGTTGTTTTCCACTCGAGTTTCTCTACATGTTCGTGTTGAGTACTTACTGTTTTAACCTCGTTTGATGTAAATTAGTCACTGCTACAGGTTACCAGCCGATAGCGTGTTTGGGGTTTGCGGAGACGACGAAATCTACGGTACAGGTCCCCATTCTTCCCGTGATACCCGGTAGAGTAGTTTAATTCAATTGTTAAGATGTGAATAAAGAATATGCTTGCTTATATTAAATTAATTGAAACTCTAGGATGTGGAATGAACCCTAGGGTAGAAATGTATGAGCCTGATGCTAGGCTACTCTGTTTAATTGATATGTATGTTAAAATAGAGCTGCCTGTATTTAATGTGAAATTGAACTGTGAAACCACAAGTACATGTATATGATTGAGAATTGAATTGTGAAAATATGAGCTACCTGTATGTAATGAGCAATTGAATTGTGAAATCACAAGTTGCATGCTTATGATTGAGAAATGAATTGTGAAAGCATGAGTTGCTTGTATATGGATGAGGAATGAGTTATGAAACATGAGATTTGAGTATGGATAAATGAGATGAATATGAGCATGAACCCTACGGGGAATCAGGAGTAGAACTCCTATGTATGAAAGGAATCTGGAATGTAGACAGGAAGTGAGTTGGCCCTTGTGTACACGGTACCAAGGAGAGCAACTATCCCTTTAGTGTAAAGGGGGAGTCAACCACCTCTTGGGTTGAGACTCGGGGTAAGACAGGACACTCTACACCAACTCCTATTGGCCCTCGCGTACGTGATACTGAGGTGAGCTACTAATGTAGGGAGGGAGCTAGCCACCCCACGGGGCCCAGGTGAAATGCTGGCTTCGAGAGATAACCGGGTTTTATTGTTATAGCGTTGTAGTATAGCCAGTTATTGCCATCATTTCAAATATAAAAATTTTTTACTCGGAAAATAAAAGAGTTCCCGAGGTCGAACTCAGGGAGCAAGTTGTATTCTAGGGGTACAAGTTTCTTTTACAAAAATAAAGAAAGAGAGAGAAAGAAATTGTTGTCTTTTCTTCTTTTCTCTTTGCTTCTCCTCGTCTCAGATCTTATGTTATCTCCTTCTTCTTTATCTGCAGTGGTGATGTTCTTCTTCTTCTTTCAGCTGTTCCTGCTCTTCCTTTTTCTTCTGCAGAGCGATCCTGTTCTTCTTCTTTTCCTTTCTTTCTTCTTTTCCTTTCTTCAGATCTTCTTCTCGTGCTATTCTTCTTTCAGTTCTTCCCTTGTTCCTTTGTGTTCTCCTCTGCCTCGCCTTCTTCTGTTGTTCTTCAGATCTCCGTCTTTCTTCTTTTCTTTTTCCTGTCAGGACGTCGTCTGATTTTCCAATCAAACGACTTAAACCGCTTGTTGCTACAGTGTCTCCCTCAGCTTCCTTCTTCTTCCGCGGTCCTTCTTCTTCACCTGTGCCTGCACACTTCAGAGTTTACGTCAGAGGGAAAAACCTACTCTACCCCCCCGCCCCTCCGTCTCTCTCTCACAGAAACCGCTCATAGGATAGCTCTCCCAGAGCTGCCGGGTAGCCGGGTACGGGTAGCGCCCGGGTCCAGGCCCAACGGCGTGAGTGGTGGGCGAGGAGCGCAGGTCAGTCTAAGTCGGGTCGGGTCAGGTCCGCGGGGCGTGAGCGCGGACGAGACCGAGTAACCGGGCGGGTGAAGGGGACCTCACCCCGTGTGCTGAGGCAGTAAGGCTTATTCACAAAAACAATTTAAACGGTGAAAGAGTTGTGAGGCTTACCGATGTGGGACTAAACGGAGGCCTCTCCTCGCGTGCGCCTGCTGGAAGACCGCGGCCTTGCTTCTGCAGCTGCAGCTTCGATTTGCGTCGGTTGCTGGCTGGCTGCCTTCGCAGGAGTCTCCGTAATCCGCAGCAGCTGGAGACCTGGAGTCCTCAAGCCTGGAGCGTGGGAGAAGCTGCTTCAATGTGGCGTTAATGGCGGTCGAGCCTCAGAACCTGTCGGACACGAATATGGCCTCTCGGCCTGATCAAACTACTGGGGAACCTTCGCCGTGGCACGGCGAAGGTGTGGAGCTGTGCGGCAAGCCGCAAGGTGGTGTCTGGCGGCAGCCCTAGGTTGGACTGCAACCGAAGAAATGGGTTTGTTTGGGGGAGCGTTACGGAGGTGTGGAGTGGCAGTGGAGGGGTGGGGGGTGCTCAGTGTGATGAGGCGGAGGTTCGGTGAGGGTCGGCGAGGCGTGTGAGGCTGTGGAGCGATGGGGTCATCTCGCCGGAGGGTGGCCGGAGACGAAGGGGGTGACGATGGTCAGGGTCGGTCGAGGGCTTAATTGAACAAATTGAAACCGGGGAAAGAAAGAGGAGAGGAAGGGAAGTAGTTCTAACTTACTTGCAGGGACGAAGGGGGAGCAGCAGGGCGACAGTCGTATAGACTGTCGCCGGAGAAGAAGATGCCCAGGGGAAGGGGCGGCGGCGAGCAGAGAGCCGGAGAGGCGCCAGCTGGGTACGGCGTGGCGCGGGAAGAGCAGGGGAGGAAGTCTCTACTGCTGGTATTGCGGCAGAGCGAAGAGGAGGAGGAGGAAGAACCGTCGGAGCTGGTGGGCGTCTGCCGGAGTGAGAAGAGAGGAAAGTTGGGGGTTTTCTCCGTCAGATCCGAGCTGGGAAGAACGGTGGAGCGACGGGGGTATTTATAGGGACCGAATCAGGGAGGAAGGCGGAGGGAGACGACGTGTCTCCCTCGCCGGAGGACGCCGGAGATGGAAACCCATACCGTCCGTGCGTTCGCACGGCCGGTATGGTGGGTTACAGCGACCAGGGGGGTGTCCCTCGACGGCTAACGACGGAGGGCACCCCCGGTTTACTTGCCAGGCTCTCCCCCTCACCCTGCGCGGCGCCATGCTCCGCGCAAGGTCGCCGGAGCATGGTGCTGGCAGGTTTTGCAGGGGGGACCTGAACGCAAAGAACGAAGGAGAGTTAGGGGCCAAAATGCGAGGGTTCAAAAGTTGAGGGCCAAAAAGTAAATATATGAGGACCAAAGTGTAAAGTTGGTCAAGGAGGTTTCTTCTTAGGCTCAAGTTTTTATACATGACTAATTAGGACCTAAGGAATCTGATGGTGAATTTCATTTCTATATTAAACCTTGTTTGACTGATCAATTTATGCGAAAACCCAAATTAAGTTATTAATTGGGCATGGTTCTCAATGTAGGTCAAAATAGGTTCTGAAGGCCAAATTGAAGGTTCTAAACCCTAGACATTATTTTTCTATGAATTTTAGAGGGTTTATTCTATTTTTACTTTACCTCGAACCTCGTGAATTGAAGTGGGTTGTTTTAGGGTTACAGATTATCATTTAGTTTCTTGGAATTGCTGTAGCCCTTGCTAGATCATTTCATCCCACTTTTATTCTTATTAAGTTGCTTTGACCTATGTTTGGGCCCTGAATTACCCTGTATGCAGATTATACTGGTAAAATTACATTTTTACCCCTTATGACTTGTTTTCTCCTTAAACTCAGAATTCTCTGAGTTAAGCCTTTCCTTGAGTTATGTAGGAGCTTTTATCCTTTGTATTAGGTCAAAATGAGCTAGTTATGGCTCATGATGAGGTTCTCATCATACCCCCATGCCTAGCTTTTGCTAGTCCCTTAGCAAAAACTTAAGGTCTCAACCCTTGTTCTAGACCATGATGTTTTTAATAGTTCTAGATAAGTGCCTTTTTTATTTGAGCACAGATTAGGTTAGAATGCTGACCATAGGCCTAAAAGGTACTCTAGTACCAATCAAGATCCAAATCTGTCTACCCTTAGCCTCAGTCTTTAGCAAAGGTTTTTAAGATCCACAAGAACTAACCTAAGGTTTATTGGACTTTGTGGTTAAAGCACCCGTGCTTGAAATGATTTTAGCCCTGGCTCAGTTCGCAGTGCGTTTTGTAAGAGAGAGATAGAAAGTTTTTCTGTTTGGAGAGTTTTCTCTCTCTTTTTCTTTTTAGTTCTAGCCTAGGATTGGCTTTTCAACACGGTCTGTATCAGATTCCTTGCTCCCATCATCAATCCTCAAGGGTTCCTGGCGATCGATGCTTCGAGATAGCACTGCCCATGGCCACCCCCGGAACCCTGGCTATTGAGATTTCGAGATAATCCCATCCATGGTGTTCCGTGGCTGAATCCAGACCCTGGCAATTGACACTTCGAGATAATGCCATCCATGGAATCTGAACCAGCAGAGTGCTTACATTCCCCCAGTAGGATATGTAAATATCCTAAGAGACAAGCACCGAGGAGATGATATTTTGTTACGCATCTTCGAGGGGATTTCCCGCCTCTCCGAGCTGGGAACTCGTCCAAATCAACTTGTGTTGATCGGCCGCTCCTATTCTAGGTGTTCTTTTCAGAATTTTGCGACGCTTCTGCGTGATTCTGAATTTTACGCTTACTGAACCAGGCTGTGTGTGAGGTTAGGGTGCTTAGGTTACTGAGTCCCGTAAACCAAAAATTAGTTAACGAGGCTAAATACTCCCTAAGCCTTAGACCTAATACTTCAGCTTTTCATTTTCCTCAACCTCTTGAGGAGTGTCCAGATCTTAATGGGTACTAAGAGTCTATTCAAGAATGCCTAAGGTTTGCATTCTTACTAATCTCATTGTGCACTTTTCAGTTATTTTTTTGAATGAGGTCTAGAACTTAGGTTAATTCCTTAGTTCCTTACTAATGACTATCACCTTTTCTCATAATTTTGTGTTCCTTTTTCATTTTGTTTCTTTTCTCCTTCACAAAATTTCCTTCTCCTTTTGTTCTTTTTCGAAATTTTTTTTTAATTTTTATGGTATTTTTGGCATATGTGAATTTTTTTGTTTGAAACCTTTTCTTACAAGTTTTGCACTTTCATACCCCCCCATGCCTAAGATTTGCAATGTCCTCATTGTAACCTAGGGGGTTTTTATTTAACTTAGTTCATTCCTTAAGACAGAAATTTGGATGAGTGAATGGGTCGGGGTGACTGTTGCGGACGATTTCTAATCTCAGATGCAAGCACCTGAGGTGGAGTCGGCTGTCTTAAAGTGTGAACTTCAAGTGCAAAAAGGTGTCAGAACAAGTTTCAGGTTTTCAAAGAGAATGACGGGCTGCCTCCCGTTAAGCGCTGAGTTTTACGCCATCGGCTGGGCGCAATAAGTTCAAGGGGAAAGGAGGATATAAGATGCTTCAGCCAAATCAGTAGAAGTTACATCAATGAACGGCTTGAGTCTCTGACCGTTCACGATGAAAGGTTCAGAATCGTGGCTGAGTGGACTGATTTCGATTGCTCCATTTCCAAAAACCTGTCGGACCAAATATGGTCCGACCCACTTGGATCTCAGTTTCCCTGGGAAGAGTTTTAGTCGGGCATCAAAGAGTAGGACCTTTTGACCAGGATAAAAGATCTTTCTCGAGATGTGTTTGTCGTGGAAGGCTTTAACCTGCTCCTTGTAGATTTGCGAGTTCTCGTACGCGTCTAGGCGTAATTCATCGATCTCGCTGATTTGGAGTTTTCTGTGGGTCCCAGCCTTGGAAAGATCTAGATTACAGTTCCGTACTGCCCAATAGGCTTTATGCTCCAGTTCTACGGGAAGGTGGCATGCCTTTCCGTACACCAGTCTAAAGGGAGACATGCCCAATTGGATCTTGTGGGCGGTCCTATAGGCCCACAATGCTTCCGGAAGTCGGGACGACCAGTCCTTCCTGTCAGGTCGAACAGTGACTTGCAGGATTTTCTTGATCTCCCGATTAGACAGCTCAGCTAGACCATTAGTTTGGGGGTGGTAAGGAGTAGAGATTCGGTGAGACACCCCGTATTTGGTCATCAGTGACCTAAACTGAGCATTTGTGAAATGGGTCCCCCCATCAGAGATTATTGCACGAGGAATCCCGAACCTTGAGAAAATGTGTTGATGAATGAATTTGAGAACGATTTTGTGATCACAGGTTCGGGTCGATATGGCTTCGATCCATTTGGACACGTAGTCCACAGCCAACAGAATGTATTCGAAACCATCCGAAACAGGAAAGGGGCCCATAAAATCAATCCCCCAAACATCAAAGATTTCGCATACTAGAATCGGTTGCATAGGCATCATGTCGCGATGGCTCATGTTGCCCAAAGTCTGGCAACGACTGCATGCCTTGCAGTGATTGTATGCGTCTTTGAACAGTGTGGGCCAGTAAAAGCCGCACTGGAGGACTTTTGAAGCGATTTTATGCCCGGCGAAATGGCCACCGCATGCCTGGTCATGGCAGAAAGAGAGGATATTGTTGAATTCCCCTTCCGGGACACATCTCCGGATGATCTGATCGGCACCTATGCGGAAGAGGTACGGGTCTTCCCAAATGTAATACTTGGCATCGGAGCGTAATTTGTCTTTCTTGGCCTTCGGCCAATCGGACGGGATCTGATGAGATGCCAAGTAATTTACTACATTAGCAAACCATGGAAGGCTAGTACCAATAGTCAGCAGGTGCTCATCAGGAAAATGCTCAGTGATGGGTCCGGAAGGGTCAATTATTTCAGAAGGAAGACGGGACAAGTGATCAGCTACCACATTTTGCTTTCCCGCTTTGTCGCGAATCTCAAGGTCAAATTCTTGCAACAGCAAGATCCATCGGATTAATCGAGGTTTCGCGTCCTTCTTTGCAAGGAGATGCCTCACAGCTGTGTGATCCGAGTATATGATGACACGGGAACCCAGAAGGTACGATCTGAACTTTTCTAGGGCAAATACTACAACTAGCAGATCTTTCTCAGTAACCGTATAGTTACGCTGAGCCTCATCGAGTGTTTTGCTGGCGTAGTAAATGGCCACAGGTTTCCTGTCAATTTTCTGCCCCAAAACCGCTCCTACAGCGAAGTCGGATGCATCGCACATGATCTCAAAGGGTTGAGACCAATCAGGGGACTGTAGGATCGGGGCTTGGGTGACTCGGTCACGCAGGATTTCAAATGCTTGAATGCATTCCTTGGAAATTTCGAAAGGAACATCCTTGGAGAGAAGAGTGGTCAGGGGGCGCGTGATTTTTGAAAAATAAGGGATAAATCGTCGATAAAAACCGACATGCCCTAAAAAGGAACGGATGTCCCTGATCGAGCTAGGAATAGGAAGGTGAGAAATCAGATTAACCTTAGCTCGATCCACTTGGATACCTTTCTCCGAAATTGAGTGTCCCAGGACAATTCCCTCAGGCACCATGAAATGGCTCTTTTCCCAGGAAAGAACCAAATTCACATCGATGCACCGCCTGAGTATCTGGACCAAGTGCTGGAGGCAATCGTCGAATGATGCTCCGAAAACTGAAAAGTCATCCATGAAGACTTCCAGATAATCACCTACCATATCTGAGAATATGGCAAGCATGCATCGCTGAAAAGTAGCAGGTGCATTGCAAAGACCGAAAGGCATCCTTCGGAAAGCGTATGTTCCGAAGGGGCAGGTGAACGTGGTCTTTTCTTGGTCCTCAGGATGGATTGCCACCTGGTTATAACCGGAGTACCCGTCAAGAAAGCAGAAGAACCTATTTCCCGCAAGTTTTTCGAGAATTTGATCAATGAAGGGTAGTGGGAAATGATCCTTCTTCGTGGAGGAATTTAGTCGGCGGTAATCTATACAGACTCTCCACGAGTTGGCTAATCGGGTAGGAATGATTTCTCCGGTCTCAGTCGTTATAGTGGTGAGTCCTGCCTTCTTGGGCTCAACCTGAATTGGGCTCACCCAACGACTATCGGAGATCGGGTAGATGATCCTGGCATCTAACCACTTGATGATCTCCTTTTTCACGACCTCCTGCAGATTGGGGTTTAAGCGTCTCTGCATTTCACGAGAAGGTCGTGTGCCCTCTTCTGAATAGATATGATGAGTGCAATAAGAGGGACTTATTCCAGTCAAATCATCGAGAGTCCATCCGATGTCTCTGCGATGTTGCTGGAGGACAACAATCAGACGGGATTCCTGTTCAGGACTGAGGTTGGAATTGATAATCACAGGAAGGGTCTGATTAGAACCCAAAAAGACGTATTTCAAGTGAGCAGGAAGGGGTTTCAGTTCGAGGATGGGGTTTTCAGCAGCTGCTGGTGGTTCAGTATAGATGTGAGGTTCAAGGGTGGGAGTTACTGGGTTGTTCATATCTGGATTCGACTCCTCTGTTTGCGGGTCAAGATCCTTCTGTGGTTGATGAGGCATAATCGAGTCATTCTGGAGGTGTGATTCATCAACCAAAGTCTTGATGTCACAAATTTGTTCGATGACGCCGCAATTATTTCCTTGTTGGGCCTTAAATATATCAATTTTCAGTGTTTGATCTCCAAACTTAAGCTCTATTTGGCCCTCCTCACCGCTGATGTTGGCTCTAGCAGTAGCCAAGAAAGGTCTCCCTAGAATGATTGGTGTATCCCTAGGGTTCTCAGGTGCATCCATATCTAAGACTATAAAGTCCACTGGAAAATAGAAATCCCGCACTCTTACGATAACATCCTCGAGAATCCCTTTTGGTGACTTTATAGATCGATCTGCTAATTGTAATGTCACCTCGGTTGGTTTTAGCTCAGATTCTTCTAGATGGTCAAGTAAGGATGTGGGTATCAGGTTTATGGATGCACCCAAGTTTAACAATGCTCTATCAAATTGGGTACCACCTATCTTACAGGAAATCAGGGGAGTCCCAGGATCTTTTGCCTTGGGTGGGAGTCTACTAAGGATTACAGAGCTGGCTTGCTCTGACAGAACAATTGGGCTCCCTCCCTTGGTTCGCGGCTTACGCTGGGGTGTACATATATTCTTTAGAAATCGTGCGTAAGCTGGTACGTGGCGGATTGCATCCATCAAGGGGATGTTTATGTGGACCTGCTCAAAGAGCTTGACCAGGTCCTCCTCAGGGGCCACGGGTTTGGTGGTCTTCTTTCCCTTGGTCAGGGCCTCGGGAAACAGGATCTTGGTTGGTTCTTCTAGGATAGGTCCAGGTTGTGGATTCGGAACAGCGGTATCTTGGATAACTATCCTAGGGTCATGGTTATCAGGCTTGGAGTGGTTTGGATAATGCGGGTCTTGAGTTGTTTTACCACTACGTGTTGTTACAGAATTTAATTCGGCCTGATTTTGGTTTGAGTTTGGTAAGAGGGGTGGCTGCAGCTGAAATCCCGCATAAGAAGTTGAGGCTTCCATCTCGTCTGGAGATGGAGCAGTAGGGGCCTGATAAATCCATTGGGCGTGGCCTAAATTTGGATCCATAACGCGCTTCTGGGTTGGCACGTTATTTGGGTTAGGAAGAGGTTGGGAAGGGAGTGTGCCTGGCTGGCGAGAATTTGCCAACTGGGCCAGTTGAGTTTTAACTTCTGTAAGCTCGTCCTTGTGCTGTTTTTGAATAGCCGCATTCGTTTTTTGAATGTCAGCCAGAGTCTGAAGGATTAGGGACATTTGATCCTGATTTGGCCCTGATGGATAAGTAGGGTTGGGCCGAGGCTGAGGCGGCTGGTAATGACGAGAGGGCTGTGGGCGGGACTGAAAAGGTGGTCTTTGGGTTTGGGAATTTCCCGCCCACTGAAAATTGGGATGGTTTCGCCATCCAGGATTGTAAGTGTTGGAGAATGGGTCGTTCTGGATGGCGTTGAGGTCCTCGCAGGTCTGAGGAACCTCCTGAGAATCAGGGAAAGGGGGAATGGAGTTCCCCCGGCTGGTGTAGAAAGGATCGGATGATCCTCCGATCCAAGAATCAGATGGGGATGGATATGGATCCATCCCAGGGGAAGATCGGTGGAGGATGTTTTGCACAGTCTCCTGTGTGGAAGGAGGTTGTGCAAAGGAGTTACGCGCAGAGGTGGCTCGCTGCAAGTGCTGAGTCAGCTCATCCACCTTCTTTTCAATGATTGAGACCTTGTCCAATCGACTGGCCATTAATTCCAGGTCGACTGATGCGGACAAGCCCTGCGTCTCATGTGCTCCCTTAAGATTCGTCGCTGCGCGGGTATTCGTCCTGTCGAATAATCCCATGGAGTCATTGTTGATGGAGTTCTCGCACATGTTTTCGAGAATCTCCCATACGGTGTCTTCATGTTGACCCATGATGTTTCCTCCGCAAGTTGCATTGACGAAAAGGCGGATGTCCTCACGGAGTCCCTGGTAAAAAGATTGGACTTGTTCCCATTTAGGAACTCCGTGATGGGGGCACTTTCTCATGAGATCCTGAAAACGATCCCATGCCTCATGGAGAGGTTCTCCTGATTGTTGAGTGAAGTGTGTAATCTGATGGCGCAAGGCGTTGGTCCGACCAACGGGAAAAAACTTTTTCAAAAACTCGGATTGAAGTTCTTCCCAAGTGTTGATCGGCCGGGTCTGAGTTTGATACCAATGGGCGGCCTTGTCCATAAGAGAAAAGGAGAACATCTTCATGAAAAGAATATCCCGATTTTGCGCATCTGATCCAAAAGTGTGGGCCAGATGCTTTAGCTGTTTGATGTGCTGGAAGGGATCTTCAGAATTAAGCCCATGGAATTTAGGTATAGCATGAATCATGTTGGGCTTTAATTCGGAATCAGGTCCTCCAGTCGGGATTCTGACTCGAGGCTCAATGGCCACCGCAGCAGGATTGTAGTGGTCCCGCATCATAGGACGCTGTGGTGGGTGCACGAAGTTTTGGAAGAGGTCATTGAGTCGCTGGAGCTGGTGTTCCAGATTATTTTCTTCCTCAACTGGCTGAGCCATGATGGGGGAAGAAGAAGAACTTGGTTCTGAATCAGAAGAGAGAATAATGTGAGGGTGTTGCTGCACAAACACGGGCGTCGAGGCTTGGCCTTGACGAGAGCGAATTTCTAAAGGAGGTCTTAAGGGTGGTCTTAGGGACCTCCTTCCGTACATGCACTGTTGGAAGAGGTAAGTTTAGAAGGTGCTGGACCCAATCAAGACACCCAAAAATGTGTTGGGTGACTATAGAGCTGCGGGGCAGATGGACCCCTTGATCAGAAAGATCGTCCATCTGAGAATTACCTGGGCAGCCAGAGAGGGAGAGTCCCGCGAAGACCCCTACACGGTAGAGCGTCCCCACGGGTTACAGGGTTTCCCCCACCCGACCTCTCTTGTCACTGCGGTTCCAGGAAGACCAGAATGGGGATCTTGACCTCTTAAGTCTACCAATTTTAAGATCAGGGTGCTTAAGGTTTCACTTGTACTTTAGTCTTTTAAGTGCAAAGAGTGACCTAATTTAAGGTTGGTTGACCCAAGGGGTCAACTTTACCTCTTGTTTTCTTTGAGAGCTTTTAGGTCTTGTCTTTTAGGGTTCAAGTGTTTAGAGAGCCAATTGTTTTAGGTTTTCTTTTGAATAGGTATTTTCAATCAATGGTTTAGGCACACTTCTTTTGGATTTTCTCCATTCTTGATTTAAGTAGTGTGTCTCTAAAACCCTAATGTTGAATCTTATGTTGGCTCTACTTGGTCCAGTTAGTTCTTTGTTGGGTAATTAGGGCTCAAGCAAGAATGTGTTAGCCCTTAAATACCCTTAATAGTGTGCAGGACTAATGAGTTGAAAACATGCAACTCTTTATGGTTACTAAGTATGGAAGACAGGTTAGCCCTATATTGCTTGTTCTTTTCTTTTCTTCCTCTTTAGAGTTTAGGGGTTAATAGCGAGAGGAAAAATTTACCTGTCCTCGGAGTGGTTGTCGTGCGGTTGCTTGTCTTCTTGCTTTCCTGTAGTTTTCTGCACAAAAGAGAGGAGATTATCAGAAATTAAAAAGAAACAGGAATGTTTACCTCTAGAATAGCCGTTGCTCCCCGGCAACGGCGCCAAAAATGAAACGCTGGCTTCGAGAGATAACCGGGTTTTATTGTTATAGCGTTGTAGTATAGCCAGTTATTGCCATCATTTCAAATATAAAAATTTTTTACTCGGAAAATAAAAGAGTTCCCGAGGTCGAACTCAGGGAGCAAGTTGTATTCTAGGGGTACAAGTTTCTTTTACAAAAATAAAGAAAGAGAGAGAAAGAAATTGTTGTCTTTTCTTCTTTTCTCTTTGCTTCTCCTCGTCTCAGATCTTCTGTTATCTTCTTCTTCTTTATCTGCAGTGGTGATGTTCTTCTTCTTCTTTCAGCTGTTCCTGCTCTTCCTTTTTCTTCTGCAGAGCGATCCTGTTTTTCTTCTTTTCCTTTCTTTCTTCTTTTCCTTTCTTCAGATCTTCTTCTCGTGCTATTCTTCTTTCAGTTCTTCCCTTGTTCTTTTGTGTTCTCCTCTGCCTCGCCTTCTTCTGTTGTTCTTCAGATCTCCGTCTTTCTTCTTTTCTTTTTCCTGTCAGGACGTCGTCTCTCCCTCTTTCTTCTTTTCTTTTTCCTGTCAGGACGTCGTCTGATTTTCCAATCAGACGACTTAAACCGCTTGTTGCTACAGTGTCTCCCTCAGCTTCCTTCTTCTTCCGCGGTCCTTCTTCTTCACCTGTGCCTGCACACTTCAGAGTTTACGTCAGAGGGAAAAACCTACTCTACCCCCCCCGCCCCTCCGTCTCTCTCTCACAGAAACCGCTCATAGGATAGCTCTCCCAGAGCTGCCGGGTAGCCAGGTACGGGTAGCGCCCGGGTCCAGGCCCACCGGCGTGCGTGGTGAGCGAGGAGTGCAGGTCAGTCTAAGTCGGGTCGGGTCAGGTCCGCGGGGCGTGAGCGCGGACGAGACCGGGTAACCGGGCGGGTGAAGGGGACCTCACCCCGTGTGCTGAGGCAGTAAGGCTTATTCACAAAAACAATTTAAACGGTGAAAGAGTTGTGAGGCTTACCGATGTGGGACTAAACGGAGGCCTCTCCTCGCGTGCGCCTGCTGGAAGACCGGGGCCTTGCTTCTGCAGTTGCAGCTTCGATTTGCGTCGGTTGCTGGCTGGCTGCCTTCGCAGGAGTCTCCGTAATCCGCAGCAGCTGGAGACCTGGAGTCCTCAAGCCTGGAGCGCGGGAGAAGCTGCTTCAATGTGGCGTTAATGGCGGTCGAGCCTCAGAACCTGTCGGACACGAATATGGCCTCTCGGCCTGATCAAACTACTGGGGAACCTTCACCGTGGCACGGCGAAGGTGTGGAGCTGTGTGGCAAGCCGCAAGGTGGTGTCTGGCGGCAGCCCTAGGTTGGACTGCAACCGGAGAAATGGGTTTGTTTGGGGGAGCGTTACGGAGGTGTGGAGTGGCAATGGAGGGGTGGGGGGTGCTCAGTGTGATGAGGCGGAGGTTCGGTGAGGGTCGGCGAGGCGTGTGAGGCTGTGGAGCGATGGGGGCATCTCGCCGGAGGGTGGCCGGAGACGAAGGGGGTGACGATGGTCAGGGTCGGTCGAGGGCTTAATTGAACAAATTGAAACCGGGGAACGAAAGAGGAGAGGAAGGGAAGTAGTTCTAACTTACTTGCAGGGACGAAGGGGGAGCAGCAGGGCGACAGTCATATCGACTGTCGCCAGAGAAGAAGATGCCCAGGGGAAGGGGCGGTGGCGAGCAGAGAGCCGGAGAGGCGCCAGCTGGGTACGGTGTGGCGCGGGAAGAGCAGGGGAGGAAGTCTCTGCTGCTGGTATTGCGGCAGAGCGAAGAGGAGGAGGAGGAAGAACCGCCGGAGCTGGTGGGCGTCTGCCGGAGTGAGAAGAGAGGAAAGTTGGGGGTTTTCTCCGTCAGATCCGAGCTGGGAAGAACGGTGGAGCGACGGGGGTATTTATAGGGACCGAATCAGGGAGGAAGGCGGAGGGAGACGACGTGTCTCCCTCGCCGGAGGACGCCGGAGATGGAAACCCATACCGTCCGTGCGTTCGCACGGCCGGTATGGTGGGTTACAGCGACCAGGGGGTGTCCCTGCGACGGCTGACGACGCAGGGCACCCCCGGTTTACTTGCTAGGCTCTCCCCCTCACCCTACGCGGCGCCATGCTCCGCGCAAGGTCGCCGGAGCATGGTGCTGGCAGGTTTTGCAGGGGGGACCTGAACGCAAAGAACGAAGGAGAGTTAGGGGCCAAAATGCGAGGGTTCAAAAGTTGAGGGCCAAAAAGTAAATATATGAGGACCAAAGTGTAAAGTTGGTCAAGGAGGTTTCTTCTTAGGCTCAAGTTTTTATACATGACTAATTAGGACCTAAGGAATCTGATGGTGAATTTCATTTCTATATTAAACCTTGTTTGACCGGTCAATTTATGCGAAAACCCAAATTAAGTTATTAATTGGGCATGGTTCTCAATGTAGGTCAAAATGGGTTCTGAAGGCCAAATTGAAGGTTCTAAACCCTAGACATTATTTTTCTATGAATTTTAGAGGGTTTATTCTATTTTTACTTTGCCTCGAACCTCGTGAATTGAAGTGGGTTGTTTTAGGGTTACAGATTATCATTTAGTTTCTTGGAATTGCTGTAGCCCTTGCTAGATCATTTCATCCCACTTTTATTCTTATTAAGTTGCTTTGACCTATGTTTGGGCCCTGAATTACCCTGTATGCAGATTATACTGGTAAAATTGCATTTTTACCCCTTATGACTTGTTTTCTCCTTAAACTCAGAATTCTCTGAGTTAAGCCTTTCCTTGAGTTATGTAGGAGCTTTTATCCTTTGTATTAGGTCAAAATGAGCTAGTTATGGCTCATGATGAGGTTCTCATCACCAGGGTTAAGCTAGCTACCCTACACCAACTTTGTTTGGTCCACTGGGCAAATTGGGGTAGTCGAACGAGGGTACGCAGACTGTGGAGGGGCGAGATCCCTGTTTGGTTCTGAGGGGTGAGATCCCTGTTCTGAGAGGGTAAGGCCCTATACTGTTCCGTGCTGTACTTTGGGCGTACCCGCTAGTGGAAACGACTGATCGCGTGTCAGTGGGAGGTAGCTATCCATGTGCTTGTCACGCGTGCTGTAGTCTCTGCTACGTCTCGACAGTGACCTCGGGGTGGTTGATTGAGTGTAGAACTACCGCGGGGGACTCTCTCGGCCAAGAGAGCACCACGTGTACCTTCTACTCTACGGAAAATACTATAATCGAGATTGTTCCCACTAGGAACAACCCAGATCAAAAAATACTTGGATACTTTGTGAAATAGATGAACCAGAAATACATAAATGAGATAAATAGAAATGAGAATAAAATCTGCTTGTTGTTTTTACTTTACTTGCACATAAATAATGTAAACACCACTGTACTCAGCATTCGCTGACTCCGTCTTTTCGAAACCCTGTTCAGGACTAGGAGTTGAGTAGCTCAACTTTCCGGTTGTAGAGGGAGTTTGGCCCAATCGAGCCCAGCCATAGTAATTTTCTTTCCAGCTCTTTTGTATCTGCTGTGGTTGTGAGTACTGGACTTAAAAATTACTGTTCTAGTCACTTTTGGTTTCCTTTCCGCTGTTGTTGTGGTGGCCTATACTATATTATGAGACAGTTGTTCTATTTTCCTTTATTGTTTCGTTTTTCCTTCTGCTTAGTTATATTGCATGTGTGAATGTGGTTTATTTTCTTACTTTTGGTTATTTCTCGTTGGACGACTAGGTCTTGGGATTAGTCGAAGCGAGCCGGTCTCAGGTCCTGTAGGGATCCGAGAACCAGGTTGTAACAGGGGGCCTAATAGGAAAGTGGAGAGAAGGTGGTGGCGAGAAAGCATGAAAGCTCAGAAGGTAAGGATGTAAAAGTTAGGTTACCCAGTTCCACCAAATCGTTGTATGTCTGGGGAGGGGGTTTTATCCTTAAATATTCACTAGAATAGTTTGTTTCTGAGAGTATTACAAAATTCGTCCCTTTGTTGGATATAACGATCTCATTATATAGAGGATCAAGCGGTAATCATTTGATCCTTAAGAAGTGAACCTTGGGGTTTGCCTTGTCACCTCTTCCTTCATGTCATCACCCTGATTCCTACCCTGTTGCTTTGGTTTTTGTGTCGTCACCTTATCTCTAGTGCTATTGTTTCTAGGCATGATGAGCCTCAGAGGCCGCCGTCGAGGCTGTTGATAGCTATCAAAGAATTTGTATGCGTAAGAAACATAATGTCGTCATAGGAATGAAAATAAGCAAGCAACCACAAGAATAAAGAAAATTGTTGATCCAGTTTCACCCTTAATGGGTGTACATTTAGGAAGGAGATCTAACCCTCAATATCGACTATTGGTGAGAATGATACAAAAAATAGTGAGCCACAGGCCCTCTAGATTGCCCCCATTGGGTGTCGCCCTCGTACCATGTGGGTATGAGATGGTTACATTTTTGGAATATCAAACCGCTAGAGTTATGGGGAGTAATGGAGAGATGATGGGTTGGAGTTATCGCGTTGATTTGTAACCGCTCGATGGTCCGCGCCTCTTTTTATTTTCACGCAGACGAAGTCCAAACAGGTTCAGCGTGAGTCCAAGCAGGTTGGGGTGGTATGATCATGAGCTAATTGAGCTTATTTAGTGAGGGCAATTTCTTCCCTCATCAAGGCATTGTTGGGAGTGGGGTAATGGTAGGGTGAAAGGCTTAGTCTTTTGGGTGATCTATTGGTGCACACAGACTAGGTGGTTACGTGATCCAAGCGCTCTTGGTCATCCTTGGGCAGAAGATTCAGTTCGCCTAAGTGCTCTTCTAAGCAACGATGGCCTTTCTTGCTTCTAGGCTAGGTTGGCTCTCCTCCTAGGCTCTACTTGCTTCATGGGTTGGCTTTTGTCAGGCCTGACTTTCATTTCCCCATAAGTAGGGAAAAGAACAACCATCTTATTAGACAACCCTATTGATAGCAAAAATTCAAGTATGAGTTAGGTGAATAACTTACCTGATCGATCACCTGTGTACCTGATTCGTTAAAGAAACTCCTTGTAAAACCCTTATATTGAGGGGAAGCATGGATTCTACAAAAACAAGAGTTCTCCTTGGAGTTAAGTGGAAAATGGTGTTAGGCCCACCTTTTTTGACTTTTCTTTCCCTTAATACCACATGCTAGCACCTGTTTCAAATAAATACAAATAAGTGTTAATTCATGGGATAACACCTGTTTCAACGATGAACATATTTGGAAACTTACATTTTATATAGCATTGCAAGTAAGCCACTCGACCCTAATATGAAAACTATCGGTGTATGACATAGAAATTCACATAAACGTAATAATGTAGAGGATTGCATGGAATTATTTGATCTTTTCCTCATCCTAATTGATGATTCTTAGTGTCTCCAACTAATGGATGATGAGTAATTACCTTTGCTATAAACTTTTACTCAGCTAATATCTATTACAGATACAATCCTTGTCGATTGATTATTTAGTTTATTTGTATTGCACTCTAGATCGATTCTCTTTAGTGTTTTTCTTAGAAATAGTCCCAAGTAATCCTTATAGGCTCTTTGTACACACTTCTCATCAGGGTGCTACCAAATTGCATGTTGCGATTGTCGGAGTTGCTACAATCAGCAGAGCTGCTGCTGGTCGACTTTTGTGGTGCGGTCAGCAGAGTTGCTGTGGTTGCGGGAGCTAATGCTGGTCGTTTGCGATGAGGTCGATGGAGCTATAGTAGTTGCATGGTCGTCTCCAGTATGGTGGCGGTTGCGGCAACCTAGATTGGCATTGGCAATCGCCAGAATCTTGGTCGTCTTCGTGATCGACGTTGTTGGTGGTTGGAGCTACGGTCATGATGCTCGCCAGTTCGTTCGTCGACGATTGGTGGGGGCCGACCGACCTGTCGCGTTTTGCAACAGGTTGTGGGAACTGTACAACGGGTCTGGATCTCGCTTGATGGTGTTAGCTTGGTCCTTTTTCCTATATTTTTAGTTTTTTTTATTGGGACCACGTGTGACTTCGTGCCCTTCACAACTGAGGTTTTTGACATGCATTGAATACTGATTAATTTTGGTTTTCTTGTTAGCGCGATTCTTCGAGATTTAATCTCGGTGGCGTTGTGGTATCAACGAGCATGGGGTTACTCTCCATCATGTTTTGGAGGAGTCTGACAGGATCTCGTGCACTGGACGCTTCTTTTTTATTTTCCTTTGTTTCTTGTCTTATTTTCTATTGTTTTGGTCTTTCCCCATTTTTACAGGACGTAATCTTCCCATTTTGAGGGTGCTAGGCTTCTCATTCTTCTTTTCTTCCTTCCCCTATGGGGGTGTGTCCTTATGTATCGGATTCTTCCCTTTTTTAATATAATATTTTTTCCCATAAAAAAATGCACATCTATTATGAACACAGCATCTGACACAGTTAAGACGTCTGGGAAGTGGCCCAGACGTCTGGCCAGATATCTGAAACCCTTCCCAGACGTCTGGTATTAAATTTTTTCGGCGTACGGGTTCGCGTCTACGCGCGTGCGCGCGCAGACTGAACCCGCCGCCTTCGTTCTGCTCTCTCTCTCCCTCCCTGCAGACGCGCCGCTTCTCTTTTCTCTCTCCCCGCGCTGCCTTTATATAGCACCGCCCTCTCCCTCACCCTCACTCCATCGCCTTCTCCTTCTCCTTCTCTCTGCCAGCGCGAGCGAGCGAGCGGGTGCGGCGGCAACAGCGGCTGCAGTGAGCGTGTGGGAGGGAGGAGTGTCGCGGGAGAAAGAAGAAGGCTCGACCGCGAGGTGCGAGCTTGCCGGGGCAGCTAGAGCCGGCCGGCAGGGGAGTAGCGGGCGTGGGGTGTCGCGGAGGAGCTGCTGCAGCTCGAGCAGCAAGCGGGCGCGGCGCGGACGTACGTCGCGGGCAGAGAGCGATAGGGTCCTGATTCTGGGAAAATTTGCCAGAATCGGACGTCTGGACCTTCGTCCAGATGACGCAGAAGACGTCTGGAGGAAGACCCAAACGTCTGACAGGTACAATATTTTCCTTCCTTTTTCTTTCTACGCGGGTACGGCCATGCAGCCGTACGCCGCGTTCCTCTGCGCCTTTTCGTGATGAGAGCGGATGCGTGTGTGCGCAGGTGTTGTTCGGGAGGGCACGAGGGCTCGCCTTTTCATACGAATCAGACGTCTGGTCACAGTACCAGATGATGGATAGGACCTCCATACGTCTGGGGTGACAATCGGACGTCAGGAAACTAAGGCCAGATGATCCAGCGGGCTTCTGGACGTCTGAAGGACTGCGCAGACTGAGGTACGACATGATCAACCTTTTAAGACGTCTGGAAGAGGTTCCAGACGTCTGATTTTGGACAGATTCGTCATTTTGACTTGTTTAGGGCCCGTTCAGAGTCTGTTTTTCGCGTTTCGAGTTGCTTTCTTTCCAGATTTATTTTCTCTACCTGTTTACAGTAATTGTGCACTGTTATGAGAAACTACTTGTGTTGATCCTTGTGTTAGGTCCCCATTCCGTTGCGGCTCTGGGGGTTGCGGAGGCGTGCGGGATTGCCGACTACACCCCCAGTACTCCCGATTTCGCGGGTAGAGTGGCCCTTTAATTTATTTAACAAAATTTATACAATTATGAAACAATTAATAGAGTCTAGGGTATTGCATGAACCCTAGGGCTGAGAAATTAGATTAAATGATAGATCCTAGGGTATTGCATGAATCCTCGGACTGGAAAACTAGATTGAATGATAGATCTTAGGGTACGGCATGAATCTTAGGACTGGAAAACTAGTTGAATATACAAACATTGCAATCTTGGAAAAGTAGAAGGGAAATGATAACTGCCTGTAAATTGGTTAACAGCTGCCTGTTATGAATGAATAAATATGCTTGAAAACATGGGTTGCATGAACGTAAAGCCGGAACGGTGAAACCTAAATTGGCTAGGTTAAAAGAGATTAAACCCTACGGGGAATTAGGAGTAGAACTCCTGGAAAGGAAATGGAATAGAATTGGGGAAGTGAGCTGGCCCTTGAGTATGGAGTACTAAGGAGAGCGACTGTCCCCTTGTTTAGTGCAAAGTGGAGCTAGCCGCCCCAAGGACCCGGGGTTAGGTCTGGCCACTTTGTATCGACTTTTGACCCTCGCGTACACAGTACTGAGGAGAGCTACCAGTGTAGGGAGAGTACTAGCTACCCCACGGGCCCCGGGGTTCTGCTAGCTCACCTACACTGACTTGTTAGGCCCACTGGGCAAACCAGGGTAGTCAGGCAAGGGTGCGCGGACTGTGGAGGGGCAAGACCCCTGTTTGGTTACTGTGGAGGGGCTAGGCCCCTGTTACTGAGAGGGCTCTGCCCTACACTGGTTCTGTGCTGTGCTTTGGGCGCACCCGTTAACGGAAACGACTGACCGCGTGCCAGTGCGGGGTAGCTACCCGTGAGTTTATTGCGCATGCCGTAGTCACCGTTACGTCTGTCAGCGACCTTGGGGTGGTTGACTGAGGGTAGGACCACCACGGGGGACTCTCCCGACCAGGAGAGCACCACGTGTTACTTTTACCTTTCGGGAAAGACTGCAATGAAGATCGTTCCTACGAGGAACATTCAAGATCAAGAGAAGGATCTGAGAAATAATCAACAGTGATAAATGAAAAATATAAGGAAAGAAAGTAAAAATATAACAGCTACTGTACACTCTACTACTTCTTTTAGCTTTTAGTTGCCACTCTACTCAGCGTTTCGCTGACGTATCACCCTTGTTGCATTTTCAGGACCAGGTGTTGAGCAGCCAGAGTCAGCGGCTGCAGAAGACGCTGGGCCGAGTAGGGTCCAGTAGGGTTACCTGTAGTACTTACTGCACTTTTCTTTCCGCTGTAGTGAGTAGTTTTCTGTTGCTCCTTGTACTCTCTTTAATGTAAGCTTCATGTTATGTACATGTTTATTTCTCTACTGTTGTGGTGGTGTATGCTATAGTATTTCCTTTCCTTACTGCTGTATTTTGTTACTGTTAGTCATATGCATGGTAAATGTAGTTTATTTTACTGCTCTTTTGGTTACTTTCTCGTTGGACGACTAGGTCTTGGGATTAGTCGAGTCGGTCCGATTCTCGTGTCTCGTAGGGATTCGGGAATCGGGTCGTTACAACATCCAAACGTTATACCCGAAATGAAATCGGCTCCTTTTTGAGAAGAAAATTAAAGGACGTGGGGTTGGAATCGCAAAAATTGTCACAGAGAGTTGTGAACGTAGTCTCCATTTGATGTATCTCATTTTTATGCAAAAAAAAATACTTATACGTAGTGGGGTGCATCACTGTTCAAATCAACAATAAAACCCTTTTGTACAGGTGCAAACCACTCAAATCACCTTCGAAATTACTCTGCACCGGTGTGAAACTACCATATCACCTTCAAAATAATTTTGCATCGGTGCAAAATTAAATATCAAGTGTTTCTTCACCTATGAAAAGTGATTTTTCACCTTATGGTTTAAGGTTTAGTCTTTAGTGCTTATAGTTTAGGTTCCCTAAACCTTAAATGCTAAATCATAAACCCTAAGGTGTAAAATAACATTTCATAGATAGGTGAAACCACTTTCCATGAACCTAAACCCTAAACCCTAAATCCTAAATCCAAAACCTATCGATCAAAATCACTTTGCACGGGTGCAAAATCACTTTGCACTGAACAAATCATCAGATTACTTTCGAAATAATTTTACACCGATATAAAATGAGATTACACAGGTGCAAGGTCACCTTAAAATAATTTCTAATTGGTGCAAAATGATTTAGCACTAATGCAAAATCACCTAGAATAATTTATCGCCGATGTAAAATTATTTCACATGTACATTTTAATTCAAAATGATACTAATGCAAAATCATCGAGAATAATTTATCGCCAATGTAAAATTATTTATCATATGTACATTTTAGTTCAAAATGATATAATAATTTTTTTCAAAATTATAGAACCCATCACATATTAAATCTTACATTCTTTTATTTTTTTATATAAAACATCAAATGAAGTTCACATTCACATTACCTTACATCACACACCGAATCATCTTGAGTGTTTCCTACATTTAGACTTAAATTAAGTAATTTGTGATAAATAGATATTTTGTTCTTCCCTTTTAAATTTTAAGGTGGAGTGGGTTGTGACTCACCAATGAGTCGAAGATGAGAAATATATCGGGCAACAACCTTGACTATATAATTTAATATGTCATCAAATGTTCATGTTATGCTACCATGCTCCAACCATGTGGTTTTTGCCCCCAGGCCCTTGGCTTCAAATGCTTAGATATCGAGCCCAATTAGCTAGGCAAATATAATTTGGCTCAGACGATCGAGCTTAACATTCCTAAGCTAGCTTGAGCTAGAACCCATTTGGTTTTAGCTGGACTTGTCATCGGAACAAACCACCTTACCTTTGACGTCCATATCAAACTAAATTGAATTGACTTCACCTTAACATAGTCACTTGACTCAAGTCGGCCAAGATCATGAGATGCTATATATGTCTATATTGTGTTCTTCAAACTCCACACACATAACCTAGTTAGCAAATCGAGTAGAGTTTGGCTTAAGCTTGACTTGACGAGAAAGTTGAGCTCAGAATTGAGCTCGAGCTCAACTTTAATGCTCAATAAGCTTGGTTTGTGGGTCCTTTGTCGACTAAAGATTTAGTCATACACATCCAATGCCAACTGGATGCCTAGTCAAAAAGCAGATCCGACAATGCTTTGGCTCCCATATTGCATTATCAACATTTGCCATCATGACTCGCTGCTAGCAACGTCACCCATAACGTTCCATAAAATAGTCCTACATTAGAACCAACGAAAAAGTGGGTTATGATGCTACCAATATCCGATAGCTTAGGCTTAATCAATTTACACAGTTGTCTTAGATCCGCTTCATTTACATCCAACAAGTTAATATTGAAAACATATCCACCAAGTTGTTGTGCTCAATTCTCCTCAGTTGGACTCAAATCTAGGTTTAAGTTGTCATAAGTGATATAAGAGTTATAAAAATGATTGATAATGTAAGAGCTTAGTGTTAAATATAAAAGTGATGGCGATAGCTCTATGAGACGAATCGTATGAATCATGATGAGAATGTTGAGATTTTAAGTATGTTGAAAGTAGATAGGAGTGATGATCGGTCAAGCCATGCCCTCGTTTGACATTGCTTGCGATATGATCTTCAGAGATGTTGGATTTATGCTAGGTTCCCTTGTGTACTTTAAGGTTGCTTTAAAAGGTTTTCTTTTTCAAAAAAAAAAAAAAGGTATGTGAGGTTATACTACCCTCTTAAATAATTTCATCTTGGAAAATCTTGAAAGTGGAGAGTGGATTATTAATTTAAGGATTATCACTTATAACCTACGGTTAAGAACTTGGGATGATTAATGTAGGAACAAGGAGTCCACATGTAATAAGTTATCAATCAACCTCTCTCAATTTGACTTGAGTCTAGATTTAAATTGTTACACTACTAATGATGGTGGAAACCATCGTCAACTCGACTTCTCTGTAATCTCAAACTTGGGCCTACTAGCATGTTCCTAAATGATTGGCTTCGTACATGCGTTTTTATATGTGTCCTTTGATATTTATGCTTTATTTACCTACCCTAATTTCATACTTCACGCATGTTTGTTACCCTTATTTCATGTGACACGTGTTTAGGTGTTTCATTTTATTCTAAAAAATAATGCACATGCCAATATAAGTTACATTAATATTTATATTCCCACGACCTAGAAAATTGATTCATGATAATATGATTAAATGAATTATATGTGGGAAAATAATATTAAAAATTCCACGATAAATTATGATCAAATTAGATATAACATCGAAATATAGAAGGAGAGATTTAAAAAATTTATACAATTAAAGAATCGACAAGAGTACCCTCCCTGGAGTAACAACGTCCCCACTTTGTTGATGCATGGCTTCGACTTGCCACTCCCAGGATCTATTGATCTCATGTCAACGTCCACAATGCGCTTCGCATGTGGTCGAAAATCACCTTAAAAGAATACAATCGAGATAATTTGATCAAATGCTGTCCGTAATGTGTCACACACTCCACAATTAGGCGATAAAGCAAAGTAATGGCCAAACAATCTACGCGTAAACCGTGCACATGGAGAGAGAAAGAGTGAGATGGAGAGAATAGTGGGTTGTGCGCATTCAGGAATGGCACCCTCGCATCCTTCGTAAAGCGTGCGAACGTCACGGAATTCAATAGAAGATTTAATTATCTAATTAATTAATGGATTAATTAAATTAAATAATCAATAAATTAGAGAATTTTTTACACTAAAAGAATTCAAGTTTCAAAGTAGGCAGAGTGGGGTCGCACACACATGATCTTTAACTTTATCTTTTACTTTTTACTAAATAAGTTATAAAGTCAAAAGATTTTATATCTATTAAAAATCTGTTCACTTTCAACGTAGCACTAAAACAATCTCTCACAAATCTCTTTAATTTTAAGAGTGATTCTTATCTCATCATCCACCAATTGTATCTCAATTACTGTAATAAGCTACCAAAATAAACACATTTTGCTCTCTACCATGTTTATCACTTGAATATCTTGATTATATCTGCCACCCGAAGAAATTATTATATGACTTAAAATAATTATCTTGTACTTGATTTCAACGGCTTACCTCCTTTCTTGCTAGCCATGGATTGCAAGGTTGTCTTACAGACACATCACTGTTTATAACTTGTTCATAGCTATTGACAAGTCTTATATTTTTCTATGCTTCCAGAATCTTATGAATTCTTTCATTCAAGCATTACAAATGGAGTTTCCAGTGAGGGATTTAGGCTATCCCACATACTTTCTTGGTATTGAAATTAATCGCAATTCTCATGGACTGCATTTATCTCAACAAAGGTATCTCCAGGAGCTGGTTGAACAGCGTAACTTGGTTGCTTCTAAGTCGGTTAACACCCCTCGGGTACCATCACATTATCCATCTTTGAAAAAGGATGTGGGTGAGCCATTGCATGATCGGCTGCTTTTTTGACAATTAGTTGGGTCTTCACAATATTTGGCATTTGGAAGGGTTGACATTCACTTTCTAGTAAATAAATTGTCATAACTGATGCATTGGTTCATTTGGATGTTCTCAAGCGCTTGCTACGTTACTTAAAAGGGACATTTGATGCTGATCTACTTATTTCCAAGTCAGTAAATATTTGATTTCATACATTTTCTGATGTTGATTGGACATATAGTCTCCATGATTGATGGTCTACTCCTGGCTTTGTAGTTTTTCTGGTCATAGGCCTATTAGTTGGGCTTCTAAGAAACAATCCACTATTGCTTGCTCGAGTACAAAGGTTGAATATCGAGCTATTGCAGGTTGTACTTCTAAACTTACTTGGTTACAATCCTTATTACAAGAACTTGGCATGCTCTTGAACAACCCCCATTGCTACTATCCGATAATGTTGGAACTACTTACTTAATAGATATTCCAATTTTTTACAATAGGACAAAATATGTTTGACATTGATTTTCATTTTACCTAGGATAAACTAGCGAAGAAGGAGATTTCTCTTGAATATGTTTCCAGCTCACATCAACTGGTGGATGGTTTTACAAAGCCATTAACTCCATCCCATTTTCAGCAGAGCTGCAATAAGTTGAAGCTTTGCACACGCTTGAGATATATATAATATGTTTGGGGTTTTGTGATAGTTGTACTGGTCTAGATAAAGTGCAGTAACGAACTCTGTTAAGTAATGAGTAATACAAGTTCTACATTCTTCCATCGGGTCTCTATGGTCCGCTCCTCTTACACTTTGAAGCTCGAACGATTTCTCGAGAGCTGGCATTATTCATACCTTATCGCAAACATCAACCAGGACAAAAGTTGAACTTTTTGACCAATATATGTACCTTTTCCCAAGAAAAAAAGCAATCTACGGAGGATGTTGATCTTAGATTGCTGCAAGTTGAAAAGGACAAAAAAAGAAATGTTCCTTGGTGGCAATATTTAGAAAAGGGAAGAATTCATTCACACATATAGACACGCATATATCTTTTATTTCCAGCTATGAGAACGTTAATGCTAATATTATTATATGAATAACACAGCATGCATGATAATAGCATGAAGGCAATAATGTCTATAATCAATATCCTCTTTTAGCCTATGATCTTCATTTGGCTTGTACCTAACATCCCCCATTCCGCCTCCTCTTGGTCCTCCCTCTGCTCTTTCTACTTTCCATGCCAACGAGGAGGAGGAGGGATGTAATTTCGGAAAACGATTAATTCTACGAACTATTTTTGAAAATATTTCATCTATCCAATCAAATCCACACACACACGACACATATTCCATTCCCTTTTTTTTTTTTTGTTTTTCCTCTAAGATCGTATCAGATAAAAGTAGTGAAATTTGGAAACAAATTTTTTAAATTTACTCTACGATGGTTTGACTTAACAGGATTCATGTCTGACCTTCTGGTGCCTCCTCTTACAACGATACGAATTAACCACGGATTCGTAGGAGGTAAGGACACCTCATAGTCGACTATTTTTCCTTTTTTTTAGAAAAGATGTATTTCAATGGGAAAATGAAAAAGATGCATTCCCTCAAGGTAAGACAGAGGATATCTTGAAAGCATAAAAAGAGTGCTTCGTAATATCACTTTCTATGTTGGAAGATCTTACATCATTCAGTAAATATGATAAAATATCATCAATGTCGTTAGCAAATTATGCTAATTGGTGAATAGCAATCCAATCGAGGTTGATCATCTACATATAACGAATCCGATTTGATGTGACACCATTGTCAAAAGTAACGTCGAATGATAAGGAAGTGAAGCAGATGACGGAACGATGTCTCGTGGAATCCCACCTCCGACGTGAAGGTCGCGAGATTATAGACGACCTAGAGCACTGACGCTGCTGCTCCTCTGTGCCTTCGGCTAGTGTTGTTGCTGCGCCCACGAGCTCAAAACCCGCATCGTCATTGCTGTTGCTGCGCCCACCGTACCGAACTCTGCCGCTGCATCACGTAACAACGAGACGAGCCGCCGTGAGTAGCCCCACGATCCGTGAAGGTGAGGCCATCGTATCTCAACTGTGGCAGCAAGAATTTTCCCACGCAGGCCGAGCGAAAGCAGGCGATGGGGGAGGAGGAACTGATTACCATTACCTGATAGCGGACTTCCAATGGTCTTATAAATTGTAACAAAGAATTCCATCAATTGACGTTTTGTTTTGCCTGTTAAGACCGCAAATATCTATTTTATTATTATTTTTATTTTTATTTTTTCTTTTTTAGCACGAGAAATATTCGTACAACCGGTATCCGAACATCGGCTCCACCGCTCCGGTCTATCTGACCTTTCCGCACCTCCGAATAGTCTGACGTGTCTACTCCGACACGAGGCCGCTCCTTATCGTCGTGACGTCCCCCATGTTAGCCTCACCACGGAGTTCTCTCACCGCCACTACACCCAATCCAAATAAAATATGGGCGTTTTATAGATACATCCCACCATAAAAATATTCAGTTCTGCAAGTATCCTCACGGGATTATATTACTTACGTATCCTCGAAGTGTTTGTTATTTACACGCAAGTGCCTCCCATCGTCAAACTTAAAAATTTCAATGAAACACCTGGTTATAGAAAAACCACAACCACGCCTGCGAGGAATGTCTTTTCCAATCTAAATCTCCTATGCGGCAAAAGAGGCTAAAGTCAGGAAAGAGAAATCTTCCTAGTATAGTGTTTGTTTTGCTGGATATAACTATATATTTTTTATTCGCCGAACTTTATCTCAACTAAAGTTACCGTATATTGAGGGGGGTAAAATCTTCGAATAAATTTATTCCATGATAAAGTTATCTCTCCCTTTTTATTAAATACAATGTCTTCACATATACCCCCCCCTATACTTCTACTTATACATGATTTGACCCATATGCAAGTATAAAAAATAATTTATCACATATTTATCTATCAATTTCATTATTTACAAAATTTAACTCACAAAACAAATACTAACTAAATAGATTTGAAATGCTGGGTGAGATAGAAAGACAGAACTTCTAAAGTTGAACGAAAAAATCTACTTTGATCAGGATCATTGATTTTTTTCCCCCAATGGACAAAACAAATAAGGCAGTTGGTGCGGATTCAATCGATTAATCATTTATAAGGTTATTCACGCCCAATCCACCCGACCCCATTATGAATTATTGGAGTGGGCATATTCCAAGATCGATATAGAATCCATCGGGTAGACACTCTCACGAGAAAATCAATATGTTCTTTATCTAACACAATAATCATGAAATTATAAATCAGCACGTTAAGAAATCATCTGCTCAAAGTCAACATGACTATGATGCATTTTAGAATCTCTGTCCCAAATCACCATAATCTGAGACAATTTTCCATCAATGAACAGCTTCTGGAATGATGGTCCACCGAAGTAAATGACACTGTTTCACTCATTTTACGTTTTCGAACAAACATGTGGACGCACGTGAAGAAAAAGAGAACTTCAGCGGCCAAAACGCAAAACAACCCCGAAAGCAATTAATGTCCTTCCTCTCCCCGTTCCCACTGCGTTATTCCCTTCCTCCACCACCGTCACCATCGTCACTCCCCATTTCCCCCCGTCCCCTCACATTACTTTAATCCCCAAACGTCACCACCACCACCACCAACACCCTCATTTCACCCTCACTTCGTTTCCCTTTCTCCCCATCTCCACACCCCCCCCTCCCCTCCTCCCTGCCCCAACTCAGGTAAGCCCTCAGATCTCTCTCTTGCTCAGTATCTATCCATCTATCTATGTGAGCTCTGGCTTCCTGTTGTTGCTTTAGATCACACCGTGGATCCCCCTCCCATCCCCATGCCCGTTTCTTCTTGTTGTTGTTGCAGGTGGTGGGTTCCCTTAACATGAGGAGCAGCAGATGACTACCACGACGACGGCGACGGCTACGACGATGGGTGTTGGTAATGATAATACCACCACCCAACAAAAGCAGCAACAGCAACTGACCATCGACACGGGGGACGCCTCGGCGGCCCTCCTGGAGCTAGCGGCCAACGACGACGCGGAGGGCCTCAGGGCCCTCCTAGACCGGCACCCATCCGCCGCGGACGAGCCCTCCCCGTGGTACTCCCGCCGCCACTCCTCCCCGCACATGTCCCTGGACCTCCGCACCCCTCTCATGGTCGCCGCCACCTTCGCCAGCCTTGACTCCCTCCGCCTCCTCCTCTCTCTCTCCGTCGACGTCAACCGCCCCTGCGGCCTCGACCGCTCGACCCCTGTCCACTGCGCCGCCGCCGGCGGCTCCCCCTCCTCCCCCTCGGCCGTCCGCCTCCTCCTCTCCTCCGGCTCCGACCCCCTCGCCCTCGACTCCTCTGGCCGCTCCCCCGCCGACGTCGCAGCCGGGCCCCCGGAAGTCCGCTCCGCTGTCCTCGAGCTCCTCGGCGCCTCCCCCGCTACGGCCGCCTCCGAGCACCGCCCCTCGCCCTCGGCCTCCCCTCGCCGCGAGTACCCCTCCGACCCGACCCTCCCGGACATCAAGAACAGCATCTACTCGACGGACGAGTTCCGGATGTACTCGTTCAAGGTGCGGCCGTGCTCCCGCGCCTACTCCCACGACTGGACGGAGTGCCCCTTCGTCCACCCGGGGGAGAACGCCCGCAGGCGAGACCCTCGCAAGTACCACTACAGCTGCGTGCCCTGCCCGGACTTCCGCAAGGGCTCTTGCCGCCGCGGCGATCTCTGCGAATACGCCCACGGCGTGTTCGAATGCTGGCTCCACCCCGCCCAGTACCGCACCCGCCTCTGCAAGGACGGCACGTCCTGCAACCGCCGCGTCTGCTTCTTCGCCCACACCCACGACGAGCTCCGCCCCCTCTACCTCAACCTCAACCTCAGCCTCGGCCCCTCCTCCTCCGGTTCCCCCCGCTCCACCTCCTCTTCCATGATCATGGACATGGCCACCGCCCTCGGCATGATGCCCGTCTCCCCCAGTGGCAGCTGGAACCAGCAGCAGCAGCAGAACCCCAATGCAATTAATGCCAATGTGAATAGTGCATTTCAGCAGCAGCAGCAGCAGCAGCTTCCACCGAGCCTGCAGCTGAGTGGAAGCAGGCTGCGGTCCGCGCTGAACGCGCGTGACGTCGCCGCGATGGACCAGGAGCTCGCCATGCTTCAGGAACTGGAGCACCACCAGCAGCAGCTCCTCGGAGACATCTCCACCTTCTCCCCCACTCCCAACCATGGTGGTAGGCTGGGGTTGAACCACCTCAAGAGCCTCGCGCCCTCCAACCTGGATGACTTGTTCTCCAATGAGTTGAGTTTGTCTCCGAGGTACGCCGCTACTGTAATGGAGCCGCCGCCGCAGCAGCAGCAGCAGCAGCAGCAGGGGGTGTACTCGCCTTCCCATAAACCGTCTGCTGTGATGAGGGAGTTCCACCACCAGCAAGGTATGCCCTCTCCGATCAACACCAACCCGTCGTTCCTGCAGTCGATTGGATCGCCCTCCCCGAGGGCGGTGGGGATCGAGGGGGGGCCGGCGTCTCCGATGAGCGCCAGGCTGGCTGCTGTGTCCCAGAGGGAGAAGCTGAGAAGCCTGAGCTCGAGGGAGCTGGGGGCGGGGAGCTTGTCGTCGCCGTCGTTCGTGGGGGGGTCGCCCGTGGCGGCGAACCCGTGGTCGAAGTGGGGGCAGCCGTTGTCGTCGTCGTCATCCGGGAGAGCGGAGTGGGCGGTGGATGGGGAGGAACTTGGGAGGCTGAGGAGGTCGAATTCGTTCGAGCACACGAATGGGGGGGACGAGCCGGATTTGTCGTGGGTGCACTCGCTGGTGAAGGAGTCCCCCACTGAGGTGAAGGAGAGGAATGGGAGGGGATTGGATGAGGATCATCATGGTGGTGAGAATGGCAGCGTTGGTGTTGGTGGTGGTGATCATGGTCCTTTGGGAGCTTGGCTTGAGCAGATGCAACTCTGAAAGGAACAACTCTTCCATCTCTTCACAAAGGTATATTAATGATAACCCACAAGTAACTAAAAAGCAAAAAAAAAAAAAAAAAAAAAGGAAACAAGGTTCTATTACTACCATCTTGTTATTTCATTTTGGGGGACTTGACTTGCTTAACCTATCAAGAGAAAGAATTTGTTGATTAGTTCCTTTCTTTTTTTGTGCTTTGAGTTCTCAAGTTATCACCTTCAGCAATGTGCATCATCATCATCTGGAGTATCAGGCGGAAGAAGGATGGATGGAACTGGGGGAATTTATGTGGCTTGATGCTCTCCCTGGTTTTGTTTTTTTACCTGGGAAACACCATGGTAATGACTAGTTTTATGCTTCGTTTTTCTGTTTTCTTTTTCTATCTTTATGTATTTTTTTGCGTTCTATTGTTTTTTTTTTTGGTGAAACTCCGGAGGAGGAAAATAGAGGAGGAAAAATAGGATATGTATAGAAGTGTTGTGGCAGATAACAGGTGAGGAAGTGTTGGGGGGGGGTGGTGGGTGTTTGTGGTGGTCTGTTTAATTTTTTTGGTTTTGCTTGGAACAGCTTCCTTGTATTGTGAATTAATGGCTACTATGAGATCTAATTGTTCTTTTGTTACATGGTGAGAAGGACTTGTTGAGGGGTTGTGGAACCCCACTTTTGGTGGAAGAGATTTTTGGTGGCCACAACTAGTGGATCTGTGGATTTCTGTTGTGGCCATTTGTACTACCCTTTTCCCTTTGGCTTTGCCCCCACTAATGCTCTCATTTTGTTGTGTGGATGAAGCAAATGGAGGGTCGCCCTCAGGTGGCTTTGGCATGCTGGGACTAATTGTAGACATTGCCGGGTGCGATTGTGCGCTTTAGGTTTTGTTGCTTTTTTCCCTTTTAATTTCTTCCTTCTTCGTGTTATTATCCACTTGACTTTTGAATGCTACATACCAATCCTCGTCCTCTGGATTATGGTATTCTGCTGTGTCCCATATTCCTTCTTTTTTCCTTGGCAAAAAATTTGAGCTGCACTGCTCTGGTCGACGTTGATTCATTAGTTTTGTCTTGTTTATCCTTTCCGCATATTTGCGGTCTCCTCGTGTGATTAGACTTACGGTTAAGCCCTCAAATGAAATAAAATCACCAAACTAACGCCCAATGATAGCGCTCCCTAGTTCTTCTCCTACTTTGCCCTTCTATTAGCTACGATGGATGCAAGTAAATACTTCACGGAGGCTTCGAGTTGTATTTTTGACTTGTGGAGAGAACAATAGCTGATTCATGTTTGCTTTCATATGGTGTTATATTTGTTTATTGTTTTCTTCTTTGTACAGGAGTTTTTTTTTTTTTCTTTTGAAGATTTATAGAGGGCTGGGTTGGAAGCACAATCTGCTAAATAAGGATACTTATCAACGACCTTTTAAGGCCTTATTTGGTAAGTAAAGAAATTAAATAAATAGTAGAATAAGTAATTTAATTTGTTTGGATGATTTGATAGATTAAAATTATTTTATTGAAGGTAGAATAATTTTAATTTGTATTAAATTTATTTAATTTGGTGTAAATATGAGACATATTAAGTGGTAAGTTAAATATTGAACTTGTCAATTAAATATCACTTAACAGAATTTTATCACCATAGCTCTTAGTACTACGTTGTTTACAACTCTTCCTCTCAATCTTAATATATGGCATACTTCGTGGAGTGGGAACCGAGCATTAAGGATCACTGCTGTTCATTGCATCCATGCAAGTGTTTCTGCTCTTATGACCAGCCATCCATTAGAGATAACCCTTTCCTTCAAAGAATTTGTCATTAATCATTTCACTGTAACCGGTCTCCTCCCACGGTTGCACCTGCCCTTCTCTCCTCCCTCGGAGGTGCTCCTCCTCTCCTTGGGAAAGCTCTTGTGTAAATTAAAAAATTATCTATATATTTTTACTTCAAATAAAAAATCACCTAAAATCACTTATCTACAGTTAAAATCAAATTCACGGGTACGTTTTCATTTAAAATTAAAAATTACGTGTATATTTTTATTTAAAACTAAAAAAAATTGGTGAAATTTTCACTCACAAGTTAAGGTTATGTAAGTGAGGTGAGTTTATCATTTAACAAATTTTATATGCGTAAAATCATATTTTAAAATTATTTTATATTGATATAAAAATAAATATTTGAAAATTTTTTTGTATCAATAAAATGATATTTTACACTTGTGTACTTTAATTTTAAATTAAAAAATCACTTTAAAATGAAATTACATTGACGCAAGATCTAAACAAAAATTTTAAACATAAAATTAAAAATTATTTCTGTTTCCAATATCAATGATTTTTTTTGCTAATAAGTTGTGGTGGCTGATTAAGTCGACGAGTCTTACCACGTATGGAACTTGCATTCCTTCGTAGATATTTATATATTTATTTCTATCATTGTTGCGGAAGATACAATTCGCATCCAACGTAGTTCTTAGATATATGCATGGATCATGGTGAATATGGAAATTCATTTCCTCCTTAGAAGGATTTTGTGCGCCACTCGTGCAAAGTACGGGGCTATACACCGGTTTGTAATTAATATAGATAGTTATGTATAAATTAAGGGTTAGTTTACTAGAAATTTAATAAAAGTTGAATTTATAAAATTGTAAGGAGGTGTTAATCATCTATTTTTTTTTTTGTTTATTTCGTAGGAAGGGTTAACATTTGTTTTTATTTACTTATTTTTATTTACTTGAAACCAATGTTAACTTATGATATTAGAAAGAAGAGATTAAAAAAAAAAAGTTAACATTAGTGTGAACTTGGATTTTACAAAATTCAAGATATTTTAGTTTATTTAAGAGGTTAATTCTAATAAAAAGGTTATATTAACACACGAAGTATATGAAAGTTAACTTTCATTTATTAAGATTAATCTCTTAAATATACTAAGTCCTAAAGATAAAAAAGAAAAGAGAGAAAGTTATTAGGTTCGTCTTCTTTTATGGGTATCAAACTTTTGATAATGCCTGTTACATTTTGGAGTCTATCATCGGTAACTTTTTGTAAAGACTCATCCTATCCTGAGTCTTTTAATACGTTTGGATTATCAGTTAGACGTCTTGATTCATTCCCAAATGTCTAGAAATCGAAATTTTTATTACGAGCTTTCACGTCTGCGTGCGGGTTACGCGTAGGCATTACCTCTCTTCTCTCTCTTTCCCTCTACTCTCCTCCATCCAAACCCTAACACACCTTATAAAAGACCCTCTCCCCCCTTCCTCTCTTCCCCACTTCACCCCAGTCAGCTTCTTCCCTTCCTCTCCACCACAGCGAGAGGAGTGAGTGTGAGAGAGTGCGAGAGCGGCGACGAGGAGGAGAGGCGGCGTGAGGAGAGGAGGAAGAGCTTGAGCTCAAGAGCTCGTGGGGGCTCACGGAAGGACGCACGGTCGAAGCAGCGCGTATGGGAGGAGTACGTCGAGGGAGACGTCCCTGACACTTGCTGTAGCCGGTGTTGCAGGTGAGGAGGCGAGGTTGAGCAGCAGGTCATTCTAATTCTGGGTTTTTTCCAGAATCAGACATCTGGCATGACGTCTAGACAACGGAGTGGACGTTTAGTGACGACACCAGACGTCTGAAAGCAAATCTTCACGAAGGTACGTTCCTTTTGCGGATACGGCCATGCAGGTCGCACCGCAGCCTCGATCTACATGGCTAAAAGCGATGGATTTTGCCTGTCGCGTGCAGAGACAGCTTTGGGAAGGTGCGGGCATGCCTTCCCACGCGCTTCAAACGTCTGGACAGCTTACCAGATGATCAGAAGCACTCCCAGACATCCGGAGGAGAGGTCAGATGTCTGGAGCTGGGTCCAGGCGGTCTAGAAGAGGTTTTGGATGTCTGAGGTTGACACAGAGCCTGAGGTGAGCTTCTGGTTACTTTTAAGATGTTCGGACGTTATGCCAGACGTCTGATTTAGGTCTGCAGTCTTGTTTTTGACTCGTTCAAGGTCCGTTTGAGGTCCATTTACGCAAACAAGATATCAGTGTTTTCCTTTTGAGTTCCTCTACTTATTAAAAGGCCTTTTATACTGTTCTAAGTATTCCATTGTGGTATGTTCCTCGTCATAGGACTTCGATCAGTTGCAGGTTTGGGGCTTGCTGAGGCACGAGAGCCTGTCGTTCAAGCTCCTAATACTCCCGGGTCGTCTGGTAGAGTGATCTTCTCCTAATTTAATTATAAAACCTGAATGCATATGTGAATTGGATAACTAGAAACTTAGGATGTGGCATGAATCTTAGGACGAGAAGTACTTGCATTGTTTGTATGTGTGTTTGAAATTGCAGTCTTAAATGAATGAATAGAAATCTGAACAACTGCCTGTTAATAAACAATAGTTGCCTGTGAAATATGAAATGCCTGTGCTAAATAAACAGTTACTTGTGACATTACTTGTTGTACATGTTAAATGATGGAAATACGAGCTGCATGTGTATAATCTGAGAATGGAAATGTGAATGATGAAACCTGGTATGGAATGTGTAACGACCCGATTTCCGAGTCCCTATGAGACACGAGAACCGAACCGACTCGACTAATCCCAAGACCTAGTCGTCCAACGAGGAAGTAACCAAAAGAGCAGTAAAATAAATCACATTCAGCATGAATATAACTAACAGTAAGAAAATACAGCAGTAAGGAAAGAAACCACTACAGTATATACCACCACAACAGTAGAACAACATTCATAACATAATATTAACTGTAGGTAAAGAAAAGTAGAGCGGTAACAATAACTACTCACTACAGTGGAACCAAAAAGAGGTACAAGAGAGTAGTGGTAACTCTACTGGACCCTACTCGACCCAGTGTCCTCTGCAGCCGTTGACCCTGGCTCCTCAACACCTGGTCCTGAAAGGTAACGAGTATAACACGTCAGCAAAACACTGAGTAGAGTGGCAGCTAAACTAAAGAAACAGTAAAGTGTACAGTAGCTGTTTTAATTTTCTTTCTTCCTTTATTTACGTCTTTCTATTGTTTCAAAATTTATCTATTTCTCAGATCCTTCACTTATCTCGAATGTTCCTCGTGGGAACGATCTTGATTGCAGTCTTTTCCAAAAAGTAAAAGTAGCACGTGGTGCTCTCCTGGTCGGGAGAGTCCCCCGTGGTGATCCTACTCTCAGTCAACCACCCCAAGGTCACGGACAGGCGTAACGGTGACTACGGCACGCGCGATAAATGCACAGGTAGCTAACCCGCACTGGCACGCAGTCAGTCGTTTTCATTAACGAGTGCGCCCAAAGCACAGCACGGAACCAGTACAGGGCAGAGCCCTCTCAGTAACAGGGGTCGAACCCCTCCACAGTAACCAAACAGGGGCCTTGCCCCTCCACAGTCCGCGCACCCTCGCCTGACTACCCTGGTTAGCCCAGTGGGCCTAACAAGTCGGTGTAGGTGAGCTAGCAGAACCCCAGGGCCCGTAGGGTAGCTAGTACTCGCCCTACACTAGTAGCTCTCCTCGATACTGCGTAAACGAGGGTTAGCAAGTCGGTACAAAGTGGCCAGACCTAACCCCGGGTCCCTGGGGCGGCTGGCTCCGCTCTGCACTTAACAGGGGGATAGTCGCTCTCCTTGATACTCCATACTCAAGGGCCAGCTCACTTCTCCAATTCTATTCCATTCACCTTCCAGGAGTTCTACTCCTAATTCCCCGTAGGGTTCTAGCTCTTTTAACTCAGCACATTCAAGTTTCACCTTTCCAGTTTCACGTTCATACATCCCATATTCTCAGACATGCTCATTTATTCATAACAGGCAGCTGTTAAACCAATTTACAGGTAGCTATTATTTCCTTTCCACATTTTCCAAGACTGCAATATTCATATATTCCACTAGTTCTTCCCATCCTAGGATTCATGCAACACCCTAGGATCTATCATACAATCTAGTTTTCCAACCCTAGGATTCATGCAACACCCTATGATCTACCATTCATTCTAGTTTCTCATTCCTATGATTCATGCAATGTCCTAGGTTTTATTTATGGTTTCATAATTTAATAGATTATACTAATAAACTTAAAAGCCACTCTATCGGTTACAACAGGCGTACTGGAGGCGTGGTCCGAAATCCCGCGTACCTCCGCAACCCCCGAGACTGCAACAGAACGGGGTCCTATCACAAGGATCAAACACAAGGAGTTTCTCAAAACAGCATACTACTGTAGACGGGTAGAGGATTTAATTCTGAAAAGCATGCAACTCGAAACGTGGAAAACAGACTCCGAACGGACCCTAAACGGGTCAAAAACGACGAAACAGTGCAAAATCAGACGTCTGGAACTTCTTCGACGTCTTAAAAAAAAAGGGATCAGATGGTACCTTATCCTGTGTGGACTCTCAGACGTCTAGAAGCCTGCAGGGGCGTCTGGCCTAGTTCCCAGACGTCCGATGGTCACCCCGGACGTCTGGAAGTCCCTCCAGTAGTCTGGCACCACTTCCAGACGTCTGATTCGCGTTGGATGCGAATCTCAGAACCTGCGCATACCCATTCCTCGTGCTCAGTACGGACGGTCGAAGGAAAGGAAGAAGGTACGAAAATAACTTACCTTTCAGACGTCTGGACAGTCCTCCAGACGTCTTCCCCGTCGTCTGGTTGGAAACCCTGACGTTTGATTCTGGAAAAACTTCCAGAATCAGAGCGTGACTGGCCCTCCGCCCGCGACGCACGGCCGCGCCGCGCCTCGTCCACCTGCTGCTCGAGCTGCAGCAGGCCTCCTGCGTCACCCCGCATCTGCTGCTCCCCCGCCGGCCAGCTCTAGCAGCCCCGGCAAGCTCGCCCTCACGGCCGAGCGCCTCCTCTTCTCACGCAGCACCTCCTCTCGCACTCGTCGCGGCTGCCACCGCCGCCGCTCGCTCACTCTCGCACTGGTTGGAAGGAGAAGAGGAAGGGTCGGAGGCGATGAGAGTGAGGGAGAGGGCGAGGCTTTTTAAAGCCGCGCGGGGAGAGAGAGAGAGAGAGAGAGAGAGAGAGAGAGAGAGAGAGAGAGAGAGAGAGAGAGAGAGAGAGAGAGAGAGAGACAGAGGGCAGCCTGCGCCCGCAGGAGAGAGGGAAAAAAACGACCGCAGGTCTGCGAGTGCAGGCGCGCAGACACAACCACGCGTGCCGCCAAAATCGAATCCCAGACGTCTGGAAGGGGTTCCAGACGTCTGGTCCGACGTCTGGGCTACCTCCCAGACGTCTTAAAAGACGTCTGAAGCCGCGCATTCGTAACAAAATGGCATGAGAAATACGAGCATGAATCCTACGGGAAATTAGGAGTAGAGCTCCTGTGAATAAATAGAATGGATTTGGAAATATGAGTGGGAAGTGTGTTGGCTCTTGAGTACGTGGTACCAAGGAGAGCGACTGTCCCCTATTTAGTGTAAAGCGGAGCTAGCCGACCTTAGGTTGGGACCCGGGGTTAGGATTGGCTACTCTACATCGACTTTTTAACCCTCGCGTACATTATACCGGGGAGAGCTACTAGTGTAGGGAGAGAGCTAGCTACCCCATGGGGCTTGGGGTTCAGGTAGCCACCCTACATCGACTTGTTAGACCCATCGGGCAAACCAGGGTAGTCAGACGAGGGTGCGCAGACTGTGGAGGAGCGAGACCCCTATTTGGTTCTAAGGGGCTAGACCCCTGTTATTGGGAGGACTAGGCTCTATACTGTTCCGTGCTGTACTTTAGGCGTACCCGTTAGCGGAAACGACTGACCTCATGCAAGTGCGGGGTAGCTACCCGTGCGTTTATCACGTATGCCGTAGTCACCGCTACGTCTGTCTGTGACCTTGGGGTGGTTGGTTGGGTGTAGGATCACCACGAGGGACTCTTCCGGCTAGGAGAGCACCACGTGTGCCTTCTACTCTTTGAAAAAGACTGCAATCAAGATCGTTCCCACGAGGAACATCCGAGATCAAGAAAAAGATCTGAAATATAAACTAATGGGTGAAAAGGAATAACTTGTAAAATAATATAACTGGAATAGATAGTTTATCTGTTAGCTTTCATCGCTTTAGTTAGTTGGTTGCCACTCTACTCAACATTTGCTGACTTTGTTTACTAATAACCCTTTTGAGGTTGTAACGACCCGATTCCCGAGTCCCTACGAGACACGAGAACCGGACCGACTCGACTAATCCCAAGACCTAGTCGTCCAACGAGGAAGTAACCAAAAGAGCAGCAAAATAAACCACATTCAGCATGAATATAACTAACAGTAAGGAAATACGGCAGTAAAAAAAGAAGCTACTACAGTATATATCACCACAACAGTAGAACAACATTCATAACATAATATGAACTGCGGGTAAAGAAAAGTACAGTGGAAATAAGAACTACTCACTACAGTGGAACAAAAAAAAAAGTGGTACAAGAGAATAATGGTAACTCTACTGGACCCTACTTGGCCCAGTGTCCTCTGCAGCCGCTGACCCTGGCTGCTCAACACCTGGTCCTAAAAGGTAACGAGTGTAACACGTCAGCAAAACGCTGAGTAGAGTGGCAGCTAAACTAAAGAAACAGTAAGGTGTACAGTAGCTGTTTTAATTTTCTTTCTTCCTTTATTTACGTCTCTCTATTGTCTCAAAATTTATATATTTCTCAGATCCTTCACTTGATCTCTAATGTTCCTCGTGGGAACGATCTTGATTGCAGTTTTTTCTGAACAGTAGAAGTAGCACGTGGTGCTCTCCTGGCCGGGAGAGTCCCCCATGGTGATCCTACTCTCAGTCAACCACCCCAAGGTCACGGACAGGCGTAACGGTGAGTTCGGCACGCGCGATAAACGCACAGGTAGCTAACCCGCACTGGCACGCGGTCAGTCGTTTCCGTTAACGGGTGCGCCCAAAGCACAGCACGGAACCAGTACAGGGCAGAGCCCTCTCAGTAACAGGGGTCCAACTCCTCCACAGTAACCAAACAAGGGCCTTGCCCCTCCACAGTCCGCGCACCCTCGCCTGACTACCCTGGTTTGCCTAGTGGGCCTAACAAGTCGGTGTAGGAGGCTAGCAGAACCCCGGGGCCCGTGGGGTAGCTAGTACCTCCCTACACTAGTAGTTCTCCTCGGTACTACGTACATGAGGGCCAGCAAGTTGGTACAAAGTGGTCAGTCCTAACCCCGGGTCCCTGGGGCGGCTGGCTCCGCTCTACACTAAACAGGGGGACAGTCGCTCTCCTTGGTACTCCGTACTAAGGGTCAGCTCAGTTCCCCAATTCTATTCCATTCACCTTCCAGGAGTTCTACTCCTAATTCCCCGTAGGGTTCCAGCTCTTTTAACTCAGCACATTCAGGTTTCACCTTTCCAGTTTCACGTTCATACAATCCATGTTCTCAATCACGTTTATTTATTCATATCAGGCAGCTGTTAATTCAATTCACAGGCAGCTATTATTTCCTTTCCACATTTTCCAAGGCTGCAGTATTCATACATTCCACTGGTTTTCCTGTCCTAGGATTCATGCCATATCCTAAGATCTATCATACAATCTAGTTTTCCAGCCCTAGGATTCATGCAACACCCTAGGATCTACCATTCAATCTATTTCTCATTCCTAGGATTCATGCAATGTCCTAAGTTTTATTTATGGTTCCATAATTTAACAGATTATACTAGTAAACTTAAAAGCCACTCTACCGTTACAACAGGAGTACTGGGGGCATGGTCGGGAATCCCGCGTGCCTCTGCAACCCCCGAGACTGCAACGGAACGGGGTCCTATCACAAGGGTCAATCACAAGGAGTTTCTCAAAATAGTATATAGCTACTGTAGTCGGGTAGAGGATTTAATTCCGAAAAGAACGCAACTCAAAACGCGGAAAACGGAACCCGAACGGGCCCTAAACGGGTCGAAAACGACGAAACAGTGCAAAATCAGACGTCTGGAACTTATTCCAGACGTCTTAAAAAGTGGATCAGGGGTTACCTTGCTCTGCGTAGTCTCTCAGACGTCTAGAAGCCTGTGAGGGCGTCTGGCCTAGTTCCCAGACGTCCGATGGTCACCCCGGACGTCTGGAAGTCGCTCCAGTCATCTAGCATTGCAGCCAGACGTCTGATTCGTGTTGGGTGGCGAATGAGAACCTGCGCGTATCCATTTCCTCTCTCTCTCAGTACGGTCAGTCGAAGAAAAGGAAGGAAGACGGAAATAACTCACCTTTTAGACGTCTGTACAATCCTCCAGACGTCGTCCCCGTCGTCTGGCTGGAAGCCCAGATGTCTGATTCTGGAAAATTTTTCAGAATCAGAGCGCGACTCACTCTCCGCCCGCGACGCACGTCTGCAGCAGGCCTCCCGCGTCACCCCACGTCTGCTGCTTCCCCCACTGGCCGGCCCTAGCAGCCCCGGCGAGCTCACCCTCACGGCCGAGCGCCTCTTCCCACGCGCAGCACCTCCTCCCATGCTCACCGCGGCTGTCGCTGACGCCGCTCACTCGCGCTCGCTCTCGCGTACCGGCTGGAAGGAGAAGAGGAAAGGGGGCTGATGTAACGACCCGATTCCCGAGTCCCTACGAGACACGAGAACCGGACCAACTCGACTAATCCCAAGACCTGGTCGTCCAACGAGGAAGTAACCAAAAGAGCAGTAAAATAAACCACATTCAACATGAATATAACTAACAGTAAGAAAATACAGCAGTAAGAAAAGAAACTACTACAGTATGTACCACCACAACAGTAGAACAACATTAATAACATAATATGGAACTGCAAGTAAAGAAAAGTACAGTGGAAACAAGAACTACTCACTACAGTGGAACCAAAAAGAGGTACAAGAGAACAGTGGTAACTCTACTGGACCCTACTCGGCCCAGCGTCCTCTGCAGCCGCTGACCCTGGTTGCTAAACACCTGGTCCTGAAAGGTAACGAGTGTAACACGTCAGCAAAACACTGAGTAGAGTGGCAGCTAAACTAAAGAAACAGTAAAGTGTACAGTGGCTGTTTTAATTTTCTTTCTTCCTTTATTTACGTCTCTCTATTGTTTCACAATTATCTATTTCTCAGATCCTTCACTTGATCTCAAATGTTCCTCGTGGGAACGATCTTGATTGCAGTCTTTTCCGAACAGTAGAAGGAGCACGTGGTGCTCTCTTGGCCGGGAGAGTCCCCCGTGGTGATCCTACTCTTAGTCAACCACCCCAAGGTCACGGACAGGCGTAACGGTGACTACGGCACGCGCGATAAACGCATAGATAGCTAACTCGCACTAGCACGCGGTCAGTCGTTTCCGTTAACGGGTGCGCCCAAAGCACAGCACGGAACCAGTACAGGGCAGAGCCCTCTCAGTAACAGGGGTCCAACCCCTCCACAGTAACCAAACAGGGGCCTTGCCCCTCCACAGTCCGCGCACCCTCGCCTGACTACCCTGATTTGCCCCAATGGGCCTAACAAGTCGATGTAGGAGGCTAGAAGAACCCCGGGGCCCGTGGGGTAGCTAGTACCTCCCTACACTAGTAGTAGCTCTCTTCGGTACTACGTACACGAGGGCAACAAGTCGGTACAGAGTGGCCAGTCCTAACCCCGGGTCCTTGGGGCGGTTGGCTCCGCTCTGCACTAAACAGGGGGACAGTCGCTCTCCTTGGTACTCCGTACTCAAGGGCCAGCTCACTTCCCCAATTCTATTCCATTCACTTTACAGGAGTTCTACTCCTAATTTCCTGTAGGGTTCCAGCTCTTTTAACTCAGAACATCCAGGTTTCACTTTTCAGTTTCACGTTCTTACAATCCATATTCTCAATCACGTTTATTTATTCATAACAGGCAGCTATTATTTCCTTTCCACATTTTCCAAGACTGCAGTATTCATACATTCCACTAGTTTTCCCGTCCTAGGATTCATGCCATATCGTAGGATCTATCGTACAATCTAGTTTTTCAGCCCTAGGATTCATGCAACACCCTAAGATCCACCATTCAATTTATTTCTCATTCCTAGGATTCATGCAATGTCCTAAGTTCTATTTATGGTTTCATAATTTAACAGATAATACGTAAAGCCACTCTACCGGTTACAACAGGCGAACTGGGGGTGTGGTTGGGAATCCCGCGTGCCTCCGCAACCCCCGAGACTGCAACGGAACGGGGTCCTATCACAAGGATCAAACACAAGGAATTTCTCAAAACAGTATACAGCTACTGTACACGGGTAGAGGATGTAATTCCGAAAAGAACGCAACTCGAAATGTGGAAAACGGAACCTGAACGGGCCCTAAACGGGTCGAAAACGACGAAACAGTGCAAAATCAGACGTCTGGAACTTATTCCAGACGTCTTAAAAAGTGGATCAGGGGTTACCTTGCTCTGCGTGGTCTCTCAGACATCCAGAAGCCTGCGGGGGCGTCTGGCCTAGTTCCCAGACGTCCGATGGTCACTCCGGACTTCTGTAAGTCTCTCCAGTCGTCTGGCACTGCAGCCAGATGTCTGATTCACGTTGGATGCGAATCTCAGAACCTGCGCGTACCCACCTCTCTCTCTTAGTACGGTCAGTCGAAGAAAAGGAAGGAGACGGAAATAACTCACCTTTCAGACGTCGGGACAGTCTTCTAGACGTCGTGCCCGTCGTCTGGCTATCAGCCCAGACGTCTGATTCTGGAAAAGTTTCCAGAACCAGGGCGCAACTCGCCCTCCGCTCGCGACACCCGGCCGCGTCGCGTCTCGTCCTCCCGCGTCGCTTCGCGCCCACTGCGCCCCCGCCGGTCGGCTACCGCTGCCCCGGCAGGCTCGAGCACTCACGGCCGACGCCTCCTCCCCCGCCAGCACCTCCTCCCGCACCCGCCGCGGCTGTCGCCGCCGCCGCACACTCGCGCTCGCTCTCGCGCACCGACTGGAAGGAGAAGAGGAAGGGGGCGGAGGTGACGGGAGTGAGGGGGAGGGCGTGGCCTTTTAAGGCCGCGTGAGGAGGAGAGAGAGAGCGCGACAGAGGGTGCAGGAGGGAGAGGGAAAAAGAGAGAGAGAGAATTTTCGCAAGTCTGCGCGCTTAGGCGCGCAGACGAATCGCGCGTGACAACAATAATCGATTCCCAGACGTCTGGAAGTGGTTTCAGACGTCTGGTCAGACGTCTGGGCCACTTCCCAGACGTCTTAAAGATGTCTGAAGCGCGCGTTCGTTACAGCGGAGGTGACGGGAGTGAGGGGGTGGGCGTGGCCTTTTAAGGCCGCGCGAGGAGGAGAGAGAGAGCGGGACAGAGGGCGCAGGAGGGAGAGGGAAAAAGAGAGAGAGACGCTCGCAGGTCTGCGCGCTCAGGCACGCAGACGAAACACGCGTGCTGAAAATAACCGAATCCCAGACGTCTGGGACACCTCCCAGACGTCTTAAAAGCGTCTGAAGCCGCGCGTTCGTAACAGAGGTCCAGGTGTTGAACAGTCCGAGTCACCGGCTGCAGAGGGTGTTGGGCCCAATCAAATCCAGCAGTAGTCTTATTGTTGTTGTACTTTCTTTTATTAATGAGTTCAGAGTCTTATTTCTGTTATTTTCTGTATTTTGTTTTCGCTTTACTGTTGTGGTGATGGTATGCGCTGTTAGCAGTTTTTACTTACTTTACTACTTGTAATATGTTTGCTGTTAGTTAATTAATATAGTAGACGCGATTTAATTTCTTATTTTTTAATTATTTCTTGTTGGATGATTAAATCTTAAAATTTATCGAATCGAACCGATTTCAAATGATATAAAAATTAGAAAATCGAATCGGAACAACTTTCTAACTTTTTTCTTATTCAACTGTTATTTTTGTTATAATACAACTTTTCTTCTGAAATTAAATTACAAATGCCAAGTTGACACGACCTACGCGGTTCGTCTCTTTTTTCTTTATTCTTTTCTTTCTTTGTTAAAAAGGATAAGATTTCTTTTTTTTAAATCGAACCTTTTTTTTTTACAAAGAACACACGATTTCTGCAAAAAGGAATTTCTTGGGTTGCACAATCGCAACCCGTATACTTTCAAGGTTATAGTCCTGCACGTGATTCGTGTGTGGGTTGTGTAGGTAGCAGCTACGCTCCCCATTTCAAGTCGAGTTCGAGGTCGAACTCACACCAAAAACCTACCCGATTTTCGTCTGTAGTTCTGACCTTAGGTTTTGTTTACATTTTTAAGGCAAGGAAATGAAACCCAAACATGCGAGAAGGAGACTGCCCTACCTTGGATCCGAGGAACTCTCAACATATGCTCCTTCCCACCTGGGTCTACTCGCCACCGACACGACCTACCTTTAAGCTTCACAGATGGGCATGACAACGACGAGGTCGATGAAGAGCGTGATGGGACAGAGCGGTGGCATTTCGGCATGCATAAGGAGAAACGAGAGGAGGCGCGACTTGGAGTGGGTGTGAGGAGGAGCAGGCGTCGCAGGTTCAATGATGCAATGACGACGACGTCGTACGGTTGAAGGGAGGAGGTGGGAACAACTGAGGGAGGGAGAGGCGACGAGAGAGATGGGGAAGGGAAACCGCGCCCCCCCACGATCGTGGTGCACATGCAATGATGAGAAGACATGGAGAGGGTGTGGCTTTGAGGAGGAGAAACATGACGAGTAGGGGTCGCTGTTGGTGCGATGTGTGAGCATAGGGAGGAGGATGCACCGGCGACACGTCACCAACGGGCACACAACGATGACGAATGCACTCAGAGACAATAGTGACAAGGAGATAAGAAGAGGTGGTGTCCGCTCATGCATGGGAGGCAGCATTGGCGATCGACGTTTGGCGATGGTGGTTGGCAACGGAGGCAATTAAGGGGAGAGGAAGGATGTCTCACACGTGGGGGAGGAGGAAGAAGGAGCCCCATCGGGGTTTTGGGGTGGGCGACACTGACCTCCAAGAGGAAAGGTTACCCCTGTCGGATTCTTGAGCCTTTTGCAACTCTACTCCTTCCTTCTCGCTTCGTTCTATCTTTCCCCCTTTTTATACTGAACCCCCCATCCTCTTTCTATCTCTTTTTTTCTCGTCTTCAACGACTTCCACCTAAATCCCCTCCCTGTTTCCCTTTTATTTTATTTTTCTCCGGTTTGTTTTTCTTTGCTAAGAGTCCTCTACGCAGTTAACCCCCTACTCTCAAGGTTCACCACAAACTATAGGCAGCATCAAGCTCCCATGAATCCTATCAACAATATGTTGTCCGTTACCCAATGCAGCATGACTATAGAAATGACCGATTTTCCATTCTCAATCTAGGCCTACCTATACAATAATTGTCCAAGTTAGGCACACCTCAGAAGACAATCAACACTAATCTTGTTGTGTACCCAATTTAATAGTCAATTTTCTCTTGATAATCATACATTTAATGGTACATGAAAATCTCGTGAAATCAAACAATGAGATATAAAAAATTAAAAATTATTATTTAACAATTTAAATTTAAATATTCTGGATGGTTAATGTAAGTCCATTGGTTCATATCTGATAAGTGGTCAAGGATATCTTTTCTGGTCGCTATATGAGTCAATTATAGTAGTAAATCATTTTTCTTTGTATTTTCTACCTTTCAATTTTATATGCATTTCTCCTATTATTATCCTTTTTTAACTTGGTAAATATCCCAAGTTGATAAAAATGTATTAAATTAGATTTAAACTTATGAATGTTACAATTGAAACACTAATTTAATTAAGTACCTCATACCAAGATTTCCTTATTTTCAAGCAATGGGAATAAGTTTACTCTTATTATTTACTTCTTAATGTGACATAACTTGTGATGGAAAGAGGCTTATATGAATTTAAAATACCTCTGTCAACATCATAACTACCACTATTATGTTAACATGAAAGGGATGCAAGCTTGGTTGCATGAAAAATTAAATAGAGTTTAGTTAATATTTTTTATTACGAGTAATGTTGTAAAGTAAAATTTTGTGAATTTAGATTATTCTATTGAGCATTTTATACACAAACTTCCAAGTTAATCAACACCCTTGCCCCTTACATCAAAGTGGAATTAATTTTAATGGCATTTTATGAAGTTTAATCACACTTCATGAAGGTGTTAAGACTATCAATTTCAACAAAATTTGCTTCATCTTTTTTATAAAATAAGTTAATTTCTAAATTTTCATTTTAAAATATTAATTATATATAAAGATATCTACGAATGCCTCTAACTTATATCTAGGTAAGATACAAATTCCCCGACCCTCTTGTATACTAAGTTAATTAAATTTTTAGTTGGTTTCTAGATGTGACAAAAGATTTCCCTACGGTCAAAATATCTAATATAAGATAACCCCCCCCCCGCCCGCCGCCCCCCCTCCCTTCATCAATGGTTGTTCCATAGTTCTCGGTACAACATCAATAAAGATGAAAGATTAATATCATTCCATCAATCAAATCACGCATTCTTTGAATAAATTATCTAAATCCCAGTGCCAACTTCGTGTATCTAATCCATATTTATCCCAAGGGACCCAGATTAGTCCATAACTGGGTAATTTGTTTATTTTGTTCGGGGAAAAAGAATGTTTGTTGTAAAAACTCGGACGTAAAACATTCCGAATGTTCCCAACCACAGGTATATGTATATAAAAAATTTTCTTGGGACATCTTCCCTGCGCTTCTATTAAAATGGCACACTTTTTGCTATGTACGTCATCGTTTGGATATGGAGTATGTGGGTGGGCTGATTAGCATATCATAAATAAAATAAAAGAAGTGTGTAGGAAAATATAAATTATAATATATTTTATAACATGTGTTATTGTTGAACCAAATACATCAATAATATTTATTTTGATAAATTTTAATTTTTAATCACGAAGTAATTCTTTACTTATAAAAATTAATCTTTTACTTATAATGTAATTTTATATTTATATAAAATAGTTTTCATCTAAAATATAATTTTTCAAAGGATAATTTTCATGAATAAAAAATTAAAATATATCGATTAAAATTATCCTTTCATTTGTTTATTACAAAATATATTATAAAATATATTTTTTTATTTTTTTCTCTAAAATAAATAATAAAATAAATAATAATAAAATCTTATTTCTAGTTGATTATATTATATGTAAAGATGATACAAGTGACCGATCACATAAAAATCTACATTTATATGAAATAAACCTCCCTTCTCTCGCAAATTATCCGATTTATCTGGCGTAAAACACCGCACATCCAAATCAAGCCTGAGCTGTTCCGCAGCATCGTATAAGGAGACACTCACCCACACACGTCTATCCATTCTCTTATACCCAACGCTCCATCGTCTATCTTATACCCAACGCTCTATCCATTCTCCTCTACCGAGGGAGACACTCACCCACACACGCTGTAAGGAGAGCGGGAGGGAGGGAGCAATGGTTGAGATCGAGGAGACGGACCCCAAGAAGCGGGGGATCACGAAGGTCGACCCGAAGCCTAGCAAAGGCCTCGCCTCCTCCATCCTCGACCTTGTCGAGAAGGTCGTCGTTACCTTGACGTTCGACCGCTCCATTCCCAATCACTACCTCTCCGGCAACTTTGGCCCCGCGAAGGAAGAGACCTCTCCATGTCCCAATCTCCCCGTCAGGGGCTTCCTACCGGTAATTTTCGGTCATATCCTTCTTGGGTTCCGTTAAAGTTGGCTTCTTTGGTGATGCTAAAGTTTCAATTTTGCCGTCACTTCTTTGCTGGGTTTGGTTAAAGTTGGTGCTAAAGTTTGGATCTTTTTACTGGGTTTGGGTGGTGGCAGGAATGCTTGAATGGGGAATTCGTCAGGGTTGGACCCAATCCCAAGTTCGACCCTGTTGCTTCCTACCACTGGTATGTTTGGTTTGCTGTGCTTTTGGATTGAGATGAGCTTTGAAAAGAGGATGACAAACGATTACAAGCAAGTCATATATCGCATCTAACTATTACTTCAGTTTCCAACGAAACAATAACAATAAACTACCTAACATCAATTATAAAGCAAATAAACTACAATCCCCTATTCAATCACATCAACTCATCTAGCAAGTTGAACTCACTACCTGTCCTACCATTAAACTCAACCCTTTCTATAACTTAACTCTTCCTAAAGCTTATCCAGTCGTAATAACTAACCCGTATCAGGATGTGGCCTTAGTGAATATCTACTCGTGATTAATTTACAACAGATGTCGTGAGGATTAAGCTTTCCCTTTTATTTTTCCCTTTCTGTGTCAAAGAGTTGAGTGTTAATAGAGTGCAAATTAGGGGAACCAGTGATTTAAATGCCGACGGCATGCCACCGGCATGCTGTCGGTAAGGGGGTTTTTGGAGAGAGGACATGTCGACACAAAGATAGTGTCGGTTTGCAGGGAAACTGTCGGCATGCTGAGGATTTCGCCGGCATGCCGATAGTTGCTGACGAAACGGCGGCATGCCGACCGTCTGGCTGAGCGGCGTTGGGAATTGGAGCAGCGGGAAGACAAGGCTGAGCGGGGGGGAATTGAAAAGGGAGCGTTGGGAATTTGAAAGGCTGAACGGGGGGGGGGGGGGGGGGGGGGGGGGGGGGGGGGAATTGGTCGAACACACACACAGACATAGATTTTTTGTCATACAGGCTCAAATAACCTGTAAATATGTTTCTAACATTTTGATTTAGTGTCTTTCAAATTTTAATCATTCTGTCGGCATGCATCGGCATGCCCTCGGTATGCCCTCGGCGTGCCTCGAAATGTCATTTTTTCGGGCCGTCGAAATCGTTGAAATCTGCCATCGAAAAACGGACATTTCCACGACATACCTTCGGCATGCCCACGAAATGCATAGCTACAATTTCATCGGTACGGCGTCGAAATCGGCATTTCGAACCTTGAGGGGAACTAACTATTGGATGTAAAGGAGAAAAAGGGTTGGGGCATCCTCATCCAATATATCTACTTACAGTAGCTCCACATCTACTATTATGTCCTGAATTCCTATAGAGAGAAGGGTGGCTCTACAACTCTTTTGAGGCTGCATTTTTAGAAAAAGAAGAACTCTTTGAATGCTGCGAACTTCAAATCAAAGTTTCTGAACTAGAGTGAAAACTCACCGCATGGTTCAAGGGTTAATTTTGTAACTCCCTGATAGAGAGAAATTTGCTTAGTTAAGATAGTAGTAATAGCAATAAACTGATATGTTGTTGTAGTGCTGTTGGTCTGGAGGCGACTAGGCGTCGTCGGTGGCTGTTGAGGCTGTTGGTGATGGTGGGTGGTTTGGGTTCCTTCGAGAAGTTGCAGGGGGGAAGGAGAGGATGAAGAAGAAGATGAGAAGGTGAAGTGGAGGCCGTGCTGCTTGTGTGCATAGGGTCGGGTGTGGTTGTGTGGGAAGTTGGCGGTGGTGATGGTTGAAGGTGATGGGTGGTTGTAGTGGTGGCTGCATGCTGTCACCGTGCGGCCGACGAGAGGAAGAAGAACAGAGGTAGGTGCACGGAGGCCACGGTGCACACTGAGTCCACAGTGTAGGCAAAGATCACGGTAGCCGAGATGGAAGAAGATCCCCGCAGAGCGGCCTCTTTTTAAAAACTCTCCGTCTATTTCTCTTCAGCCGCCAACTTCTCCAACCACTCGACGAAGATCGTGAGTGGTTGGAACAGAAGGATAAGCGCTGGCGGGTCCCATTAGACGTCTGATCAACACTCCAGACGTCTTAAAATGTATGGTTAGCAGTGAATCCACACTGGAAGTTCCAGACGTTCAGACCAGGCTCCAGACGTCTTAAAATGTAACTTTGGACGTCTAATTGATGCTTTCAGGTGTCTTGCACCTAGCCTGCATCCATCAAATGATTATTATATCATGTCATATGTTATTAAATATAAAATTGGTACATGAGATTATATGCAGACAAAGGTGAATTCTCATTTAATTCCTAATCAATTAACAATTACGAACAACTAATTAAATAATACTTAGGTCAAATAATGATCCACGAAAGTGAATTTATCACTCCCTCTAACAAATAGGATAAATAGCTTCTAAGAATTCTATTATTTTATGTGATGGCTTTTGTTTGTTTTTTAGCCATCAGTTTCTGTTTTACGTTATGCATTCATGTGATGATATTTTAAAATGTTGGTTTTGCAGGTTTGATGGAGATGGGTATGTACTTTCTGACGTTTGTTACTTTTAAGGGCAGGTTCTGACTTCAGTAATTTCTCACTTAAAGACTTATTGTGTACTGAATTTTGTCGTTATAATGGAAATATTAGCATTCTGAAAGAAAAATGGTTGAGCTAAGTTTGTCGAAGAGACCGTTTTGAATTGTGACTAGGTAAATGGCATGTGGAATCTTATCTGAATAGCCTAGGCACCTCCCCTCCAGTTTCATCACAACTTTATAGCCGATGAGTTTCACTTGTGATCTGTTGGTGCATATGTTTGATGAGATTTACCTTTGTGAAAAAAAACGCTGAGATATCTACCACTGATCACTTAATAAGTGAATTCAAAGATGCAAGCCTGGCACCTTCTTTGCAATCATGATCCAAAATTTTTGGGTCTGATGACAAAGCGTTTACATGCGTAGGCATGAAGTCAAGCAAATGCTATATGGTAGGTAGACATGAGTTGTGATCTTGTCCACAGATGGATGGGCTGCAATTGTCTAACTTGGTGAGAATGAAATCAACAATTAGACAGTGAGCACGAGAATTTTGATTGAGGACCATCTCAATAGGTGTACGTTGTTGGAGGAATTGGACCTCCGAGCTTTCACTATGGAACTGGAATAAATGCAAAGATCACTCAAGTTACAAGAACAAAAGTGAGTACAATAGAAGTTAGAGGAACTGGATGAAAATTGGATGCTTGGAAATGAGGCTTATGTTCCCATTAATTTCAAAAATTGTGTGATGCCACCATAAATGATGTGGCAAGTTGTCTAAAGTGACAAGTTGTTGGAGGAGGAAAGAAGCTGGTCTCTTGGCGAGCTTGATTACATGGAAATATCTATAAGAGAAGGCAATTGCTTGTACATTATGCAAGCTTTATTGGATAAGGCATTGCTGAGGAAATTGGCCGCCTACGCCTCATATGCAGTTGCATATGCATAGGTGGTTCCTCTCTTGAACTACATATCATGAGGCAGTCCAATAGTTGGTCTAGACCGACTACTTGATTTGACTACATGTATACTCGGATGAGCATAAGGTCGATTTTCAAATAGGCTTAAAATGAATAAGTTCGCCTAACTTTCAAATAGGCTAATTTTTCAAGATGTTATGTTCGTATTCTTAATATAGTAATTAAGGATTAATGTGTTTCTGTGTTATACTACTTGAGGCACCTTTATGTTTGTAACTTTGATTTTTATATGGTTGGGAAGTATAACACAAATTTTAACAAGTTAACTAATATGCAGTTTTATATTTTTTAAATAAAAAATATAAAACTGCATATTTGCCCACATACTGTATACTCTCTTTGCGGTAACCCAACCAATCGAATACTACAAATTGATTTTCTAAACCTCTGAAAAGGTAATTGGTCAAGCTAAGTTGATGTGGAAGGTTCATTAAATGCTCCACATATTTGACCATATATATATATATATTTTAAAGGAATATTTGACTTGATATTGAGAAGTCTGTTGCGCCAAAACTTTCTTTTGTTTCAGTTGAAGTGAATAAACTTTTCTACCATTACTAAGAAGTCCCTACACCTCTATATAGGTGTGGGAAAAAGTGCATCATAAATCCGTTACTCAAAATAATATAGCACCCCTTACAAACATAAACATAAACATAACTCAACACTCCCTCTCAAGCTGGAGCATATATATCCATCATGCTAAGTTTGTTTCTACACTTCTCAAACTGGGGACATGGCAACAGCTTGGTAAACACGTCAGCAGTTTGGTCTGAGGAGGCAAGACAACTAGTACAAAGCAGATCCTGTTGAATCAAACTTCTGGTGTAATGACAATCCACTTCCACATGTTTTGTTCTCTCATGGAAAATAGGATTGTTTGCAATGTAGGTGGCAGCCTGGTTGTCACAATGCATATCCATAGGTTCCTGAACATCAATATGAAGATCTTATAGCAGAGATCTGATCCATATCATTTCAGCAGCAGTATGTGCCATGGCCTTGTACTCAGGCTCAACACTAGAATGTGAAACAACACTTTGTTTCTTACTCCTCTAGGTTACCAAATTCCCAACAACAAAGGTATAGAAACCAGTAGTAGACCACCTATCCCCGACATCACCTACATAATCTGCATCTGAATATGCAACAACGGCCATAGGTGCCTTTCTCTGGAAAAGAATGCCTTTACTTGGACACCCCTTGATGTACCTCACCATTTGCATCACAGCCTGCCAATGAACCTTAGTGGACTTATCTAAGAACTGACTCAGCTTCCCCACGGCAAGGCTAATATCTGGCCTAGTGATAGTCAGATATAACAGCTTCCCCACTAGCTGTCGATATGTCTTTTTGTCTTTTAGCTTTACATTATCCTCAAATAGATGAATTTTATGATCCATAGGAATATTTGCATCTTTGGATTTTAGCATACCTGTCTCTTGAAGAATATCAAGGGCATATTTCCTCTACAACATAATTGTCCCTTGCTTACTTGTGGCAAACTCAATGTCTAAAAATATCTCAGCTTCTCAAGATCTTTCATGACAAATTGGTGTGCCAAGTATTCTTTTATCTGAGATATATCCTCTGCATCATCACCTGTAAGAATAAGATCATCCACATACACAAGTAAAGCCATTGTACCCTTACTGGTCTTCTTTACAAACAGTGAATGATCCGATGAAGATCTCTGCATCCCAACAATAGACAATGCCTCAGATAGGCGCTGGAACTAGGCTCAAGGGCTTTGCTTAAGACCATAAATGGCTTTACGGAGCCTGCATACACACCCCCTTAATCTCAAAGCCAGGTGGCTGCTGCATATATATCTCTTCCTCCAAGTCTCTGTACAGAAATGCATTTTTAACATCCAACTGATGTAACTGCGATCCATAATGAGCCGCAACAGATACAAGAATTCGAACAGTAGAGAGTCGTACAACAGGGGAGAACATGTCAAAGAAATCCATCCTATATGGCTGGGTAAATCCTTTGGCCACTAAGCGGGCCTTATACCTTGAAATAGACCTATTTGGGTTGTATTTCAAGATAAAGATCCATCTGGCTCCAACAAGACGTACGCCAGACGGTGAAGGTGACAGCTCCCAAGAACCTCTGGTAGTAAGTGCAGACATCTCCTCCTCCATAACTGTCTTCTAGTGTGGATGTAGTAAAGCTTGCTGGTACGAGATAGGTAACTCAGTACTGGATACAACAGCTGTGAATGCATGAAACTTCGAACTTAGAGAATTAACAGTAACACCAGTCCCAGCAACATTATGCTGGGCACAAGATCGTGGAGCCTTCCTAATAGTAATAGGAATGTCTTCATCAGTACTCATTGAATTAGGACCTGGAGAATTATCCTCAGGTGGCAGACTCCCACCCTTTTCATCTGCTGACACTGTACCTGAAAAAGTCTCCTGAGTAGAAACTACCTCTAGGTTATCAACACGAACCTGAGGTGTATGTGGAATAGATGGAGGGGCCTTTGCCCTATATACAACTGACAACTGATAGGTGTGACCCTTGAAGGTTCCTTTATCCGCTAATGCTGGTCTAAATGTGCTGGTAGGTGGCTCATCAACCTGAGAAGGGATGCTAGTATCTGTGAATATATCAAATGGTATAGGAGCAACTGGTATAGGCACACTCTCTGGTACACTCTGCACCTGCCTGGCAGCAACAGAAAAATAAGATACAGCTTCATGAAAGGTGACATTTGCACTGATATAATGCCTCTGGTGTAGGGGATCAAAACACTGATACACCTTCTGAGTACGAGAATAGCCAAGAAATATACACTTGACTGCTCTAGGTGCTAATTTATCATGCCCAGGTCCAAGGAGATGTATAAAAGTCACAACCCAAATGTCTTGGGTGGAAGATCAAACAACTCAACATTTGGATAAAGCACCTGCCACGGTATCTGCTCGTGAATTACTGAGGAGGGTAATCTATTGATAAGGTAGTAAGCTGTGAGAATTGCATCTCCCCAATAGTTATGTGGCACACTGTTGTGAATAAGAAGAGCTTTGGCCATATCAATGATATGTCTGTGCTTTCTCTCTGCGACTCCATTTTGCTGTGAAGTGTGAGGATATGAGGTCTGATGAATTATACCATGTATGCTATAGAATTCTGCCAACCGACGAGTATAAAACTCCAGTGCATTATCAGATCTGACAGTCTTGATGCAAACATCAAACTGATTTTTTATCATCAACACAAACTTCTTAATTAGTGGACCCACTTCAGACTTATTCTTCATGAGAAATAGTCAGGACAATCTGGAAAAATCATCAACCACAATTAAATAGTACTGATGTTTTGCTCTATCAGGAGTCTTATAAGGAACCCAAATATCAAGATGCACTGACTGAAAATATGAAGTTGAACGTGGTCCTGTAGCAGCTGGAAAGGAAGATCTATGGTGCTTCCTAAGTTGACATGCATCGCAGGAAAGTTGTGTAGTTGGGGACACATGAGGAATAAGTTTGTGTAACTTTTCCAAAGAAGGATGGCCCAACCGTCTATGCTACTGTAAAACACTCCCAGATGTGATACTAACTTGACATGCTACAGTTATAGGACCTTGTTGAAGTCGGTAACTTCCTCCTTCATATCAACTACCAATAGTCTTCCTTGTCATTCTATCTTGGAAAATACATCCACGCTCATCAAAGATGACCCGATAATTCATCTACTCAATGATCTCACTAACAGAGAGCAAGTTCATGGATAAATCTGGAACAAACTGAATATGATTAAGCTGTATGGAAGGGGTAACATTAATTTCCCCTGACCACTAATAGGAGCAAGTCGCTTATCAGCCACCTGTACTGTACGACCACGAGAGACAGGTTGAATCTGTTCAAAACACTGCAGATTCTCGGATAAATGATTGGAAGCACCTAAATCAATCAACCATGTCACACCAGTGATTTGAGTATCACCTACGGCAGTTCCTAGTGCAATCTCTGACTGAGACACTGCCATGTTTACTGAACCACACTGCCATAAACAAAGTTTGACGTGCCATAGAGAAGGGTACACACTCTTGAACTTCTTCACGCTTTAGATCTGAAAATTGATAGAAAATGGGGACTATACACCCCAAGAAATATACCAATTGAGGAATACACATCCCAAAAATCTCCACTCACACGCAGTCAGTACTCAAGGGGACTACACACCCCAAAAACATGCATCAATGGGGAATACACACCCCAAAAGTCATCCACTATGGAGAATACACACCCGAAATTAGATCAAAAGATCAAGAAGTTCATACCACCCTGTTGAAAGATTTTTGCTTCAAACCCGCATCTCCACGGAGAGAGATTAAGCGCAATCGGCACCAATGACAATCAGGGGGTGGTCCTACAGCTGCGACAGGGTGGCAGCATCACCATCATGAGGTGCTGCGACACAAGAGAGGCACTGTAGCAAGAAGATCTGCTGGCGGCGGCCGCAGCAAGATCACCGTGACGAGGTGTTGCGGCGTGAGGAGAGGCACTGTAGCAAGGAGATCTGCTGGCGGTGGCAGCAGCGAGGGTGCTGCAGCGCGAGGGGCCGGTTGTGCCTCGATCAGGCTGCTGGCGGCGGTAGCAGCGTCGTGACTGGGTGCTGTGGCGCGAGAGGTGCTGTGGCAAGGAGGGCTGCTGGCGGTGGTAACAGCGGGGGTGCTGCGCCGCGAGGAGTCGGTTGCACCTCGGTTAGGCTACTGCACTGTAGTCTCGTGCGAAGGGCCGGCTACAGTAGCGGCGACGGTCGGTGCTGTTGCTACTGCGGCGGTGGTCTGGCGCTGGCGTGGTTGTCGGTGGCGGCGGCGGTAGTTCCTGTGAGAGGGCTTAGGTAGGGTTAAGGTTTTATTTTTGGTGATCTCAACCTTGGGTCTGTTCCATGTTGAAGTGAATAAACTTTTCTACCATTACCAAGAAGTCTCTACACCTCTACATCATAAACCCGCTATTCAAAATAAAATAATATAACATCCCTTATAAATATAAACATAACTCAATAGTTTGAGTTACAGTTAGACTATTTCCTGTCTATATAGAAGGAAGATGGTCTTTCGCTTTGTTGACTTGGATGATTAATAAATATGCAATGAAATATCAAGTGTAGTTGAATGGAGTCAGCAAATAGTTGTTGGCTTGTTAACATGACTTCTTGTCCTTTAACCATAACTCAGGTTAAGGTACCCAAATCCAATCGACTTTTATAGGATCTGACTATTCCCTTAGTATAGAGAAGGTACCTAGTAATTTGTCTCTTAGATTGGGTAGTGTTTAAGTGAATTTATCATTGTTTAAGAAATGTATTGTAGTATAGAACAAAATCACTCAAATTATTTTAATTTATAACTAAGCATCACAAAAGAGTTCGAAGTCGAACACATGGAGCAAATAATAGTAATTCAATTTTACTAATCTCAAAAAATATAAGCAATTATGATCAAAACTTTATTTAGAATAACTCAAAATAATGTATATATAAAATCTAGTAGCAAGGTGTAAAAAGAATAGGTTAAAATAGTGATTTGAATCACTAATTAATCTTTTGAAGTTAAGTTCAAGTATATCAAATATTTGAATAGTAATTCTTAATCAAATACCCTATGTCAACCAATATCTCAATAGCATTCAGAACTAAAGCACCAACAAGGGTCAGACGAATGCACAAGGCATCAAATGCCTTATAAGTACTCAGGGTTCAGCTTCAAAAGAAGAGGCACGGGTCTCTCTCTCTTCTTCCTTAGTGCCTTAGAGAAGAGGTAACCACAGCACTACAGCACAGTGGCAAAGGCCTCAGGATCGGCTAAGTACAGAGAGAGCAGAAGGGCAAAACCCTCCCCCCTCTCTCTCTTTCCTCTTCTTTTCTCAGAAACCCGGGTTTAGTCGGGTAATCATGCGTGAACAAGACTAGACTTGCAGGCGTGGCTCGCAAGTGAGGAGTGCATAGGCGGGTTAAGCAGGTGAGGGATGGCTGGGGACCCGACCCCCATGTCTTGGGTGAGGGGTCGGGGAAAGGAATCCAACTCATGTCACGCGAACAGCTTCCGTCTCCATGATGTGGGACTATCTATCCTACAGTCTTCGTTGCAATGCAGCAGTAGGATGCGGGCTCCAATTAAGGCAGTAGTTGCAGACGAAGGCCCTACTGGAAGACCTGGGGATGCATTTGGAGGAAAACCGCAGCGTCTGGGGTTGTTGTCTGGAGGAGTCGAGGTGGCGATGGAGGTTCGGTGATCACCTGAAACCAAGAATACGGCCTCGCGGCCACATCAAATGTGCTCAAAAGCTTCGCCGTGAAGCAGCGAGTGCAGTGGTGGTTGTCTCGTGGAGGTTGGAAGCCGGTGGAGGGCTGACGGTGACAGAGACGATGAGCGGAGAAGGCGATGTTCTGGGAGGCGTTGCAGTGGGTGGAAGCCCAAATTAGGAGAAGGCTTTTGTAGAGGGTGGCATGACGAAGCTTGTGGACGTGCTGTAATAGTGTTTGGAGGTGTGTGGTGTCGAGGAGGCTTCACCAGAGTGTCGCAAAGCGGAGGACGAAGGTGGTGGAGCAGGTGATACAGTGGTTGTGAGGGTGTTGTGGGTACGGGGGAAGAAAGTAGAGGTAGAGAGGAAGGGATAGAGATACTTAGAGGGGAAGGAGGTGGACGGAGAGCGTCAGCGTTGGTGAGCCGGAGCCGAAGAAGATGGAGTCTAGTGAGGTGGAGCGACGACGATGCAGGGGAAGAAAGTAGACGTAGAGAGGAAGGGATAGAGATACTTAGAGGGGAAGGAGGTGGACGGAGAGCGCCGGCGTTGGCGAGCCGGAGCTGAAGAAGATGGAGTCTAGTGAGGTGGAGCGACGACGATGCAGGGGAAGAAAGTGGAGGTAGAGAGGAAGGGATAGAGATACTTAGAGGGGAAGGAGGTGGACAGAGAGCGCCGGCGTTGGCGAGCCGGAGCTGAAGAAGATGGAGTCTGGTGAGGTGGAGTGGCGACGATGATGAGGGAGGAATCCCTTGCTGTGGCTAGCAAGGAGTAGACTTGAGAGGGGAAGGCAGAGGGCCAGAAGAGGAGGATGGAGAGGGTCGTCAGAGCAAGGTGCGAAGGTGGCTGGAGAGGGAAGGAGGGTTTTCTCTGGCCAAGACTTACTAAGGAGTTCGGTTTTGCAATGTAGAGGCTTTTATAGAGCTTCAGGCAAGCTTCCAAGCTTGGAAACAATCTTGCAAAGCTCAAATTCCTAGAAAAAAGATCCTTGAAATCCAAGGATTCGCACAAGCTTTTTGAGAGGATTTGGGATCAAACTTTAGGTTTAGATGATTTAGGACTTCCTCATGATCATCTCTTCTAATTTTGGAAGGGATTGGACAAGAAATTAGAGAGGAATCCTTGATTGGGAGCTTGGATTCATGGGTTCACACTTGCCATGGCAGCAGGGACCCATTTGAAGAAGACGAAGAGAAGTTGGGGGGCTTTTTGTAAAGATTTCGAAAGTTAGGGGTTCGAATGAGAGAGAGAGTCAGATTGGACCAAAATGCAAACTAGGTCAAGATGGACTCTGATTGGGCCTAAATTTTTGTACAAACCTAATTTGGATCCAAGAAATCTAATGGTGAAGTTGGATTTTAGTTTCGACCAAGTTTGACTAGGTAATTTGCGTAAAAATCCAAGTTAGGGCAGAATTGTGTCTGTGACTCTATTTGAGGTCAAAATGGGTTCCAAAGGTCAAATCAAGGGTATCAAACCTTATGGAATATTTTTCTATGAATTTTAGAAGGTTTAGATGAAATTTATTCTGACCAAAACTTTTGTTATTTAAGTGGATTTGAAATTAAAGTTTTGGGTGCTATATAAGTTCTTGAAATACACGAAACTCCATTTTTGTCTGCATGAACCTACTTATTAAACTTTAATGTTCTTTTAACCTCTAATGCACCCCTAGCAAACCCCTTGGTTATTCTGTGTTCATGATATGCTGTTAAAATTACAGAGTTAACCCCGGTTTCTTGTTATCTTCTCAAAACATAATAAGGTGGAGATATAACCCTCAGATGAATATGTAGGAGTTTTTATCTTTTATTCCAAACTAAAATGGGCTAATTAGGGCCTATGATGGTGTTTCCATTAGTGAGTTTGACATTTCTCTTGTAATGGAGAAGACACTTTGTAATGTTCGATGGATCCACCCATACTCAGGCAGGGGAACTTCTCTCTTAATACAAGGCACTCAAACTTGAATGCTCCCCTTTTAGAAAGATGTATTCGGTAAGGAGATTGAGTCAACTACTTGGATCTCAGATACATTGCCCCAATATAGGCCCATCCAAACAATGCAATTGATTTGATTTCGAGTCAGAAGGCATGTCTCGACATCTTCAACTTGAATTTTGCAATAATTTATGGTTTGCGAGTTCCGACATACTTCATTTGGTAGAGATTTGAATAGGAAGTTAATTAATTTTATCATCTAATGACATTGTAAATTTTTGGTTAAAATTTGACTTAAAATAGAACTTGTTATTTTTGGGTAAAATTTGTAGGAGTTGTCATCACTTTGGTCGAATCAATTACATGCAAGAAACCCTAGGTGTTTTTATATACAGAGGCACCCTTCTTAGAAGGCTACTATGGAGGAGATGTGTTGTAGTCCAGACAAATATGAGACTTAGTGAATTTGTCCCACGTGCAACTTACCCTCTAGTGTCTCCTTGATGTCTTAATTAAACAATATAGGGCTTACTTGGGGCTAAAGGTTAGACATATAGAGTCAATTACTTTAAGATCTCTCCTATGGCTTACATTAACTCTGTTTACATTCTCCGTTCTATTGCAGTTAACTTTGATTCGCATGTCTTTTAGTTTGATATCAAGAATGCATTCTTATATGATGATATTCATGAAGAAGTCTCTCTGGGGTAAACCTTGGGATTTGTTATTGAGGAGTTCTCTAAGGTATTCAAGCTTAGTAAGGCTAGTTATGGGCTAAAGCATGGCCCATGAGCATGGTTGGAAAGGCTTAGTATTGTAGTTTAGGGAATTTGACTATACTTGTTCTTTCGATCACTCAATCTTCATCTTACATAGGCTTATAGGATCCATTATACTGATTATTTATGTGGACAATATTCTACTTAGATAGTGATCTATATGGTATTTATTCATATACTCTCAATTCGTTACTAAAGACCTGGGACATTAGTTATTCTCTTGCTGTGAAGGTTGCTCACATTGATGGAGGTCTCATTCTAGCTCAAAGGAAGTGAATGCTGAATCTACTTTGAGAGACATGAATGATAGGATGCAAACCTAGCTACAACTATTCCATTAGATCCTTACATGCACCTTGTTGTCTTAGACACTCCACAATTTGGGGATGCGACATGCTATTGTGATATTATAGGCATGTTACCTTATCTTACTTTTACTAGAGCACACATTGCCTCTGTTTTTGGTAGGCTCGGCCAATTTATGCTGCGGCTTAGGCAGAAATATTATGTTGGTGTCTGTCATATTCTTACATATTTGTAAACCTGGCAAGGAAACAAACTTTCCTTTACTAGGCATGACCATTTTAATCTGGGAGCATATGTTTGTATTTATTTGTTTGTGCAATTGTGGGTTTCTAGCTCCTCAAGGGCATTTCTATACTTTCACCCTTTCGGTCTCTCTCTATATAAGAGAGTCCCAGGGTTTCAATAAAGAATCAAGTCATTACAACCAATTTGGTATCAGAGTACCGATCTTAAACCATGGCTCTAGGTATGGCACCCCTAAAGCATCCCAACCCTACCACCAAATCCCTCTTCCTTTCTCTCTCCCTGATTGGCGCAGCACCTCACCGGCGACTTGTGGTTGCGTGTGGCCATCTTGCGCGTCTGAGGCAACGTGACAGTGCGCTCGCACGGTTGTGCGCCTTGAGGTAGTGACCCAGCGCACTTGAGGCGGCGCAACAGCGGTGCTCGCGTGAGGCAGTGCTCCAGCGGGCTCGCATAATGGTCGTGAGTGCCTGAGGCAGTGACCTAGTGCACCTGAGGTGGCATAGCGGCATTTAGATCGTCGCGGTGGAGCTCTGCGCAGCTGAGGTGGTGTTGGCGGCGGTTAGAGTGGCAGACCGGCGTGTTGCTGCACGTGTGAGGGGGATGTAGCAACCCTACCTGATTTAGGCATCTTCTTCTTAGTCTCCAGATACAATATCTATTGCCACCTCTTCTGAGTCACCTACGACTGGTATGCCGTCACTCTTGTCATCTGGTGATTGGTTGATTGACTTTGGTGCGTCCAAGTACCTATGTGGTGATAGTTCTTTTTCTCAGTTAGCACCAGTTACACTAGCCAGGACCATACAGGTGGCAGATGGGAGACATTTGCCACTTGTCGGCAATGGAGATATATCTTTATCTCCTACCTTAAGATTGGCATATGTTTTCTATGTGCCTGATTTTCCTTTAAGCTTGTTGTCTGTTAGCAGCATTATTAGAGATCTAAACTGTCGAGCTATATTTGATGCGTCTTCTTATGTCTTGTAGGACAAGTTCACTGGGAAGATGATAGGTGAAGGGCGCATGAGGAACGATGGATGTATCGTCTGAGTTGTACTGTTATTCTGCCTCTGCTACCTAGGGCCTTGCTTCTACTGGATTTCCTCTCCAGTGGCATCACTACCTTGGCCACTTTCCTATTGATCGCCTCAGACATGTCCTGCCACACATACCCTCCACTACTGTTCTCACCTGTGATGCTTATCAGTTGGGCAAGCACCACAGGGTTGGTTTTTCCAGTTTTACTCCTATTTCCTCTATTGCTACTTTTGATTTGGTCCATATGGATCTTTAGGGTCCCAGTTATACTCCTAATCGACTTGGGAATAGATATTATATTATGTTAGTAGATTTTCACAAGTTTCATGGATTTTTTTTTAGAAATAAGTCCGATGTGGGGCAAATTCTTGAGAATTTTGTTAAAGAAATAAAGATTCAGCATTCTTGTTTGGTTAAACGTTTTTGATCTGATAATGCCTTAGAGTTTTGTATAACTCATTTGTGCACTTTCTTTTTCAATTGTGGCATTATTCATGAGACCATGTGCCCTCACACCTCTCAGCAAAATGGTGTTTCTGAGTGGAAACATCATCACATTCTTGATGTTGCTCGTACATTGTTGATTCACCATGCAGTTCCCTCTCTTTACTAGGGTGACACAGTTTTGATTGCTTGTTTTCTGATAAGTAGGATGCCCAATGCTGCTTTAAATGAACGGATTCCATTGTAGGTTATATATCTTGATTGCCCCTAGTTTCACGTCCCCTCTCGGACTTTTGGTTGTGTTGCCTTTGTCCACCTGTTGGGATTAGGTTGAGATAAGCTATCATCGAGAGCAGTTAAGTGTGTTTTCCTTAGGTATAGTGGATGCAAAAAGGGTATCGGTGCTTTGATCCGATTTCTTCTTGGCATTTTATTTCGGCGGATATTACCTTTCATGTGGCGATACCCTTCTTTTCCACTTCTGCTGTTGAGATGCCTTCTGAGGGTGATATGGCACCTATGCCATTTACACCTATTCGTTTTAGGAGTTTTCCCGAGATTCTTATTCCTATTACACCACCACCACCACCTCTTGCTACGCATTCCTTTCCCTGTCTGACTGAGCCACTTCAGACGTATGTTCGCCCATATACTACTTATCAGGGACCCCCACCCTCGCCTTCACCATCGGCTTCTCATGTGAGTCCTTTAGATATTAACGCATGTTTGCTATGTGATGATTACAGGGACAGGATAGATGATGTGGCAGGTGATGATCTAGATTTTTCAATAGCCATTTGGAAGCAACCACGAACTTGTACTACTTACCCCACGGCCGGGGCACTTGCTACTGATGGCTTAGCCCCTGGGTTTGCTGGATTCACTTAGGCGTTAGCGGCTACTCAGATTCCAGCTACTCATTGTAAGGCCATGCTTGATCCAAAATGTCGGGCAGCCATGGAGGATGAAATGGCCGCTCGTAGAGACAGTGGGACCTAGGAGCTCACTTCACTTTCTGATGGTGCTATGGTTGTCGGTGGGTATTCACGGTGAAGTTCAATTTGGATGGCAGTGTTGCTAGATACAAAGCATACCTCGTGGCAAAGGGGTTCACCCAAACCTATGGTGTAGACTTCTTTGACACATTCTCACCAGTTGCCAGGCTTCCTACAATTTTGGTGTTAGTTGCAATGGCAGTTTAGCTAGATTGGCCTTTGCATTAGTTGGATGTGAAGAATGCCTTCCTCTATGGTGATCTTCAAGAGGAAGTCTACGTGTAGCAGCCACCTGGCTTTGAGACTTAGGTGGAGTGTGTATGCCAACCATGGAAGGTCACTTATGACCTTAAGTAGAGCCCTAGAGCCTGTTTCCAGAGGTTGTCACAGGTTGTAGAGGTAACTGGATTCAGGAGATTGATAGTCGACTTTTCTCTCTGTCAGGAGGACTGGACAAGGTACTTCTTGTTTATGTTAATGACTTAATTGTCACAATTGATGATGAGTAGGGTGTTGCTGAGATTAAACACATCATAGCAGAGCAGTTTATCATGAAGGACTTGAGAGCTCTATGGTACTTTCTTAGCATTGAGGTGGCTCGCAATAAAAAAGGCATAATCTTGTCCCAGAGGAAGTATGCATTGGACATTTTGTAGGAGGTTGGTATGCTTGGGGTTAAGGAGGCCAATATTCCTATGAATCCTAAGATGCCACTCTATGATGAGGATGCACATTTGGTGAACAATAGGCAGTATAGGTAGCTTGTGGGCAAGTTGCTATATCTCACTATCACGAGGTCGAATATTTCTTTTGCGGTGGGGAGACTAAACTAGTTCATGGCCAACCAACACGGCAGCACTGGAACGCAGCATTGATGGTGCTCAGATACATCAAGAAGACTCCTGGGAAGGGTCTCCTCTTCTCCAAGGGGTCTTCTATGACCTTGGTTGGCTACTCTGACGCGGACTACGCTGGATGTCATGTGGACCACAAATCCACTACTAGGTTTTGCACCTTTTTGGCAGAAAGTTTGATCACTTGGAGGAGCAAGAAATAAGACACAGTTGCGGGATCTAGTGTCGAATTGAGTACAGAGCCATGGCTCAGATGACTGTAGAGGTGATGTGAATTAGGTCCCTGCTTACTGACTTGCAAATATAGTTCTTTAGCCCAATGAAGATGAGATGTAATAACAGAGTAGCCACCTTCATTGTCAACAACTCAACATTTCACGAGAGGATGAAATATGTTGAGGTTGATTGCCATTATACCAAGGACATCATTCAGAATGGGTTGTATATACCACACAATCACATTTGAGGAGCAGATTGTCAATATTTTCACCAAGCCTTTAGCCGAATCTTTATTGGATTCATGTGTATCCAAGCTGAGCATGATAGATATCTATACTCCAGCTTAAGAGGGAGTGCTAGCATATATTTTTATTTATTTGTTTGTATGGCTATGGGTTTCTAGCTCCTCGGGGGCATCTCAGTACTTTCACCTTTTTGATCTCTCTCTATATAAGAGTTTTAGGGTTTCAATAAAGAATTAAGTCATTACAATCAATTTAATCTATAATATTTAGATGTTGATTATTTCGTTGCTCGTGAAGATTGTCATTTTTTTAGAATTAATCTAATTACTTGGCAAAATAAGCAATCTAGTGCAAAATTAGATAATCAAGCAACAAAACATACTACGTATGAATAATTCTAGATGTAATCTATCATCCTCAAGGATTTTAATTTCTTAATTTTACAAATCATGATATCACATTTATTGCAAATAACCCAACCCTTTACGAGTGTACGAAGCACATTAGAGTAGATTGTCCTTTTGTTAGAGATGTAGTGTTATAGAGGATCAAATGATTGATATATTCATCAAAGTGCTTCCTTTCCAGAGTTTTGGAGTATTTTCGAAACTAAGTATGCATGATATATACGCTTTAGCTTGAGGAAAAGTGTTACGAAGTTCGTTGTTTTAGTTTATTTTGGTCCTTTCATATTTTTATTTATTTTTACTCTTGCCATATTTCTTATGTAAATTTTCCCCTGCATGTTTGTATATAACAAGACCTAGGGTTTCATATGCATAATAGATTCGCTTTTGCCTCTTAACAAATACTAGTGGATGGTATGACACCTCGTTTGTACTTAATATTAGGATATATGGGCATTGTGATGCAAAAGTTATATGTCGCACCTTCTCTACATTGTACTACACATTATTATTCCCTTAAAAAATTATAACTATTATTATTTGGAATGGCATTTCCCTTGTGTTCCATTTCCAAATATAAAATTCTGTGAGGGATATTGGTATTGTAGAGAAATTTTCGTTGTTTTATTTCTAGTTTTGTCCTTTTCTATTATTTCTATTTTTTTGAAAAGTTTTTGTTGCTCCTATTGACTTGTACACAGTTCACCTCTTTCCTTTCTCTATAATTAGTGCCTAGGATTTCTATAGAGAATAGAACAATTCATCCTTGTCCCATTGTATTAGAGCAACAATCCTAAGTCAGAACTTCATGTCTCCTTGATCTCTCTCCCTTGTTTTTCTTTTTCCACAAAATAATCTAAGATCTTCTTGGTATTTGTGCCTTTCTTGAGGAGAAAGAAAGGCTTTCTTCTATAGAATCTCAAGGGTCCTAATCCTAGAACACAAAACCAAGGGAGGGGACCCTCGATCGACGCCGCTATAGCAGGGAAGGGATCATTGGTGACCATCTACGCAACCACTGGGTCGAGCTAGCATCAGAGCATCGCTAGCAAACCCCAGCGACACTGTCGGTCGCCAATCATCACATTTTCTTGCTCCCAGCAGTAGCAGCGGTGGTTTTGGTGTAGATTTCTCCAGTTATAGCGAGTGAAGGAGGAGGTGCTGAGTGGTCGTCTAGAGCAGCAGCACCACTACCAGTGATCGGTGAACTCATTGGTCATTGGAAATCCTCGCTGGAGTGCAAGATAGAGCCATCAACGACCCTTTAAAGGTTGCTGCTGATCACCAGGACTCTTTAGCCTTGATATAAGGATATTGGAACCTATGTTAGGAGTTTTTTCGACTAATTCAGATCCAATACATGAAGATTTCTTGCTGAAATAGTCTGTGAATGAGTGCTTCGTTCATGGATAGAGGTATTTTGATGTTTCTCTAGCTTTTGGGTTTATTGTTAGTTCCTTGAGGTGAGGTCTGAACTTACTAGGAAGAATGGCCTTCGAAAATGTTGATTCACCTGCACAAGGCATTGGAACTCAAGGGGAGTTCAAAAACCTCTTCTTTGGCTTGTTGGTAAAGTTTGATGGGACCAACTATGCGTTGTGATATCAATTGATCCTCAATGTGGTTAAGGGTCATGACAAGGAGTATATACTCCCTAAGACGAAGTCGGCTCGGAAGACAAGGAAATACACCTCTTGGAAGAAGGATAATGCCATGGTTCAGGCTTAAGTTATGAATACCACTATCTTGTGCACTGCTACTAAGATTATATACTACAAAATGATGCTGGAGATGTGGGAGAGCCGTCACCAGACTTATTTGTAGGACAAGAATGCGGCACACATTCTTTAGCTATATCATGAAATTGCATAGATGAGACAGGAAGGTAGGCTACTGGCACAATACTACTTGTCTCTCAAGTTAGCCTTTGAGAGGGTTAATGACTACACCCTTGTATGTTCATGTGCGTCTTAAAAGTCATACAGGGTGCAGACCATAGTGGGGAACTTTCTCGCTTGATTAAACCCCACTTATGATGCAGTTCGTTCCCAGATGTTGATGTTGCCTGAGATATCGTCGATAAAAGAGGAACAATCGACATAGTCGACTTGCAATTTCTTTGTCTCCTATTACTTGAGTAGAGTATAGCTCTGTCATGGTTGCTTCTCAGGGAAGGGGCAAAGGTGTAGGGCCATCTATTTGTGACTGTGGTCAAGGCCAAGGAGGCAGGGGACAAATTATGCCTCAGTTCTCATTTTGTGGGAAATTGGAGCACACTGAGGAGGCTTGCTAGACCAAGCATGGGAAACCTATCAATGTTCATCAGGCAGTCAACCCTAGACGCAGGATGAGTCTGTTCTGATCACCAGAGCTAAGTATAATGAGTTAATTCAAAGGTTTCACATCATGGGATATCAGCAGCTACTCCTACATCTACTTTAGGCTTTGCTTCAGGGGATGCAAACACCATTGCTTTTGCTGACCCCTCAGGTACATGTTTAGCTTGCCGTACTAGTAGTGAGGATATTGATTGGCTTGTGGATTCAGGAGTCTTACGACATATATGTGGGAAGACTTAGTAGTTTTCCCATTTACAGCCTGATTGATTTGGTTAGATGATTCTTGTAGTTTATGGAGGACATCCCCTGTTACGAGCTAGGGAGAGGTTCAAATAGCCCCCCATATATGGCTCCAGAATATTTTATTTGACCTAAATTTTCCTTTGAATTTGCTTTTGGTTAGTAGAATGATAGGCTTGAACTATAGTGCTATCTTTGACTTCATGTCTCTCATGTTTCAACATATACTTATGGGCAGGTGATTGGTTATGGTTGTGAGTTGGGGGGTCTACTGCCCGCTTAACAAAGCAATTTATGGGCTCTAACAGAGTCTGTGTGCATGGTTCCAAAAGCTATCTAATGTCATTAAAGTGGTTAGCTTCGAGAGATCATTTGCAGACCATTCTCTTTTTGTGAAGAAAAGAAAAAAGGAAGAATTGTTATGTTAGTATATCTAGCTGACATTATACTAATGGTGACAATATTAAGTGGCATTGAAGTTACTGAGAAATTCCTTACCAAATACTTTGTCATAAAAGACTTGGGACCACTACTGTATTTTCTTGGTATCAAGGTTGCTTGGAATGCAAGGGGAGCTGTACTGTCTCAGAGAATGTACACAATTAATCTTCAAAAAATTGACATGCTAGGTGTCAAGCTTGTGTCCATTCCCATGGGCCTAAATATGCATATGTATGATGATGACTCAGGACAAATAGATGCATAACGGTTCAGATGTCTTGTTGGAAGATTGTTGTATGTTACCATTACATGCCTTGATATTGCTCTTGCAGTAAGCAAAGTGAGCCAATTTATGGATAAGCCAAGGAAGGCATATTGTAATGCAATTATGATGATCCTCAAGTACTTGAAGCCTGCACCAAGAAAATGACTCCTTTTTACACGTTGGAAGTCTGTAGATGTGGTAGTGTATATTGATGTTGAGCACTCTAATTATCTTTTATTTCAAGTCAGGGACTGTATATTTATTTTATGTTTTTTGTTTGGTTCTCTTATGTAATTTATCCAGTATCTCTCTCTATATAAAGAGGTGTAGAGTTTTCTATTGGAATAAGACTCTTCATTCGTCCCACTTGGTATCAGAGCGGCGATCCTAGATCAGTGCTTGAGTATCTCACCGAAATAGGTTGCCAACCCGTTCCATCAAAACTTTAATCCCTTCTCCATGTTGCTCATCGCCACCACCACCCTCACAAAGGGCAACACAGGTGACAGAGGGTCTCCTACCGACGATAAGTGGCGGCACTGAAGGGCCCCGTTGCCCTTGCTGCGGTGCTGTAGGGGTGATCGGCCTCTGCGGTGGCGTCGTAGGCACCACCAATGGGCTTGATGGCATTGTGGTTGGGCGACGGCTATGATCTGCAATGAGAGATCCTTCACCGATGGGAAGTAGAGCCACTGGTGGGCCTCGTCAGCCCGACGTGGCGAGAAGGGAGTAGCCTTCCTTTCGGGGGCTACTAGGGGTGCCTCTGGACCCTAATGGACCCTTTCCAATTGATGGAGGGATACTATACGTGTATAATGTTATTTTCAAGGAAGGGATTGCTTGGGTTTCGTGTTAGATCACTCTCTTTTGTGATCTATAGTGGTTCTACAGATCTGAAAATTAGATTTCAGATCTGATTTCGGTATCTTCCCGTAGTTCGGAGCATCATGGCCTTGTCATCATCTTTTGAGGTGACATCGGAGACTAGCCAGGAGGGCGGAAACTACAAAAGCCAATTCTTTGTCCCTATTGTGAAGTTGAATGAGACCAACTATGCTCGTTGGTCTCAAACATTCTTGATGGCCGTCGAGGGACAAGATAAAGAGCATCTCTTACTTGAGCTAGAGCCTTAGAACAAGATTGGGAAGTACGCCTCATGGAAGGACAACGCTATGGTAAGAGCGTGGATCATGAATGCCGTCTTGCCACGGATTAGAGATGGCATCATGTATTATAGGATTGCTAAAGAGATGTGGGATATGTTACATGACATATTCCGATGGCATCATGTATTACAGGTGAAGCTACCGATCAGATACTTGGGTTTGCCGTTGACGGATGGTAGGATCCTGGTGAAGGATTGGGCCCCCCTGATGGAGAGGCTGGAGGGGAGGTTGGTGAGGTGGGTGTCCAGGCTTTATTGAGGGGTGGAAGGCTGGTCTTGCTCAAGGCGGTTCTGGTGACGATGCCGTTGTATTGCAACTTTGTCCTGAAGTTGCCCTGGCAGATCGTCTTGAGGATGGAGAGGCTTATGAGGAATTTCTTATGGTCCAATCAGGGGTCGAATGGACCTGGTGCCAGGTTGGTGGCGTGGGAGGAGGTTTGCAAACCGGTGGAGGGGGGGCTTGGGGTGAGGGATCTGGGGAGGTCCAATGATAGCCTGTTGGTGAGGTGGGTTGGGAGCCTCTTGGAGTGTAGGGAGGATTTGGTGGGCAGGGTTTTCAGGAGGGCTTATGGTGGCCCGCTGTGTTAGGATCTCCTGATATCTCCGCCGAGGGATGCTTCTCATTTCTTGAAAGGTTTATCGGTGGTGGCTCCTAAGGTGCAGAATTATTTTGTACGGTGGTGGGGACGGGGGAGATCTTCAGGTTCTGGCAGGATGATTGGACGGGGCAAGGTGCGCTCGCTAGAAGATTTTCGAGACTTTTTGCTCTGTTCTAGAGCAAAGAGGCGTCTGTGGCCGAAGTTTGGGAAGGTGGGTGGTGTTCGTCCTTTGCAGGGAATCTTTCAGATGCGAGAACTCATAATTTCCAGAGATTGCATGAAGAATTAGGTCTGCAGCCGGCTTCCGAAAATGATATTTTGGTTGGGATGAAGGTGAGTTCTCAGTAGGGGCTGCGTACAGGAGATTGTCCGGTGGGGGTCCCTTAGGTGAATTGGATCTGGTGAGAGACTGCAGACAGGTTTGGAAGGCCTCATATCCGTTGAAGGTCAAGATTTTTGTCTGGCTGCTTAGGAGAGGAGACTCGCGACTAAGGTTTGGAGGGCGAAATGGGCTCCTGGGGAGAGTAAGGTTTGCCTGTTGTGCGGAGGTGAGGATGAAGAGGTTGACCATCTTTTCTTCACTTGCCCGTTTGTCGTGCAGATTTGGAGCCGTTTAGGAGCAGGGTGGTGGATCTGCCAGTCATTTAATGAGTTTTGGTGCAGTTTTAGAGGTGGAGGGTGTAATACTGGGCATAATGTCTTCCGTACGAAGAAGGAGAAGGCCAGACCGTTGGCGGTCCTTTGGAGCATCTGGTTAGGTAGGAATGTTGTCATCTTTAGAGGACAGAGGCCTTATGTGGAGAATTTTGTGGAGTCTGTTACTGTTTTGTTTAAACTCTAGAGTGAGTCCTTATGAGTGAGGGGTCTTGGTGTTTGCCTCTTGTATTGGCGTTGGCCATTGGTTCTCTCAATATATTTGGGTAGTTATCATCCTAGATAACTACCCTTTCCTTTTTCGAAAAAAATATTCCGATGAGAAGCATTCCAACAAGGTCTATCAGATCTAGAATGAGATGTTCTCTCTCAGACAGGAGGGACAACCCTTGACACAGTACTATGCCACGTTGAAAGGGCTTCTGGAGAAGTATAATGCGTGCAGGCTTGTATGCATGTGTGGTACTCAGCAAGGATACCGCAAGGAGGCATCGGTCCTACACTTCTCTGGGTTAGTCCTAGAATATGATTTTGCACGATCTCAGATTCTGACATTATTGGAGCTTCTGTCCCTTAAGGAGACTTATAGCCAACTTAGTCAAATCACAGTGGCTACACCTACTCTCGAGATCACTGGACAGACCTCCGCATTGGCTGTTGGTGGAGGTCGAGGCACTAGAGGTTTTCCCTCTACTCGTGGGCATGGATGTGGCAGAGGATAGACAGGCAAACCACATCCTACGTGCACTTTCTGTGGTAGGATTGGCCACGTGGAGGCTTCCTGTTGGTCTGAGCATGAGAGATCTCCCGTAGCCAATCAGGTTGTTGCTTCTTTTGAGACAGAGTTTGACACAGTGTCACGTGCTGAGTATGATGTTGTGGTGCATAGGCTTGCTCAGATTACTCAGGAGACTTCCTCTTCCTCTTCAGACATTGCTGCCATTGCCTCAAGTATAGGGTGTGTTTTTGCTGTTTCTAATAGGTCTACTTGGTTGGTAGATTCAGGTGCATCACAATACTTGAGTGGTGATCACAACAGTTTTCAACACTTTCAATCTGTGCAATCCTGGTAGGACAATTCATGTAACAGATGGGAGGCATACCCGAGTTGATGGTCAAGCGGATGTGCCAGTCACCTCTAATATGAAATTATCAAATGTTCTATTTGTTATAGATTTCCTGATGAGCTTGTTATCTGTTAGCAGAATTACAAAAGATCTTAATTGCAGGGTGATTTTTTATGATGTTGGTTGTATGTTTCAGGACAAAGTCATGGGAAGGATGATTGGTGGCAGACATGAAGAGGGCGGTATGTATCGCTTGTCTTAAATGCCAGCTGTTGCACAGTACTAGGGGGATGTGTGTTTTGCTGTAGGGAGTGCCTTACAGTAGCACAATCGCTTTGGTCATCCATCTTTGGACATGCTTCGCTGTATCATTCCTTATCTTTTGCCAGCCACTGAGATTCACTATGATGCGTGCCAGATGGGAAAGCACCACAGATCCACTTGTTTAGCTAGTTCTACTATTGCTAAGTTTGTCTTTGATTTGTTGCATTTAGATGTATGGGACCCTAGTTGAATTCTAGATCGACTAGGACATAGATATTATTTGGTGATTGTGGATGATTGTTTCAGATTATCTTGGATATTTTTATTAAAGAATAAGTCAGATGTTAGCTCTGTGATCGAGACCTTTATTATTGAAATAAAGAATTAATTTGCTTCTTCTATCAAAGTTGTGCATACTGATAATGCGCTTGAGTTTTGTACTACACGAATGAAGGCATTTTTACAGATTCCATGGAGTGGTTCATTAGACCACATGTCCCCATACATCCCATGAGAATGGGGTAATGATAAATGCTAGTTTATCATTACCAGTATGCCTAAAAACACATCTAGCTCTTAGGTTTGCACATTGCATTATGGTTTTGGATTGTATTTAGGCATTTCCTAGGATAGGTATGCATTGCATTGTTTTTATGTTTTTACATCTTTATTTCAGTGTCAGAGATGAATAGAATTAGAATATCCCGTAAAACTTGGCATTGAGAAAGGTAGAAGATGAAGGAGAAGCCCAATTCAACTGGATCTTAGTTGAATCCAGCTCATCTCAGTTGGATTCCAGCTCATTCTAACTCTAGCCAGCTTAATTCAGCTCAACTCAGTTGAACCCAGCTCCATTCCAGCTTCTCCCAGCTCCAGACAGTTCATGGAAGCTCTACTTTATTAGGTTTAGCTACTACCATCAACTAGCTAAGCCTGGTCAGCTGAAGAAGTCCTCAACTAGCTCAGGCCAACTTAAGTCAAGCTCCTGAAAACTCAACTTAGCTCAACTTGGTTGAGCTTAGCTACTTGACCTAAGCTAGCTAGCTTAGCTATCTAAGTAGTCTTCGGGAAGATCAGACCCAGCTCATCTCAGCTCACAACAGCAGAAGCCAACTTACATTAGCTTGGCTTAGCAACTAGCAAAGAATTAGTTAGCAAAGCTAGCTAATGAGCTCAGATGCAGTTCTCTTCAACAGCTTTCAGCTCCAAGTAGACATACAACTCAACTCCTCTGCAGCAATCAAAACCCTAGCTCCTCTACTCCCTCCTCCATTACCCTATTAGCTACTCCATGGCCATCCACCACCTCCCACAACTCCCATCTCCTTCCTCCTTTCTTGGCTCCAACATTCACAACAACCACCACCCTTGCACCCCTTCCTCCCTTGGCACCAACACTAGCATCCTTTCACCATGTAACCACCACCCTAACCACCACTCAAGTTGGCACCAAAAGCCCTACACATCTCTCCAAAAATGGTGCCAACTTGAGCCTTCATCCCAACCCTACACCTACCCCTATGAGCCCATCACCACCATCCAAAAGTGGTGCCAACCCTTAACCCCCAACCCTACCTAAACTCCACGCCAACCATGCCTCAACCACCACCTTCTACATCCCTTAGGGTGGTGCCAATTCATCTCCACCCTTCGTCAACATAACCACCACCAAAGGCTTAATCCTAACCCTCTATACACTCCACGCCACTTAGCCCTACACCAACCATACTTCACGCCAACCACCCCTCATCCACTCTATATATACACCATTAACCACCCAATTTATACCCATCCTTGGTCATTATTTTTTCTACCTATGGTTCTACCTACACACCTAAGGAGGAGAAAGAAGAAGGTGACCAAGGAGACACCCTTGTCTCCTTGGTGTTCACCCCATTATTCTATTCTTGCTTGGTGCATACCAAGAACCAACTTGAAGGGATGGCCAGGCAGGGGAGTATTCAAGGTGGTACACGTCCACCTTGGAGGAGGAGGATACCAGGAGCATAAGGATCTCTCTTCATTGTGTAGGAGCCACCGCACTTGGAGCGAGAGCATCTTCACCACTTGGAGGATTTGTTTTTCTTCATCTTTCTAGTTCTCTTTTGTATTATATATTTTCCATTTCCTTGTAACAAGCATCCTGCTACATTTACTTTATTCCTATAGCAATACAAAAGTTCTTTTTTCCTTTCTATTTTTGTGTCTATATTTTCTAGTGCTTTCGATTTTTTAGTAACTTAGCGCACCACACACTTCTCTCCTAATTACTCTAGGTGCACTTGCCTAGGGTGAGCTTAGAAGAGAAGTTCCTTATTGTCACGTAGGCGTAGTTTTCGTTACGAGTTTTTCTCGTCTTTGCATTCTGATTTCCTGATTATTTCCTAAAAAAAACCCCTCTTCAGCACCATCATCCTGCCCACAGCAGGTATGTGTTGACACTATTGACCATTGTGTGTTTGGTAATGATCCTGTAGGTACTATACTAGTTCTCTCTGAGTCTCCTAGTAATGATGAAGCATCATCGTCTGAGCCACCTATTGAGATTGGGTCTCCATCTGATAATATGGATCTTTCGATTGCTATTCGGAAGGTCCCTCGGAGTTGTGTGCACTATCAGGTCACAGGGGCAATTTCCTCTAATTTTCTGAGTCGCCTGTTTGCCTTGTTCACATATTCACTTCATCACAGATACTAGGTATTTATTAGCAGGGTATGCTCGATCCAAAATGGCATTAGGCCATGGAGGATGAGATGGCTGTACTACAGTTTTGGCAGACATGGGATCTTACTCCGTTGCCTCCTAGTGCATGAACTGTTGGGTGCTATTGGGTTTTTGCCGTGAAATATAATCCAGACGGATTTATTTCTCAGTACAAGGCTCGTCTTGTGGCAAAGGTATTCACCCAGACCTATAGGGTCGGTTTCTTTGATACCTTCTCCCCTGTGGCCTGGCTTCCTACTATGTGGATTCTCATTTCTGTTGCTACCCATCTTGACTGGTCATTATATCAGTAGGATGTCAAGAATGCCTTCTTATGTGGTGATCCACAAGAAGAGGTGATATGCAGTAGTCCCTTGGCTTTGAGACTCAGGGGGAGTGTGCGTGTAGTTTGAAGAAGGTAATATATGGCCTCAAGCAGAGTCCTAGGGCCTGATTTCAGAAGCTATCAAAGGTTGTTGAAGATATGGGGCTTATCAGATCTACTTCTGATAATTCCTTGTTTGAGCGGAAGACAGGCAAGGGGATTGTTGCTCTCCTTGTCTATGTAGATGATCTCATTATTACTGGTGATGATGCAACTGGGATAGTTGCGGTCAAGTAGAGGTTGGTAGAGAAATTTGTTATGAAGGATTTAGACTCCTTGAGATAACTTTTTGGGCATAGAGGTGGCGAGAGGAAAGAGTGGTATTGTCCTTAGCCAAAGGAAATACTCTCTCAATTTATTATAGGAGACTGGGATGTTGGGTCTAAGTTAGCCAACACACCCATGGATTCGAAGATGCACCTATATGATGCTGAGTCACCGGTTGTAGAGAGCAGAAGCTACAGACAGTTGATTGGGAAGTCGCTGTAGCTCATTATTACATGCTCAAACATCTCGCTTGCAGTTGGCAAGCTCAGTTAGTTTATGGATGGGCCAACTAAGCAGCACTAGGATGTTGCCATGCAGTTGCTCAGGTACCTGAAATGAGTACCAGGATGTGTACTGCTCAAAAAAGGTAGGCTTATGACCATAGTGGGTTACTTTGATGCAGACTATGCAGGTTATTTTTATGATAGGAAATCCACTATAGGATTTTGTAGTTATGTGGCTGGTAATCTGGTGACATGGAGGAGCAAAACGTAGAGCGTTGCGTCTCTCTTGAGTGCAGAGTCAGAATGCAGTGCAATGACATAGACAACAACTGAGCTTGTGTGGATTAGATTTGTCTTACTTGACTTATATGTCAAGATTGAGGAGCCTATGGAGATGACTCAGATGAGATGTGACAATAGGATGGCTACCTACATACCCAACAATCTTATGTTTTATGAACAAAGTTCGAAATGCCGATTTCGACGCCGTGCCGATGAAATTGCAAGTGCGCATTTCGTGGGCATACCGTGGAAATGCCCGTTTTTCGATGGTAGATTTCGACGATTTCAATGACTCGAAAAAATGTCATTTCGGAGGCATGCCGAGGGCATGCCGAAGTATGCTGACAAAAATGGCAGAAGTGGTCAAAATGATATCAGTTTTAAGAAAATCAAATGTTGATTATGTAATAATAAGAGTGTTACATCATAATATTCATATACAACATGACCATACAATGTTAAAATTCAATAATGAGATCAAATATTCTTACCATGTTAAGAATACAAAAAATTTAATAATACAAGAATACAAATAATTTAAGAATACAAAGAATTTAAGAATGAAAGAATAAAAGTGTATAGTTTCAAAGTAAAAGTTACAACTGTAATGTCTTGATGTATGATGTATCGGAAGTCAGGACTTGAAACTTGAAAGGCATATTTCACCAAAACCAAGAGTGTCTTGCTGGATCCATATCTTTATCATGGGTACTATCACCACTTGATTGATACCATTGTTGACTATTGTGTCGATGAATACTTTGAATGTATTCACAATAATCCTTCCAAGACATATATGAATACATTGTCTGGTAATCCATTATGTGCTGTCTGTATTCATGTTCATTCATACTAACAAAAATCCCAAGACAGGGAAATCTATTATCTGTGTATGGTCTGTCACGCTGCCCACGTGCACGATTAGTTGCACGTGTTTGTGAGAAACCTATTGTTCTAGAACCATCTTGTGATGTTTTTGATCTTGGCATTTGAGGGGGAGCTTGGGGTTGGAATTGCTGAGGAAAATAATTTTGGATCATACCATACTCATATGAGTAAGAATATTCACTCCCAGTCTTAGTCCCAAAAGTGTCAACATTTTCAGACTCAGCGTATGAATGTGATGGATAATTATATGAAGGCGGTGGTGGTGCAAATGATTGCGGGTAGAATGGTTGAGCATACGAAGATCCCGTCTCATGTGTTGTGTCGTATGATCTCATGTCATATCCAGATCCAGGTGCTGAAGAACCAAAAAACTGATCACTAATGCTCATGGAACCAATTGAGGAGCTCAAATCCTCCGTGTAGGCATTGTGACTTGGATATCCCTCATAGTCCATGGCTAGTGGACTTGGACTTGGAATATGTTCGCTATGGATATTGGTGTGTCGTTCGTTATATTCTTCTTTAGCACCCTGAGTTTGCACTTGACCATCACGTCTCCCTCTGTCGGATGATCGTTCTGATCCAAATCCTTCTACCATTACAAATGCATCTGCATCTGAGTCATCTTTTGAGGTTGAAGTAGACTGTGATAACTGTTGTTCTTCATCCTCTTCATCCAGTACTCTAATAGGAAATGTATGACGACCAGATCTGACCATATGTCCTTCAACATTGGCACCCATTGTCTTTGATAGCTCTGGATCTGGCCTTCCCAGCCTGCAGTGCGATCACTGGCACTGCACTGGCACCGCACGACCTCCCGTTCCCTTTGTCTCCTTTCCCCTTCCCTCCAAAAGAGTCATCATCGGAGGAAATCCTAGACGTGCGGCGGCCACCCCCTACAGGGAGACGCTCCCCCACCTCCCCAACAGGCAACAAGTCCACCACTAAGAAGGTGAGAAGCTCCATAAGTAACGATGCAGGCTGTAGCCTGAAGCAGTGGCAGAGGCATTAGCGGAGCGGACTAGCACATACTGCAGTCTGCAGCAAGCACCCATCATCGGCATCGGCATCGACACATCGGCATATTGTCGGCATGCTGACGAAATTCCTGATTTTCGACATTATAGTCATATCGGCATTGTCATCCTACAAAACAGGCCTTGCCGACGGCATGCCATTGCCATTTAAATCACAGTTTATGAGTGCACGAAACATGTAGAGATTGATTGTCACTACACCAGAGATCTGATTCAGAGGGGGCTTTTCTTCACTACATCAGTTGCCTTAGAGAACCAGACAACAGATATATTTACCAAGTCTCTTGCTAGATCTGCAGTTGAGGCTTGCTGTGACAAGCTGAGCATGATAGACATTTATGCTCCAACTTGAAAGGGAAGTGTTGAGCACTCTAGTTATCTTTTATTTTAAGTCAAGGGTTGTTTATTTATTTTATGTTTTTTTCCTGGTTCTTTTATGTAATTTACCCAACACCTCTCTATATATAAAGAGGTGTAGGTTTTTCTATTGGAATAAGACTCTCATTTCGTCCCATCGATGTAGATTATGCAAGTTGTCTTAGAGATATAGGAGAAAAACTAATTACTTGGTGAAGCAAGAAGTAAACTATGGTAGCTCGATTCAATGCAGAATCTGAATATAGGGTTATGGCTTAGGCTACTTGTAAGCTTATGTGGAACTGATTGATCCTTAATGGCCTAGACATCATTTTGCCTAGGCTTATGTAGATTAATTGTGACAACAAGGCAACCCTCTTCATCGCCAACAATCTTATTTTCCATGAGTGTACTAAGCACGTGGAAGTGGATTACCATTACACTCGTGATATGATTTAAAAAGGATTCATTTGCACCTCTCATTTGGCCTTAGGAGACCAAATTGCGGATGCATTCACCAAGGCACTTCCTCAAGCATTGTTTGAATGGTGTTGCTTTAAGTTAAACATGACAGATATCTATAATCCAACTTGAGGGGGAGTATAGAGAAATTTCCATTCTATTTTTGTTTTTGTCATTTTCTGATAGTTCTATTCTTGTTTGAACTTGTATGTAATTTACCCCTAGCCTCTGTCGCTGAAAATAGAGGCCTAGGTTTCTAGAGAATAAAATAATTCATTCTCTGAACAGATATGCCATACAAATTCTTGGTATCTAGAGCATATTGTTTGTCTCTGTGCTGAGTTTTGATGCTGGTTTGCCATGTCCGATCCAACGCCCTTGAACCTGGTTACTAGTATCCGGTTAAAAGCGGCCTAAAGGGCATGGTACAGTTAGAGCTTTTAAATCATAATTTGTGGAGCACTATACATTTCGGCAATTACAGTTATGAGTAAAGTAGAGATTTTACTTTATTTCTATCTACTCTACCAAAATTAATGCTGCATAAAATTCAAGTGGATATGTAGATATAAAAAGACAAGGGAAAACAGAAGTCGCAGAGTAATATTGGCCATATACACTATTTTATTTTCCTGTTAGTGTATATACATGCAAATATTTCTTTTCCGTTTAATGGAATGGTTACCTAGCTTTTCAAAAAAAATGGAATGGTTATGTAGTAGCGACATGTTATTTTCCACCATGTTAACGCAGGATGATTCATGGCCTACGAATAAAGGATGGGAAAGCAACATATGTCTCTCGTTATGTTAGGACATCACGACTCAAGCAGGAAGAATACTTTGGTGGTTCAAAATTTATGAAGGTAATTTTGTGCGTTGAGAAAAATTCATTGTATTGATTTAGTTGAGTAAAATGGTTCGCAAAAGATCCAGATAGTGTTGGTATGTAATTATGTTTTTAGTCCCTCATCTCCAGTTTACAAGATTGTAAGTGGATGGGGCCTATATATATGGCTATTTTTTAATGTCTCAGTGAGGAGATAATTTATCTGATCCCTTTTGTTTTCCTCTCCCTTGGAGTAAAGTGGCTTAATGCTATCTAGAAGAGTGGATTCATGTAAGTAGCAGTCCTTTGGTCCCCTTTTTTTTTGTCATTATTTCTGTTCACTAGTATTTTAGCTTCTACATGGTGCCATATCAGGCCAATATCCGGTCTTCTTTTAGGCTGTATTTGGTAATGGGGTTAAGGGGGTTTAAAATGGAATAAGTGGAAATGGTGTTTGTTTGGTGGTGGAATAAGGAGAGGGTTAAGTATATGGTTAAAATGATTGGTCTATTGATGTGATGTTAGTGTATATTTGTTTAATAGTATAAGTGGGAGTGAAGAATGTTAGTTGATATTTGTTTAATATTAAAAGTGAGAGTGGAGAGTATAGTGGGTATTTTTTAATAGTAAAAGTAAGTAGAAATGATTGGAAATTATTATACAGGAGTTTGTGTTGAAATGATGGAAAAAACTTGAAAAAAATTTAGGATAACCCTTAACTTGGGTTAACCCCTTTGCCAAATGGAGCCTTAAGGTTCATGTTTTTTGAAGTTGAGGTTTGATTTTCTTACATTCTGTGCAAGGTTGATCCTGGGTTTCTTTATGCTAATCGTGCTATGTGACTGTGAAGATCCACGAGAAGGTGCAACGTGGCAGTGCCACGTGATGTGAGTTTGTGTGCGTGTGTACATGTGTGTAGGTATGTGTGCGTGAGTTGTTTAGGGTTTGGTTGGTTTGTTTGCAAGTTTTCTTTATTTAGTTAATTGTGGTGATTGAGTTATTTTAGGAAAGAGTAAATTAGGCTTAAGATTACTAGAATTCTAATCCCAAGTTTGTTGGGATTGTGATTGGTGTCAATAATAGGATTGGATCTCTTTAAATAGAGACCAAATCCTCTTACTTTCTTTTGAGTCCAACGATAAAACTTCTTCATATCCACCATGACTCCTCTCCTTTCTCCCTCTCCATGTGCCATCTCTCTGTCCCACCAACTCTCTCACGCGTGACCTCCACCTCTTGTACGTTTAGGCTCTTTCCAAGAGGAAGAGAACTCCATCTTTACGATCTCTATCCTTACCTCCATATTTAGTGTTACACTACAACAACAACCAAGCCTTTTCCCACACTAAGTGGGGTCGGCTATATGGATTCTTTGCCTCCACACAAATCGATTTTCAGCCATTTTAGGACTTAAATTAAAGTAATTGAGGTCATACTTAATAGTTTCCTTCCAACACTTGTTTGGTCTTCCTTGCCCCCTCTTAGCGGGTTCAGCCTCCAACTTCTCACATCTCCTAACTGGAGCATCTAGTGGCCTTCTTTGTAAATGTCCAAACCATCTTAGACGGGCCTCTCTCATTTTATCCTCTATCTGTGCCACCCTAACCCTGTTTCTAATAAAATCATTTGAAATACGGTCCTTTCTTGTATGACCACACATCCATCTTAACATCTTCATTTCTGCCACAGACATCTTCTGTACATGCCTATAGTTTATAGCCTAGCATTCAGAACCGTACAACATGGCTGGTCTTACCACAGCTTGATAGTATTTTCCTTTGACTTTTAAAGGAACCCTCTTATCACAGAGAACACCAGAAGCACCCCTCCATTTCAACCACCCTGCATTAATTCTATGTGTAACATCTCCATCAATTCCACCATCATGTTGGAAAATGGATCCCAAGTACTTAAAAATATCTTTCATTGGAATGCACTCTTCTCCAATTTTTACATCAATCCTTTCGTTGTTTCCTCTACTACTAAACTTACATTCCATATACTCAGTCTTCGTCCTACTTATGCGTAATCCTTTATCTTTCAGGGCTTCTCTCCAAAGCTTAAGTTTTCTGTTCACTCCATCTCTTGTCTCATCAACCAACACAATGTTGTCAGCAAAAAGCATACACCAAGGCACCTCAACTTGGATATGCTTCGTCAACTCATCCATAACCAAGGTAAAAAGATAAGGGCTTAAAGTCGAACCTTGATGCAGACCAATGGTGATATCAAAGTATTCTGTCAAATCATCCTTAGTCTTTACACAAGCTGCAGCTCCATAGTACATATCCTTTGAGGTTGATATATATAATTGGCACTTGTCTCTTCTCCAAAATTCTCCACAAGATATCTCTTGGGACAGAATCATAGGCCTTCTCCAAATCAATAAAAATCATATGTAAATCATTTTTCTTCACTTTGTATGTCTCCATCATACGTCTCAAGAGGTGTATTGCCTCAATAGTAGACCTGCCTGGCATAAAGCCAAATTGATTTTCAGTTACCATAGAGACTTGCCTCACCCTTCTTTCAATTATTCTTTCCCAAAGTTTCATCGTATGACTTATCAACTTAATACCTCTATAGTTGGAACAATCTTGTATATCACCCTTGTTTTTGTATAAAGGTACCACAAAACTTTTCCTCCATTCCTCTGTCATCTTCTTGCCTCTCCACACAGTATTAAATAAATTTGTGAGCCAAGTTATGCTCCATTCTCCCGTCATTCTCCAGACGTCTATAGGAATATCATCAGGCTCAACAACCCTCCCACTTTTTATCATCTTCAGAGCCTCCTCTACTTCTTTCTTTTGTATCCTTCGATAACATGATCGATTCACATACTCTTCTAAGTTAACTAACTCCCCTAAGATGATATCATTCTTTTGTTTTTATTAAATAGCTTATGAAAATATCTTTTCCATCTTGTCTTTATATCCTCACTAGCTATAAACACCCTTCCTTCTTCATCCTTGATGCATCTTACATGCGTAAGGTCCTTTACTTTCCGCTCTCTTGCTTTAGTTAACTTGAAAATATCTTTTTCACCTTCTTTAGAATCAAGTTTCTTATAAAAATGCTCCCAAGCTTTTGCTTTTGCTTCACTAACAATTTTCTTTGCTTCTTTCTTTGCTCTTTTGTAGCTTTCCATATTTTCATAGGTCTTATCTCGATATAAGTCTTTAAAACAGGTTCTTTTAATTTTAAGCTTCTCCTGCACTTCCTCAGTCCACCACCAAGCCTCCTTTTGTCCTGGAACACCTCCTTTAGACACGCCTAACACCTCCTTTGCCACCTTCCTAATACAGTTTGCCATATTTAACCACATTTCATCAGCACTACCATCAAGATCTCAAGCCTTTTGTTGCATCATCTTCTCTTTAAATCTCACTTGCTCTTTCTTCAGATTCCACTATTTAATTCTCAAATTCTTAGATACTAATTTTCTCTTCTTTGCCTTCTTCAAATGAACATCCAACACCAAAAGACGATGTTGAGCAGTTAAACTCTCCCCTGGAATAATCTTGCAATCCTTACAAGATAAACGATCCCTTCTCAAAGCAAAGTAATCGATCTGCATTCTTGTTAAGCAACTTTTATAGGTAATCAAATGCTCTTCCCGTTTTTTGAAGAAAGTATTTGCTATGAAAAGATCATAAGCCATAGCAAAATCAAGGAACGTCTTCCCTTCTTCATTCCTAACACCAAAATCATGATTTCCATGCACTCCTGCACACTCTAAAGCATCTTTTCCCACATGCCCATTTAAATCTCCACCCAAGCAAATTATTTCTGTCTGTGGGATTCCTTGAATTATCATATCAAGCTCTCCCCAAAATTTGTTCTTTATTCTTTCCTCTAGACCAATTTGAGGTGCATAAACTGAAATGACATTCAAGATCTCTTCTTCTAGGATTAATTTTATCAAAATAATTCGATCACCCAATCTCTTAACCTCAACCACGCTCTCCTTCAAATCCTTATGAATTATAATACCCACGTCGTTTCTACCTTTGTCCCTTCCTGAATACCAAAGTTTGAAATATGTTCTCTCGATTTCCTTTACTTTTTCACCAACCCACTTTGTCTCTTGAAGGTAAAGAATTTAAATCCTTCTTACCATTGTATCCACAATCTCCATGAGCTTGCTGGTCAAGGTACCAATATTCCAACTACCGAATCTCAGCATTCTTTGTGACACTTCGATGACGAAGTGGTGGAACTAGCTTCTTTATTCGCATGCGTTCCTCATGCGAGAACCCTTGCTTATTTTGGACTACATCCGGGCGGTGATGTAGCGGAACTAACTTCTTTACTTGCATGCGTTCCTCATGCAAGAACCCTTGCTCATTTTGGACTACATCCGGGCGGCGATGTAGTGGAACTAACTTCTTTACTCGCATGCGTTCCTCATGCGAGAACCCTTGCTCAATTATCACTACACCCGGGCGTCGATGCAGCGCGTCGCAAGTAGGGAACGTCCCAACAAAATCAGGTAGTTGGTAGATGCTATAATTAATCTTAGATGGGGATGTGAATTAGGAGTTGCAAGTATCAGATGATAGGTTCCATGTAGAGATAAGTAGGATCCAGGGAGAGTCTCAATTTAAAGCTCTAATTTTACCCACCTCATGGATAAGGCTGTTGCTTTGACCGTAGATGTGTTGGTGAGGCATGCCTTGTTGTTAAAGAAGAGGTTCTACCTCAATGTCATTGGCAGATCAGTGTCATGGAAGCCTTACGACTGTAAGCAGCTGCTTTGTACACTTGGCAATCAGAAAGGCACATGCAATGGTTGGAGCTGCGATGGGCTTCATGAAGGGGAAAGTTGGCAGTGTTGGCATTGGTTCTTTGGACATCTGATGTGAGAGAGGTGGAGGGTCGTTGGGTCTTCTTCCCTTGATGTTAAGAGCATTGTTTGCTGGGCTAGGTCCTATGCTGTTGAGCAGGACTGTCCTTGTTAAGACCCTAATTTCTTGATTTTTGAAGTTTAATGATGCAATGGACTAATAATCTCAAGTAGACTTCCTTTTACCTCTTAAAAATGCTATCCTTGTTAATCAATTTATCTCATAAATGAACGAAGTTAGTAGGAGTATTTAATTGGTTAAGACAATTTATGTTGATTGTCCAACCTATCATAGGACTTTGCACATGTAATTCCCTTTAATTGGTTTTTTTCTTTTTTCTTGAAAAGGGGAAGGGTGGTTAACAAGGAATGTTAACCCCTCAAAAATTCATTAAGAGGAGAGACTAAAAGCTCCAAGTGTTACAATAATATGAATATTGTGAAGATTTGCAACGTGTGGAGTAGCCCTTCTCCCATGGGAATTGGTGCGTGAGAAAGGAGATAGAAGAGAGAGAAAGGCCGACAATTATGGAGGAGAGAGAGAGGAAGTTGTAAAATGTGGAAATTTTTTATTGCAGTTTAAAAAGCTGCATCGCCGCCCGGATGTAGTTCAAAATGAGTAAGGGTTCTCGCATGAGAAACACATGCGAGTAAAGAAGTTAGTTTCGCTACATCGCCGTCCGAATGTAGTCCAAAATGAGCAAGGGTTCTCGCATGAGGAACGCATGCGAGTAAAGAAGCTAGTTCCACCACTTCGCCATTGAAGTGTGTCACAAAGAATGCTGAGATTCGGTAGTTGGAATATTGGTACTTTGACCAGCAAGCTCATGGAGATTGTGGATACAATGGTAAGGAGAAGGATTCAAATTCTTTACCTTCAAGAGATTAAGTGGGTTGGAGAAAAAGTAAAGGAAATCGAGAGAACACGTTTCAAACTATAGTATTCAGGAAGGGACAAAGGTAGAAACGGCGTTGGCATTATAATTCATAAGGATTTGAAGGAGAGTGTGGTTGAGGTTAAGAAATTGGGTGATTGAATTATTTTGATAAAATTAGTCTTAGAAGAAGAGATCTTGAATGTCATTTCAGTTTATGCACCTCAAGTTAGTCTGGAGGAAAGAATAAAGAATAAATTTTGGGGAGAGCTTGATATGATAATTCAAGGAATCCCACAGAGAGAAATGATTTTCTTGGGTGGAGATTTAAATAGACATGTGTAAAAAGATGCTTTAGAGTATGCAGGACTGCATGGAAATCATGGTTTTGGTGTTAGGAATGAAGAAGGGAAGATGTTCCTTGATTTTACTATGACTTATGATCTTTTCATAGCAAATACTTTCTTCAAAAAATGAGGAGCACTTGATTACCTATAAAAGTGGCTTAACAAGAACGCAGATCGATTACTTTGCTTTGAGAAGGGATCGTTTATCTTGTAAAGATTGCAAGATTATTCTAGGGAAGAGTTTAGCTGCTCAACATCGTCTTTTGGTGTTTGATATTCATTTGAAGAAGGCAAAGAAGAGAAAATTAGTGTCTAAGAATTTGAGAATTAAATGGTGGAATCTTAAGAAAGAGCAAGTGAGATTTAAAGAGAAGATGATGCAACAAAAGACTTGGGATCTTGATGGTAGTGCTGATGAAATATGGTTAAATATGGCAAACTGTATTAGGAAGGTGGCAAAGGAGGTGTTAGGTGTGTCTAAAGGAGGTTTGGTGGTGAAGTGAGGAAGTGCAGAAGAAGCTTAAAATTAGCAAAGTCTGCTTTAAAGCCTTATATCGAGATAAGATCGATGAAAATATGGAAAACTACAAAAAAGTAAATAAAGAAGCAAAGAAAATAGTTAGTGAAGCAAAAGCAAAAGCTTGAGAGCATTTTTATAAGGAACTTGATTCTAAAGAAGGTGAAAACGATATTTTCAAGTTAGCTAAAGTAAGAGAGCGGAAAGCAAATGACCTTACACATGTAAGATGCATCAAGAATGAAGAAGGAAGGGTGCTTATAGCTAGTGAGGATATAGAGACAAGATAGGAAAGATATTTTCATAAGCTATTTAATGAAAAACAAAAGAATGATATTATATTAGGGGAGTTAGCCAACTCAGAAGAGTATGAATCAGGCATGTTATCGAAGGATCTAAAAAAAAGAAGTAGAGGAGGCTTTGAAGATGATAAAAAGTGGGAGGGTTGTTGGGCCTGATGATATTCCTATAGACGTTTGAAAAATGACGGGAGAATGGGGTATAACTTAGCTCACAAATTTATTTAATACTATGTGGAGAGGCAAGAAGATGCCAGAGGAATGGAAGAAAAGTTTTGTGGTACCTTTATACAAGAACAAGGGTGACATACAAGATTGTTCCAACTATAGAGGTATTAAGTTGATGAGTCATACGATGAAACTTTGGGAAAGAATAATTGAAAGAAGGGTGAGGCAAGTCTCTATGGTAACTGAAAATAAGTTTGGCCTTATGCTAGACAGGTCTACTATTGAGGCAATACATCTCTTGAGATGTATGATGGAGGCTTACAAAGTCAAGAAAAAGGAATTATATATGATTTTTATTGATTTGGAGAAGGCCTATGATTCTATCACAAGAGATTTCTTGTGGAGAATTTTGGAGAAGAGATAGGTGCCAGTTATATATATCAACCTCATAAAGGATATGTACTATGGAGCAGCAGCTTCTGTAAAGACTAAGGATGATTTGACGGACTACTTTGATATCACCATTTGTCTGCATCAATGTTCGATTTTAAGCCCTTATCTTTTTGCCTTGGTCATGGATGAGTTGACGAAGCATATCCAAGTTGAGGTGCCTTGGTGTATGCTTTTTGCTGATGACATTGTGTTGGTTGATGAGACAAGAGATGGAGTGAACAGAAAACTTGAGCTTTGGAGAGAAGTTCTGGAAGATAAAGGATTACGCATAAGTAGGACGAAGACTGAGTGTATGGAATGCAAATTTAGTAGTAGAGGGAACAATGAAGGGATTGATGTAAAAATTGGAGAAGAGTGCATTCCAATGAAAGATGTTTTTAAGTACTTGGGATCCATTTTCCAACATGATGGTGGAATTGATGGAGATGTTACACATAGAATTAATGCAGGGTGGTTGAAATGGAGGGGTGCATTTGATGTTCTCTGTGATAAGAGGGTTCCTTTAAAAGTCAAAGGAAAATACTATCGAGCTGTGGTAAGACCAGCCATGTTGTACGATTCTGAATGCTGGGCTATAAACTATAGGCATGTACAGAAGATGCCTGTGGCAGAAATGAAGATGTTAAGATGGATGTGTAGTCATATAAGAAAGGACTGTATTTCAAATGAGATTATTAGAAATAAGGTTAGGGTGGCACCGATAGAGGATAAAATGAGATAGACACGTCTAAGGTGGTTTGGACATTTACAAAGGTCACTAGATGCTCCAGTTAGGAGATGCGAGAAGTTGGAGGCTGAACCCGTTAAGAGGGGGCGAGGAAAACCAAACAAGTGTTGGAAGGAAACTATTAAGTATGACCCCAATTACTTTAATTTAAGTCCTGAAATGGCTAAAAATTGATTTGTGTGGAGGCAAAGAATCCATATAGCCTACCCCACTTAGTGTTGGAAAAGGCTTAATTGTTGTTGTTGTTTAAAAAGCAGAGTATTGGTTTTTGTTTAAAGAGAACCAAACCTAATTGCAATCCAAACAAATTTAGGATTTGAATATTCTAAACAAACTCAATCACAATCAATTAACTATTCCTATTTTGGACTCAATCAACCACTAAAAATAGATTGCCACTTGTGGCACAAACCTTAAACCTATTTCCAAGACCACATGCACCACATCACGTGCCCAACAATAGGCCCTATTGGACTCTGCCACGTGGCCCTTGATTGCTTCTACTGCTGACTGCCATGTGGCTTTATTCTACACTAACATGCCTCCTCAAGTTGAAACCGGAGAGGGTGAAGACTTGCATGAACTCCCTTTTTTTTTCTTGAACTTTGCAGAGACTCACGCATCCATGCATGCTTGTAGATCTTCTTTGAACGTATCTTTTGATGCAACTTCGAGTTTCTTGCAACCTCAATAATTGTTCCTTCTTTGGAAACCTCGAAAGTTGTCGTTGTGGTTGCAGTTTTTTTCTCTTCTTCTTTGATTAATGCCCAGAGCCTCTTTAAATTTGCTGATGTAAACGAGACTACGTAATTCTCCTTTTCACACTTCTTAGCCTTGGTCCCTTTGTGATTTTCTGGCCCGCTCTCTAGGTTAACATAGAGTTTGTAGATGATTTGGGCCTTTGCACGTCCTCACAGGGCCTACGTAAGGTGCTAGGATCTCTTGAGGTACGTGAGATCACGTCATCAGAGAGCCTCTTCTTGTATCTCTCTATAGAGCCTATGTAAGGTGCTAGAAGTACGTGAGAGCACTCCCTCTTCCAGAGAAGTCAGGGCGTGATGCTTAGACTATGGATTGATCTCCACATGTTCTACGCACAAGATCTTGTGTGCGAAACAAAGCCCCTTCTGCATAAAGCATACTGCCTCCTTGTGCTCCTCGCAACGCGTAGATGCTAGTAGGCTTGGAGAACCCGCTCTAATATCATGTGAAGATTTGCAATGTGTGGAGTAGCCCTTCATTTTGGAATTGGAACATGGGAAATGAGGAGAGAGAGAGGCTGGCGGCTATGGAGGAGAGAGAGGAGGGAGTTGTAGAATATGGAAATTTTTTATTGCAACTTAAAAACAAAGTAGAATATTAGTCTCTATTTAAAGAGAACCAAACCTGATTGCAATCTTAACAAATTTAGGATATGCATATCCTAAACAAACTCAATCACAATTAATTAACTATTCATATTTTGGACTCAATCAACCACTAAAAATAAATTGTCACATGTGGCACAAACCTTAAACCTATTTCTAAGACCACACACACCACATCACGTGCCCAACAGTAGGCCCTACTAGACTCTGCCACATGGCCACTGACTACTACTGTTGCTAAGTGCCATGTGGCACTGCTACGTAGCTTTATTCAACGCTAACAAATATAAATGGGTAACACCCTTAATAGAAAAATGCTCACCTATAAAAACAATGCTATTACACTCCATCCAAATACACTAAATGAGAGTAAATTACTAAGGAGGGAATGTAAGCCTTTCCAGGAGTGGTTTGAGACATGTCGAATGGGAAGGCCTGAGGTAGACCAACACTCCTCAAAGGAGCAAGTAAAGAAAAGGTGCTCAGTGTCCTATCCTCCACCACAAAAGGTATACGAGTCATCAGAATTCGATGCCTAATGGCGACTGTAGGATCAAGTAGGTGTGTCCTCCGCAGAAGCCATGCGAAGATGTTCACCTTCAAAGGTAGGCATGTTCTTCAGATCTTCTTGGAGTCAAAGGCAAGATCCTTATCATGACCAAGGAATCCTTCAAGAAACACAAGTATGCCTTCCTCATTGAGAAAGAACCATACTTCCATATCCAACCATTACATCCTAGGCTTGCATATAAGCCATGAAGTGTTTGGAGAAGCATGGGGAGCTCCTTAAGGCATGCCTCCAAAAGTCAATCCAAGAATGGGGGGAACTAGGAATTGTGTGAGAAATAGTCTACCACTAAGGCCAAGGGGGACGTTGAGAGCGCTGCAAATCTGGGATAGATCTCTAAAAGGATCACTGTAGGAGACTAATCTTGATGCCAAATTATGAAGCGAGAGCCATCACCAAGGACCACCCTATAGTGAGATTGAATCCTCTTAAGCGTCTTCTGCAAGCCCTGCCAGAAAAAAGGAGGCTCCTGTGCTAGGGCTTCTCTCATCCCAATCGATGGTATCCTCGTATGACTTACATAGTATCCACTTCTAGAATGACTACTGAGGCCCCATAATATAAGGAATCCACTTTTCTAGCAAAGAGTCATTCATCAATTGTAGATCTAAGTGTTATTGCATAAGCACTAATGTTCTTGATTTTGATGGTAACAAAACAAATAGAGATAATGTTGTTCTTGGAGAACTAACATTTCAAGTATAAAGAATGAAATAGTTCATCAAGAAGCAAAAGAAAATTGAGGACTTAATCTCAAAGAGACTAATATTGAAGACCAAAGCTTGAAGAAAAATGAAGACCAAAGTTTTTGTATTTATTGGTTTAAAAGATGTAATTTTTTTTTTTTAATTTTTCTTGTTGTTTTAGACTTGATGTAAAAGAGCGTAAGTGTACTTATCAAGTCCTAAGTAACACCCACATAGCTAATGAACAATTAGGGAAACCGTAGACTTAAGAAACAAAACCAAAACAAAATCATCCTACCAGATTATATGTAATCGAACATCCTAAACCACTAAATGACCTGGTGTCCAAACACATTTCCAAATGTCCTATATGGCCATCAGACATCCTATGAGGTCATCAGTCAACACATAGCTACTTGTTAGCTTGTAGGAACTTTACAAAAGCAAAGATCTTGTGTCAGAAACCTGAATTCAAAATTATCATATCAAAAGTTCGACAAGACCATTAGACGTCCTATCAGATGTTTGACTCTTAGGCTAGACGACTCTGTAGACCTCAACCTAAATCCAGTAAAATCAAGTTTCAACTTATTTTTAGTCAACCTTTATTCTCAAATAAGTCATCTGATTGCTTAATCAGGTGTCCTCTAGGTAGCCCCTCCCGAGGCCTTCTTTTGGAACTATTTCTCCAGATGACATATACTTTAATCAATTGCGAATCTTTTTGAGATCTTTTCCAAATGTGAGGGATTCTTCCCCCATTCACTTCCAACTACCATATGATCTTTCTACCCCTATCTAGAGCCTTCTTAACACCTCTGTAAATACCCTAGTGACTTGCCCTTGCTCAACACAACAGAAATACAATTCTTCCCACTCTTATCTACTAGAAGAACACATGTAGGATCTCTCAAGAGAATTGCCAGTGATCCAACTCAACTTTCATTGATCATAACCACCGTAACTGATCGAGCACTTCATTAAACACTTTCATTGATCACAACTAAAGCACTCATTGTTACTAATCAAACACTTCATTGAACACATAAAAGGGAAGTTCTCTTTAACCTATAGAAGCTAGATTTCTTCTTCATCTTGTGGCTCTGTAGGATTTGTTTTTGTATTTTCATTTTTGCTGTTATAGTTGGGTATCCGACTTATCGAATTCCCATCTCTTCTTGAGTGGAAGGGTAAAACTTTTTGGTTGGGATCGAAGGGGGCTTTGTATATTGAGGTACACCACCCTCATTTTAAGTGGTGTGGTTAGTGGATTGTTAATCGCTTGGCAATTGGGAAATCTTAAGTTAGGGAAGACTTAGGTGGTGGCTTTTACCCTTTGGGGTTTTTCACTTAAAAATCTCGTCTCATTTTGTTTTGTGGTGATTTTATTTGTGCATGTATTTTGAATTTCCTTATATTATTCGATTGCACTTGTCACCCCCCATCTAGTGCACTCCCATAAAGACCCTAGGTCGCTTGTCTCTCTGGGTGTGCATACCTCCTCCTAAGTCATGAGGGCGATATATCTATCATCTGAAGACGATGACCATAGGAATCTCCTTTGTAAATGTCACTACTCAAGAACATTGTTGGAATGTTGAAAATCAAGAGATAGTAAGGGATATAGATGAGAGGATAGAATTGAGTAGGACTAGTCTACCACTTCTAGAGAAAAGCCTAGTCGTCCAACCTTGTAGTTGCCTCTCCAGCCTCTCCACAATAAGAGTCCAGTCTTTAGCAGTTATGCGAGTTGGCATAAATGGAAAGCTTAGGTACCTGATTGGAGTTTGTATGTTGTACCCCTAAGTTATCTCTACATTGCATAATTGACTCGGCAGACGTCCCAAAAAACCAGAAAATTGGACTTTTGTCGATTCACTCAAGCCATACGCCTCTTGAATGCCTTAAGAAGGAGACTCTCAGTCTTGGCCACAAACATCGAGTCCTTAAAGAAGAAGATGGTATCATCTGTATACTGAAGAAGAGGGACTATCGTACCTCCTCTATTGGAGCCAAAGCCCTTTGGAAGTCTAACATCGTAGAGGGTGCAACAAGCATCGACAAGGAAATCTAAGCCAAGAACGAAAAGCATAGGGGCCCAAGGATAGCCTTGTCGTACCCCTCTCCTTAGGCTTATCCAAGCTTCCTCAGGCCTGTTGTTGAGCATAACTAAGCAGGAGGCCTAGGCGACACTTGCCTTCATCCACTGAATCCAAGCTTGCAAAAAGCCACACAGTTGCAGGGAGGATCCTAGGAAGCTCCTATCCAAGTTGTTGTAGGCCTTAGAGAAATTGAGCTTCTAGCAAAAAGCTGCTTACATGTTGAAAGGATCTCCGTGATTGAATGTCTCCATATAAAGGCCAATTACACATGCCTATGGTCCTTGTTGAATTACAAGTAGTGTTATTTAATTATGTGATATTAGCGTGAAAATGAGTATAGTGGAAGTGGTTAACTACAAGCGATCCTATACAAATTTTTCAAATGTATTTAACCTGGACTAAATCAAATTTTAAGCTATCACTTTTATGCCCAGGGTCAAACTTAGGGAGGCGAATTTAAGCTTCTCGATTTCTACGTGAATCCTAGAAATGAGTCATTTCTTTTCACTAATTTTGTTTTTGGATTTTTCTCGATTTTAAGAATTTTTTGTGTTTAAGGTACTCCCTCAAATTGTCCTTGGCGACACGCCGACTTCAATCCGAAACAATCTCACTATGCGCGAGATCAAGTACCTACAAGTCAAGAGTTATTTTTTCTCTTTTACAACTTTTTCTTTTGTATTCTCTTAATTATCAAATAAAGGATAACAATAGCAGAAAAGAGATTGTTGGAATTGAAATAAAATGAAATACTTAGCTTATTTATATAGATATAGCTATATAATATAGTGATGGGGGGATTGAATATGTGATTCAATTTTATGTAGTGCGGTATTAGTTCGACTGTCTAGAGAGACAAGATCGAAACTAATGATATGCCTCGTGCGAGGTGTGGAATGGACGTGTGTGTGCATGTGTGTCAAGGCTTGATGTGCATGGAAATCACGTATGTGTTCGCAACTGGTGTGTACACACGATAAAATGCACGGTAAATGGATATCATGCACGTGATGTGAGAGTATGTGAATGTGAGTGAGTTGGTGTGTGTGAAGGTGTGAGTGTGTGCCTGTTTGTGAGGGTGAGGCAGTGTGTGCTGGTTTGTGTGTGTTTGTGCGTGAGTGCGTGCAGAGGGTGGGCGCTCGTGCGAGTAACCGGGTGGAGGGCTGAGAGCAGTAGCGTAGGTTGTATAGTGACCGAGTGCAACCGGCTAAGTGAGGAACTTAGCTAGTTGCGAATCGCGCTAAACGGTCGCAGAGAGGGCGGTAGTGGGAGAGTCACCAGCTAAGTGAGGAACTTAGCTGGTGAGATGGCACGCTAGCGGGTTGTACACATGTGAAGTGTGGGAAATGGTGACCACGTGTTGTGATTTTGACTGGCTAAGTTCCTCAGTTGGTGACACGAAGAGAAAGGGAAAGGGGAGACCAGCATATGTGTAGGTGCGTGGGGCCCTATCACCGGATAAGTAAGAAGCTTTTCGGTGATCAGCCACAAAAATGAAGTGCGATTGACACACTGTTACAAAACAGAGGAAGAGGGAAACAGAGAGCTTTTAAGCAGCTTCAATGGAGATCAAAACGTAGATAAAAACAACAAAACAACTAAAAGCAACAAGAGAACCACCGGGTCTTCCTGCTCACGAAGGAGCTAGACGGTGGTGGAGCTCATTGTAGTGGTTGCGACCACGAGGAGCTTCTCCTCAACTAGTGAGAGGGTGCTGAGATTAGGAGAGGAAGAGAGGGAGAGACGAGAGGCAGTGGTTGACGAGAGGTGTGAGTGTGTGCCGACATCTCAAAGTGGAGGTGAGGGTGGTAGTTTTATGGGTAAGGGGTGAGGTGTGGGGAGCAAGCAGGTGGTCGTTAGGATATATATATTTTTTGGGAATTTTGTGGGGGAACACTTGGGGAATTGGGTAATGAACTTAGGTAATAGGTGGATAAAAATAGATGGTGGCACACACATGGGAAATGAAATATGAAGAATCTACCTCTCTTTCTTCCTCTAAATTATTCATGAATGCAGGTATTCACAGAATGCATGATTTGCTAACTAATCCTACCATGTAATCTTAGAAAATAACATAAGATTGACAAATTATTGGCGTGATTTGCCGTGCAATCACACTTATGCCTATCTTTTGCTAGTCTCTGGCAAAACACATATTTAGTACTTAATATAGTAGTAAAGTATTTAAAAATGATCTTTAGCTGAAGATTTTTTTAAAGTAATACCAATGTGTTTGTGTTGGACATTGTGAAAACTAATTGCAAAGAAGACTACTGGTATTTAAGACTTACATGACATAGACCATCTCTCGACTAACAAGGACTCTTGGTATTTAAACCTTAAGTACAGCTTCCAGGATCCAGAGAGTTTTACCAAGTTTAAGAAATGAAGTTATGGTTGTGCTTAGTGCATGTTAGGACTGACCAGAGGAATTTAAAACTCAAATCCAGGGTTTCGCATCTTTTTAAGTCTAAGTTGGTCTCACCTTCAGTTCATGTTTTCAGATCAACTCTAAAAATAGTAAATACTCGAACCCAACTCTTATCGCGTAAGTGGCTCAAAAATATTTGGTGTAAAACATAGGGTATATGTAATGTACCTTGAAATAACCATTTTTGATGGATATGTATCAAGGTATTTACAGCAGGATTTGGAGAACATATTGACATATTGCAAAGAATATTTTTTTTCTTTTTCTTTTGACTTTTTCTTTTTTTTTTTGCTTTTGTCATTTTTTTTGATTTTTTTCTTCTTTTTTTTTCTAAAAATAGATGTCGGTATGTCTCCAACAACTTTATTTGGTAGAGCACACTTATTCAGTGGGTGAGTACTTGGAAAAAAGAGCTTCTCCTAGATACAAGACTAAAGACTGAAACAAAGAGTCTACCTACACGCACTGGTAAGGACTTCACCTTTCCTAATGAGCACTAGGGTTGAGAACTTAAGTTCGTCTAGTTCTTCCTATATCCGTATAGTGTGAATCAAAGTTACTTAACTCTTAAACAGAGGCAAATAGACAAATCCTGTACTGTTTGACTTAAGTACAATATGTTCTAAGTTAGGAAAGATTGTGGTTCTATCTTGTCAAAGCTCAAGTATATTAAGCCTAAGCTTGAGCAAATCAAGATTATGTGGCTAGGAAAGTCTAAAAGTAAAGGTCGAATGTCCATAAACACTTATTTTATTTTTGCTTTAGCTTCAGATTATAAATAAACACTTTTGAAAAACCTTTTTGGAGTTTTTGAATTTTCAATTTTTGTGTTTTATAATTTTTTAAAGATTTTTTAACATTTTTTCAATTTTTATGGATTTTTCAATGTAGCTATATATACACTAAAGATGGATATGTTTAATGGAAGGGAGTCTTGCATGATACCTAAAGAATATACAAGATCCTATGAATGCTTATTCATCCCCCCATGCCAAATCTTGTTATATCCTCATATGCATGCAAGAGGGGTGAGACATGATTAAAGTCTCTTGGTATAATAGTAAGGGGTATAAGATAGGGTGAACGGGTGGGTGGTGGAAACATGTGAAGTGAAGTGTAGTGAACTGAAATGTAGTGCGAAAAATGAGAGATAAGAGAAAATGGCGAGAGGCGAAAGGGTGTTGGGGTGCCTCCCAACGAGTGTTGAATTTAACATCTCCATCTGGATTTAGAGTGAGGCAGAAATTAATCACCCTCCAGCAGGGCAACTATCTCATCAATGGGGGCAGGTTCATGAGTAAGATAAGGTTTCTGCTACTGCCCATTTATTGTAAATTTATGCCTTGGTTTAGGGTCTTCGATTTCAACGGCATCGTTGGGAAATGGTCGTGAGACAAGAAATGGTCCTATCCATTTGGACTTCAGTTTACCAGGAAAGAATTTGAGCCGGGCACTATAAAGCCAAATTTGTTGTGATGGCTCAAACTCCTTCCGCCGAATGTGGCTGTCATGAAAGGCCTTGGTTCGATGTTTAAAGGTTAAAGTTGAGTTATAGGCCTCACATCTCAATTTTTCTAATTCTTGGAGTTTGAGTTTCTGTTCTCGACTACATAGGCCTGGGTTGAGGTTACATTAGCGAACCGCCCAATGAGCGCAGTGCTCCAACTCAACGAGCAAGTGACAAGGGTTCTCAAAAACAATTCTATAAGGTGACATACCTTGAAGGCGGTTCGATATGCCATAAGGCGTCAGTCAGCTTATTGAACCAATCCTTACGATCAGGATGAACTATTTTCTGGAGGATTTGCTTGATCTGTCTGTTCAACACCTCAACCTGGCTGTTCGTTTGGGGATGGTACAGAGATGTAATACGGTGGTGAACTTCGTACTTCCTTAGAATTTCCTGGAAAGACGAATGTGTGAAATGGGTTCCTCCATTCGAAATGATGGCTCGAGGGATCTCAAAGCGCACAAAGATATAGTCTTTGGCGAATTTGGTGGTGACAACATGGTTAGCATGATGCATAGGAATAGCCTCAATCCATTTCGAGACAATCAACGACAATGAGGATGTACTCGAAGTTGTTGGATGGAGAAAAGGGACCCATAAAATCGATTCCCCATATATCAAAGATCTCTACAGCTAGGATGGGTTGCAAGGGTATCATGTCATAGCGTGAGATTTACCCTAGCAATTGGTATCTAGTGTAGCGCTTAGTATAATTGTGTGCATCATGATGAAGGGAGGTCCAAAAGAATCCGCATTGTAACGCCTTGGTTGCTGTCTTCCTCCCTGAAGGATAGCACACCAGGGATCTTGCTGTCAGGAACACGACGAATAATCTGGTCAGCACCTAATCTAAAAAGAAGTGGATTATCCCAGAAGAAATACCTCGTCTCTGCAATGAAACACTCGCGCTGGTTTTTAGGTCAAGCCTGGGGGAAGAGAGCCAGAAGCAAGGTAATTAGCAATATCGAGGTGTGGAAGGATGGGTGGTGCTCGCGCTTCGTTAGCAGTCTATCAGATGCGAGAACACTTGATTTTCAGACCTTACTTGTTGAGTTGGAGGGACTGCATCCGACGACTGGTACAGACATGTTTGGTTGGGATGAAGGTGAGTTTTCAGTTGCGGCCGCATACAAGAGGTTGTCCGCTGGTGGTCCAGAGGTGGAGCTGGATCTGGTAAGGGACTGCAGACAGATTTGGAAAGCTGTGTGTCCGTTGAAGGTCAAGATTTTTGCCTGGCTGCTTAGGAGAAGGCTGGTGACTAAGGTGTGAAGGGCAAAGTGGGCTCTTGGAGAATGTAAGGTATGCTCTTTGTGTGGGGGTGGTGAGGAGGACGTTGACCACCTTTTTTCGCTTGCCCTTTTGTGATGCAGATTTGGGGCAGGATGGGTGGGAGGTGGTGGGAGTATCGGCTGTTTGAGGAATTCTGGCATAGCTTCAGAAGTGGAGGTGGTGTTGGTGGACAGTTTGTTTTCCATACAAAGAAGGAGAAAGCCAGGCCGTTGGCAGTCCTTTGGGGAATTTGGTTGGGCAGAAATGTGGTGGTTTTCTGGGGCCAGAAACCTTACATAGAGAATTTTGTTGAGTCTATTGACTCTTTGTTTTCTCTTTGGGCTGAATCCTTGTGAGTGGGGACCCTGGTGTCTGCCTGTTGTAATGTTGTTTATGTTTGTTTCTAATATATAAGATTTTGGGTAGTTATCACTCTAGATAACTACCCTTTCCTTTTTCAAAAAAAGGTCCACTTGCCACATTTATTGCTAAAAGGTGCTCATCAGGGAAAGATTCATTCATTGGCAGGGAAAGTCCAATATGGTCAGGGTCAAGTCTAGAGAGATGGTCTGCAACCACATTTTGGGATCCGACCTTATCTGGTATCTCAAGATCAAACTCTTCTAACAAAAGGATCCATCGAATTAATTGGGTTTAGCATCCTTCTTATGCATGAGATGACGAATGGCTGCATGGTCAGTGAAGATGGTAACATGGGAGCCCAGAAGATATGATCTGAATTTCTCTAGCCCAAAGACGAGCACTAGCAACTCCTTTTCAGTGGTTTGGGCCTCATCCAGCATCTTACTGGTGTAGTACACTGTGAAGGGGTGTCTATCGCATCTTTATCCCAAGATGGCTCTAACAACTAAGTCAGAAGCATCACACATTAGCTCAAAGTCGAGGGACCAATCGGGTGGCTAGAGAACAAGGGACTTAGTGACAGCATCATGCAGTTGCGTGAATGCTCAAATACAGTTGGAGCCCATGTTCAAGGGCACATCGGTCGATAGGAGATGCATCAAAGGTCTGGAAATCTTGGAGAAATCCTTGATAAATTTCCTATAGAACTCGACATGACCTAGAAAGGAGCGGATTTACCTAACAGAGCTAGGTATAGGTAAATTAGCCTTAGCTCAATCCACCGTAGCTAGACGATGGTGGAGGGAGCTTTTCCTCTATCATCAGCGTGGCCTCTCAACTAGTGAGAGGGTGCTGAGATTAGGAGAGGAAGAGAGGAACATAGGAGAGGCAGTGGTTGATGCGAGGAGGTGTGTGTGTGTGCGCCAACATCTCAGAGTGGAGGTGAGGGTGCTAGTTTTATAGGTGAGGGGTAAGGTGTGGGGAGCAAGCAAGTGGTCGTTAGGACATTTTTTTTGGGAATTTTGTGGGGAGACACTTTGGGAAATTGGGCAATGAACATAGGTAATAGGTGGATAAAAATGGGTGGTGACACGCACATGGGAAATGAAATATGAAGAATCCACCTCTCTTTCTTCCTCTAAATTATTCATGAATGCAGAATGCATGATTTGCTGATTAATCCTATTGTGTAATCCTAGAAAATAACATAAGATTGACAAATTGTTAGCGTGAATTGTTGTGCAATCAGTCCCCAAGCAACGCACCAATGTCTTAGTGGCCAGGAAGTAAATGGAGTTGGAGAGGACGATCAACCAATAGTCACCTATACTCTTTGCTGCTTCTCCCTTTAGGAGTAGAAAGAGGAAGAAGCGATTGATCTTGGTTAGGTCCCCCTCCCCCCAGCCGTTAAATGGTAAAATATCGTCATGATGTCTCCCTTGAGGAGTTTCCAAAACTTCGTAAGGAAGATCGGAAAGCCATTCGGACTAGGAGAGCTCTCTTGCTTCAATGAAAAGAGGGCTTGCCATACCTTGTCCTCAGTAAAAGGATGGGAGGAGTTTACCTCATCCTGACCAAGTCTTTGGGGTCTATATTCTCTAAGGTGCTAGGATCTAGCAGAAGAGACCCCGATAGAAATTAACAAACGCCTAGCCCACCTGCTGTCAATCAGTGTGTTGTCCGTGGTCATTTGAAATAGAGTTGATTCAGTCCCTCCTCCTTCCATTTGCATAGGAATAGAAGAACCTGATGTTAGAGTCATCCTCCTTAAGCCATAGCTGGTAAGATCTCTATCTCCACTCAACCTCCTTCCTGTCCTCTATCTTGATGCGAATACGAAGCTCCTTCCTTTCTACAGTCTCTTGCGTGGAAAGGTCGTGAGAGTCCTCCAATCTAACAAACTTGGAGACACTAGCGAATGTCTCCTCTTTAACTCGATGTTTAATCTCTCTGAGCTTCTAACTCACATAGCTTGTCTCTAAGGAAAAGAATCCTCCAGTGAAAGATAAGACGTGGGTGATCCCTCTAGTTGGCACTTGCACCACTAGCCCTCCACCTTGTCACGAAATCCGTCCTCCAGCATCCAAGATCTCACAAACTTGAAATAGGTCTTATATTTTATGTCCTTACCTGAGTCCCATTCCAGGGGGTGTGGTATGACAAAGGCCTCGGCAAGGCCCTTGCCACACCTAGTGGAAATCTTTTGCAAAAATTGATGGACTTGAAGAATCTGTCTAGTTGAGACCTATGACTGTCGTCATCAAAGTTCCTCCAAGAGTATCTACAGGTAGGGACCTTCAGCTCCATCTCCCCAATCATAAATATCTAATCCATAGAAGCATTAGCTCCTCTGCCCCGATCACTCTCAGGTTTATTCTCAATGAGAGAGTAGCATTGAAGTCACCTACAACAAGCCAGACATCCTCCATGACTAGATGCGAGAGCTCCTCCCAGCACGCTAGCTTATCCTCCAAAGCATAGGGATCGTATACGTTGATGATCCTATTAGAGAAGTCATCACTTCTCCTCAGGGATCGTCGATGGCCATAGAGAAGGACTGCCTCGTGACCCTAGAAAGAGTGAAAGTGTCTCTGCTCCAGCCAATCAGTAGCTCCCTAAGCCTGTCATTAGCATTAAGTGTGACAAAATCATCCAGTCCGCCACTCTTGATCCTATACCAGATGCAAGAATCACACTACTTTGGCTTTGTCTCTTGGAGAAGTGTGATGTCCATTTGCCACTCCATGATATACTACCCGAGGATTCCCCTTCTCTCTCGGTCCCTAAGACCACGAACGTTCTAGGTAAGTATCTTCATTTAAGGAGATAGCCATCCCTTACGCTAGCATTTGCCCTATGTTGCCAATCACAGGCAATGCAACACGAAATAGGGCAAAGAGTGTGACCTTAGCAATTCTAGCTTTGGCTGCGAGCTCTTTCGATAGGGAAGTAGTGGGTGGAGTGACAGAGGCATGACGTATGTAAGAACCCACACTCGAATTACGACCTGTCAATGAAGAAGAAAGGATTGGTATTCGTCGATAGATAAGCTCCTGTTCCACAAAAACATGGAGGAGAAACTTGCAAAGGAAGGTCTCGACCAGCATATGGGTCATTATCGATGCTGATGTCACCCAACAACCCTATACAAACTAGTGGGGGCCGCATCCACCACAAGGGCATCAACCACTGTCACCTAGGTTGGTTGCTCAACAACCACCGAGGCCATCAATTTTGCGGTCTCTGGGAAAGTGGTTGGCGATGTGGGTTGAGGAGCGATGGCCTTTAATTGTTCCTAACTAGAAAATAGTAACATTTCCATTATTACATACCTTTTTAAAATTTGACTGAGTTGCTGTCAAATTACATCGACTCGGTAATTTAACCATTTTTACTAAGGGACTTTACAGAAATGCCCTTGTGAACATTATACAATTGCCTTTGTCTTTTTAATATTAAAAGAAATATCTCTTGAAAGTTACTCTATTTACACAAGAACCCATCCAGTTAACTAACGACATTAGGAACCAATAAACCAACAGTTTTGGACCTAAAATAATTTATTTTTGCACTATACCTCTGTATTTACTCTTTTATTCCACATTTATGCTTTTCCATTTTTTCTTTCTTTATTGTTAACTGAAAAGTAGAGTTCTTTCATATGCAAGGCGTGTTTGAGATCTCGAACAAGTGCTTTTCATCATGACCCCTTAAGCCTATGCAATCCAATTGCCTGAGAAAATTTAAAGAGAAAACCATACTCTAACCATTGAAAGTATTTAGGCTGCATTTGCCACGGGAATAGCAGTTGAAATAAGGGCTATCGTTGGGATAAGAATGGACTTAGGGGTGGGGTGCATGGGATACGAGGTATCATAAAAAAATATGTTTACATAGATTTCGAAGTTCACTAATACTCTCTCTTCTGACATATAATTCAAAAAATACTACCTAATAATTACAATCCATCACATCAAAACCCACTAACTCTCTCTCCTATCTCACAAAACCAACATACCAATCATTAATAATCTCACCAATCATTACAATCCCACCAACCAAATACCTTCTTATACTTATTTCACTCCAATTCTATCTCGGAATAGCACTATCTCCCTGCCAAATGTAGCCTTAAAGAACTAGAAGTATAGGTTAAAAAAAATTTGCTTTGCTCTACTATATTAGAACTAATTGTTCCCTTATCTCCCAAGATGGAAGCAACAAAAGAGTATCACTAGAATGTGAACTATTTGTTAACAACTAGAAAATTTTATTCTTCAGGATTAGATTGTTGTGATTTACGATGTCGACTACCTTCCAATTTCATAACTCCCAACCCAACCAGCTTTTGAAGCATAGGTCCTTGCAACCATTGACATAGACACTCATCCACAAACCACAACCTTGTAAGCAGGCACTGTCAACCCCATGAAACACAAGAAAATGGTGACAAGATTCTTTCGGCATGACTTTAGTTAAGCTCCAAAGTGAAGCTCTTCACTGCCCTTCCTACTTGTAGTTCTTTCAATAAAATGAAGCTACTTGCTTCATCCTTAGTCTCTCCAAACACCTTTTGCTTGTAGTATTGCACCTCTTCTTTTTGTACAGATCCCTCAATGCCATCTAACAAGTTGAATAATATAAAAGATGCAAAAATGTAACAATAATATCAAGAGTGTTGCATTACATTATATTTTGACGGGCGTTATTGATGGTAACACCATCATTAGCCATAACTAACTTGGATTAGTGGAAATCAAGTGACAAATGCTCGTAAATGACTTGAGAGCCATAATTCCATTCAGATCCATTTTGAGGAGAGAACAAATCAGGGTTAATTCTGTAATTTTAACATCACATCATAAATGCAGAGTAACCTCGGGATTTATCAGGGGTTAATTGAAGGTCTAGTGAACATTAAAGTCCAAAGAGTGGGTCCACATAGACAGAAAATAGGGTTTCATGTATTTCGAGAACCAAAACAACACACAAAACCTTAATTTTAGACCCACTTAAATTAAAGAGGTCATGGTTAGGATAAAATTCATCTAAACTTACTAAAATTCATAGAAAAAAATTCTAAGAGATTTGGTACTTTTGGTTTGACTATCTGAACCCATTTTGACTTTGGACAGAGCTTTAGACGGGATTTTGCCTAAATTTGGGCTTCTATACAAATTACCTAGTCAAACATGGTCAAACCTCAAATTTGACTTTACCATTAGATTCCTTGGGTCTAAATTAGGTTAAGGCCAAAATTTAGGCCCAATCAGAGTTCATCTTGACTTAGTTTGATTTTTAGCCCTTTTAAAGTTCTGTTTCTTACATCTAGCCCCTCAGGTTTTGAATTAATTGCTGAAAGCCCCCTAACTTCATCTTCTTCATAGATAGGTCCCTGCCGCCATTGGAGGTCAACCAACCTTCAGGCGTGTTTTGACCATCTCAAGTCATCATCAAATCACCACCAAATCCCACCAAAATTGGTGGGATTAATGTTCATACTGCAAAAATTCATTTGAACCAGATCTTGGCTTCTAATTCGTGATGTTGTGTCCTAGTAAACCAACGAAATCCGTGAGTATCTTGTGCACAGGCAGCACCGCTACCATCCAGTCACCGCAATAGCAGGAGTGGCAGAAGGGTCGATCCAACCCTCACTTCTTCAGTGCCTTCTCCTTGTTGCCAAGTCTCCTCCGGCGATAGGGAGAGGACAGTAGGCCTTGTTTTCCATTGTAATAGGGTCTAGGAAGGTCCTTGGCACGTTGGTGATGGAGTTCTAAGGCAAGGACCTTCCGGAAGATGTTTGGATATTCATCTTTGATGGTATGATCAAATCAGTATTTTGATTACTGTTTTAGGGTGTATATTTCCCTGTTGATGCATGTTTTGGGGTGTGTATTCTCCTTGGATTGCTAACAAATATTAGAACCATGTGTGAGCGGAGTTTGTAGGGGCGTGTATTCCTCGGTTGATGCATATTTTGGGGTGTGTATTCCCCATTTTTATCAGAATTTCTATGTTTGAAGGTGTTTGTGGTGTGATTTCACTATGGCCGCATCATCGTCAGAGTCCAGAGTGATGTTAGAACAAACTGGAGAAAGTGTAGTCTACAAGAATTCATTTTTTGCTCCTATTGTGAAGCTTGATGAGACTAATTACCCATGTTGGTCTCAGACATTTCTTGTGACTGTGAAAGGACATGAGAAGCAACATGTCTTCATAGAAGCACCACTAGAGCAGAAGACAAGGAGGTATGCAACCTGAAACAGAGATGATGGCATGGTAAGAGCCTGGATACTAAACAGTATGATACCCCACATTGGAGATGACGTCATGTACTACAAAACTGCCAAACAAATGTGGGATGGTCTGAAGAATGCATATTCTCATGAACTTAACTCCACCCAGGTCTTTCAGATTCATCATGACCTCTGTTACTTGAAGCAGGAATCCATGAGTCTCTCGCAGTACTATTCCACCATGAAGGGACTCTTGGAGAAGTATAATGCATGCAGGCCCATGTGTACCTCAGCCATGTGCAGGGATTAAAGGAAAGAGTTCTCCGCACATATGTTTCTGGCAGGGCTTAATGATAGTTATCACAGATTTTGACATTATTTGATTTTCCTCCTATTGAGGAGATATACAAGAGATTTAGTAGGTTGCAGGTCCAGTCTATGCTAGAGGTTGTTACTACTTACTAGTCATACCACTACTTACTAGTCATACCTCATTTGCTCATGCAGTCGTGAATACTCGTGGAGGACGGACAAGAGCCTTTCGAGGCAGAGGCAGGAGGTGTGCTGATGGTGGTCGTGGCAAGCCCACTTGCTCCTATTGTGGGAGAATTGGTCACATTGGGACCAAGTGCTGGAACAAACTTAGACGACCTGCGGTTACCAAGTTTCTGTGACTACACCTCCAACTATGTCTACTGAGGCAGTGCCCCTTGCAGAGACGAACTATGATGCAGTTATACAGCGTCTAGCTCAGTTGACTCATGAGCAACCTCAGTCCTCAGGCATTGCTTCTTATGCCTCCGCATCAGGTATGAATAGTTCATGGTTGATTGATTTAAGTGCCTCAGATCATTTCTCAGGAAATTCCTAGTGTTTTGGGAATATGTAGTATAACTTGTAGATGGTAGGCATGCCCCCATCTGTGGTAAGGGAGGGGTGTCAATTACTCCCTCCATGCACTTTTCTGATATTTATTGTGCCTGACATGGCAATGCAGTTACTGTTTGTTAGTACTATTACGAAGCAGTTGAATTGTTTACCATTTTTTATGTGGGTGGATGTATGTTTCAGGACCGCATGACGGGGAGGATGATTGGTGGTGGCCATGAGGAGGGGGTGTATACCGCCCAGTCCAGAGTCCTATTGCTGTAGCCTGTCAGACGAATACTATTGTGGGGAGTGCCTTGTGGTGGCACAGACAACTAGGCAATCTTTCACTAGACAAGCTACGTCGGATCATCCCTTATCTTTCGCCTACCATGAAAGTTCAGTGTGATGCCTATCAACTGGGGAAGCATTACTGTGCCAGTTTTTCAACTTCTATTTAGTCTAATAGTTTTGCTTCGTATTACTTGTCTTGCCTCTTTAGATCAGATTGCCGACATGTTTACTAAATCGTTGTCTCGCCCTCAGTTTGAGAAGTGTAGACACAAGCTGAGCATGGTGGATATATATGTTCTAACTTGCGAGGGAGTGTTGTGTTACGTTATATTTTGAGAGGTGTTTTGTCCTTTAATTATTTTGTTGTACTTAGTTATAATTTTTCCCTCACCTTTCTCTATATAAAGAGGTGTAAGGATACTTAATAATTATGAAATTTCATTTTCTTCAATTAAGAGCATAATAAAAATAAAAGTTGGGTTTACGTGGAAACCCTACTCACGAAGAGCGAGGAGAAAATCACGGGAGAAGCACCCTCTGTTATTTCTTCTTAAAGGAATAAGTTGAGGGTACATGCCTATTTATAGGACACCACACACATAACAAAATCCCACTCCATTATATGGGACTAAATGACCATTACAATGCTCTTAACACTCCCACTTAAGCTGGAGCATGAAATGCTCAGCTTGTAACACAAAGAAACCCACTTTACACAATAGAATAAAACCTCTGGACTGATTTTTGCGTATAAGCAGGAACACATGCTGGAGTTGTTGGACGAATTGTAGCTAGCTCTGAAAAGAGGCCTCTCCTCCGGAGACCTAGTGTTGGTGGCTCTTCATTTAGTATCCTTGTAAAAGGGGTTTTCCTCTGAAGACCTCAAAATTGGATCTCCGTCTTTGGAGTCCACAAACCTGGATCTCCCACATAGAAACCTGAAATGGGTCTTTCTTCCGAGGACCTCAAAACTAAATCTCCCTCTCTAAAGATCTTGAAACTCTGAACCTCCCAGAGTTATGATTTCTCATGTGTAGTCTAGGAACAAAAGAGACTCCAGAATGAAAGTAACTATAATTGACTTCCACACTCCCCTTTTCTCCCATACTCGTATGGGAGAAGAACATAACAACGAGAAGAAGATAATAAAACTAGAGAAGAGTCTCTCCCCCCTCTTCTCATAAACATAATCATAATTTTTTTAAATTTCTTTTTTTCATTTTCCTCTCTTTTTTTCTTTCCCTTTTTTTATTTTCTCCTTTTTTTCTTCCATTTTTTTGTTTCTTTCTTGTGATTTTTCTCCTTTTTTTTTCTCGATATCCTTCTACCCTCTTTTTTCTTTTTCTTTTTTTTTTAAACTTAAGCATAACAGAACTGAATACCAAGAACCAAAGACAAAATGACCAAAACTTCAAACCTCGTGCGAGCGGCGAGACCGCCGAGTCCTTGCCACAATCTTCGTCGAAGATCGCTCGCCCAGTGCCATCAACAAGCACCACATGCACCGCCTCGCGATCTTCACCACTGATCTCATGATCTTGTCTTCGTCGCTACCGTCCTTGCAAGATCTTCGTCGAGACCTCGTTGATTCTTGCGATCTCTCACTTGCTCTCTGATCTTGAAACTAGCATGCGATGCACTGGCGTGTGTAGGGGAGAGCTCCTTGCCGCAATGTGCCGCCGATGTCCACTAGATCGCCAACACTATCCACCGACTCCTTAAGATTGGCCACCTAGAGGTGTTCACCGACACCCACGCCTTCCGCGCCACCATCGTCGCTTCTTTATCTCCTTTGATCAAGTTTCGATCGGATAGCCGGCAGCGTGGCCATCATCTTGACCATCGTGATGGACCCATGCTCCGCCTCGCCCAGGGTAAGCGCAAGCTCTAGTCGCCACGCTCGGCAGCTGCTTGGTCGTGCCCCGCCTCCCTAGATGGTTGTACCGGCTCCACCTTGAAGGCCTTGCGTCTCCTTAGACAGTCGTGGGGGTGTCCACGGCCACGGAGCTAGGAAGGATGCTTGGGAAGGCCTTACGACGCTGATGGTGGCGGATCTGGGTCAAATGTAAGAATCACAGAGGCACACCAGTGCCCTCATGCAGAGGAACTGCTGGTAGTGTGATGACGACGATGACAGAGGCAGTCTCTTCATCCTCCAATTCATGGATTTGCAGCAAATGAGGAGGACAGATGGCCTCTCTCTCTTCTCTGGCTTCTTCTAGATCCTTCTTCTTGGAAGAGAACTCTAAGTACGGGAATAGAATGATAAAACGTGATAATTAAATAAACAAGACAACCCAAGGAATGAACCGCTTTAATACCAAGTTGAATATAAAAGATGCGGAAATATAACAATAATATCAAGAGCATAACAAGAATAAAAGCTTGGTTTACGTGGAAACCCCACTAATGAAGAGCGGAGAGAAAATCACGGGAGAAGTGCCTTATGGCATGTTTCTTTGTTATTTCTTCTCAAAGGAATAAGTGGGAGGTATACACCTATTTCTAGGCCACCACACACAATAAAATCTCACTCTATTATGTGGGGCTAAATAACCACTACAATTTTCTCAACAAAGTATGTGTGCCTACATTGAGCAAACAAGCATGCTTTCTGATGACCCATCAGCCTTGGGTTCTCTACCTAGAAGTTGAAGAGGGTGGGCACATAAGTTGAAGAAGAGGGAGTAGAGGCAGAAGGCCTTGTGGTTGGTGTGGTTGAGTAGGGTTTCCCTGAAAGTTATGTGGTAGGATAATAGATCCTCATATTGCTGGAGCTCAAGGAGAAGATGGTCAAGGTTCTTGGAGATCTCCTTTAGAGGTGGTGGCGGAGAAGCGGGTGTGATCCTCGCTTTTGTGTTTGTACATAGGGGGAGCAAAGGGTGAAGGGGCCTAGTGTTTCAGTGGAAGTTGAGAGGTGGAGGTAGAGTGGGGAACAAGTGAGGTGGGAGGCAGAAATGGTTGGAGGAGCCTAGGAGGTGGGAGGAAAAAGAGGGCGAGGTGATGGAGGTGGAGGAAGGGAAGGTGGGAATGGAGGAGAGGAAGGGAGATGGTAAAGATGAAGAAAAGAATACATGGAAATCTTGGGTGGTTTTCACTTGGATAACCACCCTTTCACTTCTCAAAAAAAAAAAGAACATATGGATCTTTACTTAGTTGCCCCTATAAAATCCACTGAACATAGATACCCATATATTTTCCAAATTTACATATCTGCCCTTACAAAGTTGCTTGATGTTGCACTTATGCCCTTATTGAGCACGAGGTCACAAATTAATCGTATAGGAGCTTATTTCGATCGAGGTTGTTAAATTAATGTCCTTGGTCTACGTAAATATAAGATACAATTAGACATTTGAAAAAATAATAAAAAGAGAGAATCTCGTTGTTGATATGTTGTCGTTGTGAGTGCTTGAATCCATGGCAGATTAATGGGAAGGGGGAAATGGAAGGGAGTAATTGCAATACTTGGAGGTCTGAGATATTTGGATAAATGGATCCTGTCCAAGATCCATGTGGTATTGGCATGTAGCTGGGCGTCTAGTCCCCATCAGTGCATGAGAGAATTGGGAGCTGTGTATGTATATCCTGGTGGTATTTGTTCCGTGAGAAGCAATAGAAATTCTTCTCTTTTCCCACAGGGTGTCATGTTTTCATGCTGTTATGAGCCATGTAAATTGAGGTTTTTCCGTGTCTTCTTTTGTGAAGATTATGTTACCTTTTGTAATTATGTCTTAGTCTTCTGCAGCAAGAATATTCAAGGAAGATTGATTCTTTTAATTAGGAGTAGTGTATCAGAAGCTAGGAGTTTTCTGTAATGTTCTGCTGATATTACCGTATCCCAGAAAAGCTGGAATGAATTCTGAGAATTTCACTTCTCAGAGTTAGCCTGAAATCCATAACTACTGGTATGTATTTCTGAGTGGCAATATCGGCATTCATTACTACAGGCATCATGGTAATTGGTTGTGGCTTTATAAAAGGCAGCAACTGATTGCATTCTTGATCTGTTATATCATGTCAGTCGCATGATGCTGATGTTACTTTTTCTGGGTAAAAATAATACATATTTCTAATTTTTATCTTCATTATGGGCTTTCCTTCTGCAGATTGGAGATCTTAAGGGATTGTTTGGGTTATTCATGGTTCAGATGCAAATGCTTCGACAGAAACTGAAAGTGCTAGATATGTCTTATGGCAATAGCACAGGTATGGTGATTTTAATGCTACTATTTAGACTAGCAACTTGGTATTTATCATTTGAAAAACATTCGGCATCTATGTGATGTCTCTATCTTAATTTCAGGCAATACAGCACTCATATATCATCATGGAAAACTTTTGGCCCTCTCAGAAGCAGACAAGCCATGTATGTCTTTTCAACACTGATTTGACTATTGCTTTATAGCCTTGTAGTTACAGTTGCTCACCATATCATGTTACCACAATTCTCCTTAATATGGATATGCTATGTGCTGATACATTTTTTCATCATTGTAGATGTCATAAAAGTCACAGAAGATGGAGATCTGCAGACGGTTGGGTTGCTAGATTATGATAAGAGATTGAAGCATTCCTTCACTGCACATCCAAAAGTTGATCCATTCACAGGTTGTAAGTTTGATGTACTTTATAGTATCAAGAGAATTAAGGTTAGAAGCGAAGGATGCGTGATCTAAGTGGTCATAAATGTAAAGAAAACACCACTATCAGTATAGTGTTCTGGCAAATGTCAGTGCTCAACCTGTGTGTCCTTGTCAATAATAATTATTCGTTTGACAACCTGCATCTCTGTATTGTTGCACCCCTTTAATACAACCAGTAGATGCTACTGCTCTGACATCAAGAATTATTTATGCAGATGAGATGTTTACTTTTGGTTATTCACCGCGTGCACCTCCATACCTCACATACCGGGTTATTACTCGAGATGGTGTGATGCTCAATCCAGTTCCTATTACAATATCGGGCCCTTCCATGATCCATGACTTTGCCATAACAGAAAATTATGCAATATTTATGGACTTGCCATTGTATTTCTGTCCAAAGGTAATCCTCTATGAGATATTTGGCTCTTACACAGCATTTTCTACTGCACTTATGATGCTATTGATAGCATGGTCGCTTTCTGTTCCTGTTAAGTTGCATAAATCCACAATGTGTTTGACTTTCTGTGTACTTATATTTCTAGGATATGGTTAAAGGGAAGCTTATATATTCCTTTGATGAAACAAAGAAAGCTCGGTTTGGTATATTGCCTCGATATGCGAAAGATGAGCTACAAATTAGATGGTTTGAGCTTCCAAACTGCTATATATTTCATAATGGTATGCCCTTTTTAACTGATCCTTCATGAATTTTTTCACTGATTGTTCTATTCAACTGTATAGCAATGGTTAGAGTTGAATAACATTTTCTTATTCCACTACTCAATCATTTGATTTTTTGTGATACGAAGGAAGAGTGAATATGCTAAAAAAGGTACATCTATACTATATACAAATAAAGTTCCCAACAAACCATCATTTTATTTTCTTCCTGATCCACTTTGTAGAGAGGTTAAGATAAAATTATTGTAGATGTAGACTTTAGTGTTTTGATGTAGTTGTTCTCCATTTACACTTTTAATGCTCTGTAATTATTTCGTTCTCTCTGAATCAGTTTTTAGTATTTTGTATTCTACAAGACAAGTTCCTTGGTTATAAATCAGAGGATGGCCCTCCTCTACTTTTTTCCTCAGTTCTCGTGTTCCATCACACTCAATTATTGCGGTGTAGTGGGGAGAACCGGATCCTGCAAATCCGCTTGTCAGTTAATTAAAATTGCTTTTCTAATCTTTTACTTCTGTGGCTTTGTACCTTAACGTAAGGGCCATAATTGAGACAATTTTGGTGAATCCTGAGTAGAGAGGGGGTGGGTAAGGGCTTTGGATTTATACCAAGTTTCCTCATGTTATCATTCCTTTGCTTGCCATGCTAAGCAACTAACCATTTATACAGTATTCTGATCTCTTAGATATCTATTTAGATTATGTGTGTAGTTTGGGCTCTGTACTAGGCTTTCTTTCTTTTTCTGTACTTTTTTTCTCTGTTGAAACCATTATAGCTGGAAGTGATCCAAAGGAAAAGAAATTTTGCAAACACCGAACAGAGTAAATACAATTATTGTAATATTAAAAAGAAGAGTGGAATTCCTTTCTCATCAAGCATCATTTTTGCCAAAGTATTCCTTTTTCCCATTATTTTCTTTCAAAATCATATGATCATGCCTTTTGCCATTTTCTACTTTTGATTTCATGTCATTTTTCTATGAATTTCACTTCCTGAGTACAATGTTCAAAGATCTTGAAGGAACCACATTGAACCAGCTCCAAAAAGTACCTAGGATGTTTGCAAATTGAACCAGTTTTATTTTGCGTTCAGATATTCATAAATTTTTAAATTTGCAGTTGAGATTATGATGCTGATAAGCTTGAAATGACCTATCAATGATTTATGTATATATAAAACAAGAGTTGTAGGAAGCATAACTTTTTAGTTATGTTCAATTTAATTTGCAAACGCTGTTGCAATTCCTCAGTGGTTATTGAGAACTCTTGCTAGCTTCTGAGTATTTCGAATATATTCATGCGTTTCTAATATCATGGTTGATACTTTTCCAGCAAATGCTTGGGAGGAGGAACATGAAGTTGTCCTGATCACTTGTCGCCTAGAGAATGTTGATTTGGATTTGGTCAATGGACTTACCAAAGAAAAGATCGAAAATTTCAAGAATGAATTGTATGATATTATGTTCAAAAACAATATTTTTTTCTTTCATTATTATTTTGGAACCTTATTAAGTTGTGTTCACATGTATAAGATATGAAATGAGGTTCAATATGAAAAGTGGTGCTGCTTTGCAAAGGAAATTATCTGTCTCAGCTGTAGATTTCCCTCGGATTAATGAGAATTATACTGGGAGGTATGCACTATTTAGAACCACAAAATTGTACCTTTCACTAGTTACTCTGAAAATTCTCGTATTGCTAGCTATATATTTTTTTGTGGAAAATAAGGGTAAGTAATGAAGACTGTTGGATGCAACTATCACTTAAAACGAACAGAAACATTTAAGTATTTTTGCCCCTTTGGTCATATTGACCAATATTGATAATTAATCAGTAACTAAAAAGAAACACATTTCTCTCTTAAAATGCTCTTATTTCTACGTACAATTCTGACATGATAGATTTTGCAACTTTGCTAAAATGCCTATATTCAATTCCTTTGCCATGCATAAGTAACATTCTAATTTTCTACATATACAGGAAGCAACGTTATGTTTATGGTACAATCCTTGAGAATATAACACAGGTGAAAGGCATTATAAAATTCGATCTGCATGCTGAACCTGATGATGGGAAGAAAAAGCTTGAAGCTGGAGGAAATGTCGTGGGCATCTTTCAGTTAGGCCCTAGACGGTGTGGTTCAGAAGCAATATTTGTTCCTCGCAAGCAAGGTGTCAACTTTGAAGAAGACGATGGCTACTTGATATTTTTTGTACATGATGAAAATACAAAGTACCTCTCTCTCTCCTTCACGTCCTCTCTCTCTTATGCATATGTATATCTGCATGATGAGAACTGGTGCATTCATAGTTCTTTACATTCAGTATTCATAAGTTAAACTTTCTGACGTGGAAGAAAAAAATAGTAAACCTTGTTTAGTACTGAGAATGCTTTAAAGAGCGTCTAACTTTAAAAGATTGGCAGTTCCCTTACAATTTTCGAGCTGAAAATCCAGAGAAACAAGTACCATCTAAGTTTCCTCTGATGAGTTATGAATATTACTTTTCAACGGACAGTTCCAAAACTTCTTTTATTCTTTTTTTGAGGTAAAGCTTCTTCAACAGTTGATGCTGCTAAGCAGTACGTGGTGTTAGTTGTACAGATGGTTTTCTTCCTAGAAAGCTGTAAAACATCTATATACATTCATATTTGCTATCAACCACTAGTCAGGCCAAATTCTGTATGAATGTAAAGGGAAAATATGTAAATATGCTTATGCTGGAAGTTTGAGCCTTCTTCTCTCCTAAGCTTCAGAATCAATTGATTGCATCCCTGATGTTTTATATTGATTTTGATTTTAGTGTATTTGTCATTTGTTTGTTGGGGTTTTTTCATATATATCCTTATAACATTGGATATTATGTCTATACCCCCGTAATCTTTGTAATTACGTAAATACCCTCCCCCCCTCCCCGGTTAACAAAACTACCCTTCCATTAGTTTGCTGTTAGGTTAAACTATAACAGCCGTTATGTCAGGATTATTTTTGTTAATGGAGGGAAGATTGAGGGGATATTTACATAATTACAAAGAATATGGAAAATTTAGGGTTAGCAAAACCCCTCATTCAAAATACTCACTCTCGACCTCGGAATCCGAGCTCGCATTCAAATGAGCGGTCGAGGAGGATGGAGTGGCAGTGGGGAATGTAAGGGAGGAGGGAGTCCGAGCAGTGCTGCGTGAGGTGGGAGAGGACGAGGAGGGAGGACTCTTGGACGCGAGGAGGGGAGGCATTGGGGGTTTTGGATGAAGAAGAAGAAAGGGAGTGGAAGAGGAAAGGGAGGAGGTTAGGCCACGCGTTCTCCGAGAGGAGGCATGAGGTGAGCTTAGAGATGGCGTCGCAGAGTTTCTTGGAGACGGGACGAGACTGCTCGCTGTGGAGGGCAAAGAGGAGGAAGGATAGGAGGTGGGGGCAGGTGTGGGAGGGGGAGAAGCAGGGCCAAAGTTGGGGGAGGAGCCTACGGAGGAGGATGGCAGACATGGAGTGGAGGTCGAGGAGTGGGGAGGAGAGGAGGCCCGTGAGGGAGAGGGAGAGGTGTTTGGGTGTAGGTCACGAAGGAGGTTGAAGAGGGACTCGGTTGCGGAGCGGTCCTCATTGGAGGGGGACATGAGGCGGGTCACCAGGGACTCCAGCGCGTCGGGGTCCCCGACGAGGATCATGGATATCTGCTGCTGCCGTGGCGTGGGGGTTGGGTCCACGGCTGGTAGGGGGGTTGGACGGTTGGGTTAGGGTTGGCGATCGTGGTGGTGGATTGGGGGAGGATGGTGGGGAAGAAGGGGGGTGGAAGAGGTTTTGTTGGTTTTAGGGTTTGGTGTCGAAGGATGGCGGTGGTCGTGGGTGGGATGCTGCTTGGAGATGCACTTGGATTATGTTTCCCTTCTTTGTTTCTATTTTTTTGCTTTAATTATGTGTGAACTTGCTAATGCACCTTAGTTGTTCGTATTCTGATTGTGGATTGGGATATTACTCGATTTGGATGAGAGAAATGGTAAAGGGTTGCACCTTGTTGTCTGTATTCCGAAATTTTTCCTATTCTTTGGAATTGTGTAAATACCCCCTCAATCTTCCATCCATTAAAAAAATACCTTGACATAACGGCCATTATAGTTTAACTAAACGGCAGACTAACAGAAGGGTGGTTTTGTAAACGGAGGGAAGATTGGGGGGTACTTACGTAATTATAAAGATTATGGGGGTATAAACATAATATCCAATGATTATAGGGGTATATATGTAAAAATATCTTTTTTTCTTTCTTTCAAATTTTTGAGGAAATAGTTTGTGTGTGTGTGTTAGGTTGGGGGGGTGAGGAGACCTTATCCTCCATGCTTTTGCTCCCTGTTAGCTTTTTGCAAACGCATTTTTCTGCCTAGAAATGCAAGTTGTAATCTGTTCCTGCTTTCGTGATTGAGAGAGAGGAAAAAAAGATATGTGAATCTCATGGAATTCCCAAGTTTACTTCTTTCTTAAGAATGGATGAGCGAGATCCTTAACCATGTAAATCCAATTTATTATCTTGCTCCTTTATTTTTTATTCTTGACTTTAGCTTTGTGCATTTCCCTTTTAATTTTTTGGATACTTATATCCTGACCAATGTTCTGATCTCAGCAGTACCTCTACACAAATCCACTTATATCATCCTACAAAAATATTGAATTTGATATTTATGCGGCAATGTGATTCCAATGCAATGTCCTGCCTGAAAAATCCCCGAACTTGGCAATCTTCAGATGGAAGTAGTCTGAATTGCTGACTAGTTAGCATATTGTACTAGTGAAATTGTACTAGAAGCACAGGTACTAAGGTTCTGCAATTTATCTCATGGAGCCCTTCGTGGGATAATCAGAGATAATCAAGCATCTAAGCAGATTCATTTTACAGTAATCTGAGATATATTAGTTTGGTGTCTTTACAGGAGAAAAATATAGACCGATTGAAAGAAAGCTAAAGTTTAAGGGAAAGGAGTCTTCAAATAGAATGAAAGTATTGGGAATTTGATTTTGAAAACGAGTTAGGATAAAACAGGAAGAAAATGTTAAAAATTCTAGAACTTTATTCATCTCATTGTTTTTTGCTTGGATTTTTTAATTGTTTAAAGTTATGCAACTAGGTGTAGATTGGTTACTGGATCCATTCAAAGATCCATGTATTATCAAGTTTAGTCTCTCCTTAAAGACGAGAATTTGTATGAAGCTGTGGGCCTATACACATGAGCTTGCATTATCATCGAGAAGCAATAACATGAAGTTCTGACAATTTTGGTCATTTTCCTGGAGCGGTGCATGTTCACTCGCTGCGTATTTTTAGTTACATTTTCTTCGTTGATATCTCTCCGTTACTGGTTTTTTCTCATACTCTTTCTTTGGAAAATTCTCATTATTTAGCTATTTTACCCTTTCCTAATAATGTGCAACTCTTGAACTATATATTTAGTTTTTGGCAACATGGATACATGAGAAAATTCCTAGTTGATCAGAGTGAATGGTGTTCTCTCTAAGATGGCATACATGAGAAATTCCCTGGTTGATCAGAATGAATGGTGCTTTCTCTGAGTTTGACCTGTTTAGCATAATAGGGTTGTGGTTCTGTTTTCAAAATACCAAATTTTCGTGTTACATCTCCCTCTGGGATCGGGTTCTGCAACTCTGAATGATTGTAGTAATAGGTTTAGGTACACTTCTTCAGGTTTTATTATACCCCTGGTTTTGAATGAGTTTGTGATCTTGTTTTTGAATTCGGTATGCTTTCATTTTCTGTTGAAATGTTTGTTCTTTGGATTTCTTTGTAAACTGATTCTATCCACTATTTAATGCAGTAAATCTGAAGTCAATGTTATTGATGCAAAAACAATGTCGCCTGATCCTGTTGCTGTGGTGGAGTTGCCTGCTAGAGTGCCATATGGATTTCATGCATTCTTTGTCACGGAGGTCAGTGAAAAATGCCCCTTTTTCAGTTATATTGGATTTATTTCTTTACAAGTAGCACATTCAAGTTCAGCATAGTTGAAGAATAATGAAGTGTTGGTACAGAAAAATGGTAAGATCTACATTTTGACATCAGAAGTATTCACATCTTATTTCAAAATGGTAAACTCAAACTTAGTACCCTTACTTCTATAGGAAGCTCTTCATTTATTTTAAAAAAATATGAAATTTCCAGCATCTCTCATAAATCTGACTTATAGTTATTAGTTCCCTTGCTGCTCTGGGCAACTCTTTCAAAAGATTCCAGTATTGTTCATTGCTTCACAACAAATTGCCTTTAGTTTTTCAAGTTGGCCCACTCCTTATCCGTATACAAGGTGTGTAATCCAGTTCAACCAGCTGTATGCAAAGGATGCTGACAAGATTGGATGGAATAGGGATTTGCATATACAGAAAAGAAATATCAATAGATGGAAATAGAGGCTTTTTACATAGATGCCCCAATAATCATTTCAATTATACTGTACCCCCTGCAAACTTTGTAATTACATGCATGCCCTTCAAAGATTTTTTTTCAGAAATGTATGCCTCTTGTTGTTTGAGGTTAAAAAATCATGTTATACCTGATCCATGTTGAGTTAATTAATCTTTAAGCACATTCAAAGATTCAGATTTTATCGAATAAAAAGAAAACCTCTCTTCCCTCTCCCCTTCCTCTCCTCACCTCCAAATAACTCAACACTCACCACCAACCTACTCCTACTCTTCCCCTTCACCATCTCTCCTCCCTCTTCCCATCTTCACCATCTCTCCACCCCCACTAATCAATGTTTTAAAAGTCGAACCAACCATTGAACTAGGCAGGTATTGGTTTTTAGTGGTCTAATTGGTGGCTTGTATTGATCCAACCAGTGATGATTTCAGTATGTGAAAAAACAAAACAAAAAAAAGGAACCGTAAGATCTTTGGTTTGGTTTGTACTGGTTCAACTGTGTCCAATTGAGTTGAACTAATGTTCAATAAAAAATCAATGAAGCTATGTAGTAGGAAAAGTTATTTTGTAACTCTAATTACACTAGAATTGACATGGTTTTAGCAAGTACTAAACAAAAAATAATAGGTATAACCAAATTTGAGAGTTTAACCTTGAAGGGCACTTTGTTTAGAAGTTTTTTTTTTTCCTTTGAGAAGGTAAATATGTTGGGAATGAGATTTGATCCCATACCCTCATGGATGTTGGTGGGGTGCTCTACCACTGAGCCAACCCCTTGGTGGCTCCTAGATTAGAAGTTCTTTGAATCTTTGATTCCAAGTTCTAACCGTCTATCTTGATGGAATTCATGCTATATTTACTACAATACAAAGATAAGAAAATAATATTTTAAAGTACTTAACGATAAAATAACCAACATAAGTCATAAAATTTCAAAACATTTGGCATCAAATTATAAATTTCCAAACATTAAATTTCAACACTATGCAACATGTCCATAACAAAGAAAGATTATAAAATAAAACACAATCCAAAAGACATCCAAGTATCTAGAATACACTAAACATATCCACTACAAGAACAAAAGCAACCTTGATAAATGCAAATATCATCTATTAGCTCCTAGTTGCCTAGGTAGAGTATCCTCAAAATGAGAGCTATTTCCCTTGATCTTCAAGAGCTACAATCAATCATTATTGATTTCCTCAAAGAAACATAAAAATAAGCACAATAAAAATAATTACAAGTAAATCTAAAGTATTTAAATTTGTGTACATCATAGGTAAATATCACAATTGCCAAATTTTGTGTGGCTTGATGCATCCAAGTTTCCAAGTCCCTTGTTGGAATATTTTTCGATTCTCCTGTCCAATTGGAATCAGGGGGTTGTTGTTGGGTTGTGGAGTGTGAGTGGGAATTAAGGGTGTCGACGGTGTTAAGGGAAGGGGACTTAGGGTGGCATTTGCCTTTTTTTTTTTTTTTTGACTCTAGAAAGTCAAATCAGATGACCGATTTAACAGGATCAATCGATACAACCCGATTTTGATCGATTTATGTTGGTTTTGACTTTGTTGCTTTAACGGGTTTGTCCGGCTAGCAAGGCATCAGTTTTTGGTTGAATTGGCCGGTTCAATTTGGTTTTTAAAGCATTGCCTCCAACTAATGGCCTACTACTTTTCCCCTTACTCCTCTCTCTACTAATCCTCCCATCCCTGTCACCCCTTTGCCTCCTATAGTCTAGTTGCTATTCCTCTTCCCCTTCGCCCCTCCTTCCATCTCCACCTCCCCTCCTTCCATTCCACCAATAACTAGCTACTACTTTTCTCTTTTTCTTTCCTCTCCTTACATCTCCACTACTCTGTCCTCCCATCGCCAACCTGCTACTTCTCTTTCCTTGTCTCCCTTATCCTCCCTCCTATCCCCTCATCTATATTTCATTGTCTTTCGTCTTCCTCCAATGACCTAACCTCTTCCTTAAGGCTCCTTTGTCCTTCACCCTCTACCTTTAGCTCCTCCTTCCCATCTCCTCTTATTTCTTTCCCTCCTCCTCCCCTTTCCTTGGCAATCCCTTCCATGCCTTCCTCCTTAAGCTCCACCACACCCCCTCCTCGTCCAACTACCCTTTGGAAGTGTTTCTTTTATGATCGATTATTAAGTCATTTATTCGTCTAGATCAACTACAATTCGGAAATCATATGTCAAGTTTGATCAAAACAAGCATTATGTGATTTCATATATTGATTACTAAATAGACGAATATAACGTTCATGCCACGTCCAACAAGACTGAATTGATTCTCACATTGATACAAAGATATGTTACAATTAGAGTTACCTCTCTTCACGACATGTGGTGAAGAATGTCATGCTCGATGTAGCGGAAGTGAATCGGAGTACATGCATGGTCACGATCACACGAATGCCTTCTCTTTTCCTTCTCCCCTTGACATGATGAGACTTCTTGATGGCGAACAACTACTGAAATCCTTTAGGGTTTTTTCTTTGATAAGGATGTGCACAATTGAGAGGCTCCTCTATCCTTTTATAGGAGCCTAATCACATTGGAATTCCTTGCCATAATCAAATTTATCCATCCCACTAATCATCAGCGTGGATCTTTTATTCTATTTGGCTAAATCTATTAACATAATTGAACTTATTTATTATTTAATCCAAGTCTTATGAACCACTAAACGGAATTAATTCCTACATTCTCAACATGGACAACTCCAAGGATTGAAGATGGCAAGATTGAGCTTGAGTATAGACAGCAAGAGCATCTGAAGTAATGACAAGGGAGACTGCAATGATGTTGAGGGTGAGGAGGGTGTCGAAGAAAATATGGGGGTTGCAAGGTGTAGGCAAACATGGTGAGGGGGAAAAAAGGACATGGTGCATTTCATAAATTAAATAACAATGTAGGAGTAAAATGGGCCACTTTTTAATGTTTATTGTTGAAGTTAATGGCCATTTCGACTGACTTTAACTAGATAGACATTTGCAATTTATCCACATAACTTATAGAGACATATTTAATTGCAACCTTTATAGGGGAACACATGTAGTTGAAAAAGATTGTAGGGGCATTCATGTAAAAACCCCTAAAAAATATTTGGGAGAGATCATGTAATAAGTACAATGTTTTAATCATTAGCACAGAGATAGCTAATCAAAGTAGAAGTCAGACATGGATCAGAAGGGATTGTTTGGGGATAATATTTACAAGAAAGTCCAAGTGGAGAGATCGGGCATCCACTATGCCTGGAGTTCAAGTAGTTGAATTGGATATCCGCTATATATGAAGATACTCCTGTGTTAAAAAAGTGAAATCCGCCAAGGGCATTGAACTTGCATAATTAATAGTGAAATTTGGTGCAAACAGATGGATAGATAACCATTTCAGTATAGATGTAGATACTAGGAATTAGTAAAAAATTAGAATGCACTTCAAATAAAGTAACTTAGTAATAACATGTTTTGGTGTATCTGAATATAATAATCCATGACATGATTAGTGACCCTCTCAAAAAGATAATCTATGACAACATAATAATCTATGATAAGACCTCCTCATGGATGCATGTAGATATTTGCATGATTCAAAATGGTTAAGAGGCACCAGTATGAAAGCTCATTGGTATTCACATCCTTTGACATGGACATGTAAGTTTATATCCAAATTGTTCTTCAAACTGGTGTGCTGTTCAGACATAATAGCATCTATCTCCATTCCAGAGTTGTTAGAATTTTGATCTTGATCCTTGTATTAGGATAGAAATTGTGTGTCTTGTTTGTTAATAATTGTTTTACCAACTTCTTGTTGGTGTCTTCATTTTGCATTCTGAAATTTGAATTGTACAGGAACAACTGAAGCAGCAGCCGTAAGGTTTCCATTGGCGAAGATGCAAAGCTACAAGTAACCACTGGAAGACAGCAAGATAAGAGTACCAGCGAGCTGTAAATGCACTGTAAATCCATGTAGCATCATTTCAAGTCCTCTTAATCGTGGACTATTTAGTTGACGTGCTCAAGTGGGATGAGACTTGCTACCTGTATGCAATTGTCATTATATATAGCATTACACAATACAAGGTAAAAAACATGCATGATTTTATCAATATATATAAATATAGCTGCATCTAATATTAAATGTGCATGTTAGCAAGGAAATAATGAGCTTTTTGATAGAGAAAAGGTCAATAGAAGGAAATATTACAATGAGCTTTTTTGATGGGGAAGGTGCTACGTATCCTAAAACATACATATTTGGAAATAATGTGCTCTTATCGTTGCCAAGCCAAGAGAAATGGATAAAGATGGCCATAGGGCCTATCTAAGGCATGGGCAAGCGAGCGGTGCTCGGCCCATACCATTGACTTCGGTAGTGGGGGTGCCTGTGTGATTCCTATCCTGCACTTACTTGTAGGTTGTGGCACAGGGGGCACAACTTCCTCAGCTTACTTAAGGGACAACCTGAGGGGTTCTGGGTTACAAAAAAAAAAGGATGGCCATAGGAGTATTACATGGTGGCAAGGAGGCGTTCCAAAGGCACACAAGTTCTTTAAGTGCTTTACATGGCCACGACACTCATGAAGGCATCCCTAGGAGAGTGCAATTGAAACTAAAAACCGTGTGTGTACACTGGTACATTGGGACAGTGTTTGTGGGTCTAGGAGGGCAACGATGTTTGGAAGCGTAAAAGGTGAGGATACCAAGGAGAAGGTGAAGTTGTTGGAAGAAGGCTCCACACGGGAGTGATGATAGGGTTTAGAGGTGTCAACAAATTGCCAACAGATCCAGTCTAATTTGGCAGATATATTGACACTGAACCTGACTGTTTGGTTCACTGGTTCGGTCTTCGGTACAAAGTATGTCCTATTTGGCTAACTAGATGGGTGTTGGATGTAAAATTTGGAGCTGTGGACCTGTTTGATTCATGGATCAGGTCACAGGTTAGCCATGTGGCCCTGTTTGGTTTATGGGTTGGGTTCAACATGAATTGGATGAGCCTTCCAAACCCGAAATCAACCCATTTAATCCATTTAGTTAAATGGGTTCGTCGGGTTTGGCAAGTTTAAATGGGTTAAATGGGTTTAGCTTGTTTGATGGTTACATGACTTTGGTTCGCTCAAATGAGTTAAATGGGTGAATGATTTGTTAAATGGGTTAATTGGGTAGGTTAAATAGGTAAACGGGTGTAATGGATTATGGATAGATTTAATCCATTTAAATGGATTTAACTCATTTAAATTGTAAACATAATTATATATGTATGAGTATATATTTAGAAAATTAGTGAATGAATATCTAACTACCAAATTATCAATACAATAAGACTATATAAGTGCTAAGTATGGAACAGCATCCTTTTTTTCAAAAATTTAAACAGTACATCTTTTGTAAGTTCCTACACATGCATGATACATTCTACACATACATCCTGCACATACATGAACACAATATATCCTTCCTAAGTTCCTACACATACAAGTTAACAATACATCATGCGGCATTGTGCAAATGACTTTTTTCACCCAAACTAGAATCCTACAACTGCAAATATGACAGAAATGCAAAGTCTACACATACAATCTAGAATCACTTGGAAGAAAAACATCATGCATACTGCATATAAATGAACACAATACATCCTGCCTATATCTCTACACATTCATACAGCCTGCAAAGTGCAATCACCTAGAAGAAATAATTGTCTAATGGTTTACCATCTACCTAAACGAAAATAAAGAGCATTTTTGAATTATCTAATAACCCAAAGGCCAAAGCACTCAATCAGCCTCGTATGCATATGCAGCATATCCATATTATCCTTACACAAGTGCAGCAACAAACCCATCAAAATGTGCCGAACATGAAAAATGGGTATTGAAAGTCCAAACATCTATTTCATCAATGCATATCCGCCTGTAATGAGATAATAATAGACATTTTCAAGATAAGTTCTAAAAAATATATAAGATGTGTTGATAAATTTAAAAGCGTCTCTAATCAAATATTCAAAATCATACCTCAAAATTTCAAGAACTATCCTCTTCAAGATCGGTAACAACCACCTCATTTTCATTGTACTCCTCTTTTCCAAGTATAATTTCATCTTGAACTAAAGAAAAAATATCATATCAATTACTTGATTAAGATAACTGGAATGGAAAACTAAAAAGATAAGAAGTTAAATACTCGAGTTTTACCTTTCAAATTAAAAAGCCAATCACGTGAACAAATTAAAGCCTCAACGATTTCTGCCTTCAAAGAACTGTGAAATTTATCAAGAACTCTACTGCTAAACAGTAAATGTGGATTCTGAAGTAACAGTAGATAAAGGAATGGTTAAGACATCCCTTGTCATTGTAGCAAGTTGAGGATACCGTGATTCAAATCCTTTCAAAAAATGAAGGATGTCTATGCTCTTCTTTCTATCAATTAGTTCATCCTCCAAATGAAATTCCAATTGAGATTTGGAAGAAACATGAGAGTTATTCTCATCGTCGAATTCCTAGACAATAAGACAAGTAGTTTGAAAATATGTAATACAGTAATTTATACTAATTTGAAGGTTTTGAGTAAATAAGATACGAATGTAGAGATTACCGCAAAAAAAATTGTTTCTTCTACGATTGCCATTGCAATTGCATCAGGAGTAGCTTGATGAAGTTTACTATCCAGTGATGGAGTAGTGATGATTATGTTTGTGGTGTTACTTGACATGTACTCATTGAATAAAGCAAACAATTCATCCTTAACTTTTTCAAATTCAATGGAATTAGGTCCATAGATCTTCTTATAAGAGAATTCTATGAACCTCAATTCATACCTGGGAGCTAAGATGATGGCAATTGCAAGAATGATACTATGAGTAGTCCAATACTTCTTAAAATTTTCAAACATGGGAAAAGCCATGCTTTGTAAAACATTATCTCTAGAATTGATTACTTTCACCAACTTAATCTGGATCAAGAAGACATAAGGGAAGTATAAATTTGTTGTAGCATATTTTGCTCCAGAAATATAAAATATATAAAATATTTTATTTAATGAAAGATCATTTTGTTTAATTTGAAGGGTAAACACCAAGTAGAAAAAGAATGACGAATACCTGAAAAGTCACAAGTTGCATTGTAAAATGCAACCAATAGCTTGTTTATCCTTTCAATCAAATCCCATTCCCCTTCAAAAGGGCAATGAATGTGTGATAAGTTTATAAGCTTCAAATGAGAGAAAGCTCTTTTATAATGAAGTGTACTTTGAAGCATTAAGTAGGTAGAGTTCCATCTTGTCGGAACATCTTGCCTTAACCCTTTTTTCCCAATAAGAGATGCTTGTTTCACATATTGCATAAATCGTTGCTTTCTTACTTGTGACCCTCTCACATACTTCACACTTTCTCTAACCTTATTAATAGGCTCATGAATGCTTTGAAGTTTTTCTTTAACAATTAAATTTAGTTTGTGAGCACAACATCTATTATGGAAAAACCTCCTACTTCTCACCAGTAAATCATTCAAAGAAAGGTGATAACTGGTACATCATGCAAATGCATCATTGGAAGATGCATGTAACGACCCGATTCCCGAATCCCTACGAGACATGAGAATCGGACCGACTCGACTAATCCCAAGACCCAGTCATTCAACGAGAAAGTAATCAAAAGAGCAGTAAAATAAACCACATTCACTATATATATAACTAGCAGTAACAAAATACAGTAGTAAAGAAAGGAAATACTACAGTATATACCACCACAACAGAAGAGAAATAAACATTTACATAACATGAAGCTTACAATAAAGAGAGTACAGGGAGTAACAGAAAATTACTCACTACAGCAGAAAGAAAAGTACAGAAGGTACTACAGGTAACACTACTGGGCTCTACTAAGTCCAGCGCCCTCTGCAGCCGCTGACTCTGGCTGCTCAACACCTGGTCCTGAAAAGGTAACAAGGGTGACATGTCAGCGAAACGCTGAGTAGAGTGGCAACTAAAAGCTAAAAGAAGCAGTAGAGTGTACAGTAGCTATTATATTTTTACTTTCTTTATTTATATTTTTCCATTTATTCACTGTTGATTTATTTCTCAGATCCTTCTCTTGATCTTGAATGTTCCTCGTGGGAACGATCTTGATTGCAATCTTTTTCGAAAAGTAGAAGTAACACGTGGTGCTCTCCTAGCCGAGAGAGTCCCCTGTGGTGGTCCTACCCTCAGTCAACCACCTCAAGGTCGCTGACAGACGTAATGGTGACTACGGCACGCGCGATAAGTGCACGGGTAGCTACCCCGCAGTGGCACGCGGTCAGTCGTTTCCGTTAACGGGTGCACCCAAAGCACAGGATGGAACCAGTATAGGGCAGAGCCCACTCAGTAACAGGGGTCCAGCCCCTCCACAGTAACCAAACAGGGGTCTTGCCCCTCCACAGTCCGCGCACCCTCACCTACCTACCTTGGTTTGCCCCGTGGGCCTAACAAGTCGGTGTAGGAGGGCTAGTAGAACCCTGGGGTCCGTGGGGTAGCTAGTGCTCTCCCTACACTAGTAGCTCTCCTCGGTACTGTGTACACGAGGGCCAAAAGTCGGTACAAAGTGGCCAGTCCTAACCCCGGGTCCTTGGGGCGGCTAGCTCCGCTCTACACTAAACAGGGGGACAGTTGCTCTCCTTGGTACTCCGTACTCAAGGGCTAGCACACTTCCCCAATTCTATTCCATTTCCTTTCCAGGAGTTCTACTCCTAATTTCCCGTAGGGTTCATGCTTTTTTAACTCAGCCAATTTAGGTTTCACCGTTCCAGCTTTATGTTCATATAACCCATGTTCTCAACCGTATTTATTCATTCATGACAGGTAGCTGTTAACCAATTTACAGGCAGTTATCATTTCCTTTCCACTTTTCCAAGACTGCAATGTATATATTCAACTAGTTTTCCAGTCCTAGGATTCATGCCATACCCTAGGATCTATCATTCAATCTAGTTTTCCAGTCCTAGGATTCATGCAATACCCTAGGATCTATCATTCAATCTAATTCTTCAGCCCTAGGGTTCATGCAATGCCCTAGACTCTATTAATTATTTCATGATTGTACAAATTTTGTTAAATAAATTAAAATGCCACTCTACCCGCGAAACCGGGAGTACTGGGGGCGTGGTCGGCAATCCCGCGCGCCTCTGCAACCCCCAAAATCGCAACGGAACGGGGTCCTAACACAAGGATCAATCACAAGGAGTTTCTCATAACAGTATACAATTACTGTAAACAGGTAGAGGAAATAAATCCGGAAAGAACGAAACTTGAAACGCGGAAAACGGACTCCGAACGGACCCTAAACGGGTAAAAAACGACGAGTCTGCCCAAAATCAGATGTCTGGAACTTCTTCCAGACGTCTTAAAAGGTTGATCAGGTCATACCTCGGTCTACGCAGTCCCTCAGACGTCCAGAAGCCCGCTGGATCGTCTGGTCCTAGTTCCCAGATGTCCGATTGTCACCCCGGATGTCCGGAGGTCCTCTCCGTCGTCTGGTACTGTGGCCAGATGTTTGATCAGTGTGGGATGGCGAGCCCTCGCGCCCTCCCGAACAGAACCTGCGCACACACACACCCGCTCTCATCACGAAGAGGCGCAGAAGAACGCGGCGGACGGCTGCATGGCCGTACATGCGTGAAAAGGAGAAGGTAGGAAAATATTGTACCTGCCAGATGTCTGGACCTTCCTCCAGACGTCTTCGGCGTCGTCTGGACGTGAGTCCAGACGTCTGATTCTGGGAATTTTTCCCAGAATCAGGACCTTTTCCGCTCTCCGCCCGCGACGCACGGCCGCACCACGCCGCGTCCGCCTACTGCCCGAGTTGCAGTAGCTCCTCCGCGCCACCCCACACTCGCTGCTCTCCCACCGGTCGGCTTTAGCTACCTCGGCAAGCTCGCACCTTCGTGGTCGAGCTTTCTTCTTCCTCTCGCAACACTCCTCCTTCCCACACGCTCGCAGCAGCCGCTGCTACCGCACTTGCTCACTCGCTCGCTCGCGCTCTCGCTGGCAGGGAGAAGGAGAAGAGAAGACGGTGGAGTGAGGGTGAGGGAGAGGGGGAGCGTTCTTATAAGGCAGCCGCGAGGAGAGAGAAGGAAAGCGGCGCCTGTAGGGAGAGAAAGAGAAAAACGAAGGCGGTGGGTTCAGTCTGCACGCGCAGGCGCGCAGACGCGAATCCATACGCCGAAAAAATTTAATACCAGACGTCTGAGAAGGGTTCCAGACGTCTGGGACACTTCCCAGATGTCTTAACTACATCTGATGCCCATGTTCGTAACAATATAACAAACTCAAAGGAAGTTTCGTCCCCGAAACTTGCGCTAACTAGGGTGCGAGAAAGAACAATATATATACATAACAAACTCAAAGAGGACCGAAGCCGGTCCGAAAAGGCGTACCTGCGAAAAGCTCCGGGTACCGCTCCTGCATCGTCGCTTCAGGCTCCCAGGTAGCCTCCTCGTACCGCTGGCTCCTCCACAAAACCTTCACTAGGGGTACTTGCTTCTGTCTCAGACTGCGGATGACTCTGTCCAGAATCTGCACTGGCCGCTCGGGGTAGGTCAGGTCGTCGCCCACCTCAACACTCTCGTGGGTCAGGATGTGACTGGGATCGGCGACATACTTCCTGAGGTTGGACACGTGAAACACGTCGTGCACAGCAGAAAGCTGGGGAGGGAGGGCAAGCCTGTAAGCAACGGGTCCAACCCGCTCCAAGACCTCAAAGGGCCCCACAAACTTCGGCGCGAGCTTCCCTCTCACCCCAAACTGCTGCAGGCCCTTCATGGGCGAAACACGAAGGAAGACGTGATCCCCAACCTCGAACTGCACCTCTCTGCGTAGCTCTTCTGCCTGCTCCTAACAGTGCAGAGTCGCCTGTGAATCTGCTCGACTACCTCCTGACTCTGCCGGATCAGCCTGGGGCCAACCTCCCACTTGGTCCCCACCTCAACCCAACTCAAGGGTGCCGTACATCTCTGTCCGTACAGAGCCTCGTAGGGAGCCATGCCGATGCTCGAGTGATAACTGTTGTTATATGCAAACTCCGCCAGGGGCAAGTGCTCCTCCCAAGAGCCCCTCCAGTCCAGTACACAGGCACGTAAAAGGTCCTCAACTATCTATATCGTGCGCTTAGACTGTCCGTCCGTCTGGGGGTGGTAAGCTAAACTGAATCTCAACCGCGTCCCCAGGGCATGCTGAAACTCAGCCCAAAACTGGGACGTAAAGCGGGTATCCCGGTCTGATACGATCTCCCGCGGAACTCCGTGTAGACGTACCACGTCGCGGATATACCTCTCTGCCAACTGTGCTGGTCCCAAGGTGACTCGGATCGGCAAGAAACGCGCTGTCTTCGTCAATCTATCAACAATTACCCAGACTGCGTCGTGTCCTCGCTGGGTAACAGGTAAGCCCACCACCAAGTCTATGGTGATGCTCTCCCACTTCCACTCTAGCACAGGAAGTGGCTGTAGCGGCCCTGTAGGCCTCTGATGCTCGGCTTTTACCTGCTGGCACATTAAACACTGCTGCACGAATTCACCCACATCCCGCTTGATCCCCCTCCACCAAAACTCGCGTCTCAAGTCATGGTACATCTTCGTGTTTCCGAGATGTATGGTGAATCTGGAACCATGTGCCTCAGTCAGGAGCTCTCTCAGCAGCTCCTCGTCTCTAGGAACGCACAAACGTCCCCTTAGGCATAGCACCTGGTCTGTGAAAGAGAAGTCCCTCGGGTCTCCTGACAGTACTTTGTTGCGCAAGGATTGCAAGTACGGGTCAGCCATCTGTCCTGTGATGATGCGATCTATCAGCTCTGGCCTCGTCTGTCGTGTCACAGTCACTGCCCCACAGTGCCCCCGTAGCTCTAGGAGTCGCCAACTGCCCATCTCCTCCATAAGGCTCCAACTCTGCACCTGTAAACTGGCCAAGTGTGCGGGCGCCTTTCGGCTCAAGGCGTCAGCCACCACGTTGGCCTTTCCCGGGTGGTAGGAAATGCTGCAGTCATAGTCCTTCAAGAGCTCCAACCAACGTCTCTGTCTCATGTTGAGCTCCTTCTGATCAAATACGTATCTGAGGCTCTTGTGATCTGCAAAAATCTCGAAGGTCTCACCGTACAAGTAGTGCCTCCAGGTCTTCAGCGCGAAGACAACAACTGCGAGCTCTAGGTCGTGGGTAGGGTAGCTATACTCATGGGGCTTCAGTTGCCACGAAGCGTAAGTGACATCGTGACCCCTCTGCATGAGCACACCCCCTAACCCCTGCAAGGAGGCGTCCGTGTACACAACGAACCCGCCACTACTGTCAGGGATGGTGATCACGGGAGCCAAAGTCAGCCTCTCCTTCAGCTCCTGAAAACACACCTCACAGGCGTTTGTCCAAGTGAAGGGCACGTCCTTCCGAATCAACTGTGTCATAGAACATGCAATCTGTGAAAAGCCCCTGATAAACCATCTGTAGTAGCCTGCCAGTCCCAGGAAACTGCGAATCTCAGTAACCATACGTGGTCTCTCCCACCTGAGCACTACCTTAACCTTGGTTGGGTCCACTGCCAAGCCATCTCTAGAGATCACATGACCTAAGAAGGTCACCTCCCTCAACCAGAACTCGCACTTGCTGTATTTGGCGTACAGCCTACGTCGTCTCAGTGTGTCCAGAATCATCTGCAAGTGCTGTCCGTGCTGCGTCTGATCTCGAGAATAGATGAGCACATCATCAATGAATACCACTACGAACTGGTCCAAGTACGGTCTAAACACCCGGTTCATCAGGTCCATGAAGGCAGCGGGGGCATTGGTCAGCCCAAACGGCATGACCAAAAACTCGTAGTGTCCGTACCGGGTGCGGAAAGCTGTCTTGGAGACGTCTGCCTCCTTGATCCTCAATTGGTGGTATCCAGACCTCAAGTCGATTTTGGAGAATACCGTGGCACCTCGCAGCTGGTCAAACAAGTTGTCAATCCTCGGCAGCGGATATCTGTTCTTGATAGTGACCCTATTCAGCTGTCGATAGTCCACACAAAGGCGTAGGGTACCATCTTTCTTCTTTACAAACAGTACTGGGGCTCCCCAGGGAGACGCACTGGGCCTCACAAAGCCCTTCTCCAAAAGATCCTACAACTAAGACTTGAGCTCTCGCAGCTCAAGTGGTGCCATCCTGTTTGGTGTGGTGGAGATGGGGCTGGTCCCTGGTACTAGTGAGATCTCAAAGTCGATCTCACGCTCAGGCGGTAGTCCTGGCAACTCGTCTGGGAATACGTCGGGGTACTCTCTGACCACCGGGATACTCTTGAAGTCTGCCACAGGGTTGGGCTCTGCCACCACACAAGCTAGGAAGCCCTCACACCCCTGGCTCAAAAGTCTCGCCACCCGCAGTGCAGAAATGCACCTGAAGCCTCCATCCACTGGCTGACCGTGGAACTCGAAAGAAGGCAACTCCGGTATGAAGAAGACAATCTTCCTCTCAAAGCAGTCCACCAAAGCGTGGTAAGTGGACAGCCAGTCCATCCCCAGAATAATGCCAAAGCCCTCCATCTATATCATAATCAGGTCAGCAGGAAGGCTATGTCCCCCAATACTGACCTCGCAACCCGTGTATACCTCCTCAGCTACAAACAGCTGACCACTCGGACCTCTGATCACAAATGGATCCTCTAACAACATATAATCTTACCCCAAACTAACTGCGAAACTGGCTGCGACAAACGAGTGTGTAGCGCCGGAATCGAAAAGTGTGTAAACGAGCCTGCCGGAAACTGAAACTATACCTGCCACCACTGATCCCGAAGCTCTGGCATCCCTGTGTATCAGGGCATTGATACGCCCCTTAGCCCTAGGTGCGGATGAAGCAGCCACACTCTGCGTCGGACGGGTAGCTGTTGGCCGGTACCCTCCTCGTGACTACTATCCTCCTCCTCGCGCTTGGGAACCGCGACCTCCTGCTCGCCCTCCAGTGCTCGGCGCGGGAAGTATCTGCTGACCTCCTGCCCTAGATGGACAGTCCCTCCTGATGTGGCCCGGCTGGCCACACTGGTAGCAGAGGGGAACCCGACTCCCGCCCTCAGTAGGTCCCTGCTGTCAGCTGGGAAGGGGTCCAGTGTTGGCAACTGGCCCCTATCGATGGCCCTGCAAAACGTGACGGCTCTCCAGCGGACGCCACGTGTCTCCTGGCGGAGAGTGTGGAACTCCCGCCTCCTCTGGTCCTGCCACGTCTGGGGAAAGTACTGCTCGCAGAAGAGGGTGACGAACCGGTCCCAGGTCGGCTAGTCCCTCTCTTGTCCCCTGACCTCCCTCCACCACTTGTGTGCCACACTCTCCAGCTGATACGTGGCAAAGGCCACGCGGCACTCCATCGGGAGGCGAAGGGTGTCAAAAACCTTCTCGATCTACTTGAGCCAGTCCTCCGCCTCGGTCGCGTCCTCATCCCCCTTGAAGGAGGGGGGCTTCAGCTTCCGGAACTGCCCGAAAAGCTCGAAGTGGCGCTGCAGTGGAGATGCTGGTGCACCTCCAGGTAAAGGATCCTCGTGCACAAAAGTGTCGGAGGAAGGTGGGGGTGGTGGCAGCCCATCCCCTCCCCCGCGTCCAACGCCACGTCCATCGCGTGGTCCCATAGAGGACTCCCCCTTCGCAATCCCAGGGAGAGGCGCTCGGGGCAGTGGGTGGAGCTCCTCTCGCACTATATCCCGTTCAGCTAGGCGAGGTCCTGGGCTTGAATGCCCGGGAGTAGTGGCTGGTCCACTGAGACGTCGATCGCAACACGCCCACCTCGCCGACCTCGTCCTCGGCTGCGCCCGTGGCCCGCCTCGCTAGTCCTTCGTAGAGGCATCTCCTGCAAGGAGACGCGAAACATAATGGAAATACGTCAATAATGAACGATATCTAATGAAGAAGTCTAAGAGCTAATGTCAAAAGAAACGTTGTGGTGTCTACTTTAGTTACAGACACGTGAATTAGTTATTTTCCAGTCAGTTGATTCACTTCTCGAGACGACCTTGCTCTGATACCATCTTGTAACGACCCGATTCCCGAATCCCTACGAGACACAAGAATCGGACCGACTCGACTAATCCCAAGACCCAGTTGTCCAATGAGAAAGTAACCAAAAGAGCAGTAAAATAAACCACATTCACCATGTATATAACTAGCAGTAACAAAATACAGCAGTAAAGAAAGAAAATACTACAGTATATACCACTACAACAGAAGAGAAATAAACATGTACATAACATGAAGCTTACAATAAGGAGAGTATAGGGAGTAACAGAAAACTACTCACTCCAGCAGAAAGAAAAGTACATAAGGTACTACAGGTAACACTACTGGGCTCTACTAGGCCCAGCACCCTCTGCAGCCGCTGACTCTGGCTGCTCAACACCTGGCCCTCAAAAGGTAACAAGGGTGACACGTCAGCGAAACGCTGAGTAGAGTGGCAACTAAAAGCTAAAAGAAGCAGTAGAGTGTACAGTAGCTGTTATATTTTTACTTTCTTTATTTATATTTTTTCATTTATTCACTGTTGATTTATTTCTCAGATCCTTCTCTTGATCTTGAATGTTCCTCGTGGGAACGATCTTGATTGCAGTCTTTTCCGAAAAGTAGAAGTAACACGTGGTGCTCTCCTGGCCGGGAGAGTCCCCCGTGGTGGTCCTACCCTTAGTCAATCACCCCAAGGTCACTAACAGACGTAACAGTGACTACGGCACGCGCGATAAGCGCACGGGTAGCTATCCCGCACTGGCATGCGGTCAGTCATTTCCTTTAACGGGTGCACCCAAAGCACAGCATGGAACCAGTATAGGGCAGAGCCCTCTCAGTAATAGGGGTCCAGCCCCTCCACAATAACCAAACAGGGATCTTGCCCCTCCACAGTTCGCGCACCCTCGCCTTCCTACCCTGGTTTGCCCCGTGGGCCTAACAAGTCGGTGTAGGAGGGCTAGCAGAACCCCGGGGCCCGTGGGGTAGCTAGTGCTCTCCCTACACTAGTAGCTCTCCTCGGTACTATGTACACGAGGGCCAGAAGTCGGTACAAAGTGGCCAGTCTTAACCCCGGGTCCTTGGGGCGGCTAGCTCCGCTTTGCACTAAACAGGGGGACAGTTGCTCTCCTTGGTACTCCGTACTCAAGGGCCAACACACTTCCCCAATTCTATTCCATTTCCTTTCCAGGAGTTCTACTCCTAATTCCCTGTAGGGTTTATGCTTTTTTAACTCAGCCAATTTAGGTTTCACCGTTCCAGCTTTATGTTCATATAACCTATGTTCTCAACCGTATTTACTCATTCATGACAGGCAGCTGTTAACCAATTTACAGGCAGTTATCATTTCCTTTCCACTTTTGCAAGACTGCAATGTATATATTCAACTAGTTTTCCAGTCCTAAGATTCATGCCATACCCTAGGATCTATCATTCAATCTAATTTTCCAGTCCTAGGATTCATGCAATACCCTAGGATCTATCATTCAATCTAATTCTTCAGCCCTAGGGTTCATGCAATGCCCTAGACTCTATTAATTGTTTCATGATTGTGCAAATTTTGTTAAATAAATTAAAGGGCCACTCTACCCGTGAAATCGGGAGTACTGGGGGCGTGGTCGGCAATCCCGTGCACCTCTGCAACCCCCAAAGCCGCAACGGAACGGGGTCCTAACACAAGGATCAATCACAAGGAGTTTCTCAGAATAATATACAATTACTGAAAACAGGTAGAGGAAATAAATCTGGAAAGAACGAAACTTGAAACGTGTAAAACGGACTCCAAACGAACTCTAAACGAGTAAAAAACGACGAGTCTACCCAAAATCAGACGTCTGGAACTTCTTCCAGACGTCTTAAAAGGTCGATCAGGTCATACCTCGGTCTACGCAGTCCTTCAGATGTCCAGAAGCCCACTGGATCGTCTGGTCCTAGTTCCAAGACGTCCGATTGTCACCCCGGTCGTCCGGAAGTCCTCTCCGTCGTCTGGTACTGTGGCCACACGTCTGATCAGTATGGGATGGCGAGCCCTCACGCCCTCCCGAACAGAACCTGCGCACACACACACCCGCTCTCATCACGAAGAGGCGCAGAAGAACGCGGCGGACGGCTGCATGGCCGTACACGCGTGAAAAGGAGAAGGTAGGAAAATATTGTACCTGTCAGACGTCTGGACCTTCCTCCAGACGTCTTCGGCGTCGTCTGGACATGAGTCCAGACGTCTGATTCTGGGAATTTTTCCCAAAATCAGGACCCTTTTCGCTCTCCGCCGACGACGCACGGCCGCGCCGCGTTGCGTCCGCCTGCTGCCCGAGCTGCAGCAGCTCCTCCACGCCACCCTACGCTTGTTGCTCTCCTGCTGGCCGGCTCTAGCTGCCCCGGCAAGCTCGCACCTTCGCGGTCGAGCTTTCTTCTTCCTCTCGCAACACTCCTTCCCGCACGCTCGCAGCAGCCGCTGCTGCCACACTCGCTCACTTGCTCGCTCGCGCTCTCGTTGGCAGGGAGAAGGAGAAGAGAAGACGGTGGAGTGAGGGTGAGGGAGAGGGGGAGCGTTCTTATAAGGCAGCCGTGGGGAGAGAGAAGAAGGAAAGCGGTGCCTGTAGGGGGAGAAAGAGAAAAATGAAGGCAGCGGGTTCAGTCTGCGCGCGCAGGCGCGCAGACGCAAACCCGTACGCCGAAAAAATTTAATACCAGACGTCTAGGACATTTCTCAGACGTCTTAAACTACGTCTGATGCCCATGTTCGTAACAATGCATTATCCAATGTAAACCCTTGGACTTTTTTCTCAAGTTTCCATTCATTTATTATCTCCAATATTTTCTCATTTATAGCCAGATCTGTGTGAGGTGGAGGAAGAATGGAAAAACTCATGACCTTCTTTTGTAACTTCCAATCATTATCAACATAATGCACCGTGAGACATATGTAACCATCAGTGTTTATTAAAGTTCATAAATCAATGGGAAAGGTAATTCTTTCAGAAACAGACAATAAGCATGATTTAAGAGACTTTTTTTTCCTTAAATATATGTCCATGACAACCGATTTAATAGTATTGCGTGATATGACTCTCATATCTTCACATACATAACTGAAGATCTCTCTTATACTATCGTACTCCACAAAAGAGAATGGAAGATCATACTTAATGATAGTGCGGGATAATAGCTCTCGAAATTTTTTCATATCAAGAACATTGGATCTCATTGTCATAGATCCTGAATCACCGGTTAGTACGAATTGCCCAATATCTTGCATGTTTCTTCTAAAACATGTATCATCGATGTGATGCAATAAATTTGTAGTCTCATGAGTCTTATTCTCATAAATCAACTCAACACTGCATTTCTTACGCTTGGCCTTTTTGGGATTACCGTTATTCTTCCTTTCAATTATTTTAAAATAATTCCATGCCCTTGAAGTTCTTTTCCTTTTACGTTTTTCATTTTCTTTTACTTCAGAAACATTCTTTCCTCTACATCCCTCATTTTGAAATGTGAATTCTGTGCTTGGATTACCGTCGTTCTTATCATTATCATCATCTCCATTACCACCAACAACAATCTATAAATTAAAAAACCATCACCATAAACATTCCACAATGACACATTAAACTTGAACTCATTAATTGATTAATTAACAAGTAAAATTTCAACATAGTGATAAATATATGTAATTTCTGTTGGTGCTAGAGCATCACGATCATTTGTTTTGATGATAACAAAACACGTGTTATTTAACATTTGCAATTTGAGTCCCAGATTTCAGGTCAATTGCAAATGTGGACGTGTTTAGACGGAGTTCGAGCTCGCATCCAGGACGGATTGGAGGAGCTTGACGGAAAACAGAGGAGGTTCGCGTGGAGCGAAAGATTGAAGATGGAAGGAAATGAAGAATAGGATAGATTTCCTTCTTTTGTACTTGCTGTATCTTTTCGTTTCTTTTGTTGCTCTTTATTTCCTTAGATATTTTATGTTAAAGAGCCTCAAAGAACCCTAACAGTAGTCCTAGGAACACCGGCACAACCCTAGGATACTTAGGTTTTCTGTAGAATACTTAGAAAACCAATATAGGGTTCAAACAGTACTTCCAGACGTCTAATTCCCAAGTCAGACGTCTGATAAAGTATTGTAAGACGTCTGACTGTTGTTTCAGACGTCTGATAACTGTTAGGCTGGACATAGCTAGTTCTGTCTGATGAAATCAGACGTCCATACCTTAGTCCAGACGTCTTAGAAGACGTCTGATGACTTTGCCAGACGTCCAATTAGTGGACCGTTGGCTGGCTTAGCAAACAGTCAAGAATATGACCGTTAGAGCCTTATCAGACGTCCTTAGGCATTTCCAGACGTCTGATAAATGACCGTTTTGCCTCGGCTGACCCAAAATCTCTTCTCAGAGATTTTCTAGCCGTTGCAACGTTTGGAAATCAATTCCCACAGTAAAAGTAGGTTTCCAGACGTCCAGACTTAGTTCCAGACGTCCTGTATGTCGTCTGATGGACTTGCACAAAAACCCTGTTTAGATCTGATTCAAGTCAGGGAGAAACCCGCATAGAATCAGACGTCTGACCTTGAAATCAGACGTCTTAAAGTGGCCTTCCAGACGTCTGATGCCAGAGTTAGACGTCTGATAACCCTGTCAAGTGTAATCATTGTCCTGATTTCGGCCTGATTCTCTTGGACTTTGTTCCCAACGGCTATAGAACCTTTCCTAAGCCTTCCAAAGCCTTCCTAAGGCCTCTATAAATAGAGGGGAACCTTTGCAACACACATATACACTTAGAAACACAAAAGACACACTTAAGCAACATACTTCCACTCTCTTGTGTCCAAGAAGCTCTTGCTCTCTAAGCTCAAGTTCTACATCTTGAGAGCATCATTCCCTTCGCGCACCCGCTCTCCCGCCGTTGTCTACGAGAGCGACATTGCGCCGTTGCGTGGCTCACGCACCCGCGTCATCGTCGACGCACTCCTTGCAAAGGGGAGTTTCCTAAATCCTATAGAAGCTTAGGTTAATTACTTTGTTGGCTCTATAGGTTTGTTATTTTATTTTATCTTTGTTATTTTGTTGGGTATTCGCTTTGCGAATTCCCGTCTCCTTCGTGGGACAAAATCCTTCTCGTGGAGAGAAGGGGTTGAGGAACGCTACCCTCGTACTTGTAGCGTGGTTGTACTGAGGTTGAATCACCCTCGTTTTAAAGTGATTCGGTTAGTGGATTTGATCAACCAGGTTGATCGGAAAATCCTAACTCGAGAGGGTTAGGTGGTGGTTTTCACCCGGTTTGGGTTTCCACCTAAAAACAATTGTGTACATTGTGCGATTGTTATTTTGTGAGATTGTTTTATATTTTATTTCCGCAATTATTACGTCACCCCCTCCTAGTAGGGAACCTTCAATTGGTATCAGAGCAGGTTTTCCGCCGACAGGAGTAACATCCGCGGAAAGATCACATGGAGGGAAGCTGTTCCACAAGCAGGATTTCCGAGGGGCAGTCCACAACCCGTCCTCTGTTCTTCGACGGGAGCAACTACCCCTACTGGAAGTTGCGGATGAAGACGTGGCTTCAAGCCATCGACTTCACGGTCTGGGCCAGGTGCGAGACCCCCTTCGACATCCCAGAGAAACCCGCCAGAGGATACTCGCAGCAGCAGATCCGGGAGCTCTCTCTCAACGCGAAAACAATGAACGCGTTGTATTGCGCGCTCAGCCCGGAGGAGTTCAACAGAATCTCGCAATGCGCCACCGCATACGAGATCTGGCACACACTCGAGGTAACTCATGAAGGTACCTCTAAGGTAAAAACTTCTAAACTCAATTTACTTTCACAAGAATTTGAGGCTTTTTCTATGAAAACTAACGAAACTTTAAGTGAGATGAACACTAGGTTCACTCTCATAGTAAATAACTTGAAAGCTTTAGGGAAGACTTTCATCAAGGGGGAGCTTCAAGGGAAGCTTCTTCGTTCCCTTGGACCGGAATGGGAACAGAAAGTCACTGCCATCGAAGAGGCGAACGAAATGGAGGAGCTCAACATGGAAGATCTCCTAGGCAATCTGATGGCCTACGAGACTAAGTTGAAGCAGAAGAAGAAGGATACACCGGAGCCTAAACTAAAGAAGACTCTCGCCTTCAGAGCCACGTTGGATAGCGAGGTAAGTTCCGACGACGAAGACTTTAGAATTTTACTTAAAAATTTTTCCAAGTTTTGTAGGGAATTAAAGAAAGAGAAAAAGGAGAAGAAGGAAAGCCCTAGACGTTGCTACCACTGCAACGGGAAAGGGCATCTGCGACCAGAATGCCCTCTTCTCAAAAAGGAGAAGAAGAAGGAAAAAGAGAAGAAATCTAAGAAGAAGGCGTTCCAAGCCACTTGGGACGATTCTAGCTCGGAGGAAGAAGAAGAAAAGACCATAGAAGAAGAAACCGCTTGCTTCGGCTTCATGGCCAGAGGAAGCGACAGGGAAAGCGAAAGCAACTCAGACAACGAGGTAAATCTCGATCTTCAAGAAGCTTTTAATGAACTTTTTGAGATTAGTAAGTCACTTAGGATAGAAAATAAAAGCATTAAAAAGAACCTTAGTTTTCTTAAAAATGAAAATGATAGGTTAGAAATAAAACTTAAGGATCTAGAAACTTGTCCTAAAAATGATAACCTATTATTAGAAAATCATAACCTCATCAATGAAAATAATAAGTTGATTGAGGAAAATGATAGTCTAAAGTTAGAAATCTATGATTTAAAGACTAAGATGCAAATTATAGAAAAAGAAATTGCATGTCTTAGGAAAAATTCTAACAAATTAATCAACAAAGTTGATAATTTTTATAGCCCTAAGGTTGAGAAAGGATCTCCATCAAGGAGACCTTCTAACAGATCCGGATCCAAGCCCACTTGGATACCGAAAAAAGAATTAGAATCTTGTTTTGTAGGGTTCAGGGATAATTACAACACAAAGGACTGGACCTACAAACTCAAAGCTGGTCAACTCAAGTTGGGAGAACCAAGGAGTAGACCAAGGAGGAGAACAAGAAGACCGACGAGATGGCGAACAAACAACGGACCCGCCGCACGTCGACCACCAGATTGGAGACCGGCACCGATGCCCGGGCCTCCAAGCTACGGATGGGAGCCCCATCCGATGTGGCATCCACCACCACCATTTGGGCCATTTTATTGGCCATGGTAGGTGAGGTAAAACCCTTTACCCTATCTTTTTATCATAAGCATTTAGATAGGGGGAGTTAAAATTAATGAGCTAATTGTCAATTTTTAAGGGGGAGACACAAGTTAGCTAAATTTCCTTTAGTAAGGGGGAGAAAAATAATAGCTATCTTGTTGTTACAAAAAGGGGGAGGACATTACCTTTGTTAAAAGAAACTCATAGAAGAGCATGTTTTAAGGGGGAGTTATAGGAAATGTAAAATCAATTAAACCTTTTTGATAATGTCAAAAAGGGGGAGGATTTTCTGCATTATTATTTATGGTTTTGTCATCATCAAAAATGGGGAGATTGTTGGTGCTAGAGCACCATGATCATTTATTTTGATGATAACAAAACACGTGTTATTTAACATTTGCAATTTGAGTCCTAGATTTCAGGTCAATTGCAAATGTGGACGTGTTTAGACGGAGTTTGAGCTCGCATCCAGGACGGATTGGAGGAGCTTGACAGAAAACAGAGGAGGTTCGCGTGGAGCGAAAGATTGAAGATGGAAGGAAATGAAGAATAGGATAGATTTCCTTCTTTTGTACTTGCTGTATCTTTTCGTTTCTTTTGTTGCTCTTTATTTCCTTAGATATTTTATGTTAAAGAGCCTCAAAGAACCCTAACAGTAGTCCTAGGAACACCGGCACAACCCTAGGATACTTAGGTTTTCTGTAGAATACTTAGAAAACCAATATAGGGTTCAAACAGTACTTCCAGACGTCTAATTCCCAAGTCAGACGTCTGATAAAGTATTGTAAGACGTCTGACTGTTGTTTCAGATGTCTGATAACTGTTAGGCTGGACATAGCTAGTTCTGTCTGATGAAATCAGACGTCCATACCTTAGTCCAGACGTCTTAGAAGACGTCTGATGACTTTGCCAGACGTCCAATTAGTGGACCGTTGGCTGGCTTAGCAAACAGTCAAGAATATGACCGTTAGAGCCTTATCAGACGTCCTTAGGCATTTCCAGACGTCTGATAAATGACCGTTTTGCCTCGGCTGACCCAAAATCTCTTCTCAGAGATTTTCTAGCCGTTGCAACGTTTGGAAATCAATTCCCACAGTAAAAGTAGGTTTCCAGACGTCCAGACTTAGTTCCAGACGTCCTGTATGTCGTCTGATGGACTTGCACAAAAACCCTGTTTAGATCTGATTCAAGTCAGGGAGAAACCCGCATAGAATCAGACGTCTGACCTTGAAATCAGACGTCTTAAAGTGGCCTTCCAGACGTCTGATGCCAGAGTTAGACGTCTGATAACCCTGTCAAGTGTAATCATTGTCCTGATTTCGGCCTGATTCTCTTGGGCTTTGTTCCCAACGGCTATAGAACCTTTCCTAAGCCTTCCAAAGCCTTCCTAAGGCCTCTATAAATAGAGGGGAACCTTTGCAACACACATATACACTTAGAAACACAAAAGACACACTTAAGCAACATACTTCCACTCTCTTGTGTCCAAGAAGCTCTTACTCTCTAAGCTCAAGTTCTACATCTTGAGAGCATCATTCCCTTCGCGCACCCGCTCTCCCGCCGTTGTCTACGAGAGCGACATTGCGCCGTTGCGTGGCTCACGCACCCGCGTCATCGTCGACGCACTCCTTGCAAAGGGGAGTTTCCTAAATCCTATAGAAGCTTAGGTTAATTACTTTGTTGGCTCTATAGGTTTGTTGTTTTATTTTATCTTTGTTATTTTGTTGGGTATTCGCTTTGCGAATTCCCGTCTCCTTCGTGGGACAAAATCCTTCTCGTGGAGAGAAGGGGTTGAGGAACGCTACTCTCGTACTTGTAGCGTGGTTGTACTGAGGTTGAATCACCCTCGTTTTAAAGTGATTCGGTTAGTGGATTTGATCAACCAGGTTGATCGGAAAATCCTAACTCGAGAGGGTTAGGTGGTGGTTTTCACCCGGTTTGGGTTTCCACCTAAAAACAATTGTGTACATTGTGCGATTGTTATTTTGTGAGATTGCTTTATATTTTATTTCCGCAATTATTACGTCACCCCCTCCTAGTAGGGAACCTTCAATTTCAACATATGCTAATGGTATCCCTATTTAGTTGGATACGTGTGTTTCTTATTTCATTGTTCTAATTCAGCTATTGTTGTAGTATCCATTTTTGTGGATATGGACATACATTGCAACTTTCATTTGGATACAAATATCAATTCACAATGGCAACTTTCATCCTGATATATAAATATCCATTCACAACTCCTACATCTCAATATGGAGACTCAATAGTATTCAACCCAAATACAGTATTAACTAAGAATGAAAATTTATTAGTTTTCAATATTTAACGTAATCTGAAATATATTATTTCATCCTTTTCTTTATGGAAGAGTATAAGAGCAAAGAAATATAAATTACAATATTAAAAAATGTAAAGCATTCCAGAAATGGATAGAGAATGCTATCTTGCCATATGATTAAATAATATCAAAAGGACATCTCTCAGCAAATTAAGTCAATCTACATTATCAAGTGAACATATACGATGATTCAAATGTACTTGATAATTTCTGGATGGATACCAGCAGAAAAAATCACTAAGCACAAAATAAAATTTGTGTATATAATTTAACCACCTAGAAATTTTACCTCTATTAGATTCCATACCGTGGGGCTGAGGGTGCTTGCAGTGCAGGAACAAAGATGTGGGAGCCTGGGTGGGAGGAACGGACCAAACGGTGGTCCAGATGGGAGTCAAGGAGTGGATGCACCACTGTAGGCCTCCCTGAAAAAGCAAGCATGCCAAAATAGATCTGAAGGAGAAGATTTGAAGAAGCAAGCAACACACTTGCGAGGGGGGCGATTGGGGTTGGGACCACTTGAGCCAACCTTCCGTAGTCACTGCCTTCGTCGTAGCAAGCAACACACTCAAGCCTCTACGGCTTTGCCTTCGTCGCTGCAACGCACCGCCAGCGTCGACGATGCCCTCGTGGCTTCGTCAATGGCGATGCCCTCGTGGCTTCGTCAATGGCGATGCCGTCAACGTTGATCACGTCGACTTGAGAGGTTGAGCACCATCCTGCCGCAACTGCTCGCCATCAGCCTCTCCGCAACCACCGGCTACTACGTAGAGTACTACAGTGAAATGACCTTTTCCAAGGATCGTTCGGAGTTCTTCAGAAAATTTAGGGCGTGAACGAAATTTTTGACCCCTTGAGTTCGGATGTGTGGGCTTTGTAGGAACAAGAGAGAATAGTGGGGAAGTTTCCTCAATTTTTCCCTCTCTTTCCTCTCCCTCACCACACTTACCCACGTACACACTCACGCACACACACTCACCACCCCTCTCCTCCCCAAAACCCTAACCCCCATCTATTTAAAACCTCCCACACCCCTCTTCACTTTCACGCCACCACCTCCACCTCCATCTCCTTCCCTTGCTGCCGGCGAACCACCAGCCCCTTCCAATCCCCTTGCAGCCACGAAGAGGAAGGAGAAGGGAGGAGCGCGGAGGAGAGGGAGAGAAGAGAGAGCTCGGGGGGGCTTGAGTGTGCGCAGCCGGAGGAGCTCTAGTAGGAGAGCTCGCGCGTGGGGGAGCTGCGGGTGCAGTCGATGAGAGCTCGAAGGTGCGAGGACCTCCAAGGAGTCTGGGGGTGCGAAAGGAAGGAGGCGCGGCTGAAGTGCAGTCGTGGGAGCTTGAGAAGGAGCTCGTGGGAGAGAGGACGCCGGAGGAGGGTCCTTGACCTCTAGTAGCTGCTAGGGTGGCTGCTACTGGCGCTGCGGGTGGAGGCCCGCGAGAAGACGAGTGTCACGAGGAGTTCTGCGTACTGGATTTTTCCAGTATCAAACGTCTAGAGCATCTGCCAGACATCTAGAGAAGCAACAGTCATCCAGAGCTGAAGATGGACGTCTGAAATTTCGTGGAGTGTTGGGGTATGAGTCCTGTACGCTCATGCATGCGCGTACGTGAGGTACGTAACGTTGCACTGTCGTGGTTTTACAACTGCGTTTGCATGTGCAGGTACAGGCCTCAGAAAGGCACGTAAGCATGCTCTTCGAGGTGCTTGAGGACGTCTGGACGTCTCCACAGATGTCTGATAGTCATATCAGACATTCGGGCGCACAAACAGACATTTGGAAAGACCCAGGATGACTGTAAAGAGGTTCCAGATGTCCTCCAGCGACGCAGGAACACAAGGTGAGTTACAGACGCAGTTTAAGACATTTAGGCCTATTCCTAGACGTTTGATTTTGGTCTGTGTGCACGTTTTTGGCTTGTTCGGGGCCCAAACGAAGTATCATTGTTTTCCGCTCGAGTTTCTCTACGTGTTAGTGTCAATTATATACTATTTGAAACTAGTTTGATGTGACTTGGTCACTGATATAGGTTTCCAGCCTGAAGCGTGTTCGGGGCCTGCGGAGACGACGGGATCTGCGTTTCAAGCCCCCATTCCACTCGTGAATCCTAGTAGAGTGGTTTATTTTAATATTAAGATTTAAATAAGTAAAGTACATGTTTAGAATAACTTAATTGAACCCTAGGATGTAAAATGAACCCTAGGGCAGAAGCAAATGAACATTGCTTGAGCTGCACTGTCTACTTTGAGATACTTGTTAAACCCTAATTACTAGAAATTGTATAGATACATGATGCGATATTGCTTTAATTATTAAAACACGAGCTGCCTGTTATATGTGAATGAGAATGGGAATGTGAGCAATGAGATATGCATGTGGATAAATGAAATGAAACAAATACGAGCATGAACCCTACAGGGAACTAAGAGAAGAACTCCTGTACACGGAAAGAATCTCGTATGTAGATGAGAAGTGAGCTGGTCCTTGTGTACGCGGTACCAAGGAGAGTAATTGTCCTTTTAGTGTAGAGGGAAGCTAACTGTCCCTTGGGTTGAGACCCAGAGTTAGGATTAGTCACTCTACACTGACTCCTGTTCGGCCTACTTAGTGTAGGGAGGGAGATAACCGCCCTACGGGGCTTATGGTTAGGACTAGCCACCCTACACCGACTTTTGTTAGGCCTACTGGACAAACCGGGATTGTCAGATGAGGGTACACGGACTGTGGAAGGACGAGACCCCTGTTCTGAGAGAGCAATGCCATGTGTTGTTCCATGCTGTACTTTTAAGTGTATCCACTAGCGGAAACAACTGACCTGGTGCCAGTGTGGGGTAGCTACCCGTGCACTTATCGCGCGTGCCGTAGTCACCGCTACGTCGTGACTATGACCTCAGGGTGGTTGACTAGGTGTAGGCCTACCACGGGAGACTCTCCTGGCTAAGAGAGCACCACGTGTACATCCTACATCACGGGATAGACTGTAATCAAGATCGTTCCCTTGAGAGACATACAAGATTAAGAAATGAATGGATCCTAATAAAATAAACTAATCAGAACCACTTAGTTGAGATAAATGGAAATGAATGGTTAATTAGTTGCTTGTTCTTATCTAAATTGCATAAAGATGGCTTAACCACCACTCTAGTTAGCGTTAGCTAACCACGGATTTTATAACTTTGTTCAGGTTAGGGAGTTGAGCAGCCAGCGCCATCGGCTGCAGAGGGAGCTGGGCCCAGTCGAGCCCAACCTTAGCTGTTGTTCCCTTTTGTTTCTAAGCCTCTGTTGTTGTAGTGAGTACTCGATATATGTATAACTATTTCAGTTACATTGTCGTTTTACTTTCCACTGTTGTAATTGTGATGGCATGTAATATTGTGAGACTTTTCGTTCTATTTCCTTTACTGTCTACTTATTTATTTCTTCTGCCTAGTTACATTGCATGTGTGGTTGTGGAATATTTTCTACTTTTGGGTTATTTCTCATTGGACGACTTGGTCTTGGGATTAGTCGAGGCGAGCCGGTCTCGGGTCCGGTAAGGATCTGTGATTGGGTCATAACAAAGATGGTGTCAGAGTAAGGTCGTTTCGAGAAATAAACCAAATGGTGTGGAAGTAACCACTCACGTGCATGTAACTAGGATAGCCATCACAACGTATCGCTTTGATTTTCACTTCCGAGCCTTGTTTCTTTGTGTAATCCTGTATCATTGACAATTCCTATTCTTTCTCTTGTATCTGCTTGTAGGAGATGCCTCATCGTGGAGTTCTCGAAGCAAGCGGCAGACGTGGCCGTGGGCGGGGTCGAAGGGGCAGACGTGCCGGACCTGAGGCACCAGTCGACCCACCTCTCCTTCTAGGCATCCAAGCCCAGGATCTCTCCTAGCTGGTTCGGAAGATAGTACAAGAGGAGCTCCAGCAACCTCCTCGGCCACCCCTCCCTGAGGACGAGGAGGGAGAGTCCTCTGTGGGATAGGGGAATCGCCGCAGCGCTAGACGAGCTGGAGGGGGAGGGGGTGATCCTCCACCACCCTCAAACACTTCTGAGCACAAGCCCTCTTTGCATTGAGGTGTACCTGTTCCCCTGTTGCAACTCCACCATGAGCTTTTTGGCCAGTTCCGGAAGCTGAAGCCCTCCTTCAAGGGGATGAGAGCCCATCTGAGGTAGAGGATTGGCTGGAGCAGATAGAGAAGGTGTTTGACACACTCCACCTTCTTGCAGAGTGCCACGTGGCCTTTGCTACGTACCAGTTAGAGAGCACAACCCACTGGTGGTGGAGGGCAGTCAAAGACCAGGAGGGGAGAGAGTCGTCGTGGAACCAGTTCGTGTCTCTCTTCTGCAAGTAGTACTTTCCGCAGACTAAGCAGGACCAGAGGAGGCAGAAATTCCACACTCTCCACCAGGGGGCGATGACGGTCAACGCATACTGCAGGCGTTTTCTGGAGCTGTCACGCTTCGCCCCGACAGCTGTGTCTATTGAGGAGGAGCACCTGTGGAGGTTTACTGAGGGGCTCCGACCTGCGATTCAGGGGTATGTGAAACCCCTGAAGTTGCTCACATTTTCTCATGTGGTCGAGGCGACCATGACCTTTGAGGAGACTAACCCGACCGCGTGAGACACTGACGGTGGATGGAAAATGCCCTACCAACCAGAGTACTCACAGGGCCATTGAGAGAGGAGGCACACGACGCCCGCAAGAGAGTCATCTTGTTCTGTGGGGCCACCAGTAGCCTTTGGGGGCCCCAGACAGGGGCTAGCTGCCAGCACCGGACCCTTGCATAACCACCAGCAGGGACCGATTGAGGGAGGAGGTCGTGCCCCTCTCTACTACCAGTGTGGCTCGTCGGGCCACATTAGGAGGGACTGCCCATCTAGGGTCAGAGCACAGCAGATCCTCCCCACACCGAGTGCTGGAGGCCGATTTGGTGACCGTGGTCACCAGGCACGTGGAGGAGGACAGCAGTCACGAGGAGGGTACCGGCCAGCTGCTGCTCGCCCGACCTAGAGCGTGGTCGCTTCTTCTACACCCAGGGCTGAGAGGTGTATTAACGCCCTAACTCATAGAGACGCTAGGGCTTCAAGTTCTGTGGTGGCAGGTATGGTTACCGTTTCTCACAGATTAGTCTATGTTCTTTTCGATTCCGGTGCCACACACTCTTTTGCCTCCTTGAGTTTTGCCATTAGTTTGGGGCCGAGCAGTGTACTATTAGAGGTTCCGTTCCTGATTAGAGGGGCTAGGTGGGCAGTTGTTCATAGCAAAGGAGGTCTTTACAGATTACGAGGTCCCTATAAGGGGACACAGTCTTCCTGCCGACCTGATAGTGATCTCGATGGAGAACTTCGACATAATCTTAGGGATGGACTGGCTATCTGCCTATCACGCCTTGGTGGATTGTTTTGTGAGGAAGATCTTCTCCATACCGAAGTTGCCTCCCTTTGAGTTTAATGGTCAGCAGGTAGACGGAGGTTTCAGGTGCATCTCGGCGCTTCGGGCAGCAAAGCTTTTGAGCCAGGGGTGTGAGGGCTTCTTAGCTTGTGTTGTAGCAGAGCCTAGCCCCGCGACCGACTTTCAGACTATCCCAGTGGTCTGCTAGTACCTCGACATCTTCTCAGAGGAGTTGCCAGGATTACCACCTGAGCGTGAGATCGAGTTTGAGATCTCACTAGTACCGGGGACCAGCCCTATTTCTATTGCACCATACAGGATAGCAACACTTAAGCTGCGAGAGCTTAAGTCACAGTTACAGGACTTGTTGGAGAAGGGCTTTGTGAAGCCTAGTGCATCCCCATGGGGAGCCTCTGTATTGTTTGTAAAGAAGAAGGATGGTACCCCGCGGCTTTGTGTTAACTACCGACAGTTGAATCGGGTCACCGTCAAGAACAAATACCCGCTGCCTCGTATTGACGACCTCTTTGACCAGTTGAGGGATGCCACAGTGTTCTCTAAGATAGATCTGAGGTCAGGTTACCACCAATTGAGGATCAAGGAGACCGACGTCTCCAAGACAGCTTTCCGTACTCGGTACGAGCACCACGAGTTCTTGGTCATGCCGTTTGGGCTGACCAATGCCCTCTCTACTTTCATGGACATGATGAGCCGTGTTTTCAGGCCATACTTGGACTAGTTTGTGGCAGTGTTCATCGACAATGTCCTAGTCTACTCTTAGGATCATGCACAACATGGACAGCATCTACGTATGATCCTGGATACCTTGAGACGACGCAAGCTGTACGCCAAGTACAACAAGTGCCAGTTTTAGCTGAGACAGGTCACTTTCTTGGGCCACATGATTTTAGGAGATGGATTAGCTGTGGATCCAGCCAAGGTCGAGGTTGTACTCAGGTAGAAGAGGCCACGCATAGTGACAGAGATACGCAGCTTTCTGGGACTAACAGGTTACTACCGGCAGTTTATCAGAGGGTTCTCTCAGATCGCGCGTCCTATGACTCAGCTGACCTGGAAAGACGTGCCCTTTTCCTGGACAGATGAGTGTGAGGCATGCTTCCAGGAGTTGAAGGAGAGACTGACTTCAGCTCCTGTGCTTACCATCCTAGACAGTAGTGGCGGGTTCGTGATTTGCACCGACGCTTCGTTGCAGGGGTTGGGTGGTGTGCTCATGCAGCGGGGTCACGTTGTCTCTTACACTTCGGGACAACTGAAGCCACATGAGCATAGCTACCCCACCCATGACTTAGGGCTGGCAGCAGTTGTCTTCTTGCTGAAGACATGGAGGCACTACCTGTATGGTGAGACATTCGAGATCTTCACAAATCACAAGAGTCTCAAGTACCTGTTTGACCAGGAGCTCAACATGAAACAGAGACGTTGGTTAGAGCTCTTGAAGGATTACAACTGTAGCATCTCCTACCACCCAGGGAAGGCCAATGTGGTGACTGACTCCTTGAGCCGGAAGGCGCCCGCCCACTTGGCCAGCTTGCAGGCATAGACTTGGAGACTCATAGAGGAGGTGGGCAGTTGGCGACCCTAGGAGTCACGAGGGTACTGCAAGGTAGTGACAGTGACGCGACAGGCATGACTAGAGCTGATAGATCGCATTATTACAGGGCAGATGGCCTATCCATACTTACAGACACTGCAGGACAAGGTGTTAATAGGGCACCCAGGAGACTTTTCCTTCTCAGATGAGATACTGCACATGAGGGGACGCTTATGTGTTCCTAGAGACGATGAGCTATTGAGAGAGCTTGTAACTGAGGCATACAGGTCCAAGTTCACCATACATCCCAGGAACACAAAGATGTACCACGATTTGCGACGTGACTTCTGGTGGAGGGGGATGAAGTGGGATGTTGGTGAGTTCATCCAGCAATGCTTGGTATTCTAGCAGGTGAAGACCGAGCACCAGAGACTTGCAGGGCCGCTACAGCCACTTCTTGTGCCAAAGTGGAAGTGGGAGAGAATCACCATGGACCTGGTAGTGGGGCTACCGGTTACATAGCGAGAACATGACGCAGTTTGGGTAATAGTAGACAGGTTAACAAAGACGATACGGTTCCTTCCGATCCGAGTCACCTTTGGGCTAGCACAGCTAGCAAAGCGGTACATCAAAGATGTGGTGCGTCTGAACAGAGTCCCTCATGAGATCGTATCCGACAGGGATACTTGCTTCACTTTCCAGTTTTGGGCAAAGTTTTAGCAGACCTTGGGGACTCGTTTGAGGTTCAGTACCGCCTACCACCCCCAGACTGACGGATAGTCAGAGCGCACCATATAGACACTCAATGACCTCTTTCGCGCTTGTGTACTAGACTGGAGAGGCTCCTGGGAGGAGCATTTGCCCCTGGTAAATTTTGCATACAATAACATCTACCATTCGAGTATCGGTATGGCACCTTATGAGGCTTTGTACAGGAGGAAGTGTACTGCACCCTTGAGTTGGGTAGAGGTGGGGACCAAGTGGGAGGTTGGTCCCTGATGAGAACCTCATCATGAACCCTAACTAGCACAATCTAACCTAGGTATGCAAGAAAAAGCTCCTACATAACTCAAAGAAAGGTTTAACTCAAAGAATTCTGAGTTTAAGAAGAAAACAAGTCATAAGGGGTAAAAATGTAATTTCACGAACACAATCTGCAGGGTAACTCAGGGTCCAAACATAGGTCAAACTAACCTAATAAGAAGGAAAGTGGGATGATCTGATTCAACAAGGGCTACAGCAACTCCAGGAAATTAAATGACATTCTGTAACCCTAAAATAAATCCACTTCAATTCACGTGGTTCGAGGTAGGGTAAAAATCAAATAAACCATCTAAAATTCATAGAAAAATAATCTCTAGGATTTAGAACCTTCAATTTGGCCTTAGAAATCCATTTTGACCTACATTGAGAACCATGCCCAATTAATGATTTAATTTAGGTTTTTACGTAAATTGGCCGGTCAAACATGACCTAACCTAGAAACAAAATTCACCATTAAAATCCTTAGGTTTAACTTAGTCATGTATAAAAACTTGAGCCTAAGAAGAGACCTCCTTGACCGACTTTGCAATTTGGTCCTCATCATTTACTTTTTGACCCTCAACTTTCGAAACCCTTGCATTTTGGCCCCTAATTTCATCTTCGTTCTTTGCATTTTGGTCCCTCCTACAAGTCTCTGCGCAGCACCATGCTCCGGCGACTTTGCGCGAAGCATGGCGCCGCGCAGGGTGAGGGGGGCGTCCTACCAAGAGAACGCGGAGTTCCCTGCGATGTCTGCCATCACAGGGACTCGGCCATGCCACCTAACAACGCCCACACCTTCCATGCGAACGCACGGAAGGTATGGGTCTCGTCTCCGACCATACTCCAGCGAGGGACGCACGTCGCCAGCGTGCGTCCGCCCCTCCGCCACCGCCTTTATAAAGACCAGCGTCACCAGCCGTTTCTCCCAGCTCGGTCTTGATGGAGAATCCCTCAACCCTTCCTCTCTCCCCACTCCGACAGGAACCCACCAGCTCCGGCGGCTCCTCCTCCTCCTTCTCGTCACTCTGCTACAATACCAGCAGCAGAGCCACCTTCGCCTGATCTCCCCACGTCGCGCTGCACCAAGCGCGTGCCTCCTTGCCCTCTTCCTCGCCGCCGCCGTCTCCCTCTAGGTGTTTCTTCTCCAACGACAGTTGGTACAACTGCCCGCCGCTCCGGCCCCCTTTCGTCCCCGTAGGTAGGTTACAGTTACTTCCCTTTCTCCCCTCTTTCTTTTCCCCAACTTAATTTGTTTAATCGCCCTACGACCACGCCTGACCACCCTCATCTTCCCCACCTCCGGCCACTCTCCGGCGAGTCATTCCCGTCATCTCATAATCCCATACGACTCGCCAACTGCACCAAAAGCTCTGCCTCACCTCACCAAACACCCTCCACCCCTCCACTGCCATTCCACACCTCCACAACGACCCCCGAACAAACCCATTTTTCCGACTATAGTCCGACCTAGGGCTGCCACCATACACCGCCTCACGCCTCGCCACCACCCGCACTGGCTTCGCCGCACTCTGGCGAAGCTCCCTGCATCTTCTGACTGGGCCGAGAGGCCGTATTCCTGCTTTCAGGTCACGCCCCCTTCACCGCCATTGCTGGGCAGGTGAAGCTCCTTCACCTGCAGCTGCAGCTTCGATCTCGCCCAGGCGCTGCTCTCAGGTCGTGCGGAGTGTCCCTGCAAAGACTCCCAGGTCTGCAGCTGAGGCAAACCCCTCACGAGCTGCTGCAATTGCCTGCAGCCTCCTCGCCTGCGGACTCCAGTCGGAGGTGGGACTTTAGTCCCACCTCGGAAGTGCGTGGCATAGTGCCCGCACATAAATTGTAAAAGTGTTCGAGGCTATTCTCCTTCGAACATAGGGGTCAGGTCCCTCACGCGCTTGCCCTCGCCCGCGCTCATGCCCCGCGGGTCTGGGTCGGATCCGAATACCCGACACTGCGCACCTCGCCCACCACCGCACGCCGGTGGGCCTGGTCTCGGGCGCGATACCCGTACCGGAATACCCGGCTCTGGGAGAGCGATCCTATGAGAGAAATCTGAGAAAGAGAGAGACGCGGAGGAGGGTAGGGGTAGGTTTTGCTCTGACCAGTTGTGTGAATGTGCAGGAGCAGAAGAAGAAGTGGCGAAGGAAGAAAGGAAGGAGAAGAAGGGAAGCACTGTAGCAGACCGCCGTTTAAGTCGTCTGACTGCGATATCAGACGACGGATAAACCTTCAGAGGAGCTAAAGCAGAAGACCAAGGAAGAAGAAGAAGAAAAGAGAAGGCTCCGCAGCAGAAAAGAAAGAAAAGAGAAGAAGGAAGAAAAAGAAGACTTTACAGAAGATAAAGACAAGAAAAGAAGAACTGAAGAAGAAAAGAAATAGAAAACAAGCAGAAGAAGAAGAAGAGGAATTGAAGGCAAACAGAGCCAAGGAAGAAGAAGACTCGTAGAGAGAGATACTGCAGCTGAAGAAAAGAGAAAGAAGAGAAGAACAAGACAGGAAGAGCAGCAGAAGAAAGAAGAGGGAAAGCACAAGAGAAAGAAGAGAAGAAGAAGAAGCCAAGACAAAATATCTCTCTCTCTCTTATTTTTGTAATAAAGAAACTTTGTACTTCTAGAATTCCTGTAACTCCCTGAGTTCGACCTCGGGAAACTATTTCCGAGTAAAAAAAAAATTGTATGGTAATGACAACCGTAGCTGTCTCATCTTATACTATAACGACTGTATTATAATAAATATAAAGATGCAAAAACAGCCAAAGTGGTTCCTGTCACCACCATCAGTCCCTGGCTGATCCGTCAAAGTCAGGAGGTGATAGAGCAGATTCACAGACGACTCCGTACTGTCAGGAGCAGGCAGAAGAGCTATGCTAATAAGAAGTGTAGGGAGGTGCAGTTCGAGGTTAGGGATCACGTCTTCCTCCATGTTTCACCCATGAAAGGCTTGCAACGTTTTAGAGTGAAAGGGAAGCTTGCGTCGAGGTTTGTGGGGCCCTTTGAGGTCTTGGAGCTGGTTGGACCCGTTGCTTATCGACTTGCCCTTTCTCCTTAGCTCTCTGGAGTGCACGACGTGTTCCATGTGTCCAACCTCAGGAAGTACGTTGCCGATCCAGCCACGTTCTGAGCCACGAGAGCGTCGAGGTGGGAGATGACCTGACCTATCCCGAGAGGCCGGTGCAGATACTAGATAGAGCCGTCTGGAGTTTGAGACGGAAGCAGGTATCACTGGTGAAGGTCCTATGGAGAAACCAGTGGTACGAGGAGGCGACTTGGGAGCCCGAGGCGGCGATGCGAGAGCAGTACCCGGAGCTTTTTGAGGGTACGTATCTTCTGACCTACTTCGGTTCTCTTTAAGTTTGTTATGCACTTTTACGTTATTTCTGCACCTTACTTAGCTCAAGTTTCGGGGACGAAACTTCCTTTAAGTTTGTTATGTTGAAATGACCATTTCCAAGGACCATTGAGAGTTCTCTAGAAAATTTAGGGCGTGAACGAAATTTTTGACCCCTTGAGTTCAGATGTGTGGGCCTTGTGGGAACAAGAGAGGATAGAGGGGAAGTTTCCGCAATTGTTCCCTCTCTCTCCTCTCCCTCACCACACTCACGTACACACACTCACCACCCCTCTCCTCCCCAAAATCCTAACCCCCATCTATTTAAAACCTCCCACACCCCTCTTCACTTTCACGTCGCCACCTCCACCTCCATCTCCTTCCCTTGCTGCGAGTGAGCCACCAGCCCCTTCCCATCCCCTTGCAGCCACGAAGAGGAAGGAGAAGGGCGGAGCGCGGAGGAGAGGGAGAGCGAGGGCATGGGAGAGATGAGAGAGCTTGGGGGAGCTTAAGCGTGTGCAGCCAGAGGAGCTCGAGCAGGAGAGCTCGCGCGCGGGGGAGCTGCGGGTGCAGTTGCGGGGAGCTTAGAGGTGAGAAGACCTCCAAAGAGTCCGGGGGTCAAAAAGGAAGGAGGCGCGGCCGGAGTGCAGCCGTGAGAGCTCGAGAAGGAGCTTGTGGGAGAGAGGAGGACACTAGAGGAGGGTCCTCGACCTCCTGTAGTTTTTGGGGTCGCTGTTGCAGGCGCTGCAGGCGGAGGCCCTCAGGAAGACGAGCATCGCGAGGAGTTATGCGTACTGGATTTTTCCAGTATCATACGTCTGGAGCATCTGCCAGATGTCTAGAGAAGCAACAAACGTCCAGAGCTAAAGTCGGATGTCTAAAATTTTGCAGAGTGCCGAAGTATGAGTCCTTTACGCTCATGCATGCTCGTATGTGAGGTACGTAACGTTGCGCTATTGTGGTTTTGAAACTGTGTTTGCATGCGTAGGTACAGGCCTCGGAAAGGCAGGTAAGCACGCTCCAGACGTCTGATAGTCTAATAGTCATATCAGATGTCCAGGCGCACCGACAGATGTTTGGAAAGACCCAAGATGACTATAAAGAGGTTCTAGACGTCCACCAGCGACGCAGGAGCACAAGGTGAGTTACTAACGCTGTTTAAGATGTCTGGGCCTGTTCTCAGATGTTTGCTTTTGGTCTGTGTGCACGTTTTTGGCTCGTTCGGGGCCCAAACGAAGTTAGATTTACGCAAACGAAGTACCATTGTTTTCCGCTCGAGTTTCTCTACGTGTTAGTGTCAAGTATATACTTAAACTCATCTGATGTGACTTGGTCACTGATATAGGTTTCCAGCCTATAGTGTGTTCAGGGCCCGCAGAGATGACATGATCTACGTTTCAGGCCCCCATTCCACCCGTGAATCCCAATAGAGTGGTTTACTTTAATATTAAGATTTAAATAAGTAAAGTGCATGTTTAGAATAACTTGATTGAACCTTAGGATGTAAAATGAACTCTAGGGCAGAAGCGAATGAACATTGCTTGAGCTACACTGTCTACTTTGAGATACTTGTTAAACCTTAATTACTATAAATTGTATATATATATGATGTGATACTAGTTCAGTTATTAAAATACGAGCTGCCTGTTATATATGAATGAGAATCGGAATGTGAACAATGAGATATGCATGTGGATAAATGAAATGAAACAAATACGAGCATGAACCTTACAGGGAACTAGGAGAAGAACTCCTGTACACTGAAAGAATCTCATATGTAGATGAGAAGTGAGTTGGTCCTTGTGTACGTGGTACCAAGGGGAGCAACTGTCCTTTTAGTATAGAGGGGAGCTAGCCGCCCTTTTGGTTGAGACCCAGGGTTAGGATTAGTTACTCTACACCGACTCCTGTTCGGCCCTCGCGTACGTGGTACCGAGATAAGCTACTTAGTGTAGGGAGGTTGCTAGCCGCCCCACGGGGCTCAGGGTTAGGACTAACCACCCTACACCGACTCTTGTTAGGCCTACTGGGCAAACCGGGATAGTCGGACGAGGGTACGTGGACTGTGGAGGGGTGAGACCCCTACACTGAGAGGGCAAGGCCCTGTACTGTTCCGTGTTATACTTTTAGGCGTACCTGCTAGTGGAAACGGCTGATCGCTTGCCAGTGCGGGGTAGCTACCCGTGCACTTATTGCACGTGCCGTAGTCACTGCCACGTCGTGACGGTGACCTCGGGGTGGTTGATTGAGTGTAGGCCTACCACGGGGGACTCTCTCGACCAGAAGAGCACCACGTGTACATCCTACATCACGGGAAATGTTGCAATTAAGATTGTTCCCTTGAGGGACAGACAATATTAAGAAATGAATGGATCCTAATAGAATAAACTAATCAGAACCACTTAGTTGAGCTAAATGGAAATGAATGGTTAATTAGTTACTTGTTCTTATGTAAATTACATGAACATGGCTTAACCACCACCACCACTCTATTCAGCATTAGCTGACCACGGATTTTATAACCTTGTTTAGGTCAGGGAGTTGAACAGCCAGAACCACTGGCTGTAGAGGGAGCTGGGCCCAGTCGAGCCCAGCCTTAGCTGTTGTTCCCTTTTGTTTCCGAGCTTCTATTGTTGTAGTGAGTACTCGATATATGTATAACTGTTTCAGTTACATTTCCACTTTGCTTTCTGCTGTTGTAGTTGTGATGACATGTAATATTATGAGCCTTTTCATTCTGTTTCTTTTACTATCTACTTATTTATTTTCTGCCTAGTTACATTGCATGTGTAGTTGCGGAATATTTTTTGCTTTTGTGTTATTTTTCGTTGGACGACTTGGTCTTGGGATTAGTCGAAGCGAGCCGATTTTGAGTCCGGTAGGGATTTGAGATCGAGTCGTAACACACGGGGTCACCCGGTCACGCCGTGGAGCTTGGATCCCGTCACGGCGACCCTCCACTTCCGGAAGCAAGAGGAAGAAGACGATTGATCGTTGCTGGCATGCTGCGGCCGTGAGGCGCTACGAGAGTCGAGAGTCGAGAGTTAGGGACCTTAGGGTTTCTCCTCTCCTTACTGTCACTTAGGTTGGGGAAAATGACTTAGGGCCTATGGGGGGGCAAGGGGAAGGGGGGGTGCGGACCGTGCGGTGTTGGGAGAGGGGTATCGGGTTGTGGGTGTTGGGAGGGGGTATCCGGGAGAGGGGTATCGGGTTGGGCAAGTTTGACGGGTTTATTAGTTTGAAGCCAAACCCGACCCGTTTATAAAATGGGTTAAACGGGTTTGAACCCATTTATTTTAAACGGGTTCAGGTCGAGTTCGGATCCAATATTCAGGTCAGTTCAAGTTAGGTTAAACGAGTTGACACTTTCTTGACAGGCCTACTTTCACATCACAGGTTAACCTTCATTCCTATCCTCAATTCAGTAAATGCAAATACATATTAACCTCTATTTGGAAGTAAACAAAAATAAGGGTTAATCCTTACTTTTTTTTGAGATGGAGGGTTACTCCCTATTATAACTTAGCTAACCTGGATTAGTTAATGTACATCGTAAACTAAGCCTACAGGGGTAGAGTTCAACGAGGCAAGAAGTCCAGGAAGAGTGTTGCTGGGGAGAGGTGTGTGTGTATAAGGATGTCAAACGAAGGTAGTCTATGACTAAGTTAGTAGATATATAACTGCATGAATAGATTCAAAAAATCCAAATGATGTTGTTGGGTTATGCAAAATCGACGATTCAATTCTTTCATGAATCTTTGAAATGAATCAAAATTTTGATTATTTCAAAATTAGGAGTGGAATTGGACCAATCTAAACAACAAACTAACTTTTTCAATTTATTTTTAATTGATCTAAACTGTTTTGATTTCTATCCTAAGCCATTTTAAGTATCCTTTGTTGATTTGTCATGTATAGAAATAAAGTTGACAATCATGTGTAATTTAATTGATATGATGATTGTGTGTTTAAGACTCTCTATAGTTTATTTTGGTATTTATTAGTGTAGATTAATAACTAATGTTCTATTGAAATACATGCACTTATCCACTCATTCACACACACACACACATATATATATAGACACTTATTGCCGAAATAAAACCAGTTTGGTTCAATTCATTCGGTTTTTGCAAATGGTAATGAGCAACAAAAAATCTGAAAACCAAAAAAACCTCTTTGGCACGTCCTGGATCTTGTAATAGTCAAAATATCAACTCAAAAGAATCTATTGCGAAAAAAACAAAAAAAAAAAGCTCAAAAGAATCGGCAAATCCATCAACTCAAACACAGGAGACTCAAGCGCTTCGTTTGTTGAAGGTTTCGATGCGAGGTCAAGATATTAACCTTTTTTTTTCTTTCATTTCATATAATTTATATGAAATGAGGTCAAAAGATTACCGTCCCTTATACTACACTAATATCAATATATTTATTAAAATATATTTATATTATTACGTCAATTTACTTAAAAACTTATATTATGTTATTAAAAAATTATCCAATGATACCACATACTATATAAATCATTATAAATCCATCAAACGAATGACTTACCCTAACTCCAACCCACTCCAATTCTAACCCAAATCTAACTAAACCCCTGCGAGCAGCCTCGAAGCAGGTTCTCCCCCGGGGAATACGAGGTATACTGCCGATGGCCGCGCGGATTAGAGCCTTGAATAAAGCTGCCTCGAAACCAACCTCTCGACGACCTCCATCTCATCGGCAGTAATCGTGTTGGTACTTGGGTAACTTACGCATGCAAATCCAATGCATCTCAATTCTCAGATGGGAGTCAATCCAAACGCATGCAATTGGAAGGAAGGCCCTTCCGGCCGGTTGGTTGCTCTCCTCGTCCCCTCTGTCTGTTAACTCCAACGTGCCTGTTGGATCGGGTTTTTCGACCTGCGTGTAACAAATGCCCCTGCTGCAGGACTTATTTACGGTCGGCGGACCACACGCGGGACGTGTGATGACGAAAATGCCACACGCACGCTTGGACGACGTGTGCTGCTCCGTTACGCGAGGATCATTAGTATCCTATGGAGATGAGCTGACGTGTGGACGATGGTTAATATATCTTGTTTATGCGGCGGCTAACAGCCAGGGGGAGGAAAGAAGGAAGCAGCCTTTGGGCTCCGCTGCGTCAGGAGGACTGACCGCTGTGGGGGTTGGGAACTCTCCCCTTGGCAGGTAAAAAAAAAGAAGAAGAAGAAAATGCCACACACACTTGCCTGTTCTTGTGGCAACATAATTAAATCCACATCCTCCACGCACCTACACAGAGGCGGAGGCAGAGGCAGAGGCAGAGGCAGAGGCAGGAGAGAGAAGGTAAGGATGGGGAAGGGGAGTGGGGGGATGGTGGTGAAAGTGGATCCAAAGCCAAGCAAAGGCGTGATCTCAACCATTCTGGATGTGGTGGAGAAGGCGGCGGTGTATTTGTTGCACCACCAGCAGCCCAACGCGGTGGAGAAGAACTACTACCTCAGTCGCAACTTCGCACCTGCCAAGGAAGAGACACCGCTCTCCCCAGATCTCCCCGTCAAGGGCTTCCTCCCGGTAGCATGCACATGCCTTACTCCCTATCTATCAACAACCCCCCCCTCCCCTCCCCTCCCCTGCCTTCCAATTTGGTCGTCAGCTACCTACACTCTTTCTTTCTTTCTGTCTTTCTTTATGCTTGTTTCGATGTGACAATATAGGGACTCCTTTTTGAAGTTATTTTGGTGGAGCCCAAAAGTGGTCCCTTGCCCTAAGTTGAACCGACCAACAACTTTCCCCTTTGTGTCTCTAATGAGTCTATGTCTGTGTTGGAACGTTGGTGGAGTTGTGGGTGTTGGCTTTGATATTACTGCTGTTGCTATAGTGCGGTCTGATCTCATGACCTTTAGATGCCAACGGGGAGGTTTTTCCACTGTACCAATCCCTTGGCGGCATTGGCTTTGGTACTGTTTCAATGTCACAGAAATGAAGATCTGTTGCTAGTCATCCCGAGTTCGAATTGGTCCCCTAAATGAAAGCTTAGATAAAAATGGAGGAAGGACCTCCAAGCATTTCGTGTTAGGAAATTTGCTATCACGCTAGTATTATCATGTGGCTTATTTCGAGCCAACATAGTTTCTCTTTGGGGACCTAATTCTTTTTGTTGCCGGTAAATAGAGGGGGGTCCTTTGTCATATGCTTGGAAGATAGTCCAGACAGTTTTCGGCTTGGAATGAGCTACAGTTCCTGTTGGAAGATATATATGTATGTTGGGGTCATTGGACCTTGTGACGATCCTATTGGGTGTGTTATGTGCATCCTGTATCTTAGTCCCACCTTGCCCATTTTAGAGTGCTTAAAGGAAAGGGGAGAAAATCGCAAGAGAAGCCCTATCGGGTCCATGTTGATGCTTCCTTCTTTTTGTTCTTTGTTGTGTGTGTATTTAGGGGGAGGTCAGGGTTTCTGTTTCAATTGGTTGAAAATTTAGTGAGTCCCACCCTAAAGGTCAAATGAGTTTTCTTAAAAGAAAAAAAAAAAGGAAAACATGCTATTTCTTTGACATTTTTATACATTTTCTATTGCATAAACCACGCGAACCTGTAGATTGCAATAATCTCTATAAAAGGGTTGTTCATGCACTAGCTTGTTTTTTTATCTGGTTGCAAACTTATCGATACTAAGAAAGAACTTCAAAATGGACTGCACCAAGTCCCTTAATATCCAGCATTTATGTTGAAACTGCAAAATATTGGATCAAATTGAAGAACAATACAGAGAAATTGAATGTTTCTTTTGGATGAAACAGGACTGCTTGAATGGGGAGTTTGCTAAGGTGGGACCCAATCCCAAGTTCAGTCCTGTTGCTGGATACCACTGGTAAGCAGTTTTTCTCTGTTTGGATCTTTTGCTTTGCTGTTTGCTTCTCTTGGGAAAAGGAGGGCCAAGACTTTTGCATGACTGGGACACTTGCTCACCATTTGATCTGAGGATTGCAGAGTACAACATAAGGATCAGGATACTAACTTGTCCGCCATACCGTGTATGTCATCCTTGCCCGAAGCACAAACGCACAGGGGCTTTGTGCCTCTGCACACCAATGTGCAAGGTCTCTCCCTACCTGAAGTGCATACATGCACGAGCTTGTGCCTCGTGCCTCTATGCGCCAATGCACAAGGCGTCTCTTTGCCTGTTGTGCATCAAGTGTGGGTTCCTTGCCTACCATGCACCAACGCATGTGAATCGCTGCTATTGCACCGTACGATTGTGCGCATGGTGCATTTGCCCACCACGTGCACAAGTGCGCATTGTTCTATGCATGCAACATTGCACTATTGTAACGACCCAAGTTTAGACCCGAATCTAATTGAGAAAAACTAGCTTTAACTTTTAGGGCATGGGCCCCATAAATCCAATCAACCACCCAAAATACTTAAGCCCAAGGTGACAAGTAGTAAACCTCAATCCTCTTATATTTCACTATTTACTTTCATGAGTTTGCGATGTGGAACTATCTTTGAGGGTGTTACAACTACTCCTCTGCCACGCATCATCGTTCGTGTCTGCCCTTGCTACTCGTGCAACACGCGTGTGCTCTGCTTCCATGCACCCACCACCATGCACATACCTCTGCTTGTGCGTACGCCATCATGTACCCTATGCGCCATTGTGCGCACCTTTGTGCTTTTAGCATGTGATTCTTGCACACCCTATCCGCACCTGCATATGCTCCTCAAAACACACTACTTGCTCCTTCTATGTGACAATGCGTGCACTACTACCCATGCATATATAGCGCAGTCCTGCCTTGTCACTGCAGATGCTACTATTGTTGTCAATATTGGTACCCCTGTTGTTGCTGAAAATTAGATTTTTCTTTTCAATGGGAAGTAAAGTATTTGCGATCTCTTCTGAGATCACCTCTCTTACTGGTGCTACAACCTACTACTGTCCACTATTGCTACTACTTCCATAGCCATACTATAGTCATCTACTAATGCCGCTTCTACTATTGCTTGGGATCATCTCTCGTTCAACTACTGCTTGAGATCATTTCTCATCTATTACTGCTATTGCATGGGATTGTCTCCCATCTCTTCCTACTTCCTAAGGTTGTTTGGGATCGTCTCCTACTACCCACATGCTACTGTTGTCTGTTTACTGTGGTTGCTACTTTTTCTACATTCACAACCTACTCCTCTAGTCTGTTGCCTGCTCCTCCAGATGTCTACTTTAGGAGGGAGTTAACTGTTGTAACAAGTTGGGCGTTACACACTTCAACTTAGGGGGATTGCCAGAGAATAAACTAGATTAGTATTAAATTTGTTAGGATTAGTTGCCTTTCTTATTTTTAGTTTTTCCAATTTTGGTAAAGAGTTCTATTGTTTACCTTTATCCCTAGGTTCTCTATATAAAGAGGATTAGGGCTTAATACAACAATGTAGTTCATTTTTCTCCCACAATTAGATTAACATCTTGCAGATAAGGGTTGTATTTGTTGGGAAGTTTCCATATTCACAATGTCTTGAACACTTTTTCATTTGAAAAATCTTGGGAAACAAATAGAAATAAATGAACAATGTTGACTTGCAGAATTTTTTATATTGGTGGAAGCAAAATGAGAAAGGTTCCTTGAGGTTCCAAGTCAAGCCATTTTAGTGCTTTTTACCTTTTTTTTTCCTGAACTTTGAATGAAAAGCATTAGAAACCAATATGAACCAAGTAGCACCCTACGCTTCCATAGGGAAGCATGCAAAATTATCCCACATAGTTGAGGTTCATGATTATTTAAGTTCAATTTTAGAATGAAAATCCACTTAATGGATACATTTTCTTATTATAAACATTAAAGTGCAATTTATTTGTATATGTCTATGCTGCTATGTTTATTTATGGATATCCACATGGTTGGGTGTCCAACAAGTAAAAGCACGGGATGTTAATGTTTGAGCACCTCACATTTCATATAGATTGAATGGGTTTTGATACATCTCTTCTTGGATATTGCAGGTTTGATGGAGATGGGTGAGCACTTCTTCTTATCTATATTTAAACTTTTGGTTGGAAAGGTGCAAACAGCTTAAAAATACATGGTAGCTATGAAATTTGTCCTTTGGTTGCACCATCTTGGGAAGAGTTGTCAGATCAGTTAAGCATAGTTCATATGGATATCACACGAGACAAACAGAATGGGCAAGATAAAATATAGGATGGGGAACAAACTGATTACATTGGTGCAATAATTATTTCAGAAAAGTAGACTACATGGTAATCCATTCTAATAGAATAAAAAATAAAAACTTACATTGCACACCAATAATTATCAAATCCTTAACATGCATTACTCCTGCTCAAGTTGCTTGTAGATTTCAATTAAATCTTGACTTGCAACATTAGCTAAATTGAGCCTTAGGAAGAGGTTTAGTGAGAATACACAAAGTGTGCTAGATTTCCGCTGCAATCAGAGCTTTGCATATAAAATAGTAATCCACCTCAATATATATCATTGCCTCATGGAACATAAGATTGCCAACAGGTAATTTAGTTGTCTTGCTATTGCAATGTGTCTTCTTGGGCAGTAGCATGGAGAACCTACATCCCTCGTCAATGATTACATATTAAGAAGCTCACAGAATGTAAATGTCTTAGCTCTGCACTTGGCTTTTCCAAGAGAGAATGAACCATACTTTTTACTGGACAAATAACAAGATTCCCTTCAAGAAATGGATTATAGGTGATACTAAAATGGTGATCCTCTGAAGAGTTATAGTTAGCATAATTCACACTTGTCAAGATGAACAAGCTTCTCAATTGAAGTCCCTTACATGGTTTAGAGTTCAAATATCACTAAATCAAACATTGCATTCCAGAGATAAGAGTCCTTGAAACCGATTGCACATCCTGCAAAGCTAATATTTGGCAGGGTCATAATCAAAGCCACCAAATAGTGTCAAAGCCAATCCCCTAGTAGGAGGAAAGGTCTACTAAAGAGGTAAAGCTACCACTAGGTGGAAAGTAGACCCAATCAAGGTTCATGCCGAGATGGGCCATGGGCTAGGCCAACCTTAAAAACGACCTTGGCCTAAGCCTGGCATGACCTGGTCCATAGGCTGAAATGCTTAGCCTAAGCTTAGCCCATTATAGGTTGGGCGAGCTCATGGGCTAAGGTTTACCTTGTAGTGTTTTTTTTCAAAAATCGTCTTCAGCAAATATATACTGCAGATTCATCTTCTCAATTTTCTCAATCAAACAAAGGCGGGCATGATTTCATTTTGTGATCATCCATCTAAAATGAAGAAATTTTTTCGAGTTTATGTGTTATATATATTGTATCAACTTGTAAAAAGTGGCACATGCTAGGCATCATAAAAGAAAAATTTTAAGAATCTTGATAATGGATGGGAAAGGGAGAGATGCAATTAAGAGGCTAACCAAGTGGAGAACAATGGGTGGTAAGAGAATAGGACAAAGACATCTAGAATTGGGGAATGAAGGAGAGTTTTCTTTGCAGCTTAGTTGGATCTTGACTGTGCCAAAGCAAAAAAAATAAAACCCAAGCGGCCCATGGGTAACCGAGGTTGAAGCTTGTGCTGGGTCGGGTCCAACCATCAACTTATCTCCTAAGACGATGCCTGGTCGGTGGGTGGGCCGGGTAGGTCGAACCATTAACTTATCTCCTAAGTCAAGCCTAATTTGTGGGCGGGCCAGGCAAGCAAGGGCTCGATCCATTGGCCAACTCTAGAAGGGCTATCTCAAATCCCCTTGTAGGAAAAAAGGTCTATAAAAGAGGTAAAGCTACTATTATGTGGAAAAGGCTCCCTAAGAGGTTAGAGCCACTATACTACATAGGGAGAGTGATTCATAGATTAAGCATTTCGAGCCAAATTCACATTAGGTTCTATTGGGAGTTATATTAGTAATTACTAAATGTCGTTCTACACCGATTAGTATTAGGATCGCAATTTAGAGCACAGGTGTGGGCCTATATACAACTATCTTTTTTATAAGAAGAATTAATGGATCATCCACCTCTTTAGGCTGAGTCTCTTGCATTTTTTCCCATTAGGGTTTTCTACATGTGTTAAAGCCCCTTCGGTCCTTTTTATTACTTATTGTAGTTGGTTGTATTTTTTTATTTCTTTGAGTACTCTTGTAATTTTTTCACCTTTATATATTGAGAGGTAAGATTATGGAATAAGAACCAAATTCATTTATTCAAGTTGGTATTAGACTAGCGGTCCTAAATTGATACATGCACCCTCCTTGATTCTCTTATTCCCTTCTCTACCGAAAAAAAAAAAACCATAACCCTAGCAAGCTCTCTGGGAGGCACCACCACCGACCTTCCTTGGCCGGTCAGTGGGCCATTGATTGGTCTCCACTACTACAATGTCACCCCTTCCACCGTTGCATTGTTGCCCATCTAGTGCAGTGTAACCACTGTAGTGCCGCCCTTCACCTGCAGCCAACGTAGAACCGCCTCCACTTATATCCAACGCACATCGTCGTTAGGACTAGTTTACAGTGCTACACCCTACGTAGCATAGCTTTGTGTGCTGCAACGTAGGTCTGTGCGCAACATTGTGTGCGCGGACTTGTGCGTAGCATTACTCGCAGGGTTGTACTGCTCGTACTAATGATCTAAGCTTGTTTTTCATTTGTCCATTAGTTGTGACCTAATTGGAGAAGACATGGCTTTTAAGAGTTTCTCGGAGGTAACATCGAAGCAAGCAGAGGAAACTAAGGCTTACAGAAATCCTTTCTTTGGTTCGATAGTGAAGTTGGACGAGACCAACTATGCCTGGTGGTCACAGACCTTCTTGATGATGATGGAAGGCCATGTCAAAGAGCATGTTTTACTCCAGCCAAAGCCAATAGAGAAGGTCAAGAAGAATGCCTCTTGGAAGAAAGATATTGCCATGATCTATGCCTGGATCATGAATTCGGTCATTCCTCATATCAGGGATGAGATTATGTACTATCACACTGACAAGGAGATGTGGGATAGTCTGAGAGACACCTACTCCCATGAGAAGAATTCTAACAGGGTCTTGCATATTTACAGTGAGCTCTCTCAACTTTGATAGGACTACACGTTATCCCAATACTACTCGACTTTGAAGGGTCTTCTTGAGAAGTACAATGTGTGTCGACCTGTGTGCACATGTGCTATCGCAAGGAGGTAGTCGTTCTATAGTTTCTAGCTAGCCTTGGACCTAATTACATAGCAGGCCAGTCATAACTTCACTCTTTTAGTGCTTTCCACCTTGGAGGAAGCTTATAGCTAGATGAGCAAGATGTTTGGTACCGTCACTGCTACTGAGCCTACAGGGCAAACTCCGACCCTTACTACTATCCAGGGTCTTGGTTAGGGCACTCTAGCTACACAAGGCAGAGATCAAGGTCGTGGGTCCATTGGGAGAGAACATGTGACTTGCAAATACTACGGGAAGCCAGGGCATATGGAGAACAATTGTTGGATCAGGCATGGTCGTCCCCTTATGGCTAATCAGGTTACTATTAGTACAGAGCGACTGGCTGATATTGTTTCTATGTCAAAGGTTGACTATGATGAGCTACTTCAGTGCCTCACATAGCTGTCACATGAGGTCTCGTCTATTTTAAAGACTGTTGCACTTGCTTCTTTGTCCGGTCTAGAGTTTGCATGCCTCACTTTTGCTGATAATCAATGTGATACAGATTGGCTGGTTGACTTTGAAGCCTTCTGACATCGCAATGGCGAAAAGAGGTGTTTTCATTATCTTAGATCTATTTCGCTAGGGAAGACTGTGCAGGTGGCAGATGGATGGCACTCACTAATTGCTGGATAGGGGGGAGTTCTCGATTACCCTTAATATGCGACTGACAGATGTCCTTATACTAGATTTTCGTATTAGTTTACTTTTTGTCAGTAGAATAACCGAGTTGAATGTCATGCCATATTTAACTTTGATACTTGTACTTTTTTAGGATATCCTGATAAGGAGGACGATTGGTGGTTATTGTGAGGAGAGGAGAGTCCATCGCCTGATATAGTCACCCTTTGCTATTGCTTGTCATGAGGGTGTCACTTTTATTGCCGGGTCTCCTTTTTAGTGGCACCTTCAACTTGGCCATCTCTTACTAGACATGCTTCGCTAGGTTATACCCCATATCTCTCTATCTGTTGCATTTCTTGTGATGCTTGTTAGTTAGGTAGGCATCACCGGAGTTCCTATTCTGTTAGCCTGAGTCTTGGGTCTATTAAGATGTTTCAAATGATTCATTGATGCATGGAGCCCTAGCTGCATTTTTGATCGATTGGGTCATCGTTATTATTTAGTTTTAGTTGATGACTTCTCTCATTTGCCATGGTTATTTTTGCTTAAGAATAAGTCTGATGGCAATATCTTGGGACAGTTAGTTTTAGAAATAAAGAGCCAATTTGATACGTGTGTTAAAAATATTCGTTCTGAAAATGCTATTGAATTTTGTATCCAAAGGTTGTATCCTTTTTTATAAGTCTCGTGGTATTATTCATCAAACTATTTGTCCTTATATATCCCAACGGAATGAGGTTGCTAAGAGGAAGCACAAGCATATCCTTGATGTAGCACACACATTACTAATTCACAACAGTGTTCCCTCTCTCTGTTGGGAAGATGTTCTCACAACATGTTACTTGATCAATGAAATGCCTTCTTCTGCGATTCATGAGTAGATTCTCTTGCAAATTCTTTATCGAAAGGGTAATCTATTTCATGTTCCACCCAAGGTATTTGGTTGTGTTGCTTTTATCCATGTTACTACTCATGGTCAGGATAAGCTTGCTCCTCGGGTCATCAAATGTGTGTTTTTAGGATATTCTCGCACTCGAAAGAGATATAAGTGTTATGACAGCCTTACTCGTAGACACTATGTAAGTGTGGATGTTACTTTCCATGAGCCCGTCCCATACTTTCTGAGGTTATTAAGGTGCCTACGCCTGTTCCTTCTACGCCCTTGGAAGTTATCCCGATCATTGAATCACCACCCTCTGAGCCACCACCCTCTGGGCCTGTAAGGTTTTGTGAGTCCCCCGTTACCTATAGGCTTCGACCCCCCCACCCCCCTCCCCCCCCCCCCCTCTACACCCACTCCGCCTTAGGTGAGCACAGGTAATTTACAAACTGATGAGATTGTACATAGTGATGATGTAGGTCCTATATAGGGAGATGGTGAAATGCCTCATTCCCATCCTAAGCAACTAAAGGTAGTCCCTAAGACTGTACCAATTCTTGATGATCTAGATCTCCCTATTGTAGTTCGCAAGGCTCCATGGAGTTGTGCCAGATATCCTATCTCTTATGTTGTGACAACATATTTTCTAGGAGGGGTGTACAACAAATTTTGTCACGCTCTTTCATTCACACAGATTCCTACGTCTCACCAGCAGGCTATCCTTGATTCAAAGTGATGCCAAGCCATAAAGGATGAGATAGTTGCATTATGTTCTCGTGGCACATGGGAACTTGCTTACTTACCTCCAGGAGCGTTAGTTGTGAGGTGTCAGTGGGTCTTTACCATTAAGTATTACCTCGACGAGGTGATAGCGAGATACAAAGCTTGTCTTGTGGCCAAGGGATTCACATAGACCTATGATGTGGATTTATTTGTCATGTTCTCTCCATTGGTGTGCCTTCCTACCGTGTGCATTCAGATCTTTGTAGTTGTGCAGCGAGATTGCCCTTTCATTAGCTTCATGTGAATAACGCCTTCCTATACAATGACCTGTGCATGGTGATCTATGATCTGAGGGACGTGTTCCTGGGTGTGTCACCTGCGCATGGTGATCTGTGGTCTGAAGTAGTCTCATGGCCTGGTTGTAAAAGCTGTTTGAGGTTGTTGAGACACTAGGCTTCTGCAGGTCATCGTCAGATCATTCTTTGTTTGTCAGGAGAACTACACTAGGTGTGGTGGCATTACTTGTTTATATTGATGATATTATTCTTATAGGGGGGGTGGACCTAGCATTGCCGAGGTCAAGAAGAGTCTTGCGAGCAACGTTGTCATAAAAGATCTTGGACCTCTCAGATACTTTCTTGGGATAGAAGTGGCACGAAGTAGGAAGGGAGTTGTACTTTCTCAGAGGAAATATGCACTTGACCTGCTATAAGAGGCTGGCATGCTTGTCCTAAAGCCAGCTAATATTCATATAGATCCCAAGACACACATGATGAGGAGGTAAAGATAGTGGACATCCATCAATACAGAAGATTGGCGGGCAAACTCCTGTATTTGGCTATTACGAGACTAGATATTTCCCTTCTTGTTAAGAAATTGAATCAAATCATGGATAGGATTATTAGACAGCATTAGGATGCTACAATGATGATACTGAAATACCTAAAGAGAGCACGCAGAAGAGGTCTATTCACCAAGGGAATCTCTATGAGTGTTGTGGCCTACATAGATGCAAATTATGTTGTATGCCTTACTGATAGGAAATCTACCACTAATTTTTGCACTTATGTAGTAGGGAACTTGGTGACATAGAAGAGAGAAACAAGCTGTTGTATCCAGATTCAATGCAGAGTCTAAGTATAGGCTCATGGCACGCACAAATGTTAAGATGATGTGGGTGAAATCACTTCTAGTTGATCTACCTGTGTTTGTTGACACCCTTATAGAGATGAGATGTGATAATAAGGCTACCACCTAATTTGCCAACAACCCTATACTTCATAAAAGAGCCAAGCATGTTGAGGTAGATTGCTGCTACACGTGTGACTTGATCCAGAGAGGTCTCATCCACACCACGCATGTCTCCTTTAGTGACTAGACAACAGATATCTTCACAAAGGCGTTGCCCCGGTCTTCCTTCGATGTTTGTGATTCCAAGCTACGCATGATCGACATCTATGTTCCAACTTGAGGGAGAGTGCTAGAGCCCCTTCAGTCTTTTTTATTACTTATTGTAGTTGGTTGTATTTTCTTATTTCTCTGAGGAGTACTCTTGTAATTTTCTCATCTCTATATATTGAGAGATAGGGTTATGGAATAAGAACTAGATTCATTTATTGTAACTACATGAAACTTAGTATTCTTGCCATCGAAGGTGCTGCGATTCCTGATTTCATAATAAAATTATGATCAAGATGGTATTAAAGCAGGTTGATTTTCGGAGTGATTTTTCTTTATTCTTTTCGAGGTATGTGGTTCGAGGGTTCTACATTTGTACTTTGGCATATCTTCTCTAGCAAGATTGTGTTACAAATTGCAATTTGTTGAGCTAGATTTTCGAGGATTGATGCTTTCATTTGTTATTTACTAATATAGGTGCAATCACTTTTTTATCTGTCATTGCTACTGTGCACCATGAACAGAGAAGAAGAATAGCTCACAGTGGAAGATTTACTTATGGAGAATCTAGTGACTAATTGTACCAGATTTCGGTGCCAATGATTACATGCCAAGTTCATTGAAGATTTGATCCATTGCTATAACCAGAAATGAAACAAGATCAGGGAAAGGGAAGAAACCCAAAAAGGCCCTCCATTTCACACCAATCACGATCTTATTGATCTGTAATGGAGTCTGGGCAGCTATGTGGTTATGTGTGGTGTGTTTTGTCTTCTTTATGGGGTTGTATGAAATTTAAACCCACCACACTTTCTATATAAAGAGAGGTAGGGTTAGATGAATGGATGGATTGCTCATTTATCCTAACTTGATCTTCTCTGGATGTGCTTCTTTTTGGAACCTTTGGACATGTCCAGGCCACAAAGTTTCTTCTCTATTAGCAATTGATTTGTTAGAGATTTAGAATTATTATTGGCCCCTAAGATTTCCCAGAACTCTGCTGCATCATCGAGGCTAATGACTTTGCAAAGATTATGTTTATTAAGAACAACATCATCATGTTGTTCGCAAGATCTTGCACCTTGATCCACTTTTCTGTTTCTGTTTTCTCTGTCTTCTTTCTATAAGGAGCTTTCACACCTCGCGTGAGGATTTTCTTCACTATTCCTACTATAAGTTGAAGTCATTCACCTTGCTAAGGGGCTCCATTGAGAACGATGCACCCTTTGAGATAAAATTCATCATCTTCTAATGATAGCCACAAACATATCCAATTGGATTAGATCTTTACCAGTTACCTCAAACTGAAAGTCACATATCTTGCATGATCTAAAAGAATGAGAGTCAAATCTAACCAATCTGGAGCATCCACATCATTGGGATCATCAAAATCTTTGGTTAAACTTCTAGATTATATTGATTAGCCTTTAATAGCTCTCAGCCTAACCAAAAAATTGGCCCATAGGTTAGTGAAGAAATGCAATTCCTCCATTTCAGCCCAGTTAAGTGCTCCTTTGAAATTTCTGAATAAGTTAGGGTAAGGGTGCAAAAGTCCCTCTTCTTCCTCCCCAACATCACATGGCGGATAGTTGCAAAGAACCCAGTGATCGCCTTGCACATCTGGTGCACAGGGATTCATCCCTTCTCTATTGCAATTGTGTGTTGATCTAACAATCATGGTTCTGCTGCCAATTTTCGGGAATGATGCGCATGAACCATGTGAGAAAAATGCACGTTGTGGTTGTGGTGTCATTCCTCACAACCACCCGAAGAGTATTCTGTTAATTGAAAACAGGAAATAAATGAGCTCTCACTCTCAACCTCTCCTCTCTCAACTCAGCATTTGTAGTTTGTAGGCTCCGATAAAAGACTCAGGACCCTACCCCTAGTTGTTTTCTATTTTACAAGGAATTATAAGTCAATGTGAAGTAGGACAAAGAACTTCGCTTTACTCCAGTGTTGAAGATCAGTAGAGATAGGAACCTCAAAATTGAAAGCCATGTTTTGAAGGTGGTGGTAGCGAGCCTCAAGATCAAGGAAAGATACTCCAGAGAAATGCTACCCTCCATGTTATGTTTAAGGTAGGAACCAAGGACTTGGCAACTTGCCATGTTGCTTTTGCACACTGCATTACATGGAATGGTGCAAGCTTTCCTTGCTACACATATTTATTCCATGCCCAGTGTCCACTTTCAGACACTTGATAATGTAACTTAATCATGAATTACTTGTATTCATATTAATAGCAAGGGGTCAACAAATAGAAACTTAATTGGAGGGAACACCTTAAACGTGATGTCTGCACAATCCATTTCCCCCATACATGTTGGTATTTCGAGATTATCAAGTTTAGAACCCTATCATACCATGCTTGTTACACTTGAGATTGAAGTTGATGCTTCTGTTTTCCAGAAGTCATGCCAGCTTGTCCCACCTTTTGACTATCAGTTTTCAGCAAGAACATTAGACCTAGAGATCTCTTGCCTTTTGGTAAGAAATCAACCTACATTAACAATTGCATATGGGTGATCATGGCTGAACCTGTTTTATATCTCTCAGTATAAATATAGTTATATTTGACGCTTTAAGGCAATTTATGATCCTTATGTTTCCTTTGGCAAATGCAGGATGATTCATGGACTCTGTATAAAAGATGGAAAAGCAACATATGTTTCACGATATGTCCAGACATCACGACTGAAGCAGGAAGAATACTTTGGTGGGCCCAAATTTGCAAAGGTTATGAGTCATGCACGTTATTGAAATGACTAGAACTTTTTAGATAGATTTAATCATCATCGAAATTAAATAAGATATCAGACCTATGTTCAGCTAACTAAAAATAACAATGAAAAATGATCTTTTACTTATATATTGGATCCAAATAGAGGTAGAGGATCCATGTTGCGAACCCCACTTAATGTGGGTGTTAGAGTTCTATTTTCTACATTGATGTTTGCTAATTTGACTTTTTTGGTGGACCTGCCTATAAATTTTCCATCCTTCCTTTCTATATAAGAGAGACTAGGGTTTCTTTTCAAGTTATGATATCTCATTTCCTTGGCATCAGAGTGGCGATTTTAAACCCAATGTTTCGATATCCCACCAAATACCACTAAAAGTTCTTTGATCCTCTTTCTAGAGGATCCCTCATTGTTCATGCATCGAATCTCACGTAAGAGATCTTGATGCATGTCCACCCCCCTTCCTCATCCGTTAGGCTGGCAATGTTAGAGACCAACGTTGCTGCCGATCGACAACAACAGCTAGTGTTGCCTAATTGGCGGAAACCATGCCATCATGTGATTGGTGCCGCCTAATCGATCGTTGTTGTTGACTGGTGCCACATAATCGGTAGCAACTCGATGCCACTACTTCTGAGTAGGCTCGTGCCACCGCATGTTGTAGGGCTGCACAACTTGACCTAATGTGTAGGTAGTTGTACATGGACAACACTTCCGTGCACATGTGATTCCTATCAATTCTTACTCCCATACACTGATCTACATTTCATAATGACTGTGTCTTGCACTGTTATTGCTACTACTTGGGATGATCTCCTATTGCCAACTTGATTGCCTTTCTATGGTTATTTTCTCCATAGTTATTCTCTTTGCCACTACTACTTTGGATGGACTCCTTTTCTTCACTCGGATGAGGATACATCTAGTGCCTACGTTGTCTACATCACTGATGCTTCAAATGTACACTTGCATCTGATGTCTACCATTCTAAGACAATGGATGATAGATTCGTATGCCTCTACACACCTCACTGGGGATGTTGATTCCCTAGGTGAGACTAAGGCTTGCCAGACGAGTCACTTAGATGAAAGTGGCTAATAGTATCAATTCTCTGCTAACCACAGTTGGTGACATTCAGTTCTCTTCACAATTACAGCTATCAGAGGTCCATTGTGCGCTAAAGCTTTCCATGATTCTCTTATCATTTAGCAGACTATGCGAGAACCTGAAGTGTCATGCTATTTTCAACAAGTGCCATTGCAATTTTCAGGATAAGAAGGCTAGTCAGATTATCAGTGGATATGAGAAAACAATCTTTATTATCTTGGCATCCCATTCCACTTAGTTAGATTTATCTCTATTTCTACCAACCCCCTACTTTGGTATCATCATCTTGGTCACCCTTTGGGAAGATGTGTCAGATGTTTCCATAGTTGTCTACCTCTGCCAGATTTGACTATGAGGTTTGTCAACTAAGTAAGCACCATAGTTCCACCTTTTCTCAACGAACTAAGGCACAGAATACATCCCTATTTAATTTGATACATTGTGATGTCTGGGGGCCATCTCATGTTAGTAGTACGGGAGGTTACAGATACTTTCTTGTATTTGTAGATGATTATAGTCAAACCACATAGGTCTTCCCTATAAAGGATCAGTCAGAGATCCTTCGTATAATGAGACACTTCTTCGCTAAGGTGTAGAATTTATACTCATTTATTCAGATCCTTTGTAGTGACAATGCTTTGGAGTTTATGCAGAAGGAATTGTAGCCTTTTTTCATGACCAATGGAACCTTACATCAGGTGTCATGTGCATATACCTCTTAGAAGAATGGTGTTGCCGAGAGGAAACTAAAGCACCTCTTGGATATTGCACGGACACTTCTTGTATTCATGAAGGTGTCGAAGCAGTTCTGCGAAGATGCTGTAGTCACTGCAACATATTTGATCAACTAAGTCGTTTCTTCAATTCTACATATAGGGAGATCCCCTTCTAGCCTCTACATCCTAATGTTGATCATCTCCTTACCAGTGCTAGTGTTGGGCTATACATGTTTTGTACATCCCTTTGGGAAACAGGATAAGTTCTCTCCCCATACAATAAAATGCATCTTTCTTAGCTATTCACGCACTCATAAAGGGTACTAGTGTTATGATTCAAGCAGTCGTCGATATGTTGTTACAACAGATGCTACCTTCTTTGAGAAGGTTCTGTTCTTCTCTGAAGAGGAAACCCGTATCAAGCTTGTACCTTGTTAGCTACAGATGTACCACAAACAAGATTAGGAGCAGTCTCTCCTTCCACTGTCTACCATTCTTGTTTCTCCACCAGAGGATAGTTTCCCCAAGGCTTTACAGACACAGAGTCATAGTGATGTTGATGATAGACCAATTACTCTAAGAAAGTCTATCCATTCCTGCACACTGCATCCTATCTCTTACTATACCTCCTTTGTGCATCTAGACCCTCCTTTAGTGCAGTTCTCCTAAGCCCTGTTCAGTACTATAGTGCTACGTGACTACTCAGAGGTCTCCTAGGATTTGTGGTGGAAGGTTGCCATAGATGCAAAGATGAGGCACTTACTACTCGAGACACATGGGAGCTTGTGCCATGTCCTCTTGGGGCTAAGCTTGTTGATGGAAAATTGGTGTACACATTAAAGTATCTTGTAAATGGCACCATTGACAGTTCAAGGTTAGGCTAGTGGCCAAGGAATTCACACAGATGTATGTGGGTTATTTCAAGGCATTCTCTCTTGTGGCACATGTTTTAGTCAAAGAGTAAGCTTAGTAGATATCTTTAGTCCAAGAAAAAGATTACGAAGATGATATATTGACATTTTCACATTTCAAGTCCTAATTGCCACGTAAAATTTTGAAAAATTTAAACTGTGTAATTGTACCAAAAGACATGCGCATCTAAAATTTTCTTGAACAGAAGTATCTATGTTGTCAAATATCATATTGATTAGTAGTTGTAAGAAATAGGTAAAGTGAAATAATAACGAACAATAATATTAGCTGTTGCTGCTTGTTGCATTTGATGCTGCATTGGGGATGCAAATCTGAGTAAGCAGGTTGAGGCTCTCCAAGGTTTGCCTCACAAGAGGATTCCACATCATCAATATATATATATATATGTTAAAGCAATCAAGAAGGAACACTTAGATTTACATGAAAACCTCACTCACAAAGTGCAGAGAGAAAACCATGGGAGGAGGCCCCTATAGGGCGAGATGTTTCAATTGTCTTCTCAAAGAAAAATGAGGGGTTACATAGGCCTTTTATAGGCACTACTCACACACAAAAAATCCCACTGTACATTCTAAATAACTCAACTCAACTATATCTCTCAATACTCCCCTTCAAGTTGGAATATGGAATGTTTAATTTATACAACAAAGAAATCCTCACTCTACAATATGCAAAAGACTTAACAAACTTAATTGATGCTGCCAGGTTATTGCTTCCTTGCATCTTGGGTCGTCGACTTCCTTGCATCCTCGTTGTAGGTGAGCGTGGGTTGGAGTCTAGAGATGAATCACTGAAGTTGATTTGGTTTGGTGCCGCTGCTCCGCAGCAACCACCTCTGCAGCAAGCTCCTCCAACCCCCTTTCCTCCACAACCCTCGGGGCAATCCACCACCATCACTCCCAACTGATGCTCCCCCTCACATTCAAACCCTCCTCCCTCCCACCTCCCTCCTCCTTCCCCTCTCCTCAACCCCTCATCCCCCGCCGCAGCAACCACCTCTGCAGCAAGCTCCTTCAACCCCCTTTCCTCCACAAACCCCCTCCTTCCTCGAACACCACCACCCCTCTCCAAGACCTCGATGACGAGGCGCCCTCTCTTCCCTCCGAAACCCTCCTCCTCCTCCTCGAAGAAGAAGAACAAGTAGCAGAAGAACCTGAGGAGGTCTCTCGCCTCGTCTCCCACATTGGCAACCCCCTCCCCCACGCCGCGGCCAGCGTCCACAAGCCCAGGACGCTCCTCGGGTTGCCCCCCTTCCTCTGCCGACCATTCTCCTCCTCTGCTCAACCACCTTGACCGTCCTCTTGCTCCACCGACCCTCCTCCTTCCCCACTCAACTAGGCCGGACCAACCACCTGCTCCGCCGACCCTCCTCCCCCACTCGACCAACCCCGACCATCTGCCTGCTCTGTCAGGTCGAGGTCAATGACTCCACCAACTGACGGCGTCCACAGCCTCCCTCCTCCCCAATCCGACCATCAGGAATCAACGACGACTATCAGATTTTTTTTCTTTAAAAAAAAATTTATACCTGAATGCTGAAGACACAAAGCCTTCTTTCACGTTAATGCTACAGAGGTCGTGGAAGATATCAGGATGCTGCCCAAATCCGATGCTGCGATGAACATCCTGTGGAGATGATGCACAATTTTAATAAACTATAAAATGGTCTGATTTGGAAAGAGAACATTGGAAAGGAATACCAAATCTTAGGGGGGTTGGTGGGATTTGGATTTCCTTCTTTCATGGATGGGAAAATCTTTGGAAATATTATTCCTTTGTTAAATTTAAAATCCAAACATGGTAATGGAATCAAAAGTGGATTTCCCATTACATTCCTCCCCTAATTACTACAAAACAAACACACCCTAAAGAGTGTCTCTCATGGAGACCAAGAGTCTGGACCTCTCCTACATAGAAACTCAAGGAAATTGGTTTCTTCTATAGAGACCGAGATAGTGGCACTTTCATTTAGGGACCCAAAAATAAAATGAGTTTCTCTCATGCGGTGACCTCAAACAAAAAAGTCTCGTGTGGGGTACAAAGAAGGCTAACACACGCCCCCTTACCTATACTCATATGGGAGAAGATATCAGATAAAGAAGAAAATAAAAAAGAAGATGTTCTCCTCTTTTCTTGTTATCATCATTTTTTTCCTGTTTTTTATTTTTTATTTTTTTCCCTTTTTTCTCTATATTTTCCTTCTCTTTTTTTTCTCTCTCTCTCTCTTTTATTTCATTCCTGCCCCTCCTTCACCTTTACAATGCTAAGAAGAAACCCAGAGTGAGCTCAGAAAGAAATATACTAAAGGTAGGGGGCAAAAAGTATAAGAGTACCAAAAAAATATCTCTGAGGTTCAAAAGAGCCCAAAAGACGAGAAATCTCCTTCTTTGGATGCGTCGTTGCTGCTGTCTTAACCACGCGTGGAGGCGTACCTCACGAGATCTTCGCCCGAGATCGTCACCTAAGACTAGTGATTTTGCATGAAGGCACACCTCGATTCCTTGCTATGATCTCGTGCGATCTCTCCTTCGCTACCATCTCTGCTGCAACCAACCTGACTCACAATCTTGTTGCTGACTCTCACGTGCAAGATCTCCTCGACGCCTCTTCTTCGGGCTGCCACAACCTCTTGTCCTCGCGCGCCTCCATCGCTATTGTAGCGATCTCGCACGAGATGGACGCTGCCTTCATCGGCCAAGCTCCTCATTGCCTTCTTCGTTTCTGCTATTGCTAGCAGAGCCATCACCATCGCCATCGCCATCGCCCCGTCTTAGCAAAGCAACGGCGGCAAGGAGAAGATCTCCTCAAGGAGGTTGCAAGCTTCAATCTTCTCCTTTGCGTGATCTCGCGATCACCACTTCTCCATTTCTGCTACTGCTGCCTCACACTCGGGATCACGCACCATCTCCTCGATTCCCGCTGCAGTGATCTTCTTCAGCTCTTCTCCACGGCGGGGGAGAAGTCGAAATCATGTCATCAGCCATAGAGACTTAAAAATAATGATATGTGGAACATGAAAAATGAATGATAAAATCCAATAACAACTCACTCTGATGTTATGTTAAGAAATAAGTAAAGTAAAATAATAACGTACAATAATATCAAAGCAATCAAGAGGGAATATTTAGGTTTACGGGAAAATTTCATTCACAAAGAGTGAAGAGAAAACTACGAGAAAAGGTTCCTATAAGAAGAAATGTTTTGATTGTCTTCTCAAAGATAAATGGGGGGTTACATAGGCCTTTTATAAGCATCACTCACACACACCAAATCCCACTGTACTATATGGGACTAAATAACCCAACTCAGCTAATTGTCAGATGAAAAAGAGCAACAAGGTATTTATTCCCTCTTTTCCCCGATTCCTATCCTTTTCAAGTCATATCAGCACCCGATATCTCAATTTCAGCTAGGTGATACAATTGGTTTCTTCGGGTTTTTTGAGGCCTTGATCCAATCTCTGAGAACAAAACTCAAAGTGCTAGATATGTCCTTTGGGACAGGAACAGGTATGGTATTCTTAGGTACTTTTACATATTTTGATATGCAAATTTTGTCATACCTAATCCACTCTGACCTGGATTTCAGGGAATACAGCTCTTATATATCACAATGGAAAAGTTTTGGCCCTTCATGAGGGAGATAAACCATGTGAGTGTTTCCATTGTTCAAAATGATTTCGATTTGCTAATGCCCTTTGGTTGGACAAGCTTACCTCCTGCTCACTGCAAGAGTTGCTGTCCTAGTCTATATAAAGAATTTATTTGAACAGGGTATGTTATGGCCTAATACTGCAGATGTCATTAAAGTCTTGGAAGATGGAGATCTGCAAACTCTTGGAGTGATGGATTATGACAAAAGGTTAAATCATGCATTTAGTGCACATCCAAAGATTGACCCTGTAACTGGTAGAAGCGACTTTTCTATACATTCTCATATGGGTAACGTTGTTTCTTCCTGGATGGTGATATTCTTGTATTGTTATTGTTGATCATTTGGCAGATGAGTTGTTTACTTTTGGTTATTCAATGAGACCGCCTTACCTGACATTTCGAATTATTACCAAAGATGGTGCAATGCTAGATCCTGTTCCCATAACAATACCAGAACCTGTCATGATGCATGACTTTGCCATCACTGAGAACTATGCCATATTTCTGGATCTTAATATGGTCATTAGACCAAAGGTGTGAGGGTTATTACCTTAAGCATCATAGCCTTTTTTCCCAACAAGTTATTCTGGTTTCTCATACTGAAGAAACATCTGATTGTATCTTAACTTCTGTTACCTTTCATTATGTTTATTTCTCTAGAATATGATGGAAGGAAAGTCCATGATTTCCTTTGATGATACAAGGAAAGCTCGTTTTGGTGTATTGCCAAGATATGCAAAGGATGAACTTCAAATTATGTGGTTTAAGCTTCCAAGTTGTTTTGTATTTCATATTGGTGAGTCCACCAATTCGTAATCTTCCAATGACCCAGCTGTAGTTAGACTGGTTTCTTTTGCTTATTCAAGAAAATAGCCTGTTTTCAACTTCTTTAAAATTGCATGGCTAGTCAAATTTCCAATGTAATAAATATGCTAATATATGTAATAACAACATAATATCTAAGAACATTATATAGCAGAATGTTTCATAATCTTGTGTTCTATAAAGATATTGTTGAAATGTGATTACCAGATAGGAATTTTGGTCAGAGTGAGACTCCATCAGTTTCATGGTTGAAAACAAATAAAATCTAGATAACGACTTTGTAAGTTTCTCAAAAATGCATATGAAGGTGAATTTGATTTTTACGTACAGTTTTCACTGAGCTGCCTTCCTCAGTGCAAAACAAATACAAACAGGCCTAACACAAGTTAAGCTAAATCAAAGCTTTATCATATTAGTTGAAAGTAGGGTTTTAAATGCTAACGGCATGTCGCTGGCATATCGTCGAAATGGCGTTTTTGTGGGAATGGCCATGCCGACATGGAATAGCTGTCGAGAAGTAGGAATGCCGCTAGCATGCCGACCATATCGACGGCATGCCGATGCTGCTCTACCTGGGCCTGCTACACGCTATTGCCTGGGCCTACTGCCGCTGCACTATAGCACCAGCCCTCCTTTCCCTTTAAATTTATACTAAGCTTTCATGTTATCCTAAAGTTCAAAACATGTCAATCTAGTCCTCTATAACTAATGTGCACCCTCTCTTTTTACATCAAACTAAGAACAATAACTTTTTAAAGGTAGACAAAAATGTCCTTTTATATCCCTGTAAGACCAAATCACAGGCAGCATTTTTTATCCCTACAAATATCCTTCAATCATTCAATGCATCATTGAACAATCATTGAGTTATACAATGTACAATGAGTTGTGCATTCGCACAGCATGTCACGTCATCACCAACGGATGTAATCATAAAAATCTCATAAAATAATGATCAACGAATTCGTTCATGCACCGACGATTGTCAAAATTAATAAAGAATAAAATATAATAAATGAAATGATTATGCCACCGACAGACGTAATCATAAAAACGGGCATTTCGACGATGTGCCCTTAGCATGCTGGTGAAATGCACACTTATAATTTCATCGGCACGGCATCGAAGTCGGTATTTCGAACCTTGGTTGAAAGTCCGGATGATTGCAGTTATGTCCGAGGACATGTGGTGGTTGGGGCATATCCACAGCATGCTCCAGCTTGTTGGAATCTGTCCAACTTGATTCAATACCAAAAATTATGATAGAAAAGTAACACTAACATATTTCATTCTTATTTGTTCAGCTGGCATCCTTGTTCAATATTCTTCAATAATGCTAACATAATTATTTCCAACCTTTATCTATCCCTGTACACATATTTGGCAAGAAGAAAAGAAACGAGAATAATCACTTCTACCTGCAATATATCTAAAGTTTTGTCCTTGTGTGTATGTGTGGCACGCATGTGAATGCACACGGTTTGATGAATATTTCTATGACATGGTAAATCAATTGAGTTACAGGTTCATTTAACTAATTAGATTCCATGTGAATATAATTTTACTACTTGCTTTTACTTTGCTTGTGAAAACCCTATAACTTGGTTGGACCATAACTTCTCTAGGCAATCAAGTTAGAGATTCATTTGTACAATTGGGTTCCATGTGAATAAATTTTATTTCTCCCTTTTATTTTGATTGTGAAATCCCTACAACTTAACTGGACCATAACCTTCTTGAACCATATTAAAAACCATTTTGCATTTATGCATCTATGTTTATGTATATGTATGTATAATCATGCAGCATACTCAAAGAACCTTGGCGAAGGAATTGAAGTATTTCCACAATAATAACTTGCAAGAATCCTTCATGATAGGCTTTGTAATTATTGGCTTTAGTGATTTTTTTAAAGAACATTTTCTTTATACAGCAAACGCTTGGGAGGAGGATAACGAAGTTGTTCTGGTCTGTTGCCGTATACCAAATTTTGACCTTCATGTACTTGGTGAAGCTATGGAGGAAACCTTTGAGAATACCACAGAATTGTATGCACTTCAAACTTTCTTTTTTTCATACTTAGTACTGCTTCTGTTAGAATGGGACCCTTGGTGCAACAATAAAGGTTGTTGCTATGTGACTTGGGGGTCACAGGTTCTAGTTATGAAAATTATGGCAAGGATAAGGCTGCTTGCGGTGTACCCAACGTAGTCTATCCCTTCTACAACCCACTCAGCGGAAGCTTGGTGCAACAGGCCCCCCTTTCACTTCTTTTATGAGTATTCCCTTGACTTATTGATTAAAACTGTCAGATATGAGATGAGGTTCAATATGAATAGTGGTTTGGCATCCCAAAGACAACTGTCAGTCCCAGCGGTGGAATTTCCCCGAATTAATGAGAGATACATTGGAAGGTAATCCTCTGGCTTTGTCAACAATGATCAAGCACCTTTTTCAAAAAAAAAAAAAGATCAAGCACAAATCAGTTTTATTTCCATGACAATAAAAATAACAATTCCTTGGACAAGGCATCTGTCTCTTTGGAAAACAATGTATCATTGCACCTTGCTTTCATGATTCATCATATTAGAACCTATCAGGACTTCTATTCCAATATGCATTGTTCCAATGCTTGGGCCCCTTAGATTGCAGCAACATGATTTGACAGAATCCTTTCTTTGCATTTAGATTCAACTGGCTTCTTGTCATTTCATCTGATGATCTAATTTGATTTTAGCTCAGTTTCTCGGCAATATTTTTACCAACCAACCAACCAGTAAATAAATAAAATCTTAACAGTTTTATGCTGGATCTTATGAAATCAGCATCGGTTTTATGTTTATTTCTAGTATCTAAGCTGTTTGTCATGATGGATCATATGAAATATGGCAATGCTTACAGGGCCTTGGAGCTTCTGGATTCTGCTGAAGTAATGATTGCATATTAGACAATAGTTACTCACTTTACTGGCTTCTTAACTTCCATTATTTATGTGTTGTGTCATTTCAGAAAGCAGCAGTATGTTTATGCATCAATTGTCGACGGGACGCAGTTAGTTGGTGTGGCAAAATTTGACTTGCTTGCTGAACCTGCTAGCGGGAAGAAGAACCTTGAAGTTGGAGGAAATATCAAAGGAATTTTTAAACTAGGCCCTGGCAGATATGGTTCTGAGGCAATATTTGTTCCTCGTCAACAAGGGGACAACTGTGAAGAAGATGATGGCTATCTCATCTTCTTTGTATATGATGAAAACATTGGGTAACTCCCTTCCACCTTGCTTTTCCGTTCTGATTGATAAGACATTGTTAAAATTAATAAAATAAATAAAGACCGGAAGTAGCAAAACACTAAGAAAACGTAAGCAAAGTGGTAAATCTTTCTCATGATGTGAAGGGAAACACGAGAGAAGAATTCTGATGGACCAGATAATATATTCATTCTTCTTGAAGAACTAATGAGGTACAAAAGCAATTTATATAGGTTGCCACACACCTCTCAAACTCCCACTTATACAAGGTCAAACTAAAATACGTAATTAATTCTTCATAGGATACGTTAATTCAACAACCACTCATCTCTCTTCATACTACCCCTCAAGTTTGAGCATAAATACTTAGCTTGTTAAACAAAGCAACTCATAAGCAGAATCAAAATATTAAGAAAATGTGCAACCCAAATCATGGCTCGCCTATTGAGGAATGATGACAAACCTGCATCCTCATTCTTGCGTGTAGGCTGATACACTAATGACAATATATCAGCTGTTGATTATGGCGACTGATTGGAGTTTGGAAGATGATTTGCTATAGTTGAGCATTGGTGGGTCTCGTTGGCCACTGATTGCTGTTTGGAAGATGAACTGCTATGGTTGAGCTATGGTGGGTCTATCTCATAGACAGACCTATAGGAGTCTCATTGAAAAAAATACTCAGAGTATAACCTCTTATATAGAATTGAGCTCTTCTATATTGAAAATTCTAACGAACGGCTACTGAGAGGAAGTTCTTCTCAAATGCTGACTGACATTGAGTTTCTTTCATATTGGGACCTCAAAGAATGGATATCTCTTATATAGGGCTTCATGAGGCTTATATACTTATTCTACCCGTTACCTCAGTGAACAAACTTCATCTTCAACAAGTCGCTTCACATGGAGATAACTACAACTTCTTCATGGTCTGCAACAACAACATGGAAGTCAGATGAACAAATAAAGGGGGACCTCCCTCCTCCTCTCCCTCACTTTTTTCTCCATAAAACCCTCTTCTGGACTGTTGTGTAACAAATGAAACTTATAAGCTACGTTCCAAACTTCAAAACTCTATGGAGCTTCAAAATCATAGGATAAATGATAGGAAGTTGTATATTTATCTTTTCTTGCAATGATTTGGCTACAGAATCATTTTGTTACTTTGTTTCAGGAAGTCCGAAGTCAATGTTATTGATGCAAAAACAATGTCATCTGATCCTGTTGCAGTTGTTGAATTGCCTGTTAGAGTTCCACATGGCTTCCATTCTTTATTTGTGGCAGAGGTTAGCTTATCATTCCTTGCAGTTACAGCATTGGCCGAAATGGCAAATGGTAAACCTTAAAGTGGAACTTGCCATTGTGCACTTATTAGAGGGAAGGACCATAGAGAAAAAGAGTAGTCACCGCTTTAGCAGATAAATCTATCAAGTAAACTTAATCAAAAGAACCTTAATAATGGTCCCCATGCACGAATGACTACCTAATGGATTAGTATATTTACAGAAATTTTCCTTTTATCAATAGCATTCATCTGGATTTTGATGCCAATTCCTCATTATGTATAATCATCAACCAACCAAATTATCTTAACTTTGATATATTTATCAAAAATTTGATTCCGTTGATATTTTAGTCCAGAGCATGTTGATTAAATAAATATGATAAGCAACAAAAATACCATAAGCCTCAAAAAGGCTGGGCCTATTTGTAACATGGTTTATGACAGCAAAATGCTACACTACCTGGGGGAAACGACTAAATAGCCAAGTATCTACATATGTTTCACTGAATGATGTAGTACATGATTCCGTATTACAATCAGTTGCTCATACAAAACTCTCCTCGATAGGCAGGATGGGACAAAATATAAAATCCCAATATTAAGAGTAATTTGGTCTTGACAAGATCTGTTGTTTAGCCAACTACTCAATAGTGAATCTTTCTCAACAAAGCATCTGTGAACTATGAGGACCTAGAGATATGTAGTCTTGAATGCATAGAAACTTGTTGCGTCGATGGTTTTCCTCTTCAATATGTTAATTTCTTTCGGTTTCATTTTTTTGTAATTGAACAGGAGCAACTTAAGAAGCAAGAATAGCTTCTGATTGCCCAAGTCTATCAAGCAGAAAACAAGGACTCCTGAACAGAGTATTGTATATATATCTATTCACGTACGTGTTACAGCAAACTTCAGCTCAATCGGCATCTCTGGTAATGCAAACCAGAATAAATGAATGTCCAAACAATTAATGCCATTTAGAGATAAGCCGCGGGACTCTTAAAAAAGAAACATTTATGACCTGCATAACGATGGTCATTGTCAAAAGCTAGTTCCTCAAGTTCCAATGCATAATTAGATATCTTGTGAAATTTTTTTCTTTCTTTTTTTTTTTTTGTGTCGGTTGCTCCTTTCTGACCTCAAGGCGTTTTTTTTATGGCTTTACGTCGTCTCTCTGTGGCCTTGTGGCATCTTTGCTCCAAAAAATGCCAACCAATTTAGTCTGATAATTAATGTGTCCAACCAGATCTCAAAGATTATTATTTTTGATGGGTAGGAAATGTTAGCTGCAAGATTCACCGCCTGAATAGCAGTGACTTGTAGAAAATAAGTGGACTAGAAAATTGGCTAAGCTGCAAGCCAGAGCTCCTCGTTCTGCTCCCCTCCTTCGACGGCTCCTAAATCTGCTCCTTGGGACCCCTATCAGTCCCTGATCGTCGATCAAGACCCCTCCTATGCTCCGCCCACATCACCACCCCTCCCCGGTGGGTTGGGTTCTCGGAGGGAGGGAACCGACCGGGAAAGGGGGGTTGGGGGGTTTTCCCACCAAATTCCTTAAACCGACCAATGGGAGAACCTGACCGAAGGGAGGAAAAGATAATAATAATATTGAGTTGATGAGGGTGGGTTGGGGGTTGTTGCTAATGGAGCTATTAGCATGCCTAAGCATGCGTCATAGAAGCGATCCTAATCGTTCAAAGGAGGGTGAGGGTCACAGGGAGAGGGAACCACCACCCCTTGGGGTGAAGTGGTTCTACCTTAACTACATACATAAGACCTCACCCTCCTATAGGTGTCTGAGGAAAAAAGAGGGAGGGCACCGATCGACCCGGGAGGGAGGGTATCGATCGAGAAGGAGGGCATGGGGGGTTTTCCCCCAGATTCCTTATGGCAACTATGAGTTATGGAGCTCATGAGTTAGATGCAGCTAATGAGTTAATGGAGGTAGGGCAGCGCCCGATCGGGAAGGGGGACATGAGGGGTTTTCCCCCCAGATTCCTTATGGGTGCTTTGAGTTAATAAAAAAGTTGAGTGAGTGTTACTTTGACCAGGTAACACGAGTGAGATAACTAGCATGTCTCAGCATGCATCCTTCAACTAGCATGTCTCAGCATGCGACTAACAATAGGAGGGTTAGGTTCAGTAGAGTTAACCACCACCCCTTGCGGTGAAGTGGTTGTACAGAAGAAAGATTGCCCTAACCCTCCTATAAGAGAATAACCCTTTCTGGATACCAGGGTTTCATACCTTGGAGAAGAGAGGGCAGCAAAAGGATGATTAAAATCGATCCTAAATCAAATTTAGGAATCCAAGTATAGTTAAGTATCAAATCGAGCCTTCTTGATCGATTTTGCTTCCAAACCATACCTCCGATATGCTTGGTTGAGTTATGATGACCTTTACTTGGCAGTAGCTGTGGTAACGTTCAGATGCAGTGGGCTTACGTTCTGATAAGTTGAGTGTATTTTTTTATTTATTTTCCTTTTATTTTATTTGAAGAGTCGACCTAAAATAATTTTATGTTGATATAAATAGATATATTTTGATATAACTTTCTTCTAAATTTTTTAACTACCTTATCTTATTCCCCTTGACAAACATATCACTTTAGGTCGTGTCCCATGAAAATAATAAATTATTTGCTGCAAGGGGCGATACGTATCTTGACCTGATTCTTGTGTTTCCATTCCAATTTATTCCTCAACGCCGGGCCAAGTTCTCCCACTGGCAGTGGATGGAATACACTACTTTAAATCCTTTTCATGTACGTAGGACCTGCTTGAAAAGCATAAATATCCAAGGGAACCGATCGATTTGGCCTATTGCACGATTTGTATGACATCAATAGACTGTATGAATTTGTTATTGAATGTACAAGGACAACTTTCGACTGATGTGATTTATGGCAAAGACATTTTTTTCTCGTGATGACAGAGATGTAACATGCAAGTAAAAAATCGCTTTGCCATGAAAACTTTCCTTTTCGTTCTTCTTGTTGTAGGTCTTATCGATGTGAAAAATAATGTATGTAACTTTCTACATAAACAGTTTTTTTTTTCATGCAAAGATTAATTTTCATTAAAAAGTGAAATCATTTGATACATAAGATGTTAGAAAAGAAAGAAATATCTAATCTTTAAAAGGAAAAGAAAAAATGTCTAGTAGAATGAGAAAATTTAAAGACTCAAAATAACAGGATAATAAATAAAGGAAAAAAAAAGAAGTATCCTAAAATCGGGAACTGGACGATCTCTCAAAGAAGATTGATCCCATACTTATATAATTAGTAAAGCGTTAACAAGCAACCCTTAAGAATAACATCATGGAATTCTACTCGAAGAAGTATAAGGTCACACGTGGTTTCCTAACAAAATAAAATTATACTAAAAATAAAAGAAAAAGAAGATCTACAATCTTGATAACTGAAGAACCGTTGCCACAAGTCACACCACCTGCAACTATCGTCAGCTGCACCTCGACATCAGAGCATCGTCGTATGACCGCAGCAGGCCACAATCGCTACGTCCTCCGACTCGAAGATCGCCAAGCCAACCGTAGCTCCAACCACCAACAACCCACGTTGCCGTGGTCGGAGCGTCGCCCACAATGCCAAACGAAGCCACGACCGCACAGGCTAAAGTCGAACCACGCTTTGCCCACGACGAAACTCGCGTCCGATGAAGTTGCCACTGCCAAAGCTGTGACACCTCCATGATCAGTCGCAGTGAAATGTCTCGACCAAACACGAGCTCGACCCCAAGTCCCGTTGACTCTGCCACGAACGGCCAACGCGCAATGTCCAATAGCTACATGTTGACAAACACCTTGTGATTGTCGAGGATATGCAGATCGGAGGGGAGGGATATAAACTGTTAGATATAATGAGATGGTGGTGCTTTTCAACAGCAGTGAAAGGGTGATATTCTACAAACGTGATTCTTGACAAAATACTTTTTGCATAATAATGCAAAAAAACCATGTAAACAAAAAATTAAAACACACACAAAAAAATAAAATATAATTTATGAAGAATCTTTTGGTACTTTTGGTTGGATTTTATGCCTTCATCATATGATTTGTGTTTCTAATCTTCTACGTAAACAATTTTAATTGAATTTGGTGGAAGATTATAATAATTAATCAACATCAGGTTCATTCTAATGTTAAGCAATTTGTTATCAAAGCAAAGGATCGCAATATTTACAAAGAAGAATATATTACAATCTGTAAATAATAAAAGAAGGTTATGAGAATATGTGCAATAGTTTTTCTTAAAAAGATTCCAGCAAAAGTTTTTCTTAAAATGATTTTGGCATAGCTTCATCTATCGGTTGATCGGTTTCTTCATAGAGGTGAAGGATTCGATTCAAAGGGTGATCAGATTCTTTAGAATAGGTAGTCTGATAGAGCAATCATACAAGAAGCTCAAGAGTTGGTTATCCAGTTCTACCTCAAGAGGTGTACGTCTGGGGCGAGAATAAGACTTCCAACTATGCACTAGAATTTTTCTGGAGTTACAGAGTATACGATCACTCGATTTCTCTCGAATTGCTCGGGAGGGGGGAGGGGGGGCTAACATGCCTTCTCACATATATATATATATATATATATGGAGCTCTCATTGATATCTTCTAAGTCGATCAGTGTAAGGACCTGTTACTTTTTAGTCTTTTAAGACGTCTGGAGTCTCAGTCAGACGTCTGTCCAGACATCTGAAAGTGAAATTTTTCGTACTGTGCATTACGCTTTGCGCACAGGCGGCACGTAGAGACCCGCTCTCACCCTCTAAAACCCTAAACCCTCTTATATATACCCCCTCCCTCCTTTCTCCTCTCCACTCCACACACCACAGCCACCACCACCTTCAGTTTCTTGTGCGAGAGCGGCGAGAGGGGGCGAGCGAGAGAGAACGAAAGAGAGGAAGGAGGAGAGTGTGGAAGGTCGGAGGACCTTCGGGAGCTTGGCGGAGCTCGCACGGCCGACGGCGGGCGTGTGGGCGAGGAGGAGAGGGCTCGGGGAGGTGGCCTCCCGGCCCTCTACAGTGGCTGGAGCTGCTGCGACGCGTGGCGAGCGAGCAGAAAGAGCTGCGAGGAGTTTCTGATAATGGGATTTTTCCAGTATCAGGCGTCTGGAGAGTCGATCAGACGACTGTGGTGGCAGCTGGACATCTGGGTCTGAGACTAGACATCTGAAAGCACTTATATGGCAAGGTACGTTCTTTTTCGCGGTTACGGCCATGCAGGCCTCACCGCAGAAGCTAGTCTAGCATGATTTGGACCTGCGATTTCGTATGTAGGTAAAGGCCCTTGGGAAGGCGCGCGGAACTCTTTTCCATGCGTTTTTGGACGTCTGATCACATCACCAGACATCCGAAGGTGCGTCCAGACGACCAGAGGCATTGTCCAACATATGGAACTGCCTTCAGATGATCGCAAAGAAGTTTTGGACATCTGAGGATACCGCAAGAACATAAGGTAAAATCTAATGCCTTTTAAGACGTTTGGGATTATTCCCAGATGTCTGATTTTGAACAGTAGGCACGTTTTTGACTTGTTTAAGGTCCGATCGAGGTCCATTTTATGCAAACGAAATACTGTACTTTCCTCTCGAGTTCCTCTATATACTAGAGTCTGTTTTACACTATTCTAAACTCTGCTTTTGTGATATTTTCTCTGGTATAGGATTTCAGCCTGCTGCACGTTTGGGGCTCACAAAGACGTCTGGGTCTGCGGTTCAAGCCCCCATTACTCCCGTGTTTCCTGGTAGAATGGTTTAATTCCGTTAATAATATTTAAATAAGAATGTGCTTGTGGAAATAGCTGAATGGAACCCTAGGATGTGGCATGAGCCTTACGGTAGAGAAATGAATGAGCATGTTTGTACTATATGGTTCACTTGCATGTGTGATTAAGATAAATTGCTAGTAAATGCCTGTATTATAATTATGAGCTGCCTGTTAGAATACGAGTTGCCTGTGTTTAATGAAACTACATGTGAGAACGCCAGTTGCATAATATTAAGAATTGAACTATGAAAACACGAGTTGCCTGTATATGGATGAAAAATGAATTATGAAAGATGAGATCTGGATTGGGATAAATGAGGTGAACATGAGCATGATGTTGGTGCTAGTGCACCGCGATCGTTTATTTTGATGATAACAAAATATGTGTCATTTAACATTTACACTTGAAGTCTTAAATTTCAGGTTAATTGCAAATGGAGAAATGGTTAGACGGAGTTCGAGCTCACATCCATGGCAGATTGGAGGAGCTTGATGGAGAACAGAGGAGCTTCGCAAGGAGCGATGGCTTGAAGAAGGAAGGAGATGAAGAATATGATAGATTTCCTTTCCTTGCAATCTTTGTAATTTTGTTTCTTTTGTTGCTCTTTATTTTGTTACTTAGATTCAAGTTAAAGAGCCTTAAAGTACCCTAAAAGTAGTCCTAGGAACACCTGCACAACCCTAGGATACTTAAGTTTTCTATAGAGAACTTAGAAAACCAAACTAGGGTTCAAACAGCCTTTCTAGACGTCTAATCTGAAAATCAGACGTCTAATAAATACGTTTAAGATGTCTGACTGTTGATTCAGACGTCCGATTATGTTTAGGCTGGACTTAGTTAGTTCTGTCTGATGAAATCAGACGTCCAGACCTTAGTCTAGACGTCTTAGAAGACATCTGATGTTTTTGCCAGATATCCAATTAGTGGACCGTTGGCTGCCTTAATAAACACTGAAGAAAATGACCGTTGCCTCGTATCAGACGTCCGTAGAGGACACCAGATGTCTGATACATGACCATTTTGCCTCGGCTGACCCAAAATCTCTTCTCAGAGATTTTATAGCTATTGCACTCTCTTGGAAATCCATTCCTGCAGAAAAGTAGGTTTCCAGACGTCCTGTATGTCGTCTGATGACAATTCACTAGAATCCTATTTAGATCTGATTCAAGTCAGAAAGGAACCCCGCCTAAAATCAGACGTCTGACTTTGTTCCTAGACGTCTTAAACTGGTTTTCCAGACGTCCGATGCCAGGATCAGACATCTGATAACCTTGTCAGTGTAATGATTAATCCTGATTTCGGCCTAATTTTCTTGGACCTTGCACCCAACGACTATGGAAGCCTTCTAAGGCCTTCCAAAGCCTTCCTAGGGCCTCTATAAATAGAGGGGAGCCTTTGCCACTCAAACAAACACCAAGACACACTTAGAAACACCTAGACACACCAAGTACAAGCATTTCCACATCCTTGTGTCAAATTGATCTATAGAAGAAGCTCTTGCTCTCCAAGCTCAAGTTCTACATCTAGAAAGCATCAATCTTTTGCACACCCGCTCTCCCGCCGTAGTTCGCGAGAGCACCGTTGCACTGTCGCGTAGTTCACGCATCCACGTCGTTGACGCACTTCCACCAAAGGAAAGCATCCTTACTCCTATATAAGCTTAGTTTTAGAATATCTTTGTTGGCTCTATACGACTATTTGTAATTTACTTTGTTATTTGTGTTGGGTATTCGCTTTGCGAATTTCCATCTCCTTCATGAGACAAAATCCTTCTCGTGAAGAGAAGGGGTTTGAGGTATGCTGCCCTCGTATAAAATAGCGTGGTTGTAATTGAGGTTGTACTACCCTCGTTTAAGTAGTACGTTAGTGGATTTGATCAACTTGGTTGATCGGAAAATCCTAACTCGAGAGAGTTAGGTGGTGGTTTTCACCCAGTTTGGGTTTCCACCTAAAAATCATTGTGTACTTGTGTGATTGTCTATTTTGTGAGATTGTTATATTTTTATTCCGTACTTTTACGTCAGTTGATCTCACCCCCTCCAAGTAGGGAATTACACATGAACCCTACAGGGAATTAGGAGTAGAACTCCTGTGGATAGACAGAAATCTGGAATGTAAACGAGAAGTGTGCTGGCCCTTGGGTACGTGGTACTAAGGAGAGCAACTGTCCCCTTTTGTGTAGAGCGGAGCCAGCCTCCCTTGGGTTGAGACCTGGGATTAGGATTGGCCACTCTACACCGACTCCTGTTGGCCCTCGTGTACGTGGTACCGAGGCGAGTTGCTAGTGTAGGGAGGGAGCTAACCACCCCACAGGGCTCGGGTTTAGCTAGCCACCCTACACCGATTTGTTAGGCCCTCTGGGCAAACTGGAGTAGTCAGACGAGGGTGCGCAGACTGTGGAGGGGCGAGACCCTTGTTCTGAGAAGGCAAAGCCCTGTACTATTCCATGCTGTACTTTGAGCGTACCCGCTAGCGGAAACGACTGATCGCATGTCAATGCGGGGTAGCTACCCGTGCGCTTATCACTCGTGTCGTAGTCACCGCTACGTTTTGACAGTGACCTTGGGGTGGTTGACTGGGTGTAGGACTACCACGGAGGACTCTCCTAGCCAGGAGAGTACCACGTGTACCTTCTACTCTACGGAAAAGACTGCAATCAAGATCGTTCCCACGAGGAACATGCAAGATCAAGAAATATCTGGATGCTTGAGAAAAATGGGTGAAACGGAAATATATAAAGCAGATAAATATAAATGAGAATTTAACCTGTTGCTTTTACTGTTTTGTACTTAGATAATGTAGATACCACTCTACTTAGCATTCGCTGACTCTGTCTTTTCATAACACTGTTCATGATCAAGAGTTGAGCAGCCCGAGTTTCCAACTGCGGAGGGTGCTGGGCCCAGTCGAGTCCAGCCGTAGTTTCCTTCAGCACTTCCTTTTCTTTTTCCTCTATTGTTGTAGTAAGTAATGAACTTTTAGTTACTGTTTGCTTTCCGCTTTCCATTGTTGTTATTATGGTGGTATATACTGAAATGGCTATTCTATTTCCTTTACTGCTTTGTACGTTTCTTCTGCTTAGTTATATTGCATGTGTGGATATGGATTACTTTCCTGCTTTTGGTTATTTCTTATTGGACAATTAGGTCTTGGGATTAGTTGAGGCAAGCCGGTCTCGGATCCTGTAGGGATCCGAGAACTGGGTCGTAACAATCGAGCTTGGGCTCCTAGCAGGATCTCCTCAGCGAATCGCGCTCCTAGCACGATTTTCTGGGCGAATACATTGCCAAGTCATTAATGGTGGTTGCCAGCATCAGCATTTATTGGAGGTGCAGGCCTGCTATACCCTTTGCTGAACCTCCAATGGCTAGGTCCCTCCGGGTCCGGCTGTGCCTTACCTGCTTCTGTGTAGGCCGGTTGGACTGCTGGGTCCAGCTGCCTAGGGGGTTCTCTTAGATGTAGGCGGGTTGGATCTCCAAACTCGCCTTTATCCGAGATCCTTAGTTTTGGGCTTATCGCAGGGTTTCGAGTTCGAAGGCATTTTTTGCCCCTCATCATATTTCCCCTTACTCTTGTGCCAGCTTCTGCTTGTTGAGAGAGTAACGTTTCGAGTACAAACTCCACGGTAGGAGATGCCGCCAAATGTTTCCTTATTTGTGAATGCAAGTGGGGATACATTTGATATGCAGCAGGGTTTCCTTGGGTGATAACTCTACACCTAATGACGATAATTCCATCAACTAGAGTCAGTTTTGAGGGTATATGTGCATTAATGACATATCATAATGGACTTGGAAGCATCACATGCATAATAAATTGAGATTGCTTATAATCAATGTTTAATGACTATGTGTACAAGTGCATGTTGAAACAGGCCTCAAATGAGCAATCAGACCGTACGGATGGATCCAAATCGACGAACAGAGTCTAACGGACTCAAAATCGTCTTAATCTGACCTCCGTAGCTCCCACAACAAGCCTGGGAAGTTCTGGCCGTTGATCTAATGATCAACGGCCCAAAAGCGGACACGTGGTAGTCACCTAGCCCTCACCAATGTGCCCCGCTTCTCTTCATCGTGCTCAGGAGCAACTGTGGGCTGTTTGATTTTCCATCGGATGGCTGAGGATGTGCAAAGATTCGCGACCATGCATGTCAATGGCGCAATGGTCAACGCCTCAACCCACGCACGCAAGATGCGCGTTCGAGCCTTGGCAACAACGGAGGCGCGCGCAAGAAAAATTCAGCCGTAGATGTGGGCGCAGACGGTGCTGATGGCGGCCACGTGGCGCACTCTCGCGCGCCAGATGCAAATGCGCCAGATGACGCGCACCCAAAGCACATAAGGCACGATCCAGCATGCGACATCGCGCGCAATCTCAACCCTTCGCGCACGATCGAACGGCCAGGATAGTCTCTCGCGCGATGGGCGTGATGAGTGCGAAAGCTTAAGACATCTGGGAGCGATCTCAGCCATCCGAAGGCGATCCATGCCACACATCCGACAGCTGAGGTTGCGAGCACATGGTGCATGAAGGAAGAAGCACACGTGCATGCGTTGACCGGCGGACGACGGGCTTTAGCGACGTTTTTGGAATGGTTATAGTAGCATCTTGGACGTTGCTAAAACCCCTACCTAATTTAGAAACCCTTCCTTCTCTATAAAAACCCCCCACACCCACTCCATTTATGAGCATCTCTTCCTAGCTTCTCCTTAGCTCTACTTAGCACACCTTTCACACTCTTCCGGAGTTGCAGAGTCGTCGACAGAAGCCCATCCACCACCGTGACTGCCTCGCCTCCATTTCACACCTCTTTACCTTAGTTTAATGTTTATGTTTTAAAGCTTTCCTCTAACATTGTAATTGTGAAACGACTTTACTTATGCAATATATTTCCATTTGTTTCATCATATCATGTTTCATGCATGCACAAGTAATCACCATGCTATAATCTCAAGTCTCTAGCCCTACTCTCTCTCTCCCTCTCTCGTCTTCTCGCAAGCAAACAAAACATTGTTGTGACACTCTAAAGTGACAAACTAACTCGATTTCACGCCTCCTCGTGTTCGACACTTGGACTCACCTAATCCATATCTTCATTTAAAATTGATGTCGCAAATGCATGCTATAACAACAGATTTAACTTAACGCGTTTCATCGACATCAGTTTTTGGTGCCATTGCCGAGAAGGCAATGGATCTCTTTGTCGCTTTTATCCTTGCATTGGTATTCACATTTTCTAACCCTCTTTTCTCTCTCTTTCTTTGGTCGTAGGAACTCAGTGCGTTGGTGATGAGAGAGTGATCCACGTTGATAGAGTAGGAGCAAAGTGCAATGAAGAATTTTTGTGAGTATCACTTGACTTAGCGTAGTCTCATCTCTCCATTATCTAAAAAGAAAAAATAAAAAGAAAAATTACATCTAGGCTCGTGCATAAACTCTACGTTAGTTGATTGTTTGTTTGCTTAAAAATCTAAAAAAATATATAAATACAAAAATGACATGGTGAATGATTACTTGACCTACATCCCAAACTCATCACCCAAACAAAAAAATGCACTCTAATATTATTAAAGAAAAGAATCTTTCTGGAGTGTTTTTCTTCCTCTTGAGTGGTGATGGGAACACCATCATAAACCATAACTAGCTCATTTTGACCCAATTAAGACAGTAAATGCTCCTACATAACTATCAGAGAGTCACAAGTCATTGCATAATTATTCTAAGGGAAAAAATAAGAAACTAGGGTTAAAACTATAATTTTACCAGCTTATCATGAATGCAGTACAACCACGGGTTTTCTTAGGGGTTGAATGAATGTCAAATGGTCTTAGAAAGCTAACAAGTGGGTTAAAACAATCAGAAAAGGGTTTGCACATGTTCTGAGAAATGACTCTTTGAAACCCTAAAAACAAACCAACTTAATCAATTAAGGTTCTGATCAGGATAAAATTCACCTAAATCCTCTAAAATTCATAGAAAAATATTATCTAGGGTTTGGAACTTTCAATTTAACCATCAGAACCCGTTTTAACCCAGAACAAAGTCACAGACAGACATTTACCCTAATTTAGGTTTTTGTATAAATTACCTAGGCAAATGTGGTCAAAACCAAAATTCAACTTCACCATTGGATTCCTTAGGTCCAAATTATGTTTGTACCAAAATTTGGACCCAAGATGAGTTTGTCTTAACCTAGTTTGCAAATTGGTTCTGTCTGATTACATTTATGCCCTTAACTTTCAAAATCTTTTCAAACAGATCCCTAACTTTGTCGTCGTTCTCACAAAAAGGTCCCTACCGCCATTAAACCTAGGAACGTATTGGCCTAGGAACGGAATTGGCCTAGGAACCTATTCGCGTGGTCAATTGGAGCCTTTGACCACTCCTTACGGTCGAATTAGGCGAAGGAAGGAAGCAACAGCATACGCAAGCGAAGCAAGGACGTTTAGTCCCATATCGAAAACAACTAAAGCGGTGCCATCGCATATATTGAATTTGTGTTAGAGGCTTATCGACTCTTGATAAACACGTATAAATTCATCGTAAAATGCTTATTTGTGATAGTTCCTAGGCTTAGCACTGCATATCATGATATAAATATCACATAGCATGCATCATTCTGCATTTAGAGTAGTTGTTTATATTTTAGGTTAATTAGGTCCTTTTTATAGTCAGGAGAAAAGAGGATTTATTTCAGTGTCTCGGATGGACAATCAGACCATACGGATCTAATTGGGACGACGATCAGAGACTAACGCCTCTGAAATCGTCCAGATCGGAGTCTCGTAGCATCACATTAAGCCCGAGGAAGATCAACGGCAAGGGGGCAATGTGACATCCATACAGGTTTCAGATGGAAAATCTGACCATACGGATGGATCCAGAGCGACGATCGCAATCCGGCAACATGAGACTCATCTCGTCTGAGCACCGTGGCACCCTCTACAAAAGAAAGAATGGACGGCCCAGGTGGCGCCATGTGGCGCCATCCAAGCCGCCCAACACCGGCCAGCAGCAGCACGCGCGCCCAGCCGCAGCCGCGCGTAGCAGCAGCGCACGCGCACAGCTACCACTGCGCGCATCGGCAGCACAACGCATGCCACGCGTGCGTACGCAAGGCGTGGGGAGCAGAAGCGCGTAGCGCACGATGCGCACCAGCGGAGCGTGCCAACTGGGCGAGAGCGAGCGCGGATCTTCAGCGACGCACCTTTAGCGACTCTTGTAGCTGTCACTAAAGGCCTGCGCACGCCAGGAAGCGAATTTAAAGGGCAGATCTTCAGCGACAGCTGCAGCGACGATTATGGACGTCAGTAAAGGCCCAGAACCGAATTTGTTCTTCTTCCTCCACTATAAAAGGACCTACCCACCACCATTCCAAACCATCTCTTCCTTTCTTTGTCTCACCACCTCCAAGGCTCTAGAGAGAGCTTATCCCAAGCCCGGGATGCTCCTCTAGAGTAAAACCAAATAGTTTTTCGTCCTCTCACCGCCCTTCGGGAAGAAGATCCTCGCCGCGACGTCGTCCTACCCCAACCTCTGTCCTCCGGCTCCATCCTCCTTCGTCCCACTCCTCACCACCTTCCTCTAGGCAACGTCAGAGCGAGTTGTCCTCCGAGCAACCGTCGAGGGGGATTTCTCTCACCTTATTCTATCTTTTTATGCTTTCATAGTGTAGATTTTTCCTACTTTCGTAGTGTAACAAACAACTCTTGATGAATAGATGATTGTTTCTCTCTCTCTCTCTCTCTTACATTTGCAAGTAGATTAGCTAGATAAGCGTTTGTCGATCAGATCTCTTACTTCTTAAAAATACCAAAAAAATTAAAAAAGATAAAAACGATAAAGAACAAATAAAATCGAACCACGATTTTCAATTAAAGTAAACGTCGCCTCCCTGTGTTCGACCTGGGACTCCCTTGGAGTTTCTGTATAAATTTTATCTGATCAACGTGTTTTGCAACTACGACGATGGGTTACTTGTAACCCCGATTTCTAACACGCGAGACGCCCTTGACCACCTCTAAACACGGGGTGAGGTCCCTCTCACCCACACACACCTGCACCTCGTCTGCGACACCTGACCTGCAGACCTGGTGCACCCGACCCGCCTAAGCCTGCAGTCCTCAGCTCGACCACGCCTGCAGCCCTGGACCTGGGTATGCGCCTACCCGATTACCCGACTACCTACTGAAAGGCCTTGGGAGGGCGGAGCCTAAGAGAGAAAGAGAAGGAGAGATCGCGTGGATAGGGGGAGGGTTTTGCTGCAGAGAAAACTGGCTGACACTTAGCCAATTCAAGAAGCCTTCCCCCTCTGTGTGAAGTAGCTAAACAAGGAGAAAGAAGAAAAGAAGAAGAGTCGAAGCTGAAGAAGAAGAAGAGAGGGAGCCACACAAGAAGAGAAGAAGAAACAGAGGAGAAGAAGGAGAAGAAGAATAGAGAAAAGCTGCACAGGAAGAGAGAGAGACCCTTAAGTCTCTAGCACTGTAGCACAGGGCTACTTAAGACGTCTGATACTTTAATTGCATATACTTGAGGCTTGATTTAAGTGTTATTTGTGAGAAGTAATTAGTGATTTAAATCACCATTTTATCCCATTTTTTTTGCATATTGATCCTGACATTATTTTTATTGCAATCTTTATTCTATGATCTTGAGCTTTAAATTCCATACTGTTCCCTGTATTCGACCTTGAAACCTTTTTGAGTAATAAAATTTATTTGTTTGAGCACTATTTTGGCTATACTACAACAAGACAATCTTAAAACACCGATTTAGCGCGCGAGCAAGTGGTGTTTGAGAAGCCACCGTGTGTTGTATTTGGCCGCACCACTCAACCTAAAATCAATTCACCCACTAGAATTGCATAAACCTTAGGGTGAATATATCAGGGTTGCTCATTTCTAGGGCCACATTGATCTTCAAGGAAATCAACCATCACCTATTTTACGTAAAAACCTTGTGTGCCCACGTGAAACATTGTCTGAAAACATTAAGAAATTTCAATCCTAAAAATCACTTAAGTAAGGACAAATTATTAAAAGATACCACATCCTAAAACCCTTGCTTGAAAATCATATTTTGTTGAGTGCACACACACGCTCAATTGGATTAACTAAGAGGCACAACCCCCAACAACACCTCATCACACATCTTGAGCACAAGTACTAACCTAGCCCCACATTAAAATGGAGTAGACGTGCCCTAGGTAGGACTAATCTAAGTCCTGGAAGAGTAGTTGGGTTTGTTAAGTGCTTAGCCTCAATTCCCATTATAAAATCTGGTGTCTAGGCTGCGGGGAAGTGTCAAACGAGCGCGGTTGTGGGGTACAAAGGAACTAGCGACGCAAGCCAAAGGTCGAACCTTTTCCTCAATCTCCCCATACCCAACCTAGCCAGATTAACCTTGGGAAAGGAGGTTTAAGTGCTTGCAGATTGAATTATTCTTTCCAAGGCTTTTAGGTCACCTAGGTCTACACTATAGGAACAAGATTTGTTTGCTTGATTATGCATGCACAATTCTCTCATATGTTCTTCTCTCACCCTTCCACTTCTTCCCAACCATGGATTTCAATGCCTATCCTTCTTTCCCAAACTATCCCCAACATGATTTGTATTCTGACCCAAGGAGACTGTATCCACAATTTACTTAGGATAGCCAACCACCTAGTTGGGGACTTAATCCAGGACCTGAGTACTCAGAATACTCCTCTTGCCCCAACTATCCCAATTTTAACCAATCCGCACCAACCTCTTATTGGGATACATCCAACCCACACACCTAGGGGTACGATCCAAACCTTAGGGTTCCTTCTCTCGATTCTCCTTATGACGACTCTTCATTTAGGTCCCACCCACTCACTAACTAATGTGATAGGACCTACACTCTAAGAGAACACCAAGATCCCTACCCTTCCCAGGACCATAACCAAGAAAGGTCATCTGAATTCAAGGATCTCTCCTACTTGACCTATGGATTGGAAGGGATGTTAGAAAAATGGAAGTCAAATAATGATAAACCTGAGCAAACCAAGAATGATCAACCCCTGCTTTGGATGCCTGACAAAGAATCCGACTAGGAGGAGGACTTAAAACCTCAATTATTCTGGAGTAGGACTAAACAGAAAATGGTGCCTCTTGAAGAATTGGACCCTGAAAATGATAGAATCGAGGACCCACCCAAGGACCTAAACCCCAATACGGACCCTGACACACATCCTCACCCATGCACCCCTAATCCTGAGTTGAATGCTACGTACAATAGGGAGGAAATCCAAGGGAACCCTAATGACACTCAGTCAATTCTTGATAGCCTTCAGTTGGAGCTATATAGACAGAACCAAGAATTGATTGAGGGGAGACAAGCCATGATTGATATGTTCCAACAACTGGATGAAGAGGGCCAAAGAACACTGTTGGAGGCAACCCCTCTTACAGAATTCATGAAGCAAGGACCCGTAATGATTGATTGGATTATACCTATTTGCCCAAAATTGGTTCAGTCCACCATTGATACACCCCCATTGTTGGACTACTCATTAGAAAATGTCATTAAGGGTCCCTTGGGGAAGGTTGAGGATTTAGGGGTTGATGTCTATGAATCTAAATCCAATCTCCTTGAGAAAAAGGATTTGGTGAAAGAGACATCCAAAATTGAAGATGGGGAATGGAATTCCAAAATAATTGGTTTTGAATCATTTGAAACTCCCATCACAGGTTTAGAGGAGGGACAAAGGAACGAATCTAAGTCTGAGTTAGATGATGAAACTGGCCCTACCTATACTGCAACCTTGGAAATGGAGGCTGATGTAAAAGAGGGTGAAGATAATATTCTAGGGGTCAAGGAATTGGAGGGAATAAGCAATGAAACCCTAGTTGAAGAAGGGATGGATTTTTCTTTGGAGAGAGACCTCATGCTTGATCATAGGGCTCATTATGAAACTCTTGATTTTGTTACTTGCCTTACCAGAATTGAAATCCTACAACCTGAATTCACTGGAATTGATTTAACCTTGAGGGATTACAACTTTAAAGGGACACAACCTAATTACAACGCCTACATCTTTAGTGTTCGACATTTTAGATTCGGGTTGCACTCTTCTAAATCAACTTCTCAGCATGCCCACAAATTAAGAGAAGAACAGACACGGGCATGCATGTTACACCATTTGCAAAGTTCCCATCCCTTAGGGATAGGACTCCACCATAATCTAGTCCGCATCTACAGACTTCTGACTTTGGGTCTAGCTAATTTTGGCTTTCCCTTGTTGACCTAGACCATTCAACTGACTGATCCTTTGTTGTCTATGTATTATGCCTAGTTGAAGGCACTAAACTTAGAGCTTCCTGGAAGGCAACCCAGAGGATTCGGGCTGACCGAATGCACAGCTAAACTCAGGTGACTTCTTTCTTTACTCCCCTACATATATTTATCTTCTAATGAGGACATTGTCCAACTTAAGCATGTGGGGGTGGTAATTCACATTCTATGAGTTTATACTATCAGCTTGAATTATATTATGAAAAAAAAAAGAGAAGAAAAAAAAAGAATTAGGAAAAGAAAACTTAGGCATTAAAAGCTTGTCAACTATAGGAAATAATACATTAAAAACCTGAACACTTAGACTCTTCAAGTCTTTAGGCTTAATCAGCCTAGTTGTCCACTAAAATGTGGATTTATTCTCGAGTCCTCACAACCTTAATTTATATTAATCTGATCGATAAAGTAGGGTGATAAGTATATGACTTATCAACCCGCTCTCTGATTTGGAGGAACTTTCAGTCTAAGCATCTGTACACACTTTACACTGACCTGCTTCTCAGCGATTCTAACAGAAATTAAGTAGCTAATGAACCTTCTAGGGTGGTATGGTTGGCAAGTTGTCGTGTGTAACAATCCATTGGCCGGTTGTCCAGAGCCCAGCCACACGACCATTCTCTTTTACTATTGCCTTTAAGTAAATCTGAAATCAGGGAAGCAACCTACTAAACAAAAAAATAAAAAAAATGAAAAGAAAAAAAGAGAAAAAGAAAAATAGAAAAAGAAGAAAACAAAAAAAAGTAATAAGTCACACTTTACCGCACGAGTATGGCTGGCAAGTTGTCCTGGGTAACAGCCCATTAGCCGTTTGTCCAGATCCCAACTCCTAAAATGCACAAAAAATTCCAAAACACTTAAGGAAGAAGTGGGGAAGAAGAACAATCTGGGGAAATATACACTAGAAACACCATTATGTTGACCCAACACAAAATAAAAATAGGGAAAAAGCTACCAGTCGGATAGATATACCCTTAGGCAACATCTTCTTTCCAGGTCACCTAGGGGTATAGAAACCCGAAGTCTGTTTTAATTACCGTTGGGTAAGTCTATCACAATTTCCACACCAAAATGCTTAGCACTTAGAGTCTTTTTCGAGTTATGGGTGGGTTAGGTAGCCGTAAAAAGTTACCCAGGCACTCTCAACTCCAAAAGTCTAAAAAAAAATTTAGAAAAGATGAAAAAAAAAAAAGATATATGCATATATATATATATATGTGTGTGTGTGTGTACTTAAATTTAAAGCGGGGACTTGGGCGGTCTACATTTTGGTAGACACCCGGGCGCTGTTTAGTCTCTGTGGATTAGGTTCTTAGTATAAATTTCCTCTTGTTGACAAGTAACATATGCCTGAGCAATCGATCCCTAATTCCAGCTAAAAATAATAGCTAGGATAACCTTACTAGGGACTAGAAAGGGATGAGCATGGGCGTATGATAACTCTACACCTAATGACGATAATTCTATCAACTAGAGTCAGTTTTGAGGGTATATGTGCATTAATGACATACCATAGTGGATTTGGAAGCATCGCATGCATAATGAATTGATATTACTTATAATCAATGTTTAATGACTATATGTACAAGTGCATGTTGAAATAGGCCTCAGATGAACAATCAGACCGTACGAATGGATCTAGATCGACGAACAGAGTCCAACGGACTCAAAATCGCCTCAATTTGACCTCCATAGCTCCTACAACAAGCCTGGGAAGTTCTGGCCGTTGATATGATGATCAACGGCCCAAAAGCGGACAGGTGGCAACCGCCTAGCCCTCACCAACACACCCCGCTTCTCTTCATCGCGTGCAGGAACAACTATAGGCCGTCTGATTGCCCATTGGATGGCTGAGGATGCACGAAGATTCTCGACCATGCTCGTCAATGGCGCAATGGTCAGTGCCTCAATCCGCGCACGCAAGACACACGTTCGAGCCTTGGCAACAGCGAAGGCGCGTGCAACCAAAATTCAGCCGTAGATGTGGGCACGGATGGTGCTGATGGCGGCCACGCGGCGCACTCTCACATGCCCGATGCGAACGCACCAGATGACGCGCGCCCAAGGCGCGCAAGGAGCGATCCAGCACGCAACATAGCGTGCAATCTCAGCCCTCCATGCACGATCGGATGGCCAAGATTGTCTCTTGCGCTATGGACGCAATGAGCGCGGAAGCTTAAGACGTCTGGGAGCGATCTCAACCGTTCGATGGCGATCCGTGCCACACATCCGACAGCTGTGGTTGAGAGCACATGGCGCGCAAAGGGAGAAGCATGTGCGCATGCATTGACCAGCGGACGAAGGGCTTCAGCGACGTTTTTGGAATGGTTGTAGCGACGTCCTGGACACTGCTAAAACCCCTGCCTGATTTAGAAACCCTTCCTTCTCTATAAAAACCCCCACACCCACTCCATTTATGAGCATCCCTTCCTAGCTTCTCCTTAGCTCTACTTAGCACACCTTTCACACTCTCCCGAAGTTGCAGAGCCGTTGACGGAAGCTCATCCACCGCCGTGACTGCCTCGCCTCTCCATTTTGCACCTCTTTACCCTAGTTTAATGTTTATGTGTTTTAAAGCTTTCCTCTTGCATTGTACTTGTGAAGAAACTTTACTTATGCAATATATTTCCATTTGTTTCATTATATCATGTTTCATTCATGCACAAGTAATCACCATTCTATAATCTTAAGTCTCTAACCCTACTCTCTCTCCCTCTCTCGTTTTCTCGCAAGCAAACAAAGAAACATTGTTGTGACACCCTAAAGTGACAAACTAATCTGATTTCATGCCTCCTCGTGTTCGACACTTGGACTCACCTAATCTATATGTTCATTTAAAATTGATGTTGCAAACACATGCTAAAACAACGGATTTAACTTAACGCATTTCGTCGATGTCACTGGGGCGTAGGCCTGTAGTTGCATGGGGCTCATGGGCTTGTTGTGATATCGTCCTTAGGAGGCGGTACGGCTCCCAACTATGTTATCGGACTTAAGGGGCGGTCTTGGGGCATGTCATCCCACTATCTTGCCGACCTTAAGAAGCAACCTTGGGGCGTGTCCACTTGCTTTTTTCCACGGGTAATGGCCAGTTATGTCGGGATAGTGGTGTCTCATCGTTCGAAGAAATCGGCATTTATTGCCATTATGTTGAGGTGAAGACCTCAAGCAACATGCCGACCATTGATGGGACCACCCCTTTTCCTACGACAATGGATATATGCGCAGGGGTATTAACTGTCTGTAATGATGGAGAATATTTTCTTCGCCTTTGGCGGCTCATTTGGAATCCACGCCTGATATGGCGAGATTTCCTTTTTTCAAACACGCGTCCCACAAGGGGGAACCGCCCTTCGTGGGGGCTATATATAGGGGTGGTGGGTCATGGTTAATGACCCACCTACCTCGAAGGGCGCCTGCGCAGAGAGCCTTTACTCTCGGCAGAGCGGTGTGAAAGGACGTCCTTCATTGGAGCGCCACCGTGTCGGGACCTCTTAAAAGTGAAAGCCATCATGTCAGATTTTGCAAGCAAGGGTAAGTCTGTTGCTTCCTCTTCTTTTGGGGTCTCTACCGAGACGAGGTCCTTGTATAATTTTTCATTGGACTTTCGTAGTCAGTCCGCCATTTTGTCATTTTTGGGGGAGTACGAGCTTGGCGGGGTGCCGTTCGAAACTTGTGGCTCCGAGACTTGTCTATGTTCAAACGGGATGAAGGACAAGTCCATCATATGTAAATGTGCTATAGAGAATGGCCTACGAGTGCCTTTGAATCCCTTTATTTTCTCCTTTCTTTGCTTTTACTGCCTTGCCCCTTCACAGCTCAGCCTTAATTGTTGGCTGATGCTAAATTCCTTTACCACCCTCTACCTTCATTTGGGGATTGTTCCCTGTCTGGCTTTGTTCCGCCTACATTTTGGGCTGATGCCCTTCAAAATGAAAAAGGGCAGGCCTCCCTCCGGCATTTATACGTTGCAAAGCCGGCAAGCTGGATACCAGATAATGAACCTCCTGATAGTCTGAAGGGATAGGACCACCATTTCTTTTTTCTCTCAAATGTTGAAGAGCTTGGAGTCCCGTCCACTTGGCAAGGTCCATTGATTGTTGCTTACGAGGCGAAATCGTGTTTTAAAAGACGTTCGTTGCAGTATAGTTGAAATCGCCGCGAAAACAATTAACAATTTATTTTACTCGAAAACTAAAGTATCCGAGGTTGAACTCAGGGAGCAAATTGTTATTTTAGAAACTAAATCACAATCTCAAATTACTCAAAAGATGATATCAATGCAATCCAATGTATATGAAAACTAGAGAGAGAAAATGCAAAAAGAAATAGATTTGTCTTTCTTCTTCTCTTTTCTTCCTTCTTTCTCTCTATGACTTCTTCCTTCTTTTTTTTCTTCTCTCTTTCTTTTCCTTTTGCTTTCTTTTGCTTGGCCGCACCTTCTCCTCCTTTCTTTCTCTGATTTTCCTTTTTTAAATGTCTGATTCTGTGAGTCAGACACCTTATCTTGCAGTTGCTACAGTGATTTCACTCTCTCCTTCTTCTGCTCTCTGTCTTCTCTTTTCTCTTTCCTTCTATCTTCTTCTGCAGCTCCTTCTGTTCTTGATTCCTCCTTCTTCTTCCTTCTTCTGCCTTGTCTTTCTTCTTCAGCTTCTGCCGCTCCTCTGCTACAATGCCTCTCTTTCCTTCTTCTTCAATTTTCTTTCCTCTGTCGTCAGCTGCTCCTCTTTCTTCTTCCCTGCGGCTAAGTCCTTCACTTTGGCCTCCTTCTTCAGCCGCGCCTTCCTCTTCCTTCTTCTCTCTTCAGTTTTCTTTCCTCTATCGTCAGCTGCTCCTCTTTCTTCTTCCCTGCGGCTAAGTCCTTCACTTTGGCCTCCTTCTTCAACCGTGCCTTCCTCTTCCTTCTTCTCTCTTCAGTAGCTGCCTCTTCCTTCCTTAGCTCCTTCTTTCCTGCACAGCACCACAACGCAAAACCTATCCCTTACCCTTCTCGCGTCTCTCTCTATTTCTCTCTTCACTTTCTCAGAGCCAGACAATCGGGTATACGGGTCGATGGTTCGGCGTAAAACTGACCAGCTTGTGGTATGTATTTTATTACTTGAAAATAGAAAATCTCCGAGGTCGAACTCAGGGAGCAAGACTTGATTCTAGAAGCGTACAAAATCACAATTTACAATATATATACTATTTTACAAAAAAGATTAAAGAAAGGAAAATTGATTTTTCTGTTCTTCTCTCTCTTTTTCCTTTTGTCTGCCTCTCTCTCTTTTTTTCAGACGTCTGATTCCAAGGGTTAGATGACTTAAACTCCACTTGCTACAGTGTTTTGCCTCTTCAGCTGCCGCTGCTGCTGGATCTTCTTCTTCCTCTTGGCTTCTTCTTCTTCTCTGTTGAGCTGCGCCTACTCCTTCTTCTTTTTCTTCCTTTCTTTCTGTCCTGTGCCTCTGCTTTCTCTTTTCTCTTCTCTGCTGCGCTACGCTTACCCCTTCTTCTTTTTCTTCCTTTCTTTCTGTCCTATGCTTCTGCTTTCTCTTTTCTCTTCTTTTCTGCTGCGCCAAGTCCTTCTTTTTCTTTCTTTCTTCACCTCAGCTTCTCTGCGGCTACAATGCCGCCTTCATCTTCCTCCTTTGCTGTGCGAGTCCTTCTTTCCTTCTTTCTCCTTCTCTTCTTCTCGCTGCTGCACTCCCTCCTCCTTCTTCTTCTCCTACTTTCCTGCACAGTGCACGGTTAGGCAAAACCTAACCCCTACCCTCCCCACGTCTCTCTCTCTCTCAAATTCGCTCCAGGGTTCACTCTCCCAGAGCCTTAACCGAGTATGCGGGTCGGGTGACGTGCCCGGGACCAGGCGCACCGGCGTGGGTGGTGCGCGAGGTGTGCACAGGCAGGGGTAGTCGAATCCGGGTGCCAGGTCTGCAGGGGAAGTGTCGCGGACGAGGTGTGGCAAGGACGAGGGACCTCACCCCAGTGTGTTTCGAGGCGATAAGCCTGAAACACAAATTCAATTTAAGTGCGGGCACCTTCTCGTAAACTTCCGAGGTGGGACTAAAGTCCCACCCGCTTCCGCACTTGCGCCAACAGCAGAAGGCTTCGCAATTGCAGCAGGTGCTGCTGCCTTTGACGCCAATTGACAACCCTGAAGCATGCACGATTGTCTCCCATGCAACCTGAGGCAAAAGCCTGGGGCTGTCGTAACTTGGAGCACAGAAGCAAGCAAGCTGCTTGCGGTCGTCAATGGCAGTCGAGGCTAGGATTTGCAAGACACGAAAACGGCCTTGCGGCCCTGTCAGACTACGGGAAAACCTTCGTCGTATCACGATGAAGGTGAGGCGAGGGTTGGCTGGCCGCAGGGTGACCTAGGCCTGCGTGCCTAGGTCGCTCTGTGGCCGTGTTTATGGGTGTGTTCGGTGGGCGTTTAGGGAGGTGTTGGCGGTCGATGAAGGGGTGGTTTGTGATCAGTGAGTCGTGGCGAAGCTCATGGGGTGTTTGGCGAAGCGTGTGGAGGTGTGACGCGATGGCTGCACTTCGCCAATGGTCTGCCGGAGATGGGGAAGGTGATGGTGGTCGTCGTGTGGCAGTGAGTGATTTAGGGACTAGATTAGGGGGAAATGAAAAAGGGTAAAAGGGGAATAAATCTAACCTACTTAGCAGATGAAAGAGGAGGAGGAGGCGGCGAGCAGTTGTGCTGCCGTCGCCGGAGAAGATAGCGCCCAAGGAAGAAGACAACGTTGGGGAGGAGGTGCTGGAGGGTGCCTGCTGGTATGGCCAGGCACAGTGGATGACGGTGAAGGTAACCCTGCCACTGGTATGGTGGCAGGGCGACGAGAGCAGAGGAAGAGGGTCGCTGGAGCCTGCGGGCGAATGGTCGGAGGAGGAGGAGACGAAGATTGAAGGATTTCCTTGTCCAAAATAAGCTCGAAGGAAGCGGTAGGGGCTGCCGTTCCTTAAATAGGTGCTGGCTGGGAGGGAATCGCGAGGAGGCGTGGGCTCCTCGCTGGAGGCATGGCTGGAAAAGGACCCATACCTCTCGAGCGTTCGCACGAGAGGTATGGAGGCCGGCAGGATATGGGAACCAGTCCATGCAGAAGAGGACAACGTAGGGAATCCTCCTTTCAAGTCTGGGGCCGGCTCCCCACGTCTGTGCAGCGCCATCCTCCGCGTAAAGTTGCCGGAGGTATGGCCTGTGCAGTGCGGGGGCAGAAGGACCTGTCTGAAGAAAGAGACGATAAAGATAGGGGGGTATCTGCAAGGATCCAAAAAGCTAAGGGTCAAAAAGTAATTGTTGAGGACCGTTTTGTAAAGTGGGTCAAGGCGACCTTTCCCTAGGTCCAAATTTTGGTATAACCCTAATTTGGACCTAAGAAATTCAATGGTGAGGTTGGATTTTAGGTTTGACCATGTTTGATCGGATATTTTGCACAAAAACCCATATTAGGTCAAAAATTGGGTATGGTTCTCAATCTAGGTCAAGATAGGTTCCAATGGCTAAATTGAAGATTCTAAACCCTAGGGGATATTCTTTCATGAATTTTAGAGGGTTTAATTGATTTTTATCTTTCCTGAAACTTCATGAATTAAAGCGGATTTGTTTTAGGGTTACAGAATGTCATTTAATTCCCAGATTTTGTCATAACCATGTCCTGATCGAATCATCCCACTTTTTCTCTTATTAAGCCCATTTAACTTGTGTCTTGACCCTTAGAAATCCTATTTATGTACTGCAATGGTAAAATTACAATTTTACCCCTTGTGAATTGTTTTATACTCAGATTTGCAATCCCCTGATTTGGGCTTTCCCTTAAGTTTTGTAGGAGCTTTTGTACAATTAATTAGGTCAAAATGTGCTATTTAGGGTTCATGATGAGGTTCTCATCAGTCGGGTTACGCGCACCCAGGTCCAGGTGCACCAACGTGGGTGTTGCGCGAGGAGTGTAAGGTAAACAGGTCAGCCAGGTCCGCGTAGGGGTGACCGCGGACAAGGCAGGTGAGGGCGAGGGGACCTCACCCCGTGACTTGAGGCGCTAAGGAGAAAACACAAAATCAATTTAACTTACAGCGCTCACCCCTGAGTTTACGAGGTGGGACTAAATGTCCTACCCGCTTCTGCTAGTGCCTGCAGGAGAACTCCACCCAATTGGAGCAGCTATGAGCCCTGCAAAGTCCACTCTCAGGCTGGATGGACTCGCACACTCAACCTGCGCAGCCTGGAGTCCTGAAGCTTGGAGCGCGCGTCCTGGAGCTCTGAAGAAAGCTTGCTCGCTTGTGCATTAATGGTGGACATAGGCTCGAACCTGCATGGCACGAATACGGCCTTGCAGCCCTGTCAAAGTACGTAGGTAGCTTCGCCGTGGCACAGCAAAGGTGGTGCGGTGGGTGGCGTGGCGCAGAACGGCCTAGGCATGTGTGCTTAGGTCAGACTGTGACCGTGTATGGGTTTTCTCGGGGGCAGTGTGTGGTGCGTGTGGTGGTCAGTGAATGGGTAGAGAGTGATCAGTGGGTGATGGCAGAGGTGAAGAGGTTGGTGGCGAGACGTGTGGAGGTATGGAGTGATGGATGCATCTCGCCGAAGGTCAGCCGGAGATGAGGAAGATGAGGGAGAGGGGGTCGCCAGAGCTTGCTGGCGTCTGACCGAAGAAGAGGATAGAGGAGATTGAGAGGGTATCTCAGGCCAAAACAAGCTTGTCAGAAGTGGCTGGACCTAGAGCTTCATTTATAGGCAGGGGTGGAGAGTCAAATGCTTGGAAGGCGAGCAACATCCTTGCCGAAGGTCACCGCGGGTACGATACCCATACCTCTCGAGCATTCGCACGAGAGGTATGGGGCGAATCAGGGCATGGGGAGCTGCTCAGGCGGTAGGGGACTTCTCAGAGGACTCCCCTTTCAAATCTGAGAACAGCTCCCTGGGGAAGCGAGGAGAAATCCTCCTTGAAACTTCGCCGGAGGTATGGGTCCTCTGCTGCAATGGTAGAGGGACCGGAATGCAAAAAGTGACGAAGAAGTTAAGGAGGTTTTCGCAAGGGTTTTCAAAAGTTAGGGGCCAAATTGTAATTGGGTGGACTTTTTTGCAAAGTAGGTCAAGATGACCTTCCCTTAGGTCCAAATTTTGGTCAAAACCTAATTTGGACCTAAGGAATCCAATGGTAAAGTTGGATTTTAGGTTTGACCACGTTTGACTGGACATTTTGCACAGAAACCTAAATTAGGTTAAATATTGAGCTAGGACCCCAATCTAAGTTAAAATAGGTTCCAAAGGTCAAATTGAAGGTTCTAAACCCTAGGGGATATTTTTTCATGAATTTTACAGGGTTTAGTTGATTTTTATCCTGACTGAAACTGTTACGAATGCGCACTCCAGACGTCTTTTAAGACGTCTGGGAGGTGGCCCAGACGTCGGACCAGACGTCTGGAATCACCTCCAGACGTCGGACCAGACGTCTGGGATCATTTCCAGACGTCTGGAAATCGGTTATTTTTGGCACGATTATTTCATCTGCGTGCCTGAGCGCGCAGACCTGCGTACGCTCTCTCTCCCTCTCTTTTTCCCTCTCTCCTGCGGCTGCAGACCTGCCCTCTGCGTACGCTCTCTCTCCTCCTCGCACGGCCTTAAAAGGCCACGCCCCCTCCCTCACTCCCGTCACCTCCGCCTCCTTCCTCTTCTCCTTCCAGCCAGTGCGCGAGAGCGAGCGTGAGGGTGCAGCGGCAGCGACAGCCGCGGTGAGCGTGGGAGGAGGTGCTGCACGTGGGAGAGGTGCTCAGCCGTGAGGGCGAGCTCGCCGGGGCTGCTAGAGCCGGCCGGCGGGAGGCGCAGCGGGCGCGGAGCGACGCGGGAGGACTGCTGCAGCTCGAGCAGCAGTAGGACGAGGCGCGGCGCGACCGGGCGTCGCGAGCGGAGGGCGAGTCGCGCCCTGGTTCTGGAAACTTTTCCAGAATCAGACGTCTGGGATTCTAGCCAGACGGCGAGGGAGACGTCTGGAATACTATCCAGACGTCTGAAAGGTGAGTTTTTCCGTCTGTCTTCCTTTCTTTCGACTGACCGTACTGAGAGAGAGAAATGGGTACGCGCAGGTTCGGTGATTCGCCATCCAACGCGAATCAGACGTCTGGTTGTATTACCAGACGACGGGAGCGACGTCCAGACGTCCAGAGTGACCATCGGACGTCTGGGAACTAGGCCAGACGCCCTCGCAGGCTTCTGGACGTCTGAGAGCCCACGCAGAGCAAGGTAATTCCCTGATCCACTTTTTAAGACGTCTGGAAGAAGTTCCAGACGTCTGATTTTGCACTGTTCCGTCGTTTTCGACCCGTTTAGGGCCCGTTCGGGTTTCGTTTTCCGCATTTCGAGTTGCGTTCTTTTCGGAATTAAATCCTCTACCCGTCTACAGTAGCCATACACTGTTTTGAGACACTCCTTGTGTTTGATCCTTGTGATAGGACCCCGTTCCGTTGCAGTCCTGGGGGTTGCGGAGGCATGCGGGATTCCCGACCATGCCCCTAGTTCGCCTGTTGTAACCGGTAGAGTGGCTTTAAGTATAATCTGTTAAATCAGGGAACCATAAATAGAACCTAGGAAATTGCATGAATCCTAGGAATGAGAAATAGATTGAATGATAGATCCTAGGTGCTGCATGAATCCTAGGACTGGAAAACTAGATTGTATGATAGATCCTAGGATATGGCATGAATCCTAGGACGGGAAAACTAGTGGAATATATGAATACTGTAGTCTTGGAAAAAGATGGAAAGGAACAAATAGCTGCCTGTAAATTGAATTAACAGCTGCCTGTTATGAACAGATAAACATGATTGGGAACATGGATTGTAAGAACGTGAAACTGAAAGCGAAATCTAGATGTTCTGAGTTAAAAGAGCTGGAACCCTACGGGGAATTAGGAGTGGAACTCTTGGAAAGAGAAAGGAATGAAACTGAGAAAGAAAGACGTAGTAGTGTGCTGTCTCTTGGGTACGTAGTACCAAGGGAAGTACCTGTACCTGTTTAGTGCAGAGCGGGACCAGCCGCCCCAGGGACCTGGGGTTAGGACTGGCCACTTTGTATCGACTTACTGGCCCTCGTGTACGTAGTACCGGGGAGAGCTACTAGTGTAGGGAGGGCACTAGCTACCCCACGGGCCCCGGGGTTCTGCTAGCCTCCTACACCGACTTGTTAGGCCCACTGGGGCAAACCAGGGTAGTCAGGCGAGGGTGCGCGGACTGTGGAGGGGCAAGGCCCCTGTTTGGTTACTGTGGAGGGGTTGGACCCCTGTTACTGAGAGGGCTCTGCCCTAGACTGGTTCCGTGCTGTACTTTGGGCGCACCCGTTAACGGAAACGACTGACCGCGTGCCAGTGCGGGTTAGCTACCTGTGCGTTTATCGCGCGTGCCGTAGTCACCGTTACGTCTGTCCGTGACCTTGGGGTGGTTGACTGAGAGTAGGATCACCACGGGGGACTCTCCCGACCAGGAGAGCACCACGTGCTACTTCTACTTTTTGGAAAAGACTGCAATCAAGATCGTTCCCACGAGGAACATTTGAGATCAAGTGAAGGATCTGAGAAATAGATAAATTATGAAATAATAGAAAGACGTAAATAAAGGAAGAAAGAAAATAAAACAGCTACTGTACACTTTACTGCTTCTTTAGTTTAGCTGCCACTCTACTTAGCGTTTTGCTGACGTGTTACACTCGTTACCTTTCAAGACCAGGTGTTGAGCAGCCAGGGTCAGCGGCTGCAGAGGACGCTGGGCCGAGTAGGGTCCAGTAGAGTTTCCACTGTTCACTTTGTACCTCTTTTTGTTCCACTGTAGTGAGTAGTCCTTGTTTCCGCTGTACTTTTCTTTACCTGCAGTTCATATTATGTTATGAATGTTGTTCTACTGTTGTGGTGGTATATACTGTAGTGGTTTCTTTCCTTACTGCTGTATTTTCTTACTGTTATATTCATGCTGAATGTGATTTATTTTACTGCTCTTTTGGTTACTTCCTCGTTGGACGATTAGGTCTTGGGATTAGTTGAGTCGGTCCGGTTCTCGTGTCTCGTAGGGACTCGGGAATTGGGTCGTTACAGAAACCTTGTGAAATTAAGTGGGTTTGTTTTAAGGTTACAAAATGTCATTTAATTCTTAAATCTCACTAAAATCCTTTTCTGACTGAACCATCCCACTTTTCCTTTTATTAAGCCCATTTGACCTATGTTTAGCCCCTGGAAAATCCCGTTGATGAACTGCACTGGTAAAATTATAGTTTTATCCTTTGTTTCATGTTCTCTTCCCAGATTAGCGATCCCTTGAATTAATCCTTTCTCTTGGTTATGTAAGAGCTTTTGTTCTCTTTTTTAGGTCGAAAAGAGATAGTTAGGGCTCATGATGAGGTTCTCATCATCCACCTGAGAAGGATCAGCTGCCCCAAGCAGAGGATCTTGAACCATCCGTGTGGGCGGATGCGGCGAAGCTAGTTAAGTTCGGTCCGATCACTCGATCGAAGCTCAAGCTAAAGGAGGTTTGGGAAGTGTTGTCATGGGTGGCAGATGAGTTTCCGATGCTATGTAAGTGGGGGGGAGGTGTAGAATGACTTTCCCATCGTACCTTGCACCCGCCCATTACTAATTCGGTATCTCTGATTGCAGCCTTTGAGTGGTTCGCTCAGCCGGGAGCACCCAAGCGTCGAGGTGGCATCGTCATCCACCATGGCTCGCGGCAAGGCGAGGAGAGTACTGCGGAGCCTGGGGAGGGGAGTGACTTCGCTCCTCCACAGGGGTTGAAGCGGAAGGAGGAAGGGGCCCTTGAGGGGGGCATGGAGGGGTTAGAGGTCCCCCTGAGGCGGTTGAGAAAAGGTTGCCGCGTGGAGCCTTCGCGAGAGGACTTGACGACATCCTCGCTACGAAGTCCTAATGAGGCCGAGGGGGAAGGTGTGCCCTCCGCTCCTTTGTCTCCCATCCGAGCCACATGAGGTGATATCCCTTAATGACTCTCCTTCGGAGGCACCTCGGGAAGTGGTTCTACTTGAGGGTACCATCGATTTTGTTGCTTTGTCGGCTTCTCCTGGGGCCTTTGCTTTGGTAGCTCGAGAAGCGACAGGAGTGGGTGACACTTTTGCCCAGCCCTACTACTGACGAAGTTCTACTGGAGTCCGGGTTCTGGTGGATCCCTCCGGGCAGGGGAGCTCAGGGATGATTGGGTGCATCGTTGGGTCCACTATGGGATCCATACTAGAGGGTGCCTCTGGGGGGTCTGCACCCGGGCCTAATGTGGCTGTTTAGCTAGGGATGTCTAGCTAGGACCCCAACTTGGAGAGGCAAGTGTTAAGGCACCTGAATGAAGCCGTGTCTTGGACCACCTCTGGGCCTCGATGCATGGATTGGAACCACGTGTTCTTATATTGCATGCGTGTGGTAAGCTCGTGAGGCTTGTTTTTGGTTCCCATTTGTCTTGGCTAGCGCTACTTGTATTCTGACGTGCCGGTGGCTTTCAGGCGGAGATGCTTGGATCGCGCTGCATCCCACGTGGTGGTGTTCCCCTGAACCTTCCTACCCCGGCTAGTCCTGGCAATGCGGCTGACCTGGCTGCTCAATGGGCTGTTACGGCCAAAGCAAAACATCGACAGTTGCTCCAACAAAAGGCGAAGGCAGAGGAAGTGGCAGAAGAGGCGAAGCGAAGGCTTCTAATGCGCACACATCTAATTGACCTAAAATGCTTATTTATGCATGTTTTTAGTGTCATAGAAGCATTCATCATTATAAATATTACATAACATACATTAACATGCATTTAGGTTAGATTGTATAAATTTTAGATTAATTCTCTCTTTTTATGGTTAGGGAACAGGGTAATATTTTATCATGGCCTTAGATTTGAGATCCAACCGTACGAATCTAATCAGGACGACGATCGAAGTTCAATGACACTGATATCACCCCGATCGGACCTTCGTAGCATCAGATACAATTCGAAAAAGATCAGAGGTAAAGGGGCTAGGTGGTGTTAAATCAGCACCTCAGATGATAAATCCAACCCACGGATGGGTTCGGATTGACGATCACAGCCCAACGGTACAATCCGACATCCGTGGCACCATCTATAACTTAGAGAAGATGGATAGCCAGGATGGCGCCACATGGTGCCATCCTAGCCGCCCAACACCGACCCAAGCCCCCACTCGATCTCTAAAGGTGCTATCAAGATGCGATCTCAGTCGTTTCAGTCGTTGCCTTAAAACGGCTGAGGGCACATGTGCCTTAAAACGAAACCGTGCCTCAAACGCAGGCGTAGCATGTTGGGCGAACGCCCTACGCAGAGCATGAGGCGCGAGTTCGAGACCGCACGTGCCTCAAATCAAGATGCAAACGGGGCACGGCTCAAATTTGACCGTGCGATGAAGATCGTGCAGGCGTGGGAGCAGAGACATGGTAGCTTCGGGTGTAAGAATTGCACACATGAGATCAGACGCGCAATTGGATGCGCGATCGCATGCGCATGCGTTAGGCGTGCTGAATAAGAGGCGGCAAGCATTTTAAGCCATTCGATCTCTTGATCAGACAGCTAAGAATTCTTGAACGTGATGCATGCGTTGAAGCAAAGGAAAGGAAGAGGCGGGGACATGCACGTGCTACACTCACGATTGGGCTTTAGTGACAATTAAATCCGTCACTAAAGACCCTGAGTTAATTTTTTTTTAAAGATTCAAATGACCTTTTTACCCTCAAACCTCACCTATAAAAGGACCTACGCCCACCACTTTTTCTTCATCTCTTCCTCTCTTCTCTCATCCCCTCCATGGCTCAACGAGCTTGTCCCAAACCCAGAATGCTCTATTCGAGTTAAAAATACAATTTTCCCACCTTCTCACCCCTTTCGTGGGGCATCCCGTGGTTATCCTCTCACCGCCATTCGGAAAGCGAATCTCGCTGCGACAATGCCCTACTCTGTCCTCCTTCCTCTGTCTTCATTCTCCCTCATCCCGCATCTCAACACCCCTCATCCGAGCGCTCCGTTAATGCGACTCGTCTTCCAAGCAGCCGTCGAGGAGGATAACTTATCTCCCCCTTCTCTTTTTACTACCTTCTAGATTAAATTTTCCTTTTTCTAGTGTAGCGCATAGATGCATTAAACATGAATCTGTAGCTATGAAATATTTGTTCATTCTCTCTCTATTTTCTCTTTATTTATATTATTCATTCTATGTCTTCTATTGTTTATTCTTTAAGTAGAATAGCTAGGGTAGATTTAATTTGACTAGCTAATCTACTTCATGTCAACAATTATAAACACGATTTTTGATCAAGCGTACGCCTCCCCGTGTTCGACCCGGGATTCACCAGAGTTTCGGTTAAATTATCTGTTTGACGGATTTTTATGCGACTACGATGACAGGGTTTTCAAACTCAAATTTTCAACGTACGAATCACGATCAACAACTTCGCTTCCAGTGGGAGGCCGCCAGCCAAGCAGGTCGATTGGAGGGGGAGTTGGAGAAGACCTAGTCCCTACTGCGAAAAGCATTTGCCGTCGGGGAGGAGCTAGCGGAGTAGCTCGAGGGGAAGCACCGTGCCCCCTTGCGGCCCTATAAGATATGTTCGAGTGCCTCTCGGCTGCTCGTGCCAAGGTTACCTCCTTGAAGGAGGAAGTACAGGTGCTCAAGACCACGCACTCTTCCTCCGTGGAGGTGTACGAGAAGGCTCTCGAGGAGGAGCACGTTCGTCTAAGCATGTCCATCGATAGACTTGCTGATAAACGTCAGTTTATCATCATTCTTATGCCCTAAAACAGATCTAGCTCTTAGGGTTTTAACTCTGCAAACGGGTTTTCAGGCTGCATTTAGGCATTTACTTAGGATAGGCATGCATTGCATTTAATTATCTTTTTAATGCATTTACTTGAGTGTTAGAGATAGATAGAAAGACAAATCCCGCATACCTTAGCACTCAGAAAGACAGAAGATGAAGAAGAAGCTCCAATGAGCTGGATCCCAACTAGATCCAGCTCATCCCAGTTTGATCCTAGCTCATTCTAGCTGGATCAACTCATCCCTAGCTCCATTCAACTCATCTCAGCTAAATGGCAGCTCTAGCTAGTTCACCTCAGCTCCATTCAGCTCACCTCAGCTGGATGGTAGTTCAAAATAGCTCAAGTTAGCTGATCCCAGCTCCATTCCAACTCCTTCAACTTAGAACAGTTCATTAGAAGCTCAACCTGAGTAGGATTAGTTACTGCCATCAACTAGCTAGACCTAGTCAGCTGAAGATGACCTCAACCAGCTTAGGCCAACTCAAGTCCAGCTCCTGGAGGCCTACCTCAGCTCAACTTGGTTGAGCTGAGCTACTTGACCTAAGCTAGCTACTCCAGCTAGCTAAGTATTCTCCAGGAAGACCAGACCCAGCTCAACTCATCTCATATCAGAAAAAGCCAACTCATCTTATCTTGGCTTAGCAGCTAGCAAAGAACTAGCAAGCTAAGCCAGCTAAGGTAGCTCCTTGCAGTTCTCTTCAACAGCCACTAGCCCTAGTACAGCTCCTTCCAGCTACTCCCAGCTCATCACCTCCAAAACCCTAGCTCCCTCTACCCTCTGCCCTACTCCCTACTAGCTAAGCTAGCTTAGCTTGGCTAGTCACCTCCATGGCCACTAAAACCTAACCCTAAAACCCACCTAACTAGCTCCACCAACTAACCTTACCTAAGTCCACCTAACCTACCACCACTCCACCTCAATCTTGGCACCAACCCTATACATCCCTTCATGCCTCTCTACCACCAAAAGACACCACCAAATTCCCTCCAAAACAACCTAAAAATGGCACCAATCTTTTCCCTCTGAAACTCTTGAAATCCAGCCCTACAGCTACCCCTTCAACCCATCGCCACCCTCCATTTTTTCCCTCCAAAATCAACACCTTCTAGAAGGAATTTTTGGAGGGAAAACCAAAGCACCTCTTCATTTACCTCTCATTTTTCCCTCCAAAAATATCCAAGCACCCCTTTATTTCCCTCCAAAAAATACCACAACCACCCCTTTCCCATCCTATAAATACCCTACCCTACCACCACATGATTCCCATCTTCCCCCTTTGTATATTCCACCATTACACCACCTACACCTAAGGCCAAGGAAGAAGAAGAAGAGAAGAAGATTAAGGGGGAAACCTACCCGCCCCCTCGGTGCCTTCTTCCTCATTCTCTTCTCCCTTATGCCATGCCAAGGAGGAAGCCTTCATCTCGGGGGATGGCTAGGCAAGAGGAGGAATAAGGGTAGTGGACGTCCACTCTTGGAGGAGGCTTGGAGGAGGACCATTTTAAGGAAGAAGCCAAAGAGAAGTTCTTTTCAATTGCGGGAGTAGCCGCAATTGGAACAATGATTTCTTGAAGCTTCTATTGGAGGATACCTCTCTTCTTCTATCTTCCATTTTATCTTTTGTATTAGCTAATAGTTTGTTGTTTTACAAGAAGCATTCCTCTACATGTACTTCAATTTCTAGCAATACAAGTTCATATTTTGCCTTCCAAGTTCATGTTTCAATTTTAGTTTGTTTTTCTTACTTTTAAGTAGCTTAGTGCACCACACCTCTTCTTTTCTAATTACCCTAGGTGCACTTGCCTAAGGTGAGTGTTGAAACTCGGAGTTGCTACACTAACGTATTTGGTTTTGAAAACCTGTCGTTGTAATATGAAAGCGAAGAACTCGTGTTCAACAAATAAAATTTATACCGGAATCAAAATCCCGGGTCAAACTCAGGGAGGTTATGTTGATCTGTATTCGCAATTATATTGTTTTAGAATTTTTGTTGAAAAGTGAAGCGATGTAATTACAATGAAGCCATATTAACAATCAGAATAAGAGAGAGAGAGAGAAGGAAAACATGCATTTAATGATTAGAAATGTTTATACAATAAAACTAGAGAAGAATTACACTAGAAAGTGAGAAATCAGGAAAATTCTACTCTAGAAAGCTGTAAAGAAAAATGGGAGAGAGAAGTTATCCTCCTCGATGATCGCTTGGAGGACGAGCCGGACGAGACGCCGCCTGGACGAAGGAGGACAGAGCGAGAAGAAGGAGGTCAAGGCAGGAGGAACGAGAACGGAGTAGCACGTCATCATCGTCGCGGGATCCGCTTTCGAAATGAGAGCGAAAATTTGACTTTATCTCGCGAGGAGCATCCCGGGTGTGGGACAAGCTTTCCTTGAGCTTTGGAGAGGTAGAGGAGAGAAGGAAGGGATGAGAATTTTGTGTGGAAGGGGTCTCCTTTTATAGTTGCAAGGAGTGAGGGCAATTTGGTCATTTTAATTTGAAAAACATTAAATCAGGGGTCTTTAGGGGTCGAAGGGAGATTTTGAATTTTGAATTTCCCTTTGAGCGGGAAAAGCCGTTGTTAGATGGCTGGCCGCCTGAGGGGGCCCGGCGCCGGTGCCGGTGACTCTGATGGATGGGCGGTATGGCGTCCGCGATCTTGGCGCAGGAAGGCGCGTGATGTACGTGTCCCTGCGGGTGGTAGGAACTTGGGCAGGAGGGACTTTCGAGATGGTTGGGGCAGAGGTCGAAGGGAGGTGACCTGCTATCAATGTCGCCTTCGGGGGCACCTAGCGGCAACCTACCGGCGTCCACTACTATGTCTGGCGTGCGGAGGTTTTGGTCACAAACGGGATGCCTGCCTGACGACATGTGATGGTTCTGGGGGCAGGGATTGCAATACACCTTCATGGCCTCGGGGTAAGTTGCAAATGCCCCTCCCCCCTCAACGTTCGGGGGTTATGCTTTGGATGTTGAGATTCCCCTGACTGAGGATGTCAAAGTAGCGAAACTGGCTCTGCGTAGTGCTTTGATTGGAGAAGTTATGATGGGCACCATATCGATGGACAGAATTCGTCAACTGGTGAGATCTCTCTCTCTATCAACTGATGATTGGAAGATTGCGATTATTTCGTCGTCGCGATTTGTGCTGTTTGATGTGGGTGCGGGAGATGTTGAAAGATACTGCTTTCAGACTAGTTTTTTGGATGGGCTATCAGTGATCTGGCGGCTGGTATCCCCTTTTGATGGATCTTTGCCTGAACGGCCCCCTCAAAGAACAGCCGCCAGGTCTGGTGTTCTTAAGATCAGAGGTCTGCCTCTACATCTGAGATCTAGGAAGGTGGTGGAAAACTTGATAGCTGGGTTTGCATCTGTGGCCGTGTATGCTGTTGCTGAGCTGACTGAAGGAGATGCCAGTGTTCTGAATGTGAGGGTAAAGGTCTTCAGGGCTGGTGCCATTCCTGATAAACTGATCCTCAGATGTGGGGGCAGTTCTTGGATGCTCCTTCTGAATTTTGTTGTGACAGATCGAGAGGTCGCCCCTAGACATCGCCTCCCCTCTTATGCTGTGGTGCTGAAATCTAAAACTCCTCCCTTGCATCCAAATTGTGCTAATCAGGATATGATGGCAAAATGTTCTAAAGGCAGGGAAGTGGTGGATGAGGTAGGGAACCTGGGGGATGTAGAGACGAGGACTAAAGCTCTGGCAGGTGTGGCTGAAGTATCTCTGATCCAAGACCTCCCCTCCTATGTTGAGGTGCTGAAGTCCAAAGCCTTTTCCTTGCAACCACTCTGTGATTGTCAAGAGGTGGTGGCAGAATGCTCGAGAGAGAGGGAACTGGTAGATGAGGTGGGGAGCCTGAGAAGTATGGAGATGAGGTCTGAAGTTCAGGACATTGTAGATGATGTACCCCTAGTCCAAGAGGCAGCTGCAATAAAGGATGCTAATGGAAAGGAAATGAGTTTATCAAATGAAGTTGTGAGTGAGGATCTGAAAAACCATCTGGGTGAGCCTGATGAAGGGATGATTATGAATGTGATTAATGAGCATGTTGTCTAGGATATGGTGGACCCCTCTGTGAATCCTGTGAACTTGCAGACTTGCTCTCCTGTGGCTGAAGTCGTGCTTTCGAAGTCAAAGACTCCTTCTACTGCTAGGAGTTGGAAACCTCCCTATAAGCTGAGGTTAAGAAGGCACTCTCCCACTCAAAAGGTCGATGAATCAGTCGTTGCAGCTGTGATGAAGGTTAGCAGGACTTCTGCAGCTGTGAAGGGGACTGACCTAATTCCCAAATGAAGATCTTGAGCTGGAATGTGCGTGGGCTGCGCGATAGAAGCAAGAGGGGGTCTCTAATTAGATATCTGCGTGAATGGGAAATCGACTGTGCCATCCTTTAGGAGACACACATTGACTGTGCTTTTGATAAGGCATGGGAAGAGATGAGGGCAGGATCTGCAAATGACCTTGTGGTGGTCAATTCCATTGGCAGATCTGGGGGAATTGCCATTTGGTGGAAGAAGCAGATGCTGTGCTTACAGGAGGTTTCCTTGGCTGGGCACCTTCTGACTTGTAGATTCACAAGAGGCCAAGGGGACAGTGTTTTCTATGTGACTGGTGTATATGGGCCAAACAATCCTAACAGGAGGTAGGAATTGTGGGAGGACTAGAATCTGGCTGCAGAATTTGTAGGTGGGGGGGCTTGGCTTGTTGGAGGTGACTTTAATTGTACTTTAGTGGGGAGTGACAGACCTAATGGGGTGGTCGACAGCTCCTCCACAGGATTTCAGTTGGTGGTCCAAGCCTTGGGGATGTGCGAATTTCCATCATCAGGGGCTGAATTCACTTGGAGGAATGGAAATGGGCTCATGTCCAAGATCGACAGATTTTTTGGGAATGCTGAACTGTTGGATCTCTTCCAGATGTCATTTGTGTGTGGTCTTGAACGTCCATTTTCTGACCATACACCTTTGGTGTGGGACAATGGTGAGCAGGTGGTGGCTGGTTCCTATTTTAAATTTAGGAGATCTTGGTTGAGGGAAACAGGGTTCAGAGACATGCTTGCCAGCTGGTGGAGGTCACAGCAAGGTGAGGGCACAGCCACCTCCAGACTGGCTTCTAAGCTTATGGCTCTGAAAGGCATGCTGAAGGAGTATGGAGATATTGTCTCAGTTCTTAGACATCAGAAGCGTCATGAGGCCTTGCAGAAAGTTCAGGAACTAGATACCAAGGAAGTTGTGGACCATCTATCTGAACTTGATCTTGCTGATAGAAGAAGATGGCAGGGGGTGGTAACTGAAGAAGACCTGAAATTGGAGATGGATTGGAGGGAGCGATCTAGACAGCTATGGCTAAGTGAGGGGGATGCAAACACCAATTTTTTTCATTTGGCTGCTAGCTCTAGGAGGAGAACAAGTCTGATCTCATCAATGGTTGTAGAGGGGCAGAGAATTACCTCCTTATCTTATATCAGAGAGGAGGCCGTCAGATACTTCAAGGAATCTTTAAGAGCTGCAGGCAGGGGCAACTGGAGAATGACAGCAAATGATTTGCCCAGGATTAATGAGTCTCAAGGGGCCAGCCTGATTGAATCTATTTCCGAAGCTGAAGTTTTGAAGGCTATTAATGATCTCAATTGTGAAGGATCGCTTGGTCCTGATGGAATCCAGGTTTTCTTCTACAAAGAACTATGGGACATTGTGGGCTTAGAGGTTATGGGGGTAATTAGAGAATTCCAAAGTGGCAATTTTGGCTTTGAAAGAATTAATAGATCTTATCTGTTTCTTTTGCCTAAAACTCCGGGTGCTGAATCTTTCCAAGAATTTAGACCCATTGCTCTTTCTAACTCCTTGTATCTGGTGATTGGAAAGGTCCTGGCTAATAGATTGAGGCCTGTATTGCAAGACTTGATCCATCTTGCTCAGTCTGCTTTCCTCCCGAATAGATCCTTACAAGAATCTTTTATCTTGGCCCAAGAGATGGTTTGTGGCTGGCATAAGAGAAGATGTAAGGCCTTCATGTGGAAGGTTGATTTTCATAAGGCTTATGACTCAATCAGTTGGCCTTATTTATGGGATGTGCTTAAAAGAAAGGGCTTTCCCCCTACTTAGATAGCTTGGGTTAAGAGATGTATTACCATGGCCTCCTTTACCCCTCTAATAAATGGGAAACCCTGTGGTACATGGATCCAGCCTCAGTGTGGCATCAGGCAAGGATGCCCCCTGGCCCCATTGATCTTTATTTTGGCAGTTGACGATTTAGCTTGGTTTGTTTGTAAGCTTTCTGAAGTGGGTCTTGTTAGAGGATATTCACTCTCTTGCAGGAACAGTCTGGCTCCCATTCTTCAGTACGCAGATGATACTATCTTTTTTGTTGAAGGATCCATGGATGGAGCGTTGGCTTTGCATCACTTGGTTGATATCTTAAAATTGGTGAGCTTTCTGGACTGAGGTTAAATAGGGACAAGTCTGGTTTGGTCTGCTTTGGTTTACCTGAGGAGGAGCAAGAAGCCTTAGCAGCCATCCTGATGACTCCCCGCATCAGTCTTCCTATCAGATATCTTGGGCTGCCTTTGAGGTTTTCCAGGTTGAAGAAAGGTGATTGGAATTGCCTTTTTAACAAGATCTTTATGAAACTTGATTGTTGGCACAACAGATTCTTATCCAGAGGTGGAAGGCTTATCTTGCTCAATTCGGTGATCGCCTCCATCCCTATTTTCTATTTCTCCATTTTCAAAGCACCAAGATCCATTTGGAAAAGATTGGATGTGATGAGGAAGAGATTTTTTTGGAAGGAAGCTAGACACAAGGGCAGCTTCTTGCAGCCTCTCAAATGGGATCAAATCTGCTATCCTAAGGAGCTGGGTGGTCTTGGGATCAAGTCCTTGCAGCATTTAATGATGCCTTGCTGCTCAAATGGGCTATTAAGCTGCTGCAAGGTGATCTGAAACCGTGGTCTGATCTGATCAGAGATAGATATGGAGCTTCCAACAGCAGGTTTTCTAGACTTCAGCCAAACTATCCATCACCTTTCTGGAAATTGGTGACTAAGGCTTTGGCTGATCACTTCCATCTGCTGCAACCATCACTTGGAGATGGTAGGTCTTTCAGATTCTAGAAGGAGGAATGGTCTGAATTGGGGGTCTTGAAGGAGCTCTATCCAAGAGCTTTTGATGCAGCAGCTAACAAGAATGCTACGGTCAGCAAGATCTGGTCTTGCAGCAGCAGCAGTTGGAATCTGGATGATGTGGAATCCAGCAGCAGCAGGAGAACTACCTGGTTATGGGATGAGAAGAGAAGGCTTCTATTAGACCTTGAAAATTTCAGACCTAGGCCTGGAACAGAGGACAGATATCTGTGGGATGGGATCTATAGTGTCCAATCTGGTTATAACAGAATGTTAAATTTTGAAGAGCGATGGAGACATGATTCCATTGATAAGAAGATATGGTTGTTAAAAATTCCTCTCAAGGTACAAATCTTCCTTTAGCTGTGCAGGAGAGATGGGTTAATCACAAGTGATCAACGCCATAGAAGATTGGGTACTGATCATCATGTGTGTTTTTTATGTGAGATGAGCACTGATAATGTAAATCACCTCTTCTCTTCTTGCCTTGTCACTGATGTCATCTGGAGAAAAATTTGTCAGGAGCCTTTACCAGAGTGGAATTCTATGTGGCATGGGTTTGAGGTGAGAGGAAAACCACATGTCCACATGGCTGCTTCTATTTGGTGTGTATGGAAGGCAAGGAATGAGAGACTTTTTCAGGAGAGGTCGGTTTGTTGTGAGAATATTGTAAGAGAGTGCTGGTCCCTCATACAGTCTTGGGGATCCTTTTTGTAATCTCCCTTCTTTGCACCTAATATACTGCTCCGAACTGCTATCGCAGGACAATAGCTCTCCTTTCTGTTTCAAAAAAAAAAATCAGGGGTCTTTAGTGATGGATAAAACCGTCGTTAAAGCCCCATCGTGGGCGTAGTGGAGCGTCGCCTGCGCAGCCGCTCGCCTACTCACGCGTAACGTGCTTTCACGTACTGCCGATCTCAGCCGTCCGATCGTGAGATCGAACGGCTTATCTCGCGCCTCTGCCTGCCTCCTCTGCGTGCTCACCCGCGTGCGATCCCGCATCATGCGCAGGCGTACGATACGGCGTGAAATGGATTGAGTGCCCGCAGCCTCTCGATTGCGATCGAGCAGTCACGGAGCCCGCTCCCCCGCGCCCCAGCAACCGCTCGCCGTGATTCGAACGCGCGCTGCTCGCTCGTGTAAGCGCGTTCACCCACTGCGTTGTGGAGGAGAGATGGTCGCGTGGATGTTTTGAGGTGCGGCTACCCACAGCCGTTGGATCGCGATTGTACGATCCAGATCTAACACGCGATGGTCTTTAAGATCAGCTGGGCCGATTTGGGCGGCCGAGATGGCACCACGTGGCACCATCTTGACCGTCCATCTTCTGGATGATGTAGATGGTGCCACGGTTGTCGGATTGAGTCGATTTTCGCACCGTTAGGTTACGATCGTCGATCCGAATCCATCCGTGTGGTAGGATTTGTCGTTTGAAGTGCAGATTCACACCATCTTGGCCCTTAATCTTCTAGGGTTCCCCGATCTCTATCTGATACTACAGATGTCTGATTAGGGCGATCTTGGAGTCGTTGAACGTCACCCTAATCACATATGTATGGTTGAATCTTCGATCCTAGGCCCCGATAAAAAGTTTGCCCAGTCCATGAACATAAAAGGAGGCAATTAACCTCTATTTTATTCAAACTAATCTAAATGCGAAATGATGCATGTTATGTAATATTTATAGTATGCAATGCAATCCTATGCTTAAGAACATGCATAAATAGACATCTTATGCAATGTAAACATGTTTACATCAGACCCCCATGCCTATCTTTTGCTAGTCCCTAGCAAAAACTATATGCTATTTATAAAAAAAATCAGGTTGGATTATTTGGACATGAGTTATTTTCAATCATTAAGAAAATGTTTACTTAGGATCTAAACTTTCAAAGACACAACAGTACCCGAGTATCTGTCAAAATGCAGACTGCCTCAAGCCCTCACCTTATTCAAAGAAAATTTTCTTTTTCTCTTTTTCCTTTTTTCTAATTTTTTTTTATTTTCAAGTTTTGGGGTTTAAAAGTGGCTTTCTACGGTCATTCAACTCACCCAAAATTTTATTAGAACCCTAAGTTCTAAGCATCTTATTGTGAATGTGATAGACTCGTTGATCGGTAGTTAAAACGGACTTCGGGTTTTTACGCCTCTAGGTGACCTTAAAAAGAGAATTCTGCCTAAAAGTATATCTTTACAATCAGTAGCTTTCTCCCTACTTTTTTTTTTACGGGGTCAACACAAGGGTGAATCCAGTGTATATCTCCCCAATTTATTCTACTTCTCTGCTTCTTCCTAAGTGTTTTGGGAATTTTTAGTGCATTTATTGAGCTGGGTTCTGGACAACCAATCGATGAGCTGTTACCACCGACAACTTGCCAGTCATACTCGTGTGGCGAAATGTGGCTTATTTCTTTTTTTGTTCTTCTCTCCTTTTCTTTTTGACTTTTCTTTTTTTTTTTAAGTAGGTGGCTTCCCTGGTCTAAGATTTACCTAAAGGCAGCAAAAAGAGAATGGTCTAGTGACTGGGCTCTAGACAACCTACCTATGGGCTGTTACCCACGATAACTTACCAGCCATATCACCCTAGAAGGTTCATTAGCTATCCAATTTCCGTTAAAATCGCCGAACAATGAGTCAGTACAAAGAAAGTGTGTAGATGCTTAAAATTCAAAGTTCCCTCAAATCAGAGGGCGGGTTGATAAGTTGTGTACTTATCACCCAAACTTATTTACTCAAATTACAATAGAATTAAGGTTGGCGAGGACTCGAAAAATAAATCCACATTTTAGTGAATACACGGGCTGATTAAGTCCAAAGACCTAAAAGGTCTTTGTGTTCAGATCCTAATGTAATATTTCCTAAGGTTGAAAAGTCCTAATGTCCAACTATTCCTTCCTAATTCATTTTCCTTTTTTATGTATAAATATGAAGAGAAAAATAATTTACATGAATTTCACAAAGCTGACCAAATGATTAAAAAATGAATCCACCCCCCTATACCTAGCTGATGCAATGTCCACATTGAGAAAGAGACATGAAAGAAAGGGTAGAGTATGAAAGATGTCACCTGAATATGAAGCTCGTATCAGCTTTGTGTCATATGTACAACTGCTGAGTTTAATGCCGTCAGCTAGGTGAAGTCCAGCCAAAGAAGTCACAGAATGGCTAGAGCAACCGTGTCTGAGACGGGTTCTGGAAGAATACGGTCAATAACAGGCTTCAGACGTTGACCGTTGACTTTAAATGTGTTACCCGTCTTTGGGTCAGAAATCTGAACGGCTCCATTTGGAAAAATCTGGTCAATTATGAATGGGCCATTCCATTTAGATCTAAGTTTGCTAGGAAAGAGCTTAAGTTTATAATCGAATAACCAGACCTTCTGGTTCGGCTCAAAGCTCTTGAGGGAAATCAATTGATCATGTAGAGCTTTGGTCTGAGCCTTGTAGATCCTGGCATTCTCGTATGCATCATTTCTAAGCTCTTCCAACTCAGATAGTTGGAATTTCCTGGTCTTCCCAGCTAGATTCAGATCTAAATTGCATTGTTTGATCGCCCAGAATGCCCTGTGTTCAATCTCTACGGGTAGATGGCAAGCTTTTCCATACACCAAACAGAATGGAGACATGCCGATGGGAGTTTTATACGTCGTGCGATAGGCCCAAAGAGCGTCCTCAAGCTTTTGAGTCCAGTCCTTGCGATCAGGCCTAACCGTTTTTTGCATAATGTTCTTGATCTCCCGATTGGAGATCTCGGCTTGTCCATTCGTCTGGGGATGGTAAGGTGTGGAAATTCGATGATTAACCCCGTATTTGGCCAACAAATTCTGGAATTGGGCATTAGTAAAATGAGTGCCACCATCACTGATGATGGCCCTCAGAATCCCGAACCTACTGAAGATATTTTTCTTGACAAAATCGATGAACACCATCACCTTGTGGTCATTAGTTCGAGTGGGAATCGCCTCAATCCATTTGGATACATAATCAACAGCAACAAGAATGTACTGATGTCCAAATGAAGGGAGAAAGGGTCCCATGAAATCGATGCCCCAAATATCAAAAATTTCGACAGGAAGAATTGGGTTTAGGGGCATCATATCTCTCTTAGTTATGCTCTCGAGTGCCTGACATCGAGAACATGACCTTGAGAAATCCTGGGCATCCTTAAATAAAGACGGCCAATAGAAGCCAGATTGCAAGATTTTTGCAGCCGTCTTTTTCCCGGAGAAATGTCCACCACACCCAGATGCATAGCAAAATTCAAGTATACTGTTGAATTCATTCTCTGGTACAGATCAGCGAATAACCTGATCAGAGTTGATGCGGTACAGCTCAGGGTCCTCCTAGAAGTAGTATTTGGCCTCAGATTTGAGTCTATCCCATTGTTGCTTGGTCCAATCCTGGGGGATTTGACCAGCGACCAAATAATTAATAATGTCAGCAAATTAGGGGGTGTGGACACCTAAAACTGTAAGAATAGCTTCGTCCAGAAAAGTGTTAGTAATCGGAATGTCCGGATGAGAAGAATCACCTAGGAGTCTCGACAAATGATCCGCCACCACATTTTGTACCCCGATTTTATCCTTGATTTCAAGATCAAATTCTTGAAGCAGAAGAATCCAACGAATAAGCCAGGGTTTGGCATCCTTTTTGGCCCAGAGATGTCTCAAGGCCGAGTGGTCGGTATAGATGATAACATGAGACCCTAAGAGATAAGCCCTAAATTTTTCCAAAGCGAACACTACAGCTAGTAATTCCTTTTCAGTAACAGTATAATTCCTCTGGGCTTCATCTAGAGTTTTACTAGCGTAGTAGATGACAGAGGGCTTTCTATCAATTTTCTGACCCAAGACAGCCCCGACCGCGTAATCAGAAGCGTCGGTCATGATCTCAAAAGGGGCTGTCCAAATTGGTGGTTGCAAAACTAGAGAACAGGTGACTGCCGTTTTCAGGAAATCAAATGCCTTTCGGCATGATTCATTGAAAACAAACGGCGTTTCTTTGGTAAGAAGATTGCTCAGGGGACGAGCAACCTTTGAGAAATCCTTGATGATTCTTCGATAGAATCCCACATGGCCAAGAAATGATCGGATTTGTTTAACAAATGTGGGAGGAGAAAGTTTAGCGATAGCATCAACCTTAGCTTTATCCACTTCGATTCCCCGTTCAGAGATTACATGACCCAAAACGATGCCTTCTTGGGTCATGAAATGACTCTTTTCCCATCTAAGGAACAATCGTGTTTTGATACATCGCTTAAGAATCATTTCCAGATTAGTCAAACAAGAGTCAAACGATTCTCCGAAAACAGAGAAATCGTCCATGAAGACTTCCATAAACTCTCCCACCATGTCAGAAAATATGGCTAGCATACACCTTTGAAAAGTCGCAGGTGCATTGCATAAACCGAAAGGCATCCTACGGAAAGCAAAGGTTTCGTAGGGACAGGTGAAAGTAGTTTTTTCCTGATCCTCGAGATGGATAGGAACTTGGTTGTATCCAGAGTAGCCATCAAGAAAATAGAAGTACTTCTGCCTGGCTAATCTTTCCAAGATTTGATCGATAAAAGGAAAGGGAAAATGATCCTTTTTAGTGGTTGTGTTCAGCTTCCTATAATCAATACAAACCCTCCAAGAGGAAGCTGAACGAGTTGTGACAGATTCTCCTCTCTCGTTAATCACAACGATAATCCTAGCTTTCTTCGGAACAATCTGCATAGGACTTACCCAGGGACTATCAAAGATTTGATAAATAATTCTAGCATTGAGCCACTTGATGACTTCCTTTTTGACCACTTCTCACATATTTTGATTTAATCTCTTCTGCATCTAGCGAGAAGGGCGGGATCCATCTTCCAAGAATATTCTATGATTGCAGTAAGATGGCTCAATCCCCCTGAGGTCATGAATGGTCCAACCAATTGCCTCCTTGTGTTCCTTCAGGACCTTGATCAATTTAATCTCTTACTTCTTTGTTAATTTAGCACTGATAATCACAGGGAGCGTCTTCTGAGGTCCTAAAAATTGATATTTCAAATTCTCAGGCAATGGTTTCAATTCAAGCTGAGGCGGGTTAATAATTGATGGTAAGGATGATGCTGAAGACTCAACAAGAGGAAGAGGTTGTGAGTGAATAAAATCAATAACCCCTTCAGAAGATGGCAGGTTTGCCATAGAGGGTTGCGGGTCGAATTCATCATCAAAGGAGGAACTTTCAATTGAAGAAACTATCAAACAAGTTTCAATGTTTTCATTATCCTCTTCAACTTCAAGTTCCTCAATAAATCCATAATCCTCAAATTTATTGATCGCCTTAAAAATATCCAATTTCATTCGTTGATCCCCAAAGGCGATTTCCATGCTACCGCTTTCACAATTAATGTTGGCCTTAGCGGTAGCCAGGAACGGACGCCAGAATGATGGGCGTGTTCCTCAGATTTTCAGGTACATCTATGTAAAGGACAAGGAAATCTACAGGAAAATAGAAATCCTTGACCTTAACTATAACATCTTCAATAATGCCTCACGGATTTGTGACCAAGCGGTCCGCTAATTGTAGCGTTGCTGAAGTTGGCCGAAGTTCACCTAATCCAAACTTCTCGTAAAGAGAAGTTGGAATTAGGTTGATGGATGTACCCAGATCCAAAAGTGCTCTATCAAATATATAATCTCTGATGACAAAGAATCAATGGAGCACCTAGATCTCTCTTTTCCTGAGGGAGGTGGTGCAGGATAACAGAACTAGCCTGCTCGGAGAGTACCACCTTCCTCGGAACAAATTCTCTCGACTTACGCTTTTGTGTACATAAATCCTTTAAAAATCTCGCGTAAGCCGATATGTGCTTGATAGCATCGAGAAGTGGAATATTGATCTCAACATTTTTAAATAGATTCAGAAGCTCCTCATTGCTATCAACAGACTTCTTCTTTGATTTGATCAAAGCTTCAGGAAAAGGAACATGAGTCAGATCTTTGGAATCAAGTTCCTGAGCCTTGATTTCTCCTCCAGAATTCTCCTCTCTCTCCTCAGGTTCTTCAGGATTTAGTAGATCAGAACACTATGGATCCTGAGTCTGCTTACCACTCCTCAAGGTGATAGAATTTGCAGAAGCATATGAGTTTGGGTCTTGGGGAGGGTTAGGAAAGATTGGAGGGGCTTGATTAACCAGAAATTGTTGATTTGCAGAGGAAGAAGAAGAAGAAGAGGAGGAACCCTACTCAACCACCTGAGCATGTGTGTGTGGGTCCCTCTGATTTTCGTACCCATGGGCTTGGTTGCCCAGATTTAGAATATTTCGCGGGTTGAGTACAGGTTGGGATGGTAGAGATCCAGGTTGACAAGAGTTAGCAATGAGCCCAGACTGCATGTTGTCCAGCGAGGTTTTCATTTGCTGCATGAGCTGGAACATGGATCCTTGCATTTCTACCATTTGTCGGTTCAAATCAGCCTACCCTACGGGTTCACTGGCATTCCAAGCTGGCTAATTAACCTGATTTGGAGGCAACTGCGTATATACATGACCCTGACCCATTGGTCATTGCGGAGCATAATTGCCAGGTCGAAATTGGATCTGTTGCCCCAGGTTTTTCCAAGAGAAGTTAGGGTGGTTTCTCCAACCCGGATTATAAGCATTAGAGTAAGGGTTGGATCTAACATTCTCTTGTACAGCACAGACATCCTCATAAGTTGAGGATGGAGAGAAAGAAAGGGAAGGATCAGAAAAATTGGGATCAAAGGCCCCAATTTGGAACCCATGAGGTTCCGAAAAATGCTGACTCACAGGTTGAGCCGCATTGAGTTGATTCACGAACTCCCGTCCAGAAGGAGCTCGTGAAGAATGGAATCCCGAATTTTGGGATTGAGTGGATCAAGAGTTGTTCATAGAATTGCCAACCATCCACTCTTCCATTTTCTTAGCAACCAAGTCCACCTTGTCTAGTTTGTTACAAATCAATTCCATATCAAATGAATGAGAGTCATGGACTTCATTAACATTTGATCTGGGCTGCTGGGACTGGTTAAAGGTATCCATAGAGGCATGATTGATTGAATTTTCGCTCATTTCCTCAAATAAATCGTGTACACTATCTGCATCTTTATTGAGGAAATTGCCTCCGCAAGAAGCATCCACATGATTTCTGAGTTGCTCAATCAACCCATGATAAAAGATCTGCACGAGTTGCCATTTCGGCACCTCATAGTGTGGACACCTCCGCAATAGGTCCTGGAATCGCTCTCAGGCCACATGAAACTGCTCCCCCGGCCGCTGGGTAAAGGTAGTGATTGCCCGTCTCAAAGCATTGGTACGTCCGACTGGGAAGAATTTCTTTAGAAAGGCCGATTTCAACTCATTCCAAGTTGCAATTGGTCTTCCTATTGTCCTATGCCAATGCGCGGCCTTATCCCTAAGAGAGTGGGGGAAGAGCCTCATGATCATTTGCTCCTCGTTTACGTTTCGTGCCTTGGTGGTCTAGACCAAAGTGGTCAAGTCCTCCAAGTGCTGAAACGAATCTTCGGAGCCAAGCCCATGATAATGTTTGATCAGGCTTAACACCTGGGACTTGATTTCTACGTCACCGGCTAGAATCTGGACGCCGGGACATTACCCGTAATTTGAAGGATCATAAAAATCCTTCAAGGGCTGAGCGCCCTGCATTCTCTGGAACCATTCCTGCATTCTCTGCATTTGTTCCAGCTGCCTTTGGAATTCTTCCTGTGGATTTCCAAGCAGAGGAGGCTGTTGGTCGACCATGGGATCAATTTGACCAAAATTCAATTTGCGCCTCCTAGAATACTCTAGCGATCCTTCCAATCAGGGATTCAATGACCGCCTTCCTAGCATAAACTAGAAGGTCGGAGGGACTGGGGATAGCGACCCTGCAGCACAACAAAACAAGGCTGTCCTTAAGTGGGATAGCCTAAGGATTTACTGACTCCCAAGACCCGCCTTAAAATTGTAAATGATTTACTCTAGTTGCGTCTGCTTAATCCAACCAGTTAGAAGGAGGGATTGGGGAGAAGGTTCTTCCTTCGGCATTCGCCTCTGGTCCTAGTGTACCCCCCAGCCGCGGTCGTTTGACGCTACTCCCCTAGCTAGACATCAGATTAATCAGTACGAGTAGGTTAATCAAAGACAATCTCAGACTAGGCCCTAAAGAGCAAACCAAACCTTAAGGCCAATGTCTACTCAATTTTATTAAGGCCTGGGATTGTGGTGCTTATGGAATGTGATGGGCCCTTACAATGGGTTGTGTCCTTAATGATTGATTGAGATTTGTGTAAGTGTGTGCACAACCAGGGTTTTCAAGCAAGATTATTTGTGATGCGTGGATTTTAATGTTCAAATCTTGCTTAAGTAGCTTTTAGGGTTTAAAATTAGGTGGATTGCAATCAAGTTTCTAGGCAAACCAAGTTGTCAAACACGAGTGAAGATCGCTTTCCTTTAAAACCAAAAAGAAAGTAGAGTGCCTAGAATAGACCTAGATTGAAAACCCTAAAGGGGAGCAACTTGATGAGTTGATTTTAAGTGGAGTGGTGCAGCCCAAACAACTCAAACAACTTGCCACAAATGCACCAATAAGTTAGGCACACAAAGATGGTTAACCTAGAATGATTTTTACTCTTTTATGTGTTGCTTTGTGTGTACCGGTTCCACAGATCAGAACCCGGTTGAGTAGAACCAAATCAATTAGGTTAAGTGCCTTGAATGTGGGTGTACGTTGTGTGTTTGTTGAAAATTGCCCCACAAGATTATCTTTTTATTTTTTTTTATAAATGAGGGTGGAATGAATGTGAGTGAGAATCCAAACAACCAAACTATTCCTAGGATTTATGCAAACACCTAGGTTAATTGGAATTTGAATTTAATGTGGCAAATGAAATCTATGGAGGGGGGAAGAATGGGGAGAACTTACAGTTGTCTTCAACTGCACTTTACTCTGGTCTACCGCTTGATAATTCCCTGATGGAGGTCTCTGCAAAACAATAGACACAAAAGAAAGCAAGTTAGAAAACAGTAAAGTTCGTGAAATGCGAAAAGATCAGAAATCGTTGCCTCCCCGGCAACGACGCTAAAATGTTGAAACTCGGAGTTGCTATGCTAACGTGTTTGGTTTTGAAAACCTGTCGTCGTAGTATGAAAGCGAAGAACTCGTGTTCAACAAATAAAATTTATACCGAAATCGAAATCCCGGGTCGAACTCAAGGAGGTTACATTGATCTGTATTCGTAATTATATTTTTTAAGATTTTTTTTTGAAAAGTGAAGCGATGTAATTACAATGAAGCCATATTAACAATCAAAATGAGAGAGAGAGAGAGAGAAAACATGCATTCAATGATTTGAAATGTTTATACAATAAAACTAGAGAAGAATTACACCAGAAAGCGAGAAATCAGCTATAATAGAAAGCAGGAAAATTTTACTCTAGAAAGCTGTAAAGAAGAATGGGAGAGAGAAGTTATCCTCCTCGACGATCACTTGGAGGACGAGTCGGACGAGACGCTGCCTGCACGAAGGAGGACGGGGCGAGAAGGAGGTCGAGGCAGGAGGAACGAGAACGAAGGAGCACGTCGTCGTCGTCGTAGGATCCGCTTTCGAAATGAGAGGGAAAATTTGACTTTATCTCGCGAGGAGCATCCCGGGTGTGGGACAAACTTCTCTTGAGCTTTGGAGAGGTAGAGGAGAGAAGGAAGGGATGAGAATTTCGTGTGGAGGGGGTCTCCTTTTATAGTTGCAAGGAGTGAGGGCAATTTGGTCATTTTAATTTGAAAAACATTAAATCAGGGGTCTTTAGTGACGGATAAAACCGTCGTTAAAGCCCCATCGTGGGCGTAGTGGGGCACCACCCGTGCGGCCGCTCACCTGCTCGCGCGTTATGTGAACGCCTCTACGCGCTCGCCCACGTGCGATCCCGCGTCATGCGCGGGCGTGCGATACGGCGTGAAATGGATTTAGCGCCAGTAGCCGCTCGATCGTGATCGAGCAGTCGCGGAGCCCGCTCTCCCGCACCCCAGTAGCCGCTCGCCGCGATTCGAACGCGCACTGCTCGCCCACGTAAGCGCGTTCACCCGCTACGCTTTGGAGGAGAGATGGTCACGCGGATGTTTTGAGGTGCGGCTGCCCACAGCCATTGGATCGCGATCGTGTGGTCCAGATCTAACGCGCGGTGGTCTTCAAGATCAGCTGGGTCAATTTGGACGGTCGAGATGGTGCCACATGGCGCCATCTTGACCGTCCATCTTCTGGATGATGTAGATGGTGCCACAGTTGTCGAATTGAGTCGATTTTCACGCCGTTAGGCTGCGATTGTCGATCCAAATCCATCCGTGCGGTCGGATTTGTCATTTGAAGTGCGCATTCACACCTCTTAACCCTTGATCTTCTAGGGTTCCCTGGTCTCTATCTGGTGCTACAGATGTCTGATTAGGACGATCTTGAAGTCGTTGAACTCCAATCGTCGCTCTGATCACATATGTATGGTTGGATCTTCGATCCGAGGCCCCGATAAAAAGTTTGCCCTGTCCATGAACATAAAAGGAGATAATTAACCTCCATTTGATTCAAACTAATCTAAATGCAAGATAATGCATGTTATGCAATATTTATAGTATGCAATACAATCCTATGCTTAAGAACATGCATAAATAGACATCGTATGCAATGTAAACATGTTTACATCAGTGATCTTAGAGGAGAAAGCTTTATTATTGTCACTTAAGGTTAGTTGATAGGTGTAGTATAATCATCATCTCGTATACCATTGCTCGATTGTTTTGAAAATTATAAAAACAACAAAAATCAAAATCACAAAAAGAAAGTGCAAATTTGGGAGGTGAGAGAGAGAACCAACGTTGTGGCTAACAAATTGACCTCCTTGGACAACCCTAGATGCCCCACTATCTAGTTATTAGAAATTTAAAAGTTGATTGCAAATATAAGCATTACAACGACATCAAAACCCACTTTTAACAAAACACGTATTTTCATGATCACTTGCCTCTATGCGAATAGAGAAAGTGGAGGGGGTTGTAGTAAAGCTGAAGGCTGACCTCATCGAAGCCCAGGAGCTTACGTCCAAGTGGGGCTTGTTGGTGGCAGAGTTGGAGGGCTCGAAGGGACCTGCGGAAGGGACTGGAGGGCCGAGGCTAAATGCCGACGTAGTCATGGACTTCTTTGCCAAGGACTCGTCTATGGGCCTGATCCGGGATGACCTTCCTCACAATATAGGGAAGCAGACTCTGGCTTCCATCAAGTCCCTTATAGAGGGGAAGCGAGTCTCCACGGAGGTGTGTACCTGGTCGATCGACCAACTAGTGTCAGAATATGACTGCCTCGAGGAGATCGGTCCTATTGCTGACGATGGTTGTGCAAAATCGCCTGTGGAGTGGTCGTGTGACGTAGGGTGGACCAGGAGGCCACCGAAGAGGCAGTGCCACCGACTACCGTGGAGGTCAGCTCGACTAAGGTCGCCAACCCGGCTACAGGGGTTGTCAATCTGCTTTGCCTTCGACCAACTAGGGCACGCTCGAGCTATGGGAGTACCGCCCTCCAGCAACATTTAGGTTGTTGCCTTCCTTATCTCCCTTTTTTTTTGAGAGAGAGATGTAATCAAACAACGTTGTTGGAATGAAAGAAAAGATCTCTTCTCTTTATTGCTCTTGGGCCTTTTATATGATACATTCGTAAGTTGCTCGCATGCCAAGTACGGGGGATGTCCCTGCCGTCTAAGGCTTATAACTCATAAAAATCGCCTTGATTATCTTTACAAAATTTGTAAGGCCCTTCCTGCCCGACTGGGTTGGCATGGAGACTCCGCACTTACGTAGAACTAGGTCTCCTTGGGAGAACTTCTGGGCCTTGATGCCCTTATTGTATGAAGCAGCTGTGGCTTGAGGGTCGTCTCGGAGGCTTTATCCTTTAGTTCTTCTAGGAGATCTAAGGCCAAGTGGACTTGGTCATCGTTAGTAGCCAAGTCATACAACTGTGTTCTGTAGGTGGGGAGGACTGTTTCGATAGATAGCCAGGCTTCCATGCCGTATACCAAGCTGAATGGTGTGTCCTGTGGAAGTCCTCTGGTAAGTCCTGTACCCCCAAAGAACAACAGGAAGTTCCTTCGCCCATCTCTCTTTGGCTGAATCCAACCGGCGTTTGAGCGTTGAGATGATGGTGCGGTTGATTACTTCAGCTTGTCCGTTTTCCTGGGGATGACCTACTGACGTAAAGCATAGATGAATATCCCAACTGGTGCAGAATTCCTCGAATTTTCTGTAGGAAAACTGGGTTCTGTTGTCCGTGACTATGTAGTGAGGTATTCCGTACCGAGCTATGATGCTCTTTCAGACTAAGGAAATGACCCTGTCGACTATAGGGCTAATCATGGCCTCAACCTTAACCCACTTAGAAAAGTAGTTGACAGCTACCAAGATGAACCGCTTCTGAGTCGACGCTGGCGGGAAAGGATCGATGAAGTCCATGCCCCATTTTGTGAAGGGGATAGGTGACATGACAAGCACCAGCTTTCTAGGTAGCAAGTGGCGCAGGGTGGCGAACCGCTGGCACTTGTCACACTTGCGTACGAAGGCTTTGCAATGCTGCTTCATTTGGGACCAGAAGTAGCTTGCCTGGAATAGCCTAGCAAGGAGTGCCTTGTACCCTTTGTGGTTTCCGCAAGTGCCTTCATGGGCTTCTTGAAGGGCTTGGGTCGTCTCGTCCTGTGTTAGGCAGCGTAGTAGGGGGTGGAATACCCTCACTTGTACAACTGCCCTACGATCAAGGTGTACCGGGAGACCTTGAGGTGGAAAGCCTTGGGTCGAGGTTCTCCCGCGGGCAACTCGCCAAAGCTCAAGTAACGATAGGTGTCATCCAGGAGGTGGATAGCTCTATCGCGAGCATTCTGGGAGCGAAGACAGTTGGCTCCTTAAGAGTCTAGAGGCAGATGTCCTTGTTTTGCCCCTGAAGAATGGCGACAAGTTTTGCCAGTGTGTTTGCCAAGGGGTTGTCCGCTCGAGGTACTGGTCTAATGGAGATAGTTTTGAAATCCGCCAACTACTCCTTGACTTTATCTGTGTATAGCATCATGTTCAGATACCGAGCCTGGTATTCGCCATTTATTTGGTTGGCGACCAGCTGGGAGTCCATGCGAATCTCCAATGAGGCGATCCCCATGGACTTTGCTACCTAGATGCTTGCCATCATGGCCTTGTATTCTGTCTAATTGGATGTAGGGAAGTCCAATTTTATGGTGTACTTATGAGTAACACCATCTGGAGCTATTAAGGCTATCCTGACCCCAGACCTGACTGTCATGGATGAGTCGTTGACATAGAGTCGCCAAGGGAGTGAGAGGGAGGCATCGGGATCAGTAAATTTGGTGACGAAGTCTGCCAGGACTTGTGCCTTGATCGCCTTCGTGGCTAGAACTTGTCGTCAAATTCAGCTAGCTCCATGGCCTATATGATCTGCCATGCTGACCTTGTGGGCTTGTGAAGCATTCGCCATAGGGGGTAGTCTGACATGACCATTATTGTGTGGGCTTGGAAGCACGGGCGTAGCTTCCGGGTCACGATGATGAGAGTTGGCCCCAACTTCTCAATGACCATGTATTTGGATTCGGCACCGTGATAGGTTTTGCTAACGAAGTACACGGGCCGCTGGGCTCCACCCTGATCGCTGACTAGAATGGCGCTGACGGCCGATGTTGAGGCAGCTAAGTACAGGGAGAGGACTTCCTCGGATTGGGGGGCCGTTAGGATAGGGGGACTTTGGAGTACATTTTTGATTTCGTCAAGGGCTTTCTGGCAATGGGGAGTCCAGTGGGCGACCTTATAGCTTTGCCCTTTGTTATGTACTAGAAGAAGGGTAGGCATTTGTCGAAAGATCGGGATAAGAATCGGCCTAATGAGGCGATTTTGCCGACCAACGACTACAACCCTTTCAGTACGGCCAGTGGCTGCAGGTCTTCAATTGCCTGAATCTTTCCCGAGTTGGCCTCGATTCCCCAGCTAGAGACCAGGAACCCTAGAAACTTTTCGACCGAGGCCCTAAAGGTACACTTTGTCAAATCTTGAAACACACTATTGTACACCATAAACACTTAAACAAAATATTAGTAATAACAAGAAGGATTTGTATAAAAATCAAACAACAGAAAATGAGTACCTAGAAAAGACATTGATGGGAATACCATCATGAGCCATAACTAGCTCATTATGATCTGATTAAGTCATTAAATGCTCCTACATAACCGCCAGAGGACTATAATTCATTGCATAATCATTTTGAGGGAAAGACAAGAAATCAGGGCTAAAACTGTAATTTTACCATCATACCATGAATGCAGAATAACCATGGGTTTTCTTAGGGATTAATTAAGGGTCAAATGGTCCTAAAAGGCTAACAAGTGGGTTAGAATAGACAAAAAAGGGTTTGCACGTGTTTTGAGAATTAAATAACTTCTGAAATCCTAAAAACAGACTCGCTTAATTAACTGAAGTTATGGTCAGGATAAAATTCACCTAAACCCTCTAAAATTCATATAAAAATAATCTCTCGGGTTTGGTATCCTCAATTTGACCATCAGAACCCATCTTGACCCAAAATAGAGTCTCAGACAGACATTTACCCTAATTTAGGTTTTTGCATAAATTACCCAGTCAAACATGGTCAAAACAAAAATTTAACTTCACCATTGAATTCCTTAGGTCCAAATTAGGTTTGAACCAAAATTTCAGCCCAATCTGAGATTGTCTTAACCTAGTTTGCAACTTGGTCCTGTCTGATCACACATATGCCCTTACTTTTCAAAATCCTTACAAAAAGGCCCCTAACTTTGTCATCATCTTTTCAAATAGGTCCCTGGCACCATTAAAGGTAACTTTAAGCTTCACCGTTGAGATCGAGCAAGAATTTCTCGCTCAAATCTCAATTAATCAGTCCCAAAATAGATGCTCAAATTCTTAACGAAGTTGCCTTTCATTTGAGCCACATCCTGAGCTCCAAGTCTTGCCCAAAATGCCATGCAAATTAATTAAAAATTGGGTTTCTTTCTCTGGCGAAGCTTTCCAAGCTTGAAAGCTTGATTCTCAAGCTTTGTTCACCTTCTGATGACCTATAAAAAGACTTCCAGATCAGACCAAAGATCCCATGCTCGAATTCAGCCAGAAATGACTCCAATTCTTCTCTTCTTTCTCGACCAAAGTGCTCCTCGATGTTCGGTGACTCTCCCTACCTCTGTTCTTCCTCCGTTCGCAATACCGACGACGGAGCTATCTTCCTCATCCTCTTCCGTGTCAAGCCATATCCGCCGACGCCCCTTTCGTCGTCTTCCTTGCCATTTCCTACCTACTAGGGCTCCCTTCTCTGGCATCGACCATACCGCAACCGACGCCATCTCCGCTCCCCGTCATCCGCTACCTCTCTCAAACAACTCATTAGTTTCTCCTCATCGCAACAGCAACTTCAACACTTCATTTCGATCCCGCCAACGCCCTCCGCAACTCCATCTTCCATCTCTCCGGCATACCTCCGACGAGCCCTAGCAGCCACCACACACGCCCAAATGAGCTGCTACCACCTCTCACACCTCCGCCGTATCCACGCGAGTAAAACCCCTCAAGAAATTAAGGGGATCACTTGCCCAAACCCCACTCGAACACACCCACTATCACATCATCGCTCCAACTTCGCCCCACACACACAGACCACGCCACACCACGAAACCACCTTCGCCACATCTGCCATACTCTAGCGAACCTTTTGAGCTTGTCTGACAAGGTCGAAAGACCGTATTCATCTTTTTCAGATCTCATGTCATAACGCCATTAACGCCAAGCTTCGAGCAAGATCAAAGCTTGCTTCCCAGCCTACAGCTCCAGGTCTTCGACTCCAGACGTAGCGGAAGACTTCCAGGAACATGCTCACCCGGTCAATTGAAGCCATTGACAACTCCTTGCACACGAATTGGATGAAGGCATCAGCGGTAGTGCACTCAAAGAAAGGGACTGAAGATAGTCACACATCGTGGGTTTTGGAGCGAGTGAAGCCAAATAAATTGAATCTATGATACGGGCTTTATCACCTCGTACACAAGGGGTGAGGTCCCTCACACCCCTCACTCAGCCTCATCCGCGACACTGCCCCCGTTGATCTGGCCTGGTCCGATTACCCGCCTAAGCTATACACTCCTCGCTCACCACCCACTGCCAATGAGCCTAGACTCGGGTGCGCTCTAGGTTCGATTACCCGTATACCTGGTACTGTTGAAGGCTCTAGGAGAGCGTGACCTAAGGAGAGAAATAGAGGAGAGCGTGCACGGTTGGGGGAGGTTTTGCTCTCTGGAGAAGTTGGCTGACACTTAGCCAAATTTGAGGATCCTTTCCCCTCTGCGTGAAGAAGAGGAGAGCAGTTGAAAAAGAGCAGAGAAAGAAGAACAGAAGAGGAAGAAAGAAGATAGAGTCAAAGAAGAAAGAGAAGAAACAGAAGGAAAGGGAAAGAAGAGTCTACAATCAGAGAAAGAAGAAGAAGCAGAGCACTGTAGAATCAGACGTTTAAGACATCTGATCCTACCATCAGACGATTAATTTGAGTTGATTTCTACATAGCTATTGAGTTCCATTCGATATTATTGTAGGGAGTAATTGGTGATTCAAATCACCATTTTACTCCATTCTTTTTGCAGTTCGACACTTAATACTATTGCCACATTATTCTGAATTAATTTCTTGATTATAATTTCTTATCTCTATTGTTTAAAATTGCAATCTTGAGAATTGAATTTCTACTTGCTACCAGTGAACGACCTCGGACTTTTTGAGTATAAATTTTATCCATTTTTCACGAAATTTCAACTATATTGCAACGCAACTATTTAAAACATCGATCTCGTGCGAACAACAGACATTTTATATTGTTTTGTAGGAGTAGGTAAATGGGATCAAAGTGATCAGTGGGCATTCAAGGCACAAAATGGAACACTCCGACCATTCTACAAACTTCATGTAGATCCAACAAGTGGTATCAGAGCGGGTTGCAAGAAGACGTAACAACTCGACTCGTAATGGCATCAACATCAAGGGGCACCGAAGGATAATTATCGACCCATCCTCCCTATTTCGATGGGACTAACTACGGGTATTGGAAGAGAAGGATGTAGGTCTTCCTCAAAGCGATGGATGAGGAATCGTGGAGCCTCATTCAAGTGAAGTATTCAAATCCTAAGGAGGGAGAAGTAGTGCTGACTACGGATCAAAAGAAGAAGATTGTCAGCAACGCAAAGGCCTTGAATGTGCTTAAATGTGCATTATCGAAAGAAGAATTTAATCGAATTTCGGCATGCGAGTTCGCATACGAAATTTGGAACTCTCTAGGTCACCTACAAAGGAACAAGTAAGGTAAAAGAAACCTGTATTTCAATTCTAACTGAAAATATTGTTTGCTATGAGTGCAAGAAAAATGGACACTTGAAAAAGGATTGCCCCATGAACAAAAATAAGGAAGGCACAAAAGAAGTCAATAAGAAGAATAAGAAGAAAGCTTTGAAAGCAGCGTGGGATGATAACAACTCTAACATGGACACCGACTTCAATGTTTCAGATGACGAGGTTGCTTATTTATCCTTGGTAGCCACTACCGAGGATAATGAGGTAAACCCTAATTTCTCTCTTAAAGAATTGCTACAAGCGTATGAAGAGTTATATCATAAGATTAGGTTAATTAAAATAGAAAATAAAGTTTTGCATAATAACTATAAGACCTTGGAAATAGAAAAATCATGTTTAGAAATAGAGTTAGAAATGTCAAAAGAAACTAATAATCAATTGCATGCAAAAATAGTAGAGCTAGAAGATATCGATGAGAATTTTGAGACTTTTAATAATCTCAAAACAATAATTAGGTTAAATACTGAATTTTGTAAAATCCAAATTTCAGAGTAAAAAGAATACACATACTAGATCACATGCACCTAGGCATGCATGGATGTATCAAAAGTCTTAAAATTCAAAGAATTATAGATTTAACACTAAAAAGGTCTGTAAATCTCAGGATTTGAAAGGTACTTACTGATGGAAACACCATCATGAGCCATAACTAGCTCAATTTGATCTGATAAAGTCAATAAAAGTTTCTACATATCAGTTAGAAGGTCTATTGGGCATGTTGAACTGTTTTAAGAAGAGAAGAAGAAGACTAGGTTATTTTTGTAATTTTACCAGTAATTCATAAATACAGAATAACCATGAGGTATTTTAAGGCTTCATTAAGGGTCATATTGTCATTAATGGTTAATAAGGGGTTCATGCAGACGAAAATGGGTTTTCACACATTTTAGGAATTAAATGACATCGAAATCCTAAAAACAGACCCACTTAATCTATTGAGGTTCTGTCAGGATAAAATTCACTCATATCCTCTAAAATTTATAGAAAAATATTATCTAGGATTTGGTACCTTCAATTTGACCATCAGAACCCGTCTTGACCCAAGACAGAGCCACAGACATACTATTACCCTAATTTGGGTTTTTGCATAAATTACCCAGTCAAAATTGGTCAAAACCCAAATCTAACTCGCTATAGGGTCAAAACCACAATTAGAGGAGCCCGAACTCAACCTAGACACACCCATAGCTCCTTCCTTTTCTCCTGACACCCATCCTGAACTACCCGCTGCTGTTGAAAACCCGATTTTGGAATTAAAGCCTCTTCCAGATTATCTCAAGTACGCGTTTTTGGGCTCCAATCAAACGTTTCCTGTGATTATCAACTCCGAACTCACACCTGATCAGGAAACACGCCTGATTTCTATTCTTCAGCAACATCGAAGAGCCATTGGATGGACTCTCGATGATCTCACTGGTATCAGCCCCTCATACTGCACACACCACATCTACACTGAAGAGGGCTCACGACCATCCCGTGAAATGCAGAGACGCCTGAATTCCAATCTGCAGGATGTCATGAAAAAGGAGATTATCAAGTGGTTAGATGCAGGGATCATCTACCCGATCTCTGACAGTCGATGGGTGAGTCCAATCCAAGTTGTACCTAAAAAGGCAGGGCTCACCGTCATCACGACTGAAATCGGAGAAACATACCGACCCGTATAGCAAACTCGTGGAGAGTCTACATTGATTACAGAAGACTCAATTCCTCCACGAAGAAGGACCATTTCCCACTACCATTCATTGATCAGATTCTCGAAAAACTAGCAAGAAATTGATTCTTCTACTTTTTGGACGGGTACTCCGGTTACAACCAGGTTGCAATCCATCCCGAGGACCAAGAAAAGACCACCTTCACCTGTCCCTTCGAAAATTACGCATTTCGAAGGATGTCGTTCGATCTCTGCAATGCACCCGCTACTTTTCAGCGGTGCATGCTTGCCATATTCTCAGATATGGTAGGTGAGTACCTTGAAGTCTTCATGGATGACTTCTCGGTATTTGGTGAATCATTTGACGATTGCCTCCTGCACTTGGTCCAGATCCTCAGGCAGTGCATCGACGTGAACTTGGTTCTTTCCTAGGAAAAGAGCCACTTCATGGTACCTGAGGGGATTGTCCTGGGACATCTTATCTCTGGAAAGGGCATCCAGGTTGATCGAGCCAAGGTGAATTTGATTTCCAAACTCCCTATGCCTAGCTCGGTCAAAGACATCCGATCCTTCCTGGGGCACGTCGGTTTTTACTGTCGATTCATTCCCGATTTCTCGAAAATCGCACGCCCCCTGACTAATCTTCTATCTAAGGATGTCCCTTTTGAAATCACCAAGGAGTGTACTCGAGCATTTGAGATGCTGCGTGATCAAGTTACCCAAGCACCTATCCTGCGGTCCCCTAATTGGCCTCAACCCTTTGAGAACATGTGCAATGCATCTGATTATGCTGTGAAGGCAGTACTTGGGCAGAAAAGAGACGGGAAACCCGTGGTCATTTACTATGCGAGCAAGATACTTGACGAGGCTCAGCGTAACTATACAGTTACTGAGAAAGAGCTGCTAGCCGTAGTATTTGCCCTGGAGAAATTCAGATCATATCTTTTGAGTTCCCGTGTTATCATTTACTCAAATCACACTGCTGTGAGGCATCTCCTTGCGAAGAAGGATGCGAAACCTCGATTAATCCGCTGGATCTTGCTGTTGCAAGAATTTGATCTCAAGACTCGCGACAAGGCGGGGAAACAGAATATGGTAGCTGATCACTTATCCCGCCCTCCTTCTGATATTATCAACCCTTTCGGACCCATTATTGAACATTTTCCGGATGAGCACCTCCTGACTATCAGTATAGGACTTCCATGGTTTGCTGATCTAGTAAACTACTTGGCATCACATCAGATATCGTTCAATTGGCCAAAAGCCAAGAAGGACAAATTACTTTCCGATGCCAAGTACTACTTTTGGGAAGTCCCGTATCTTCCGCATTGGTGCTGATCAGATCATCCGACGATATGTTCCGGAAGCAGAAATTCAGGACATTCTGTCCTTCTACCATGACCAGGCCTGCGATGGACACTTTTCTTGTCACAAAACCGCAGCAAAAGTCCTCCAGTGCGGCTTCTATTGTCCCACGATTTTCAAAGACGCATACAATCACTGTAAGGCATGCACTCATTGCTAGACCTTAGGTAACATGAGCCGCTGTGATATGATGCCCTTACAGCCGACTCTCGTATGTGAAATCTTCGATATCTGGGAGATTGATTTTATGGGACCCTTCCCTAGTTCGTACGGCTTCGAATACATTCTTCTCTCTGTTGACTACGTGTCCAAATGGATCGAAGCCATTCCGACCCGAACCAACGATCATAAGGTGGTTATTATATTCATTCATCAGAATATCTTTTCTCGATTCAGGATTCCACGTGCCATAATCTTCGATGAAGGGACCCATTTCACGAATACTTAGTTCAGATCACTAATGACCAAGTACGGGGTGTCACATAGAATCTCGACTCCTTGTCACTCCCAAACTAACGATCTAGCTGAGTTATTAAATTGGGAGATCAAGAAAATCCTCCAGGTCATTATTCAACCTGACAGGAAAGATTGATCATCTCCACTTCCGGAAGCTTTGTGGACTTATAGGACTGCCCACAAAACCCAATTAAGCATGTCTCCCTTCAGATTGGTGTACGAGAAGGCATGTCATCTCCCCGTCAAATTGGAGAACAAAGCCTACTGGGCAGTACGGAACTGCAATTTCAATCTTTCTAAGGCAGGAACCCACAGAAAGCTTTAAATGAGCGAGATCGATGAATTATACTATAACGCGTATGAGAACTCGCGAATTTACAAACAGTGGGTTAAGGCCTTTCACGACAAGCACATATCCAGAAAGATCTTTTTCCTTGGTCAGAAAGTCCTACTCTTTGACACCAAACTCAAATTGTTCCCAGGAAAACTCAGATCAAAATGGATTGGACCGTACCTTGTCCGACAAATCTTTAGAAATGGAGCTATCGAAATCAATCAACTTAGCCATGATTCAGAACCTTTTGTCATGAACGATTAGAGACTCAAACAATTCATTGAACTCACCGATACAAATTTGGCTGAGGTATCTTTTACCCTCCATTCTCCCTGAGCTCATTGCACCCAGCTGATGGCGTTAAACTCAACGCTTAACGGGAGGCAACCCATTATTTTTGAAAAACCTGAAACCCTTCCTGACACATCATATGCTGAACTCATATTGCACTTTAGGGTTCATCCGTTAGAACAGTGACTCCACCACTGGTACCTATACCGAGCTTGAAATTATCCGCAACAATCACCCCGACCCATTCACCCACCCAACACCTGTTCTAATGAATGATCTAAGCTGAATTAGAACCCACCTAATTGACAATGAGGACATTACAAATCGTAGGCATAGGGGGATATTAAAGTGCAAAATGTCGTGAAAATTACTTCACAAGAAAGGGTTTCATCAAAAAAATCACATATTCCAAAAACCAAAAAAATAAAAAAAATTGAAAAAAGAACAAAAATGGGAGAAGGGAGGAAATTTTGATGGCATATCAGATCTTAAGGAGAAAAAGGGAGGAGATAAAAAAATGTCAAAAAGGAGCACAATTTGAAAAGAAAAGAAAAAGAGATAGTCATTAGTAAAAGATTAAGGAATTGACTTAGTTCTAGACCAAACCAAAGGAGAGAAAATAAAAGGCAAAAAGTGCTAGTGAAAAAAAGAAGAGATTAGTAGGAATGCTGATTTTAGGCCTCTTGGGCTCCAACCCTAGGCTTAAAAATTCAAGTACCCGCTAAGATCTAGATAGTCCTCAAGAGGTTGGGGAAAATGCAAAGCTTAAGTATTAGGTCTAAGGCTTAGGGATTACTCGGTAACTAACCTCTAGTTTGCAAGACTCGGTAACCTAAGCACCCCAATCCACACACAGTCTAGTTCAGTGCGCCTAAGTATCAAAATCACGCAAATGCGTTAAACCTATTCTAAAAAAAGGTTACCTTGAATAGGAGTGGCTGATCAACACAAGTTGATTTGGACGAGTTCCCGGCATGGAGAGGCAGGAAATTCCCCTCGAAGATGTGCAATAACATATCGCCTCCTCGGTGCTTGTCTCCTAGGATATCTACATATCCTACTGGGGGCATGTAAGCACCTTGTGCTGGTTCAGATGCCATGGGCGACATTATCTCGAAATGTTGATTGTCAAGGTCTGGATTTAGCTACAGAACGCCATGGGCGGGATTATCTCGAAAGCCAGGTTCTAGGGATTGCCATTGGCGGTGCTATCTCGAAGCATCGATTGCTAGGGACCCTGCGAGGATTGATGGTGGGGACTAGGAATCCGATATAGGCCGTGTTATAAATCTAATCCGAAGCTAGAAATAAAAAGAAAAGAGAAAGAAAACTCTCCAAAAACAAAGAAAAATTCCTCTATCTCTCTCTAACAAAAACGCACTACAAACTGAACCTGAGTTAAAACATGTTACAAGCACGAGTGCTTTAACCGCGGAGTTCAATGAACCTTAGGTTAGTTCCTGTGGGCCTTAGAAACCTTCGCGGCAGACTGAGGCTAGAGCTGGTCAGGTCCGGATCTTGGTTGGTACTTGAGTACCTCTAGGCCTACTATTGGCATTTTAACCTAATCTACAAAAGGAAGCACACATCAAAGTTTTAAGCATCAAAAGGTTTCATGGTCTAGAATCAAAGTTAATACCTTGAAAATTTGCTAAGGGACTAGCAAAAGCTAGGCATGGGGGTATGATAGGAACACCATTAGGAGCCATAACTAGCTCATTTTGACCAAATTAAGTCAGTAAATGCTCCTACATAACCGCTAGAGAGTCACAAGTCACTGCATAATCATTCTGAGGGAAAAAAAAAGAAATTAGGGTTAAAACTGTAATTTTACCAACTTATCATGAATGCAGTACAACCACGGGTTTTTCTCAGGAGTTGAATGAAGGTCAATTGGTCTTGAAAAGATAACAAGTGGGTCAAGAAAGACAGAAATGGGTTTGCACGTGTTCTGAGAATTAAATGACTTTTGAAATCCTAAAAACAGACCCGCTTAATGAACTAAGGTTCTGATCAGAATAAAATTCATCTAAACCCTTTAAAATTCATAGAAAAATATTCTCTGGGATTTGGAACATTCAATTTGACCATCAGAACTCGTTTTGACCCAAAACAGAGTCACAAACAGACATTTGCCCTAATTTAGGTTTTTGCATAAATTACCCAGTCAAACGTGATCAAAACCAAAATCCACATCACCATTGGATTCCTTAGGTTTAAATTAGGTTTATACCAAAATTTGGATCCAAGATGAGTTTTTCTTGACCTAGTCTGCAAATTGGTCCTGTCAAATTACATTTCTACCCTTAACTTTCAAATCCTTTCAAACAGGCCCTTAACTTTGTCGTCCTTCTCACAAAAATGTCCCTACCGCACAGAACTCCTAATCCTACAACTCTGGCGACAATCAATCAAGGATTTCTCCTTGATTGATTGATGAAACCTCCTCAAAATTGAACCGGAGATTCCTCTTGAAATTCTCTTTTAATCAGACTCTTCCTCCTTCCCTTCTTTTGCGTTGAGCAGTACTCGCCGGCGCTCCTACCCCCCTTCATCCTTGCCGTCCACCTCTTATCAAAGCAGCTTCGTCTCTGATGCCAACCATACCACAACCGGCACCAACTCCGCTCCCCTTCGTCTGCCTCCTTTCCTAAACGACTTCTTATCTTCCACTCTTCGTTTCCAAACATCTGCAACTTCGTTTCAACCGCCGACACACCCTCTGCAACTTCATCTTCCACCTCACCGGCAGACCTCCGACGAGCCCTAGCGGCTTCCACACTTGCCCAACCGCACCGCTTCCACACTCCTCACCATCGTCTCGACTCATTGACTAAAACCCCTCAAGTAATTGAGGGGATTGGCCTCTCTATCACTTCCCCCAACTCACGCACTCACACACAATCTGTGAGGTCGATAGGCCTCCACATCCACTCGCATGCTTTGCCACCACCACAGGCGCATTCCCTGACATCCGGCGAAGCAATTGAGCTCTTCTGATGTGGCCATGAGGCCGTGTTCATGTTTTCAGGTTCCAACCTCCAGCCGCCATTAACGAAGCATCTTCGAGCAAGCTTCAGCCGTGTTCGTGAAGCTCCAACACCTGGGACATGCCCCAGGTGAAGAGGAATACACCCAGGCAGAGGAGCAGGTGGTCAATTGGGCGTTTTGACTACATCCCAGACCTCAATTGGAAGGATCCTCCTTGCTGCTGCTGCGCGAAGGAATGGGGTGTGGTTTAGTCCCACATCGGCAGCGGCAAAGGAGTTGAAGGCGCATATATTGAATTTCTGCTATAGGCTTATCGGCTCAGCACACATAGGGGGTGAGGTCCCCGCACGCACGCCTCACACACCTCATCCGCAACTCTGACCCTGCGGACCTGGTGCGCTCGATAACCCGCCTAACCTAAACACTCCTTGGCTGCGATCCATGCCCGCAGCCCTGGTCCTAGGTACGCTCTAGGTCCGATTACCCGTATACTCGGTACTGTTGAAGGCTCTGGGAGAGTGCGACCTAAGGAGAGAAAGAGAGGAGAGAGCTTGTGTGGGAAAGGGGGAGGGTTTTGTTGCAGAGGAAGTTGGCTGACACTTAGCCAATTCAAGGAGTCCCCCCCCCCCCCATGTGAAGAGGCTGAACAGAGAAAGAAGAAGGAGAGGACCCGCAAAAGCAGAGGAAGAAGAAAAGAAGAAGAGGCTGAACAGAGAAGAGAAGAAGAAATAGAGAAAGAAAAAGTTGAGGAGGGAGAAAAGGCTATATACTGTAGCTCGAGACGGTTAAGCCATCTGATTAAACACTCAGTCGTCTGATACTTGATTGCTAGGCTTTATTTGGTTGATACTATTGAGATATTTGCTGTTATTGTGAGGCGTAAGTGGTGATTCAAATCACCATTTTACCCCATTCTTTTTGCACTATTGACATTTGTTTCATTTATATATCATTATTATTTGGAGTTCTATTATAAATTGCTTATATTGTGCTTAAATTGCACTTCTTGAGTTTTAAATTTCATATTACTCCCTGTGTTCAACCTCGAAACCTTTTCGAGTAATAAAATTTATTTGTTTAAGCGCTATTTTGGCTATACTACAACACGACAATCTTAAAACACCGATTTAGCATGCGAATAGCCCCTATCTTTATCATCACTCTTTGCAAATAGGTCCCTTTGCCATTATCGTGGAGGAATCCTTCTCTGGTGACCTTTGATTGAAGAGAACTTCTCTGATCAATGAATTCCTTCCAAAATTGAAAGAGAGATTCCTTAAGAAGTTCTTTCTCCAACGGATCAAGTTTCAATCTCTACAACCTTCAAAATCTCTCATGTATACACATGAGAGATTTGAGTATCTTATGAGTTTCCAACTCTGGCGAGCTTTCCAAGCTCGCAAAGCTTGATTCCCAAGCTAAACCAACTCCTGGGGCCTATATAAGGATCCCCATGGCCTGGCCGTCCTCCCTACGATCGAATTCAACCGGAATTACCCTTGATTCCTCCCTCCACTCTGGCAGAATAGCTCCTCAATGCTCGGCGATCTCCTCCGACTCCATCCTTCGTCCGCTCGCAATACCGACTGCGGATTCATCTTCCTCATCTTCTTCCGCGTAGTGCCGTACCAGCCAACGCCTCTCCCTCTGTCTTCCTCGCCGCATCCTACTCACCGGAGCACCTTCTTCCCCGATGCCGACCACACCGCAATCGACGTCGCCTCTACTCCCCGTCGTCTCCCAACCACCTAGATAAGTTCCTTAACTCCTCTACTTCACACACACACCAACCACACTCTGCTTCGACCGCCGACTCCATCGTTCTCCCTCTGTCTTCCACCTTGCCGACGTACCTCCGGCCAGTTCGTACAACCACCATGCTCCACCAAATTGGCCACTTCTTGGTGCAACTCGAATAGGTTTTGTTAATATGATGATATTGTCGTTGAAATTAGTACAGTGAGTTAACCTAAATCGAGTCTACACTAGTTTCACAAAATTTTTAACCTGGCCTACTTAATTTTATCTTGGTCGCTTTTAGGCCTAGGGTCGATCTCAGGGAAGCAGGAATTTGAAGATCAAGGAGTTTCTACGCCTTTCCTAAAGTGCATCTCTTCCTTGCATTTATTATGTTTTTGATTTTTTTTCTATTTTTAAGATTTTTTGTTGGTGATAATGTTGTCCTTGAGGTACACCCTCAAAAATGAAGTCCTTGGCCTTGAGCCAAATGGTTCTTGGCTTGTGGCCAACTAGGGGTTCCCAAAAATCGATCTTGTTATTCACAAGATCGAGTACCTGCAAGACAAGAATTATCTTTTCTCTTTTACTCTTTTTTTTTAATCTTTTTAATAGCAAGAAATAAAAGATAAATGAAAACAGAGTAAGTTGCTAGGAAAGAAAGAAACACTTAGCTTAGTATATATATGTATAGATATATAGTAGATACAAAATATATATGTGTGTATATAGTTATATATTATGTATACAGGGGTGGAGGTGGAAGTGGAGATGAAATGTAACACAGTGTTAAGTTGGTCTACATCTAGCAAGACGCAACCAACAAGACTGAGTGCCGCGTGAAATGTGAAATGGATGTGTGGGAGTGAGGGTGGAGGCGCTTGCTTTGCGCGGATGTCGGGGAATATCAGCAACTGGTGCGAATATTCCCGTGATATGATGCGCAGTAAAGGGGCGAGTACACGAGAATATAGGTGGTGTTTGTGAGGTGTATAAATGGATATGGGTAAGTGGATGTATATGTAAGTATATATATGTATATATAGATGTATATGTATATAGATATATATATATATATGTATATGTATAGATATATTTATATATATATAAATATGTATATATATTTATGTAAGGATGTGAGTGGATATATGTGTGTGTGTGTGTGTATGCGTGAGTGTATGAGTGTGTGTGTGTACTAGTGTGTGTGTACCAGTGTGTGCGTGTATACACTGAAGGAGGAGGGGAGTGCAGCAGATAAGTCGTCTGCCGCGCTGACCCGACGTCTGATGCGCAGGGGTGCGTGAGTGCAGGAGAGAGAGCGTGCACATGTGGTTGAGTGAAGCGCAGCGCTCTGCTGCGCGGGCGGGTGAGGCGCGGTGACCGGCTGGCGCAGGTTGCAAGCGAGGAGAGAGAGCACTGCGCCACCGGCTAAGTGAGAAACTTGCCGGTGGCTACAGTGTCGCGCAGATCACACGCTACAATGCGCTACAATGCGCACGCTGTCTAGCAACCGGTTGGGGTCGGTTTTGCGTGCGCGGGCACGCTATGAAGCGCCTACACGCGCAGGAAGAGGTCCTGCGCAGTCTACTGGCATGCGCGCGGCGATCGGCTGGAGCTGCAGGCAGAAGCGCAGCGAGCTGGAGCTTCAAAGCTTGAGAGCTTGAAGCTCTGTATTAATGGCGGAGGAGACGAGATAACGTGAAACAAAGTGAGAAGCCACCACGCCCACCTACTCACGAAAGAGCTGGGCAGTGGTGGAACTCACAATGGTGGTCAGAGGCCACTATGGATTTTCTCCTGCACACGGTGTGCCTCTTCTCAGCTTGTAAGAAGAGGAACTGTGTATGGAGAGGGAGAGGGGAGGAGGTCGGCCAATGGCTGACTGAGGGTGAGGGTGATCTGAAGGTGAATGCCGCAACGAGAGGGAGTGCAAGGTGTTTTAAAGGAGAGAGGGTATGCCATGCTGCTGGTAGGAAGAGAGGCGCGGAGAGGTGCAGGCACCCTGCCATGCTGCTGGCAGGATGAGAGGCGCGGACAGGCGCGCACACCATGCCCTGCAACCGCACGAGAAAAAGGAAAATACAAAAAATAAAAAAAATGAAAAAAGGTGAAATTGCAATGCCACACTTAATGAAAATGTTAATTGATAGAAGTGGATTGGATGGCTAATTATTCTCACTCTCCTTCCCTCTTTATAAATGCATGCAGGTGTATATGTACAAATGCAATTACGGCTACATAAGATGCAGTAAGCAGTGCTAGGAAATAACACAAGATAGCATATTTACTGGTGTATTTTTGCTGTGCAAACATAACCTCATGCCTATCTTTTGCTAGTCCCTAGCAAAACATTTTGTATTGTGTTTAGAAATGATCTTAAGCTGAAGATTTTTTTCTAAAGCGACATGAATGTGTTTATCAATTAGATATTGTGAGAACCAATTGCAGAGAAGACTACGAGTACTTTAAGTCTTACATGATATAGACCATCTCTCGACTAACCTGGACTCTTGATATTTAAACCCTAAGTACGATTTCCAGGACTCAGAGGGTTTTGCCATACTCAAGAGCTCAAGAGATTATGGTTTGTGCATAGTGAAGGATCAAGAGTGACCAGATGAACATTAAGGCTCAAGCCCAGGGTTTCACGAATTTTTAAGTACAGGTTGGTCCCAGTTTCAGCTCATGTCATCGGATTGACCTTAAAAAAGATGATGGAAAACTCAACCCCACTTTTATTGCTTTTGTGGCTTAAGGAATTTACGGTAGAACAGGGTATTTGTAACGTGCCCTGAAAAACTTTTTTTTTTTTGGGGAGAAGAATTTATAGACATTTGAAAGATATACTGACTTATTTGTAAGATTTTTTTTCCTTTTTTTTTTTGAAACAAGTGTCAGTATATCTCTTACAACTTTATTTGGAGGAGCACACATTTTTTGTGAGAGAGTACTTTTTCGGTGGAAAGAGTTTCTCCTAAACACATGACTAAAGTCTGGGATAAAAAGTCTACCTACGTGCACAGGTAAGGACTCCACATTCCCTAATGAACACTAGGGTTGGATCTTATGTTCACCTGATCTTTTTCGATATGTGTAGCGTGAACCAAGATTACTTAGGCTCTTAAGTAGAAGCAAACCAACGAATCCTATACTGGTGACTCAGGTACAAGAATACGTCCTTAGTTAGGAGAGATTCCGATCTATCTTATCAATGCTCAAGTGAATTAAGCCAAGCCTGAGCGAATCAAGCTTCTGTGGCCTGGAAAGTCTTCAAAATAGTGGTTGAATATCCATAAACACTTATTGTATTTTTGTTTCAGCCTTCAGATCATTGCTAAATACCCTTCTATTCTTTTTTCTTTTTTTTTTTTTGAAATAGGCTATGTACATATTTATAGATGGATATGTATAATGGATGTAGAAGCTGCATGATACCATATAATACCCAGATCGTATGGATGCCTATCCACCCCCCCATGCTAAATGATGCTATGTCCTCATATGCATGTAGGGTAAAGCAAGGTCCAAGGATCAGGGAACAAGAGCTGAAGTGCAAGGTATATAGCAGGGTGATAGGGTGGGTGGATGGTGGGTGGTGAAGTGAAAAGTGAAGAAATGCGAAGTGAAGTGAAATGGAATTGTGCAAGTGATAGTTGAAGAGTGTTGCTGGGGTGTCTCCCAACGAGCGCTGAATTTAACGTCCCCAACTGGACTCAGAGTAAGGCACGAAGTTAGTTACCCTCCAGCAGGGCAACAGATTCACCAATGGGGGCAGGTTCATGAGTAAGATAGGGTTTTAACCACTGCCCATTGACCGTAAATTTATGCCCAGGTTTGGGATCTTCAATTTCAATGGCGTCGTTGGGAAATGGTCTCAAGACCAAGTAGGGACCAGTCCATCTTGACTTTAATTTTCCTGGAAAGAATTTGAGCCGGGCATTGTAAAGCCAAACTTGCTGACTTGGCTCAAATTCCTTCCGCCGAATTCGGCTATCGTGAAAGGCCTTAGTGCGTTGTTTGAAAGTTAAGGGAGAATCATAGGCTTCACGATGGAGTTCTTCCAGCTCCTGGAGTTGGAGTTTCCTTTCTCGACCACACAGGTCTGGGTCGAGGTTACATTGGCGAACTACTCAATAAGCACGGTGCTCCAGCTCCACGGGCAAATGACAAGACTTCCCGTAAACAATTCTATAAGGAGACATACCAAGGGGAGCCTTGAAGGCGGTCCGATACGCCCAAAGTGCATCAATCAGCTTGTCAGACCAATCCTTACGGTCAGGACGAACCGTTTTCTGGAGAATTTGCTTGATTTGCCAGTTCGACACCTCAGCCTGGCCGTTCGTCTAAGGATGATACGGAGATGCGATACGATGGTGGACTCCATATTTCCTTAGAAGTGCCCGAAAAGATGCATGGGTAAAATGACTTCCTCCATCAGAGATAATGGCTCGAGGGATCCCAAAGTGTGCGAAAATGTGGTCTTTGACAAATCGAGTAGATATGACATGATCAGCATGGTGTGTGGGAATAGCCTCAATCCATTTCGAAACATAATCAACAGCAACAAGGGTGTACTCAAAGTCGTTGGAAGGAGGAAAGGGACCCATGAAATCGATTCCCCAAATGTCAAAAATTTCAGCAGCCAGGATGGGTTGCAAGGGCATCATGTCACGACATGACATTGACCCTAACGACTGGCATCTAGTGCAATGTTTAGCATAATTGTGTGCATCCTGGTGAAGGGAGGGTCAAAAGAAACCGCACTGCAACACCTTGGCTGCAGTTTTCCTCCCAAAGAAATGGCCTCCGCAGGCTTGATCGTGACAGAAGAATAGCACACTAGGGAATTCGCTGTCAGGAATACAGCGACGGATGATCTGGTCAGCACCTATTCGAAAAAGTAGTGGATTATCCCAGAAATAGTACTTTACTTCTGCGATGAGACGCTCGCGCTGGTTTTTAGGCCAGCCACATGGAAGGGAACCAGAAGCAAGGTAATTGGCAATGTCGGCATACCAAGGTCTACTTGTCACATTAATTGCCAGTAGGTGCTCATCGAGAAAAACCTCATTAATTGGTAGGGTAACTCTAATGTGGTCAGGGTTCAGTCTCGAGAGATGATCAGCAACAACATTCTGGGCTCCCACCTTATCACGGATCTTAAGGTTAAATTCTTGGATCAGAAGGATCCAACGAATCAGTCTAGGCTTGGCATCCTTCTTGTGCATGAGATGACGAATGCCACGTGGTCAGTGAATACAGTAACATGCGAGCCCAGAAGGTGAGAGCGGAATTTCCCCAGCCCAAAGACGACCGCCAGTAGTTCTTTCTCAGTGGTTGTATAATTACGCTGGGCCTCGTCCAACGTCTTACTGGCGTAGTACACCACAAAGGGTGTCTATCGCGTCTTTGTCCTAGGATAGCTCCGACTGCAAGGTCGGAAGCATCACACATGAGTTCAAATCGAGGGACCAGTCAGGTGGCTGGAGAACAGGAGCCTTGGTGACAGCATCACGCAGCTACGTGAATGCTCGTATGCAGTCGGGGCCCATATCAAAGGGTACACGGTCATAGGAGATGAGTTAAAGGTCTAGAAATCTTGGAGAAGTCTTTGATGAATCTCCTATAGAAATCGACGTGTCCTAAGAAGGAGCGAATTTGCTTGACAGAGCTAGGCACAGGTAAATTCGCAATCACATCAGGCTTAGCTCTGCAACCTCAATACCCCTATCGGAGATGATATGCCCGAGAACAATTCCCTCGTGTACCATAAAATGACTTTTCTCCCAAGAAAGCACAAGGTTCACATCAATACATCTTCGAAGGATACAGGTCAGGTTGACAGGACAATCATCAAATGAAGGTCCGAAGATCGAGAAGTCATCCATGAAGACCTCAAGAAAGTCACACACCATGTCATGGAATATCGCCAGCATACATCTCTGAAAAGTTGCTGGCGCATTAGAAAGTCCGAATGGCATTCTTCTAAATGCGAAGGTGCCAAAGGGGTAGGTGAAGGTGGTCTTTTCTTGGTCCCGAGGGTCAATAGCCACCTGGTTATATCCAGAGAATCCATCCAGGAAACAAAAAATTTATTTCCCGCTAACCGCTCTAGGATTTGGTCAATAAAAGGTAGCGGAAAGTGATCTTTCTTTGTTGCTGCATTCAGTTTCCTATAATTTACACACACTCTCCAAGATGTAGGAGTGCGCGTAGGGATGGATTCACCCCTATCATTGACACGGATGGTGAGTCCCACCTTTTTGGGCACGACATGAATCGGGCTCACCCAGGGGCTATCGCTGATCGGGTAGATTATACCCGCGTCAAGCCACTTAATGATTTCCTTTTTAACGACCTCCCGTATATTAGGGTTGAGACGTCGCTGCATCTCACGGGAAGGTCGAGCTTCCTTCTCCGTATATATACGGTGAGTGCAGTAGGAGGGGCTAATGCCAGTTAAGTCAGATAAGGACCATCCGATGGCTGCCTTGTGTTCCATAAGGACCTTTGTTAGTTTGCATACTTGCTCCCTGGTCAATTTTGAACTAATAATTACGGGGAGCGTTTCATTTGGTCCCAAGAAAACATATTTAAGCGTGTCAGGCAGCTCTTTCAGCTCGAGAGTGGATGGCGAAAGATCTGGCATTTCTTGGGACGAGAGTGTCCTAAGCAGATCAAAAGAAAGAAGGATAGGAGGAAGAAGTTGGCCCTCAGATTGGCCAAAAAGAGGGGCATCTTGGATTGATGGATCCAAAAAGGGATAGCCCCAATGATCAGTATGTGGGCTCAAGGTCCCAGTGTGGAGTCGCATGTCTGCTTGATTTGGCGAGAAAGAAAGGGCAATCCGGTCTTCAAGGGGGTGGATCGGAGGTGAGCAGCCCGAATATGACTCAGACCACGAGGTGTGGGAAGCGAAGAAAATCTCATTAAAAGTCTGGTCAAGAGAAGGTAAGGGTAAGGGGAGAGATGGGGAAACGTCATAGTATATATCCGACAGGCAATGGTCTGTGTTTAGGGGTAATCCACAGCAATCAAAATAGGTCCCTATTAGTCCGATACATGCACTGACGGCCGTGTCCTCATCAGACGTGTCATCCTCGATGCAATCGCAATCAAAATTCTTGGCAGCCTTGAAGATGTTTAGCTTGAGCTTCTCAGAGCCAATGGCAACCTCAATGCAACCCGACTCACAGTCGATATGGGCACGAGCTGTGGCCAAGAAAGGTCGACCAAGGACGATCGGACAATCAGAAAGTGAGCTACGAACTTTCATATCCAAAATAAGAAAGCCAACAGGAAAACAGAGATTGTTGACCCTAACCACCACGTCTTCCACCACACCCTTCGGTATTTTGACAGAACAATCTGCTAACTGCAATGTGACAGGGGTGGGTTCAGATTTCCTAAGGCAAATTTCTCGAGCATGATGGTTGGCATAAGATTGATGGAAGATCCTAGATCAAGCAGAGCACGGTTAAAATTGCAGCCTTGGATGCTACATGAAATAAGCGGTGTGCCCGAATCTTTCTGCTTCGGTGGTAGATTTGACAGTATAGCACAACTCGCATGAGGCGAGAGGACCACCGGATTCTTTGTTTTCTTTGACTGTCGCCTGGGTGTAGTATAGTCTTTGAAAAATCAGGCGACAGTTGGTATATAGTCGATAGCCTCCAACAGGGATACTTTGATTTCAACATCCCTGAATAAATTACGCAGGTTATCAAAGGCCTGCGTATCCTTTTTCTTGCCTTTTGGCTCCCTCAGTAGAGCCCCAGGGAATTGGACTGATTCTGGCACTAATTTGGGTGTATCGTCCTCACGAGAATGCAGTGTGCATCCCGAATGAGAGGGTAATGAAAAAGATGGGCCAAGATCAGGTCGAGGCGGATCAACGGTTCGCTTACCCCTCCTCGTAGTAATCGCATTGGACGTCGCAGGTCTAGTGGGATCATAAGGCGGAGGAGGGTTTGTAATAGGGACATAAGGGTGATGTGTTGCTGCGGGATTAGCCTGGAATCCCAGTGGAATGCTCAGAGCTTGCAAAATCTGATGAACCTGCCCCTGAGAAGGTCGTACCTGTGGTTGAGGACCACGAGGTACAAAATTTCACGGATTAGGGACAAGTTGGGCTGGAAGAGTGCCCTGAGATTGAGTCATCATGCGTAGCTGACTGATCTCAGCATTCTACTGCGACAATTGGTGCTGAAGAGAGGTCATGTTTTCTTCATGGCGCTTAGACATATCCGTCATCATTCGCATCAGTTTATCAAGAGGACTTGATGCGTGTTCTATTTGAGGTATGCAAGGACCCGATGGCGGATTTGCCACAGGATTAGACTGGGCCCTTGGGATGATGGGTGCGGACGGTCACATTGGCCCACCCGTGGGGTTTTGACGCAGCGAGTTACTGGACCATGCGAAATTAGGATGATTTCACCACCCTGGGTTATAAGTAGCAGAGAACGGGTTGTTCCCCAGGGCATAAACGTCTTCTAAGCTAGAAGACGAGTTCGCATGCATATATGCATCCAAGCACACGGAGGCTTGGTTCTCCGTGTCAAAATATTGGCTTGCAGAAGCCAGGTCCACATTACTTACCGAATCGCTTGGTGCAACATTCGGTAAGGATGGTCTCACAGGATCCTTGGAAATCAGCCCAGTATTTGACAGATTAAGGTTGTGATGGAGGGATGGGGTGGAGGTGTTTGCCATAGAGAGAGAGGGATTGGCCAGAAGCTCGTCCAGCTTCTTGTGCACGACGGAGACTTCATCCAATTTTTGTGCAATAAGGTTAAGATCCGTGGATGAATGGGAGGGTCCCGTGTCAACTTCGTGAACATTGCGAGGTAGGCTGGTACGATTAAAGGCGATAATGGAGGTATGGTTCATTGAGTTTTCACTCATGTTCTCAAATAATTCAAATGCTCCATTCTCGTCTTTATTCATAAAATTCCCTCCGCAGGAAGCGTCTGCAATCTGCTTCAGAGTTTCATTTATCCCATAATAGAAGATCTGGGCTACATGCCACTTAGGCAGACCATGGTGTGGACATTTCCGGAGGTCATCATACCTTTCCCATGCCTCATAAAACTGCTCGCCATTTTGTTATGTGAAAGAAGTTATAGCTCGGCGAAGCGCATTGGTTCACCCGATTGGGAAGAATTTCTTGAGAAATGTTGTTCGCATCTCTTCCCAAGAATGGATGGTTCTCCCAAGGGTGCGCAACCATTGCAACACTTTATCCTGCAACGAAAATGAGAACATTTTCATGAGAACAATTGATAACCTGATGTTTCTTGGTTTAACAGTTTCAGCTAATCGGGTTAAGTCTTCCAAATGGAGAAAGGGATCTTCACTTGCAAGACCATGGAAGTGAAAGTTAATCAGGCCAATGACATTAGGTTTTAATTCAAAATCATCCCCGCCCATGGGGACCCGAATTTGCCCAATGGTCTCTGTAGTAGCGGGATTTTGATAAGAGCTAAGAAACCTAGGCTCCTCCTGTTCGGGAGGGTTCTGCATTTCCTCCAAGGTTTCTCTAATGGCTTCAACCTGCTCATTATACAATTTCATCTGGGCTTGGAGGCAGGTTATGGGGTCTACGGCTTCACCACCACCTGGTGAGATTTGAGGGGGACGGTTTTGTCCCTCAGGATTTGGGGGTGGGCATGCAGCCATGTTTATGGAGGAGGATGATGATTCAGTTTCCATCCTTCTAGAATTATCAGACAATTCAAACAATTCAGGATTTTGTGACCTCCTCCCAAACATGCACTACCGCAGGAAGAACTGGGGAGATAAGAAGGGAAAAAGGGGATGAGAGAAACAACACCGTAAGGGTACACTTGATGATAAATCAAAGCAATCAGTTTCCTAACCTCTATAATGTGCCCTTAGACCTAAAAGATCTAAGTTACATACTATAACTACCTACGGAACCAAATGAGAGTACCGCAGAACCACTGGGCCAGATTGAAAGGCCATTTGCCCCAGTCTTAGACACCCGATAGCACGCGGAAACCCACACCAGCACGTAGGCGCTACATGTAGGTAGTTAGACCTCCAATCCTTAATAGGGGTCAAGTTGCTACCAGTTTTAATTTAGAGGCTTAGGATCAAGTGCTCCAGGAATGTGAAGGGCATTGTATACGGGTAATGCCCAAGTACATTGATTTTAAGAGTGTGTAAATCAAGTATGCAACGGGAAAATCTCCCTAAATTGGAGTTTTAGATGGTGAATAACTTTTAGAATTTCAGCCTTAAGTAGTATGGACTTTAGAATTCCACTGAATTACCAATTCAACCAATCTCCGGATTTTGAGAAAACATAAGTTCTTTATGCCCAACAAACTCATCTTCAATGTGAATTAGTTAATGCATGCTAAAAATGCAATGGGCTTCCCTAGATGGAAATTTCTATGTGTGGATGCACGAATCTATTTTAAGTCAATGTGAAAGGGAGCCAAAGCACGTCAATTCAAGTGCTCCCAATCACCAAAATGATATTCCACACAAGGTTCAACCACCAAATGATGTAAAGAAAATTAAAATGTTGGGGTTGAAATATTCGGGATCAAACCTAAGGCAAATGAAAAGTCGTGGTGGGGTTGGAATCAACTCAATTTCAAGTCTCTCCACCAAAAATGTGATCCCGAAATGTGAATAAATGAGGCAATGAAGGATGGCAATCAATCAATTTTATCTTGCCTCAAAGAAAACTTCACACAACAAAAGATCCAAGAATCAAGATTCTTGGATTTTTGTTATGCGAAGTTTGCCGGAAATCAAGGGGCAGTGGGGGTGATAACAAACAATCAACAAGTGGTTTTAGTCCACTTGCCCCAAGAAATTCCCAAGAAGTGTTTTTAGGTTTTTTTTCTCTTTTTTTATATGTGACAAGATAACCTAAGTTACTAAGAGGGAGACACTTACCTCCTCAGCAACATGGGCGAAGCTCCAATGCGGCGCTGGCGACTTCACACTCTCGCACCCACCTTGGATTTGCCCACGTCTTCGACCTCCTCTGCTTGTCTCCTCCTTGCAACCGGTATACCTGCACACAAGCGAACAAAACACCCATGAAGAGAAGGGTGTGAGAAGAGAAAATCAAAGGAATGAGAATAGAAACTTACTCCAAATAGCGCCTCCCCGGCAACGGTGCCAGAAAAAAACTTGGTGCGACTCGAATAGGTTTGTTAATATTATGATATTGTCGTTGAAATTAGTATAGTGAGTTAACCTAAATCGAGTCTACACTAGTTTCACAAAATTTTTAACCTGGCCTACTTAATTTTATCTTGGTCGCTTTTAGGCCTAGGGTCGATCTCAGGAAAGTAGGAATTTGAAGATCAAGGAGTTTCTACGCCTTTCCTAAAATGCATCACTTCCTTGCGTTTATTATGTTTTTGGTTTTTTTTTTTTCTATTTTTAAGATTTTTTGTTGGTAATAATGTTGTTCTTGAGGTACACCCTCAAAAATGAAGTCCTTGGCCTTGAGCCAAATGGTTCTTGGCTTGTAGCCAACTAGGGGTTCCCAAAAATCGATCTTGTTATTGGCAAAATCGAGTACCTGCAAGACAAGAATTATCTTTTCTCTTTTACTCTTTTTTTTTGCCTTTTTAATAGCAAGAAATAAAAGATAAATGAAAATAGAGTAAGTTGCTAGGAAAGAAAGAAACACTTAGCTTAGTATATATATGTATAGATATATAGTAGATACAGAATATATATATGTGTATATAGTTATATATTATGTATACAGGGGTGGAGGTGGAAGTGGAGATAGAATGTAGCACGATGTCAAGTTGGTCTACGTCTAGCAAGACGCAACCAACAAGACTGAGTGTCGCGTGAAATGTGAAATGGATGTGTGGGAGTGAGGGTGGAGGCGCTTGCTTTGCACAGATGTCGGAGAATATCAGCAACTGGTGCGAATATTCCCGCGATATGATGCGTGGTGGAAGGGGGAGTGCACGAGAATATAGGTGGTGTTTGTGAGGTGTATAGATGGATATGGGTAAGTGGATGTATATATATATATCTGTGTGTGTATAGATATATATATATATATATTTATATATAAATATATATAAATATGTATATATATTTATGTAAGGATGTGAGTGGATATATGTGTGTGTGTATGAGTGTGTGTGTGTGTACACGCTGAAGGAGGAGGGGAGCACAGCAGATAAGTCATCTACCACGCTGCCTCGACGTCTGATGCGTAAGGATGTGCGGGCGCAGGAGAGAGAGCGCACACGCATGGCCAAGTGAAGGGCAGCGCTCTGCTGCGCGGGCGGGTGAGGCGCGGTGACCGGCTGGCGCGGGTTGCAGGCGAGGAGAGAGAGCACCGCACCATCGGCTAAGTGAGAAACTTGCCGGTGGCTACTATGTCGCGCAGACAGTGCGCTACAGTGCGCGTGCGGTCTGGCGACAGGTTGGGGCCAGTTTTGCATTCGTCGGCGCGCTGTGGAGCACCTGCGCGCGCGAGAAGAGGTCGTGCGCGGACTGCTGGCATGCGCGCGGCGACCGGGCGGACCTGCAGGCAGGTGCGTGGCGAGCTGGAGATTCAGAGCTTAAGAGCTTGAAGCTCTGTATTAATGGCAGAGGAGACGAGATAACGTGAAACAAAGTGAGAAGCCATCACGCCCACCTGCTCACGAAAGAGCTGGGCAGTGGTGGAACTCACAGTGATGGTTTGAGGCCACTGTGGGTTTTCTCCTGCGCATGGTGTGCCGCGCAGCTTGTGAGAGAGGAACTGTGTATGGAGAGGGAGAGGGGAGGAGGTTGGCCAATAGCTAACTGAGGATGAGGGTGATCTGAAGGTGAATGCCGCAGCGAGGGGGAGTGCAAGGTGTTTTAAAGGAAAGAGGGTATGCCATGCTACTGGCAGGAAGAGAGGCGCGGAGAGGTGCGGGCACCCTGCCATGCTGCTGGCAGGAGGAGAGGTGTAGACAGGCGCGCACACCATGCCCTGCAGCCGCACGAGAAAAAGGAAAATACAAAAAGTAAAAAAAATGATAAAAGGTGAAATTGCAATGCCACACTTAATGAAAATGTTAATTAATAGAAGTGGATTGGATGGCCAATTATTTTCAGTCTCCTCCACTCTTTATAAATGCATGCAGGTGTATATTTACAAATACAATTACGGCTACATAAGATGCAATGGCAGTGCTAGGAAATAACACAAGATGGCATATTTACCGGTGTATTTTAACTATGCAAACACTGCTCATCCCTACACCTCCACCCCGATCCTAGGAGAAAAAGCCCTAACTTAGTTAGGTCGATTGCCCCTCCTAACCACCTACCGAACAACCCATCAATTTTCGACCTCCTCCGCCTTCGCCAGTCATCTCCGACCCCCCTCGTAGCACACCACCGCCACCAACGCCTTTGTTGCATCTTTGCGATCCTACTGAGTTTCTCTGACAAGGCCGCAAGGCCATACTTTGTGTTTCAAGGTTGCCGACCATTGTCGCCATTACCGAAGACCTTCAAGCAAGCTTTGAAGCTTGCTTCCTAGCCAAGGGTCCTAGTCCCTTAGCAAAACATTAAGGTTTTAACCCTTGTTCTAGACCATGAATTGCTTCGTTATTTTTGATAAGTGCTTTTCTTCTTGTATCCTTGATTAGGTTAGAATGCCAATCATAGCCCTAAAAGGTAGTCTAGTACCAACCAAAATCCAGATCTGTCTAGCTTTAGCCTCAGTCTTTAGCAAAGATTTTTAAGGCCTACAGGAACTAACCTAAGGTTTATTGGACTTTGTGGTTAAAGCACCCGTGCTTGAGATATTTTTAGCCTTGGTTCAGCTCGCAGTGCGTTTTGTAAGAGAGAGATAGAAGATTTATTTGTTTGGAGAGTTCTCTCTCTCTTTTTCTTTTTAATTCTAACTTAGGATTAGCTTCTCAACACGATCTGTATCGGATTCCTTATCCCCATCATCAATCCTCAAGGGTCCCTGGCAGTCGATGCTTCGAGATAGCACCACCAATGGTAACTCTTAGAACCCTGGCTTTCGAGATTTCGAGATAATCCCGTCCATGGTGTTCCGTGGCCGAATTCAGACCCTGGCAATTGACACTTCGTGATAATGCCATCCATGGAATCTAAACTAGCAGAGTGCTTACATGCCTCCAGTAGGATATGTAAATATCCTAAGAGACAAGCACTGAGGAAATGATATTTTGTTACGCATTTTTTAGGGGAATTTCCCACCTCTCCGCGCCGAGAACTCGTCCAAATCAACTTGTGTTGATCTTCCGCACCTAATCTAGGTGACTTTTTCAAAATATTTGAAACACTTCTACGTAATTTTGATATTTATGCTCACTAAACCAGACTGTGTGTGAATTTGGGTGCTTAGGTTACTGAATCCGTAAACCAAAAGTCAGTTAACGAGGCCGAATACTCCCTAAGCCTTGGACCTAATACTTAAGCTTTTCATTTTCCTCAACCTCTTGAGGAATATCTAGATCTTAATGGGTACTAAAAGTCTATCCAAAAATGCCTAAGGTTTGCGTTCTTACTAATCTTGTTGTGCACTTTCCTTTTTCTTTTTCTTAATGTGGTCTAGAATTTTGGTTAATTCCTTAATTTCTTGCTAATGACAGTCTCTTTTCTCTCATTTTGTGCTCCTTTTTATCATTTAGCTCTTTTTCTCCTATTCGTTTTGTAAAATCCACAAGAATTTCTTCCCTCCTTTTTATTATTCTTTTCCAAAATTTTTTTAATTTTTTATGGTGTTTTTGGCATATGTGAATTTTTTTGTTGAAACCTTTTCTTATGAGTTTTTATTCATTTTGCACTTTCATACCCCCCATGCCTAAGATTTGCAATGTCCTCATTGTAAATTAGGAGGGCTTTTATTTAGCTTGGTTCATGCATTAGGACAGGTATTTTGGTGAGTGGATGGGTCGAGGTGACTATTGCGGACGATTTCTAATCTCAGGTGTGAGCACCTGAGGTGGAATCAATCTAAAAGGAGACATGCCTAATTGGGTCTTGTGGGCGGTCCTATAAGCCCACAAAGCTCCCAGAAGTCGGGACGACCAGTCCTTCCTGTCAGGTCGCACAGTGACCTACAGGATTTTCTTGATCTTCCGATCTGATAGCTCAGCTAGACCATTAGTCTGGGGGTGGTAAGGAGTAGAAATTCGGTGAGACACCCCGTATTTGGTCATCAGTGACCTGAACTGAGCATTGGTGAAATGGGTCCCTCCATCAGAGATGATTGCACGAGGAATCCTGAACCATAAGAAGATATTCTGATGAATGAATTTGATGACGATCTTGGGATCACAGGTTCGGGTCGGAATGGCTTCGATCCATTTGGACACGTAGTCCACAGCGAGCAAAATGTACTCGAAGTCGTCCGAAACAGGGAAGGGGCCCACAAAATCAATCCCCCAAATATCGAAGATTTCGCATGCGAGAATCAGCTACAAAGGCATCATGTCGCGATGGCTCATGTTGCCCAAAGGTTGGCAACGACTGCATGCCTTGCAGTGATTGTATCCGTCCTTGAAGATAGTGGGCCAGTAAAAGCCACACTGGAGGACTTTTGATGCGGTTTTGTGCCCAGAGAAGTGGCCACCGCATGCTCGGTCATGGCAAAAGGAGAGAATGTCATTGACTTCGCCCTCCGGGACACATCTCTGGATGATTTGGTCAGCACCTATGCGGAAAAGGTACGGGTCTTCCCAGATGTAGTACTTGGCATCAGAGTGCAACTTGTCTTTCTTGGCCTTCGGCCAATCAGACGGGATCTGATGAGATGCCAAGTAGTTTACTATATCAGCAAACCATGGAAGCCTAGTACCAATAGTTAATAGGTGCTCATTAGGAAAATGCTCCGTGATGGGTCCAGAGGGGTCGATGATCTCAGAGGGAAGGCGAGACAAGTGGTCAGCTACCACGTTTTGTCTTCCCGCCTTGTCGCAAATCTCGAGGTCGAATTCTTGCAACAGCAAGATCCATCAGATTAATCGAGGCTTCACGTCCTTCTTAGCAAGGAGATGCCTCACAGCCGTGTGATTCGAGTAGATTATGACGTGGGAACCCAGGAGATAAGATAGGAATTTTTCGAGGGAAAATACTACGGCTAGCAGCTCTTTCTCCTTAACCGTATAGTTACGCTGAGCCTCGTCAAGTGTCCTGCTAGCGTAGTAGATGACTATGGGATTCCCGTCAATCTTCTGCCCCAGAATCGCTCCTACAGCGAAGTCAGATGCATCGCACATGATCTCAAAGGGTTGAGACCAATCAGGGGACTGTAGGATTGGGGCTTGGGTGACTCGATCACGAAGGTTCTCAAATGCTTGAGTGCATTCCTTGGAAATCTCAAAGGGTACATCCTTGGAGAGAAGAGTAGTCAGGGGGTGCACGATTTTCGAGAAATCAGGGATGAAACGACGGTAAAAATCGACGTGCCCTAGAAAAGAACGGATGTCCCTGATCGAGCTAGGCATAGGAAGTCTAGAAATCATATCAACCTTGGCTCGATCCACTTGGATGCCTTTCTCAGAAATTAAGTGTCCTAAGACGATCCCCTCAGGTACCATAAAGTGGCTCTTTTCCCAGGAAAGAACTAGATTTACATCGATGAAATGCCTAAGTATATGAACCAAGTGCTGGAGGCAATCGGCAAATGATGCCCCGAAAACTGAGAAGTCATCCATGAAGACTTCCAGATAATCACCTACCATATCAGAGAATATGGCAAGCATGCACCGCTGAAAAGTCGCGGGTGCATTGCAGAAACCGAACGGTGTCCTTTGGAACGCGTACGTCTTGAAGGGGCAGGTGAATGTGGTCTTCTCTTGGTCCTTTGGATGAATCGCCACTTGGTTATAACCGGAGTACCCGTCAAGGAAGCAGAAGAATCTATTTCCCGCTAATTTCTCAAGAATCTGATCAATGAATGGTAGTGGGAAATGATCCTTCTTCGTGAAGGAATTGAGTATTTAGTAATCTATGCAGACTGTCCACGAGTTGGCTATACGGGTAGGTATGACTTCTCCGGTTTCAGTCGTAATGGTGGTGAGCCCTACCTTCTTAGGCACAACCTGGATTGGGCTCACCTAACGATTGTCGGAGATCAGGTAGATGATTCCTACATCTAACCACTTAATGATCTCCTTTTTCACGACCTCCTGCAGATTGATATTCAAATGTCTCTGCATTTCGTGGGAAGGTCGTGCGCCCTCTTCAGAATAGATACGGTGTGTGCAATAAGAGGGACTTATTCCAGTCAAGTCATCGAGAGTCCAACCAATGGCTCTGCGATGTTGCTGGAGCACAGTAATCAGATGGGCTTCCTGATCAGGTGTGAGTTTGGAGTTTATAATCACAAGAAATGTCTGATTAGAACCCAAAAAGATGTATTTCAAATGATCAGGAAGGGGTTTGAGTTCAAGAATGAGGTTATCAACAGCAGCGGGTGGTTCAGGGTGATTGTGAGGTACAAGGGTAGGAGTTATAGGTTTGTCTAAATCAGGGTCTGACTCCTCTAATTGTGGTTCAAGATCTTCTTGTGGTTGATGTGGAATAATCACGTTGTCCTGAAGTTGTGGTTCATCAACCAAAGCTCTAACATCACAGATTTGTTTAATGACACCGCAATTGATCCCTTGTTGGGCCTTAAAGATATCAATTTTGAGAGTCTGGTTCCCAAATTTTAGTTATATTTGGCCCTCTTCACAACTTATGTTGGCCCTTGCAGTGGCCAGAAAAGGCCTCCCTAGTATGATCGGTGTATCCCTTGGGTTTTCAGGTGCGTCCATATCTAAGACTATGAAGTCTATAGGGAAATAGAAATCTCGCACCCTAACAATAACATCCTCAAGAATTTCCTTAGGTGACTTGATAGATCGGTCGGCTAACTGTAATGTCACCTCAGTCAGTTTTAGCTCAGATTCTTCTAGATGGTTGAGTAGGGATGTGGGTATCAAGTTTATGGAGGCACCTAGTCTAATAATGCTCTATCAAACTGGGTTTCACCGATCTTACATGAAATCAGGGGAGTGCCTGGGTCTTTTGCCTTGGGTGGGAGTCTACTCAGGATTACAGAGCTGGCTTGCTCTGACAGTACAATTGGACTCCCACTCTTGGTTCGCGGCTTACGCTGAGGTGTACACACATTCTTCAAGAATCGTGCGTAAGCCGGTACGTGGCGGATCGCATCCATCAAGGGGATGTTTATTTGGACCTGCTCAAAGAGCTTGACCAGGTCCTCCTCAGGAGCCACGGGTTTGGTTGTCCTCTTTCCCTTAGTCAAGGCCTCGGGAAATGGAACCTTGGTTGGTTCCTCTAGGATAGGTCCAGGTCTTTGATCTAGGACAGGGATAGGAACATCCTGGATTACTGTCCTAGGGTTTGGGTTACTACCAGGTTTGGAGTGGTCTGGATAGGGTGGATCTTGGGTCGCCTTACCACTACGGGTTGTTACAGAATTTAGCCCTGCCTAGTTCTGGTTAGGGGTTGGTAGGATGGGTTGCTGCTGTTGGTAACCCGCATAGGAGGTTGAGGCTTCCATCCCGTCAGGTGAAGGAATAGAAGGGGCCTGATAAACCATGTGTGCTTGGCCCGGGTTTGGGTTCATAACGTGCCGCTGGGTCGGCACGCTATTTGGGTTAGGAAGAGGCTGAGAAGGAAGTGTGCCTAGTTGGAGAGAATTTGCCAACTGGGCAAGTTGATTTCGGACCTCTGTGATTTCGCCCTTGTGTTGCTTTTGAATAGCCGCATTCGTTCTCTGAATGTCAGCCAAAGTCTGGCGGATAAGGGACATTTGTCTTGGTTTGGCCCGGGTGAATAAGTGGGGTTGGGCCGAGGATGAGGCGGCTGATAAGGACGAGGTGCTAAAGGGTGGTCTTTGATTCTGGGAATTTTCCGCCCATTGGAAATTAGGGTGGTTCCACCATCCAGGATTGTAGGTGTTGGAAAAAGGGACATTCTGGATGGCGTTGAGGTTCTCGCAGGTCTGAGGAGCCTCAGAAAAGTCAGAGAATGGGGGAGTAGAGCTCCCCCGACAAGAATAGAAAGGATCGGGGGTTCCTCCGATCCTAGAGTATGATGGGGGTGGATACGAGTCCATCCCTGGAGAAAGTCGGTGGAAAATGTGCTACACATTTTCCCGTGCAGGAGGGGCCTGTGCGAAGGAGTTCTACGCAGAGGTGACTCGCTGCAAATGCTGAGTCAGCTCATCCACCTTCTTTTCAATAATAAAGATCTTATCCAATCGACTGGCAATTAATTCCAGGTCGACTGATGCGGACAGGTCCTGCGTCTCATGTGCTCCCTAAGGTTCGTCGCTGTGCGGGTATTCGTCCTATCGAATAGTCCCATGGAGTCATTGTTGATGGAGTTCTTGCACATATTCTCAAGAATCTCCCACATGGTGTCCTCTTGTTGACCCATGATATTTCCTCCGTAGGTTGCATTGACGAACAGTCTAATATCCTCATGGAGTCCCTGGTAAAAAGACTAGACTTGTTCCCATTTAGGAACTCCGTGATGGGGGCACTTTCTCATGAGATCCTGAAAACGATCCCATGCCTCATGAAGAGGTTCTCCCGTCTGTTGCATGAAGTGAGTAATCTGATGGCGCAAGGCATTGGTCCGACCAACAGGGAAGAACTTCTTCAGGAACTCGTACTGAAGTTCCTCCCAAGTGTTGATCGGGTGGGTCTGGGTCTGATACCAATGGGCTGCCTTGTCCATAAGGGAGAAAGAGAACATCTTCATGAGTAAGATATCCCGATTTTGCGCATCTGACCCGAAAGTCTAGGCCAGATGCTTTAGCTATTTGATGTGCTGGAAGGGGTCTTCACAATTAAGCCCATGGAATTTAGGTATGGCATGAATCATGTTGGGCTTCAGTTCAGAATCAGGTCCTCCAATCGGGATTCTGACTCGAGGCTCAATTGCCACCGCAGCGGGATTATAGTGATCTCGCATCATGGGATGCTGCGGTGGGTTCATGAAGTTCTGGAAGAGATCGTTGAGTCGCTGGAGCTGGTGTTCAAGATTATTCTCTTCCTCAACTGGTTGAGCCATTGTGGAAGAAGAAGGAGAATTAGATTCAAAATCGGAGGAAAGGTCTATGTGAAGAGTTGGTTGCACAAGCAAGGGTACCGAGGCTTGGCCTCGAGGAGAGTGAATTTCTAAAGGAGTTTTCAAGGACCTCCACCAAACATGCACTGATGGATTAGATGAGGTTAGCAAGTGCTGGACCCAATCAAGGCACCCAAAATGTTGGGTGACTATAGAGGTTCGGGGCGGATGGTACCCCTTAATTGGAAGGTTGTCCACCTGAGAATTACCTGGGCAACCAGAGAGGGTGAGTCCTGTGAAGACCCCTACACGGTAGAGCGCCTCCATGGGTTACAGGGTTTCCCCCACCCAACCTCTCTTGTCACTGAGATTCCAGGTAGACCAGAATGGGGACCTTGACCTCTTAAGTCTATCACTTTTAATTAGGATCAAGGTGCTTAGGGTTTCACTTGAACTTTAACCTTTTTAGTGCAAAGAGTGACCTAATTTAAAGGTTGGTTGATCCAAGGGATCAATTTCACCTATTAGTTCCTTTGAGAGCTTATTAGGTCTTGCCTTTTAAGGTTCAAGTGACTTAAGAACCGGATTGCTTAGGGTTTCTCTTAATAAATGTTTTCAAGCAATGGCTCGGTGGTGTTGGCAACCGCTTTGGCTGTTTTTACGTCGTTATGTTTATTATAATACAGTCGTTATATTATAAGATAAGACAACTACGGTTGTCATTACCATACAATTTTTTTACTCGGAAATAGTTTCCCGAGGTCGAACTCAGGGAGCTACTGGAATTCTAGAAGTACAAAGTTTCTTTATTACAAAAATAAGAGAGAGAGAGAGAGATATATATATATATTTTGTCTTGGCTTCTTCTTCTTCTCTTCTTTCTCTTGTGCTTTCCCTCTTCTTTCTTCTGCTGCTCTTCCTATCTTGTTCTTCTCTTCTTTCTCTTTTCTTCAGCTGCAGTATCTCTCTCTACGAGACTTCTTCTTCCTTGGCTCTATTTGCCTTCAATTCCTCTTCTTCTTCTGCTTGTCTTCTATTTCTTTTCTTCTTCAGTTCTTCTTTTCTTGTCTTTATTTCTGCAAAGTCTTATTTTTCTTCCTTCTTCTCTTTTCTTTCTTTTCTGCTGCGGAGCCTTCTCTTTTCTTCTTCTTCCTTGGTCTTCTGCTTTAGCTCCTCTGAAGGTTTATCCGTCGTCTGATATCGCAGTCAGACGACTTAAACGACGGTCTGCTACAGTGCTTCCCTTCTTCTCCTTCCTTTCTTCCTTCGCTGCTTCTTCTTCTTTTGCTCTCGCACACTCACACAACTGGTCAGAGCAAAACCTACCCCTACCCTCCCCCGCGTCTCTCTTTTTCTCAGATTTCTCTCATAGGATCGCTCTCCCAGAGCCGGGTATTCGAGTACGGGTATCGCGCCCGAGACCAGGCCCACCGGCGTGCGGTGGTGGGCGAGGTGTGCGCAGTGTAGGGTATTCGGATCCGGCCGAGACCCGCGGGGCGTGAGCGCAGGCGAGGGCAAGCGCGTGGCGCGCAAGTGCGTAAGGGACCTGACCCCTGTGTTCGAAGGCGAATAGCCTCGAACACTTTTACAATTTATGTGCGGGCACTGAGCCACACACTTCCGAGGTGGGACTAAAGTCCCACCTCCCGACTGGCGTCCGCAGGCGAGGAGGCTGCAGGCAATTGCAGCAGCTCGCGAGGGGTTTGCCTCAGTTGCAGACCTGGGAGTCTTTGCAGGGACACTCCGCGCGACCTAGGAGCAGCGCCTGGGCGAGATCGAAGCTGCAGCTGCAGGTGAAGGAGCTTCACCTGCCCAGCAATGGCGGCGAAGGGGGAGTGACCTGAAAGCAGGAATACGGCCTCTCGGCCCAGTCAGAAGATGCAGGGAGCTTCGCCGGAGTGCGGCGAAGCCAGTGCGGGTGGTGGCGAGGCGTGAGGCGGTGTATGGTCGCAACCCTAGGTCGGACTGTAGTCGGAAAAATGGGTTTGTTCGGGGGGTCGTTGTGGAGGTGTGGAATGGCAGTGGAGGGGCGGAGGGTGTTTGGTGAGGTGAGGCGGAGCTTTTGGTCCAGTTGGCGAGTCGTATGGGATTGTGGGATGATGGGAACGACTCGCCGGAGAGTGGCCGGAGGTGGGGAAGATGAGGGTGGTCAGGCGTGGTCGTAGGGCGATCAAACAAATTAAGTTGGGGAAAAGAAAGAGGGGAGGAAGGGAAGTAACTGTAACGTACCTACGGGGACGAAGGGGGGCCGGAGCGGCGAGCAACTGTACCGACTGTCGCCGGAGAAGAAACACCCAGAGGGAGAGGGCAGCGGCGAGGAAGAGGGCAGGGAGGCGCGCGCTTGGTGCGGCGCGACGCGGGGAGATCAGGCGAAGGTGGCTCTGCTGCTGTATCGCAGAAGAGCGACGAGAAGGAGGAGGAGGAGCAGCCAGAGCTGGTGGGTTTCTGTCGGAGTGGGGAGAGAGGAAGGGTTGAGGGATTCTCCGTCAAGACCGAGCTGGGAGAAACGGCTGGCGACGTTGGTCTTTATAAAGGCGGTGGTGGAGGGGCGGACGCACGCTGGCGACGTGCGTCCCTCGCCGGAGTATGGTCGGAGACGAGACCCATACCTTCCGTGCGTTCGCATGGAAGGTGTGGGCATCGTTAGGTGGCATGGTCGAGTCCCTGCGATAGCAGACATCGCAAGGAACTTTGTGTTTCTTGGCAGGACGGCCCACTCACCCTGCGCGGCGCCATGCTCCGCGCAAAGTCGCCGGAGCATGGTGCTGCGCAGAGACTTGCAGGAGGGACCAAAATGCAAAGAACGAAGATGAAATTAGGAGCCAAAATGCAAGGATTTTGAAAGTTGAGGGTCAAAAAGTAAATGATGAGGACCAAATTGCAAAGTCGGTCAAGGAGGACTCTTCTTAGGCTCAAGTTTTTATACATGACTAAGTTGGACCTAAGGATTTTAATGGTGAATTTTGTTTCTAGGTCAGACCATGTTTGACCGGCCAATTTACGTAAAAACCCAAATTAAATCATTAATTGGGCATGGTTCTCAATGTAGGTCAAAATGGGTTTTTTAAGACCAAATTGAAGGTTCTAAACCTTAGGTTGGCTCTAATTGGTCCAGTTAATTGCCTCAAGATTAGGTAATTAGGGCTCAAGCAAGAAGATTTTAGCCCTAAATACCTTTAATGGATGTTTAGATAGAATGTTTAAAATTGAAAAACAGGCAACTCTTGTGATTTACTATTTATGAAAGACAGGTTATTCCTAAATTGCTTTTTCTTTTTCTTCATCTTTAGAATTTTAGGGGCTTAAAAGAGAGGATAGAAAATTACCTCTCCTTGGTGTGGTTGTTCTGCGGCTGCTTGTTTCCTTCTTGATTTCCTGTTCTCCTGCACAATAAAAGAGAAAGATTAAGCCAGCAGTAAATCAAAAAAAATTGTGAATTAATAGCTTCTAGAATGGCCGTTGCTCCCCGGCAACGGTGCCAAAAATTGATTCGTCGGTCGCCTTTCGCAGTGTTTTAAGGTTATGATCGTTGCAGTATATTGCGAAAAGGGACTACCAGTTTATTTCAATTTATTACTCGAAATTTTAGACTATCCTGAGGTCGAACTCAGGGAGCACACGTCATTCTAGAAACATATAAATTCATAATTAACTAAATATTATTTTACAAAAATTAAAGAGAGAATGAACAAAAAAAATCTTTTTCTTCTTTTCTTTCTTCTCTTCTCTTCTCTTCTCTTCTTGGCTTCTTCTTCTCTTTCTCGCACTGTGTCCTCTTCTTCTTCCTTCCTTGGCTCTGCTTCCCTTGGCTTCAGCTTTTCTTCTTCTTCTGCTTGTCTTTCCCTTTCTTTATTTCTTCCGCCTTCTTCAGTTCCTCGTCTCTTTGGCTTCGCCTCTTCCCTCTGCCTTGCCTTTCCTTCTCTTCTTCCTCTTCGCTTGCAGCGGCTAAGTCCCTGCTTCCTTCTCCTTGGGTTTCTTCCTCTCTTCTTTGCAGCTCCTTCTTCTCTTCAGCAGCTGCAGCTCCGCTCCTCCTCCTTTCTTCTTCTCCTTTGCTTCCCTGTGCGTTACACAGTTAGGCAAAACCTAACCCCTACCCGCCCCGCACATCTCTCTCTCTCTCTCTGAATCTCTCTTCAGTACGCTCTCCCAGAGCCGAGTTATCGGGTCGGGTAGCGCGCCCGGGACCAGGCCCACCGGCGTGCAGTGGTGGGCGAGGAGTGCACGGGTAGGATAGTCAGGTTCGGACCCAGGCCCGCGGGGCGTGAGCGCAAGCGAGGGCGAGCACGTGGTGCGCTACGTGCAGGAGGAGGGACCTGACCCCTGTGTATCGAAGGCGATAAGCCTTATGCAGGAATTCAATTTATGCCGCCGCGCTCACTCACCCACTTCAGAGGTGGGACTAAACGTCCCACCTTCGTTTTGCACGCACAACAGCAGATGAAGGGCTTGATTGGCAAGGCTGCATGAGCTATCGACTCCAATTGGTAGCCTGGACACACTCGCGCCTTAATTCTGCGTTGCCTGGGACTTACGCCTAGAGCGGATGGACTTGAAGAAGCTCGCAAGCAAGCTCCTTGCTGTTCATCAATGGCGATGATGCCCCTAAAACCTGAAAGGCAGAAACATGGCCTTGCAGCCCTGTCAGATCAGAGGAACACCTTCGCTGTGTCACGGCGAAGGTGAAACGTATGTTAGTTGGCCGCGGGGCAGCCTAGGCGTGCGTGCCTAGGTCGTCCTGTCGCCGAGAAGATGGGTTTGTTCGGGGGGCAGTTGTGGTGATGTAGGCGATCTTTGGACGAGTGGAGAGTGTTCAGTGGAGTGTGGTGGAAGTTGTGAGGTGGGTGGCGAGTCGTGTGGGGTTGCAGAGTGACGGAAACGCCTCGCCGGAGGGTGGCCGGAGATGGAGAAGGTGGCGATGGATAGTGGTAGCCGGTGGGTGGAAACAACAAATTAATAGGGGAAATAAAGGAGAGAGTAAGGGGAAGGGTTTTCACCTACTTAACTGATGAAAGGGGGGAAGGAGGCTCTCGGCGCGTGCCTGCCGACGCCGGAGATGAAGATGCCCAGAGGGAGGTAACGGCGACGAGGAGGGGGACTGGAAGGTGCCAGCTAGTGCGGCTTGGCATGGGAGGACGAGGCAGAGTGAACCTTGCTGCAGGTATGGCAGCAGAGCGACGAAGGGGAGGAGGAAGGGTCGTCGGAGCCTACGGGCGCTTGACCGGAGGAGGAGGAGATGAAGTTTAGGGGTGTTCTTCGGCCAAAATAGGCTTGAAGAAATCAGCAGGCCTAGTCGCTTCTTATATAAGTGTTGGCGAGGAGAAGATCTCGAGGGGGTGACGTGGGGAGCTCGCCGGAGAATGGCCGGAGAAGAGACCCATTCCACTTGTGTGTTCGCACGAGAGGCATGGGCAGCTGCAGGGCATGGGGGAGGGTCCATGTGGAAGAGGACGACGTAGGGGACCTCCCCCTCATTTCTAGGACCAGTACCCATACCCTGTGCGGCGCCATCCTCCGCACAAAGTCGCCGGAGGCATGGGCAGCTGCGCAAGGTGGCAGAGAGACTTGCCTGCAAAGAACGAAGGGAAAGATAGGGGGCAAAGTGAAAGGGTTCAAAAAGTTAAGGGTCAAAAAAGTAATTCATGAGGACCAATTTGTAAAGTCAGTCAAACTGGTCTTCTCTTAGGCCCAAATTTTGGTACCAACCTAATTTGGACCTAAGGAATTCAATGGTGAAGTTTGATTTTAGGTTTGACCATGTTTGATTGATCAATTTGTGCAAAAACCCAAATTAGGTCAAAAATTGGGCATGGTTCTCAATCTAGGTCAAGATAGGTTCCAAAGGCCAAATTGAAGGTTCTAAACCCTAGGGAATATTTTTCCATGAATTTTAGAAGGTTTAGTTGATTTTTATCCTTCCTGGAACCTCGTGAATTAAAGCGGGTTTGTTTCAGGGTTATAGAATATCATTTAATTCCTAAAAGTTGCTATAACCCTTTTCAGATCAGATCATCCCACTTTCTTTCTTATTAAGCCCATATTACCTGTGTTTAGACCCTTAGACACCCCGTTTGTGTACTGCATTGGTAAAATTACAGTTTTACCCCTTGTGAATTGTTTTATTCTCAAATTTAGAATTCTCTGATTTAGGCTTTCCCTTATGTTTTGTAGGAGCTTTTGTACACTTATTTAGGTCAAAATGTGCTGATTAGGGTTCATGATGAGGCTCTCATCAGGTCCCAGGTGCACCCTCCAGGAGACGCGGATACCTTCCAGGAAGAGACCCAGGTCTCCAATTGGAAGCAGCGTGTGCTCCTTTAGCTTCAATTGGAAGACCACTGCTGCTGCCAACCACACATAGAAGAGGGTGGGATTTAGTCCCACCTCGAAAGCACGGGAACTGCTCGAGTGCCTTATTTTGATTTTGTCTTTGTGCCTTATCGCCTCCTAACATTAGGGTGAGGTCCTCCTTACCCGTACTACCCAACCCACCTAACCCACTCCCACACCTCGGCTACTACCCATGTCGGTAGCCCTGGTCCCGAGTACGTGGATCCCTGAAACTCGATTACTAGAGCATATGACTGGATATCGAGAAAGAGAAGGGGAAGAGAGAAAGAGAGAGCACGAGGTTAGGGGGGGCTTTCTCTCACCGGCACTTGTACGACACTTAGTCGTAAAAAGAGAAGAAGAACAGAGCAGAGAGCGGAGAAAGAAGAGAAGAGTAAGAAGTACAGTGCCCTCTTGGCACTGTAGCAATGGACACTTAAGCCGTCTGACTGAAAGATTCTGTCGTCTGATTTGCTTGACAGGGAGTGCACTGTGCAGTTGGTTTGAATAGTTGATATTATTTGAATATTTGCTATTATTGTATAAGGGTAATTGGTTATTCAAATCATCATTTTACCCTATTCTTTTTTTGCACATTAGTACTGGAATTCTTGATACATCATTCTGAATTAAGTTTTGGTTAAAATTATTCATATCTTTGATTCAAATTGTGATCTTGAGATTTATTGCAATACTTGCTCCCCGTGTTCGAGCTCGGATTTCTTTCGAGCTATAAATTTGTATCTGTTTTCGCGATTTATTAGCTATGCTACAACGCAATGAATTTTCAAACACCGATTTATCGCGTAAACACTAACCCGAAGGACCCATAAGAAAATGGGTACCTAGAAAAGATATTTTACATTATTTTGCAGGAGTAGATCAATGGGATCAGAGTGATTAGTGTGCATTCAAGGCATAAAATGGAACACTCCGACCATTCTACAAATTACATGAAGATCAACAAAGGTGGACTAGTGGAGCTTGGTATCCACAAGCACCATTCTACTATTGGTAATTTTATGGTATGATATTTTTTACCCCTTCATTTTTTGATGATTAACAAAAAAGGAGGAGAAAAATAAAGAGCAAATAGTCATATTTTTAGAGGAAGCATTTATTGAGGGGGAGAATTACTAGTTTAAATTTCCTTCGTATAAAATTGCTAAAAATAATTTGTCTTATAATTATCTATTTGCAAGATAGTTTTGTCAACACCAAAATTGGGAGATTGTTGGAACATTGCTCCACATCTTATTTTTGTGTTAATAAAATTATTGTAGATTAATGTTTGCAATTGAGTGTTTTTCATATTTAGATGAAGATCAAAGCAAACATTGAACTATGGCAAGGAGACATAATGACAAGGAGGAGTTGATGATAGAAGATCATCTGGAGTTTATTTTATTTTATTTATTGGATTAGGTTTTTACTTTATTAGAATGTATGCCTCTTAACAAAGAAACATAAAATAGATCGTAAAATCATATAGAGATAAATTAGGATAAAACATTACGACCATTCGATTTATTTCAAAGTATATATTGTTTACAAGATGCTTTTTTAATATTTAAAGTATTTACAAAAATAGGTTAGTAATCAAGTTGTATTCATATTTAAAAAGGTACTTGTTAACCCACAAGTACCGGTACTAAAGTTTAGTACCGGTACATGTGAGTTACATGTTTGGATTTTTTTAAAGAAACAAACTTGTACCCCACGAGTACTGGTACTCATGATCAGTACTAGTACCAGAGGCAACGAGTACCGGTACTCATGCTCAATATCGATACAAATGGGTTACAGATTTGTGTTAAGTATTTAAAATCTAAATCTGGAAGCAATGAGTACCAGTACTTATGATTAGTACCAATATCCAATAGGTACTGTCTCTGACAAGTTAACTTAAAATACAATACAGTATGTCACTAGTATTGGTACCAATTAATCGTTGGTTTAAATTTGAACGGTTGTAAAATTGATTTTGAGGACTTGAACATTGAGATTGTAACCCTAACATCTAGTAGACGTATTACTAAGGTCCTAACTCTATAAAATGACCCTTGGACTCTTAGTTTGCACACAAGAAAGGGAAGGAAAAAACTTGAGCTAACTTTCCATATTTCCACCATATTCTCAAGAAAAGAAATAGTAGTTTGTTGCTCTCAACCTCTCTACACATTTGCAAACTCAACGACGCGTTTTTCTTACGCATCTACGAAGTGAATCACATCCATCCTAGGCTCTCAATTGGTATTGATTTTAATTAATGTTGAGAGGCATTAGAATTCTTGTTGTAAGATTTCTTTTTCTTACACCAGTTTTTATTTGTATTTGAGCTTGTTGCTCATTAGGTTGTAACAAACCTGTTGTTGTCTTGGGTTGAGGTAACCCGTTAATTACCTTGATTAGTAAAGTGATTCCCTCGGGTTAAGGGAATCGAGTTAAAAATCCTAAACTAGGAGGCTTAGGTAGTGGAGTACCTAAGTGAGTGGGGAACTGCTATACATCTTGTGTCTATTTTGTGATTTGAATTGATTGTGCAAATATTTTTGTTATTGCTAATATATGCTTAAGTGTTTGTGTGCGCATAGCCATCTATACTAGATCCGAAGTTTCCTACACACTTGTCGGGGTTCAGGCGGAGGTCAAGTTAAAACACCTCGGCCAAGTATTCTAGGTGTTGTAGGAAGTTTGATCCCTTCACAAGCATGTCATCGATATACACCTCAATGATTTTCCTATTATTTTTATGAAAATCAAGTTTACAAGGCGCTGGTGACGTGCCTTCGTGCGTGTGTGTTAAGAGGTGTCGTTATAGTTGCACTTGATACGTCGGTTTTAAAAGAAGTAAACGGAGGTGAGTTCGAGTGTCGATCTCAGGGAGGCGTGGAAATCGGATTTTGTTTACCACTTGTTGTCACGAAAAAGGCGGAGTTTTGCTTGCGAAAGAGACGGTTTTGAAAAGCGAGAGATAGAGAGAGAGTTTTAGGGTTAGAAAGCTCTTGGTTTTGATCATGCACTTTAAACAGAAAGTAAAATGGCAACTAAATGGAAAATAATTTCATTAAACATGCATTCATAGTTCATGGTTTACAATATTAAATACATGCTTCAACAAAAGTAAATGAAAGCTCAAAAGAGAGAGAGAGAGAGAGGTAGAGAGAGAGTGGAGAGCGACGAGGCAGCCACGGCGGTGGAGGAGGCTCCGTCGGCGGCTCGTCGTCTCCGGCGATTACAAGAGTGCCTAAGACTAGCTAGGAGAGGAGTGGAGTAGTTGCAAGTGGGAGAGGATGCCTTGAATGGTAGTAGAAGGGGGTTTAAATAGAGTTAAGGGCTTCCTAAAAGAAGAATGTGCTTTAGCGACATCCAGAACGTCGCCAAAACCGCTTCCAGATACGTCGGTGAAGGCCTTCTGCCGCCGGTCAGCCGCCCGCCCCCTCTCTCTCTCCAAGCGCGATCCGTGGATGATGAACGAGAGCCGTCCGATCAAAGATCGGACCGCTGAGATCCTCCCGCGCCCGTGCTGAGATCGCTTCGGGGGGCGCGTGCGCGCGCGCGTTTCCGCCCGGCGTGCGCGCGCGCGTGGGAGGTGGGGCGCTGTCGTCGCGCCGCGTGGCGCAATCCTAGCCGCTCGCTGCTGATCGCGCGGCTCAATTTTGCCGCGCCCTTCGCTCGCAATTGATTTCCGCTCCGCGCAATTCGAACGCGCGTCGCCGCGACGCGGGCGTGCGCGCTAACCGTTGCGCCACGCCCGCGCTTTGTCGCGGCGACCGCGGGCGAGCGCGCGGATCTCGGCCGTTCGATCGAAGATCAACGGCCGAGATTCGTCCTTGGCTGGCTTGGGGGCGTGCGAGCGGCGGGGGCGGGGCGACGTGGCGCGTTCTGGGCCGTTGATCTCCAGATCAACGGTCAGGATTTCTTGGGCCCATTGTGGGAGCTCCGGATGTCGGATTTGGCCGATCTTGAGTCTGTTAGACTCCGTTCGTCGTCCTGAATCCATCCATGTGGTCCGATTGCTCATCTGAGGCCTGCTTTGACAAATGCTTTACACAAATGGCCATTAATACAGTTTATAAGCAATCTTGGTACTTGATGCATGCAATGCTCCTATTCTACTTTATGTTGTGCCTTTTATTCTAAAGATGGGTCATATTCAACCTAATTACTACCCCCTTGCGTGGTGTTATCATACCCCCATGCTTACTCCTTGCTAGTCCCTAGCAAGGTTTATTCTAGCCTTTATTTCTTTGGCGAATTCAAGAAGTAATTGCTTAGGCACTTCGTTACTTGTCAATAAGAGGAACTATACGAAGATCTTAGTCTACAAAGACTAAGCAGCGCCCGGGTGTCTGCCAAAATACGAATCGCCCGAATCCTTGCTTTGTATATATAACTATACTTATGTATACGTATATATCTATATATGTCTTTTTAGAATTTTTAGAATTCAGTGTGGGTTGGTAACTTTTTACGGCTACCCAACCCACCCAAAACTCGGTCAAAACCCTAAGTGCTAAGCATCTTGGTGTGAATGTTGTGATAGACTCACTTAACGGTAATTGAGACAGATTTCGAGTTTCTACGCCTCTAGGTGTCCGGAAAAGAAAATAAATTTTTGCCTGAAGGTGTATTTGTTCGACTGGTAGCTTTCTCCCTACGTTCATTTTACTTGGGGTCAACACAAGGATTTTCCAGTGTATATCTCCCCGGCTTGTACTACTTCCCCGCTTCGTCCTTAGGTGTTTTGGTCTTTTTTGTGCAATTATTGAGCTGAGCTCTGGACAACCGACCAATGGGCTGTTACCCACGATCACTTGCCAGCCATACTTGTGCGGTGAAGTGTGGTTTATTTTCTTTTCTTCTTTTTTTTTTTTTTTTTTTCTTCGTAGGTGGCTTCCCTAATCTCAAATGTACCTAGAGGCAGCGAAAAAGAAATGGCCTGTGGCTGGGTTCTGGACAACCTGCCAATGGGTTGTTACCCACGACAACTTGCTAGCCATACCACCCTAGAGAGTTCATTAGCTACCCAATTTCTGTCAAAATCTCCAAGAAGTGAGTCTATGCAAAAATGTGTGTAGATGCTTAGACTCAAAGTTTTCCTGAGTTAGAGGGTGAGTTGATAAGTCGTATACTTATTACCTTATTTATTAGGTGGATCAGAATAGCTTAAAGTTGCAAGGATTCGCCGCTAAATCCATATTTTAATGGACACTAGGGCAGATTAAGCCTGAAGGCCTGAAAAGTCTAAGCGTTTAAGTTCTTTTTGTATTATTTCCCACTATTGACAAGTTTCTAATGCCTAAGTTTTTCTTCCTAAATTCAATTTTTTTTTTAATCAATTAATTTATTCATTCAGACTGATTAATTAAGCTCAGGATTATGCAATTTACCATCCCCCCCATGCTTAAGTTGGACAATGTCCTCATTGGCAGATGCATGGATGCAGAAGGGTTCAAAAAGATAGTACCTGAGTGACGTAAACTACCAGATCAGTCTGAATCCGCTGGGTTGCCTCTCAGGAAGCGCTGAGTTTAACGCCTCCAACTGGGCAGTGCACAAACAAGAATGGCTTGGGTCAAGGAGGTCTGTACAAAATCAACCAGACCCAAAATCAGAAGTCCACAAATGCGAACAAGGTTGTGGTGGAGTCCCGTTCCTAAGGGGCGGGAATTCTGTATCATGCATGCCCGTGTCAGATCCTCTCTTACTCTGTGGGCATGCAAACAAGTTGCTGTGGACGAACGCACCCCAAATATGACATGCCAGACACTAGAGATGTAGGTTTTATATTCAGCTTGTGTCCCCATAAAATTGTAATCCATCGAAAGTGTATCAATTCCAGTGGGGATCTTTATTCTGGTAGGGCAGGTAATAAGGTCCAGGGTTTCAGAATGAGCCTTACAATCAAGCATGAAGCTTCTCTCCAAAGACGAATCCATCTCTTCCGCAACTATGGTTTCATCGCTCATTCCTTCCAAGCCCTTGATCTCAAGAATATTTTCTGCCACTTTCTTTGTATCAGATTCATTGTTTGAGGTTATATTAGAGGTAGGGTCAATTTCATCCTCTAGATCATATTCTTTCTCTCGGCCTTCCTCCAACTTTGTGATGGGGATTCCAACTGATTCATAATCAATTTCTTTAAAATTGTAACTCCATTCTCCATCTATGATGGTGGCTGTTGCTCCCACCGGATTGCTTCTCTTGGGCCGATTAGATTCAGATTCCAAGGGCTCTCCCCTTACATTCTCAGTTTCCTCCTGATGTTCATTCTTAATGCCCCTCAAATTGTGTTCCAAGGAATCCTTACTGTCCTTATTCACTGAGCTGTCCAACTCCTGAGGGGTATCAATGGTGGGCTGAACCAAATCGGGATGACTGGGTGTAGTCCAATTGGTCATGTTAGGTCCTTGCTTTATGAGTGGCGTTGTGTGCAACATCTTTCTCTGGCCTTCTTTCCCCAATTGTTGGAACAAATCCATCATGGCCTGTTGTCCTTTAACCAATTCTTGATTCTGTCTGTGTAGTTCTAATTTGAGGTTATCAAGAATTGACATGGTGTCATTTGGTGTCCTTTGGATTTCCTCCTTGAAATCCTGGTTAAGAGAGTATGGTTGAGGTTGTGGATCAGATCCCATACTGGTGTTTAGGTTCTTGGGTGGGTTCTCTATTCTATCATGTTCAGGGTCCAGTTCTTCAAGAGGAACCATTCTTTGTTTGGTCCTACTCCAGAATAGTTGAGGTTCTAAGTTTTCCTCCCAGTCAGATTCTTCATCAGGGGACCAAATCAAAGGTTGATGATCCTGGGCTTGCCTAGATTTCTGATTATTTTCTGATTTCCATTTGTCTAGGACTTCTTCCAATCCAAAGGTCAAGTAGGAAAGGTCGTTGAATTCAGATGACCTTTCTTGGTTATTATCCTGAGAAGGGTAGGGTTCTTGGTGTTCTCCTAAAGTGTAGGTCCTATCACAGTAGAGCGGGTCGGGCCTAAATGAGGAGGCATCGTGAGGAGAATTGAGATATGGAGCCCCACAATTTGAATCGTACCCTTGGGTGGCTATGTTGGGTGTATTCTAATAAGAGGTTGGTGTGGTTTGGTCATAGTTGGGCCAAGAGGGATATTCCAGGTTGCATCCCCAACTTGGTGGTTGGTTAGCCCAAGTCGGCTGTGGGTATGGTCTACTTGGGTTAGCATACAAATCCTGTTGGGGGTAATTTGGGTAAGATGGATAGGCATTGAAATCCATGGAAGAAATGGAGGGATGCAGGAAGAACAGATGAGAGAGAGTTGTGCACTCAATCAAACAAACAAGCCTAATCCTTATGGTGTATTCCTTAGGAGACCTAGAAATCTCACAAAGGTTGATTAAGTCCGTAAACACTGGACTCCCCTTCCCAAGGCTAATCTGGCCAGGTTGATTACGAGGGGATTGCAGGGAAGGTTCTTCCTTTGGCTTGCACCTCCGGTTCCATAGACCCCACAACCGCGGTCGTTTGACAATGCCCCGCAGCCTAGCCACCAGATTCTACCAAGGGAATGAAAGCCAAGTGCCTAGCGAACAAAACCTCACCTTTTGAGACTTAACTCAGTCCTGCCTAGGGCACGTCTACTCAGTTTTAACGGGTTAGGATAGTGCTTGTGCTTAGGGTAATGTGATGAGGCGTTGATTGGGGTGGTGCCTCTTAATTTTTCACTTTTCAAGGTGTGTGCTTCTACAAAACAGGGTTTTCAAGCAAGAAATTTTAGGGTGTGGTGTCTTTTAATGTTTCATCCTTACTTTAGTGTTTTTTTAGGGTTGACGTGTCTTAATGTTTTCAACCAAGTTTCAGTGGGCACGTCAAGTTCTGCACACAATTTGATGAAAGTAGATTTCCTTTTTCTTCTGTAGAGGCTCTAAAACCCTAGTGTACTCATCCTAATGATCATGCAGCTTCTATTAGATGAGTCAGTTTTAGGGTTGAGTGGTGCGGCCCAGGTCAACTCATGGTGGCTTCACAAACACCACTCAAGAAAAAGAAAAGAACACTCTAAGAATTTGTTCAGAATGTTAGAGTGTATATTTTTTTGTGGGGTGATGTGTTAAGGATGTGGGTCAAGCAATCATACATCACGCCAATTTTTTTCAGTTTTTACAATTTTTTTAGCTTTTTCACGCAAGCAAACAATGAGAGAGAGGTTACTCACTATCGGTCCTCGAGGTGCCTACTCCCTTGCTACCGTCGTGGAATGCGTCGCTTCGCCGTCCATGTGCCGAATTCCTGCAACCGTCAAGTAAAAAGGAAAATAGGGCATTAGACGATGTGAGGATGAATGTGGAATGGAGGTGATAAAACAAATCCGTTGCCTCCCCGGCAACGGCGCCAAAAACTGATGTGCCTTCGTGCATGTGTGTTAAGAGGTGTCGTTATAGTTGCACTTGATACGTCGGTTTTAAAAGAAGTAAACGGAGGTGAGTTCGAGTGTCGATCTCAGGGAGGCGTGGAAATCGGATTTTGTTTACCACTTGTTGTCACGAAAAAGGCGGAGTTTTGCTTGCGAAAGAGACGGTTTTGAAAAGCGAGAGATAGAGAGAGTTTTAGGGTTAGAAAGCTCTTGGTTTTGATCATGCACTTTAAACAGAAAGTAAAATGGCAACTAAATGGAAAATAATTTCATTAAACATGCATTCATAGTTCATGGTTTACAATATTAAATACATGCTTCAATAAAAGTAAATGAAAGCTCAAAAGAGAGAGAGAGAGGTAGAGAGAGAGTGGAGAGCGACGAGGCAGCCACGGCGGTGGAGGAGGCTCCGTCGGCGGCTCGTCGTCTCCGGCGATTACAAGAGTGCCTAAGACTAGCTAGGAGAGGAGTGGAGTAGTTGCAAGTGGGAGAGGATGCCTTGAATGGTAGTAGAAGGGGGTTTAAATAGAGTTAAGGGCTTCCTAAAAGAAGAATGTGCTTTAACGACATCCAGAACGTCGCTAAAACCGCTTCCAGATACGTCGGTGAAGGCCTTCTGCCACCGGTCAGCCGCCCGCCCCCTCTCTCTCTCCAAGCGCGATCCGTGGATGATGAACGAGAGCCGTCCGATCGAAGATCGGACGGCTGAGATCCTCCCGCGCCCGTGCTGAGATCGCGCTTCGGGTGCGCGTGCATGGGAGGTGGGGCGCTGTCGTCGCGCCACGTGGCGCAATCCTAGCCGCTCGCTGCTGATCGCGCGGCTCAATTTTGCCGCGCCCTTCGCTCGCAATTGATTTCCGCTCCGCGCGATTCGAACGCGCGTCGACGCGACGCGGGCGTGCGCGCTAACCGTTGCGCCACGCCCGCGCTTTGTCGCGGCGACCGCGGGCGAGCGGGCGGATCTCTGCCGTTCGATCGAAGATCAACGGCCGAGATTCGTCCTTGGCTGGCTTGGGGGCGTGCGAGCGGCGGGGGCGGGGCGACGTGGCGCGTTCTGGGCCGTTGATCTCCAGATCAACGGTCAGGATTTCTTGGGCCCATTGTGGGAGCTCCGGATGTCGGATTTGGCCGATCTTGAGTCCGTTAGACTCCGTTCGTCGTCCTGAATCCATCCGTGTGGTCCGATTGCTCATCTGAGGCCTGCTTTGACAAATGCTTTACACAAATGGCCATTAATACAGTTTATAAGCAATCTTGATACTTGATGCATGCAATGCTCCTATTCTACTTTATGTTGTGCCTTTTATTCTAAAGATGGGTCATATTCAACCTAATTACTACCCCCTTGCGTGGTGTTATCAGCTGGTATGTGGCCCCAGTGTCTTTTAGGCTAAAGGACATAACTCTATACTGGAACAGACCCCTATCTGTGATGGAGGTGTGGGGCCTGTCGGCTGAGGCGAGGCTAATCTGGTGGTACCCACTGTAGGCGTCCAAGAAAGGCATATGCGATTGTCCGCTACAAGAGTCCACCAGAAAGTCCACCCTTGGCAAGGGGAACTCATCTTTTGTGTAGGCTTCGTTGAGGTTGGTGAAATCGATGCACATGCACCATTGGTTGTTGGCCTTTTTCACCATCACGACGTTCGAGAGCTATGCCGGGTATAAGGATTCTTCTATGAATCCCGTGTCTAGGAGCTTTTATACCTCTACCTCGGTCGTTTGCCATTACTCAGCCGACTTGTGTCGGTGCGCCTGCTTGACTGCGCAGGTGCCCGCCTGAATGTTGAGGTGGTGCTGGATCAGGGATGGGTTTACCCCGGGCAGGTCATTGGAAGACCAAGCAAAGATGTCTACATTGGCCCGCAGCAAGAGCAGCAGCTCTTGCACTTCAAAGGGCACAAGGTCAGCTCTGACTTGGACGAGCTTAGTAGCATCGTCAAGATACATCTGTATAGCCATGGCTGAAGAGCTCGGCTATAACTCCAAAGTCGCTGGCTGATCATCAGGGGTGGTTTCCGCTGGATCGCCTGGACTTAGTTTCTCTTCTTCCCCTATTTCCGTGCTTTAGGCGGCTGCGGTTCCAGGGACCGCTTTAACTCAATCCGAAGGAGCTCTCGCCCCGCCGACTAATCTCCATGCACTATTCCTATTCCACAGGGGGGACTGGAAAAGTGCAAACTAGAAGTAGGAGGAGGGGATCAGTCGGAAGGCGTGGGTAGTGGGACATCCTATGATGCCATCAAAGGCCACCGTCAACTCGGCCACCATGAATGTGGCCATGCGATTGAGGTGCTTGTCCCCGTCGCAAACGGACAAGGGGAGACTAATTTCTCCCTTCAGCATCATTTTTGTAGTTGCCAAAGCCGACCACCGGATGAACTGAAGGGGCTAGGTGCGCTTCCGTGAACCCCAATTGGTGTAGGGTTTTGAGGAAGTGGACGTCCACCGTGCTTCCCTCGTCGACGAGGAGCCGGGGCTGCTGCTGACCAACCAACAACAGTGTTACTAGTAGCGGGTCAATGTGCTCCACTGGGTCAGGCAGAGAGGTGAATAGTTGCGAGGCTGCCTACCTGACTAGGCCCATCTCGCCCCACTAAAGAGTGGGGAAAGCAGTAAGGGCCGGCTGCCTAGAGGGGCTGGACTGCCAGCTCTGGTCGGTGTCGACGACAAAGAAGACCTCGACCTTCGTGCTCGCAAGGGGGGAAGGTGAGGGCACCGGGGTGCCTTGGGTGTGGCCACCAGGACCTGGCGATGGTACTCGCTCGGTGGGAGAAGGGGAGATACCGCTTGCTCAAGTTGGCGGGCCGTGGTTTTGCCAAGCTTAAGGGCCTTAGTGATTACCACGTTGACTCCACAGAGGTGCTGGAGCCTCTCCTTGTGGTAATCTTCAGGGCCCTCGGCGAGGCCCTTACCTTTATCCTAGCCCTCGTTTCGCCTAACGAAGTGGGCCAGGTTCTCGTGTCGGATCTGAAACTCTCTCTAGTCGTGCAGATAGTGGCAGTCCTCAGTGGCATGTCCTCAGGCCTTGTGATACTTGCAGTAAGCCCGGTGTCTGCCTTCTTCTTCATCGACTTAGGCGATGGAAGCAGGTCCTTGTCCGTAGACCACACTTCCGTCAGCACATCCTCCTGGTTCACAGCCAGGGGAGTGTATTCTTCAAAATACTCCCCCCTAGCCTGGTGGGGTCCATTATTCCGGCCTTTGCCGGGCCGGTCATTCCTCCATTCCGCAAAGTTGGCTTTGTACTTACTAAAGTAGCCATTTCCGCGTACAGAGACGGAGGCGAAGTCGCCTGGGGCCCACCTCTCCTGGGCCAGATTGGCATCCTCCTCAGATCCTTCGGCCAGCCGGTTGCGAGAGCAGAAAGAGTTGTCCTGCTCCGCAAACCTCATGGCCCAATCTAAAAGTTTTACCATGTCTCTGGGCGAGAAATCATCAATGTCGTACCAAAACCTCTGAGTCAAGAGCTCTGACTTGAAGTATTGGATAGCGATGGCATTGTGAGGCCGCTTGCACTTGAAGTACTATTCGGGCGAAATTGTCATTGTTTAAGAAATGCGTCGTGATATAGGACAAAATCGCTCAAATCATTTAAATTTATATGCTCAAAGTCAAAAAATAGAGTCCGAGGTTGTTCGCAGGGAGCAAAGATGCAATTTAAATTCACCAATCACAAGGCATATAACAAATTAAAAGCAATGATTATTCAAAATGATATTTCAATAAAGTCAGAATAATAATGCAAAAAGATCGGGTTTAAATAGTGATTTAAATCACCAAATTAACCCTTAAGTTTAAAGCTCACAAATATTCAAATAAATGCACAGTAAATCACAATTATTAATCTCTGTCAACCAAGTTATTCAAATAACACCACAGTAACCAACAGAAGGCCTCAAACGTCTTAAGAAGCACAAGGTCCTCTTCTCTTCACACAGCAACCAAGGCTCAAGAGCCTTGCACAAAGCCTCACAGAAGAGGCACAACAGCACTATGTGTGAAAGGCACAAGGGCCTTACGAAGCCCAAGGACACTGAGTCCTGAGAGGAGATGAGGGCACAAGGGCAAAACCCTCCCCCCCTCTCTCTAATTCTCTTCTTTCTCAATTCAAACCCATATGAACAGTACCGGGTAATCAGGTATACGGTCAAAGGTCTAGACCCTCCTGGGAGGTGTAGTGGGTGAGGAGTGAGCACGCGTGCGGTGAGTAGGGCCTCACCCCATGTGCTGAGGCGATAAGGCAAAAGCACAATTTACTCTTATCCGCTATCGGGAGCGCTTCGTTCCACGATGTGGGACTAATCCCACACAGTTTCTTCGCAACGCAGCTACAAACAGTGAGACGTTGAATTGGAGATGAAGGCATAGCTGTAGGTTCCAATTGACTGCCTGGGAAGAGTCCTAGAGTTCAGCCGCATGTCTTGGGGGTGGAGTTGTGAGTGATTGTGGCTGAAGGACTGCAACTGAGGTCGAAGAAGTCGAGGGCAGCGGCGGAGGTCCAACTATCACCTGAAAAGAAGACGGCCTCTCGACCATGTCAGAGATGCTCAAGGGGTTCGCCTAAGTGTGGCGAACATGATGGTGGTGGTTTCGTGCGGTGAGGAGGTGTGTGCGTGCGTGGCGAAGTCGGTGAAGGTACATAAAGGTGGTGGAGTTCGGTGAGGGTCTAGAGTGGCCAATAACCCTAATAGTGTTAGGGCTTTTGGTCATGGGGATATGGCGGAGCTTCTGGACATTGCGTGAGGAAGTTTGGTGGTCTGTGGTGTTGGCGCGGGGTCATCGGAGTCCTTGCTGGAGGCGAGGAAGATGAAGGTCGTGCGGTGATGTTTTGGGTGAAACCTAAAATCTAAGGGGTTGGAGAGAGTCAGACGGGGAAGAGGGAGAGATAGAGGGACTAAGTAAGAGAGATGGCGGGCGAAGGGCTCCGGTTGTAATGGACCAGAGCCGGAGAAGAAGGTGTTGACGGCGATACGACAGCGATGAAAGAGAGGGCGAGAGCGATCGTGCATTGGCGAGCGACGATCGCAAGGAAGAGGGAAAGGTAGTGGGTCGACCAATTTGACCGTTGGATGGCTCAATGAAGAGGACAAAGGAGCTCGTTGGAGACGAAGGTGTAGACGGCTGGAGGAGAAGACGAGGGTATTCCAGCATGAAATTTCGCTAAGAGGCTCGGAGTCGCGAGAGTGGTCTATTTAAAGACTTTAGAAAGGCGTCCAAGCTTGGAAACAAGCTTCGAGAGCTCGAGAACTTAGGGATGACAACATCCTAAATTTTCGAGCGTTCGCATGAGAAATCTAGGGCGAATCAGGGTCCAATTCTTGGTACAAATGGTAGAGGATCTAATGAGGAATCCCCCTTTCAATTTTGGAAGGGTTTGATTGAGAATCAAACGAGAAATCCTCGCTTGAATCTCAACGAAGCTGCTGCGTTCACAACAATGGCGGTAGGGACTGTTTTGCAAGAAACGATGACAAAGTTAGGAACCTTATTGCAAATATTTGAAAAGTTAGGGGCTTAATTGAGAGAAATAGAGTTTAAATGGATTAAAATGCAAACTAGGTCAAGATGGACTCTAATTAGGACAAAATTTTGGTACAAACCTAATTTGGACCCAAGAGATCTGATGGTGAAGTTGGATTTCAATTTGGACCAAGTTTGACTAGGCAATTTACGTAAAAACCCAAATTAGAGCAGACTTCCGTCTGAGACTCTGACGTTAAAATAGGTTCCAAAGGTCAAATCAAGGATACCAAACCTCATGGGATATTTTTATATGAATTTAGAAGGTTTAGATGAATTTTATTCTAACCATAACCTCTGTAATTTAAGGGAGTCTGAAATTAGGATTTTGGGTGCTGTATTTGTTCTCGAAATGCGTGAAGTCCCGTTTCTGTTTGCATGGACCCACTTATTGGTATTTAGTGCTCATTTGACCTTTATTTCATCCATAAAAAACCCCTTGGTTATTCTCTGTTCATGATATGCTATTAAAATTACATAATTAACCCTAATTTTTTGTTCTCTTCTCAAAACATCCTCAAGTGGAGTTATAACCCTCAGATGGTTATGTAGGAGCATTTATCTTTCAAACCTGACTAAAAGTGGCCATTTTAGGTCTATGATGGTGTTACCATCAAGTACTGGGCCTTGAACTAGTCAAGGTATGATCGGAAGGACTCGTTTCTCCACTGTGGATTTCAGACAGCCTCTCGAGGTTATCCCTAACCCTTTGCTGTCCAATGAAGTACTAGTAGAACTTGTCAGCCAGTTTCTGGAAGTAGGCTATCTTCTCAGCTGGTAGTTCGTTGAACCATTCATGGGCCATGTCGGATAGATAAGACGGAAATACTTTGCAGAGTACTCCGTCGGGGCAACCGTGCACCAGCATCATCTGGCGGTAACTCCCAAAGAAGCTGTTGAGATCCAATGTCCCGTCATACGGGGCCATGATGGGCTACTTGAATCTCTCAGGTAAGGGGGCCATCATCACCTCCTCAATGAAGGGGTAGGCGGTGACGTAGGCCTGGGGGTGCATGCCCTTCATAGCCCGGGTGACCTGACGGACGATCTCAGGAATCAATCCCCCGCTGCCGATAGTAGGGGTTGGGCCCTCGAGATCTCCTCTAAGTAGGTGGGCAAGGAGCCTTTGGTGGGTCCGGGGGGGCTTTGCCTCTCTTGCTACTAAGCTCGTGTTTCAATCGTTCGAGTTGTTCGCGCAGGCAGGGTTTTCATCCTCCACCTCACGACGCCACCTCAGCTGCTCGTCATCGGGGTCGGGCTGGCAGGTCTCCCCCTGTAGGGGAGGATCAAGTTCTTGGATCTGCCTAATCTCCAGGAGTTTCTCTGTGACCGAGATTTCCTCAACCCTGAGAGCAGTTAGTTTTGCCCAAAACTACTCTTCCCTCACCTGTAGCTCAAGGAGGGGGACGCACTCATGGTCCTCCGGTTGTGGAGTAGGGGGTCCCTACTTCTCCTTGTTTGGCTCAGTCGGCTAAAGGCGTCGCTTGGACACTGATACGCTCGACTCAACCCGAACCTGCGCCCTCTCGGGTTCGGTGCGGGAGGAGTTGCGAGTGGTGGGAGCCATCGTGTGGACCTCAAGGGATAGAAAGAGTTATCAATCGATTATCGCTTCCCACAGACGACGCAAATTTGATTAGCTCCCTCGTGGAGACGAAGGATCTGACTCAAAGGGTGATCGGATTCCCTAGAATGAGTAGTCTGACAAAGCAATCACACAAGAGGCTCAAGAGTTGGTTACCCAGTTCCACCTCAAGTGGTGTACATTTGGGGGGAGGATGAGACTCTCAACTATGTACTAAAATTTTTCTGGAGTCACAGAGTATACAATTGCTTGATTTCTCTTAGATTGCTCGGGGGGGGGGGCTAACATGCCTTCCCACCTATATATATATATCGTGCTAGGATGGAGTTCCCGTTGATATCTTCTGAGAGGATTGGGCTCGGGCTTCTAGTAGGATCTCCTAAGCGGATCACGCTCCTAGCAAGATTTTCTAGGCGGATATGCTGCCAGGTCATTAATGGCAGCTGCCAACGTCAGCATTTATTGGAGGCGTAGGCCTGATGTACCCTTCACTGAACCTCCAACGGCTAGGTCCCTCCGGATTTGGCTGTGCCCTGCCTGCTTGTGTGCAGGCTGGTTGGACTGCCGAGTCCGATTGCGCAGGGGATTCTCTTGGATGTAGGCGGGTCGGATCTCCAAACTTGCCTTTATCCAAGGTTCTACGGTCCAGATCCTTAGTTTTAGGCCTATTGTAGGGTTTTGGGTTCGATGGCATTTTTTGCCGCTCATCACTCCCACATGTTGATTGCAAGAAAAATGAGGAAACTCCTCTTTATCACACCAAAGGGTTGGCATAGTGGTAAAGCCTCCTTAATTATGAGATCAAATCCCATATCTAACATACTTAACCTCTCAAAAACAAGGAGAGCGATGTTAACCATGATAGAAAGAAGAGAGAAAAAGTTGACCAATTGGTGATCCCAGTTATTATCTAGTATGCTTGTAGGGTTTTCCCTTTTTTTTTTCTTCTGATAAAGAAACTTCTGGTTCTTTTTAAGTAGATATTATTGCTTCTCCCCCATATTCCTTATGTCAATCCGTAGACTACCAATTAAGCTACAAAAGCAAGTGGATCACTTGATGGTGTTATTTTGAACCAACTATGTACTTGTTGCAAAGGTGGTTCCTTCGATTGCATGGGATTAATTTGTTGTCCAATACTATATTGAGGACTTGGTGTGAAAGCATTTGAGAATTACAAATAATGCATTACTTGCAAAGGGTTCATTAGATCCATGAGGACATTCAGAGCAACATCTTTTTCTCTGTTAAGGCTTGGCATCTGAATTGGGAGACCCAAAGTCTTGTGTTTGGGGAATCTTCAATTTTTTTTTAAGGAAAGGGTTTGTGTTGGGGGGATCTTCAAGCTTTTGGAAAGAAGATATTTGAGAACTTTGAACTACTAAGAGTGGCACATTTTTTTTCTCTTCAAAGCTTGGTACTAGGATGTATTCTTCTTTTTGAAGATAGATGGTTATCTATTGGTACTCTCATAAAATATGTCCTCATGTCCAATTGCTTCCATTGCCACTTGTGACTCCAGGCCTATTGATGGTAACACCATCATTAACCATAACTAACTTAAATTAGTGGAAATCAAGTGACAAATGTTCATACATGATTGCTTGAGAGCCGTAATTCCACTCATATCCATTTTAAGAAGATATTAAAAAGGGTTAAATCTGCAGTTTTAACATCACATCATAATTGTAGAGTGATCACGGGATTTCCTAGGGGTTAATTGAAGGTCAAATGAACATTAAAGTCCAAAGAGTAGGCCCACACAGATAGAAAATAGGGTTTCACGCATTTCGAGAACCAAAATAACACCCAAAACCCTAATTTTAAACCCGCTTGAATTTAAGAGGTTTTGGTCGGGATAAAATTCATCTAAACCTAAAATTCATAGAAAAATATTTTGAGAATCTTAGTACTTTTGATTTAACCATCTGAACCCATTTTGACTTTGAACAGTCATAGACATGATTTTACCCTAATTTGGGCTCCTATGCAAGTTTTCCAGTCAAACGTGGTCAAAACTGAAATCCAAGTTCATCATCAGATTCCTTGGGTCCAAATTAAGTTATTACCAAAATTTAGTTCCAATCAGAGTTCATCTTGACCTAGTTTGCATCTCAGTCCCTTGAATCCCTATTTCTCACAACTAATCCCTCAACTTTTAGTTTTTCTTACAAATTACCCCCTAGCTTTCTCTTCTCCTTCACAAATCAGCCTTGCCACCATTGCTGTGTGAACAACATTCTGAACCCAACATCTGCTGACTTCAATAGAGGCATTCTCCTTCAATCTGCATCCAATACCCTCTAAAATTGGAAGAAACAATCACCATGAGATCTCCTATCATCTAAGCGTCATCTTGAGCCCTGATTTCAAGCCAAGAGCTTAAGCAAGCTAAAAGAATTCACGAAAGTGAATTTAGCCAAATCGCGAAGGATTTGCAATGAATTTCCTAGTTAGAGCTCCAATTTGAGCTCTATATAAGCTCTAGATTGCTTAGCATCCAAAACTAGCTTGGTTTAGACCATAAAACCTCTTCTCCTTCTTCCTCTGGCCGCCTCTGACCGCGGCTCTGGCAAGCTTCCTCAACTCATTCCTTAGGCCAGCCAATGACCAAATTGGCCAGATCTTCTTCCTCAGCTTCATTCGCGCCTAGTGGGCTAAAGCTAGGGTGTCCTCCCCTCATCTTCGTCGTCATTCCTCTCACTGAAGGATTCACCCTCTTCAATGCCGATCAATCACAGCCGGCGCCAACTCCTATCTCTTTTGTCCGTAGTTTAGGTTCCCTCTCTTCCTCTCTCTCTCTACATCACTTCCCTCTATTTAGATCTTAGATTCAACCCCAAAATCACCCTCAACCCCATCGTCTTCCCTACGGCCAGCGACGCCTCTGGCGAAGTCGTGCTGCCGCCACACTCCACGAAATCACCCAAGACCACTCCCAAAAGCTTTGCCGTGACTCCACCATCAAAAGCCCTCTCCTTATTTCATCTTCCATCCACTCTACAACCCCACCAGATGAACCCATCCTTTGCCGACCTTCACGATTCTGTCTAGCCACTCTTGTCCACCAATCACCAAACTCACACCACCAAACATTTGCCGTACTCTGGCGACCCTATTGAGCGTATTAATTGGGCTTAGGGCCCGCATTTTGGTTTTTAAGTTCTCATCGAAGTTCTGTCGCAGCCATCATCGTCACCTCCGTTGGCCACCATTCGTCAACCAATGCTGCCACCACCACATCGAGTAGGTGCGGTTCGACATCAGGAAGGCAGCGAGGTCTTCAATTGAACGCAACAGCGGTAGTAGCAGCTTCAATTCAACAAGTGTATCCTCACTGCTGCATACGCAAGGAAGCTTCAGATTTAGTCCCACCTCAGGGACTTAGCAGCTCGCGAAGGCAGATAAAAGGATTTCGTGCTCTTAGCTTGCTGCCTCCGAGAGCACAGGGGTGAGGTCCCCATACACGCCCATATGCATGCGCACTCACATGTGCCCGCTCACGCGCCCTCGCCCGTTCTCATGCCTCACGGGTCTGAGCTAAGATCCGATTACCTGGTTAAATGGGTTCGGCTTGGTTCTTAAAGGGGAATTCTGAGGAGGAGAGGGGAGGGTTTTGCACTGTTAACCTTGGATTTGTGCTCTCCCTCTCTCTTAGCACTTAGCCTGCGAGACCCTTGTGTCTCTTCTGTGCTGTTTTGCCTTGGTTCTCTGAGGTGTTGACTTAAGGCGTCTGAGCCTTACTTACGCCATCTGATCTTGAGTACTGTGGGTTTATTTGAGTTCTTAACTGATACTTGATTCGAGATGCTGTTGAACTATTTAGTTAAATTGAATACTTGGGTTGTGCTTAAATTGAAGGGATTTAAGTGGTGATTTAAATCACTAATTTTTGAACTCTTCAATTCTTTTTGATCCTCTATTTCTGAGATATAAATTGAGTTATTATTACATATATTTCTGTCGGTTGATTCTCATATATTATTACATTCATTGATTTAAATTATGATTAGCACGTGGATTCCACATTTGCTCTCTACGAACGACCTCGGACTCATATTATTTTCGAGCTTTATAAATTTAAGCATTTGTGCGATTTTCATCCTATACTACGACGTATTTCCCTAAAAGATGACTTTCGTGCTTAAACACTTATTGAAGGTTGAGAGTTTGCTAAATGCCCTATTTATCTAATTTTTCATTACTTACTTATATATAAACTTCACATATTATTTTGACTCATTACTCAACATTGATCTCATCCCCCCCACCCTCCTTGAATTGATCCCTTGTTAGATATATGCGAAAAAAAATAATTTAAGAGATCAACATCCTTGAAAGTATTTGTCAATGCACACTCTTTAGTCAATGTTGATTTCAAGTATTCATCTTTTTCCCTTTTTAAAAAAAAAACTAACTCTCCTGAGACTGGGAGATAAGCCCACAAAACTTGAGAAAAAAAAATACATGGAAAAAAGAAATTTAAGAGCACCATCCTGTAGCGGTCCTCCGTGTCTAAACTCCAACGTCCATGTGGGATCAGGATTTTCGACCTGCGTGTGACAAAGGCCCCGGATGCAGGACTTATTTACAATCGGTCCAAGACGGGTGAGAGAAGATGGGAACCACACGCCGAACCTGTTGGACTAAAATTGCACACGTACCCGCCTGTTCCTGCGACCACGTTGAAGTCCCCGTTTGGTAAGGGGAGCAACCCAAATCCTCCACACACGCGCACACACGCAGAGGCGGGGTAGAGGGAGAAGGAGAGACAGAGGGGATGGGGAAGGGGAGTGGGGGCATGGTGGTAGAAGTGGATCCAAAGCCAAGCAAAGGCGTGATCTCAAGCGTTCTGGATGTGGTGGAGAAGGCAGCGGTGTATTTGTTGCCCCACCACCAGTCCAACGCGGTGGAGAAGAACCACTACCTCAGTGGCAACTTCGCACCTGTGAAGGAAGAGACACCGCCCGCCCCAAATCTCCTTGTCAAGGGCTTCCTCCCGGTAGTACATATGCCTTAGTCACAACACTCTTTCTTTCTTTATGATTGTTTCGATGTGACAATATAGGGACTCCTTTTTGAAGCTTACCCAAAACGGATTGTTCCAAAAATAGCTGGCCGAGTTATTTGGGTGGAGCCCAAAAATGGTTCCTTGCCTCTAATGAGTCCATGTCTGTGTTGGAACCTTGGAATTGTGGATGTTGGCTTTGATATTACTGCTGTTGCTATGATACGGTTTGATCCCATTATCCGTAGATGCCAATGAAGAGGTTTTACCACTACACCAACCCCTTGGTGGCATAGGCTTTGGTGTTTCATTAATGTCATAGAAATGAAGATCTTTTTCTAGTCATTTGATCAAGGTCTTGATCAGCAGGAGACTCGACTTAAGGAATCAAACAATCGAACAAGGAATCAATGACATAGATGATTGATGACCTAGTTTCACCAAAAGGAGTGTACGTTTCGGGAGAGAGCGATACTCCCAATATTCTAGTATGTTGAATGATAGTACAATCGCTCTAGGTTCTTTCTCTCCCTGAGCGCATAAAAAACCTAAAGCCCTTTCTCTTTCGTATTTATAATACAAGAACAACTCTCGTAACAAACCCTCGTTCCATAACAGACTTCGCGGTCCCCGCTGCTTCTTCCATTACTTGGCTATTAATAGCATTTATACTGTTAAATAGCATGGGCCATTAGTGCTGACATAAATGTAACTGCCACCTCTTCAACATTGGTCAACTGTGTCCTTAAGCGGGTTGCTAAACCGTGGAACCAGGTCAAATTCTCTAGGATCCGTCAGGGTGCTGTAATTCTAGGATTGGGTCAAATTTGGTGAATCTTTGACTAGCCGGGTCTACCAAGATCAACTTGAATGTAGGATAATCGGGTGGCTAGATTTACTGAGACATCGGAAAATCAGACCCTTTAGGTATTGTGTGAAGTTTTAATTTTGAGAGTACTTTTTTTCTCTCATCATATGCCCACACTCTTTAGCTAGCTTATGCTGTTGAAAGAGTAGTAAATATATATTAAAACTTCGCATGAATGGTTCCCCTAATGATATGCTGGCTAGCTTTTAGGCGGGATAATCATTTGTATGAGGCGTATGATTTAATTTCAAGAGGGCAAGGTGCTATAACTAACGTGGTATATGTACCACTGTTCATTGAGGAGAACTTAGGCATGCCACTACCTAAGTTCTTGTTGACCTTAAGAGGCCAACATCCTAGGTATAAGCGCGACGAAAGCATCACCTTCCGCGAGTGGTACTGACCATCACTGTGGGAATTGATTTTACCGTTTTGTGTAACAAGATTAGCATTAACTGTCATAACTTTGAGGTATATTTACCTCAAATGTCGCAACAGACAATGATGTGACTGCTGTAATCACGGTGAAGCCATTCACGCGTAGGGGCAGTTAATGCCCGTAATGATGGCGATCCTTAGTTGGATCGACATCTTTACCCTTGGGGGGCTTATAAATAAGGGTAGTGGGGGGCAGTAAATGCCTCAATCAACCCCATTTACTGCGAGTCCCTTACGCTCGAGTGCTTCTGCGAACCCTAGCGGTGCTAGAGCCATTGCTAATGGAGGAATAGGGCCACTGGGGTTGCCTCTACTTTCTGCAAAGATGTCATGCATTGTAGGAAAAGATGAGTCCACTTCTTCCTCGTCAAGGATATCGCCTGAGACGAGGCGATTGTATGATTTTGGTTCAAACTTTCGTAGTAAGTCGGCTATCTAGGAGTTTTTGGCAGCTCATGGGCTTGACCATGTTTATTTCCAACAGGAAGGTTTTATGACCCGCCTATGTTCTGACGGTGGGCAGGATTTTTTTATCATTTGTAAGTATGCCATAGAAAATGGCCTTCGTGTGCCGTTAAATCCGTTTTTGACCTCCTTCCTCTCATATTACTGGGTTGCTCCCTCCCAGTTTAGCCTTAACATTGTCCTATTTTGAATGCTTTTACTGTCATTTGCTTTCACTTAGGAATCTGCTTCTGGGTGGGGCTATTCTACCTCCTTTTTACGTTAATGCTGCTTAAAGTTAAGAGGGGGAGGTTGTCGTCTGGAACCTATGCTCTTTATAGCCGATTGACAAAGTATGGGATAACTGACTTGCCGGATAGTCTGAAGAGGCAAGATCTCTACAATGTGGAGAAATTAGAGGTTGCCAACACATGGCAAGGTCCGCCAAAGAAAGACCTTTCGCCTAGTGTATACGAACTTGACTCGGCTGACTCCAATGATGTCGAACAAATCATGAACTTTGGGCGGTGTATGCCTTAGTCGGTAAACCTCGGCTCAAGCAAGCTCTTCTTGTAATGCTCTTGTGTTGGACAAGCAGGTGTTGTGACACCTACAGGATGCCCTAACTTGGGCTACCCCTCTTCAAAGAGGGATGAACTTTAAACACGTCTTCTTCTATTGTATGCGTGTGGTAAGCTCTTCTTCTCACTATTTTGCTGATTTCCTTATCCGCAGGACACTAAATTTCTAAATTTGAGTAATGCACTTTTGATAGGTTGACTCTTGGGCCTTCTTTTATTTCTATTGACGAGGATCCATCTGATATTGCCGACTCTGGTACCTCTTGTGAGGCGACTGGTATGGTCGTGAAATGGGCCGTAACCACTAGGGCAGAGCAAAGGAACTTTGTTCGCCAGCTTGAAGAAGCTACCGCCGCCCGTAAGAAGGTGGAAAAAGTCGCTGAAGAGGTCACAAAAAACTCCAACTGTAGCAAAAGGGTCTTTGAACTGGAGAACTTTCGTGGCTGGATTGGATGTCAAATTCTGCCAACTCCATGGCCTTTGATATTTGTTTTGTAGATCTTGTGGGCTTATGCAATATTCAGCGTAAAGGGTAGTCAGATAAGACTACTATTGAATGGGCTTAGAAATATGGACGTAGCTTTCCGGCGGCAGTCACCAATGTTAGCTCGAGTTTTTTGATCACTGTATATTTAGTTTCTGCGCCTTAGTAGGTCTTGCTAATGAAGTATACTAGTCGTTGCCCCCCTTCGCATTCGCTAAATAAAACGACAGTAACAGCAGACATGGACGTCGCCAAGTAAAGGAATAAAGATTCCTTGGCCTTAGAAGTCGTCAAAATGGGAGGATTTTGAAGAACTTTTACCTCTAAAGTCTTCTAGCAGTGATGGGTCTAATGGACAGCTGTGTAACCTTTGCCCTTTTTGATACACTCGAAGAATGAAAGATGTTTATCGGGAAGATCGGGACAAGAATTGGTCTAAAGAGGCAAGCTTGCCAACCAGCAACTGTATTCCTTTCAGAGTGTTTGGCGGCTTCAAAGCCATGATCGTCTGGATTTTGTCAGGATTGACTTCTATTCCATGGTTAGAGACCAAAAACCCCAAAAACTTCCCTGTAGAAACACCAAAAACATATCTGTCGGGATTCAAGTGGAGCCGGGTGTCCCTTCAGACATGAAACACCTCAACAAGATTGTCTAGATGTCGAGGGAAATTTAACCCCTTCACCAACATATCATCGATATACACCTCAAATGATTTTCCGATTAAATGGGCAAAAGTCATGTTTACAAGGTGCTGGTAAGTTGCTCTAGAATTTTTTAAACCAAAAGGCATAACTTTATACTGGAATAGACCCCTATCTATTATGAATGAAGTATGGGGTCTATCTGCAGGAGCAAGACTTATCTGGTGGTATCCACTGTAAGCATCTAGGAAAGACATGTGAGATTGGGTGCTGCACGAATCCACTAACGTGTCAATCCTAGGTAGGGGAAATTCATCCCTACTCTTAGGGCAGGTTTCGTTAAGGTTCGTGAAGTCAACACACATCCACCACTTGCCATTCGCCTTCTTTACCATGACTATATTGGATAGCCATGCTGGATAATGGGATTTCTCAATGAATCCGGCTTTCAAAAGTTTTTTTACTTCTACCTCAGCTGCTTGCTATTGCTCCACTGACTTATGCTTGTGGGATTGTTTCACTGCTCGAGCATCTGTCTGAATATTGAGACGGTGCTGAATTAAAGACGGATCAACCCTTGGCAAGTCATTGACGGACCAAGCAAATATATCCGCGTTAGCTCTTAATAAGAGCAACAGCTCTTGGACTTCGAAGGGATCAAGGTCCACTCCAACTCTGACGAGATTAGCTGTGTCGTCAAGATGCAACCGTATAGCCATGGCTGAAGAGCCCGACTAAAGTTCTGACTTCGCTGGAGCATCAGCCAGGTTCATTTCTTGCTGAATCGCCTGAATTTGGCTTTTCTTTCTTCCCCATTTTTGTGGCTTTGGGGGCTTTGGCTCCATGGACCACTCCAACTCGATCTGTAGGAGTTCACGCCCGGCAAATTGATCCTCATGCACTATTCTCACTCCTCTAGGAGTGGGAAAGAGCATAAATTGGAAGTATGATAAGGGAATCACGTGGAAGGCATGGGTTGTCGGATGACCAATGATGTCGTCAAATGTTGTCATCAACCCGACCACGATGAATGTGGCTGTACGATCCAGATGCTTGTCCCCATCACAAATAGATAAAGGTAAGCTTATTTCTCCTTTTGGCATAACTTTATGAATCCCAAATCCTACCATTAGGTGAGTTGAGGAGGAAATGTGTTCTTCTTTAAAGCCTAGCCTTAGCAGTGTCTTTAAGAATAAGACATCTACCTCACTGCCTTCATCCACAAGGAAACTAGGTTGGAGTTGTCCCGCCAACAGGAGGGTCACCAGGAGCGGATCTGTATGTCCTGCTGGGTCTGGCAATGTGGAGAACAGCTTCAAGGCAACCTACCTGATGAAGCCTCTTTTACCCCATTGAAGGGTAGGAAACGCGTTGTGAGGCGTCCCCTTGATAGGAATAGTTTGTCGACTTGGAGTAGCGTTGACCCCGAAAATGACCTCGACCTCCGCACCCGTTGATTCAGGCGACAGGAGTGTTTTGGGGTCGCACTCCATCACCGCTAGAACTTGCCGATGGTATTCTATAGGGGGAAGTTGCGGGGATATCTTCTGCCCAATCTGATGAGTTACGAATTCACCCGGCTCTTGGTCTGCCAAAGAGATCATATTTACTCCTTGAAGCTATTGAAGCTTCTCCTTATGATATGCCTTCGGACCTTCCATGGGTCGCTTGTCCTTATCTTGTCCTTCATTTTGTTTAACGAAATAGGCCAAGTTTCCTTGCTGGATCTGAGATCCAATTTGGTCACGTAAATCTCGGTAATCCTTTGTAGCATGTCCTCGAGCTCGGTGATACTTGCAGTAGGGCCCTAAGTTGACCTTTTTCTTGAAAGGCTTCGGCTAGGGTAAGAGTCCTTATTGGTGGACCACACCTCCGCCAACACGGCCGCCTGGTTCATGGCGAGGGGAGTATTTTTCAAAAAAGTCCCGCTTAGGCTGGCGAGGTCCGTTGTTTCGACTTTTGTTGGATCTTTCACTCCTTTGATCTTGGAAGTTTGCCTTCCATTTGTTGAAGTGACCACCTCCGCGAATGGATATAGAGGTCGGTTCTCCCGAGGCTCTCCTTTCATAAGTGGAACAGTAATCTCCGTATCAATCCACTAACCGACTATGGGAGCGGAACAAATTATTTTATTCCACAAACCTTGTATCTCGGTTCCATAATTCCACCATGTCTTTAGGCGGAAAATCATCAATATCATACTAGAACCTCTGAGTCAAGAGACCTGACTTGAAGTACTGGATGGCAATGGCATCATGAGGCCTTTTGCATTTGAAATACTGAGTCTTAAACCGATCCAAATATGATCGAAAAGACTCAGCTTTTCGCTGCCGAACTTCCAACAGTCTCTCCAGGTTATCTCTAACCTGTTGCTGTCCTGTAAAATACTGGCAGGATTTATCTGCCAATTCTTGGAAGTAAGTAATCTGTCATGTCGACAGCTCATTAAACCATTCATGAGCCATGCTAGAAAGATATGACGGGAACACCCGACAAAACACTCCGTCAAGATAGCCGTGAACAAGCATCGTCTGGCGGTAGCTCCCCACAAAGCTGTTGGGGTTCCGTTGTTCCACCATATTGTGTCATGATGGACTGCTTGAATTTTTCTGGCAAAGGTGCCGTCATTACCTCCTCCATGAAAGGATAGGTAGTAACATAAGCTCGTGGGCGTATACCCATCATCGCCCGGGTGACCTAGTAGACAATCTCGGGTAGCGAGCCTCCTCCACTGGTCACCATAGGGTGGACCTTGGACTGCTCCCTTGACTCTCGCGAAGGCGAAGGGGGAGCTTTAGGTGGGCTAGGAGGGACCTTTTCTTTCTGACTACTAAGCTCGTGTTTTAGCTTTTCGAACTGTTCGCACAGGCGGGCGTTCTCCTCTACCACGTGACGCCATTTAGGTTGGTCATCGGTGGGACTAGAATTCTGGGACTCCTCTGGCTAAACCTTTCGACTTTTCTTGATCATTTTGATTTCAACGAGTTGATCTGCAACTAATTGTTATTTAGCCTTTAGAGCTGCCAGCTTGGTTTCATACTCTTCCTCCACTAGCATTTCAAGGAGAGAATCCCCCTGAGGATTCTCAAGGTGAGAGGGCTTAGGTTGTCGGCTGGGTTGTGCAGCCTTCCTTACTAGGCCCGACGTCCAAATGGCGTCCCTTAGACACTGAAATGCTAGACTCAGCCGAGGCAGCCTTCTCGGGGTTAGCGCGGGAGGAATTACGTGTTGTGGGATCAATTGCTCAAATCTAGAGGTAGGAAACAATATCAAGTGATAGTAGTTTCCCACAGACGACGTCAATTGATCGAGGCCCTGATCAGCAGGAGACTCGACAAACAATCGCATAAGGAATCAATGATACAGAGGATTGATGACCCAATTCCACCAAAAGGAGTGTACATCTGGAGGGAGAGGATGCTCCCAATATTCTACTATGTTGGATGATAGTACAATCACTCTAGGTTCTCCCTGAATGCGTAAAGCCTAAAGCCCTCTTTCTTTCGCATTTATAATATAAGAACAACTCTCGTAACAAATCCTCGTTCCATAACGAACTTCGTGGTCCTCGCCGCTTCTTCCGTTACTTAGCTATTAATAGCATTTACGCAGTTAAATAGCGCGGGCCGTTAGTGCCGACATGAATGTAACCGCCGCCTCTTCAACTCTGGTCAACCGGGTCCATAAGGAACCGTGGAATCGGGTCAAATTCTCTGGGATCCATCAGGGTGCTGCAATTCTGGGATTGGGTCAGATCTAGTGAATCTCTGACCAGTCAGGTTCACTAGGATCCGCCTGAATGTTGGATAATCAGGTGGCTGGATTTACCGAGACATTGGACAATCGAGCCCTTTGGATATTATGTAAAGTTTTAAATTTGAGAATACCTTTTACCTTTCATTATCATCCAGAACTTGAATTGGTCCCCAAAGGAAAGCTTAGATGAAAAAGGACGGAGCTCCAAGCATTTCGTTTTAGGAAATTTGTTATAACCCTAGTATTATCATGTGGCTTATTTCAAGCCAACATATTTTCTCTTTGGGGACTAATTCTTTTTGTTGCGAGTAAATAGAGGGGAGCCCTTTGTCATATGCTTGGAAGACAGTTAAGTTCTTGTTGAAAGATATATATGTATGTTGGGGTCATTGGACCTTGTGACAATCCTATTGGGTGTGTTATGTGGATCTTATATTTTAGTCCCATCTTGCTTATTTTGGAGTGCTTAAAGGAAAGGGGAGAAAATCCCAGTAGAAGCACTGTCGGGCACATGTTGATCTTCCTTCTTTTTGTTCTTTGTTGTGTGTGTATTTAGGGGGAGGGGGGTATCTGATTCAAGTGATTGAAAGCTTAGTGAGTCTCACCCTTAAGGTCAAATGAGTTCTTTTAAGAGAACAAAGAGAAAAAAATATACTATTTCTTTGACTTTTTATAGATTTTCTATTGCATACACCATGTGAATCTGTGGATTGCAATAATCTCTATAAAAGGGTTGCTCATGCACTACCTTTTTTTTATCTAGTTGTGTTGACATACTCTCTTGTCTTGTCCTTTCTACTCTCTTTATACTTCTTGTCCTATTCTATTTTCTTTGTGAACTTGTTGCTATTTACCCCACACGCATCTTCATATAAAGAGGTGTGAGGTCAATTTAAAAAGACTACAAAAATATCATTTTTCCACTTCTACTTGGTATGAGAGTCAACACTCAGGCTCCTCCCCTACTCCGCTTGTCTCTTCATCGCATGCTGCCCTGGTCCATCGCAAGTTGCTGGGCTCCTCCTAGGGCTTCGACGACGCCTAACAGGGGCTCTCTCAGCCCTGCAGCGACCTCTTCCGTTTAACAAGAGCTCCCTCGGCCCAACCTTCAGCCTCGCCTAGCCTCCTCCAGCGTCACCCGAAGGAGGGCTTACTGCAGCGCCGCCAGCAGCACCTCCTAGGTGTTGCTGCAGCCCCTATTCTATCCGACAGAGGCAGATTAAAGGGCTAAGACCCCTTGTGTACCCTACTGGGGGGGTTGTGTTCTCCTTCGGTAGGTGCACGAGGGGTGTTTGTCTTGATCTATAGTTGTTTAGGTCATTTTTTGAAGAGGTTTCTTCTGGTTTACCTCAAGTGTGACGCCTTGTGATTAGATTAATGGTATTTATGACCTAAGAGTGTATTCCTGAAATTTCTTGGTTGTTTTCCCGGTGGTTGGGTTGGAATGGCGACCTCATCTGAGTCAAAGGTGATTCCAAGGGCTTTGTTGAGGCTCTTGAGATCCCTATGATATGAAATCAAGGATTCAGATTTGTTTTTGGATTGAATGATCCGTGTCAAAGGCACAATGTCATCATTGGAAGGATTAGAGATAGCGTTGGATATCGCTATTAAGAGAGGGATAGTGGAGTGTGCAGGTTTGATGCATCAAGAGCATGGCAGGAGTCCCCACGGTGTAGGATGCTTGGTTGACTCTGAAGCATCACAGCATCTTTGTGGTGATCAAAGTTATTTCAGGTCACTTAATTTTGTTGCACCAAGGAGAACAGTGCAGGTTGCTGATGGCAGACATGCTCCCATTGTTGGTCAGTGGGAGGTGTCTGTAACCCCCACTTTGCAGCTATCAAGAGCATTTCATGTGCCTGACTTTCCAATGAGTCTATTGTCAGTGAGTAGGATTGCGAAGGAATTTAATTGCAGGTTATTTTCGATGATGTTGGTTGCATTGTCCAATATAAGTTTACAGGGAAGACCATTGCTAGGGGCATTAAGGAAAGTGGGGTATATCATCTTGCACAGGAGTCGTTTGCAGGTATAATGGTGGAAGTACTTTATAGTGGCATGTTCGTCTTAGTCACTTACCTCTAGACCGGCTCAGGAAAGTGATTCCACTTATCTCTCCTGCCACTGCTATTATATGTGATGCTTGCCAGTTGGGTAAATATCATAGATCTCATTTTCCTACCAGTACCTCTTCTAGATTTACAGTTGTTTTTGAGTTACTTCATATGGATGTTTGGGGGTCGAATAGAGTCTCAGACAGGATGGGACATCGGTATTACCTTGTGGTTGTAAATGATTTTTCCAGAGTGTGTTGGGTGTTCCTTCTGAAGAACAAAGCAGATGTTGGAGCTGTTATAAAGACTCTCTTATTGGAGATCAGGACACAATACTTTACCACAGTGAAGGTTGTGCGAACAGACAATGCTCTTGAGTTTTGCATGGCAAGACATAGAGAGTTTTATAAGGCTCATGGGATTATCTACCAAACTACTTGTCCTCATACCTCGCAGCAAAACGGGGTTGCATAGTGTAAGCACAGACATCTGTTGGAGGTTACTTGTACTCTCCTTGTCCATCATAGTGTTCCACAACATTATTGGGGAAATGCAGTCTTGATTGCATGCTACCCCATTAATAGAATACTAAGCTTAGTTCTCCACTAGCAAATATCGATTCTGCTACTGCATCCGGATGGTAAGCTCTTTCATGTGTCTTCCAGGACATTTAGGTGTGTTGCCTTTGTTCATGTGCCATCACTAGCTCATGGTAAGCTTGCTCCTCGAGCTGTCAAGTGTGTTTTAAGGTACTCCAGGAGTCAGAAGGGGTACTGACGTTATGATCCCACTCATGGTAGACACTATATTAGTGCCGATGTAACATTCCATGAGAGTGTACCATTCTTTTCAGCTGCAGGACAAATAAGCTCCCCTAATGATGTGGCTCCTATGGCTATTCCTCCTATTCTCTTGAAGGAATTTTTGGTCTTGATTTCGCAGCTTGCTTCTTCTGATTCCACCACTTCCTTAGATGATTTCCAAAAACTGCATGGCCTGATGCATACTTATAGTAGACCTCATCTGACATTACAAAGGCCCTCTTCACTACCAGTGCATGATGCTCCTTAGGTTGATGAGTTGGTGTCTAGTGATAGTAACAACTTGCTCAGATCTGATCCCCTTGATAGTTCTGTTCATAGTAAGGGTAACGCTCTTTCTACAGACACTCAGACACAGATGCCAAATGATTTTGACCTTCCTATTACCATTACGAGGACACCTCACACATATGAGTCCAACTATCGTATTGCTGGCAGTTTGGCTACTAACAGCCTTGGTTTTGAGTTTTGCAGATTTTCTCAAGCACTTACAGTCTCACACATTCCATCTTACATACTAGCATGCCATGCTTGATCCAAAATGACATCTAGCCATGGAGGAAGAGATGAAAGTACTTTAGAGCAGACATACTTGGGACCTTACCACACTTCCTACAAGTGCTCGACTGGTCAGCTCCAGATGAGTCTTTTCCTTGAAATACAACCCTGATGGGTCTAAGGTATTTAAGGTATAAGGTTAGGTTGGTGGTTAAGGGATTCACCTAGACTTATGGGGTGGACTTTTTTGACACGTTTTTTCCTGTGACATGCCTTGCCACTATTCGTGTGCTCATCTCTGCCGTGGCTCACAGAGATTGGTAGTTGCACCAACTTGATGTGAAGAATACTTTCCTCCATGGTGATCTTCAAGTGGAGGTCTACATGCGGCAACCACCGAGTTTTGAGGCTCAAGGGGAATGTGTGTGCAGACTCAGGAAGGCCTTCTATGGCCTGAAGCAGAGCTTAAGAGCATGGTTCCAAAAGCTCTCAGATGTGTTGCAGAAGATGGGGATGCAGAGATCTTTTTCAAATCACTCTCTGTTTGTTAGGAAAACAGAGAAGGGTGTTGTGGCACTCCTAATTTATGTTGATGACCTGATTATCACCAGTAATGATGAGGCTGGGATTACTCAGGTCAAGGAGCCTCTTGCGTAATAGTTTGTTATGAAGGATCTTAGTCAGCTTCAATACTTTCTGGGGATTGAGGTTGCTAGAAGCAGAGATAGTATTGTTCTCTCTCAACGTAAGTATGCATTAGATGTCCTTTAGAAGATAGGTATGCTGAGGTCCAAGCCAGCCAACATTCCCATGGACCCCGAGGCAATCTTCATGATGAAAAGGCAGAGTTAGTTGATAGCAGATCATACACTTAGTTGGCAAGCTACTCTATCTGACTATTACATGGTTTAACATTGCACTTGTTGTAAGCAAGCTTAGTTAGTTCATGGATAGGCCGATCCAACAGCATTGGCAGGCTGCTATGCAAGTGCTCAGGTACTTGAAGAAAGCACCTAGACGTGGTATTCTCTTCCAGGGTAGGTCTCCCATGACTGTGGTGGGATACTCAGATACAAATTATGCAGGATGTGTTGCAAATAGAAAGTCTACTACAACCTTCTGTACCTTTGTTGCAGGTAACTTGGTTTGCTGGAAAAGTAAAAAGTAGGTTTTGGCCTCTCACTCTAGTGCTGAGTCAAAATACAGAGCCATGTCCCAGACTGCCACTGAGATGGTTTGTATTAGATCCTTGTTGGAAGATCTACATGTTCAGGTTGAAGAGCCCATGGAGATGAGATTGACAATAAAGCAGCCACGTATATTGCCAACAATTCCATATTTCATGAGTACACTAAGCATGTGGAAGTTAATTGTCATCATACTAAATATTTGATCCAACGTGAGGTTTCATGTACCACTTCTGTTGCTTCAGAGGACCTGACATCTTCACGAAGCCTTTGCCACATGGAGCCTTTGACACATGTTATTTCAAGCTAAGCATGATTGACATCTATACTCCAACTTGAGTGGGAGTGTGGACATACTCTCTTGGTTTGCCCTTTCTATCTTCTTTGTACTTCTTGTCCTATTCTATTTTCTTTGTGGACTCATATTGCTATTTACCCCACACCCCTCTTCATATAAAGAGGTGAGAGGTTACCGTAAAAACACTAAGAAAAATCATTTTTTCACTTCTCCTGGTTGTAAACTTGTAGATGCTAAGAAAGAACTGCTGTCTAGCATTTATGTAAACTTCAAAATGGGCTGCACCAAGTCCCTTAATGTCTAGCATTTATGTTGAAACTGCAAAATGTTGGATCAAATTGAAGAACAATGCAGAGAAATTGATTGTTTCTTTTGGATGAAACAGGACTGCTTGAATGGGGAGTTTGCTAAGGTGGGACCCAATCCCAAGTTCAGTCCTGTTGCTGGATACCACTGGTAAACAGTTTTTCTTTCTGTTTGGATCTTCTGCTTTGCTGTTTGTTTTTATTGGGAAAAGCAGGACCAAGACTTTTGCATGACAGGGACATTTGCCCATCATTTGATTTGACTTTGAGGATTGCAGAATACAGCATAATAAGGATCTGATACTAACTTTTTCTTATATTACTAGAACTTGGGTACAGTAATTAAAGAGGAATTAGCAGTGTTAGAGAATAAAATAGATAAGTATTAAATTTGTTAGGATTTGTTGTCTTTCCTATTTTTAGTTTTTCCAATCTTGATAAAGAGTTTTATTATTTCCTATTATCCCTAGGTCCTCTTTTTATATAAAATGTATTAGGGCTTGCTTATTACAACAATATAGTTCATTTTTCTCCAACAAGTTATTGGAGTAGGGATTATCCTAGGGGAAAAAACCCTAAGGCTCCACGAGAGAGAGAGAGAGAGAGAGAGAGAGAGAGAGAGAAAGAAAGAGAGAGAGAGGCCCACTGCTATCACCACCGCTGCTCTCCATACTCGCTCAGCCTCTTCGCATGCGCGTGGAGAGGGAGAAGTAACCATCACGAGTACCTTACCACACTTGTCCTCCTTGCTCGAAGTGCATACCAATGCATGTCATGCGTGTGTCTACCCCTACTATGCACGCAACACACACGCACATTGCTTCTATGCACGCACTACCACGCGCATACCTCTACCTATGTGTACACATCTCTGCACGCCTAGCGCAAGACACAGTGTGCCTGCCTATGAACCGTAATACACACTAGTTGCTCCTCGCATGCGATAACACGTGCACTACTACCCATGCATGCATAGTGCACTCCTGGCTTGTCGCTGCAGGTGCTACTAATGTTGCCAATATTAGTGCCCGTGTTGCTGCTGAAAATTAGAATTGTTTTTTTCAATGGAAACTAGAGCATCTACAGTCTCTTCTGAGACCACTTTTCCTATTGTTGCTACTTGTGCTACATCCTACTAATGTTTACTACTGTTGCTACAGCCTACTATTGTCTACCATTGCTACATCCATACTATAGTCATCTACTAATGCTGCTTCTGCAACCATTTGGGATCATCTCTTATTCTATTGCTTGGGATCATCTCTCATCTATTATTGCTATTAGGGTTGTCTCCCATCTCTGCCTACTTTTGGATGCTGCTTAGGTTCGTCTCCTATTACTTGTCTGCCACTCTTGTTTGTCTACTACGGTTGCTACTTCTATTATGGCCACAACCTGCTCCTCCAATATGTTGCTGCTGCTCCAGATGTCTACATTGGGCGTTGCACGCTCCAACTTAGGGGGAGTGCTAAAGAATAAAATAGATCAAGATTAAATTTGTTAGTGCGGAGAATTTGGAGCATATGAAAGTTGCTATTTTTCTTCACATGTAGGAGAAGAGTTGTGCATGGGACATAGCACGTGAGGGAGGCTTCAGTATGGCACTATTACTGTTAACGTGACGATGAATAGTAACTTGTGCCTTGTTCCCAGGGAATGTAGAGGAGAGAGGAGAAGAAGATCTCAAAATATGAAATTTGATTTTATTGATTGATTCTCTCGAAATAATAAGGGAGAGGTGCCTCTCTATTTAAAGAGAGAGCCCTCAAGATTGACGCCAACTAGACTCCACAATTAGTGGGATTGTAAATCCTAATTCCACTATTATCTCCTAAAAACTCTAATTAAATAAATATATAAAATCACATAATATCTAAACAAAACTTGCCACACAAGGCATGAAGATATCTTGGCATGCAAGACAACAGCCTAGGCCAATAGTGGCTGACACCTAGACTGGCTGGATTGCCACGTGGCCTGTCACATGGCTGATGTGTCACATGGACCCATCATTATTATTATCCTAGAAAAAGCTCCACAGTTAGGATTGGTTGTCTTTTCTACTTTTAGTTTTTCCAATTTTAATAAAGAGTTTTATTGTTTCCTATTATCCTCTTTCTATATAAAGAGGATTAGGGCTTGCTTAATACAACAACACAATTCATTTTTCTCCAACAATTAACATTAACATCTTGCAGACAATTCTTTCAGAAAAAAAAAAAACATCTTTGCAGATAAGGGCCGTATTTGTTGGGACATTTCCAGATTCACGATATCTTGAACAGTTTTTTATTTGAAAAATCTTGGGAAACAAATCGAAAGAAATGAACGATGCTGGCTTGCAGAATTTTTTGTATTGTTGCAACCAAAATGAGAAAAGGTTCCTTGAGTTTCCAACCCAAGCCATGGTAGTGCTTTTTACCTTCTTGTCCTGAACTTTGAATGAAAAGCATTAGAAACCCAGATGAACTAGGTGGCACCCTACGCTTCCATAGGGAAGCATACAAAATTATTCTGTATAGTTGAGGTTCATGATTATTTAAGTCAGACTCTTAGAATGAAAATCCACTAAAGGATACATTCTTTTATTATAAACATTAAAGTGCAATTTATTTGTATATGCCTATGCTGCTATGTTTATTTATAGATATCTGCATGGTTGGGTGTCCCACCAGTTAAAGCACAGGATGTTAATGTTTGAGCACCTCATATTTCATACAGATGGAATGGGTTTTGATACTTCTCTTCTTGGATATTGCAGGTTTGATGGAGATGGGTGAGCACTTTCTTCTTGTCTATATTTAAACTTTTGGTTGGAAAGGTGCAAATAGCTTTAAATTACATGGTAACTATGAAATTTGTCCTTTGGTTGCACCATCTTTGGGAAGAGTTGTCAGATCAGTTAAGCATAGTTTATATGGATATCACAAGAGATTACGAGAATGGGCAAGATAAGATATAGCAAGGGAACAGACTGATTACATTGGTGCAATAATTATTTGAGAAAGAGGATGGAAAAGTAGACCATGTAGTAATCCATTCTAATAGAATAAAAAATAAAAAACTTACATTGCACACCAATAATTATCAAATCCTTAACATGCATTACTCCTGCTCAAGTTGTCTGAAGATTTCAATTAAAGCTCAACTTGCAAAATTAGCTAAATTGAGCGTTAGGAACAGGCTTAGTGAGAATACACCTGTTTGAACATTATAAGTAAAGTGTGCCATATTTTCACTTCAATCATAGCTTTGCATATAAAATGGTAATCCAACTCATTATATATCACTGTCTCATGGAACATAAGATTGCCAACAGTTAATTCAGTTGTCTTTCTCTTGGAATGTGTCTTCTTAGGCAGTGGCATGGAGAGCCTACATCCCCCATCAATGATTACATATTAAGAAGCTCACAGAATGTAAGTGTCTTAGCTCTGCACTTGGCTTTTCTAAGACAGAATGAACCAAACTTTTTACTGGACAAATAACAAGATTCCCTTCAAGAAATGGATTATAGATAGTACCAAAATGGTGATCCTCTAAAGAGTCTTAGCATAATGCACACATGTCAAGATGCAAAAGCTTCTCAATTAATGTCCCTTGCATGGTTTAGAGTTCAAATATCACTAAATCAAACATTGCATCCCAAAGATAAGAGTCCTTGAAATCGATTGCACATCCTACAAAGCTAATATTTGGTGGGGTCATAATCAAAGCCACCAAACAGTATTGAAGCCAAATCCCCTAGTAGGAGGAAAGGGCTACTAAAGAGGTAAAGCTACCACTAGGTGGAAAGTAGACCCTATCAAGGTTCATGCCGTGCTAGGTCATGGGCTAGGTGAACCTTAAAAAAGATCCTAACCTAAGCCTGGCACGGCCTGGTCCACGGGCTGAAATGCTTAGCCCAAGCCTAGCCCATTGGGTGAGCTCATGGGCTAATGTTTACCTTCTTGTGTTTTTTTTTAAAAAATCATCTTCATCAAATATATACAGCACATTCATCTTCTCAATTTTCTCAATCAAACAAAGGTATACATGATTTCATTTTATGATCATCCATCTAAAATAAAGAAAGATTACCAAGGTTGTGTGTTACACACATTGGATCAGCTTGTAAAAAGTGGCACATGCTAGGCATCATAAAAGAAACATTTTAAGAATCTCAATAATGGATGGGAAAGAAAGAGGTGCAATTAAGAGGGTAACCAAGTGGAGAATGGTGGGTGGGAAGAGAATAGGAGAGAGACATTTGGAATTGGGGAATAAGGGAGAGCTTTTTTTGGAGCTTAGTTAGATCTTGATTGTGCCAGACCGAAAAAATAAATCCCAAGTAGCCTATGGGTAACTGCATTGTAGCTTGGGCTGGGTCGGGTCAAACCATTGACTTATGTCCTAAGTCCAAGCCTAGTCCGTGGGTGGGCCAGGCGGGTGAGGGCCTGGCCCATTGGCCAGCTCTGGAAAGGCTATCCCAAACCTCCTAGTAGGAAAAAAGGTCTACCAAAGAGGTAAAGCTACTATTATGTGAAAAAGGCTCCCTAAGAGGTAGAGCCAGTATACTACCCTGGGAGAGTGATTCATAGATTAAGCATTTTAAGCCAAATTCGCATTAGGTTCAATTGGGAGTTATATTATTAGTTACTGCATGTGGTTCCACACATATTAGTATTAGGATCGCAATTTAGAGAGCAAGTGTGGGCCTATATACGGCTTTTTTTTTTTTTTTTTTTTTGAGAAGAATCAATGGATCATCCAGCTCTCTAGGCTGATTCTCTTGCTGTTTTTTGCATCAGGGTTTTCTACATGAAACTTAGTATTCTTGTTATCTAAGGTGCCGCGTTTCGCGATTTCATATTAAATTAATATCAAGATGGTAGCAGGTTGATTTTGGGTGTGATTTTTCTTGAATTTTTTTCAAGGTATGTGGTTTGAGGGTTCTGCATTTGTACTTTGGCATATCACCTCTAGCAAGATTGTGCTACAAATTATAATTTGTTGAGCAAGATTTTTGAGGATTGATGCTTTCATTTGTTACTTACTACTATAGGTGCAATCACTTTTTTATCCATCAGTACCACCGTGCACAATGAACAAAGAAGAATAGCTCATGGTGGAAGATTTACTTATGGAGAATCTAGTGACTAAGTGAAGACAGATTTCAGTGACAATGATTACATTCCATGTTCATTGAAGATTTGATCCATTGCTATAACCAGAAAGGAAAAAAGGATTGGGAAGGGGAAAAAAACCTGAAAAGGCCCACCATTTCACACCAATCACGATCTTATTCTTCTTGTTCAGATGTTTTTCAAACCTTTGGACATGTTCGGGCCGCAAAGTTTCTTCTTTATTAGCAATCGACTTGTCAGAGATTTAGAACTATTATTGGCCCTTAAGATTTTCCCAAAACTCTGTTGCATCATCAAGGCTAATTACTTTGCAAAGATTGTGTTTATTAAGAACTTCATCGTGTAGTTCGCAAGATCTTGCACCTCCATCCACTCTTCTTTTTCCATTTTGTCTATCTTCTTTCTGTAAGGAGCTGTCACACATCTCTCACGTGAGGTTTTTCTGCACTATTCCTACTATTAGGTAAAGTCATTCACCTTGCTGAAGGGCTCCATTGAGAACAATGCACCCTTTGAGGTAAATTACATCATCTTCTAATGATAGCCACAAACTGGCTGATCATATCCAATTGGATTAGATCTTTACCAGTTACCTCAAATTGAAAATCACCAATCTCGCATGATCTACAAGAATGAGAGTCAAATCTAGCCAATCTGGACCATCCACATCATCAGGATCATGCAAAATCTTTGGTTAAGCTTCTTGATTATATTGATCAGCCTTTGATAGCTCTCAGTCTAACCGAAAAATTGGTCTTTTGGTTAGTGAAGAAATGCATTTCCTCCATTTCAGCCCACTTAAGTGCTCTTTTGAAATTTCTGAATAACTTAGGGCAAGGGTGCATAAGTCCCTGTTCTTCCTCCCCAAAATCACATGGAGGATAGTTGCAAAAGACCCAATGACCACCTTGCACATCTCATGCACAAGGATTCATCCCTTCTCTATGGCAGTTGTGTGTCGATCTAACAATCATGGCTTTGCTGCCAAATTTTGGGAATGATGCGCATGAACCATGTGAGAAAAATGCATGCTATGGTTGTGGTGTCATTCCTCACAACAACTAGAAGAGTGATCTGTTAATTGAAAACAGGAAATAAATGAGATCTTGCCCTCAACCGCTCCTCTCTCAGCTCAGCGTCCGTACTTTGTAGGCTCCAATAAAAAAACTCTGGACCCAAACCCTAGTTGTTTTCTGTTATAAGTCATTGTGAAGTAGGACAAAGAACTCCAGTGTTGAAGATCGGTAGAGATAGGAACCTCGAAACTGAAAGCCATGTTTTTAAGGTTGTGGTAGCAAGCCTCAAGATTAAGAAAAGATACTCCAGGGAAATGCTACCCTCCATGTTATGTTTAAGGTAGTAACCAAGGACTGGGCAACTTGCCATATTGCTTTTGCACACTGCATTAGATGGAGTGGTGCAAGTTTTCCTTGCTACACGTATTTATATTTTGGTCCATACCCAGTGTCCACTTTCTGACACTTGATAATGTAACTTAATCATGAATTACTTGTATTCATGTCAATAGCAAGGGATCAACAAATAGAAACTTAATTGGAGGGAACACCATAAATGTGAGGTCTACACAATCCATTTTCCCCATGTTGGTATTTTGAGATTATCAAGTTTAGAACCCTATCATACCATGCTTGTTACACTTGAGATTGCAGTAAATTTGATGCTTCTGTTTTCCAGAAATCATGCCAGCTTGTCCCACCTTTTGACTATCAGTTTTCAGCAAGAACATTAGACCTAGAGATCTCCTGCGTTTCAGTAAGAAATCAACCTGATTAACAATTGTATACGGGTGATCATAACTGGAACCTATTTTATATCTGATCTCACTATAAATATAGTTATATTTGACTCTTTAGGGCAATTTATGATCCTCATGTTTTCTTTGGCAAATGCAGGATGATTCATGGACTGTGTATAAAAGATGGAAAAGCAACATATGTTTCTCGATATGTCCAGACATCACGACTCAAGCAGGAAGAATACTTTGGTGGGCCCAAATTTATGAAGGTTATGATTCATACGTGTTATTGAAATGACTATAACTTTTTAGATAGGTTCAATCGTCATCAAAATCAAATAAGATATCAGACCTATTTTCTTCAGTTAACTGAAAATAACAAGGGAACAATGATCTGTTAATTACATATCGGATCGAAATAGAGGTAGAGGATCCATGTAGTGAATCTCACTTAATGTGGGTGTGATGTTTGCTATTTTTACTTTCTTGGTGGGCTTGCATGTAATTTTTTCATCCCTCCTCTTTATGTGAGAGGCTAGGGTTTCTTTTCATTTTATGACATCTCATTTCCTTTCACATGGTATCAAAGTGACTATTCCAGATTGGCATTCCGATATCCCACCAAATACCACTAAAAGTTCTTTGATTCTCATTCCAGAGGATCCATTGCTATTTGTGCATTGGATCTCATGTGAGAGTTCTTAACGCATGTCCACCCCACCAACTACCACGCTACCGGTGTCAGAGATTAGCATCGCCGTCAATCGGTAGCAGCAGCCAATGTCCCCTAATTGGCAACAATTGTGCCATCATGTGACTGGTGTCACCTAACAGGTCGTTGTTGATCGACAGCAACTCGATGCCACTGTTGCTAAGTAGGCCCCATGGCATTGCATGTTGTAGTGTTGTGTAGCGTGACCTAGCATGCAAATAGCTATACATGCACAACGCTTGCATGTGTGTGTAATTCCTACTAATTCTAACTATTCTCATGCACTAATCTACTTTTTACGATGACTGTGTCCTATACTACTATTACTACTGCTTAGGATTGTCTCCCACTGCCTCCTCATAGTTTTTTTCACCACAGTTATTCTCTTTGCCTATTACTACTTTAGAGGGATTCCTTTTCTTCAGTCGGATCAGGATACATGTAGTGCCTATGTTGCCTACATCACTGATGCTTTAGATATACACTCCCATTTGATGTCTGTTGTTTCAAGATAGTGGGTGATAGATGTGCCTCTACACACCTTACTAGGGATGTTGATTCCCTACGTGAGACTAGGCTTGCCAGATGGAGTATGTAAGGACTTGAAGGGTTGTGTTGTTTTCAACAAGTGTCACTACTATTTTTAGGATAAGAAGACCAGTTACATTATTCGTGGATATGAAAAGAACTGTCTTCATTATCTCGGTATACCATCCTACTTTGTTTGAGTTGTCTCAATCTCTACTGACTTCCTGCTTTGTCATCGTCATCTTGTTCACCCTTCCTTTGAGAAGATGTGTTAGATGTTTTCGTAGTTGTCTACCTCTACCTGATTTGACTATGAGGCTTGTTAGGTAGGCAAGTACCATAGCTCCACCTTATCTCGACAAACTAAGGCACAGACTACATCCTTGTTTCATCTAATACACTAAGGCATTCTTGAATGGACCCCTTGGCATATCCTTTATCCTAAGAGTGATCTATTTTAGCTACCACCTTGTGTGTTTGGAAGTGTAGCATTTGTACATCTCGTGGGTTCAGGGAAAGATAAGCTTAAATATTCACGAACACATAAGGGGCACCAATCTAATTTTGATCCAGTGGTTGGCAGGCACTATGTCAGTGCAGATGTTACATTCCACAAGTCAGTCCCCTATTTCTCCCTTGCAGCACGACAGTTATTACCGGAGGCTGAGTTTGCACCTGTGCCTATTCCTCCTGCTTCTATGGATGAGTTTTCAATTTCTGAGGTTGGCCCCGCACCTGACAGTGGTAGTCAAGAACCCATTAGTAGTTCTGCACCTGACAGTAGTAGTAATGATTAGAGATTCAGGGATTCGCTTGTCACATATTAGTTGCCAGTTACCTACAGACAACACACCCCCTAATTCAGGCACACCATCCTCCCCGAGTTAGGTATGTGTTGAGCCATTTGACGATTGTGTCTAGTGGTGATTGTGTAGGATTAAGTGGTACTGTCTCAAATGATGACCTTTCGATTGCCATTCGAAGGCACCTCGCTCTTGTGCGCAGTACATGTGGTTGGAGCCGTGTCTACGACTAATTTGGGGACTGCCTTTGGACTCTTTACTACTGCGTTAGTTGCCACAGAGATACCTTTCACATACCAATAGGCCTTATTTGATCCAAAATGGCGTAAAGCCATGGAGGATGAGATGGCTGCTCTTTGGACTCGACATACGTGGGAGCTTACTCTGCTTTCGGCTGGTGCTTGTATGGTGGGATCTTGTTGGGTCTTTGCCCTGAAATATAACCTTAATTGGTCAATTTTAAGGTACAAGACTCGGTTGGTGGCGAAAGGGTTCACCTAGGTGTATGGGGTGGACTTCTTCGATACTTTCTCCCCCATTGCTCGCTTGTCGACAATCCGAATTCTTATCTTTGTTGTTGCCTACAAGGACTGGATGCTTCACTAGCTTGATGAGAAGAATGCCTTCCTATACGATGATCTTCAAGAGAAGGTTTACATGCAGTAGCCCCCCAGGTTCGAGGTTTAGGGGGAGTGTGTGTACAAATTGAAGAAGGCCATCTATGGCCTTGAGCAGAGTTCAAGAGCATGGTTTCAGAAGCTCCTAGCGGTAGTGAAGAACATGGGTATGCAACAATCTTCGTCATATCATTCTCTGCTTGTTAGGAAGACTAAGAGGGGAGTCATAGCTTTGTTGGCATATGTTGATGATTTCATTACCACCGGTGATGGTAAAGCCAGGATAACTGTGGTCAAGCCGTCTCTTGCTAAGCAATTTGTTATGGACTTGGGGTAGCTTCGGTATTTTCTTGGTATAGAGATGGCCAGAAGTAAGCACGGGATTGTGTTGTCTCAGTGCAAGCATACTTTGGATGTGCTCTAGGAGACAGGTATGCTGGGGTCCAAACCAACCAATATTCCTATGAGGCCCAGGGTACATATCTATGGTGAGCAAGCAGAGACCATTGATAGTCGGACATACAAGCAACTTGTAGGAAACTTATTGTATCTGATGATTACCAAGCCAGACATAGCTTTAGCTATGAGAAAACTAAGTTTATGGACAACCCAACCAAGCAACATTGGCAGGCAGCTATACAGGTGCGTAGATACCTGAAGAAAGCTCTTGGACATGGGATACTCTTCCAGAAAGGATCTCCCATGATAGTAGTTGAGTATTATGATGCTGATTATGCAGGGTGCTTGACAGATAAAACATCCACTAGTGGGTTTTGCACATTTGTAGCTGGTAAGCTGGTTACCTGGAGGAGCAAGAAACGGGGAGAAATTTCTAGATCCAACATCAAGTTAAAGTATAAGGCTATGACCCATACAGTTGCAGAAATGATCTGGATAAGGTCTTTACTATGTGATATGGATGTCTAGATTCAAAACCTATGGAGATGAGATGTGACAAGCAAGCATCTACATTTATTGTGAACAATCCTATGTTTCATGAGCGTACTAAGTATGTCGAGGTGAACTGCCACTACACCAGAGACTTGATCCACCGTGGGATGTTGCACACTACCTTGTTTGCATCTAGAGACCAGATAGTAGATGTCTTCATGAAGCCTCTTCCATGTTCTGCTTTCAACAATTGTTGTTTCAAGTTGAGCATGATTGACATCTATGCTCCAGCTTGAGAGGGAGTGTTGAAATACCCCTCGACCTTTATTATTTTTGTAATTATTTTGACTTTGGTTGCCATTTCTATTTTGGACACTTTTGGAGAATAGATTAAATCATTTTGTCCTACCGGCACTTTCACGTTTCAAGTCCTAATTGTCACATAGATCCTTGAAAAATAAAAACTGTGTAATTGTACCAAAAGACATGCGCATCAGAATTCTTGAACAAAAGTATCCGTGATGTAGAATATCAGATTGATTAGTATCTAATTGTTTAAATGAAAAAGAGGAGCAAGGTATTTATTCTTTTTTTTTTTTCCTTTTTTTCCCCCAATTCCTATCCTTTTCAAGTCATATCAGCATCCCGATATCTCAATTTCAGCTAGGTGATATGAACGGTTTCTTCAGGGTTTTTACGGCCTTGATCCAATATCTGAGAATAAAACTCAAAGTGCCAGATATGTCGTATGGGGCAGGAACAGGTATGATATTCTAGGTGCTTTTACATTTTTTGATATGCAAATTTTGTCATATCTAATCCACTCTGACCTGGATTTCAGGGAATACAGCTCATATATCACAATGGAAAAGTTTTGGCCCTTAATGAGGGAGATAAACCATGTGAGTGTTTCCATTGTTCAAGGTGATTTCTATTTGCTGATGCCTTTGGTTTGGACAAGCTTAGCTCCTGCTCACTGCAAGAGCTGCTGTCCTAGTCTATATAAAGAATTTATTTGAGCAGGGTACATTATGCCCTATCCTGTAATTTTCTCCCATTTCTTCATGAAAGGGGTTTCCATGTAAAGTCCAAGCGTTCATGATTGTGATGCTTTTACCATTGTATTTGTTAGAGCCCTTTCGGTCTTTTATTATTTATTGTAGTTGATTGTATTTCTTTATTTCGTTGAAGAGTACTCTTGTAATTTTCTTACCTCATATATTACGAGGTAGGGGTATCGACTAAGATAACTTAATTCATTCTTTCTAACTTGGTATCAAAGTAATAGTCCTAGACCGGTGCTTGTACCCTCCTTGATTTCTATACCCCTTTCTCTCCACCAAAAAAAAAAATCTTAACCCTACAAGGTTCTCGAGGAGGTATCCATTAGCCCACTACTGCTGCCAGCTTTCCTTGGCCGATAGGTGGCCTATCAACCCTCACTCTTCCCTGCGACGTTGCACTTCATCGCTTTGCATATTGCCAGTCGAGTGTTGTGTTTTGCTTGTGAAAATGGGGATTTATATTGTACAAGTTGAGCATTCCATGCTCCAGCTTGAAGAGTGTTGAAAGAAATGATTATTGGTGTTGGGTAACTGGATAATGTGAGATCTAATTACAAATAATTTAGTCCCACATCGTAGAGTGGGAAAAGAAGGGGTGTGTGGTGGCATTATAAATGTTAGCATATATTATTATTTTTATGTTCTTATTGTGCGGGTTATGGGTGCTTAATCCCTCAGGGATATTATTTTACTTTTAACCCTCTCATCTCTCTCTATATAAGAGAGCCTAGGGTTTTATATATTTAATTAAATCATTTCAACCAATTTAGTATCAGAGCATTGATCCCAGACCGTAGCTCTCGATATCCCACCCTCAAGGCCTTTAAAACCCTAAACCTAAATCCCTTTCTCCTCCTCTCCGTGCACTGTTGGCGGTAGCAGCACAGGGCCTCGCGTTGCTTCTCACTCGCGTAGGACGTTCCCGCGCCTGCGCAAGACCGCACAGGCGGCGACGAATCGGGGGGTCCTGCTCCTTCGTGTGTTTGGCAACACGCATTTGCACGGCGGTGACTCATGCATGGTTGGCAATGCACGCAACTGTGGCTAGCACGTGCTAAGCGGTGGTGGATCACAGCAACGCACCCAGCGGCGGTGATTTGTGCCGCTAGCACCCAACAGTGGCGATTCACGCAGCGATGGCAACGTTGCCTGACGTGCACCGGTGCAGCAACGGCAGTGCTCCAGCGACAAGGGCGGCGCCGGCGTTGATTCTCTGCTGCTGCTTGACCTAAGAGGACTGTAGCCTTTCTCTAAGGCTACTTTCCTCTCCAACTGCAGGGGGGAATCTCCTTAGGGCCTTCTCGGGTGGTCTCCCCTCACAAAGGCTAGGCCAAAGCTAGTCTAAGGGGATTTCTTATAAAGATGCAGATCTGATTTTTCAGGATTTAGATCTGATTGATGACCCCTTAGATATAGAAGTCTGATTGCGGCTCCAAGATTGTAAGGATGGCTTCAGATGATCAGACCGAGGTGAATTCGAGCACTTCTTTGGACATCGGGGTACTGAAGAATCCATTTTTGGGTCATATCGTCAAGTTAGACGTGACCAACTATCCACAGTGGTCAAAGACTTTCGTCATGACCGTTAGGGGTCATAGGAAGAACTACATCTTTACAGATCCAGAGCCTGAGAGCAAGACTGGTGCCAACGCCACCTGGGACATAGACAATGCCATGGTCTCTGTGTGGCTTATGTAGACGGTTATTCCCGTATAAGGGATGAGATCATATATTACGACATTACAAAGAAGATGTGGGAATCCTTGCGTGAGACCTACTCTCATGCCAAGAACTCTGCACGGGTCTTTTAGGTCTTCTACGACCTTTTCTACTTGCGTCAAGAAGGATGCACTCTGCCACAGTACTACTCCTTCTTGAAGGGAATGCTGGAGAAGCATCCCTCTTATTTGTTGGGGTATGCCTGTGATTCCTGGAGGGACAGTTGGTCGTCTCTCTCTTCCTGGCAAGTCTTAGACCTGAGTATACAGCTACTAGAGATCAGATTTTCACCGCTCCTGAGCTTCCTACCATGGAGGAGGCTTATAGCAGACTTAACAGAGTTGAAGGTCGTACTCCGTCTCCAGACACTGGTACTCAAACGTATGCGTGTCTTGCAAGACAAACTCATTGGGAAGATGATTGGTGGAGGGCGTGAGGAAAGGGGGTGTACCGTTTGAGCTAGACCATTGTTGCTACTTCTGCTACCTAGGGCCTTGCTTCCACTGGATCTCCCCTTCAGTGGAATTATTGCCTTGGTCACGTGCCTATTGACCGCCTCAAATGGATGTTGCTGCACATACCCTCCACTACTGCTCACCTGTGATGCTTATCAGCTGGGCAAGCATCATAGGGCTAGTTTTTCCAATTCTATCTTTGTTTCTTTTGCTGTTGTTTTTTATTTGATTCATATGGATGTGTGGGGTCCTAGTCGTACTCCTGATCGACTTGGGAATAGTTATTATCTTCTATTAGTGGATGGTTTTTCTTGCATTTCCTGGACGTTTCTTTTGCAGAATAACTTCGATGTGGGACAAATCATTGAGAATTTTGTTAAGGAAATAAAAACTCAGCATTCTTGTTTTGTGAAACATTTTCAGTTTAATAATGCCTTGGAGTTTTAGACTACTCGTTTGCGTACTTTCTTTTCTAGTCATGGCATTATTCATGAGACCACGTGCCCACACACCTCTCAACGAAATGGTGTTGTTGAGAGAAAACATTGCCATGTTCTTGATATTGCTTGTACCCTGTTGATTCACCATTCGGTTCCCTCCCTTTACTAGGGTGACGGTGTTTTTGACTGCATGTTTTTTTATCAATAGGATGCCTAATGCTGCATTACATGAATGGATTCCTTTACAGATTATGTATCCTGATCAACTCCTGTTTCACGTCACCCCTCAGACGTTTGGTTGTGTTGCCTTTGTTCATTTGTTAGGACCGGTTCGGGATAAACTAGCACCAATAACAGTTAAGTGTGTTTTTCTTAAGTATACCCGGACACAGAAAGGGTGTCAGTGTTTTGATCCGCTTACTTCTTGGCATTATGTTTCTGTGGATGTTACATTTCATGAGACGTTACCTTTTCTACGGTTGCAACTGAGATGCCTTCAGAGGGTGATATGACGCCTACCCCCATTCGCTTTGAGAGTTTTCCTGAGATTTTTGTTCCTACCATACCACCACCACCACCACCACATGCTACACATCCTTTCCCTCGTCTGACTGAGCCACTTCAAACATATGTCTGCCCTCATACTACCTATCAGGGACCCCCACCCTCGCCTTCACCATCGGCTTCTCAGGTCAGTTCTTTAGGCACCGATGTATGTTTGCCATGTGATGGCTAGAAGGACAGGACAAATGATGTTGCAAGTGATGATCTTGATCTTTCGATAGCTATATTCGGAAGCGACCATAGACTTGCTCCACTTATCCCACGGCTGGGGCACTTGCTACTGATAACCTAGCTCCTGGATTTGCTGGATTCACTCAGGCATTAGCCACTATGCAGATTCTAGCTACTCATCGTGAGGCCATGCTTGATCCAAAATGGTGGGTAGCCATGGAGGATGAGATGATCACTCTTAGAGGCCGTAGGACCTGAGAGCTCACTCTATTCCCTAATGGTGCTACGCTTGTTGGCTGTCGATGGGTATTTACTGTGAAGTTCAACCCAAATGGCAAAGTTGCTAGGTACAAAGCACGCCTTGTGGTAAAGGGGTTCACCAGACTTATGGGGTGGACTTTTTTGACACATTCTCACCAGTTGCTAGACTTCCCACAGTATGTGTATTGGTTGTAGTGACAGTTCAATTAGACTGGCCCTTGCATTAACTAGATGTGAAAAATGACTTCCTCTATGGTGATCTCAAAAAGGAAGTTTGCATGCAGCAACCACCTGGCTTTAGACTCAGGGGGAGTGTGTATGCTGACTACAGAAGGTCATCTATGGCCTTAAGCAGAGCCCTAGAGCCTGGTTCCAGAGGTTGTCACATGTTGTAGAGGCAGCTGGATTCAGGAGATAAATAGCTGATTTTTCTCTTTTTGTCAAGAGGACTGGACGGGGTACTGTGGTAGTTCTTGTTTATGTTGATGACTTAATTGTCAAAGGGGATGATGAGTAGGGTGTTGTTAAGATTAAGTGCATCCTTGTAGAGCAGTTTGTCATGAGTGACTTGGGGGTTTTACGGTATTTTCTTGGTATTGAAGTTGCTCGCAGCAAAAAGGGCGTGGTCTTATCTCAGAGGAGGTATGCTTTGGACATCTTACAGGAGGTCGGTACGCTTAGGGCCAAGGAGGCCAATATTCCTATGGGCCCCAAGATGCCACTTTATGATGAGCATGCACAGGTGGTGGATAGCAGGCAGTACAGGCAGCTTGTGGGCAAACTGCTATACCTCACTATCACGAGGCCAGATATCTCCTTTACAGTGGGGAGACTGAGTCAGTTCATGGCTAAGCCATCACGTCAGCATTGGGATGCAGCATTGATGGTGCTCAGATACGTTAAGAAGGCTCCCGAGAAGGGTCTCTTCTATGATTTTGGTTGACTACTCTGATGCAGACTATGCTGGATGTCATGTGGATCGCAAATCCACTACTGGATTTTGCACCTTCTTAGTAGGGAATTTGATCACATAGAGGAGCAAGAAACATGGCACAGTTGCGAGATCCAGTGTCGAGTCTGAGTACAGAGCTATGGCTCAGACGACTGCAGAGATGATATGGATAAGATCCTTGCTTATTAACTTGTAGATACAGTTTTCTAGTCCTATGGAGATGCGATATGATGATAGAGCAGTCACTTTCATTGCCAACAACCTAGCATTTCACGAGATGACAAAGCATGTTGAGGTTGATTGTCAGTATATCAGGGATATTATTCAAAATGGGTTGCTATATACTACAGTCACATCTGAGGAGCAGATTGCAGATATTCTCACCAAGCTCTTAGCCAGATCTTTATTTGATTTATGTGCATCCAAGCTGGAGCATAAAAAGTTGAGCATGATAGATATTTATGCTCCAACTTGAGAGGGAGTGTTAGCATATATTGTTATTTTTATGTTTTTATTATATGGGTTATGGGTGTTTAGTCCTTCAAGGATATTATTGTACTTTTAACCCCTTGGTCTTTCTCTGTATAAGAGAGTCTGGGGTTTTCTATATTGAATTAAGTTATTTCAATCAATTATAAAAGGCCCTTTTACCCCCAACCCCCCCCCCCCCCCCCCCCCCCATTTATCATCGAGAAGAAATATTTAGAGATCACACCTATATGGATGCTTTTCTCATTATTTTCTCCCCTGTTCGTGAGGGATTTCCACATAAAACTCTAGTGTTCATGATTGTGATGATTTTAATATTATGTTTATTTTATTCCATTTTTATATTCTAACAATGTCCCAATACTGCAGATGTCATTAAAGTCTTGCAAGATGGAGATCTGCAAACTCTTGGGATGATGGATTATGACAAGAGGTTAAATCATCCATTTAGTGCACATCCAAAGATTGACCCCGTAACTGGTAGAAGTGACTTTGCTATACATTCTCATATGGGTAACTTTGGTTCTTTCTGGATGGTGATATTCTTGTATTGTTATTGTTGATTCATTTGGCAGATGAGTTGTTTACTTTTGGTTATTCAATGAGACCGCCTTACCTGACATTTCGAATTATTACCAAAGATGGTGCAATGCTAGATCCTGTTCCCATAACAATACCAGAACCTGTCACAATGCATGACTTTGCCATCACTGAGAACTATGCCATATTTCTGGATCTTAATCTGGTCATTAGACCAAAGGTGCGGTGGTTCTTACCTTAAGCATCACAGCCTTTTTTCCCAACAAGTTATTGTGGTTTCTCATACTGAAGAAGCATCAGATTGTATCTTAACTTCTGTTTGTCTAGAATATAATGAAAGGAAAGTCCGTAATTTCCTTTGATGATACAAGAAAAGCTCGTTTTGGTGTATTGCCAAGATACGCAAAGGATGAACTTCAAATTAGGTGGTTTGAGCTTCCAAGTTGTGTTGTATTTCATGTTGGTGAGTCCACCCATTCATAATCCTCCAATTACAAAGCTAAGTTAGACTAGTTTCTTTTCCTTATTCAAGAAAATAGCTTGTTTTCAACTTCTTTAAAATTGCATGGCTAGTTAAATTCCCGATTTAATATATATGTTATTCCCTGCGATAAGAATATAATATCTAAGAACATTATATAGCAGAGTGTTTCATAATCTTGTGTTCTATAAAGATATTGTTGAAATGTGACTACCAGATAGGAATTTTGGTCAGAGTGGGATCTGATCAGTTTCATGGTTGACAACAAATAAACTCTAGATAACATTTTTGCAAGTTTCTCAAAAATGGATATGACGGTGAATTTGACTTTTGAGTACAGTCTTCACTGAGCTTCCTTCATCAGTAGAAGACAAATACAAATAGGGTTAACATAAGTTAAGCTAAATCGAAGCTTATTATTGTTGGATACTCCACTAATGACCATTTTTACCACGTTATGTTATTTTACATTTTATATTGGACATGCATTGTATTTTTCTCAAACCTCTATTCTATATATATAGAGAGAGAGGTTTTGGGTCTCTTTTGATAAATAAGATTTCTTATTTTCTCTGACTTGGTAACAGAGCGGTGATTCTAGATTGGCGCTCTGGTATTCCACCCACACAGCCTCCGTACCCCCCCACCTAAACCCTTGCATTCTCCACTGGTGCGTCACTGGCTGCCGCCGGCAGCAACCAACCATCGTACTCCATCCACCTAAGGCAGCTTCGCCTTCCCAACCTATCTGACCCAGTGCTCCTAACTTGAGGCCGCTGCCTAGCAGAGGAGCAACTGCAACCCAAACCGCACACCGTTGAGGGGTAGCCACTTAGGGGCTGCAGGCCAGGCCACGCTTCGCCCAGGGCTGCCACTCTACAACCAGCAGCTGCCCAGGGTCATCGCCTAGAGGCTCGCCAGACTTACGCTCCGCCAAGGGTCGTCGCCCTACAACCAACAACTGCCCAAGGCCATCGCTTAGGGGGTTGCCAGACCTTGATGGGGTGCACTGGGCATCCCCTAGGCCCTAGCGTACCCCGTTTCTTTCCATAGGGAGCATTTTCTGTACCTTAGACATGTTTTTCATATCACAAGAGTCCTTGATCTTCACGTCTAAGGTTTGATTCACCTTGGTTGATACTTCATATGGTCTGAAAAATTATTCAGATCATTATTTGGTCGTCGTTCTTATCTTGATGGTGAGTCCTAGCCCTTGGTGATCCACTCCGTCCCTATTAGGCACAATGCCAATCTCAGGATGAGTAGAGATGGCATTAGTTACCGCTACTATGACAGGGATGGTAGTGTGTGGGCGTGATACTCCTGTAGTATCACGCCCGGAGTCACCATGGTATAGGATGGTTAATTGATTCTAGTTCCTCACATCTTTGTGAGGATCATACATATTTTTGATTTCTTAGGTCTGTTGCACCAGGGAGAATGGTACAGGTTACTGATGGCAGGTATGCTCCTATTGTTTGCCAAGGGGAAGTGTTTGTAACCCCCACATTGTGGTTGAGAGCACTCCATGTACCAGAGTTTCCATTGAGCCTATTGTCTGTGAGTCGGATCACGAAGGATGTTCATTGCAGGATTATCTTTGATGAGTTTGGATGTATTGTCTAAGATAAGTTCACTGGAAGGACCACTGCCAGAGGTACAGAGGAGAATGGTCTGTATCACCTTGGCTAGGAGCCTTTTGCAGGAGCCAGCAAATATGATTGTGGGAGTGCCTTACAGTGGCACATTCGTCTTGAGCATCTACCTTTGGATCGCCTTAAGAGGGTGATTCCACATATTTCACCTGCCACGACTATTAAATGTGATGCTTACCAATTAGGTAAGCATCATCGGTCTTTCTTTCCTGCCAGTACTTATCCTGGATCAGCGACTGTTTTTCAGTTACTCCATATGAATGTCGGGTGACCGAGTAGAGTTCCAGACAGGATGGGACATCGGTATTATCTTGTTGTTGATTTCACCAGAGTATCTTGAGTATTCCTTCTGAAGACCAAGGGAGATGTTGAATGTGCCACAGAGACTCTTCTCTTAGAGATCAAGACTCAATATTCTGCCACAGTGAAAATTGTGCAGGCAGATAATGCCTTCGAGTTCTGCACTGCTAAACTTACTAAGTTCTACAGGACTCATGAGATTATCCACCAGACCACTTGTCCCCATACCTTATAGCAGAATGAGATTGCAGAGAGGAAGCATAGACACCTGTTAAAGGTTGCCTGCACTCTTCTTATCCACTACAGTGTTCCATAGTGATACTGAGGGGATGTTGTTTTGACGGCATACTACTTCATTAACAGGATGCCGAGTTCAGTCCATCACAAGCAGATACCGATTCTTGTGTTACATCCAGATGGCGAGCTTTTTCACGTCTCTCAGGACCTTTGGGTGTGTTGCTTTTATTCATGTACCATCACCTTGTCGTAACAAGCTTGCTCCTCGTACTGTTAAGTGCAGCTTCGTGGGATACTCCAGAAGTCAGATGGGGTACCAATGTTATCATCCCATCTACCACAGACATTATGTCAGCGCTGATGTAACTTTTCATGAGACGACACCATATTTTTCAGTTGCTGAACAGATGAGTATTCCTGATAATGCAGCTCCCATGCCTATTCCTCCTAGTCCACTTGAGGTGATTCCGATCTCCACACCTCAACTGACTTCTTTAGTCTCCACTACTGCCTTGGATGACTAGGTCCGCTACGCACATATAGTAGACCTCATGTGACACTACAGATGCCACTGCCCACACCAGTAAGTCAGTGACTGATACTCCACAGACTGTTGAGATGGGTTCTGATGACAATGATGATCGAGTTCGACCTAATCCTCCTAACAGTACAGATCACGATAGTAGTGAGGTTCCTTTTGTAAAGACTTAGTCAGAGGTACTAGATGATTTTGACATTCCTATTACTATTAAGAAGGTACCCCGTATGTGTAAGTCCAGATATCGTGTTGCAGGCAGTTTGGCTATCGATAGTCTTGGTTCTCAATTTGATAGCTTCTACCAAGCACTTACAGTCTCACACATTCCGTCTACCTAGTAGCAGGCCATGCTTAATGCAAAATGGCGTCAAGCCATGGAGGACGAGATGACAATGCTTCGGAGTAGACAGAATTGGGTGCTCATCTCACTTCCTATAGGCGCACGACTAATTGGCTCTAAATAGGTCTTTGCCTTGAAGTACAACCCTTATAGGTCTATTTCAAGATATAAGGTCAAGTTGGTAGCAAAGGGGTTCACCTACACCTATGGGGTGGACTTCTTTGATACTTTCTCTCCTGTTGCGCGGCTTGCTACTGTTCGATTGCAACCCACAGAGATTGGCAGTTACACCAACTTGATGTGAAGAACGCTTTTCTCTACGACAATCTTCGGGAGGAGGTTTATATGCAGCAGCCCCTAGGTTTTGAGGTTTAGGGAGAGTGTGTGTGCAGACTCAGGAAGGCCATCTATGGCCTGAAGCAAAGCCTGAGACCTGGTTTCAGAAGCTCTCAAAGGTGTTGCAGAGGATAGGGATGCAGAGGTCTTCTTTAGATCATTCTTTGTTTGTCAGGAAAACGGAGAATGACATTGTAGCACTACTAGTTTATGTAGATGACTTGATCATCACTAGTAATGATGAGGCTGGGATAAGACAGGTCAAGGAGTCTCTTGCACAGTAATTTGTTATGAAGAATCTGGGCCAGCTTAAATACTTTTTGGAGATCAAGGTCGCTAAGAGCAGAGTTAAGATTGTTCTTTCTCAATGCAAGTATGCGTTGGATGTTCTTCAAGAGACAAGCATGCTGGGGTCCAAGTCAGCCAATATTCCTACGGACCTCAAGGCACATCTACATGATAAGGAGGCAGAGGCAGCTGATAGTAGAGCATACAGACAACTTATGGGCAAGTTGTTGTACCTGACCATTACCAGACTCGATATTGCCTTAACAGTAGGCAAGTTTAATCAGTTTATGGAGAGACCAACGAAGCTGCATTGGCAAGCAACTATGCAAGTGCTAAAATACTTTAAGAAAGCACCAGGTTGTGGTATTCTTTTCCGAAGAGGTTCTTCCGTGATTGTGGTAGGATATTCCGATATTAATTATGCCGAATGTGTGGTGGACAAGAAATCCACCACTGGTTTCCGTACCTTTGTGACAGGTAATCTGGTTATGTGGAGGAACAAGAAGCAGGGGGCAGTTTCCTGCTCCAGTGCAGAGGCAGAGTATAGGGTGATTGCCCAAACTGTTGTAGAGATGGTTTGGATAGGATCTTTATTGCATGATTTGCATATCCAGATTGAAGAGCCTATGGAGATGCGATGCGACAATCGGGCAGCTACATACATAGCTAACAACCCGATGTTCCATGAGTGCACCAAACACATTGAGGTGGACTGCCACTACACTAGGGATCTCATACAGCGTGGTTTGCTGCGCACCACTTAGTTGCATATGAGGAGTAAGCTATTGATGTGTTCACGAAGCCTCTAGCTCGATCGGCGTTTGACTATTATTATTCTAAGCTTAGTATGATAGATGTCTATACTCTAACTTGAGGGAGAGTATTGAGATACTCATGATCTCTATTTTTATCATGTTATGTTATTTTACATTTTATATTGGACATACATTGTATTTTTCCCAAATCTCTACTCTATACATAAAGGTGTTGGATCTCTTTTGATAAATAAGATTTCTTATTTTCTCTGATTATTATATTAGTTGAAATTCCAAATGATTGCAGCTATGTCCAAGGACATGAGGTGGTTGGGGCATATCCACAGCATGCTCAGGCTTGTTGGAATCTGTCCAACTTGATTCAATACCTAAAATTATGATAGAAAAGTAACGACTAACATATTTCACTCTTATTTGTTCAGTTGGCATCCTTGTTGAATATTCTTCAATAATGCTAACATAATCATTGTCAACCTTTATCTATCCCTTTGATGAATATTTCTATGACATGGTAAGTCAATTGAGTTACAGGTTCATTTAACATGTGAATATGTTTTTAGTACTCCCTTTTACTTTGCTTGTGAAAACCCTATTACTTGGTTGGACCATAACTTATCCGGGCGATCAAGTTAGAGATTCATTTCTACAATTAGGTTCCATGTGAATAAATTTTATTACTCCCTTTATTTTGATTGTGAAATCCCTACAACTTAACTGGACCATAACCTTCTTGAACCATATTAAAAACCATTTTGCATTTATGCATCTGTGTTTATGTATATGTATGTATAATCATGCAGCATACTCAAAGAACCTTGGTGAAGGAATTGAAGTATTTCCACAATAATCACTTGCAAGAATCCTTCGTGATACGCTTTGTAATTATTGGTTTTAGTGATTATTTTGAAGAACATTTTCTTTACACAGCAACCGCTTGGGAGGAAGATAACGAAGTTGTTCTGGTCTGTTGCCGTATACCGAATTTAGACCTTCATGTACTTGGTGGAGCTATGGAGGAAACATTTGAGAATACCGCAGAATTGTATGCACTTCAAACTTTCTTTTTTTCATACTTAGTACTGCATCTGTGAGATTGGGACCCTTGCCATCATTTCCATGACTAGAACCTGTGACCTCCAAGTTGGGATAAGGCTGCCTGTCGTGTACCCAATGTAGGTTATCTCTTCTGGAACCCACTCAATTGAAGCTTATCAGCTGCCACACACCACCACCACCCGACACCCTCACCCACCCCACACGCGCCCCCCCCCCCCCCCCCCCCCCCTCCTTTACTGCTTTTATGAGTATTCCCTTTACTTATTGATTAAAAATGTCAGATATGAGATGAGGTTCAATATGAAAAGCGGTTTGGCATCCCAAAGACAACTGTCAGTCCCAGCAGTGGACTTTCCCCGAATTAATGAGAGATACGTTGGAAGGTACTCTCCTGGCTTTGTCAACAATGATCAAGCACAAATCAATTTTCTTTGCTTGGACAAGGCATCTGTCTCTTTGGAAAACAATGTATTATTGCACCTTGCTTTCATGATTCATCATATTAGAACCTATCAGGACTCCTATTCCAATATGCATTGTTCCAATGCTTGGGCCCCTTAGATTGCAGCAACATGATTTGACAGAATCCTTTCTTTGCATTTAGATTCAAATGGCTTGTTGTCATTTCATCTGATGATCTAATTTGATTTTAGCTCAGTTTCTCGGCAATATTTTTACCAACCAACCAACCACTAAATAAATAAAATCTTAACAGTTTTATGCTGGATCTTATGAAATCAGCATCAGTTTTATGTTTATTTCTAGTATCTAAGCTGTTTGTCATGATGGATCATATGAAATTGGCATCCATTACAATTATAATATCAATAAGAATCCGTAGGAGTAATGAATGTGGCAATGCTTACAGGCCCTCGGATCTTCTGGATTCTTCTGAACTAATGATTGCGTCAGATGATAGTGACTCACTTTCTTACCTACTTAAATTAAATTATTTTTGTGTTGTGCCATTTCAGAAAGCAGCAGTATGTTTACACATCAATTTTCGAGAAGGCGCAGATGGTAGGTGTGGCAAAATTTGACTTGCTTGCTGAACCTGCTAGCGGGAAGATGAACCTTGAAGTTGGAGGAAATATCAAAGGAATTTTTAAACTAGGCCCCGGCAAATATGGTTCTGAGGCAATATTTGTTCCTCGTCAACAAGTGGACAACTGTGAAGAAGATGATGGCTATCTCATCTTCTTTGTATATGATGAAAACATTGGGTAACTCCCTTCCACCTTGCTTTTCCTTTCTGATTGATAAGACACTGTTAAAATTAATAAAATAAATAAAGACCGGAAGTAGCAAAACACTAAGAAAACGTAAGCAAAGTGGTAAATCTTTCTCATGATGTGAAGGGAAACACGAGAGAAGAATTCAGATGGACCAGATAATATATTCATTCTTCTTGAAGAACTAATGAGGTACAACAAAAGCAATGTATATAGGTTGCCACACACCTCTCAAACTCCCACTTATACAAGGTCAAACTAAAATACGTAATTAATTCTTCATAGGATACGTTAATTCAACAACCAAACACTCATCTCTCTTCATACTACCCCTCAAGTTTGAGCATAAATACTTAGCTTGTTAAACAAAGCATCTCATAAGCAGAAGCAAAATATTAAGAAAATATGCAACCCAAATCATGGCTCGCCTATTGAGGAATGATGACAAACCTGCATCCTCATTCTTGCATGTAGGCTGATACACTAATGACAATATATCAGCTGTTGATTATGGCGACTGATTGGAGTTTGGAAGATGATTGGCTATAGTTGAGCATTGGTGGGTCTCGTTGGCCACTGATTGCAGTTTGGAAGATGAACTGCTATGGTTGAACTATGGTGGGTCTATCTCAGAGACAGACCTATAGGAGTCTCATTGAAAAAAATACTCAGAGTATAACCTGTTATATAGAATTGAGCTCTTCTATATTGAAAATTCTAACGAACGGCTACTGAGAGGAAGTTCTTCTCAAATGCTGACTGACATTGAGTTTCTTTCATATTGGGACCTCAAAGAATGGATATCTCTTATATAGGGCTTCATGAGGCTTATGTACTTATTCTACCCATTACCTCAGTGAACAAACTTCGTCTTCAACAAGTCGCTTCACATGGAGATAACTACAACTTCTTCATGGTCTGCACCAACAACATGGAAGTCAGACGAACAAATAAAGGGGGACCTCCCTCCTCCTCTCCCTCACCTTTTTCTCCATAAAACCCTCTTCTGGACTGTTGTGTAACAAATGAAACTTATAAGCTACGTTCCAAACTTCAAAACTCTATGGAACTTCAAAATCATAGGATAAATGATAGGAAGTTGTTTATTTATCTTTTCTTGCAATGATTTGGCTACAGAATCATTTTGTTACTTTGTTTCAGGAAATCCGAAGTCAATGTCATTGATGCAAAAACAATGTCATCTGATCCTGTTGCAGTTGTTGAATTGCCTGTCAGAGTTCCACATGGCTTCCATTCTTTATTTGTGGCAGAGGTTAGCTTATCATTCCTTGCAGTTACAGCATTGGCCGAAATGGCAAATGGTAAACCTTAAAGTGGAACTTGCCATTGTGCACTTAATAGAGGGAAGGACCATAGAGAGAAAGAGTAGTCACCACTTTAGCAAATAAATCTATCAAGTAAACTTAATCAAAAGAACCTTAATAATGGTCCCCATGCATGAATGACTACCTAATGGATTAGTATATTTGCAGAAATTTTCCTTTTATCAATAGCATTCATCTGGACTTTGATGCCAATTCCTCATTATGTATAATCATCAACCAACCAAATTATCTTAACTTTGATATATTTATCAAAAATTTGATTCCGTTGATATTTTAGTCCAGAGCATGTTGATTAAATAAATATGATAAGCAACAAAAATACCATAAGCCTCAAAAAGGCTGGGCCTTTTTTGTAACATGGTTTATGACAGCAAAATGCTACACTACCTGGGGGAAACGACTAAATAGCCAAGTATCTACATATGTTTCACTGAATTATGTAGTACATGATTCCGTATTACAATCAGTTGCATATACAAAACTCTCCTCAATAGGCAGGATGGGACAAAATATAAAATCCCAATATTAAGAGTAATTTGGTCTTGACAAGATCTGTTGTTTAGCCAACTACTCAATAGTGAATCTTTCTCAACAAAGCATCTGTGAACTATGAGGACCTAGAGATGTGTAGTCTTGAATGCATAGAAACTTGTTGCGTCGATGGTTTTCCTCTTCAATATGTTAATTTCTTTCGGTTTCATTTTTTTGTAATTGAACAGGAGCAACTTAAGAAGCAAGAATAACTTCTGATTGCCCAAGTCTATCAAGCAGAAAATAAGGACTCCTGAACAGAGTATTGTATATATATCTATGTACGTACGTGTTACAGCAAACTTCAGCTCAATCGGCATCTCTGGTAATGCAAACCAGAATAAATGAATGTCCAAACAATTAATGCCATTTAGAAATAAGCCGCGGGACTCTTAAAAAAGAAACATCTATGACCTGCATAAAGATGGTCATTGTCAAAAGCTAGTTCCTCAAGTTCCAATGCATGATTAGATATCTTGTGAAATTTTTTTCTTTCCTCAAGGCGTTTTTTTTATGGCTTTACGTCGTCTCTCTTTGGCCTTGTGACATCTTTGCTCCAAAAAATGCCAACCCAATTTAGTCTGATAATTAATGTGTCAAAACAGCTCTGAAAGATTATTATTTTTGATGGGTAGGAAATGTTAGCTGCAAGATTCACCGCCTGAATAGCAGAGCAGTGACTTGTAGAAAATAAGTGGACTAGAAAATTGGCTAATGGAGTCTTGACAGTTGGGCATAACTCCTAGGCTTGCGCTGCAAGCCAGAGCTCCTCGTTCTGCTCCCCTCCTTCGACGGCTCCTAAATCTGCTCCTTGGGGCCCCTATCAGTCCCTGATCGTCAATCAAGACCCCTCCTATGCTCCGCCCACATCACCGTCCCTCCCCTCCCTCCGATGTGCTTGGTTGAGCTATGATGACCTCTACTTGGCAGTCGCTGTGGTGACGTTCAGATGTGGTGGGCTTACGTTCTGATATGTTGAGTGTATTTTTTTTTATTTATTTTCCTTTTATTTTATTTCAAAAGTCGACCTAAAATAATTTTATGTCACCATAAATAGATATATTTCGATATAACTTTCTTCTAAATTTTTTAACTACCTTATCTTATTCCCCTTAACAAACATATCACTGTAGGTCGTGTCCCAAGCTGAAAATAGTCAATTATTTGCTGCAAGGAGCGATACGTATCTTGACCTGATTCTTGTGTTTCCATTCCAAGTTATTCCTCAACGCCGGGCCAAGTTCTCCCACTGGCATTGGATGGAATACACTACGTAAAATCCTTTTCATGTACGTAGGACCTGCTTGAAAAGCATAAATATCCAAGGGAACCGATCGATTTGGCCCATTGCACGATTTGTATGACATCAATAGACTGTATGAATTTGTTATTGAATGTATAAGGATAACTTTCGACTGATGTGATTTATGGCAAAGACTTTTTTTCTCGTGATGACAGAGATGTGACATGCAAGTAAAAATCGCTTTGCCGTAAGAACTTTCCTTTTCGTTCTTCTTGTTGTAGGTCTTATCGATGTGAAAAATAATGTGTGTAATTTTCTATATAAACAGTTTTGTTTCATGCAAAGATTAATTTTCATTAAAAAGGGAAAGCATTTGATATATAAGATGAAAGAAAAAGAAAGAAATATCTGATCCTTAAGAAAAGGAAAAGAAAAAATATCACGTGGAACAAGAAAATTTGAAGATTCAAAATAATAGGATAAGAAATAAAGGAAAAAAAAAAGTATCCTAAAATCGTGAATTGGATGATCTCTCGAAGGAGATCGATCCCATGTTCATATAATCAGCAAAGTGTCAACAGGTAACCTCTAAGAATAATATCATGGAACTCTACTGGAAGAAGTACGAGGTCACACGTGATCTCCTAATAAAATAAAATTATACTAAAAATAAAAGAAAAAGAAGATCTACAATCTTGATAACTGAAGAACTGTTGTCATAAGCCACACCACCTGCAACCATTGTCAGCTGCACCTCGACATCAGAGCATCGTCGCATGATCGCAGCAGGCCACGATCGCTACGTCCTCCGACTTGAAGATCGCCAAGCCAACCGCAGCTCCAACCACCAACAACCCACGTTGCCGTGGTCGGAGCATCGCCTGCAACGCCAAATGAAGCCACGACTGCACGGGCTGAAGTCGAACCACGCTTTGCCCACGATGAAATGTCGCGTCCAATAAAGTCGCCACTGCCAAAGTCGTGACACCTCCATGATCAGCCGTAGCGAAACGTCTCGACCAAACATGAGCTCGACCCCAAGCCCCGTTGACGGTGCAATGAACGCCCAACATGCGACGTCCAATGGCTACATGTTGACAAATGCCTTGTGATTGTCGAGGATATGCAGATCGGAGTGGAGGGATATAGACTGTTAGATATAATGAGATGGTGGTGCTTTTCAACAGCAGTGAAAGGGTGATTTTCTACAAACGTGATTCTTGACAAAATACTTTTTACATAATAACGTAGAAAAATCATGTAAACAAAAAATTAAAACTTACACACAAAAATATAAAAACAATTTAGGAAGAATCTTTTTGGTACTTTTTGTTGGATTTTATGCATTCATCATATGATTTGTGTTTCTAATCTTGTACGTAAACAATTTTAATAGAATGTGGTGGAAGATTATAATAAGTAATGAACATCAGGTTCATTCTGATGTTAAGTAATTTGTTATCAAAGCAAAGGATCGCAATATGTTACAAAGTAGAATATATTACAATCTGTAAATAATAAAAGAAGGTTATGAGAATATGTACAAAAGTTTTTCTTAAAAAGATTTCGGCAAAAGTTTTTCTTAAAATGATTTTGGCATAGCTTCATCGACCGATCAAATTTACCTGATCGGTTTCTTCATAGAGATGAAGGATTCGACTCAAAGGGTGATCAGATTCTTTGGAATGGGTAGTCTGACAGAGCAATCATACAAGAGGCTCAAGAGTTGGTTACTTAGTTCTACCTCAAGAGGTGTACATCTAGGGTGAGAATAAGACTCCCAACTATGCACCAGAATTTTTCTGGAGTTACAAAGTATACGATCACTCGATTTCTCTCGAATTACTCGGGAGTGGTAACATGCCTTCCCATATATATATATATATCATGCTAGGATGGAGCTCCCATTGATATCTTCTGAGTGGATTGAGCTCAGGCTCCTAGCAGGATCTCCTCAGCGAATCGCGCTCCTAGCAAGATTTTCTAGGCGAATACATTACCAAGTCATTAATGGTGGTTGCCAGCATCAGCATTTATTGGAAGCGCAAGCCTGCTGTACCCTTTGTTGAACCTCCAATGGCTAAGTCCCTTCGGGTTCGGCTGTGCCTTGCCTGCTTCTGTGCAGGACGGTTGGACTGCTGGGTCCAGCTGCCTAGGGGGTTCTCTTAGATATAGGCGGTTTGGATCTCCAAACTCGCCTTTATCCAAGATTCTCCAGGCCGGATCCTTAGTTTTGGGCTTATCGCAGGGTTTCGAGTTCGAGGGCATTTTTTTCCCCTCATCATATGCCCCTTAGTCTTGTGCTAGCGTCTGCTTGCTGAGAAAGTAACGTTTCGAGTACAAACTCCACGGTAGGAGATGCCCCAAATGTTGCCTTGTTTGTGAATGCAAGTGGGGATACATTTGATATGCAACAGGATTTCCCTGGGTGAAAACTCTACACCTAATGACGATAATTCCATCAACTAGAGTCAGTTTTGAGGGTATATGTGCATTAATGACATACCATAATGGACTTGGAAGCATCGCATGCATAATGAATTGAGATTGCTTATAATCAATGTTTAACGGTTATGTGTATAAATGCATGTTGAAATAGGCCTCAGATGAGCAATCGGACTATACGGATGAATCCAGATCGACGAACGGAGTCCAACGGACTCAAAATCGCCTCAATCCGACCTCCGTAGCTCCCACAACAAGCTTGGGAAGTTCTGGCCGTTGATCTAATGATCAACGACCCAAAAGCGGACACGTGGCAGCCACCTAGCCCTCACAAATGTGCCCCGCTTCTCTTCATCGCGCGTAGGAGCAACTATGGGCTGTTTGATTTTCCATCGAATGGCTGAGGATGCGTGAAGATTCGCGACCATGCATGTCAATGGCGCAATGGTCGGTGCCTCAACCCACGCATGCAAGATGCGCATTCGAGCCTTGGCAACAACAGAGGCGCGCGCAAGCAAAATTCAGCTGTAGATGTGGGCGCAGACGGTGCTGATGGCGGCCACGCGGCGCACTCTCGCACGCCCGATGCAAATGCGTCAGATGACGTGCGCCCAAAGCGTGTAAGGTGCGATCCAGCACGCAACATCGCGCACAATCTCAGCCTTCACGCATGATCGGACGGCCAGGATTGTCTCTCGCGCGATGGGCACGATGAGTGCGAAAGCTTAAGACGTCTGGGAGCGATCTCAGTCGTTCGATGGCGATCCACGCCACACATCCGACGGCTAAGGTTGCGAGAACATGGCGCGCAAAGAAGAAGCACGCGTGCATGCGTTGACCGGCAGACGAAGAGCTTTAGCGACGTTTTTGGAATGGTTATAGCGGTGTCCTGGACATTGCTAAAACCCCTGCTTGATTTAGAAACCCTTCCTTCTCTATAAAAAGCCTCACACCCACTCCATTTATGAGCATCCCTTCCTAGCTTCTCCTTAGCTCTACTTAGCACACCTGTCACACTCTTCCGGAGTTGTAGAGCCATCGACGGAAGCCCATCCACTGCCGTGACTGCCTCGCCTCTCCATTTCGCACCTCTTTACCCTAGTTTAATGTTTATGTTTTAAAGCTTTCCTCTAACATTATACTTGTGAAGCGACTTTACTTATGCAATATATTTCCATTTGTTTCATCATATCATGTTTCATGCATGCACAAGTAATCACCATGCTATAATCTCAAGTCTCTAGCCCTACTCTCTCTCTCCCTCTCTCGTCTTCTCACAAGCAAACAAAACAAACATTGTTGTGACACTCTAAAGTGACAAATTAATCCGATTTCACGTCTCCTCGTGTTCGACATTTGGACTCACCTAATCCATATCTTCATTTAAAATTGATGTTGCAAACGCATGCTATAACGATGGATTTAACTTAACGCGTTTCGTCGACATCAGTTTTTGGTGCCATTGCCAAGGAGGCAATGGATCTTTTTGTCGCTTTTATCCTTTCATTAGTATTCACATTTTCTAACCCTCTTTTCTCTTTCTTTGGTCGCAGGAACTCGATGCGTTGGTGATGAGAGGAGAGTGATCCACGTTGATAGAGTTGGAGCAAAGTGCGGTGAAGAACTTTTGTGAGTATCACTTGACCTAACGTAGTCTCATCTCTCCATTATCTAAAACAAAAAACAAAAAGAAAAATTGCATCTAGGCTCGTGCATAAACCTTAGGTTAGTTGATTGCTTGTTTGCTTAAAAATATAAAAAAATATATAAATTCAAAAATGGCGTGATGAATGATTACTTGAGCCACATCCCAAACTCATCACCCAAACAAAAAAAATGCACTCTAATATTATTAAAGAAAAGAATCTTTCTGGAGTGTTTTTCTTCCTCTTGAGTGGTGATGGGAACACCATCATAACCCATAACTAGCTCATTTTGACCCAATTAAGTCAGTAAATGCTCCTACATAACTGCCAGAGAGTCACAAGTCATTGCATAATCGTTCTGAGGAAAAAAAAAAGAAACTAGGGTTAAAACTGTAATTTTACCAGCTTATCATGAATGCAGTACAACCACGGGTTTTCACAAGGGTTGAATGAAGGTCAAATGGTCTTAGAAAGCTAACAAGTGGGTTAAAACAATCAGAAAAGGATTTGCACGTGTTCTAAGAATTAAATGACTTTTTGAAACTCTAAAAATAGACCCGCTTAATTAACCGAGGTTCTGATCATGATAAAATTTACCTAAATCCTCTAAAATTAATAGAAAAATATTATCTAGAGTTTGGAACTTTCAATTTGACCATCGGAACCCGTTTTGACCCAGAACAAAGTCACAGACAGACATTTGCCCTAATTTAGATTTTTGTATAAATTACCTAGTCAAACGTGGTCAAAATCAAAATTCAACTTCACAATTAGATTCCTTAGGTCCAAATTATGTTTGTACCAAAATTTGGACCGAATATGAGTTTGTCTTGACCTAGTTTGCAAATTTGTCCTGTCTGATTACACTTCTACCCTTAACTTTCAAAATCTTTTCAAACAGATCCTTAACTTTGTCGTCGTTCTCACAAAAAGGTCCCTACCATCATTAAACATATTCCTACTTGCTCCGACGACCTTAAATTGGAAAGAACTCCCTGTCAAGAAATTCCCTTCCTTTTGAACCCGATCCTAAGCCCTAAAACTTACCCAATCTCTCATGCGAACGCATGAGAGATTTGGGTCTCAAGGGATTTCCCAATCCGGCAAGCCTTCCAAGCTTGGGAAGCTTGCTTCCCAAGCCCTAATCGCCCTTTGATGACCTATAAAAGAAAGCCCAGGCCAGGACAAACTTCTCAATCTTGAATTCGACCAAAGTAACCCTCAAATTCTTCTCTCCTCCTTTGGCCGAATTGCTCTTTAAGCTCCGGCGACCCTCCTTGCCTCTCCTTGTTGTCTGACTGCAATACCAGAGGCAGAGTCTCCTTCCTTGCCTTCTTCCACGTCGAGCAGCACCAGCTAGCATCCCTATCTCCTTCATCCTCACTGTCCAACCCTTATCAGAGCAAGCTTCATCTCCAATGCTGGCCATACCGCAACCGGCACCAGCTCCGCTCCCCGTCGTCTGCTACTTCTCCTAAACGACTCCTCAGCCTCCCCTCATCACAACAGTAACTCCACACTTCATTTCAACCTCGCCAACACCCTCCACAACTCCATCTTCCAACTCGCCGGTAGACCTCTGACGAGCCCTAATAGCTTCCACAGTTCACCTCTACCGCCGCTTCCACGCTCCACACCTCCGCCTCGAACTCAGGAGCAAAAGCCCTAACTTTGTTAGGTCTATTGCACCTCTAGAACCTGCACCCAACTCACACACCTCCGGCCACCCTTCTCAAGGTTCTAGCCTCCTCCGCCATTGACACAGCAGTCGCGAGCTTGCTTGAAGCTCTAATAAGGCCTGCAGCTCCAGGACCTCGACTCCAGACAGAACGGAATTGGCCCAAGAACGTATTCACGTGGTCAATTGGAGCCTTTGACCACTCCTTTCAGTCGAATTGGGCGAAGGAAGCGGCAGCGTACACAAGCGAAGTAGGGTCGTTTAGTCCCATATTGGAAACAACTGAAGCAGCGCCATCGCATATATTGAATTTGTGTTAGAGGCTTATCGCCTCTAAACACGGGGTAAGGTCCCTCTCACCCACTCACACCTGCACCTCATCTGCAACACCTCACCTGCGGACCTGGTGCGCCCGACCCGCCTAAGCCTACACTCCTCGGCTGCGACCATGCCCGCAGCCTTGGACCCGGGTATGTGCCTACCCGATTACCCAACTACCCACTAAAAGGCCTTGGGAGGGCGGAGCCTAAGAGAGAAAGAGGAGAGATCGCATGGGTAGGGGGAGGGTTTTGCTGTAGAGAAACTGGCTGACACTTAGCCAATTCAATAAGCCTTCCCCCTCTGTGTGAAGTAGCTGAACAGAGAGAAAGAAGAAAAGAAGAAGAGCCGAAGCTAAAGAAGAAGAGCAGAAGAAGAAGAAGAGAGGACGCCGCACAAGAAGAGAAGAAGAAGAAGAAACAGAGAAGGAGAAGAAGAACGGAGAAAAGCTGCACAAGAAGAGAGAGAGACCCTTGAGTCTCTAGCACTGTAGCACAGGGCTACTTAAGACGTCTGATACTTTAATTGCATATACTTGAGGCTTGATTTAAGTGTTATTTGTGAGGAGTAATTGATGATTTAAATCACCTTTTTACTCCATTCTTTTTGCATATTGATCCTGACATTATTTTTATTGCAATCTTTATTCTGTGATCTTGAGCTTTAAATTCCATATTGCTCCTTGTGTTCGACCTCGAAACCTTTTCGAGTAATAAAATTTATTTGTTTGAGTGCTATTTTGGCTATACTACAACACGACAATCTTAAAACATCGATTTAGCGCGCAAGCATTTTGGCATCATTGCTGGGGAGCAACAGGCAATTTAGAACTCTTGATTACAATTCCTGATTTAGATTCTAACTTGCTATATCTCTTTTGCTGTGGTTGTTTCAGGAGGGATACATTCAAGGAAGATTAGCTGCACATTAAACACATCAAGGGCAGGTAAGTTCTAACTACTCTCTCTCTCTCTCTTAAGCCCCTAATTCTGAAAAGGTTAAAAGGAAAAAAAAATCAATTAGGGCTACTTGCATTCTATCCTTAGATAATTCATCAAGCTGCCTGATTTAATACATTTTATTTAGACAACAAATCCTGATCCGTGCACCCACTAGAAAATTAAGGTATATAGGGCTATCACATTCTTGTTTGAGCCCTAGGTACCACATTTAGACAAATTAAATTGGACCAAATTAGAGCCAATTAAGGATTCCAGTTTTAGGTTTTTAGAGACACACTTGCTTAATCAAGAAATCATCTTTCCAAACAATGTGTATCTAGACCTTGATTGAACTGATCTATTCAAGCAAAACCCTAAAATTAGGCTCTTAAAGTCATTTGAACACTAAAAGAGAGACTAAGATTCTCAAGAGGACAATACAGGTGAAGTTGACCCACCTTGTTGAGTCAACCAACCTTCAAATTAGGTCACTTTTGCACTCAACACATCTTAAGGTTCAAGTGAAATTCTAAAGCACCTTTGCTCTTAATTAAAACTGGTAGACTTAAGAGGTCAAGTCTCCATTCTGGTCTACCTGGAACATCAGTGACAAGAGAGGTTGGGTGGGGGAAACCCTGTAACTCGTGGGGGCATTCTACCGTGTAGGGGTCTTTGCAGGACTCTCCCTCTCTGGCTGCCCAGGTAATTCTCAGGTGGACGGCTTTCTGACTAAGGGGTATCATCCTCCCCAAACCTCTATAGTCATCCAAAATTTTTGGGTGTCTTGATTGGGTTCATCACATTCTACCTCTCATCTACTCCATTGGTGCATGTTTGGGAGGAGGTCTCTAAGACCATCCTTGAGGCCTCCTTTATCCACTCATTCACGTCGAGGCCAAGCCTCGACCTCCTTATTTGTGCAACAACCCAATCCTATTAATATTTCTTTTGATTCATCTGAATCTAATTCTCCTTCATCCATCATCATGGCACAACCCGCAGAAGAAAATAATCTTGAAATTCAACTTCAGCGCCTCAATGATTTATTCCAAGCCTTTGTGAATCCACCGCAGCGTCCACTGATGCGAGATCACTACAATCCCGCTGCAGTGGCAATCGAACCTCGAGTACAAATCCCCGCTGAAGGTCCTGACACTGAACTGAAGCCCAACATGATTCATGCCATTCCCAAATTCCATGGGCGTAATTCTGAAGATCCGTTCCAGCATATCAAACAACTCAAGCATCTGGCCCAGATTTTCGGGTCAGAAGCTCAAAATTGGGATGTTCTACTCATGAAAATGTTCTCCTCTCTCATGGATAAAGTTGCTCACTGGTACCAAATCCAAACACGTCCAATCAACACATAGGTGGAACTTCAATCCGAGTTTTTGAGAAAGTTCTTCCCTGTTGATCGGACAAATGCTTTATGGCACCAGATCACACATTTCATACAACAAGTAGGAGAACCACTTCACGAAGCATGGGATCGTTTTCTGGATCTCATGCGAAAGTGCCCCCATCATGGAGTTCCTAAATGGGAAGTCCAGTCTTTTTACTAGGGACTCCATGAGGATATTAGATTATTTGTCAATGCGACCTGCAGAGGAAATATCATGGGTCAATACGAAGACACCGTGTGGGAGATTCTCGAGAATATGTGCGAGAACTCCATCAATAATGAATCCATGGGCATGTTCGACCAGACGAATGCCCGTGCATTGACGTATCCAAAGGGAGCACATGAGACGCAGAGCCTGTCCTCTTCCGTCTACTTGGAACTGATGGCCAATCATCTAGACAAGGTCTCTATTATTGAGAAGAAGGTGGATGAACTAACTCAACATTTGCAGCAAGCCACCTCTATGCAAAACCTGTTCACACAACCACCCTCTAGCAGGGAGGCCGTGCACAACATCTATCACCGACCTTCTCAAGGGATGGACCCATATCCACCCTCGTCTGATTCTGGTTATGGAGGAAACTCTGGATCCACCTACTCTAGTTGGGGGAACTCTGAACCCTCATATTCTGATTTTCTCGAGGTTTCTCAGACCTGCGAGGACCTTAACGCCATTCAGAATGATCCATTCTCAAACACCTGCAACCCTGGATGGCGTAATCACCCCAATTCCACATGGTCAGGCAATAATCAAAATCAGAGACCTCAATATCCGCCCCAACCACAAGCTCCTCGTCCATATCAGCCGCCTCAGCCTCAGCCTAACCCAACTTATCCGGGCCGACTCAGACAGATTAAATGATTCTTATCCTTCAGACTCTAGCTGACATTCAGAAGACGAATGCGGCTATACAAAAATAGCACAGAGACGAGATCACAGAGGTTCGTAATCAACTTGCCCAGATGGCAAATCTCGCCAACCTGGTGCACTTCCTTCACAACCTCTACCTAATCCAAATAACGTGCCGAACCAGAGGCACGTTATGAACCCAAATTTGGGCTAAGCTCACTTTGTTTATCAGGCCCCTTCTATTCCATCACCCGACGAGATGGAGGCTTCGACATCATATACGGGTTACCAGCAGCAAGCACCTCTTCTACCCACTCCAAACCAGAACCAGGCAAGATTGAATTCTATTACTACCCGCACTGGAAAAACAACACAAGACCCACCTTATCCAAGCTAAACCCAGCCTGGTAATACAAACCCTAACCCAAGGATAGTCATCCAGGACACCTCTATCCCAAATCAAGAACCTGGACCCATTCTAGAGGAACCACCTAAGGTTCCATTTCCTGAGGCCTTAGCCAAGGGAAAAAGGACACCTAAAACCGTGGCACCTAAGGAGGACCTGGTTAAGCTCTTTGAGCAGGTCCATATAAACATCCCTTTGATAGATGCGATACGCCACATACCGACTTACGCACGATTTCTGAAAGACATATGTACACCTAAGGGTATGTCGCGAACCAAAGACAGGAATCCGATCGTATTGTCAGAGCAAGCCAGCTCTGTCATTTTGAGCAAACTCCTGCCTAAGCCAAAAGACCCAGGCACCCCTTTGATCTCCTGTGAAATCAGTGATATACGATTTGACAGAGCTTTATTAGACTTAGGAGCTTCCATAAATTTGATACCCACATCCCCACTAGACTTCTTCGAGGAATCTGAACTTAAACCGACAGAAATGACTTTACAATTAGCCGACCGATCAATTAAGTCACCAAAAGGAATTCTCGAGGATGTTATAGTTAGGGTGCATGATTTCTATTTCCCAGTGGATTTCATCGTCTTAGACATGGATGCTCCTGAGAATGTGAAGAATACACCGATCATACTAAGGAAACCTTTTCTGGCCACTACTAGGGCCAATATCAATTATGAGGAGGGCCAAATTGAATTAAAATTTGGGAGCAACACACTAAAGATCGACATCTTTAAGGTTCAACAAGGAATTAATTGCGGAGTCATAGAACAAATTTGCAATATTGAAGCTGTGGTTGACGACTTTATCGATGAAAAACCAACTATTTCTAATCAACCACAAGATGATCAAAACTCACAATTAGAGGAGCCCAAACTCAACCTAGACACACCCATAGCTCCTTCCTTTGCTCCCGACACCCATCCTGAACTACTTGCTGCTGCTGAAAACCCAATTTTGGAATTAAAGCCTCTTCCCGATCATCTCAAGTACGTCTTTTTGGGTTCCAATCAGACGTTTCCTATAATTATCAACTCCTGACTCACACCTGATCAAGAAACACGCCTAATTTCTGTTCTCCAGCAACATTGAAGAGCCATTGGATGGACTCTCGACGATCTCACTAGTATCAGCCCCTCATACTGCACACATCATATCTACATTGAAGAGGGCTCACGACCATCCCTTGAAATGCAGAGACGCCTGAATCTCAATCTATAGGATGTCGTGAAAAAGGAGATTATCAAGTGGTTAGATGCAGGGATCATCTACCCGACTTCGACAGTCGATGGGTGAGCCCAATCCAAGTTGTGCCTAAAAAAGCAGGGCTCACTGTCATCACGACTGAAACTGGAGAAGCCATATTGACCTGTATAGAAAACTTGTGGAGTCTGCATTGATTACAGAAGACTAAATTCCTCCACGAAGAAGGATCATTTCCCACTACCGTTCATTGATCAGATTCTTGAGAAACTAGCGGGAAATCGATTCTTCTGCTTTTTGGATGGGTACTCCTGTTACAACCAGGTCGCAATCCATCCCGATGATCAAGAGAAGACCACCTTCACCTGCCCCTTCAGAACTTACGCATTCCGAAGGATGCCGTTCGGTCTCTACAATGCACCCACCACTTTTCAGCGGTGCATGCTTGCCATGATCTCAGATATGGTAGGTGAATACCTTGAAGTCTTCATGGATGACTTCTTGGTATTTGGTGAACCATTTGACGATTGCCTCCTGCACTTGGTCCAGATCCTTAGGCGGTGCATCGACGTGAACTTGGTTCTTTTCTGGGAAAAGAGCCACTTCATGGTACCTGAGGGAATTGTCCTAGGACATCTTATCTCTGAAAAGGGCATCTAGGTTGATAAGCCAAGGTGAATTTGATTTCCAAACTCCCTATGCCTAGCTCGGTCAAAGACATCTGATCCTTCCTGAGGCACGTCGGTTTTTACCGTCGATTCATTCCCAATTTCTCGAAAATCGCATCCCCTGACTAATCTTCTATCTAAAGATGTCCCTTTTGAAATCACCAAGGAGTGCTCTCAAGCATTTGAAATCTTGCGTGATCGAGTTACCCAAGCACCTATTCTACAGTCCCCTGATTGGTCTCAACCCTTTGAGATCATGTGCGATGCATCTGATTACGTTGTGGGGGCAGTACTTGGGCAGAAAATAGATAGGAAGCCCGTGGTCATCTACTACGCTAGCAAGACACTTGACGAGGCTCAATGTAACTACATAGTTACTGAGAAAGAGCTGCTAGCTATAGTATTTGCCCTGGAAAAATTCATATCGTATCTTTTGGGTTCCCGTGTTATCATTTACTCAGATCACACTACTGTGAGGCATTTCCTTGCGAAGAAGGACGCGAAACCTCGACTAATCCGCTGGATCTTGCTGTTGTAAGAATTTAACCTCGAGATTTGTGACAAGACGGGGAAACAAAATGTGGTAGCTGATCACTTATCCTCCCTTCCTTCTGACATTATCAACCCTTCTGGACCCATTACTGAACATTTTCCTGATGAGCACCTCCTGACTATCAGTATGGGACTTCCATGGTTTGCTAATCTAGTAAACTACTTGGCATCACATCAGATCCCATCCAATTGGCCAAAAGCCAAGAAGGACAAATTACTTTCTGATGCCAAGTACTACTTTTGGGAAAACCCGTATCTCTTCCGCATTGGTGCTGATTAGATCATCCAACGATGTGTTCCGGAAGCGAAAATTCAAGACATTTTGTCCTTCTGCCATGACCAGGCCCACGGTGGGCACTTCTCTTGTCATAAAACCGCAGCAAAAGTCCTCCAATGCGGCTACTATTGGCCCACAATTTTCAAAGACGCATACAATCACTGTAAGGCATGCACTTGTTGCCAGACCTTAGGCAACCTGAGCCGCCGTGATATGATGCCATTACAACTGATTCTCGAATACGAAATCTTCGTTATCTGGGGGATTGATTTTATGGGACCCTTCCCTGTTTCGGACGGCTTCGAATACATTCTTCTCATTGTTGACTACGTATCCAAATGGATCGAAGCCATTCTGACCCGAACCAACGATCATAAGGTGGTTATCATATTCATTCATCATAATATCTTTTCTCGATTTGGGATTCCACGTGCCATAATCTCTGATGGAGGAACCCATTTCACGAATACTCAGTTTAGACCACTAATGACCAAGTACGGGGTGTCACATAGAATCTCGACTCCTTATCACCCCCAAACTAACGGTCTAGCTGAGTTATTAAATCGGGAGATCAAGAAAATCCTCTAGGTCACTGTTCGACCTGACAGGAAAGATTGATCATCTCGACTTTCGGAAGCTTTGTGGGCTTATAGGACTGCCCACAAAACCCAATTAGGCATGTCTCCCTTCATATTGGTGTACGGGAAGGCATATCATCTCCCCGTCGAATTGGAGCATAAAGCCTACTGGGCAGTACGGAATTGCAATCTCGATCTTTCTAAGGCAGGAACCCACAGAAAGCTTCAAATGAGCGACATCGATGAATTACACCATGATGCGTATGAGAACTCGCGAATTTACAAAGAGCGGGTTAAGGCCTTTCACGACAAGTACATATCCAGAAAGATCTTTTTCCCTGGTCAGAAAGTCCTACACTTTGACACCAAACTCAAATTGTTCCCAAGAAAACTCGAATCAAAATGGATTGGACCGTACCTTGTCCGACAAATCTTTGGAAATGGAGCTATTGAAATCAGTCAACTCAGCCACAATTCAGAACCTTTTGTCGTGAACGGTTAGAGACTCAAACCGTTCATTGAACTCACCGATACAAATTTGGCTAAGATATCTTTTACCCTCCATTCCCCCTGAGCTCATTACACCCGGCTGATGCGTTAAACTCAGTGCTTAACAGGAGGCAACCCGTCATTTTGAAAAATCTGAAACCTTTCCTAACACCTCTTATGCTGATCTCATATTGTACTTTAGGGTTCATCTGTTAGAACAACCGACTCCACCTCTGGTACTCATAGCAGAACTTGAAATCGTCCACAACAGTCACCCCGACCCATTCACCCACCCAACACCTGTTCTATGAATGATCTAAACTAAATTCGAACCCACCTAATTTACAATGAGGATATTGCAAATTGTAGGCATGGGAGGATATTAAAGTGCAAAATGCCATGAAAATCACTTCGCAAGAAAGGGTTTCATCAAAAAAATCACATATTTCAAAAATACCAAAAAAATAAAAAAAAATTTGAAAAAGAACAAAAATATGAGAAGGGAGGAAATTTTGATGGCATATCAGATTTTGAGGAGAAAAATGGAGATAAAAATGTCAAAAAGGAGCACAATCATTAGTAAAAGATTAAGGAATTGACTTAGTTCTATACCAAATCAAAAGAAAGAAAATGAAAGGCAAAAAGTACTAATGAAAAAAGAAGAGATTAGTAGGGACGCTGATTTTAGGCCTTTTGGGCTGCAATCTTAGGCTTAAAAAATTCAAGTACCAGCTAAGATCTGGATAGTCCTCAAGAGGTTAGGGAAAATGCGAAGTTTAAGTATTAGTTCTAAGGCTTAGGGATTATTTGGCCTCGTTAACTGACCTCTGGTTTGCGAGACTCGGTAACCTAAGCACCCCAACCCACACACAGTCTGGTTCAGTGCACCTAAGTATCAAAATCACGTAAATGCATTAAACCTGTTCTGAAAAAAAAGTTACCTACATTAGGAGCGGCTGATCAACACAAGTTGATTTGGACGAGTTCCCGACGCGAAGAGGCAGGAAATTTTCCTCGAAGATGCGCAATAACATATCGTCTCTTCGATGTTTGTCTCCTAAGATATCTACATATCCTACCGAGGGCATGTAAGCACCTTGCGTTAGTTCAAATGCCATGGGCGGCATTATCTCAAAATGTTGATTGCCAGGGTCTGGATTTAGCTGCAGAACGCCATGGGTAGGATTATCTCAAAATCTTGAAAGCCAGGGTTATAGGAGCTGCCATGGGCGCTGCTATCTCAAAGCATCGATTGCTAGGGACCCTACGAGGATTGATGGTGGGGACTAGGAATCCGATACAGACCGTGTTGTAAAGCTAATCCGAAGCTAAAAATAAAAAGAAAAGAGAGAGAAAACTCTCCAAAAAATAAAGAAAAATTCCTCTATCTCTCTCTGAAAAAAACGCACTGCAAACTGAACCTGGGCTAAAACATGTTACAAGCACGGGTGCTTTAACCACGAAGTTCAACGAACCTTAGGTTAGTTCCTATGGGCCTTAGAAACCTTCGCAGCAGACTGAGGCTAAAGCTGGTCAGGTCCAGATCTTGGTTGGTACTTAAGTACCTCTAGGCCTACTATCGGCATTCTAACCTAATCTACAAAAGAAAGCACACATCAAAGATTTAAGCATCAAAAGTTTTATGGTCTAGAATCAAAGTTAATACCTTGAATTTTTGCTAAGGGACTAGCAAAAGCTAGGCATTGGGGTATGATGGGAACACCATCATAAGCCATAACTAGCTCATTTTGACCCAATTAAGTCAGTAAACGCTCCTACATAACTGCGAGAGAGTCACAAGTCACTGCATAATCATTCTGAGGGAAAAAATAAGAAACTAGGGTTAAACTGCAATTTTACCAACTTATCATGAATACAGTACAACCACAGGTTTTCTCAGGGGTTGAATGAAGGTCAAATGATCTTAGAAAACTAACAAGTGGGTTAAAACAATTAGAAAAGGGTTTGCACGTGTTCTGAGAATTAAATGACTTTTTGAAATCCTAAAAACAAACCTGCTTAATTAACTGAGGTTATGATTAGGATAAAATTCACCTAAATCCTCTAAAATTTGTAGAAAAATATTCTCTAGGGTTTGGAACTTCCAATTTGACAATCAGAACCCGTTTTGACCCAGAATAGAGTCACAGGCAGACATTTGCCCTAATTTAGGTTTTTGTATAAATTACCCAGTCAAACATGGTCAAAATCAAAATCCAACTTCATCATTGGATTCCTTAGGTCTAAATTAAGTTTGTACCAAAATTTGGACCCAAGATGAGTTTGTCTTGACCTAGTTTGCAAATTGGTCCTATCTGATTATATTTCTGCCCTTAACTTTCAAAATCTTTTTCAAACAGACTCCTAACTTTGTCGTTGTTCTCACAAAAAGGTCCTTGCTGCCATTAAACCTATTCCTACTTGCTCCGACGACCTTAAATTGGAAGGAACTCCCTGATTTCTTGACGAATCCCTTTCAAATTGACGAATCCCTTTCAAATTTGAAAGGGAAGTTCGTTAAAAAGTTCTCTTCCTTTTGAACCCAATCCTAAGCCCTAAAACTTACCCAATCTCTCATGCGAACGCATGAGAGATTTGGGTCTCAAGAGATTTCCCAATTCGGCAATCCTTCCAATCTTGGGCAGCTTACTTCCCAAGCTCTAATTGCCCTCTAATAACCTATAAAAGAAAGCCCAGGCCAGGCCGAACTTCTCAAGCTTAAATTCGACCAGAGTAACCCCCAAATTCTTCTCTCCTCCTCCGACCGAATTGCTCTTCAAGCTCCGGCAACCCTCCTTGCCTCTACTCGTCGTCTGACCGCAATACCAGCGGCAGATTCTCCTTCCTTGCCTTCTTCTGCGTCAAGCAGCACCAGCCGACGTCCCTATCTCCTTCATCCTCATCGTCCAACCCTTATCAGAGCAAGCTTCATCTTCAGTGTCGGCCATACCACAACCGGCGCCAGCTCCCTCCCCGTCGTCTGCTACTTCTCCCAAACGACTCCTCAGCCTCCCCTCATCACAACAGCAACTCCACACTTCATTTCAACCCTGCAAACGCCCTTCGCAACTGCATCTTCTAACTCGCTGGCAGACCTTCGGCAAGCCCTAGTGGCTTCCACAGTTCACCTTCGCCGCTGCTTCCACACTCCACACCTCCGCCTTAAACTCAGGAGCAAAAGCCCTAACTTCATTAGGTATATTGCTCCTCCAGAACCTGCACCCAACTCACGCACCTCCGGCCGCCCTTCTCAAGGTTCTATCCTCCTTCGCCATTGACTCAGCAGCCGCGAGCTTGCTTGAAGCTCTAATCAGGCCTGTAGCTCAAGGACCTCGACTCCAGACAGAACGGAATTGGCCCAGGAACGTATTTGCGTGGTCAATTGGAGCCTTTGACCACTCCTTACGATCAAATTGGACGAAGGAAGGAAGCAGCAGCATACGCAAGCAAAGCAGGGACGTTTAGTTCCATATCGGAAACAACTAAAGCGGCACCATCGCATATATTGAATTTATGTTAGAGGCTTATCGCCTCTAAACACGGGGTGAGGTCCCTCTCACCCACGCACACTTGCACCTCGTCCGCGACACCTAACCTGCAGACCTGGTGCACCCGACTTGCCTAAGCCTGCACTCCTCAGCTGCGACCACACCCGCAACCCTGGACCCAGGTATGCGCCTACCCGATTACCCGACTACCTACTAAAAGGCCTTGGGAGGACGGATCCTAAGAGAGAAAGAGAAGGAGAGATCGCGTGGACAAGGGGAGGGTTTTGCTGCAGAGAAAACTGGTTGACACTTAGCCAATTCAAGAAGCCTTCCCCCTCTGTGTGAAGTAGTTGAACAAAGAGAAAGAAGAAAAGAAGAACTGAAGAAGAAGAGCAGAAGAAGTGAGGGAGCCGCACAAGAAGAGAAGAAGAAGAAGAAGCAGAGAAGGAGGAGAAGAAGAACAGAGAAAAGTTGCACAGGAAGAGAGAGAGAGAGACCCTTAAGTCTCTAGCACTGTAGCACAAGGCTACTTAAGACGTCTGATACTTTAATTGCATATACATGAGGCTTGATTTAAGTGTTATTTGTGATGAGTAATTGGTGATTTAAATCACCATTTTACTCCATTATTTTTGCATATTGATCCTGACATTATTTTTATTGCAATCTTTATTTTGTGATCTTAAGCTTTAAATTCCATACTGCTCCCTGTGTTCAACCTCGGAACCTTTTTAAGTAATAAAATTTATTTGTTTGAGCGCTATTTTGGCTATACTACAACACGACAATCTTAAAACACCGATTTAGCGCGCGAGCAAGTGGTGTTTGAGAAGCTACCGTGTGTTATTTTTGGTCGCACCACTCAACCTAAAATCAGTTAACCCACTAGAATTGCATAAACCTTAGGGTGAATACATCAGGGTTGCTCATTTCTAGGGCCACATTGATCTTAAAGGAATCAACCATCACCTGTTTTATGTAAGAACCTTGTGTGCCCACGTGAAACATTGTCTGAAAACATTAAGAAATTTCAATCCTAAAAATCACTAAAGTAAGGACAAATCATTAAAAGATACCACATCCTAAAAACCTTCCTTGAAAATCATGCTTTGTTGAGTGCACACACACGCTCAATTGGATTAACTAAGAGGCACAACCTCCAACAACACCTCATCACACATCTTGAGCGTAAGCATTAACCTAGCCCCACATTAAAATGGAGTAGACGTGCCCTAGGTAGGACTAATCCAAGTCCTCGAAGAGTAATTGGGTTTGTTAAGTGCTTAGCCTTAATTCCTATCGTAAAATCTAGTGTCTAGTGAAAGAGCGATCTTAGTTTTCATTGAAAACTTTAACATAAAATGATGTCTCGTATTTAATCGCGTAGTAGAAAATCTTTTTTCAAAACATTTTAATTTTCAGAATCTAACCACGAATAGTTAGGTCATCTCCACAGGGAGGAATTAACTTATCAAAAATGAGTAATGATGCATTAAGTAATCGGGAATATCAACGAATGTGCATGCTAATTAGTATTCTCAATTTAGATAATTAACCAAGAATCTGAGGGTGCACATGCAAAATCACCACCATGGAAATACCAGAATTGCTATCTTAATATTGACAAGCGTCATTAAATTTATCTAAATCAGAATTTGTTCCCCATAACAAAGATACATGTTAGCTTAGTCATGAGATGAATGTAATGTGACTGCATGCAATTCAATTAGAATTGAGGGTCATTCATGCAATTCTACCGTAATATAATAATAAGACAAATAAGTAAATAGTATCCTTGACAATGGCAATGCTTGTAATTTTTAATGGCATGTTTACTGTTCTAAAACAGAGCAATTGCTCTTCTTGGCACGCACGATGAGGAGGGCCCACTGCTGAAGGAGAGAAGCTCAGGAGAGGTTGGCCGTGACGAGAGGATCACGATGGCGGTGGTGGTGTCGACTATGGTGGCCTGAGGTCGTCAGCCGCCGAAGAGGAACCCGCCGACGGTGGGTTACTCCATGCGTGCGTGCGGGTCTTGGTGGTCACGTCTGAGGGTGTGGTCATGTTCATGAGGTTGAGGCGAGCTTAACAAAGCCGACGGCATGGAGAACGGCGGTCTGTGGCGGTGGCTGCACGTGGAGATGTACGGCCGGCGATGGGTTTCTTCAAGGAAGAAAGATGAACAGTGCATTGTCCTCGTGTGTTGAGTTAAAGGAGGAGAAGAAGCCGGCTGGCCTCTGTGGTGGTTGCATGCACGCGCGGGCTACATGTGCACGCACAAGGATGCGCAACTTCTGGCCTTGAGGGGCACGCAAGTACTACTGGCTTCGGTATCTACAGCTACGCGCTTGCAGGGCACGCGGTCGGGGAGGATGAGGTGCACACTTGGGCTGCGGCTGCACGGTGTTGGAGAGGTTGGGGTGCGCTTGGTGAAGGCAGCATGCGCGCGGTGAGGGGACGCTACTGCTGTGGTCTACCTGCGGGTGCGTTGCCTGTGGTAAGGCTGGGCGTGGTGTGGCTTGCGAGGGCGCGCCTGCAGGGCGCGCAGAGGGGGCAGGCGGTGGAAGTTGGCGCGGTGAAGGCAGGCTGGCGTGGGAGGACGCACGGTGGGTAGGCGGTGGAAGTTGGTGCATATAGTGCATGCTCTCCCCACAGTCCACGCAATAACTTCACGATGGATCCTTGCCAGGGGGAGAAGAAGAAGAAGCCTTCTTTCCTTTGCTAAGAGCCTCTTTTTTATCTCCCCTATTCGCAAGTCAAGGGATTTTTAAATCCCTTACTAAATTTGGCCGACCGCAGTTGGGGGGATGTTGTTGAGGCCAGCCGTAGGTTAAGAAATTTGTGGGGGAAAATATCTTTTCACCCCCCTATTCTTTTCCACAATTGATCCTCCTCCTTCTTCTTCCGATTATTAGCCTGATGGAGTAGATTAAGTGGAGGAGATGTAACGAGTGCGCTGTTGCGGGACCTGCATGAAATATAAAATAATTACATAATAAGCAATAGAATAAATGTAAACTTAAATAATGACATATGCAATCATTTAATGACCTAATGTGATTATTAACAAACATGCAATGTTAGAATTGAATTACTTAGACGTAACAATAGTCCATTAAAATGGACTCATCAAATACCCTCATGCCTAAGATTTGCTAATCCCTAGCAAAAATGAAAAATCAGAAGATTTCTTCTTTTCTTATTTCAAAACTGTAGAGATCCAAACAAATGTGAAGTGATGATAGCCTAGGTAATAGATCTAAGTGAAAAGCCAATTCGCATTAGGAGTTCATACTTCACCCTTGGTAAATATTTCTGTCGGGATAGGCAACTTCCCTAGGAGATAAAGCAGAAGATAATCTGTAATTTGATCCCAGCTTTTGGCTTAGGTAGAAGATCTCAAGTTGAATGGATTTGTATTTGGTGGCACACACTCATCTGGTACTACATGTAATCTAGTACTACAGACTCTAGATCTATAGACTATTAGACAAGTCAACTTAGAGAGAGGCTAAACAACTATGCTCTCTTGGTGTTCCTTGGCGCTCACTCTTTTCTTTCTTTTCTTTCTAAGATCACAAATCTCGCCAGATTTAGTAATTGTACTCATTGTTTGGTGGCTTCATATGGCATTCACACTTTAATTAAAGTCATAATAACTCTACAACTAAGTTAGAGTCCTCAACCAGTATTCAGGCGATCAAAAATACTGAAATGTAGGTATGGGTCATATTTGATGGATCGCGATAAGTGTTTTTGTTGCCTCAGAAACAATGTTATAAAGATAAAGTTATAAACTTAAACTTTTTTTCTTTTTCTTTTTCTTTTCTCTCTCTCTTTTCTTCTTCTCTTTCTTTTTTTTTAATATAATTGTTTCTTCTTTTTTTTTTTCTTTCTTGATCAATCAACATAATACGATACAGACTTTTATTAATGAGGCATTATTAAAAATGATGATGGTCAAGAGGATATTGTGTGGCTTATTTGGTGGAAGTGCCTATTCTCGGCACTGGAAAGGAATAGGTAGGACAGGCATATTTCTGACCTTTAACACTATTACCCTCCTTCAGCCGAGGACTCTATGAAGGATGGTCATAACCATCCACCATAGTTATAGCTTTATTAAGACTCAATTTCTGTGTATCTGCCTTATTTGGTGACTCTCAGGAATTCACACAAAATACGCACACCGGAACAAAGAGCGAAAACTATGCCTAACTCTGAAGTATCATTATTTAATTGTCCAAAACTTAAGAGTCATTGCACTAGACTTAGTGTACCAGTAATCTCTCTACTTTCTTCTCACAAATATGAGGTGGATCTACTAGAAGATAGTATGCCTGACTCCCTATTAACTGTCCAAGGGTTCAGTAGACTAAAAATACTTATTGATTTTCTTCAAAGATCCATTACCCAGTCTACATGCACGTGAAGTAAATGTACTGCATTCTAAACTTAAGAAATAATTCAAGAAGAAAAACCTCCAATGACAAAGATATTTTGCTAGGGACTAACCCATTCAGCTCAAGAAAAGAGAAATTTTTTTTTTTATATGCTAACTTAAATGTATGAATATTTCCTAAAATGCAAAATGCACCCCTCCATGCCTAAATCCTACAATGTCCTCATTGTAAAATTAAAACAGGGGGAGAAAGGAAATAATTCACCTGACAATAGTGTTATTCAGAACGCTGGGTTGCCTCCCAACAAGCGCTGCATTTTCTGTCAGCAGCTAGACTTATAAGGAACCTGTAAGTCTGATTCCATATAGAAAAAGTTAGTCCCTAAAAATATGCGTAACAGCGTGGGCCTAGAAAACAGGTAGCCACGGATGTTGGCGAGCTGATGATGCAACGTAATCCCAAAATCTCGCCAGAAGGTATGAAAGCAGAAAACCTCGTTGGCTACCTGGGGAGGTCTAGGAATAACAAAAGGAAAATGAAAAGGGACCTCCCGAAACGGAATAAGTGGAGGATAACAAGGATCCTCCAAAGCAGGATGGGTTTTAAAAGATATAAACATTAATATTTCAAACCCTTGAATGGCAAGACTAAATGTTCAAGCATCAATCCACACTCATCATTCTACACGAGGATGTACTGGCCTGATATGTTCTCAAGAAAGAATGTACATGAGCAGAGATCTGAGCCAAGGATTGGTTAGGGAGTGTAAAGGTTGTTTGTAGTGTTGGAAGGTAATGATTAAGTCCAATGAGGGCTTAGTCGGTGTCAAGTACAATTCCAACAACGATTCAGATTGTATATACTCCCTAACAATTGCAGACAACTTCACGTTACCCTGCCTATCATTAATGATCGGAGTCATATTTTCACCTTCCAATATATGTGAATCAATTGTGGACTCCAAATTATATTCCTTTGATGGCCGAGTCGAAACAACGGAATCATTATCATTAAGCTCATCTCTGGATTCGTTTGGTTCACTCAAATTTTTGTCGAGGTGCATATGTGATTCATTAGTGAAGAAAGGAGTTGGATTAGTATCCTCAATTATTCCTAAAGGAGGATTAGTCTTAATGTTTTGGAGTAAGCCTATATCACTGAATTCATTATTCTTCTCGGGGTATAAATCCTCAATTGACGTGTTTTGTCCCCGAGAGTCCCCCCTAGGCTTCTCACTATTTTGTTTGTCCTCCTCTAATATCAACTCCTATTTTGATGGACGATGACTCTCAAAAAAAGGGAGAAATTTGGATTTCACCATATTATTTATATCCTCTGGAGGTAAATCCTCAAATAATAAATGATTCCCCTGTGATTCACTCCAGATTTTCAGTCCAGGTTCCTCCATTGGGGCATTCTCGTCCTTTGAAATAGACTCTTTATATCCCTGAGACCAAAATTGATCTAATTCATCCTCCATTCCCTTAGGGTCACCTTCATTGGGTGCATGTAAATCCTCAGGATGCTGAATGGTAGGTGTTGATTCCCTAAGTGGAGGGTCAGGAGTACGCTCACTAAGGGTAGAATGGTATTCCACCAGATAATCAATAGGGGAAGTGATAGGAACAATACAACCTTGACCCGGGTTAGTAGGGGTAAGGAGAATACTGTCATTAGGGTCAAGGTCCTCAAGAGGTACCATCTTCCCTTGCTTTTAACTCCAATATAGCTCGGGTGGATAATCACTAGGATCGTTCTCCATTAGTGGCCGTGTCTCATTGGGAGAGTCTAAGTGATAGCTACACAAAACTGGATCCCTATTGTCATTGGTTTCCTCAGAATTATTTTCATGATCATGGTCGTCTGGGTAGAGATCAGAATTACTGGGAAGAGCGTAGCTAAGCTATCTTATTTCTTTGTTTAATTGTTGACTATTCCTCAACATCTCTCCCATAGATTCCATCATTTCTTTTTGTTGTTTTTGCATTTCTATCATAAAAGAGGAGAGGCTACTACTATCAGATTGGGGAGGATAGTCAATTTCAGGCTCTGGTTGCCTAGGGGTATCGGTCCAACCTAGATACAGAAAATCATGAAGGGTGAGAGGGTTGGGTGTTTGCATAGAAGTAGGGATTCCAAGGTTGGAAAATCCCGCTCCTAGGCTCTGCTCAAAAGTGGGACTTATCAAGCCAGTACTCCCAGGATAGGAATATGAATGATCCCATAAATTGTCAATGTACCCATCAAAGGATGAAGACGCTCGAGGCATGGGATCCTGGTTAAAATATGGGAAGTATTGGCTCTGATAATCTAAATGATAGGAATAAGGGTGATCCATTTCTTTAAGCCAAACAGTTTTAACTCTCTTAGGATTTAGAAGAATTTAGAACACAAGCAGAAACTTCCTAGAGAGTTCTATCGCTGTCAAAGCAAACGCAAATCCAGTGAGATCTATTTTTAGTAGATTCTAGGTCTTAGAATTAAATGTTCAGTTGGTGGCCAAACAAGTTTTGCAAAAATTACACTTCCTAGGCCAACCTTCGTTGGTGCCTATAACCTACTCGCAAGGGATGGAAGTCTCGAATCGAGCCCACACACGAGGAACCGAAGTAACTTGGTGGATAGGCTTGTTGATTTCCGACTAACTTCCCTTGTGGTGCAAAAGATGAGTAGAAATTTATCTAGTGACCTTATGTGTGAGGTGCACAGTGTCTCAGGTGTGCAATCATATGATCGTGTTTTGAGTTTTGAAATTTCGCAAACAAGATCCCTTTACACACAATTTTAAGTCACAGATTTTAAGGTCCAATCTCTTAGTAGTCCCAATTTTTAAAGTGACCACTGAATTAATTCGATTCAAGCACTTTAGTGGTCTTAGATTTAGGTTCAATGCAGATGCATGATAGGTAATTGATGCTCAAGAGAAGATCTTACTCCAGCTTTCTTCGTGCAAGAATGTATGCAATACAGTAAAAATAAACTAGATGCTGCTCATTCAGTCCTAGATGGTCGTCCTATAGATATGCAACTTCTAGCAGGCAGTTCGAATATATATATATATATATTAATAATAATAATTAGTAAACAAACATAATCTAACTAACTAACCAACATGTAGTTCAAACAATTTGAATAATCCTATAATCTAAATAAATAGGAACACGCTCCCGCAAACAAGGGCGATAAGAAATAAAGAAACACTGGGAACACGTTCCCAAAAATACCTGACAAGGGTCTAAAAGATAGAAATTAAATTCTAATATCTATCTAAACTAAATCTAAACTAAGCTCTAATGACTAAATCACAAACAGGCTTCTCCGTAAGCTTACGTGCATGGGATCAAGGCCCACGTGCTCCTATTGCTGGTCTCCAGGTGGCGTCGAGGTCCACCAAAAAGATTGTCTCCGCCGTACGTGCCCTCGCATTTGTCGTTCGATTCGTGCACACAAAGAGAACCAATGTCAATAATTCATAAAAGCTTTTAAAATAGCACAAAATAATATAAAATTCTCGAAAAAATTAATAGGCATGTTTCCTCCCCGACAACGGCGCCATTTGAAAGAGCGATCTTCGTTTTCGTTGAAAACTTTTACATAAAATGATGTGCCGTTGTATTTAATTGCGTGGTAGAAAATCACTTTTCAAAACATTTTAATTTTCAGAATCTAACCACGAATAGTTAGGTCATCTCCACAAGGATGAATTAACCTATCAAAAATGGGTAATGATGCATCAAGTAATCAGGAATATCAACGGATGTGCATGCTAATTAGTGTTCTCATTTCCAGCATAAATTCTCAATTTAGATAATTAACCAAGAATCTAAGGGTGCACATGCAAAATCACCACCATGGAAATACCAGAATTGCTATCTTAATATTGACAAGCGTCATCAAATTTATCTAAATCAGAATTTGTTCCCCATAACAAAGATACATGTTAGCTTAGTCATGAGATGAATGTAATGTGACTGCATGCAATTCAATTAGAATTGAGGGTCATTCATGCAATTCTACCGTAATATAATAATAAGATAAATAAATAAATAGTATCTTTGACAATGGCAATGCTTGTAATTTTTAATGGCATGTTTACTATTCCAAAATAGAGCAATTACTCTTCTTGGCGTGCACGATGAGGAGGGCCCATGGCTGAAGTAGAGAAGCCCAGGAGAGGTTGGCCGCGACAAGAGGATCACGATGGCAGTGGTGGCGTCAACTATGGTGGCCTGAGGTCGCCGGCCGCCGAGGAGGAACCCGCTGACTGTGGGTTACTCCATGCGTGCGTGCAGGTTTTGGTGGGCACATCTGAAAGTGTGGTCGTGTTCGTGAGGTTGAGGCGAGCTTAACGGAGGCGACGGCATGGAGAACGGCAGTCTATGGCGGTGACTGCACGTGGAGATGGACGGCTGGCGATGGGTTTCTTCGGGGAAGAAAGATGAACAGTGCGTTGTCCCCGTGCGTTGAGTTGAAGGAGGAGAAGAAGCCGACTGGCCTCTGTGGTGGTTGCACACGCGAGCGGGCTAGATGTGCACGCACAAGGGTGCGCAACTTCTAGTCGTGAGGGGCGCACAAGTACTACTGGCTTCGGTGGCTGCGGCTGCACGGTGTTGGAGAGGTTGGGGCGTGCTTGGTGAAGGCAGCACGCGCACGGCGAGGGGACGCTACTGCTGTGGTCTACCTGTGAGTGCGTTGCCTGCGGTAAGGCCGGGTGTGGTGTGGCTTGCGAGGGTGCACCTGCAGGGCACGCGGTGGGGGCAGGCAGTGGAAGTTGGTGCGCACAGTGCATGCTCTCCCCACAGTGCACGCAGTAACTTCACGATGGATCCCCGCCAGGGGGAGAAGAAGAAGAAGAAGCCTTCTCTCCTTTGCCAAGAGCCTCTTTTTTATCTCCTCCCCCATCCGCAAGTCAAGGGATTTTTAAATCCCTTACTAAATTTGGTCGGTCGCTGTTGGGGGGATGTTGTTGAGGCCGGTCGTAGGTTGAGAAATTTGTGGGGGAAAATATCTTTTCACCCCCTATTCCTTTCCACAATTGATCCTCCTCCCTCTTCTTCCGATTATTAGCCTGATGGAGTAGATTAAGTGGAGGTGATGTAACGAGTGCACTGTTGCAGGACCTGCATGAAATATAAAATAATTACATAATAAGCAATAGAATAAATATAAACTTAAATAATGACATATGCAATCATTTAATGACCTAATGTGATTATTAACAAACATACAATGTTAGAATTGAATTACTTAGGCATAACAATAGTCCATTATAATAGACTCATCATCTAGGCTATGGGGAAGTGTCAAACGACCGCCGTTGTGGGGTACAAAGGAACTGGCGACGCAAGCCAAAGGTCGAACCTTTCCCTCTATCCCCCCGTACCCAACTTGGCCAGATTAACCTTGGGAAAGGAGGTTTAAGTGCTTGCAGATTGAATTATTCTTTCCAAGGCTTTTAGGTCACCTAGGTCTACACTATAGGGCCAAGATTTGTTTGCTTGATTGTGCATGCACAATTCTCTCATCTGTTCTTCTCTCACCCTTCCACTTCTTCCCAACCATGGATTTCAATGCCTATCCTTCTTTCCGAAACTATCCCCAACATGATTTGCATTCTAACCCAAGGAGAGTGTATCCACAATTTACTTGGGATAGCCAACCACCTAGTTGGGGACTTAATCCAAGACCTGAGTACTCAGAATACTCCTCTTGCCCCAACTATCCCAATTTTAACCAACCCGCACCAACCTCTTATTGGGATACATCCAACCCACACACCCAGGGGTACGATCCAAACCTTAGGGATCCTTCTCTCAATTCTCCTTATGACGACATTTCATTTAGTTCCCACCCACTCACTAACCAATGTGATAGGACCTACACTCTAGGAGAACACCAAGATCCCTACCCTTCCCAGGACCATAACCAAGAAAGGTCATCTGAATTCAAGGATCTCTCCTACTTGACCTATGGATTGGAAGGGATGTTAGAAAAATGGAAGTCAAATAATGATAAACCTAAGCAAACCAAGAATGATCAACCCCTGCTTTGGACCCCTGACGAAGAATCCGACTGGGAGGAGGACTTAAAACCTCAATTATTCCGGAGTAGGACTAAACAGAAAATGGTGCCTCTTGAAGAATTGGACCTTGAAAATGATAGAATCGAGGACCCACCCAAGGACCTAAACCCTAATACGGACCCTGACACACATCCTCACCCATGCACCCTTAATCCTGAGTTGAATGCTACGTACAATAGGGAGGAAATCAAAGGGAACCCTAATGACACTCAGTCAATTCTTGATAGCCTTCAGTTGGAGCTATATAGACAGAACCAAGAATTGATTGAGGGGAGACAAGCCATGATTGATATGTTCCAACAACTGGATGAAGAGGACCAAAGAACACTGTTGGAGGCAACCCCTCTTACAGAATTCATGAAGCAAGGCCCTGTAATGATCGATTGGACTACACCTATTTGCCCAAAATTGGTTTAGTCCACCATTGATACACCCCCATTGTTGGACAACTCATTAGAGAATGTCATTAAGGGTTCCTTGGGGAAGGTTGAGGATTTAGGGGTTGATGTCTATGAATCTGAATCCAATCTCCTCGAGAAAAAGGATTTGGTGAAAGAGACATCCAAAATTGAAGATGGGGAATGGAATTCCAAAATAATTGGTTTTGAATCATTTGAAACTCCCATCACAGGTTTAGAGGAGGGACAAAGGAACGAATCTAAGTCTGAGTTAGATGATGAAACTGGCCCTACCTCTACTACAACCTTGGAAATGGAGGCTAATGTAAAAGAGGCTAAAGATAATATTCTAGGGGTCAAGGAATTGGAGGGAATGAGTAATGAAACCCTAGTTGAAGATGGGATGGATTTTTCTTTGGAGAGAAACCTCATGCTTGATCTTAGGGCTTATTATGAAACTCTTGATTTTGTTACCTACCCTACCAGAATTGAAATCCCGCAACTTGAATTCACTGGAATTGATTTAACCTTGAGGGATTACAACTTTAAAGGGACACAACCTAATTACAACGCCTACATCTTTAGTGTCCGACATTTTAGATTTGGGTTGCACTCATCTAAATCAACTTCTCTGCATGCCCACAGATTAAGAGAAGAATAGACACGGGCATGCATGTTACACCATTTGCAGAGTTCCCGTCCCTTAGGGATAGGACTCCACCATAATCTAGTCCACATCTGCGGACTTCTAACTTTGGGTCTAGCTAATTTTGGCTTTCCCTTGTTAACCCAGACCATTCAACTGATTGATCCTTTGTTGTCTATGTATTATGCCTAGTTGAAGGCACTAAACTCAAAGCTTCCTGAGAGGCAACCCAGAGGATTCAGGCTGACCGGATGCAAAGTTAAACTCAGGTGATTTCTTTCTTTACTCCCCTGCATACATTTATCTTCCAATGAGGACATTGTCCAACTTAAGCATCGGGGGGGGGTGGTAATTCACATTCTATGAGTTTATACTATCAGCTTGAATTATATTATGAAAAAAAAAGAGGAAAAAAAAAGAATTAGGAAAAGAAAACTTAGGCATTAAGAGCTTGTCAACTATAGGAAATAATACGTTAAAAACCTGAATACTTAGACTCTTCAAGTCTTCAGGCTTAATCAGCCCAGGTGTCCACTAAAATGTGGATTTATTCTCGATTCCTCACAACCTTAATTTATATTAATCTGATCAATAAAGTAGGGTGATAAGTATACGACTTATCAACCCACCCTCTGATTCGGAGGGACTTTCAGTTTAAGCATCTGTACACACTTTACACTGACTCGCTCCTCGACGATTCTAACAGAAATTAAGTAGCTAATGAACCTTCTAGGGTGGTATCACTGGCAAGTTGTTGTGGGTAACAATCCATTAGCCGGTTGTTCAAAGCCCAGCCACAGGACCATTCTCTTTTACTATTGCCTTTAAGTAAATCTGAAATCAAGAAAGCCACATACTAAACAAAAAAAGAAAAAAATGAAAATAAAAAAAGAGAAAAAGAAAAATAGAAAAGAAGAAAATGAAAAAAAGAAATAAGCCACACTTTACCGCACGAATATCACTAGCAAGTTGTCGTGGGTGACAACCCATTAGCCGTTTGTCCAGATCCCAACTTCGAAAATGCACAAAAAATTCCAAAACACTTAAGGAAGAAGTGAGGAAGAACAATCTAGGGAGATATACGTTGAAAATACTCATGTGTTGACCCCACACAAAATAAAAATAGGGAGAAAGCTATCATTTGGATAGATATACCTTTAAACAACATCTTCTTTTCAGGTCACCTAGGGGTGTAAAAACCCGAAGTCTATTTTAATTACCGTTGGGTGAGTCTATCACAATTTTCACACCAAGATGCTTAGCACTTAGAATCTTTTTCAAGTTATGGGTTGGTTAGGTAGCCGTAAAAAGTTACCCAGTCACTCTCAACTCCAAAAACCTAAAAAAAAAATTAGAAAAGATGAAAAAGAAAAAAAAGATATATATATACATGTACTTAAATTTAAAGCGAGGACTTGGGCAGTCTGCATTTTGGCAAACACCCGGATGCTGTTTAGTCTTTATGGATTAGGTTTTTAGTATAAATTTCCTCTTGTTGACAAGTAACATATGCCCGAGCAATCGATCCCTAATTCCAGGTAAAAATAATAGCTAGGATAACCTTGCTAGGGACTAGAAAGGGATGAGCATGGGGGTATGATAACTTTACACCTAATGACGACAATTCCAACAACTAAAGTCAATTTTGAGGGTATATGTGCATTAATGACATACCATAATGGGCTTGAAAGCATCGCATGCATAATGAATTGAGATTGCTTATAATCAACGTTTAATGGTTATGTGTATAAGTGCATGTTGAAATAGGCCTCAGATGAGCAATCAAACTATATGAATGGATCCAAATCGACGAACGGAGTCCAACGGACTCAAAATCGCCTCAATTCGACCTCCATACCTCCTACAACAAGCCCAGGAAGTTCTAGCCATTAATCTGATGATCAACGGCCCAAAAGTGGACAGGTGGCAACCCCCCAGCCCTCACCAACGCACCCTGCTTCTCTTCATCGGGCACAGGAGCAACTATAGGCCATCTGATTACCCATTGGATGGCTGAGGATGCGCGAAGATTCGCGACCATGCTTGTCAATGGCACAATGATCGGCGCCTTAACCTGCGCACGCAAGACACATGTTCGAGCCTTGGCAACAACGAAGGCGCGTGCAAGCAAAATTCAGCCGTAGATGTGGGCGCGAACGATGCTGATGGCGGCCACGCGGCGCACTCTCGCGTGCCCGATGCAAACGCACCAGATGACGTGCGCCCAAGGCGCGTAAGGCGCAATCCAGCATGCAACATAGCGCGCAATCTCAGCCCTTCATGCACGATTGGACAGCCAAGATTGTCTCTCGCACGATGGGCGCGATGAGCGTGGAAGCTTAAGACATCTGGGAGTGATCTCAACCGTTCGATGGCAATCCGCGCCACACATCTAACAGCTGTGGTTGAGAGCACATGGCGCGCAAAGGAAGAAGCATGTTCACATGCATTGACCAGCGGACAAACTGCTTCAGCGATGTTTTTGGAATGGTTGTAGCGACGTCCTGGACGTTGTTAAAACCCCTGCCTGATTTAGAAACCCTTCTCTATAAAAACCCCCACACCCACTCCATTTATGAGCACCCCTTCCTAGCTTCTCCTTAGCTCTACTTAGCACACCTTTCACACTCTCCCGGAGTTGCAGAGCCGTACGAGTGCCATTTAGCTCTACTTGTCCTTGTAAATATGATGAACACAGACAAGTCTCGGACCCACAAGTCTCAAACGGCACCCCGCCAAGCCTGTACTCCCCAAGAAACGACAAAATGGCGGACTAACTACGAAAGTCCAATGAAAAATTATACAAGGACCTTGTCTCGGTAGAGACCCCAAAGAAGAGGAAGCAACGGACTTACCCTTGCTTGCAAAACCCGACATGATGGCTTTCGCTTTTGAGAGGTCCCGACATGGTGGCGCTCCAACGAAGGACGTCCTTTCACACCTCTCTGCTGAGACTAAAGGCTCTCTGCGCAGGCGCTCTTCGAGGTAAGTGGGTCATTAACCGTGACCCACCACCCCTATATATAGCCCCCACGAAGGGCGATTCCCCCCTTGTGGGATGCATGTTTGAAAAAAGGAAATCCTGCCATATTTGGCGTGGATTCCAAATGAGCTGCCAAAGGCGAAGAAAATATTCGCCATCATTGCAGACAGTTAATACCCTTGCGCATATATCCGCTGTCGTAGGAAAAGGGGTGGTCCCATCAATGGTCGGCACGTTGCTTGAGGTCTTCACCTCAACATAATGGCATAAATGCCGATCTCTTCAAACGATGAGACACCACTATCCCAACGTAACTAGCGATTACCTGTGGAAAAAAGCATGTGGACGCGCCCCAAGGCCGCTTCTTAAGGTTGGCAAGATAGTGGGATGACACGCCCCAAGATCGCCCCTTAAGGCCGATAACATAGTAGGGAGCTGTACCGCCTCCTAAGGATGATATCGCAACAAGCCCATGCACCCCGTGCAACCACAGGCCTACGCCCCAGTGACGTCGACGAAATGCGTTAAGTTAAATCCGTTGTTATAGCATGTGTTTGCAACATCAATTTTAAATGAATATATGGATTAGGTGAGTCCAAGTGTCGAACACGAGGAGGCATGAAATCATATTAGTTTGTCGCTTTAGGGTGTCACAACAATGTTTTCTTGTTTGCTTGCGAGAAAACGAGAGAGGGAGAGAGAGTAGGGTTAGAGACTTGAGATTATAGAATGGTGATTACTTGTGCATGAATGAAACATTACATGATGAAACAAATGGAAATATATTGCATAAGTAAAGTCGCTTCACAAGTACAATGAGAGAGGAAAGCTTTAAAACACATAAACATTAAACTAAGGTAAAGAGGTGCGAAATGGAGAGGCAAGGCAGTCACGGCGGTGGATGGGCTTCCGTCAATGGCTTTGCAACTCCGAGAGAGTGTGAAAGGTGTGCTAAGTAGAGCTAATGAGAAGCTAGGAAGGGGTGCTCATAAATGGAGTGGGTGTGGGGGTTTTTATAGAGAAGGAAGGGTTTCTAAATCAAGCAGGGGTTTTAACAACATCCAGGACGTCGCTACAACCATTCCAAAAATGTCGCTGAAGCAGTTTGTCCACTGGTCAATGCATGCGCACATGCTTCTTCCTTTGCGCACCATGTGCTCTCAACCACAGTTGTCAGATGTGTGGCGCGGATTGCCATCAAACGGTTGAGATCACTCCCAGACGTCTTAAGCTTCCACACTCATCGCACCCATCGCGCGAGAGACAATCTTGGCCGTCCGATCGTGCACGAAGGGCTGAGATTGCGTGCTATGTTGCATGCTGGATCGTGCCTTACGCACCTTGGGCGCACGTTATCTAGTGCGTTTGCATCGGGCACACGAGAGTACGCTGCGTGGCTGCCATCAGCACCGTCCGCGCCCACATCTACGGCTGAATTTTGCTTGCACGCGCCTTCGTTGTTGCCAAGGCTCGAACGTGCGTCTTACGTGCGCAGGTTAAGGCGCCGACCATTGCACCATTGACAAGCATGGTCGCGAATCTTCGCGCATCCTCAACCATCCAATGGGTAATCAGATGGCCTATAGTTGCTCTTGTGCACGATGAAGAGAAGCGGGGTGCGTTGGTGAGGGCTAGGCGGTTGCCACCTGTCCGCTTTTGGGCCGTTGATCATCAGATTAATGGCTAGAACTTCCCGGGCTTGTTGTAGGAGCTACGGAGGTCGAATTGAGGCGATTTTGAGTCTGTTGGACTCCGTTCGTCGATTTGGATCCATTCGTATAGTTTAATTGCTCATCTGAGGTTTATTTCAACATGCACTTGTACACATGATGTAAATATGATGAACACAGACAAGTCTCGGACCCACAAGTCTCAAACAGCACCCCGCCAAGCCCGTACTCCCCTAGAAACGATAAAATGGCAGACTCATATTTACAAAGGACAAGTTCATCATATGTAAATATGCTATAGAGAATGGCCTACGAGTGCCCTTGAATCCCTTTATTTCCTCCTTTCTTTGCTTTTACTGCCTTGCCCCTTCGCAGCTTAGCCTTAATTGTTGGCTGATGCTAAATGCCTTTACCACCCTCTACCTTTATTTGGGGATTGTTCCCTGTCTGGCTTTGTTCCGCCTACATTTTGGGCTGATGCCCTTGAAAATGAAAAAGGGCAGGCCTCCCTCCTGCATTTATACATTGTAAAGCCGATAAGCTGGATACCATATAATGGACCTCCCGATAGTCTGAAGGGGTAGGACCATTTCTTTTTTCTCTCTAATGTTGAAGAGCTCAGAGTCCCGTCCACTTGGCAAGGTCCACCTGAGAAGGATCATCCGCCCCAAGTAGAGGATCTTGAACCATCCGTGTGGGCGGACGCGACGAAGCTAGTTAAGTTCAATCCGATCACTCGATCGAAGCTCAAGCAAAAGGAGGTTTAGGAAGTGTTGTCATGGGTGGCGGATGAGTTGCCGACGCTATGTAAGTAGGGGGGAGGTATAGAATGACTTTCCCATCGTACCTTGCACCCGCCCATTACTAATCTGGTATCTTTGATTGCAGCCTTTGAGTGGTTCGCTTGGCCGGGAGCACCCAAGTGTTGAGGTGGCACCGTCATCTGCCATGGCTCGCGGTAAGGCGAGGAGAGTACTGCGAAGCCTGGGGAGGGGAGTGACTCCGCTCCTCCACAGGGGCTAAAGCAGAAGGAGGAAGGGGCCCTTGCGGGGGGCATGGAGAGGTTAGAGGTCCCCCTGAGGCGGTTGAGAAAAGGTTGGCGCGTGGAGCCTTCGCGGGAGGAGTCGACGACATCCTCGCTACGAAGTCCTGATGAGGCCGAGGGGGAAGGTGTGTGATGGGAACACCATCATGAGCCCTAACTAGCTCATTTTGACCTAGAAAAGAGAACAAAAGCTCCTACATAACCAAGTGAAGGGCCTAACTCAAGGAATAACCGGTTTGAAAGAAAAGCAAGAAATAAAGGGTAAAACTGTAATTTTACCATTGCAGTGCAACAACGGGATTTCTCATGGACTAAACACAAGTCAAATGGTCTAAACAAGATAAAAAGTGGGATTGGTTCAAACAGAAAAGGGTTCATGTGAAATCTGGGAATCAAATGACTTCTGGTAACCTTAAAACAAACCCACTTAATTTAATAAGGTTCTGGTCAGGATAAAATTCAACTAAACCCTCCAAAATTTATGGAAAAATATCCTCTAGGGTTTATAACCTTCAAGTTGTCCTTTAGAACCTATTTTGACCTAAATATGGGTCCTAGTCAAATGTTTGCCCTAAATTGGGTTTTTATGTAAAATGCCCAATCAAACATGGTCAAAACTAAAATCCAACTTCACAATTGGATTCCTTAGGTCTAAATTAGGTTTATACCAAAATTTGAACCTAAGGGGAGTTCACCTTGACCTACTTGCAAAATAGTCCAACCTAATTACATTTAGGCCCCTTGCTTTTGAAAACCCTTGCAGACACCCCCTAGCTTCCTCGTCATTCTTTGCAATTAGGTCCCTCCGCCATTATAGTGGAGGAATCCTACTCCAGCGAGGATTCGAGGGGGATATCTCCTTGATTCCTCAGAGAATCCCTCTCAAATTTGAAAGGGAGATTCTCTGGGGAATTCCTGTTCGTATGAACCCAATCTCGAGCTCTGATTTCCACCCAATCTCTCATGCGAGCGCATGAGAGATTTGGATATTTCTCAACCTTCCAAGTCCGGCAAGGTCGTCGTGCTTAGAAGCTTGCCTTTCAAGTACAAGGCCCTCTGCCTACGACTATAAAAGAGACCCCAAATCCTCCCGTTCATCTTCAGCTTGGTTTTCCCGGAGACAACCCCTCAAATTCTTCTCTTCTCCTCCGGTCAGACACCCAACGAGCTCCGGCGACCTATTTCTCCTCCTCTCGTCGCTCTGCCACAATACCAGTGGCAGAGTTGTCTCTGCCTCCGTCGTCCGTGTCGCTCCATACCTGCGCACGCACCTGCATCCTCTTCGTCGTCGCCGCCCCCTTCTAACCGGGATCTTCGTCTCCGGTGGTGATAGGTACGCGCCGTCTGCCATTTCTTCCCCCTTCATCCTTAAACTAGGTTAGATATCTTCCCCTCTCTCTTCTGTTTATTTTCCCCCACTCTATTTCTATTTTCACCCCTCGACAACCGCAAACCACTACCATCATCTCCACCTCCGGTAGACCACCGGCGAGGTGATTCCGTCATTCCACTCACCCATCCACCTCGCCAAACACCTCAGAAGCTTCGCCAAGACTCACTGATCACTTCCCCCCTCTCCATTAACCGCCACAACCTCCATACTTTTCCCCTGATCAAACCCATCACCACAGCCACAGAATGACCTAGGCACGCATGCCCAGGCCACCCCGCGCCACACCGACCACTGAGACATCTTCGCTGTGCCACGGCGGAGCCTCCTGCGTGTTCTGATGAGGCCGTAAGGCCGTATTGCTTGAACGCAGGTTCTGACCTCCATCGCCATTGAAGCAAATGTGAAGCTTGCTCGCAAGCTTGAATCAGGCAGCCCTACTCTAGGTTCCAGGTCCCAGACACGAGGAACTCCTTTGCGAACGACTTGCTCCCAGCAATTGGAGTCCCAGCATCTGCAACCCTTGCAATCAAGCAAGGCACCTCTTGCGGGTGCGTGCAGAAGCGGGTGGGACTTGTAGTCCCACCTCGGTAAGTTTAGAGCAGCCTGTGTGGTATAAATTGTAATTATGTCAAGGGCTTATCGCCTCCTGACACGGGGTGAGGTCCCACTTGCCTCCCCACGCCTCGTACGCAATACACTACTCCACGGACCTGGTATCCGGACCCGATGACCCGTACACTCCTCGCGCACCACCCACACCGGTGCGCCTGGTCCCAGGTGTGCTAACCCAACCCATTTACCTGAGAAAGGCTCTGGGAGAGCAAGCGTAAGAGAGTAAAGAGAGAGAGTTTGCGGGGGAGGGTAGGGGTAGGTTTTGCTCTTGCAGGGAAAGGAAAGAAGGAAAAAGCCAAGGGTGAAGAGCCAAGGAAGAGGAAGGAAGAAGCTTAGGCACAAGAAGCTAAGGAGAAAACGTGAAGGAGGAAGGAGATGAAGAAGAAGCTAAGGGCTAAAAGGTAGGAGAAAGCTGAAGAGGATCAGAAGCGAAGGAAAGAAGAAGAAGAAAGGAAGAAGAAGACAGTTGAAGAGCTGAAGGCCAGAGCATAGAGAAGAAGACAGAAAGGAAGAAGAAAGAAGCTAAAAGAGAAGTCAGAGAAGAAAGAAGGAAAGAAGAATAGAGAAGCCAAAGAAGAGAAAGCCAAGGCAGAAATAGAGAAGAAAGAAGAGAAAGAGAAGAACAAGCCAAAGAAAGAAGCAAAAGAAGAATCAAATACTTTTTAAGACATTTTATCGGTCAATTCTTCCCAATTTCTCTTTTATATGCCTTCTAGCTACATTTTATTATTCATACACTTATGCTTGACATTCTGTATTATATTTTGAGTAGTTTTAAGTGTTCAAAATTACATCTATTATTGAGATTAGTACATGAATTCCATTTGCTCCCTATGTTCGACCTCGGACTTAAACTTCGAGTAATAAAATTTATTTGTTTTGAACACTTTTTCGACTATACTACATCGCGACCTTTTTAAAACCTAATCAAGCGCTCTTAACAGTGTGCCCTCTGCTCCTCTGGCCTCGTTCGAGCCACGTGAGGTGATCTCCTTAATGACTCTCCTTCAAAGGCACCTCAGGAAGTGGTTCTACCTGAGGATACCACTAGTTTTGTTGCTCCGTCAGCTTCTCCTGGGGCCTTTGCTTTGCTAGCTCGAGAAGCGATAGGAGTGGGTGACACTTTTGCCCAGCCCTACTACTGACGAAGTTCTACTAGAGTCCAGGTTCTAGTGGATCCCTCCGGGCGGGGGAGCTCAGGGATGATTGGATGCATCGTTGGGTCCATTGTGGGATCCATACTAGAGGGTGCCTCTGGGGGGTTTGCACTCGAGCCTAATGTGGCTGTTCAGCTGGGGATGTCTAGCTAGGCCCCCGACTTGGAGAGGTAGGTGTTAAGGCACCTAAATGAAGCCGTGTCTTGGGCCACCTCTGGGCCTCGATGCACGGATTTGAACCACGTGTTCTTATATTGCATTCGTGTGGTAAGCTCGTAAGGCTTGTTTTTAGTTCCCATTTATCTTGGCTAGGGCTACTTGTATTCTGATGTGCCGGTGGCTTTCAAACGAAGATGCTTGGATCGCGCTGCATCCCACGTGGTGGTGTTCCCCTGAACCTTCCTGCCCCAGCTAGTCCTAGCAATGCGGCGAACCTGGCCGCTCAATGGGCTGTTACGGCCAAAGCAGAACATCAACAGTTGCTCCGACAAAAGGCGAAGGTTGTTGCTGCGCAGGAGAAGGCAGAGAAAACGGCAGAAGAGGCGAAGCAAAGGCTTCTAATGCGTACACATCTAATTAACCTAAAATGCTTATTTATGCATGTTTTTAGTATCATAGAAGCATTCATCATTATAAATATTACATAACATACATCAACATGCATTTAGGTTAGATTGTATAAATTTTAGATTAATTCTCTCTTTTTATGGTAAGGGAACAGGGTAATATTTTATCAGGGCCTTGGATTTGAGATCCAACCATACGAATCTAATCAGGGCAACGATCTAAGTTCAATGACTTCGAGATTGCCCCGATCGGACCTCCGTAGCATCAGATGCAGTCCAAGAAAGATCAGAGGTCAAGGGGCTAGGTGGTGTTAAATCAACACCTCAGATGATAAATCCAACCCACGGATGGGTTCGGATTGACGATCATAGCCCAATGGTACAATCCGACATTCGTGGCACCATCTACAACTTAGAGAAGATGGACAACCAAGATGGCGTCACATGGCACCATCCTAGCCGCCCAACATCGGCCGAAGCCCCCGCTCGATCTCTGAAGGTGCTATCAAGATGCGATCTCAGTTGTTTCAATTGTTGCCTTAAAACTGCTGAGGACGCGTGTGCCTTAAAACGAAACCGTGCCTCAAACGCAGGCGTAGCATGTTGGGCGAACGCCCTACGCGGAGCATGAGGTGCAGGTTTGAGACAGCACGTGCCTCAAATCAAGGTACGAACAGGGCACGGCTCAAATTCGATCGTGCGATGAAGATCGTGCAAGCGTGGGAGCAGAGACATGGTAGCGTCAGGTGCAAGAATTGCACACGCGCGATTAGACGTGCGATTGGATGCACGATCGCATGCGCATGCGTTAGGCGTGCTGAATAAGAGGCGGGCAAGCATTTTAAGCCATTCGTTCTCTTGATCGGATGGCTAAGAATTCTTGAACGTGATGCATGCATTGAAGCAAAGGAAAAGGAAGAGGCGGGGGCATGTGTGCGCTACACCCACGACTGGGCTTTAGTGACAATTAAATCTGTCACTAAAGACCCTGAGTTAATGTTTTTTTTAAAGATTCAAATGACCTTTTTGCCCTCAAACCTCACCTATAAAAGGACCTACGCCCACCACATTTTCTTCATCTCTCCCTCTCTTCTCTCATCCCTTCCATAACTCAACGAGCTTGTCCCAAATCTGGGATGCTCCATTAGAGTTAAAAATACAATTTTCCCACCTCACCCCTTTCGTGGGGCATCCCATGGTTGTCCTCTCACTGCCATTCGGAAAGCGAATCCCGCTATGACAACGCCCTGCTCTGCCCTCCTTCCTCTGTCTTCATTCTCCCTCGTCCCGCATCTCAACACCCACATCCAAGCGCTCCGTCAATGCGGCTCATCTTCCAAGTAGCTATCGAGGAGGATAACTTATCTCCCCCTTCTCTTTTTACTACTTTCTAGATTAGATTTCTCTCTTTCTAGTGTAGCGCATAAATGCATTGAACATGAATCTGTAGCTATGAAATATTTGTTCATTCTCTCTCTATTTTCTCTTTATTTGTATTATTCTTTCTATGTCTTCTATTGTTTATTCTTTAAGTAGAATAGCTAGGGTAGATTTAATTTTACTAGCTAATCTACTTCATGACAACAAATATAAACGCGATTTTTGATCAAGCGTACGCCTCCCTGTGTTTGACTCGGGACTCACCAGAGTTTCGGTTAAATTATCTGTTTAACTGATTTTTACACGACTACGACGACAAGATTTTCAAACTCAAATTTTCAACGTATGAATCATGATCAACAACTTCGCTTCCAGTGGGAGGCCGCCAGCCAAGCGGGTCAGTTGGAGGGGGAGTTGGAGAAGACCTAGTCCCTACTGCGAAAAGCATTTGCCGCCAGGGAGGAGCTAGAGGAGTAGCTCGAGGGGAAGCACTGCACCCCCTGGAGGCCCTAGGGGATATGTTCGAGTGCCTCTCGGCTGCTCATGCCAAGGTTACCTCCTTGAAGGAGGAAGTGCAAGTGCTCAAGACCACGCACTCTTCCTCTGTGGAGGTGTACGAGAAGGCTCTCGAGGAGGAGCACGTCGTCTGAGTGTGTCCAACGATAGACTTGTTGATAAACGCCAGTTTATCATCATTCTTATACCCTAAAACAAATCTAGCTCTTAGGGTTTTAACTCCGCAAATGGGTTTTCAGGCTGCATTTAGCCATTTACTTAGGATAGGCATGCATTGCATTTAATTATCTTTTTAATGCATTTACTTGAGTGTCAGGGATAGATAGAAAGACAGATCCCGCATACCTTAGCACTCAGAAAGATAGAAGATGAAGAAGAAGCTCCTATGAGCTGGGTTCCAACTAGATCCAGCTCATCCCAATTGGATCCTAGCTCATTCTAGTTGGATCAACTCATCCCTAGCTCCATTCAGCTCATCTCAGCTGAATGGTAGCTCTAGGTAGTTCACCTTAGCTCCATTCAGCTCACCTCAGCTGGATGGTAGTTCAAACTAGCTCAAGTCAGTTGATCCCAGCTCCATTCCAACTCCTCCAACTCAGAACAGTTCACTAGAAGCTCAACCTAAGTAGGATTAGCTACTGCCATCAACTAGCTAGACCTAGTCAGCTGAAGATGACCTCAACCAGCTCAGGCCAACTCAAGTCCAGCTCACGAAGGCCTACCTCAGTTCAACTTGGTTGAGTTAAGCTACTTGACCTAAGCTAGCTACTCTAGCTAGCTAGGTATTCTCCAGGAAGACCAGACCCAGCTCACCTCATCTCATATTAGAAAAAGCCAGCTCATCTTATCTTGGCTTAGCAACTAGCAAAGAACTAGCAAGCTAAGCCAGCTAAGGTAGCTCCTTGCAGTTCTCTTCAGCAGCCACTAGCTCCAGTACAGCTCCTTCCAGCTACTTCCAGCTCATCACCTCCAAAACCCTAGCTCCCTCTACCCTTTGCCCTACTCCCTACTAGCTATGCTAGCTCAGCTTGGCTAGTCACCTCCATGGCCACCAAAACCTAACCCTAAAACCCACTTAACTAGCTCCACCAACTAACCTTACCTAAGTCCACCTAACCTACCACCACTCCACCTCAATCTTGGCACCAACCCTACACATCCCTTCACCCCTCTCTACCACCAAAAGACACCACCAAATTCCCTCCAAAACCACCTAAAAATGGCACCAATTTTTTCCCTCCAAAACTCTTGAAATCCTACCCTACAACTACCCCTTCAACCTATCTCCACCCTCCATTTTTTCCCTCCAAAATCAAAACCTTCTAGAAGGTATTTTTGGAGGTAAAACCAAGGCACCTCTTCATTTACCTCCTATTTTTCCGTCCAAAAATATCCAAGTACCCCTTTATTTCCCTCCAAAAAATACCACAACCACCCCCTTCCCATCCTATAAATACCCTACCCTACCACCACATAATTCCCATCTTCTCCCTTTGTATATTCCACCATTACACCACCTACACCTAAGGCCAAGGAAGAAGAAGAAGAGAAGAAGATTAAGGGGGCAACCTATCCGCCCCCTCGGTGCCTTCTTCCTCATTCTCTTCTCCCTTGTGCCACTCTAAGGAGGAAGCCTTCATCTAGGGGGATGGCTAGGCAAGAGGAGGAACAAGGGTAGTGGACGTCCACTCTTGGAGGAGGCTTGGAGGAGGACCATTGTAAGGAAGAAGCCAAAGAGAAGTTCTTTTCAACTACAGGAGCAGCCACAATTGGAACAACAATTTCCTGAAGCTTCTACTAGAGGATACCTCTCTTTTTCTATCTTCCATTTTATCTTTTGTATTAGCTAATAGTTTGTTGTTTTACAAGAAGCATTCCTCTACATGTACTTCAATTTCTATCAATACAAGTTCATATTTTGGCTTCCAAGTTCATGTTTCAATTTTAGTGTGTTTTTCTTACTTTTAAGTAGCTTAGTGCACCACACCTCTTCTTTTCTAATTACCCTAGGTGCACTTGCCTAGGGTGAGGAGAAGGCTTCATTATTGTCACTTAGGGTTAGTTGATAGGTGTAGTATAATCATCATCTCGTATTCCGTTGCTCGATTGTTTTGAAAATTATAAAAACAACAAAAATCAAAATCACAAAAAGAAAGTGCAAATTTCGGAGGCGAGAGAGAGAACCAACGTTGTGACTAACAAATTGGTCTCCTTGGACAACCCTAGATGCCCCACTATCTAGGTATTAGAAATTTAAAAGTTGATTGCAAATATACGCATTACAATGACATCAAAACCCACTTTTGACAAAACATGTATTTTTCGTGATCACTTGCCTCTATGCGAACAAGTTTAGAGAAAGCGGAGGGGGTTGCGGTAAAGGTGAAGGTCGACCTCATCGAAGCCCAGGAGCTTACGTCCGAGCAGGGTTCGGAGGGACCTGCGGAAGGGGCTGGAGGGTCGAGGCTAAATGCCGACGTGGTCATGGACTTCTTTGCTAAGGACCCATCTATGGGCCTGATTCGGGATGACCTTGCTCACGATATAGGGAAGCAGACTCTGGCTTCCATCAAGTCCCTTATAGAGGGGAAGCGAGTCTCCACGGAGGTGTGTACCTGGTCGATCGACCAACTGGTGTCAGAATATGACTTCCTCGAGGAGATCGGTTCTATTGCTGATGATGGTTGTGCAGAATCGCCCGTGGAGTGGTCGTGTGACATAGGGTGGACCAGGAGGCTACCGAAGAGGCAGTGCCACCGACTGCCGCGGAGGTCAGCTCGGCTGAGGTCGCCAACCCAGCTGCGGGGGTTGTCAATCTACTTCGCCTTTCGCCTTCGACCAACCAGGACACGCTCGAGCTATGGGAGTATCGCCCTCCGACAACATTTAGGTTGTTGCCTTCTTTGTCTCCCTTTTTTTTTGAGAGAGAGATGTAATCAAACAACGTTGTTGGAATGAAAGAAAAGATCTCTTCTCTTTATTGCTCTTGGGCCTTTTATATGATACATTCGTAAGTTGCTCGCATGCCAAGTACGGGGGATGTCCCTGCCGTCTAAGGCTTATAACTCATAAAAATTGCCCTGATTATCTTTACAAAATTTGTAAGGCTCTTCCCCCCCGACGGGGTTGGCATGGAGACTTCACACTTACATAGAACTAGGTCTCCTTAGGAGAACTTTTGGGCTTTGACGCCCTTATTGTATGAAGCAGTTGTGGCTTCTTTGCGCTTGAGGGTCATCTCGGAGGCTTTATCCTTTAGTTTGTCTAGGAGATCTAAGGCCAAGTGGACTTGGTCATCGTTAGTAGCCAGGTCATACAGCTGCGTTCCGTAGGTGGGGAGGACTGTTTCGATAGGTAACCAGGCTTCCATGCCGTATACCAAGTTGAATGGTGTGTGTCCTGTGGAAGTCCTCTGGTAAGTCTTGTACCCCCAAAGAACGACAGGAAGTTCCTTCGCCCATCTCTCTTTGGCTGAATCCAGCCGGCGTTTGAGCGTTGAGATGATGGTGCGATTGATTACTTCAACTTGTCCGTTCCCCTGGGGATGACCTACTGACGTAAAGCACAGATGAATATCCCAACTGGTGCAGAATTCCTCGAATTTTCTACAGGCAAACTGGGTTCCGTTGTCCGTGACTATGTAGTGAGGTATTCCGTACCGAGCTATGATGCTCTTTCGGACAAAGGAAATGACCCTATCGACTATAGGGCTGACCATGGCCTCAACCTTAACCCACCTAGAAAAGTAGTTGACAGCTACCAAGATGAACCGCTTCTGAGTCGGTGTTGGCGAGAAAGGATCGATGAAGTCCATGCCCCATTTTGTGAAGGGGGTAGGTGACATGACAGGTACCAGCTTTCCATGACAGGCACCAACATCATGTTCAAATACCAAGCCTGGTATTCGCCATTTATTTGGTTGGCGACCAGCTAGGAGTCCGTGCGAATCTCCAGCGAGGCGATCCCCATGGACTTTGCTACCCGGATGCTTGCCATCATGGCCTTGTATTTCGTCTGGTTGGATGTAGGGAAGTCCAATTTTATGGTGTACTTATGAGTAACACCATCTGGAGCTATTAAGGCTATCTTGACCCTAGACCTGACTGTCATGGATGAGCCATTGACATAGAGTCGCCAAGGGAGTGAGAGGGAGGCATTGGGATCGGTAAATTTGGTGACGAAGTCTGCCAGGACTTGTGCCTTGATCACCCTTCGTGGCTAGAACTTGTCGTCAAATTCAGCTAGTTCCATGGCCTATATGATCTGCCATGCTAACCTTGTGGACTGGTGAAGCATTCGCCACAGGGGGGTAGACTGACAGGACCATTATTGTGTGGGTTTGGAAGTACGGGCGTAGCTTCCGAGTCATGATGATAAGAGTTGGCGCCAACTTCTCAATGACCGTGTATTTGGATTCAGCACCTTGATAGGTTTTGCCGACGAAGTACACGGGCCGCTGGGTTCCGCCCTAATCACTGACTAGAATGGCACTAACGGCCGATGTTGAGGCAGCTACGTACAGGGAGAGGACTTCCCCGGGTTAGGGGGCCGTCAGGATAGGGGGACTTTGGAGTACATTTTTGACTTCGTCAAGGGCTTTTTGGTAATGGGGAGTCCAATGGGCAGTATTATAGCTTTGCCCTTTGTTATGCACTCGAAGAAGGGTAGGCATTTGTCGGAAGATTGAGACAAGAATCGGCCTAATGAGACGATTTTGCTGACCAACGACTACAACCCTTTCAGTACGCCTGGCAGCTGCAGGTCTTAAATTGCTTGAATCTTTCCCGGGTTGGCCTCAATTCCCCAGCTAGAAACCAGGAACCCTAGAAACTTTTCGACCGAGACCCTAAAGGTACACTTTGTTCGATCTTGAAACACACTATTCTACACGCATAAACACTCAAACAAAATATTAGTAATAACAAGAAGGATTTGTATAAAAATCAAATAACAGAAAATGAGTACCTAGAAAAGACATTGATGGGAACACCATCATGAGCCATAACTAGCTCATTATGATCTGATTAAGTCATTAAATGCTCCTGCATAACCGCCAGAGGACTGTAATTCATTGCATAATCATTTTGAGGGAAATACAAGAAATCAAGGTTAAAACTATAATTTTATCATCATATCATGAATGCAGAATAACCACGGGTTTTCTTAGGAGTTAATTAAGGGTCAAATGGTCCTAAAAGGCTAACAAGTGGGTTAGAACAGACAGAAAAGGGTTTGTACGTGTTTTGAGAATTAAATGACTTCTGAAACCCTAAAAATAGACTTGCTTAATTAACTAAAGTTCTGGTCAGGATAAAATTTACCTAAATCCTCCAAAACTCATACAAAAATAATATCTACGGTTTGGTATCCTCAATTTGACCATCAGAACCCATCTTGACCTAAAACAGAGTCTCAGACAAACATTTACCCTAATTTAGGTTTTTGCATAAATTACCCAGCCAAACATAGTCAAAACAAAAATTCAACTTCACCATTGCATTCCTTAGGTCCAAATTAGGTTTAAACCAAAATTTGGGCCCAATATGAGATTGTCTTAACCTAGTTTGCAACTTGATCCTGTCTGATCACAAATATGCCCTTACCTTTCAAATTCCTTATAAAAAGGCCCCTAACTTTGTCATTGTCTTCGCAAATAGGTCCCTGGCGCCATTAAAGCAACTTTGAGCTTCACTATTGAGATCAAGCAAGAATTTCTCACTCAATTCTCAATCAATCAGTCCCAAAATAGATACTCAGATTCTTAACGAAGTTGCCTTTCATTTGAGCCACATCCTTGGCTCCAAGTCTTGGCCAAAGTGTCATGCGAATTAATTGAAAATTGGGTTTCTTTCTCTAACAAAGCTTTCCAAGCTTGAGAGCTTGATTCTCAAGCTTCGTTCACCTTCTGGTGACCTATAAAAAGACCTCCAGATCAGACCGAAGATCCCACACTCGAATTCAGCCAAAAACGCCTCCAATTCTTCTCTTCTTTCTCTACCAAAGTGCTCCTTGATGTCCGGTGACTCTCCTACCTCTGTTCTTCCTCCGTTTGCAATACCAGCAACGGAGCTATCTTCCTCATCCTCTTCTGCATCGAGCTGTACCCGCCGACGCCCCTTTTGTCGTCTTCCTTGCCGTTTCCTACCTACCGGGGCTCCTTCCTTCTCTGGTGCCGACCATACCGCAATCGGCGCCATCTCCACTCCCCGTCATCCGATACCTCTCTCAAACAACTCATCAGTTCCCCTCATCTCAATAGCAACTTCAACACTTCATTTCGGCATACCTCCGGCAAGCCTACCAACGCCCTCCGCGACTCCGTCTTCCATCTCTACGGCATACCTCCGGCAAGCCCTAGCAGCCACCACACCTGCCTAAATGAGCTGCTACCACCTCTCACACCTCCGCCGTATCCACGTGAGTAAAACCCCCTAAGAAATTAAGGGAATTACTTACCCAAACCCCACCCGAACACACCCACTGTCACAGCACCGCTCCAACTTCGCCCCACACACACAAACCACGCCACACCACGAAACCACCTCCGCCTTGTCTGCCATACTCCAAAGGACCTTTTGAGCTTGTCTGACAAGGTCGAAAGACTGTATTCATCTTTTTCAGATCTCAAGTCATAACGCCATTAACGCCAAGCTTCGAGCAAGTCAAAGCTTGCTTCCCAGCCTGCAACTCCAGGTCTTCGACTCCATACATAGCAGAAGACTTCCAAGAACACGCTCGCCCGGGCAATTGGAGCCATTGACAGCTCCTTGCATGCGAATTGGACGAAGGCATCAGCAGCAGTGCACGCAAAGAAGGGGACTGAAGATAGTCCCACATCGTGGGTTTTGGAGCGAGTGAAGCCAAATAAATTGAATTTGTAATACGTGCTTATCACCTCGTACACAAGGGGTAAGGTCCCTCACACCCCTCACTCAGCCTCATTTACGACACTGCCCCTGCAAATCTGGCCTGGTCCGATTACCTGCCTAAGCTATACACTCCTCGCTCACTACCCACTGCCGGTGAGCCTAGACCCGGGTGCGCTCTAGGTCCGATTACCTGTATACCTGGTACTGTTGAAGGCTCTAGGAGAGCATGACCTAAGGAGAGAAATAGAGGAGAGCGTGCGTGGGTAGGGGGAGGTTTTGCTCTCTGGAGAAGTTGGCTGACACTTAGCCAAATTTGATGATCCTTTCCCCTCTACGTGAAGAAGAGGAGAGCAGTTGAAAAAGAGCAGAGAAAGAAGAAGAAAAGAAGAGGAAGAAAGAAGATAGAGCCGAAGAAGAAAGAGAAGAAACAGAAGGAAAGGGAAAGAAGAAGAGTCTGCAATCAGAGAAAAAAGAAGAAGAGCACTGTAGAATCAGACAATTAAGGCGTCTGATCCTACCATCAAACGATTGATTTGAGTTGATTTCTACATAGCTATTGAGTTCCATTTGATATTATTGTAGGGAGTAATTGGTGATTCAATTCACCATTTTACTCCATTCTTTTTGTAGTTCGACACTTAATATTATTGCCACATTATTCTGAATCAATTTTTTCATTATAATTTCTTATCTCTATTGTTTAAAATTGCAATCTTGATAATCGAATTCCTACTTGCTACCAGCGAACAACCTCGAACTTTTTGAGTATAAATTTTATCTGTTTTTCACGAGATTTCAACTATACTGCAACGCAACTATTTAAAACATCAATCTCGCGCAAACAACAGACATTTTATATTATTTTGCAAGAGTAGATCGATGGGATCAAAGTGATCAGTGGGCATTCAAGGCACAAAATGGAACACTCCGACCATTCTACAAACTTCATGAAGATCCAACAAGTGATATCAGAGCGGGTTGCGAGAAGACGTAACAACTCGACTCGCAATGGCATCAACATCAAGGGGCACCGAAGGATAATCATCGACCCGTCCTCCCTATTTCGATGGGACTAACTACGGGTTTTGGAAGAGAAGTATGCAAGTCTTCCTTAAGGCGATGGATGAGGAATCGTGGAGCCTCATTCAAGCGAAGTATTCAAATCCTAAGGAGGGAGAAGGAGAAGGAGTAGTGCTGACTACGGATCAAAAGAAGAAGATTGTCAACAACGCAAAGGCCATGAATGCACTTAAATGTGCATTATAGAAGGAAGAATTTAACTGAATTTTGGCATGCGAGTTCGCATACGAAATTTGGAATACGAAATTTAGAACTCTCTAGGTCACCTACGAAGGAACAAGGTAAAAGAAACCTGTATTTCAATTCTAATTGAAAATATTATTTGCTATGAGTGCAAGAAAAATGGACACTTGAGAAAGGATTACCCCATGAACAAAAAGAAGGAAGACACAAAAGAAGTCAATAAGAAGAATAAGACGAATAAGAAGAAAGCTTTGAAAGCAGCATGGGATGATAACAACTCTAACATTTACACCGACTTCAATGTTTCAGATGACAACGAGGTTGCTTATTTATCCTTGGTAGCCACTACGGAAGACATGGACAATGAGATAAACCCTAATTTCTCTCTTGAAGAATTGCTACAAGCGTATGAAGAGTTATATCATAAGGTTAGGTTAATTAAAATAGAAAATAAAGTTTTGCATAATAACTATAAGACCTTGGAAATAGAAAATTCATGTTTAGAAATAGAGTTAGAAATGTCAAAAGAAACTAATAATCAATTGCATGCAAAAATAATAGAGCTAGAAGATATCAATGAGAATTTTGAGACTTTGAAAAATCTCAAAACAATAATTAGGTTCAATACTGAATTTTGTAAAATTCAAATTTCAGAGTAAAAAGAATACACATACTAGATCACATGCACCTAGGCATGCATGGATGTATCAAAAGGCTAAAAATTCGAAGAATTATAGATCTAACACTAAAAAGGTCTATAAGTCTCAGGATTTGAAAGGTACTTACTGATGGGAACACCATCATAAGCCATAACTAGCTCAATTTGATCTGATGAAGTCAATAAAAGTTTCTACATAAATGTCAGAAGGTCTATTGTGCAGGTTTAATTGTTTTGATAAGAAAAGAAGGCTGGGTTATTTCTGTAATTTTACTAGTAATTCATAAATACAGAATAACCATGTGGTATTTCAGGGCTTCATTAAGTGTCATATAGACATTAATGGTTAATAAGGGGGTTCATGTAGACGAAAATGGATTTTCACATATTTTAGGAATTAAATGACATTTGAAATCCTAAAAATAGACCTGCTTAATCTATTGAGGTTCTGTCAGGATAAAATTCACCCAAATCCTTTAAAATTCATAGAAAAATATTATCTAGGATTTGGTACCTTCAATTTGACCATCAGAACCCATCTTGACCCAAAATAGAGTCATAGGCAGACTATTACCCTAATTTGGATTTTTGCATAAATTATCCAGTCAAAATTGGTCAAAACCCAAATCTAACCCGCAATAGGATCAAAACCCACAATTAGAGGAGCCCGAACTCAACCTAGACACACCCATAGCTCCTTCCTTTGCTCATGACACCCATCCTGAACTACCCGCTGCTGCTGAAAACCTGGTTTTGGAATTAAAGCCTCTTCCTGATCATCTTAAGTACATGTTTTTGGGTTCCAATCAGACGTTTCCTGTGATTATCAACTCCGGACTCACACCTGATTAGGAAATACACCTGCTTTTTGTTCTTCAGCAACATCGAAGAGCCATAGATGGACTCTCAATGATCTCACTGGTATCAGCCCCTCATACTGTACACACCACATCTACACTGAAGAGCGCTCACGACCATCCCATGAAATGCAGAGACGCCTGAATCCCAATCTACAGGATGTCATGAAAAAGGGGATTATCAAGTGGTTAGATGCAGGGATCATCTACCCGATCTCCGATAGTCGGTGGGTGAGTCCAATCCAAGTTGTGCCTAGAAAGGCAGGGCTCACCGTCATCACAACTGAAATCGGAGAAACCATACTGACCCATATAGCAAACTCGTGGAGAGTCTACATTGATTACAGAAGACTCAATTCCTCCATGAAGGACCACTTCCCACTACCGTTCATTGATCAGATTCTCGAAAAACTAGCAGAAAATCGATTCTTCTGATTTTTGGACGAGTACTCTGGTTACAACCAGGTCGTAATCCATCCCGAGGACCAATAAAAGACCACCTTCACCTGCCCCTTCGGAACTTACGCATTCCGAAGGATGTCGTTCGGTCTCTGCAATGCACCCGCTACTTTTCAGCAGTGCATGCTTGCCATATTCTCAGATATGGTAGGTGAGTACTTTGAAGTCTTCATGGACGACTTCTTGGTATTTGGTGAATCATTTGACGATTGCCTCTTGCACTTGGTCTACATCCTCAAGCGGTGCACCGACGTAAACTTGGTTCTTTCTTGGGAAAAGAGCCACTTCATGGTACTTGAGGGAATTGTCCTGGGACATCTTATCTCTGAAAAGGGCATCTAGGTTGATCGAGCCAAGGTAAATTTGATTTACAAACTCCCTATGCCTAGCTCGGTCAAAGACATCCGATCCTTCCTAGGGCACGTCGATTTTTACCATTGATTCATTCCTAATTTCTCGAAAATCGCACGCCCCCTGACTAATCTTCTATCTAAGGATGTCCCTTTTGAAATCACCAAGGAGTGTACTCGAGCATTTGAGATCCTATGTGATCAAGTTACCCAAGCACCTATCCTACGGTCCCCTTATTGGTCTCAACCTTTTGAGATCATGTGCGATGCGTCTGATTATGCTGTGGGGGCAGTACTTGGGTAGAAAAGAGACGGGAAACCCGTGGTCATTTACTACGCGAGCAAGACACTTAACGAGGCTCAGTGTAACTATACAGTTACTGAGAAAGAGCTGCTAGCCGTATTATTTGCCCTGGAGAAATTTAAATCATATCTTTTGGGTTCCCGTGTTATCATTTACTCAGATCACACTGCTGTGGGGCATCTCCTTGCGAAGAAGGATGCGAAACCTCGACTAATCCGCTGGATCTTGCTGTTGCAAGAATTTGATCTCAAGATTCACGACAAGGAGAGGAAACAGAATGTGGTTGCTAATCACTTATCCCGCCTTCCTTCTGATATTATCAACCCTTCTGGACCCATTATTGAACATTTTCCCGATGAGCACCTCCTGACTATCAATATAGGACTTCCATGGTTTGTTGATCTAGTAAACTACTTGGCATCACAATGGATACCGTTCGATTGGCCAAAAGACAAGAAGGAAAAATTACTTTCCGATGCCAAGTACTACTTTTGGGAAGACCCGTGTCTTTTCCGCATTGGTGCTGATCAGATCATCCGACGATGTATTCCGGAAGCAGAAATTCAGGACATTCTGTCCTTCTGCCATGACTAGGCCTGCGGTGGACACTTTTCTAGTCACAAAACCGCAGCAAAAGTCCTCCAATGCAACTTCTATTGGCCCACGATTTTCAAAGACGCATACAATCACTGTAAGGCATGCACTTGTTGCCAAACCTTAGGCAACATGAGCCACCGTGATATGATGCCCTTACAATCGACTCTAGTATGCGAAATCTTCGATATCTAAGGGATTGATTTTATGGGACCCTTCCATAGTTCGTACGGCTTCGAATACATTCTTCTCGCTGTTGACTACGTGTCCAAATGGATCGAAACCGTTCCGACCCGAACCAACGATCATAAGGTGGTTATCATATTCATTCATCAGAATATCTTTTCTCAGTTCGGGATTCCACGTGCCATAATCTCTGATGGAGGGACCCATTTCACGAATACTCAGTTCAAATCACTAATGACCAAGTACAGGGTGTCACATAGAATCTCGACTCCTTATCACCCCCAACCTAACGGACTAGCTGAGTTATTAAATCGGGAGATCAAGAAAATCCTTCCAAGTCACGTTTCGACCTGAAAGGAAAGATTGATCATCTCAACTTCCGGAAGCTTTGTGGGCTTATAGGACTACCCACAAAACCCAATTAAGCATGCCTCCATTCAAATTGGTGTACGGGAAGGCATGTCATCTCCCCGTCGAATTGGAGCACAAAGCCTACTGGGCAGTACGGAACTGCAATCTCGATCTTTCTAAGGCAGGAACCCACAGAAAGCTTCAAATGAGCGAGATCGATGAATTACGCCATGATGCATATGAGAACTCACGAATTTACAAAGAGCGGGTTAAGGCCTTTCACGACAAGCACATATCCAGAAAGATCTTTTTCCCCGGTCAGAAAGTTTTACTCTTTGACGCCAAACTCAAATTGTTCCCAGGAAAACTCAGATCAAAATGGATTGGACCATACCTTGTCCGACAAATCTTTGGAAATGGAGCTGTTTAAATCAATCAACTTAGCCATGATTCAGAACCTTTTGTCGTGAACGGTCAGAGACTCAAACCATTCATTGAACTCACCGATACAAATTTGGCTGAGGTATCTTTTACCCTCCATTCTCCCTGAGCTCATTGCGCCCGGCTGATGGCATTAAACTCAACGCTTAAGGGAGGTAACCCATCATTTTTGAAAAACCCAAAACCCTTCCTGACATATCTTATGCTGAACTCATATTGCACTTTAGGGTTTATCCGTTGGAACAGTCGACTCCACCTCTGGTACCTGTACCGAGCTTGAAATCATCCGCAACAGTCACCTCGACCCATTCACCCACCCAACACCTGTTCTAACGAATGATCTAAGTTGAACTCGAACCCACCTAATTGACAATGGGGACATTGCAAATCGTAGGCATGATGGGATATTAAAGTGCAAAATACCATGAAAATCACTTCACAAGGGTTTCATAAAAAAATCACACATTCCAAAAACCAAAAAAATAAAAAAATTGAAAAAAGAACAAAAATGGGAGAAGGGAGGAAATTTTGATGGCATATCAGATCTTGAGGAGAAAAAGGGAGGAGATAAAAAAATGTCAAAAAGGAGCACAATTTGAAAAGAAAAAAAATAGAGATAGTCATTAGTAAAAGATTAAGGAATTGACTTTGTTCTAGACCAAATCAAAGGAAAGAAAATGAAAGGCAAAAAGTGCTAGTGAAAAAAAGAAGAGATTAGTAGGAATGCTGATTTTAGGCCTCTTGGGCTGCAACCCTAAGCTTAAAAATTCAAGTACCCACTAAGTTATGGATAGTACTCAAGAGGTTGGGGAAAATGGGAAGCTTAAGTATTAGGTCTAAGGCTTAGGGATTATTCGGCCTCGTTAACTGACCTCTGGTTTACAGGGCTCGGTAACCTAAGCGCCCCAATCCACACACAGCCCGGTTCATTGCGCCTAAGTATCAAAATCACGTAAATGCGTTAAACCTGTTCTGAAAAAAGGTTACCTCGAATAGAAGCGGCTGATCAACACAAGTTGATTTGGATGAGTTCCCGATGCAGAGAGGTGGGAAATTCGCCTCGAAGATCCGCAATAACATATCGTCTCCTCGGTGCTTGTCTCCTAGGATATCTACATATCCTACTGGGGGCATGTAAGCACCTTGTGCTGGTTCAGATGTCATGGGCGGCTGACAAGACCCATTTTCGCACGTTTTGAAATCGTTGGAAATCGTAGTATAGCGCGCAAAAACACTCATCAAAAATGATTTGTAAAGATAACGAGACTTGAGTCCCGGTTGTTCATCTCTAGGAGGCGTTTATGCAAATTTAAAATCGATCTTTTTCGCTCTACTTGCTTAAAATCGCACGCCGGTTTCTAATCATCATATCAATGTTTGGACACTTTTATTATGAACCCTAATTACGTGCGCATGTATTAGATAGATGACAAATGTGAAAGTGTGAGTTTCAGTACACACAATTCTAGTTATGTGGTGGCTGTTTACGGAAAATGCGCTAATAGTTAGGTCCTTAATATTTTCAGGTACCGACATGCTGGTTTCAATAGATAATAATCAAAAACAGGCAATTTTAATCACACAAAATATATTACAATAAGCTCATGGTGATTCTCAACATAGAGATATATATATATATAAAATCTTTTATTGATTCAGCAGGGTGTTTGCAACATGGAACTAGTGGAAGCTTATAAAGGAAAGCTTGAAAACATAAATCTAGCTAACAGAAAACGATTGCATACATGAATCTATGGAGGGATTTTGCATGCATCATTGGGAGAGAATAAAGAACTACACTACCAAGTAGTAAATAAAGCATGTAAATCTAAGGAGAACTATAATATAGTCTAGCAGAAATAAAGGCATTTGGAGGTGGCTCTGATGGCCTTTGAGTGGTTGAGAGGAGAAGGAGGGGCAGTCAATGGTGCTTAGGTCGGCCCTTGGAGAGAGGTTGGAGAGGTGATCCAGCATCTTGGCGTGAAGATGGTGGTGGCCATGGTGATACTACTCGTGGAGTTGGAGTGGAGGTGGATGTAGCTAAACTAAATGGAAGCCAAGTGTGAATGAAGCCAAGAATGGATGGGTGCAAATGGCCACCCCTTTGGTCTTTTTATAGACCTAAGGGAGACTCTTTAGAGAATTGTGGAACTCTCTAGAGAGAGCTCCAAGAGTGGCCGGCCAAAGAGAAAGAGAAGTGATTTTTAGATCCACCATTTGTGGATCTCCAATTTGAATGGCTCTTAGTTGTTAATTTTGGCAACCAAGAGTGGCGCCACCTTTGGAAGAACCTAGAACACTCTAGGTGGTGTGGGAGTGCGTGAATGGGTGTGTGTGTGTGTGTGTGTGTGGTCGTGCCCTATGTGTCTAAGTGATATAGGTTAGGTCCTAAGGGGGTTTAGGTTGGTGTAGGTCTTAAATTAGGGTTGCAAACCCTAATTGCTAAGGGAAAAATGCAATTAAACTTAACACAAGTTTAATTGAATGGGTGTGAACCTAATTGAGAGTAAAATAACTCAATTAAGTTGGGCTTAGGTCAATTGGACTTTCATTGAGTCCAATTGGACTTGTATGGGTTGAGATATGAGCTCAATTGGACCCTATGAGTCCAATTGACTAGGCAATGGTAATTGACTATGATCTAAGTCAATTAGGTTTAGTGAGGACCTAATTAGGTCCTTAAGGAGGTCTAGAGGTGATGTACTAGGGTTAGGGTCCTGGTGGCGATCTTTTTAGGATCGTTACTGAGTTTGATTTATTTATTACTCGAATACAAATATTCTCCGAGGTCGAACTCAGGAAGCAAGCTTGATTCTAGAAGCATAGAAAATCACAATTTACAATATACTATTTTACAAAAAAAGATTAAAGAGAGGAAATAAAAATGTCTCTTCTCTTTTCTTCTCTCTTTCTTCTTTTGTCCTCCTTTCTCTCTGTCTTCAGACGTCTGACTTCTTGGATCAGACGCCTTAAGTAGCCACTTGCTACAGTGCTGGTGCTTTCCTTCTTCTTTCTTTCAACTGCTGCTGTTGCTGCTACTTCTTCTTCTTGGCTTCTTCTTTTTCTCTTCTTTCAGTTGCTTGGCCTTCCTCTCTACAGCAGCTTCTTCTCTTCTTTTCCTTTTGCTCTGTCTCTGCCTTCTCCTCTGCCTCAGCTTCTCTTCTGGCTTCTTCTTCTTCTTTCTTCTCTGCTGCGCCTTTGCTTTCTCTCTTCCTTCTCTTCCTGCTTCAGCTCCTTGGTGCGACTAAGTCCTCAGCCGCGCCTTCCTTGCTTCTTCTCATGTTCCCTACACAGGGGTATGGTTAGGAAAAACCTAACCCCTACCCTCCCCACGTCTCTTTCTCTCTCTGTTTCACTCCAGGGTTCACTCTCCTAGAGCCTACTCAGGTATGTGGGTCGGGTGACGCCCCCAGGACCAGGCCCACCGGCGTGCGGTGGTGGGCAAGATGTGCACAGGTTGGGTAATCGGGTCAGGGCAGGTCTGCGGGGGGTGGTCGCGGATGAGGTCAGGTGAGCGGGTGAGAGGGACCTCACCCCGTGTGACTGAGGCGATAAGCCTTAGTCACTTTTACAATTTATGCACTGTGGGGCGCTTGCAAACTCACGAGGTGGGACTAAACATCCCACCCTGCTGCCTGTGCGCCCGCAGCAGCAACCGCGCTCAATCGCCACTCTAGCCGAGGTCTTCGCTACCAATTGAAGACCTGGAGATGTGTGCGGCAGTCTTCCGCGTGACCTGGGCGTGCCTCATGGAGCTGGAAGAGCCTGGAGCTGCTTGCGAGCTTGCTCCAAGCTCGGTGCTAATGGCGGTGGAGGTGCGAACCTAAAATGCACGAATATGGCCTCTCGGCCCTATCAGACCATAGGAAAACCTTCGCCGTATCACAGTGAAGGTGAGGCGAGGGTTGGCTGGCCGCGGGGTGACCTAGGCGTGCGTGCCTAGGTCGCTCTGTGGCCGTGAAGGTGGGTTAGGTCGGTGGAGGTGTGGAGTGTGTGTAGAGGGCAGTGGAGATGGGGAAAGTGCTCAGTGGATGGTGGCAAAGGTTTTGAGGGATCTGGCGAGGTGGCTGGAGGCGTGGAGCGGTGGGAACACCTCGCCGGTGGTCTGGTCGGAGGTGGGAATGATGGTGGTGGTCAGCGGCAGTCGAGGTGCGAAAATAGAAATAAAGTGAGGAAAATGAAAGGTAGGGAGAGAGGAACTTATCCGTGGGACTTGGAGCGAAGGGGGGAGGCGGAGGGTGAGCGGCGTGTGTCTGCTGTCGCCAGAGATGAAGGCCCTGAGATGGAGAGGCGGCGACGACGAGGGGGTCAAAGGAGCTCGCGCGGGTACTACGCGATGCGGAGGAGTAAGGTCGAGATGGCTCTACTGCTGGTATGGTAGCATAGCGACGAGAAGAGGGACGAAGAGTCACCGGAGCCTGCTAGCAGAAGGCCCGAAGGGGAGGAGACGAATTTGGGGGGATTTCTTCGGCCAAATCAGGCTTGAAGGATGCGGCAGAGGATGTCGTTCCTTAAATAGGTGTCGGCTGGCCGCGAAGTGCGCAAAAGAGGCGAGAAAAACCCCGTCGGAGAAGTGGACAGACTGAGACCCATACCTCTCGTGCGTTCGCACGAGAGGTATGGCGGCCGATAAGGCATGGGAGCCGGCCCATTCGATAGGAGGCTTCGCAAGGAGCTCCCCTTTCAAATCTGGGGCCAGCTCCCCATGCATGCGCAGCGCCATCCTCCAGGCAAAGTCGCCGGAGGTATGGCCTACGCATGCGGGTGGCAAAGGGATCAGAATGAAGAAGACGAAGGAAAAGATAGGGGGGTCGTTGCAAGATTTCAAAAAGCTAAGGGTTAAAAAGTAATTATTGAGGACCATTTTGTAAAGTGGGTCAAGACAACCTTCCCTTAGGTCCAAATTTTGGTATAAACCTAATTTGGTCCTAAGGAATCCAATGGTGAAGTTGGATTTTATGTTTGACCATGTTTGACCAGACATTTTGCACAAAAACCCAAATTAGGTAAAAAATTGGGTATGGTTCTCAATCTAGGTCAAGAGGTTCCAACGAACAAATTGAAGGTTCTAAACCCTAAGGGATATTCTTTCATGAATTTTAGAGGGTTTAATTGATTTTTATCTTGCCTAAAACTTCATAAATTAAAGTGGATTTGTTTTAGGGTTACAGAATGTCATTTAATTCCCAGATTTTGTCATAACCTTTTTCTGACCAAACCATCCCACTTTTTCTCTTATTAAGTCCACTTGACCTGTGTCTAGACCCTTAGAAATCCTGTTCATATACTGCAATGGTAAAATTACAGTTTTACCCCTTGTGTAATGTTTTATTTTCTACTCAACAATTCCTTGATTTAGGCCTTTCCTTAGGTTTTGTAGGAGCTTTTGTTCAACTTATTTGGTCAAAATGTGCTAGTTAGGGTTCATGATGAGGTTCTCATCAGGTACCTTAATTTAGGTTCCTAGGGGATTAGAATTGGGTTTAGAGAGCTAGAGATCCAAGATTAAGGCTTGAATCTCAAAACAAGAACTGGAAAGCAGTTCCAAACGTCCAATAATAGTATCAGATGACTTATACTCACAAATTAAAAGTCCAGACTTCAATTCTGGACGTCTAATCAGAGTCAAGAAGGATTCTAGGTTCTGTCTTGGGTATTCTGCAGAAATTGGACGTCTGACCAAGTTTCTAGACGTCCAATAATACTACAGAAGTGGGTTTAAGGTGTGCAGGAGTTGGCTAAGGGTTCTGGACATCCTATAACACATCTGGACGTCCAGATAGAGGTTGGAATTAGGGTTTTAAGGTTTCCTAGGGTGTGGTGACCTAATCTAAGGGTGGCTAAGGTTTGGGGAAACTTCTAGGCTATCCTAAGGCTAGGATGGTCCTAAGATCTTTATATTTTACTGCTTTATTTCTACTTAATAGAATAGCATACCTTAACTCCCTTACATTATTATCTACTATATATAATCTAGGTCTTCCGCTCCAGCTCTGCTGTAACACCAGTTACTCTTTATTCTTCAGATCTAACTTTAGATCCAACTTCAGATCTACCTTCTGATTAGCTTATTACCTGTAATTGACATAATGCACCTAATCAGTACATTATAGCATTATTTTATGCATAGCTAAAAGAAAGTAGTAAAGGTGCAAATAATGCTTGTGCATGCATGAATTACCCTAACTTATGCTAAGTCCTAGCCTAATTTAGGTCAATTAAGACCTATGATTGCTGCGCAATCATACCCCCATGCCTAAATCTTGCTAGTCCCTAGCAAATGCGAGACTAAATTATTCACAAAGGGTCCCTAAGGGATTGATTATTTTATCAAGTGTATGCCTAGAGATTTTTGTCCTTTTTGTTTTCATCCTATGCTCTAGAAATCCAGACAATCGTGAAAGTGTAGCTATGTAGCTTTTGCAACGGATTCGAGTGAAAAACTAATTCACCTCTAAAGCTTGTACTTGACCCCTAGTAAAAATTCTAGTGGGATAGGCGGACTTCTTCCCTTGGGGTATTCAAGATATTCCATGAATTCCACCTAGCTTTAAGCTTAGGTAGAGAATCTTAGAGGGAAAAGATTATATATTTGCTAGCTCACTCTCACTTGGTGCTACATAGAGATTAGTATTTCAGAATCTAGATTCCCGGACTATCAAGTAATGCTTACGCGGCTAGATCGTGTTTTAACAGATATCTTGTTGTAATATAGATGAACTCTCCGCGAAAACAAATAAAAATTTATAACTCGAAATTTAGAATATTCCGAGGTCGGACTCAGGGAGCAAACTTTGATTCTAGAAGCATACAAATTCACAATTAACTATATACTATTTTACAAATATTAAAGAGAGAGAGTGAACAAAAAAATCCTTGTCTTCTTTTCTTTCTTTCTTCTCCTCTTCTCTCTTCCTTCTCTTCTTTCTCTGCCTTTCCTTTTTCGGACGTCTGATTCTTTGAATCAGACGCCTTATCTACCCCTTTGCTACAGTGCCTCGTAGCTTCTTCTCCTCTTAGCTTCTTTTTCTTCTCTTCTCTGTTCGGCTTCCTTCCACTTCTTCTTCTTGCACTGTGCCTTCTCCTTCTTCAGTTGGCTTCTCTGCCTTCCTGTCTTCTTCTTTCTTCTTCTGTTGCAGCTCTTGGCTGCTTCTTCTCTTTCTTTTCTCTGCAGCTTCCTCCTTCCTGTCTTCTTCTTCTTTCTTCAGCTGCTGCCCTGTGCAGCTAAGTCTTCAGCCGTTCCTCCTCCTTTCTTCTTCTCCTGCTTCCCTGCACGTTACACGGTTAGGCAAAACCTAACCCCTACCTGCCCTACGTCTCTCTCTCTCTATTTCTCTCTCAAAGGTTCGCTCCCAAAGCATTTGGGGGTATACGGATTGAGTAACGTGCCCGGGACCAGGCCCACCAGCATGCGGTGGTGGGCGAGGAGTGCGTGGTCGGGTAATCGGGTTCGGACCCTCTGCCGTATCACGGTGAAGGTGAGGCGGGGGTTGGCTGGCCGTGGGGCGGCCTAGGCGTGCGTGCCTAGGTCGCTCTGTGGCCAAGAGGATGGGTTTGTTCGGGAGGTAGTTTCAGTGGGTGGTATGGTCGGTGGAAGGGCGAGAGGTGGCTAGTGGGAAGTGGTGAAGCTTCTGAGGTGTTTGGCTAGGTGGATGGGTGAGTGGAATGACGGAAGCACCTCGCCGGAGGTCTGGCCGGAGGTGGAGAAGGTGGCGATGGACAGTGGATGTCGAGGGGTAGAAACAACAAATTAACAGGGGAGGAATAAAGGAGAGAATAAAGGGAAGAGTTTTTACCTAGCTAAGCAGACGAAAGGGAGGAGATGGCGATCGGCGCATCTTTGCTGTCGTCGGAGACAAAGGTGCCAAAAGAGGGGGCGGCGACAAAGAGAAGGGGTCAGAGAGTGCCAGCTGGTACGACCTGGCACGGAGGAGAATGGCGAAGCTGGCTCTGCCACTGGTATGGTGGCAGAGCGACGAGAAGAGGGAGGAAGAGTCGCCGGAAGCGTCGGGCTGTTGGTCGGAGTGAGAAAGGGACGAATTTGGGGGAGTTCTTTGGCCAAATCGAGCTTGCAGCAACCGGCAGCCCCTGCCGCTCCTTAAATAGGTGTTGGCAAGGAGGGAAACTCGAGGAGGAAGCATGGGTAGGCCGCGTGAGAATGGCCGAAAAAGAGACCCATGCCTCTCATGCATTCGCAGGAGAGGTATGGCCGTCGACAGGGCATGGGAGGGGGTCCATGCGGAAGAAGACAACTCAGGGGACCCCCCTTTCATTACTGGGGCCGGTCCCCATACCCTGCGCGGCGCCATCCTTCACGCAAAGTCGCCGGAGGCATGGGCAACTGCTGCGGGTTGCAAAGAATGAAGGGAAAGTTGAGGGGCTAAGTGCAAGGGTTCAAAAAGTTAAGGGTTAAAAAGTAATTCTTAAGGACCAATTTGTAAAGTAGGTCAAGGCAAACTTTCCTTAGGTCCAAATTTTGATATAACCCTAATTTGGACCTATGGAATCCAATGGTGAAGTTGGATTTTAGGTTTGACCACGTTTGACTGGTCAATTTGCACAAAAACTCAAATTAGGTTAAAAATTGGGTATGGTTCTCAATCTAGGTCAAGATAGGTTCCAATGGCCAAATTGAAGATTCTAAACCCTAGGGGATTTTTTTTATGAATTTTAGAGGGTTTAATTGATTTTTATCTTGACTGAAACTTCGTGAATTAAAGCGGATTTGTTTTAGGGTTATAGAATGTCATTTAATTCCAAGATGCCGCTATAACCCTTTTCCGATCAACTCATCCCACTTTCTCTCTTATTAAGCCCACTTGCCCTGTGTTTAGACCCTTAGAAATTCCGTTTGTGTACTGCATTGGTAAAATTACAGTTTTACCCCTTGTGAAGTGCTTTATACTCAAATTTATAGTTCTTTGATTTAGGCTTTCCCTTAGATTTTGTAGGAGCTTTTGTATACTTATTTAGGTCAAAATATGCTAGTTAAGGTTCATGATGAGGTTCTCATCAAGTAACTAAACTCAGAGAAAGACGAGAAAAACTATGCTCTCTTCTGGTTCCTTTGTATTCATTCTCTCTTTCTCTTTTTCTTTTTCTTTTCTTTTCTTTCTTTTTCTTAGAACTCACAATCTCACCAGATTCACATATATGACCTGTATTTGGTGGTCTCACTTGGCATTAACACTTTAATTAAGTTCCCATAACTCTAACACTAAGTCAGAATTCCTCAGCCAGTATTCGGGTGGTCAGAAATACAGAAAAAATAGGTTAAGGCCATATTTGGTGGGTCTCAAATTTATTTGGTAGTATTGCCTCAATGCAGTTGAAACAAACACTAAATATTCACTCTTTTTTTTCTTTGTTTTTTCTTCTTTTCTAACTTTTTTCAATTTTTCTTTCTTTTCATCATTTTTTTTCTATGTAAAAAAATTCCTTTTTTTTTTCAACACAACACAACTAGCATACGTCCATGAACTTTATTGAGGAGGTATTATTAGGGATTGGTGGTACTCAAGAGACATTGGGTGGCTTATTTGATGGAAGTACCTACTCACGGCACCGGGAGAGACGAATAGGATGGTGTATTCCTGACCTTGACATCAATACCTTCCTTCAGCCGAGGATTCCGTGAAGAATGGTTGTAACCATCCAACTTAGCCCTAGTTTTATGAAAACTCACTCACCACGTATTTGTCTTATTTGGTGGCTCTCAAAATTTCATGCAAAAATGTATATGCAGGAACCGAGAGCGAAAACTATGCCTTATCTCTGAGTATCATCACCTAATTATCTAGGATTCTGGATTCCTTGCACTAATCTTAGAGCACCAGTACACTCTACTCTCATCTCACGCTATTTGGTGGATTTTTGGAGGAAAATTTGCTTAACTCCCAAAACACTGTCCAGGGGTTCAGGAGGCTTCTCGACAGACTAAAGACGTTTATCAGCCTTCACCGTGAATCCATTACAAATTCTACGTGTGTGTAAAAAATTGTACTGGATTCCAGATTACATGAATCAACTAGAGGATAAAATCCCTAATGCATTCTCTTGATAAAAATCTTATTCATGAATGCAATATGTATATATGCTATAAACAAATAACCTCTTATAATTTGTACTTCGTAAAATTCTCGTATCGGGTTACATTCAGCTTGACCCTAAATTTAGAACAAAAGGTGAGCGAGTGAGTCGGAAGTGGCTGTTGTGGACGATTTTTAGCTCCAATGCGAACATTGGAGCTGGAGTTGGTTGTTCTTTCATTTAGGGTCCTAAAGTACGTTTAACATGAAGCTCCGAGGTTTTTCTAAGGGTTGGCATAAAAAAATTTTCCAGTTTCACTATATCTACCCCCCCATGCCTAAGTTCTGGTATATCCTCATGCATGAATATACAAGAAAATAAATACAGCATGGAGTAAATGGGTAGAAATCATCTATAATTACTCCTGAAATTATACATTCAGCACCGGCCAACTTGACAGTATCCAATATGTAGAAAGAAAATATGCTAAAATAAAAATATGCTATATATAAAAATGAATATGTATAGGGTGATGGATGCAGAGTAGATGCTGAGTTTAACGCCTCCACCTAGGCGAAAACTCAATCACACGTCCTCAATAAGATGATCGATCTCGTCAGCTGGAGGAGGTTCCTAGGCCAAAAATGGCTTAAGGCACTAACCATTTACCATAGATATATGCCCAGATTTTGGATCCCTGATCTGGACTGCCCCATTAGGATATGGGTGAATCACAACATATGCTCCAGTCCACTTGGACTTGAGCTTCCCTACGAAAAGTTTTAACCGTGAATCGAACAACCAAACTCGCTGGTTGGGCATGAATGCTTTCCTTCGGATGTGGTGGTCATGAAAGGCCTTAGTCTTGTCCTTGTATATCAATGCGTTCTCATAGGCCTCCCGCTAGATCTCTTCTAATTCGTTGAGTTGGAGTTTCCGCTCTTGACCTCCTGCATCGAGGTCAAGGTTACATTTTCGCACCGCCTAAAAGGCGCAGTGTTCCAGCTCTACAGGAAGGTGACAGGCCTTGCCATATACCATACGATATGGTGACATTCTGAGTGGGGCCTTATACGCGGTCTGATATGCCCAGAGTGCATCAACTAATTTATCAGACCAGTCCTTCTTGTCTGGTCTAACCGTCTTCTGGAGAATCAGCTTGATATGACGGTTAGACACTTCAGCCTACCCATTGGTCTGCGGGTGATACGGGGTGGCTATATGGTGATGTACCCCGTATTTCTTTAATAATGACCTGAAGTGGGCGTGGATGAAGTGGCTTCCCCCGTCGCTAATCAAAGCGCGGGGTATTCCGAATCTCGCGAAGATGTATTACCATACGAAAGAAATGACAGTCTTATGATAAGCCCGTCTCGCCGGGATGGCCTCGACCCACTTCAAGACATAGTCAACGGCTAGTAATATGTATTCGATGCCATGCGAGTTCGGAAAAGGGCCCATAAAATCAATGCCCCAGACATCGAACACTTCTACAACCATGATGGGCTGGAAGTGGCATCATGTCTCTCCTGGTCATAGAACCGACCAACTGGCATCGTTTGCAGTGCTGGGCATATTCGTGTATCTTTGAAAATAGTTGGCCAGAAAAATCCCGACTACAAAATTTTTGTAGTGGTTTTCCGTCCCGAGAAATGACCACCACAAGCATCATTGTGGCAAAAAGATAACGCGCTGGGGATCTCAGAATCTGGGATGCATCTTCAAATAATCTGATTTGCTCCAATGCAGAAGAGCAGTGGGTCATCCCAGAGGTAGAATTTGGCCTCCGCAGTAAATTTGAGTTTCTAGTCCTTGGATAGGTTCACGAGAATCTTGCCTGCAGCAAGATAGTTCGCGATATCCACGTAACAGGGGAACTCAACAGAGTGAACTGCCAAAAGGGATTCATCCAGAAATTGGTCGTGGATAGGCAGGGAATAAGGAATGTGGGCTGGGTCCAGTCTGGATAGGTGATCTGCCACAACATTCTACTTTCCAACTTTGTCACAGATTTCAATATCAAATTCTTGCAATAGAAGGATCCATCTGATGAGCCAGGGTTTGGCATCCTTGTTTGCCAGCAAATGCCGGAGGGCGGAGTGGTCAGTGAAGATGATGACTTTGGACCCTACTAAATAAGATCTGAATTTCTCCAACCCGAATACTATTGCTAGAAGTTCTTTTTCGATGATAGTATAATTGCACTGAGCCTCATTCAGCGTCTTGCTAGCATAGATATGACAAAAGGTTGTTTTTCCCAACACTGGCCTAAAATAGCACCGACGGCAAAATCAGAAGCGTCACACATCATCTCAAAATCAAGTGACCAGTCGGGTGGTTGGAGGATCGGGGAATCAGCGACAGCGCTTCGTAAAGTCTCGAAGGTGCTGAGACACGAGGTGTCGAATTCAAATGGGGCATCGGCAACAAGGAGATTCGTCAAAGGTCATGCAATTTTCGAGAAATCACGTATAAATCTCCGATAGAAGCCATCGTGACCCAAGAATGATCTGATCTGCTCGACCGAGCTAGGTGGCGGTAAGTGGGAAATAATCTCAGATTTAGCTCGATCGACCTCGAGTCCATTTTTAGAGATCTTGTGCCCTAGTACTATGCCATCCCTCACCATGAAATGGCTTTTCTCCCAGGATAGTACTAGGTTTACCTCAATACACCATTTCAAGATTTTGGTGAGGTTATCAAGACAAGATGCGAAATCATCTCCGAAAATGGAGAAGTCATCCATAAACACCTCCACATAGTCCCCAATCATGTCAGAGAAGATGGCCATCATACAACGGTGAAATGTTGCTAGTGCGTTGCAGAGGCCAAAGGGCATTTGCTTGAAAGCGAATGTTCCAAAGGGGCATGTGAATGTGGTCTTGTCTTGATCTTCCGGGCTAATCGCTACTTGATTGTACCCGAAGTATCCATCCAGAAAGCAAAAGAAACTACGTCCGACTAATCGTTCCAAGATCTGATCAATGAAAGGAAAAGGAAAGTGATCCTTCTGGGTAGTCATGTTCAGTTTCCTATAGTCGATGCAGACCCGCCATGATGTCGCAGTGTGGGTCGGGATGGGTTCGCCGTTATCAATTTTCACTACGGTGAGTCCTGCTTTCTTGAGCACTATCTGGATCGAACTCACCCATTGGCTGTCAGAGATTGGGTATACAATACCTGCATCCAGCCATTTGATGATCTCCTTCTTAACAACCTCTAGCATATTCGGGTTTAGCCGTCTTTGAGGTTGTCTCAAAGGTTTCACCCCCTCATCCGTGTAAATGTGATGAGTGCAATACGAGGGGTGAATACCGCGGAGATCAGCAATGCTCCACCTTATAGCAGCCCTATGGTCTTGTAGCGTAGAAATCAATTGATGCTCCTGTTCTTGGGTTAAGTGGGCACTAATAATGACCGGGTATGTCTCACTTTCGCCCAAGAACACATACTTAAGTGAGTCAGGTAAGGGCTTCAATTCAATCACGGGTAGGTCGGAGTCAGAAATGGGAATAGGAGGAGCAGACTCGAAGGTGGAAATCTAATGATCTGGATGCGTGTGAATTCCTGCTGATTCGCTACCTGTGAGATAATCGGTTGTGACTGCGTTAACGGGAAACCCATTAGCTATGGTCACGTCTTCTTGTAACAACAAGGGCGATCCAATAGCATACGGATCAGGATAGCTAGATTCAGGGGTGCTGTGGTCAGAAACACACCCTAAATAGTCGGATCCTCAGGGAGATATGTGCAGTGCAATGGTCTCAGTCCCATGTGGATCGAGGTCCAAGAACCCTGATAATGCAGATGAATGAGACATTGGGTCGTCACAAAGGAGCCCAATGTTACCACAGTATGCCGAATCTTCGTCTTCACCATCCTCCTCTATGTGACCACAGTCAAAATTCCTTGATGCCCTGAATATGTCAAGTGGAAGTTGCTCATTACCTAGGGCTATCTCCATACACCCGGATGCACAATCAATATTTGCTCGGGCTATCGCTAGAAATGGGTGACCCAAAATGATTGGTGCATCTCAGAGATTAGGAGGAACCTTCATATCGAGAACGAAAAAGTCTGCGAAAAAGTAGAATCCGCGGACTTTTATGATCACGTTCTCAACCATCCCCCTCGGTGTTTTTACTGATCTATCAGCCAGCTGAATCGTGACCGAGGTAGGCTTTAACTCCCCAAATCAAAATCGATCAAATACGGCAGTGAGAGTTAGGTTGATGGACGAACCCAGATCTAGAAGGGCTCGATCAAATGGAGAATCCTGCAAGAAGTACGATATGAGTAAGGTACCAGGGTCTTTCTTTTTCGGTGGCAAGTCAGCTGGAATCACGGCGCAAGCTTCTTTTGACAGCACCTCCTATCATCCAATTCTAGGCTGTCGCTTCGATGTACAATAGTCCTTGAAGAACCTAGCAACAGCGAGGATGTAATCAATTGCCTTGAGGAGGGAGACCTGAATATGTACTTCCTTAAACATTGACTTCAGGTCCTCAAAATTCCGCGTGTTCTTCTTCTGCACTACATTTCGCATTAAAACCTTAGGAAAAGGGACGGGGATCTCAGGGTCAAGTGGCCTCTTACCCTTATCTACCATAGGTGGCTCTTGAGATGAAGAAGGAATCAAACCCATCTGCAGCGAAGGGTGAGAAAAATCAGGACCCGCCTGCTGATAACGGCAACCGACCGCGGTGCTGCTTCGTGCGTCTTTTTATGTTTATTCTAATACGGTCGTTATAGTATAAGGCAGCATAGCTACGGTTGTCATTACCATACAATTTTTTACTCGGAAATAGTTTTCCCGAGGTCGAACTCAGGGAGCTACTGGAATTCTAGAAGTACAAAATTTCTTTATTGAATTACAAAAATAAGAGAGAGAGAGAGATTTCTGTTTTTGGCTTCTTCTTCTCTTCTTTCTTCTGCTGCTCTTCCTGTCTTCTTCTTCTCTTCTTCCTCTTTTCTTCAGCTGCAGTATCTCTCTCTACGGGTCTTCTTCCTCCTTGGCTCTGTTTGCCTTCAATTTCTCTTCTTCTCTTTTCTTCAGCTGCGGAGCATTCTTCTTTCTTTCTTCATCTCTACTTTATCTCTTCTGAAGGCCCATCCGCCGTCTGATACAGCCGTCAGACGACTTAAACGGTGGTCTGCTACAGTGTTTCTCCTCTTTTCCTTCCTTTGCTGCTTCTTCTTCTTTGGCGAGCCTTCTTCATCTTCTGCTTCTTCTCTTCTCCTTCCTGCGGCTAAGTCTCCTCTTCAACTCTCAGCCTGCCTACACAAGGAGCAAAACCTACCCTGTCCCTCTATCCGCATGTCTCTCTCTCTCTGCAAATCACACACAGGACGCTCTCCCAGAGCCGCGGATAATCGGGTCGGGTTTCGTACCCGTGACCAGGCACACCGGTGTGTGGGTGATGCGCGAGGTGTGCTCGGATAAGGACCAGTCGGATCCGCCGGATCCGCATGATGAGCTCGCGGACGGGGCGGGTGAGTGGGTGCGGGACCTCACCCCAGTGCTTTCGGAGGCGACCAAGTAAAAGCACAAAATCAATTTATCGCGGCGCGGCGTTTTGAAATCCCACGATGTGGGACTATCTTCTGTGCTTTCTTCGCGTGCGCCCGCAGGACGACTCCACCTCGCCCTCTGATCAGCTGCAGCCGATGTCGGTGCCAACTGATGAGGCAGAAGTCTTTGCAGACTTCACCCCAACCTGCAGCACCTGGGGACCTGGGGCTCGCCTCGAAGCTGCTTCAGTCGTCGTTAATGGCGGCTGGGGTGGCGAACCTGTTAGACAGAAACACGGCCCTTCGGCCTAATCAAACAAGCGGGGGACCTTCGCCGTGGCACGGCGAAGGTGGTGCGGGGTGTGGCAGGTCGTGGGACGGTGTCTGGCGGCGGGGCTAGGTTGGACTGCAACCAAAAAAATGGGTTTGATCGGGGGAGTGTTGTCGAGGTGTGGAGTGGCAGTGGAGGGGCGGAGGGTGTTTGGTATGATGAGGCGGAGCTTTTAGGACAGTTGGCGAGTCGTATGGGGTTGTGGAATGACGGGGGTGACTCGCCGGAGAGTGGCCGGAGATGGAGAAGGTGAGGGTGGTCAGGCGCGGTCGAGGGGTAATTGAGCAAATTAAGTTGGGGAAAAGAAAGAGGGGAGGAAAGGAAATAACTGCTACCTACCTACAGGGACGAAGGGGGGAGGGCGGAGCTGCCGGCTCGTACCTACCGGAGCAGGAGAAGAAGAACCCAGGGGGAGAGAGCGGCGACGAGGAAGTGGGCAGGGAGGCGCCGGCGGGTACAGCACGACGTAGGAAGACGAGACAGAGCAAACTCTGCTACTGGTATTGCAGCAGAGCGACGAGAAGGGGAGGAGTGGTCGCCGATGCTGGTGAGTTTCCTGTCAGAGAAGGAAGAGAGGAAATGTTGGGGTTTTCTCCGTCAAGACCAAGCTGGTCTCTTCTGCAGGCGGATGTGATTTTTATAGAGGTGAAAGCAGAGAGGTGGGCGGAGGGAGGCGACGTGCCTCCCTCGCCGGAGGACGGCCGGAGTTGGGACCCATACCTTCCGCGCGTTCGCACGGAAGGTATGGGCTGCTGCAGAGACCATGGAGGTATCCCTGCGACAGCAGACGTCGCAGGGAACACCTCGTTGAAAGGGCAGAGGTCCTCCCTTACCCTACGCGGCGCCATGCTCCGCGCAAAGTCGTCGGAGCATGGCGCTGCTCAGGGTTTTGCAGGGAGGACCCAAATGCAAAGAACGATGAAGACCTAGGGGCCAAAATGTGAGGGTTTCAAAAGTTGAGGGTCAAAAAGTAATAGATGAGGACCAAAATGCAAAGTTGGTCAAGAAGGTCTCTTCTTAGGCTTAAGTTCTTATGCATGACTAAATGGGACCTAAGGATTCTAATGGTGAATTTTATTTCTAAGTCAGTCCTTGTTTGACCATCCAATTTACGTAAAAACCCAAATTAAATCATTAATTGGGCATGGTTCTCAATGTAGGTCAAAATGGGTTCCTAAGGCCAAATTGAAGGTTCTAAACCCTAGAGATTATTTTTCTATGAATTTTAGAGGGTTTATTCAATTATTACCCTACCTCGAACCTCATGAATTGACGTGGATTTGTTTTAGGGTTACAGATTGTCATTTAATTCCTTGGAGTTGTTGTAGCCCTTGTTGGATCAGATCATCCCACTTTCCTTCTTATTAGGTTAGTTTGACCTATGTTCTATCTCTGATAAATTTCGTTTATGTACTGCAATGGTAAAATTACAGTTTTAACCTTTATTTCATATTTTCTTCTCAGAACACTTATTCCGCCAATTAAGCCCTCTTCTAAGTCATGTAGGAGCTTTTATTCTCTGTATTAGGTCAAAATGAGCTATTTATGGCTCATGATGAGGCTCTCATCACCTGCCTATGTGGTGGGTCGAATGTCTTCCTTCCACTCCTCAATGAGACAGCATTTGCATCAGCTTGCTATCCATGAGGTGAAGGAGGAGTGGAAGGGGCAGAGTATGCGGGGTTCTGCATCAAAGGTGACTGGCCTTGAGCATAACCAGTGGTGCTGGAGGCGCATGTAATATGGCGTATGCCTGTCCCTGTGGTGCCTGAAACTTAGGCGGGGTGCCTTGGTTCTGCACATACCAAGGGTTCGGGACCGGGTGGGAGGGTAAGGCTCCCTGAGTCCTGTGCTCCTACAACAGCTGGTTTTGCATGTTCTGTGTAGTCTGTATCTGGTCAGCCATCGCCTTCATTATCTGCAAGCTATCCTGTGTAGATTTCCTCATCGATTCTTGCAGCTCCTCTTTCAGTGCCTCCAGAGGGTCAGCCCGCTTTGGAGGGTGACTAGCAGCTTGGTGCAGCGACTGATATAAAGAACGGGGTTGTTGCTGCTGAGATGGGAATGGCTGCTGCGCATTCCCGTTTTGCCTGGTCTGGTAGTGTGGATCTTGATGTGGTCTCTATGAGTTACCAAACCAGGAGAAGTTCGGATGCTAGCACCAACCAGGGTTATACATCTCTGAATACGGGTTATTACACCCGTATCCTTGAATAGCACTGACGTCCTCGTAGGCCGAAGAAGTCTAAGACGTATATCCATCAAGGGGATACGTATTATAGTCTGCGGGTGGTGCGTAACCCTGGTCATATGGTGCCAGATCGGGATTGTTTATGGGATCCTAATATGTAGGATCTCGTAAATAAGGAGAAGATGCATCTCGAGTGAGTAGATTAACTCGAGCAGGGGGGCTCAAGATGCATAAGAGGGTCTTGGAACAGCAGAGTTCAGGTCAGATTGACCCTGACTAATTTGGTCAATCTTTTTCTCAATCAGGTTTATTCTATCCAGCTGCTTGACGATGATATTCATGTCGGCTTGAATAGAATCGATGTGAGCCTCGTGGACACCAACCCACTGCTGACCAGGCCGCTGGAACTAGTTCATGGACGCGGCATTCATCGAGTTCTCCGCCAAAGATTTGAACAACTCAAATGTGTTATTCTCGTCTTTCGCGAGGAAATTCCCGCCACTGGATGCATTGGCCAAATACGGATGTGTGTCATCCAGCCCATGGTAAAAGATCTGAGCTAGGTGCCATCTGGGTATACATGGTGCGGGCATTTCTGGAGAAGGTCGTGAAATCGGTCCCAGGCATCATGCAACTTCTCCCCAGCTCCTTGGGAGAAAGTCGTGATCGCACGCCTCATCGCGTTTGTTCGACCGATCGGGAAGAACTTTTGCAGAAATTCACGTCGTAATCACGACCATGTTCCAATTGGCTTCCCAATGGTCTTGAACCAGTATGAAGCTTTGTCCGTCAGAGAAAATGGGAAGAACTTCATCAGAATAATCCCAAGATCAACATTCCTGGGTCGAATCATTTCTGCTAGTCGACTCAGGTCCTCTAAGTGCTGGAATGGATCTTCGCTTGAGTTTCCATAAAAATGACTGCTGATCAAACCGATCACATTGGGCTTGAGCTCAAATGCATCTCCACCTACGGGAATCCTGACTAAGGGTGCGACGATCGGTGCAGCTGGATCATAGAAGTCCCGAAGTTCTCGTCGCGGTTGATGCTGCATTCTGTTAAGCGTTGTCAAGATACGGTCCATGCTCTGCTGATGCCGCTCCTCTGATTCAACCACCCAGGCCTCCAGATGAGCCATCGGGTCCAGATTATCAGCGTCCTGACCTGGTTTAGGTCCAGGTCCAGGATTAGCCATTGCGGCTAAGGGAGTAGAAGAAGTGGGGGGAGAAGATGGTCCTAGCGAGGTGACTCACCTCCTTGGGAGTGGCTCCCAAGGTCCAACCAGTTGAGGTCTAAGTGACCTCCTTCCTTGCATACACCACCCAACCCCTGGGTTGGTGTAGCCAAGCTAGACAAGGCTAAGGCCCTGTCCATCAGATGGCCCTTATGATCGGGTGACCAGATTTTTCGTTCTAAGTTCAAATTTCTGAAGAAAAATTCGTCGTACAACTGATTGAAAGTGATTCCCGCCTCTCAAGCTAACCTAGCCACTAGGTTTGGCAAGAGAGGTTGAAAACACCCAATAGTATGACAACGAATTCGGGTTGATTTCGTGTTTCAAAATTAATTTGAGACCATTTTCCTTCAGTTGGGGTTTGTGGTGAGTAGCCCACTATGTGACCAAGCTCACCGGCTAAACATTAGACTTGACTAAGTATAGGCCAGCCCAAATGTGATCTCTAGAGTGTAACCCTAAAGATGTAACCTAGGGTTCATGCAATTCTAGGATTTTTTTTTGTTTTCTTCTTTTCAGTAGACCACGAAATAAAAATACTTTTCTGGCAAAAGTTGGAATCCAAAAAAGTTAAAATTTTGCAAGTAAATTCATTTTTCAATTGCCTTTTCAGAGAATATTTTTTTTGTAATTTTTACTATTTCAACTAAATTTATAGAGATTTTTAAATGTCAAGGGGTCAGATTTAGAATTTTGACCCCTGGTCGATTTTCTACTTTGAAACAGTATCAAATGATCTTCAAAATTTTGGAAAAAATATGGAAATTAAAGCCAATGAAATCATCTTTCAGACCCCACCATTTTTAGTCAAAACAGATTCGCAGATTGCTCGAAAATGCTTTTTTAATTTTGAAAAATCTCAAATCTGGGTTAGTCTGACCCCCTTGCACTTCACGAATTTTTAAAAATTTTATACTTGAATTTTTTTCAAAAGAACGATGCCGTTTGAAAGATGGTTGGAAAATGAAAGTTTAACCCGAAGTTCAAAATTTTTCGCTCATTAATTTCTCCTCAATTGAATTTTTAAAACAGACTTTGAAGTTTGGTCGAAAATCAGAGGGTGGTGGGAAAGCTTTTAAAAGGTGTTTGAGTTTAAAATTTGAATTTTCCACCAAATTTTTTTTCAAAAAAAGATTTTGAAAAAAAAATTTCAAGAAGGATTTTTTTTTCAAAGGATTTTTATTTTTTTTGCTTTTTTTTGCTTTTCAAAACTAACCTAGGATTCAAAAAGAAACCTAATCTAACTACCTAGATTTTTTTTTCTTTGATTTATTTTCTTTTTCGCGAAAATAAATAGGCTTTTTTTTCTTTTTTTTTTTAAATAAATCTAACCTAGGGTTCAGAAAGGAAAATCCTAATCTAAGATGAGATATGCACCTGATTTCTTTTTTAATCTGGGCTCGTTGCATGCGCAGATTCCCATTTTTCCTGTTTTCCTGCACATCAAAAGACAAGCAGATGAAGATTTGTCAGTGATAGCTCAAAAGATCGAAATGAAAAATGGCGTTGCCTCCTCGACAACGGCGTCATTTGACAAGACTCATTTTCGCACGTTTTGAAATCGCCGAAAATCGTAGTATAGCGCGCGAAAACGCTCGTCAAAAATGATTTCTAAAGATAACGAGACTTGAGTCCCAGTCGTTCGTCTCTAGGAGGCATTTATGCAAATTTGAAATCGATCTTTTTCGCTCTACTTGCTTAAAAACGCACACCGATTTCTAATCGTCGGATCAATGTTTGGCCACTTTTATTATGAACCCTAATTACGTGCGCATGTGTTAGATAGATGACAAATGTGAAAGTGTGAGTTTCAGTACGCACAATTCTAGTTATGTGGTGGCTGTTTACGAAAAATGCGTTAATAGTTAGATCTTTAATATTTTCAGGTACTGATATGCTGGTTGCAATAGATAATAATTAAAAGCAGGCAACTTTAATCACACAAAATATATTGCAATAAGCTCATGGTGATTCTCAACACAAAGATATATATATATAAATTCTTTTATTGATTCAGTAGGGTGTTTGCAACATGGAACTGTGGAAAGCTTATAAAGGAAAGCTTAAAAACATAAATTTAGCTAACAGAAAACGATCGCATACATGAATCTATGGGGGGATTTTGCATGCATCATTAGGGGAGAATAAAGAACTATACTACTATGCAGTAAATAAACCATGTAAATCTAAGAAGAACTATAATCTAGTCTAGCAGAAATAAGGGCATTCGGAGGTGGCTCCGATGGCCTTTGAGTGGTTGAGAGGAGGGCCGGCCAATGGTGCTTAGGCCGGCCCTTAGAGAGAGGTTGGAGAGGTGATGTAGCATCTTGGCATGAAGATGGTGGTGGCCATGGTGATACTACTCGTGGAGATGGAGTGGAGGTGGATGTGGCTAAACTAAATGGAAGCCAAGTGTGAATAAAGCCAAGAATGGATGGGTGCAAATGGCCACCCCTTAAGTCTTTTTATAGACCTAAGGGAGACTCTCTAGAGAAGTGTGGAACTCTCTAGAGAGAGCTCCAAGAGTGACTGGCCAAAGAAAGAGAGAGGTGGCTTTTAGATCCACCATTTGTGGATCTCCAATTTGAATGGCTTTTGGTTGCTAATTTTGGCAACCAAGAGTGGTGCCACCTTTGGAAGAACCTAGAACACTCTATGTGGTGTGGGAGTGCATGAATGGGTGTGTGTGTGTGTGTGTGTGTGTGTGTGTGGTCGTGCCCTATGTGTCTAAGTGATATAGGTTAGGTCCTAATGGGGTTTAGGTTGGTGTAGGTCTTAAATTAGGGTTGCAAACCCTAATTGCTAAGGGGGAAATGCAATTAAACTTAACACAAGTTTAATTGAATGGGTGTGAACCTAATTGAGAGTGAAATAACTCAATTAGGTTGGGCTTAAGTCAATTGGACTTTCATTGAGTCCAATTGGACTTGTATGGGTTGAGATATGAGCTCAATTGGACCCTATGAGTCCAATTGACTAGGTAATGGTAATTGACTATGATCTAAGTCAATTAGGTTTGGTGAGGACCTAATTAGGTCCTTAAGGAGGTTTAGAGGTGATGTACTAGGATTAGGATACCTTAATTTAGGTTCCTAGGTGGTTAGAAGTGGGTTTAGGGAGCTAGAGATCCAAGATCAAGGCTTGAATCTCAAAACAGGAACTAGAAAGCAGTTTCAGATGTCCAATAATAGTATCAGACGACTTATATTCACAAATCAGAAGTCCAGACTTCAATTCTGGACGTCTAATCAGAGTCAGGAAGGATTCTAGGTTCTGTCTTAGGTATTCTGCAGAAATTGGACGTCTGACCAAGTTTCTAGACGTCCAATAATACTGCAAAAGTGGGTTTAAGGTGTGTGGAAGTTGGCTAAGGGTTATGGACGTCCTATAACTCATCTGGACGTCCAGATAAAGGTTGGAATTAGGGTTTTAAGGTTTCCTAGGGTGTGGTGACCTAATCTAAGGGTGGCTAAGGCTTGGGGAAGCTTCTAGGCTATCCCAAGGCTAGGATGGTCCTAAGTTCTTCATATTTTACTACTTTATTTCTACTTAATAGAATAGCATACCTTAACTCCCTTACATTATTATCTACTATATCTGATCTAGGTCTTTCGCTCCAGCTCTACTGCAACACCAGTTACTCTTTATTCTTCAGATCCAACTTTAGATCCAACTTCAGATCTACCTTCTGATCAGCTTATTACCTGTAATTGGCATAATGCACCTAATCAGTACATTATAGCATTATTTTATGCATAGCTAAAAGAAAGTAGTAAAGGTGTAAATAATGCTTGTGCATGCATGAATTATCCTAACTTATGCTAAATCCTAGCCTAATTTAGGTCAATTAAGACCTATGATTGATGCGCAATCAGCGGTATTATCTTAAAATGTCGATTGCAAGGGTCTGGATTTAGCTACAGAACGCCATGGGTGGGATTATCTCAAAATCTCAAAAGCCAGGGTTCTAGGGATTGCCATGGGCGGTGCTATCTCGATGCATTGTTTGCCAGGGACCCTACGAGGATTGATGGTGGGGACTAGGAATCCAATACAGGCCATGTTGTAAAGCTAATCCGAAGCTAGAAAGAAAAAGAAAAGAGAAAGAAAATTCTCCAAAAACAATGAAAAATTCTTCTATCTCCCTCTGACAAAAACGCATTACAAACTGAACCTGGGCTAAAACATGTTACAAGCACGGGTGCTTTAACCGCGGAATTCAACGAACCTTAGGTTAGTTCCTGTGGACCTTAGAAACCTTCGTGGTAGACTGAGGCTAAAGCTAGTCAGGTCCGAATCTTGGTTGGTACTTAGGTACCTTTGGGCCTACTATTGGCATTTTAGCCTAATCTACAAAAAGAAGCACACATCAAAGTTTTAAGCATCAAAAGGTTTCATGGTCTAGAATCAAAGTTAATACCTTAAAATTTTGCTAAGGAACTAGCAAAAGCTAGGCATGGGGGTATGCTGGGAACACCATCAGGAGCCATAACTAGCTCATATTGACCAAATTGAGTCAATAAATGCTCCTACATAACTGCCAGAGAGTCACAAGTCACAACATAATCATTCTGAGGGAAAAAATAAGAAACTAGGGTTAAAACTGTAATTTTACCAACTTATCATGAATACAATGCAACCACAGGTTTTTCTCAAGGGTTGAATGAAGGTCAATTGGTCTTAAAAAGATAACAAGTGGGTTAAGACAGACAAAAAAGGGTTTGCACGTGTTCTGAGAATTAAATGACTTTTGAAACCCTAAGAACAGACCCGCTTAATGAACTAAGGTTCTTATCAGGATAAAATTCACCTAAACCCTCTAAAATTCATAGAAAAATATTCTCTGGGATTTGGAACCTTCAATTTGACCATCAGAACCCGTTTTGACCCAAAACAGTCACAGACAGACATTTACCCTAATTTTGATTTTTGCACAAATTACCTAGTCAAACGTGATCAAAACCAAAATCCAACTTCACCATTGGATTCCTTAGGTTTAAATTAAGTTTATACCAAAATTTGGATCCAAGATGAGTTTCTCTTGACTTAGTCTGCAAATTGGTCCTGTCTAATTACATTTCTACCCTTAACTTTCAAACCCTTTCAAACAGACTCCTAACTTTGTCGTCGTTCTCACAAAAAGGTCCTTGCCGCACAGAACTCCTAATCCTACAATTCCGACGACAATCAATCAAGGATTTCTCCATGATTGATTGATGAAACCTCCTCAAAATTGAACCAGAGATTCCTCTTGAAATTCTCTTTCAATCAGACCGATTCTTGTGCTTCAAATCTTTTCCCAATTTCTCATGCAAATGCATGAGAAATTTGGGTTTCCAACTCCGGCGACCTTCCAAGCTTGAAAGCTTGGCTTCCAAGCTCTAATCAACCCCCTAATACCTATATAAAGACTCCCAAGGCCTGCACGATCAGGCCAAGCTTGAATTCGACCAGAGAAACCCTCAAATTCCTCTCTCCTCCTCCGGCCGATTTTCTCTTCAAGCTTCAATGATTCTCCCTGCCTCCCCTCGTCGTCTAATCGCAATACCAATGGCAGACTCTTCCTCCTTGCCTTCTTCCATGTCGAGCAACACTCGCCGGCGCTCCTACCCCCCTTCATCCTCGTCGTCCACCTCTTATCAGAGCAGCTTCATCTCCGGTGCCGGCCATACCTCAACCGGTGCCAACTTCGCTCCCCTTCGTCTGCCTCCTTTCCTAAACGACTCCTTATCTTCCACTCTTCGTTTCCAACCATCTGCAACTTTGTTTCAACCACCGACAAGCCCTCCGCAACTTCATCTTCCACCTCACCGACAGACCTCCAACAAGCCCTAGCGGCTTCCACACTCGCCCAACTGCACCGCTTCCACGCTCCTCACCATCGTCTTGACTCACTGACCAAAACCCCTCAAGTAATTGAGGGGATTGGCCTCTCTATCACTGCCCCCAACTCATGTACTCTCACACACAATCTATGAGGTCGACAGGCCTCCACATCCACTCGCACGCGATGCCACCACCACAAGTGCATTCCCTGACATCCAGTGAAGCTATTGAGCTCTTCTGATGTAGCCATGAGGCCATGTTCATGTTTTTAGGTTCCAACCTCCACCCGCCATTAACGAAGCATCTTCGAGCAAGCTTCAGCCATGTTCGTGAAGCTCTAGCACCTGGGACACGCCCCAAGTGAAGCGGAATACACCCAGGCAGAGGAGCAGGTGGTCAATTGGGCGCTTTGACTGCGTCCCAGACCTCAATTGGAAGGATCCTCCTTGCTGCTGCTGTGTGAAAGAAAGAGGCGTGGTTTAGTCCCACATCGGCAGCGGCAAAGGAGTTGAAGGCGCATATATTGAATTTCTGCTATAGGCTTATCGCCTCAGCACGCATAGGTGGTGAGGTCCCCACAGGCACGCCTCACGCGCCTCGCCTATGACTTTGACCCCGCGGACCTGGTGCACCCGATAACCCGCCTAACCTAAGCACTCCTTGGCTGCGATCCACACCTGCAACCCTGGTCCCGAGTATGCTCTAAGTCCGATTACCCGTATACCCGGTACTATTGAAGGCTCTGGGAGAGTGTGACCTAAGGAGAGAAAGAGAGGAGAGAGCTTGTATGGGAAAGGGGGAGGGTTTTGCTGCAAAGGAAGTTGGCTAACACTTAGCCAATTCAAGAAGTCCCCCCTATGTGAAGAGGCTGAACAAAGAAAGAAGGAGAGGACCCGCAGAAGCAGAGGAAGAAGAAAAGAAGAAGAAGAGGCTGAACAGAGAAGAGAAGAAGAAACAGAGAAAGAAGAAGAAGCTGAGGAGGGAGAAAAGGCTATATATTGTAGCTCGAGACGATTAAGCTATCTGATTAAACACTCAACTATCTGATACTTGATTGCTAGGCTTTATTTGGTTGATACTATTAAGATATTTGCTGTTATTGTGAGGGGTAATTGGTGATTCAAATCACCATTTTACCCCATTCTTTTTGCACTATTGACATTTGTTTTCATTTATATATCATTATTGTTTGGAGTTCTATTATAAATTGCTTATATTGTGCTTAAATTGCAATTCTTGAGTTTTCAATTCCATATTACTCCCTGTGTTCGACCTCGAAACCTTTTCGAGTAATAAAATTTATTTGTTTAAGCATTAGCTATACTACAACACGACAATCTTAAAATATCTATTTAGCGTGCGAACAACCCCTATCTTTGTCGTCACTCTTTGCAAATAGGTCCCTCCGCCATTATCGCGGAGGAATCCTTCTCTGGCGACCTTTGATTGAAGAGAACTTCTCTGATCAATGAATTCCTTCCAAAAGTGGAAGGGAGATTCCTTGAGAAGTTTTTTCTCCAACGGATCAAGTTTCAATCTCCACAACCTTCCAAATCTCTCATGAATACACATGAGAGATTCAGGTATCTTATGAGTTTCCAACTCCAACGAGCTTTCCAAGCTCGCAAAGTTTGATTCCCAAGCTAAACCAACTCCTGGGGCCTATATAAGGATCCCCTTGGTCTGCCTGTCCTCCCTATGATCGAATTCGACCGAAATTACCCTTGATTCCTCCCTCCACTCCGGCCGAATAGCTCCTCAACATCCGGCGACTTCCTCCGACTCCATCCTTTGTCTGCTCGCAATACCGGCTGCGAATTCATCTTCCTCACCTTCTTCCGCGTCGTGCCGTACCAGCCAACGCCTCTCCCTCCATCTTCCTCGCTTCTTCCTACTCATCGGAGCACCTTCTTCCTTGACCACACCTCAATCAACGTCACCTCTACTCCCCGACATCTGCCAACCACCTAGATAAGTTCACACACACACACACACCAACCACACTCTGCTTCGACTGCCGACTCCATCGTTCTCCCTCTGTCTTCCACCTTGCTGACGTACCTCTGGCCAGTTCATATGACCACCACGCTCCACCAAATTGACTGCTGCTCATCCCTACACCTCCGCCTCGATCCCAGGAGCAAAAGCCCTAACTTAGTTAGGTCGATTGCCCCTCCTAACCACCTACTGAACAACCCATCAATTTTCGACCTCCTCCACCTTCGCCAGTCATCTCCGACCCCCCTCCCTGTACGCCACTGCCACCAGCGCCTTTGTCGCATCTCCACGATCCTACTGAGCTTCTCTGACAAGGCCGCAGGCCATACTTTGTGTTTCAAGGTTGCTGACCATTGCCACCATTACCGAAGACCTTCAAGCAAGCTTTGAAGCTTGCTTCCTAGCCAAGGGTCCCAGGTGCACCCTCCAGGAGACGCGGATACCTTCCAGGAAGAGACCCAGGTCTCCAATTGGAAGCAGCGTGCACTCCTTCAGCTTCAATTGGAAGACCATTGCTGCTGCCAGCCGCGCGTAGAAGAGGGTGGGATTTAGTCCCACCTCGAAAGCACAGGAACCGCTAGAGTGCCTTATTTTGATTTTGTCTCTGTGCCTTATCGCCTCCTGACACGAGGGTGAGGTCCTCCTTACCCGCACTACCCAACACGCCTAACCCGCTCCCACACCTCTGCTACTACCCATGTCGGTAGCCCTGGTCCCGGGTACGCAGATCCATGAAACCTGATTACTCGAGCATATGACTGGACATTGAGAAAGAGAAGGGGAAGAGAGAAAGAGAGAGCGCGAGGTCAGGGGGGGTTTTGTTTCACCGGCACTTGTGTAACACATAGTCGCAAGAAGAGAAGAAGAACAGAGTAGAGAGCAGAGAAAGAAGAGAAGAGGAAGAAGTACAGTGCCCTCTTGGAACTGTAGCAGTGGACACTTAAGCCATCTGGCTGAAAGATTCTGTCATCTGATTTGCTTGACAGGGAGTGCACTGTGCACTTGATTTGAATAGTTGATATTATTTGAATATTTGCTATTATTGTATAAGGGTAATCGGTAATTCAAATCATCATTTTACCCTATTCTTTTTTTACACATTAGTACTTGAATTCCTGATACATCATTCTGAATTAAGTTTTGGTTGAAATTATTCATATCTTTGAATCAAATTGTGATCTTGAGATTTATTGTAATACTTGCTCCCCGTGTTGGACCTCGGATTTCTTTCGAGCTATAAATTGTATCTGTTTTCGCGATTTATTGGTTATGCTACAACGCAACAAATTTTCAAACACTGATTTATCGCGTAAACACTTACCCGAAGGACCCATAAGAAAATGGGTACCTAGAAAAGACATTTTACATTATTTTGCAGGAGTATATCAATGGGATCAAAGTGATCAATGTGCATTCAAGGCACAAAATGGAACACTCCGACCATTCTACAAATTACATAGAAAGGTGGACTAGTAGAGCTTGGTATCCACAATCACCATTCTACTATTGGTAATTTCATGGTATGATATTTTTTACCTCTTCATTTTTTGATGCTTAACAAAAAAGGGGGAGAAAAATAAAGAGTAAATAGTCATATTTTTAGGGAGAGCATATATTAAGGTGGAGAATTACTGGTTTAAATTTCCTTCGTATAAAATTGCTAAAATTAATTTTTATCTTATAATTATCTATTTGCAAGATGGTTTTGTTAACACCAAAAAGGGAAGATTGTTGGAACTTTGTTCAACATCTTATTTTTGTGTTAATAAAATTATTGTAGATTAATGTTTGTAATTGAGTGTTTTTCATATTTAGATGAAAATAAAGGCAAACATTGAACTATGGCAAGGAGGCATGATGATAAGGAGTTGATGATAGAAGATCATCTGAAGTTTATTTTATTTTATTTATTAGATTAGGTTTTTACTTTATTAAAATGTATGCCTTTTAACAAAGAAACATAAAATAGATCGTAAAATCATATAGAGATAAATTAGGATAAAACATTACGACCATTCGATTTATATCAAAGTACGTATTATTTAGAAGATGCTTTTTTAATGTTTAAAGTATTTGCAAAAATAGGTTAGTAATCAAGTTGTATTCATATTTAAAAAGGTACTTGTTAACCCACAAGTACTGGTACTAAAGTTTAGTACCAGTACATGTGAGTTACATGTTTGGATTTTTTCAAAGAAACAAACCTGTACCCCGCAAGTATCGGTACTCATAATCAGTACCGGTACTGAAGGCAATGAGTACCGGTACTCATGATCAATACCGGTACAAGTGGGTTACAGATTTGTGTTAAGTATTTAAAACCCAAATCTGGAAGCAATAAGTATCGATACTTTTGATTAGTACCAGTATCCAATAAGTACTGTCTGTGACAAGTTAACTTAAAATACAATACAGTATGTCACTAGTACCAGTACCAATTAGTCGTTGGTTTAAATCTGAACGGCTATAAAATTGATTTTGAGGACTTGAACATTGGGATTGTAACCCCAACATCTAGTAGACGTATTACTAAGGTCCTAACTCTATAAAATAACCCTTGGACTCTTAGTTTGCACACAAGTAAGGGAAGGAAAAATACTTGAGCTAACTTTTCATATTTCCACCATATTCTCAAGAAAAGAAATAGTAGTTTGTTGCTCTCAACCTCTCTGCACATTTGCAAACTCAACGACGCATTTTCCTCACGCATCTACAAAGCGAATCACGCCCATCCTAGGCTCTCAATTGGTATTGATTTTAATTATTGTTGAGAGGCATGGGAATTCTTGCTGTAAGATTTCTTTTTCTTACACCAGTTTTTATTTGTATTTGAGCTTATTGCTCATTAGGTTGTAACAAACCTGTTGTTGTACTTGGGTTGAGGTAACTCGTTAATTATCTCGATTAGTAAAGTGATTCCCTCGAGGTTGAGGGAATCGAGTTAAAAATCCTAAACTAAGAGGCTTAGGTAGTGGAGTACCCAAGTGAGTGGAGAACCACTATACATCTTGTGTCTATTTTGTGATTTGAATTGATTGTGTAAATATTTTTGTTATTGCTAATATTCGCTTGAGTGTTTGTGCGTGCATAGCCATCTATACTAGATCCGAAGTTTCCTACACACTTGTCGGAGTTCAGGTGGAGGCCAAGTTAAAACACCTCGGCCAAGTATTCTAAGCATTGTAGGAAGTTTGATCCCTTCACAAGTATGTCATCGATATACACCTCAATGATTTTCCTATTATTTTTACGAAAATCAAGTTTACAAGGTGCTGGTATGTGGCCCTAGTGTCTTTTAGGATAAAAGGCATAACTCTATACTGGAACAGACCCCTATCCGTGATGAAGGTGTGGGGCCTGTCGGCTAGGGCGAGGCTAATCTGGTGGTACCCACTGTAGGCATCCAAGAAAGACATGTGGGATTGTCCACTACAAGAGTCTACCAGAGAGTCGACCCTTGGCAAGGGGAACTCATCTTTTGTGCAGGCTTCGTTGAGGTTGGTGATATCGACGCACATGCACCATTGGTTGTTGGCCTTTTTCACCATCACGACGTTCGAGAGCCATGCCAGGTACAAGGGTTCTTCTATGAATCCCCCGTCTAGGAGCGTTTATACCTCTACCTCTACCCTTTGCCATTACTCAGCCGACTTGTGTCGGTGCGCCTGCTTGACTGCGTAGGTGCCTGCCTGAATGTTGAGGTGGTGCTAGATCAGGGATGGGTTTACCCCGAGCAGGTCATTGGCAGACCAAGCGAAGATGTTTACATTGACCTGCAGCAAGAGCAGCAGCTCTTGCACTTCGAAGGGCATAAGGTCTGCTCTAACCTAGACGAGCTTAGTAGCATCGTCGAGATACATCTGTATAGCCATGGCTGAAGAGCCCAACTATAACTCCGAAGTCGTCGGCTGATCATCAGGGGTGGTTTCCGCTAGATCGCCTGGACTCAGTTTCTCTTCTTCCCCCATTTCTGTGCTTTGGGCGACTGTGGTTCCAGGGACCACTCTAACTCGATCTGAAGGAGCTCTCGCCCCACCGACTAATCTTCATGCACTATTCCTATTCCGCAGGGGGACTAGAAAAGCACGAACTGGAAGTAGGAGGAGGGGATCAGTCGGAAGGCGTGGGTGGTGGGACGTCCTATGATGCTGTCAAAGGCCACCGTCAACTCGGCCACCATGAATGTGGCCATGCGATTGAGGTGCCTGTCCCCGTCGTAGACGGACAAGGGGAGACTAATTTCTCCCTTTAGCATCATTTTGTAGTTGCCAAAGCCGACCACCGGATGAGTTGAAAGGGCTAGGTGCTCTTCCGTGAACCCCAGTTGGTGTAGGGTTTTGAGGAAGTGGACGTCCATCGTGCTTCCCTCGTCGACGAGGAGCCGGGGCTGCTGCTGACCAACCAACAACAGTGTTACCAGCAGCGGGTCAATGTGCTCCACTGGGTTAGGCAGAGAGGCAAATAGTTGCGAGGCTGCCTGCTTGACTAGGCCCCTCTCACCCCACTAAAGAGTGGGGAAAGCAATAAGGGCTGGCTACCTAGAGGGGCTGGACTGCCAGCTCTGGTCAGTGTTGACGCCAAAGATGACCTCGAACTTTGTGCTCGCAAGGGGGGAAGGTGAGGGTACCGGGGTGCCCCGAGTGTGGCCACCAGGACCTGGCGGTGGTACTCGCTCGGTGGGAGAAGGGGAGATACCGCCTGCTCGAGTCGACGGGCCGCGGTTTCGCCAAGCTTAAGGGCCTCAGTGATTACCACGTTGACTCCACGGAGGTGCTGGAGCCTCTCCTTGTGGTAATCTTCAGGGCCCTTGGCGAGGCCCTTGCCTTTATCTTAGTCCTCATTCCGCCTAACGAAGTGGGCCAGGTTCCCGTGCCAGATCTGAAACTCTCTCTGGTCGTGCAGATAGTGGCAGTCCTCAGTGACATGTCCTCAAGCCTTGTGATACTTGCAGTAAGCCCGGTGTCTGCTTTCTTCTTCATCGACTTAGGCAAGGGAAGCAGGTCCTTGTCTGTAGACCACACTTCCGTCAGCACATCCGCCTGGTTCACAACCAGGGGAGTGTATTATTCAAAATACTCCCCCTAGCCTAGCGAAGTCCATTATTCTGGCCTTTGCCAGGTCGGTCGTTCCTTCGTTTCGCAAAGTTGGCTTTATGCTTACTAAAGCCGCCATTTCTGCGTACAGAGACGGAGGCAAAGTCACCTGAGGCCCGCCTCTCCTGGGTCGGATTGGCATCCTCCTTAGATCCTTCGGCCAGTCGGTTGCGAGAGCAGAAAGAGTCGTCTTGCACCGCGAACCTCATGGCCTGGTCTAAAAGTTCCGCCATGTCTCTGGGCGGGAAATCATCAATGTCGTACCAAAACCTCTGAGTCAAGAGTCCTAACTTGAAGTATTGGATAGCGATAGCATCGTGAGGCTGCTTACACTTGAAGTACTGTTCGAGTGAAATTGTCATTGTTTAAGAAATGCGTCGTAATATAAGACAAAATCACTCAAATCATTTAAATTTATATGCTCAAAGTCAAAAAATAGAGTCCGAGGTTGTTCGCAGGGAGCAAAGATGCAATTTAAATTCACCAATCATAAGACATATAACAAATTGAAAGTAATGATTATTCAAAATGATATTTCAATAAAGTCAGAATAATAATGCAAAAAGATCAGGTTAAAATGGTGATTTAAATCACCAAATTAACCCTTAAGTTTAAAACTCACAAATATTCAAATAAATGCACAGTAAATCACAATTATTAATCTCTGTAAACCAAGTTATTCAAATAATACCACAGTAACCAGCAGAAGGCCTCAGACGTCTTAAGAAGCACAAGGTCCTCTTCTCTTCACGCAGCAACCAAGGCTCAAGGGCCTCGCACAAAGCCTCACAGAAGAGGCACAACAGCACTATGTGTGAAAGACACAAGGGCCTCACGAAGCCTAGGGATGCTGAGTCCTGAGAGGAGATGAGGGCACAAGGGCAAAACCCTCCCCCTCTCTCTCTGATTCTCTTTCTTCTTTCTCAATTCAAACCCAGATGAATAGTACCGGGTAATCATGTATACGGTCAAAGGTCCAGACCTGCCGGGGAGGTGTAGTGGGTGAGGAGTGAGCACATGTGCGGTGAGTAGGACCTCACCCCATGTGCTGGGGCGATAAGGCAGAAGCATAATTTACTCTTATCCGCTATCGAGAGTGCTTCGTTCCACGATGTGGGACTAATCCCACACAGTTTCTTCGCAATGCAGCTACAGACAGTGAGACGTTGAATTGGAGATGAAGGCATAGCTGTAGGTTCCAATTGACTACCTAGGAAGAGTCCTAGAGTTCAGCCGCACGTCCTAGGGGTGGAGTTGTGAGTGATTATGGCTGGAGGATTGCAACTGAGGTTGGAGAAGTCAAGGGCAACGGCGGAGGTCCAACTATCACCTGAAAAGAAGACGGCCTCTCAGCCATGTCAGAGATGCTCAAAGGGTTCGCCTAAGTGTGGCGAACATGATGGTGGCGGTTTCATGCGGTGAGGAGGTGTGTGCGTGCATGGCGAAGTCGGTGAAGGTGCATAAAGGTGGTGGATTCAGTGAGGGTCTAGAGTGGCCAATAACCCTAATAGTGTTAGGGCTTTTGGTCGTGGGGATATGGCGGAGCTTCTGGACATTGCGCGAGGAAGTTTGGTGGTCTGTGGTGTTGGCGCGGGGTCATCGGAGTCCTTGCTGGAGGCGAGGAAGATGAAGGTCGTGCGGTGATGTTTTGGGTGAAACCTAAAATCTAAGGGGTTGGAGAGAGTCAGAAGGGGAAGAGGGAGAGATAGAGGCATTCAGTGAGAGAGATGACAGGCGAAGGGCTCCGGTTGTAATGGACCGGAGCCGAAGAAGGTGTTGACGATGATACGACGGCGATGAAAGAGAGGGCGAGAGCGGTCGTGCATTGGCGAGCGACGATCGTGAGGAATAGGGAAAGGTAGTGGGTCGACCAATTTGACCATTGGATGGCTCAATGAAAAGGACAGAGGAGCTCGTTGGAGATGAAGGTGCAGACGGCTAGAGGAGAAGATGAGGGTATTCCAGCATGAAATTTCGCTAAGAGGCTCGGAGTCGCGAGAGTGGTCTATTTAAAGACTTTAGAAAGGCGTCCAAGCTTGGAAACAAACTTCGCAAGCTCGAGAACTTAGGGATGAAAACATCCTAAATTTTCGAGCGTTAGCATGAGAAATCTAGGGCGAATTAGGGTCCAATTCTTGGTACAGATGGTAGAGGATCTCATGAGGAATCCCCCTTTTAATTTCGGAAGGGTTTGATTGAGAATCGAGCGAGAGATCCTCGCTTGAATCTCAACGAAGCTGCTGCGTTCACACCAATGGCAGTAGGGACCATTTTGCAAGAAATGATGACAAAGTTAGGAACCTTATTGCAAATATTTGAAAAGTTAGGGGCTTAGTTGAGATAAATAGAGTTTAAATGGACTAAAATGCAAACTAGGTCAAGAGGGACTCTAATTAGGACAAAATTTTGGTACAAACCTAATTTGGATCCAAGGAATCTGATGGTGAAATTGGATTTCAGTTTGGACCAAGTTTGACTGGGCAATTTATGTAAAAACCTAAATTAGAGCAGACTTTTTTTCTGAGACTCTGTTGACGTCAAAATAGGTTCCAAAGGTTAAATCAAGGATACCAAATCTCATGGGATATTTTCATATGAATTTAGAAGGCTTAGATGAATTTTATTTTGATCAGAACCTCTGTAATTTAAGTGAGTCTGAAATTAGGATTTTGGGTGTTGTATTAGTTCTCGAAATACGTGAAATCCCATTTTTGTTGCATGGACCCACTTATTAGTATTTAGTGCTCATTTGACCTTTATTTCATCCATAAAAAACCCCTTGGTTATTCTCTGTTCATGATATGCTATTAAAATTATCGAATTAACCCTAGTTTCTTGTTCTCTTCTCAAAACATCCTGAAGTTGGGTTATAACCCTCAAATGGTTATGTAGGAGCGTTTATCTTTCAAACCTGAATAAAAGTGGCCATTTTAGGCCTATGATGGTGTTACCATCAAGTACTGGGCCTTGAACCAGTCCATGTACGATCGGAAGGACTTGTTTTTGCACTGTGGATTTTGGATAATCTCTTGAGGTTATCCCTAACCCTTTATTGTCCAATGAAGTACTTGTAGAACTTGTCAGCCAGTTTCTGGAAGTAGGCATCTGCTCAGCTGGCAGTTCGTTGAACCACTCATGGGCCATGCCGGATAGATAAGACGAGAATACTTTGTAGAGTACTCCGTCGGGGCAGTCGTGCACCAGCATCATTTAGTGGTAACTCCCAACGAAGCTGTTGGGATCCGCTGTCCCATCATACGGGGCCATGATGGGCTGCTTGAATCTCTCAGGAAGGGGGGCCGTCGTCACCTCCTTGGTGAAGGGGTAGGCGGTGATGTAGGCCTGAGGGTGCATGCCCTTCATAGCCTGGGTGACCTGACGAACGATCTCAGGGATCAATCCTCCGCTGCCGGTAGTTGGGGTTGGGCCCCCGAGATCTCCTCTGAGGTAGGTAAGCAAGGAGCCTTTGGTGGGTTCGGGGGGGCTTTGCCTCTCTTGCTACTAAGCTCGCATTTCAGTCACTCGAGTTGTTCGTGCAAGTGAACGTTTTCATCCTCCACCTCACGACACCACCTCAGCTGCTTGGCGTCGGGGTCGGGCTGGCGGGTCTCCCCCTGTAGGGGAGGACCGAGTTCTTAGATCTACCTGATCTCTAGGAGTTTCTCCGTGACCGAGATTTCCTCAACCCTGAGAGCGGCTAGTTTTGCCCAAAACTGCTCTTCCCTCACCTGTAAGTCAGGGAGGGGGACGCACTCATGGTCCTCCGGCGGTGGAGCAAGGGGTCCCTGCTTCTCCTTGTTTGTCTCGGTAGGCTGAAGGCGTCACTTGGACACCGATACGCTCGACTCTACCCGAACCTGCACCCTCTCAGGTTCGGTGTGGGAGGAGTTGCTAGTGGTGGGAGCCATCGTGTGGACCTCAAGGGATAGAGAGAGTTATCAATCGATTATCGCTTCCCACAGACAACGCCAATTTGATCGGCTCCCTCGTAGAGACGCAGGATCCGACTCAAAGGGTGATCGGATTCCCTAGAATGGGTAGTCCGACAGAGCAATCACACAAGAGTCTCAAGAGTTGGTTACCTAGTTTCACCTTAAGAGGTGTACATTTGGGGGGAGAATGAGACTCTCAACTATGTACTAGAAATTTTCTAGAGTCACAGAGTATACAATCGCTTGATTTCTCTCAGATTTCTCGGGGGGGGCTAACATGCCTTCCCATATATATATATATATATATATATATATATATATATATCGTGCTGGGATGGAGTTCCCGTTGATATCTTCTAAGAAGATTGGGCTCGGGCTTCTAGTAGGATCTCCTAAGCGGATCGTGCTCCTAGTAAAATTTTCTGGGTGGATATGCTGCCAGGTCATTAATGGCGGCTGCCAACGTCAGTATTTATTGGAGGCGTAGGCCTGATGTACCCTTCGCTGAACCTCCAATGGCTAGGTCCCTCCGGATTCGGCTGTGCCCTGCCTGCTCGTGTGCAGGTTGGTTGGACTATCGAGTCCAACTACGTAGGGGGTTCTCCTGGATGTAGGCGGGTCGGATCTCCAAACTTGCCTTTATCTGAGGTTCTACGGTCCAAATCCTTAGTTTTGGACCTATTGCAGGTGATGCAACCGCTTTGGCTATTTTTGCGTCTTTATGTTTATTATAGTCCAGACGTTATAGTATGAGACAAACAGCTACGGTTATCATCACAGAAGATTTTTTTACTCGGAAGTTGTATTCCTGAGGTCGAACTCAGGGAGCTACTGGAATTCTAGAATTACAAGGGTTCTCTAATTAGATTACAAAATAAGAGAGAGAGAGAGAGAGAGATCTCTTTTCTTCTTTCTCCTTCTTCTTCTCTTCTTTCTTCTTCTTGCTCTTCTGTCTTCTTATGGCCGCTGCTCAACCGTCGTCTGATGCTGTGGTCAGACGACTTAACTGTGGTTTACTACAGTGCTCCTTCTTTTCTTTCTTCTATTTCTCTCCTCTTCTCCTTCCTGACTTCTTCTGCACGGCCTCTCTTCTGCTTCTTCTCTGCCTTGCCTCAGCCTCTCTTCCGAGCTTCTTCCTGCGACTTAGTACTTAGCCTTTCTCCTTCGGCGCTCTATTCCTGCACACAAGGCACAGCAAAACCTAACCCTTTCTCTACCCGCTCGTCTCTCTCTCTCTGCAAACCGCTCACACAGGACGCTCTCCCAGAGCCGGGTTAACGGGTCGGTTTGCGTACCCAGGGACAAGGCGCACCGGCGTGTTATGGTGCGCTAGGTGTGCTCGGTAGTGTCGGGTCGGATCCGCCAAGTCCGCGTGGTGAATCCGCGGACGAGGCGGGCGTGGGGTGCGGGACCTCACCCCAGGTGTATTCGGAGGCGATAAGGCTTATTCACAAAAATAATTTAAACCACTGAATCGCTGTGAGGCTTACCGATGTGGGACTATCCTGTCGCCTCTCCTCGCGCGTGCGCCCGCAGGAAGACCTCTTCGCAATCTCCTCAGCTGCAGCCTCGATTCTCGTCGGTTGCTGGCTGGCTGCCTTCGCAGGAGTCTATCCGCAGCAGCTGAAAACCTAGAGCTCTGAAGCCTGGAGCTCGGAAGAAGCTGCTTCAAGGTGGCTTTAATGGCGGTCGAGCCTCAGAACCTGTCAGACATGAATATGGCCTCTCGGCCTAATCAAAGTACCGGGGAACCTTCGCCGTGGCACGGCGAAGGTGTTGAGCTGTGCGGCAGGCCGCGGGGAGGCCTAGGCGTGCGTGCCTAGGTCGTCCTGTGGCCGGAAAAATGGGTGTGTTCGGTGGCGTGTTGAGTGAGTGTGGAGGGACTGTGGAGGGGCGGAGGGCGTTCAGTGTGATGAGGTGGAGCTTCTGGGACGGTCGGCGAGTTGTGTGGAGCTGCGGATCGACGGGGGCAACTCGCCTGAGGGTGGCCGGAGACGGGGAAGGTGATGGTGGTCAGGGACAGTCGAGGGTCGGTTTGAATGAAATAATGTGGGGAAAAGAAAGAGGGGAAGATGGGGAGTAATTATAACCTACTTGCAGGGACGAAGGGGCCGAAGAGGCAGACAGTCGTATCGACTGTCGCCGGAGAAGAAACACCCAGAGGGAGAGAGCGGCGACGAGGAAGTGGGCAGGGAGGCGTGCGCTTGGTGCAACGTGACGCAGGAAGACGAGACGAAGCTGGCTCTACTGCTGGTATGGCAACAGAGCGATGAGAAGGAGGAGTGGTCACCGGAGCTTGTGGGTTTCCTGCCAGAGAGGGAAGAGAGGAAATTTTGAGGGATTCTCCGCCAAGACAAGCTTGATCCAAGCGGCTGGTCCTGGGGTTTCTTTTATAGGCACAAGCAGAGGGTTGGATGCACGGAGGGTGAGCAAAGCTCTCACCGGAGGTCGCCGCAGGTACAACACTCATACCTCTCGAGCGTTCACACGAGAGGTATGGTGCGAATCAGGGCATGTGGAGCTGCTCAGGCGGTATGAGACTTCTCAGGGAACCCCCCTTTCACATCTGAGAGCAGCTCCCTAGGAAGCGAGGAGAAATCGTCCTCGAAACTTCCCCGGAGTATGGGTCTTCTGCTACATTGGCAGAGGGACCGGAATGCAAAAAGTGACAACAAAAATTGGGGGGGGGTTTCGCAAGGGTTTTCAAAAGTTAGGGCTCAGAATGTGATTGGGTGGACTATTTTGTAAAGTAGGTCAAGATGACCTTCCCTTAGGTCCAAATTTTGGTATAAACCTAATTTGGACCTAAGGAATCCAATGGTGAAGTTGGATTTTAGGTTTGATAACGTTTGACTGGATATTTTGCGTAAAAATCTAATTTAGGTCAATTGATGAGCTAGGACCCTAATTTAGGTCAAACTAGGTTCCAAAGGCCAATTTGAATGTTCTAAACCCTAGGGGATATTTTTCCATGATTTTTAGAGGATTTATTTGATTTTTATCCTGACCGAAACCTTGTTGAATTAAGTGGGTCTGTTTTAGGCTTACCAAATGTCATTTAATTCCTAAATTGCACATGAACCCATTTCTGATTGATTCAACCCACTTTTTATCTTATTTGGACCATTTGACCTATGTTCTGTCTATGAGAAATTCCGTTTATGTACTACAATGGTAAAATTACAGTTTTAACCTTTATTTCATGTTTTCTTCTCAGAACACTTATTCCTCCAATTAAGCCATCTTCTAAGTCATGTAGGAGCTTTTATTCACTTTATTAGGTCAAAATGAGCTAGTTATGGCTCATGATGAGGCTCTCATCAGTAGGGTTTTGGGTTCGATGGCATTTTTTGCCCCTTATCACTCCCACATGTTGATTGTAAGAAAAATGAGGAAACTCCTCTTTATCACACCAAAGGGTTGGCATAGTGGTAAAGCCTCCTTAATTATGAGATCAAATCCCATATCTAACATACTTAACCTCTCAAAAACAAGGAGAGAAATGTTAACCATGATAGAAAGGAGAGAGAACAAGTTGACCGATTGGTGATCCCAGTTACTATCTAGCATGCTTGTGGGGTTTTCCTTTTTTTCTTCTGATAAAGAAACTTTCGGTTCTTTTTAAGTAGATATTATTGCTTCTCCCCCATATTCCTTATGTCAATCCATAGACTACCAATTAAGCTACAAAAGAAAGTGGATCACTTGATGGTGTTATTCTGGACCAACTATGTACTTGTTGCAAACGTGGTTCCTCCGATTGCTTGGGATTAATTTGTTGTCCAATACTATATTGAGGACTTGGTGTGAAAGAATTTGAGAACTACAAATAATGCATTACTTGCAAAGGGTTCATTGGATCCATGAGGACATTCAAAGCAACATCTTTTTCTTTGTTAAGGCTTGGCATTTGAATTGGGAGACCCAAAGTCTTGCATTTTGGGAATCTTCAATTTTTTTTAAAGGAAAGGGTTTGTGTTGGGGGGATCTTCAAGCTTTTGGAAAGAAGATATTTGAGAACTTTGAACTACTAAGAGTGGCACATTTTTTTTCGCTTCAAAGCTTGGTGCTAGGATGTATTCTTCTTTTTGAAGATAGATGGTTGTCTATTGGTACTCTCATAAAATATGTCCTCATGTCCAATTGCTTCCATTGCCACTTGTTACTCCAGGCCTATTGATGGTAACACCATCATTTGCCATAAATAACTTAAATTAGTGGAAATCAAGTGACAAATGTTCCTGCATGATCGCTTGAGAGTCGTAATTCAACTCATATCCATTCTGAGAAGAAGACATTAAAAAGGGTTAAATTTGCAGTTTTAACATCACATCAAATATGTCCTCATGTCCAATTGCTTCCATTGCCACTTGTTACTCCAGGCCTATTGATGGTAACACCATCATTAGCCATAACTAACTTAAATTAGTGGAAATCAAGTAACAAATGTTCCTGCATGATCGCTTGAGAGCCGTAATTCCACTCATATCCATTCTGAGAAGAAGACATTAAAAAGGGTTAAATTTGCAGTTTTAACATCACATCATAATTGCAAAGTGATCATGGGGTTTCCCATGGGTTAATTAAAGGTCAAATGAACATTAAAATCCAAAGAGTAGGCCCACACAGATAGAAAATAGGATTTCACGCATTTCGAGAACCAAAATAACACCCAAAACCCTAATTTCAAACCCACTTGAATTAAAGAGGTTTTGGTCGGGATAAAATTCATCTAAACCTAAAATTCATAGAAAAATATTCTGAGAATCTTGGTACTCTTGGTTTGACCATCTGAATCCATTTTGACCTTAAATAGAGTCGCAGATAGGATTTTGCCCTAATTTGGGCTCCTATGCAAATTGCTTAGTCAAATGTGGTCAAAACTGAAATCCAAGTTCATCATCAAATTCCTTGGATCCAAATTAGGTTATTACCAAAATTTAGGTCCAATCAGAGTCCATCTTGACCTAGTTTGCATCTCGATCCCTTGAATCCCTATTTCTCACAACTAACCCCTCAACTTTTAGTTTTTCTTACAAATTACCCCCTAGCTTTCTCTTCTCCTTCACAACTCAGCCCTCGCCACCATTGCTGTGTGAACAACATTCTGAACCCAACATCTGTCGACTTCAATGGAGGCATTCTCCTTCAATCTGCATCCAATCTCCTCCAAAATTGGAAAAAACAATCGCCATGAGATCTCCTATCATTTAAGCGTCATCTTGAGCCCTGATTTCAAGCCAAGAGCTTAAGCAAGCTCAAAGAATCCACGAAAGTGAATCTAGCCAAATTGCGAAGGATTTGCAATGAATTTCCTAATTAGAGCTCGAATTTGAGCTCTATATAAGCTCTAGATTGCTCGGCATCCAAAACTAGCTTGATTTAGGCCATAAAACCTCTTCTCCTTCCTCTGACCGCCTCCGACTGCGGCTCCAGCAATCTTCCTCAACTCATTCCTTAGGCCGGCCAATGACCAAATTGGCCAGATCTTCTTCTTCCTCAGCTTCATCCGCGCTTAGTGGGCCAAAGCTAGGGTGTCCTCCCCTCATCTTCGTCGCCATTCCTCTCACCGAAGGATTCACCCTCTCCGACGCCGGTCAATCACAGTTGATGCCAACTCCTATCTCTTTTGTCCGTAGTTTAGGTTATCTCTCTCTCTCTCTCTCTCTCTCTCTCTCTCTCTCTCTACATCACTTCCCTCTATTTAGATCTTAGATTCGACCCCAAAATCACCCTCAACCCCATTGTCTTCCCTACGGCCAGCGATGCCTTCGGCGAAGTCGTGTCGCCGCCACACTCCACCAAATCACCCATGACCACTCCCAAAAGCTTTGTTGTGACTCTACCATCAAAAGCCCTCTCCTTATTTCATCTTCCATCCACTCTACAGCCCCACCGGACGAACCCATCCTCCGCCGACCTTACGACTCCGTCCAGCCACTCTTGTCCACCAATCACCAAACGCACACCAAACATTTGCCGTACTCTGGCGACCCTATTGAGCGTATTAATTGGGGCTTAGGGCCCGCATTTTGGTTTTTAGGTTCTTGTCGGAGTTTTGTCGCAACCATCATCGTCACCTCCGCGAGTCACCATTCGTTGGCCAATGCTGCCACCACCACGTCAAGCAAATGCGGTTTGGCATCAAGAAGGCAGCGAGGTCTTCAATTGAACGCAACAGCGGTAGTAGCAGCTTCAATTCAACAAGTGTATCCTCGCTGCTGCATACGCAAGGAAGCTCCAGATTTAGTCCCACCTCGGGGACTTAGCAGCTCGCAAAGGCAGATAAAAGGATTTCGTGCTCTTAGCTTGCTGCCTCCGAGAGCACAAGGGTGAGGTCCCCATACACGCCCATATGCATGCGCACTCACATGCACCCGCTCATGCGCCCTTGCCCGCTCTCATGCCTTGCGAGTCTGGGCTAAGATCCGATTACCCGGTTAACTGGGTTCGGCTTGGTTCTTAAAGGGGAATTCTGAGGAGGAGAGGGGAGGGTTTTGCACTATTAACCTTGGGATTCGTGCTCTCCCTCTCTCTTAGCACTTAGGCTGCGGACTCTTGTGTCTCTTCTGTGGTGCTTTGCCTTGGTTCTCTGAGGTGTTGACTTAAGGCGTCTGGGGCTTGCTTGCACTGTCTGATCTTGAGTACTGTGGGTTTATTTGAGTTCTTTACTGATACTTGGTTCGAGATACTGTTGAACTATTTAGTTAAATTGAATACTTGGGTTGTGCTTAAATTGAAGGGATTTAAGTGGTGATTTAAATCACCAATTTTTGAACTCTTCAATTCCTTTTGGCCATCTATTTCTAAGATATAAATTGAGTTATTATTACATATATTTATGCCTGTTGATTCTCATATATTATTGCGTTCATTGATTTAAATTATGATTAGTATGTGGATTCCACATTTGCTCCCTATGAACGACCTCGAACTCACATTATTTCGAACTTTATAAATTTAAGTGTTTGTGTTATTTTCTTCCTATATGTAACGAACGTGTGCCCCAGACGTATTTTAAGACGTCTGGGAGGTGGTCCAGACGTCTGACCAGACGTCTGGGATCTCTTCCAGACGTCTAGAAATCCGTTATTTTCGACACACCCGAGTCGTCTGCGCGCCTGTGCGCGCAGACCGGATATTCGCCTTTCCTTCCTCCTGCGGCTGCAGATTCCCCTGCCGCGAATCCTTCTCTCTCCTCTCCGCGCGGCCTTAAAAGGGCACGCCTCCCCTCACTCCGTCACCACCATCTCCTTTCTCTTCTCCTTCAGCCAGAGCGCGAGAGTGAGCGCGAGGGCGGCAGCGGCGGCCGCAGTGAGCACGGAGGAGGTGCTACGTGCGAGAGCGGCGCTCTGCCGTGCGGGCGAGCTCACCGGGGCTGCTAGGGCCGGCCGGCGGAGGGCGCAGGGGGCGCGGAGCGACACGGAGGGGGGGAACTGCTGCGGTCTGAGCAGCAGGCGCGCGAGGTGCGACGCGGGCGGCGTCGCGAGCGGAAGCCGGGTGGTGCCCTGTTCTGGAAAAATTTCCAGAATCAGACGTCTGGGTTGATAGCCAGACGGCGAGGGAGACGTCTGGAAGACCTTCCAGACGTCTGAAAGGTGAGTTTTTCGTCTTCTTCCTTCCTGTCAACTGACCGTACTGAGGGAGGGAGATGGGTGTGCGCAGGCTCGGTGATTCGCCATCCAACGCGAATCAGACGTCTGGCTGTTGTACCAGACGGCGGGAGCGACCTCCAGATGTTCGGGGTGACCATAGGACGTCTGGGAGCTAGGCCAGACGTCCCCGCAGACTTCTGGACGTCTGGGAAACCACGCTGAGCAGGTAATTCTCTGACCCACTTTTTAAGACGTCTGGAAGAAGTTCCAGACGTCTGATTTTGTACAGTGTCGTCGTTTTTGACCCGTTTAGGGCCCGTTCGGGTTCCGTTTTCCGCGATTCGAGTTGCGTTCTTTTCAGAATTATTTCCTCTACCCATCTACAGTAGCTATACACTGTTTTGAGACTTTCCTTGTGTTTGATCCTTGTGATAGGACCTCGTTCAGTTGCAGTCTTGGGAGTCGCAGAGACACGCGGGATTCTTGATCACGCCCCCATTACTCCCGTTGTACCTGGTAGAGTGGCTTTAAGTTATTAATAAAATCTGTTAAATTATGAAACCATAAATAGAACCTAGGACATTGCATGAATCCTAGGAATGAGAAATAAGTGGAATGATAGCTCCTAGGTGTTGCATGAATCCTAGGACTGGAAAACTAGATTGTGTGATAGATCCTAGGATATGGCATGAATCTTAGGATGGGAAAAACTAGTGGAATGTATAATACTGCAGTCTTGGAAAATGGAAAGAGATATAAAGCTGCCTGTAATTTGAATTAACAGCTGCCTGTTGTGAATAGATAACGTGGTTGAGAACATAGATTGTAAGAATGTGAAACTGGAAAGTGAAACCTGGATGTTTGAGTAAAAAGGATGGAACCCTACGGGGAAGTAGGAGTAGAACTCCTGGAAAGTGAATGGAATAGTTTTGGGGAAGTGAGCTGGCCCTTGAGTACGGAGTACCAAGGAGAGCGACTGTCCCCCTGTTTAGTGCAGAGCGGAGCCAGCCGCCCCAGGGACCCGGGGTTAGGACTGGCCACTCTGTACCGACTTGCTGATCCTCGCATACGTAGTACCTAGGAGAGCTACTAGTGTAGGGAGGTACTAGCTACCCCACGGGCCCCGGGGTTCTGCTAGCCTCCCACACCGACTTGTTAGGCCCGCTGGGGCAAACCAGGGTAGTCAGGCGAGGGTACGCGGACTGTGGAGGGGCAAGGCCCCGGTTTGGTTACTGTGGAGGGGTTGGACCCCTGTTACTGAGAGGGCTCTGCCCTGGACTGGTTCCGTACTGTGCTTTGGGCGCACCCGTTAACGGAAACGACTGACCGCGTGCCAGTACGGGTTAGCTACCTGTGCGTTTATCGCGCGTGCCGTAGTCACCGTTACGTCTGTCAGTGACCTTGGGGTGGTTGACTGAGGGTAGGATCACCACGGGGGACTCTCCCGGCCAGGAGAGCACCACGTGCTACTTCTACTTTTTGGAAAAGACTGCAATCAAGATCGTTCCCACGAGGAACATTCGAGATCAAGAAAAGATCTGGGGAATAAATGAAATAGTGAGACAATTGAAAAATGTGAATAAAGAAAGTAATAGAACATAATAGCTACTGTACACTTTACTGTTGTCTTTAGTTTTAGTTGCCACTCTACTCAGCGTTTTGCTGACGTGTTACACTCGTTACCTTTTTCAGGACCAGGTGTTGAGTAGCCAGGGTCAGCGGCTGCAGAGGACGCTGGGCCGAGTAGGGTCCAGTAGAGTTATTACTGTCTTTTGTACCTCTTTGTTTCCGTTATAGTGAGTACTTCTTGTTTCCGCTATATTTTTCTTTACCTGCAGTTCATGTTATATGATAAATGTTGTTCTACTGTTGTGGTGGTATATACTGTAGTAGTTTCTTTCCTTACTGCTGTACTTTCTTACTGTTAGTTATATTCATGCTGAATGTGGTTTATTTTACTGCTCTTTTGGTTACTTCCTCGTTGGACGACTAGGTCTTGGGATTAGTCGAGTCGGTCTGGTTCTCGTGTCTCGTAGGGACTCGGGAATCGGGTCGTTACACTATACTACGACATATTTCCCTAAAAGATGACTTTTACGTTTAAACACCTATTGAAGGTTGAGAGTTTGCTAAATGCCCTATTCATCTAATTTTTCATTAGGTACTTGTATATAAGCTGCAGATATTATTTTGACTCATTACTCAACTTTGATCTCATTCCCCCACCCTCCTTGAATTGATCCCTTATTAGATGTATGCAAAAAAAAAAAGATTTAAGAGACCAACATACTTGAACGCATTTGTCAATACACACTCTTTAGTAAATATTGATTTCAAGTATTCATCTTTTTCCCTTTAAAAGAAAAAAAACCCAACTCTCCTGAGATTGGGAGATAAGCCCACAAAACTTGAGAAAAAAAAATACATGAAAAAAGAAATTTAAGAGCACCATCCTGTAGCGGTCCTCCGTGTCTAAACTCCAACGTGCATGTGGGATCAGGATTTTCGACCTGCGTGTGACAAAGGCCCCCCGGATGCAGGACTTATTTACAATCGGTCCAAGACGGGTGAGAGAAGATGGGAACCACACGCCGAACCTGTTGGACTAAAATTGCACACGTACCCGCCTGCTCCTGCGACCACGTTGAAGTCCCCGTTTGGTAAGGGGAGCAACCCAAATCCTCCACACACGCGCACACACGCAGAGGCGGGGTAGAGGGAGAAGGAGAGACAGAGGGGATGGGGAAGGGGAGTGGGGGCATGGTGGTAGAAGTGGATCCAAAGCCAAGCAAAGGCGTGATCTCAAGCGTTCTGGATGTGGTGGAGAAGGCAGCGGTGTATTTGTTGCCCCACCACCAGTCCAACGCGGTGGAGAAGAACCACTACCTCAGTGGCAACTTCGCACCTGTGAAGGAAGAGACACCGCCCGCCCCAAATCTCCTTGTCAAGGGCTTCCTCCCGGTAGTACATATGCCTTAGTCACAACACTCTTTCTTTCTTTATGATTGTTTCGATGTGACAATATAGGGACTCCTTTTTGAAGCTTACCCAAAACGGATTGTTCCAAAAATAGCTGGCCGAGTTATTTGGGTGGAGCCCAAAAATGGTTCCTTGCCTCTAATGAGTCCATGTCTGTGTTGGAACCTTGGAATTGTGGATGTTGGCTTTGATATTACTGCTGTTGCTATGATACGGTTTGATCCCATTATCCGTAGATGCCAATGAAGAGGTTTTACCACTACACCAACCCCTTGGTGGCATAGGCTTTGGTGTTTCATTAATGTCATAGAAATGAAGATCTTTTTCTAGTCATTTGATCAAGGTCTTGATCAGCAGGAGACTCGACTTAAGGAATCAAACAATCGAACAAGGAATCAATGACATAGATGATTGATGACCTAGTTTCACCAAAAGGAGTGTACGTTTCGGGAGAGAACGATACTCCCAATATTCTAGTATGTTGAATGATAGTACAATCGCTCTAGGTTCTTTCTCTCCCTGAGCGCATAAAAAACCTAAAGCCCTTTCTCTTTCGTATTTATAATACAAGAACAACTCTCGTAACAAACCCTCGTTCCATAACAGACTTCGCGGTCCCCGCTGCTTCTTCCATTACTTGGCTATTAATAGCATTTATACTGTTAAATAGCATGGGCCGTTAGTGCTGACATAAATGTAACTGCCACCTCTTCAACATTGGTCAACTGTGTCCTTAAGCGGGTTGCTAAACCGCGGAATCAGGTCAAATTCTCTAGGATCCGTCAGGGTGCTGTAATTCTAGGATTGGGTCAAATTTGGTGAATCTTTGACTAGCCGGGTCTACCAAGATCAACTTGAATGTAGGATAATCGGGTGGCTAGATTTACTGAGACATCGGAAAATCAGACCCTTTAGGTATTGTGTGAAGTTTTAATTTTGAGAGTACCTTTTGTCTCTCATCATATGCCCACACTCTTTAGCTAGCTTATGCTGTTGAAAGAGTAGTAAATATATATTAAAACTTCGCATGAATGGTGCCCCTAATGATATGCTGGCTAGCTTTTAGGCGGGATAATCATTTGTATGAGGCGTATGATTTAATTTCAAGAGGGCAAGGTGCTATAACTAACGTGGTATATGTACCACTGTTCATTGAGGAGAACTTAGGCATGCCACTACCTAAGTTCTTGTTGACCTTAAGAGGCCAACATCCTAGGTATAAGCGCGACGAAAGCATCACCTTCCGCGAGTGGTACTGACCATCACTGTGGGAATTGATTTTACCGTTTTGTGTAACAAGATTAGCATTAACTGTCATAACTTTGAGGTATATTTACCTCAAATGTCGCAACAGACAATGATGTGACTGCTGTAATCACGGTGAAGCCATTCACGCGTAGGGGCAGTTAATGCCCGTAATGATGGCGATCCTTAGTTGGATCGACATCTTTACCCTTGGGGGGCTTATAAATAAGGGTAGTGGGGGGCAGTAAATGCCTCAATCAACCCCATTTACTGCGAGTCCCTTACGCTCGAGTGCTTCTGCGAACCCTAGCGGTGCTAGAGCCATTGCTAATGGAGGAATAGGGCCACTGGGGTTGCCTCTACTTTCTGCAAAGATGTCATGCATTGTAGGAAAAGATGAGTCCACTTCTTCCTCGTCAAGGATATTGCCTGAGATGAGGCGATTGTATGATTTTGGTTCAAACTTTCGTAGTAAGTCGGCTATCTAGGAGTTTTTGGCAGCTCATGGGCTTGACCATGTTTATTTCCAACAGGCAGGTTTTATGACCCGCCTATGTTCTGACGGTGGGCAGGATTTTTTTATCATTTGTAAGTATGCCATAGAAAATGACCTTCGTGTGCCGTTAAATCCGTTTTTGACCTCCTTCCTCTCATATTACTGGGTTGCTCCCTCCCAGTTTAGCCTTAACATTGTCCTATTTTGAATGCTTTTACTGTCATTTGCTTTCACTTAGGAATCTGCTTCTGGGTGGGGCTATTCTACCTCCTTTTTACGTTAATGCTGCTTAAAGTTAAGAGGGGGAGGTTGTCGTCTGGAACCTATGCTCTTTATAGCCGACTGACAAAGTATGGGATAACTGACTTGCCGGATAGTCTGAAGAGGCAAGATCTCCACAATGTGGAGAAATTAGAGGTTGCCAACACATGGCAAGGTCCGCCAGAGAAAGACCTTTCGCCTAGTGTATACGAACTTGACTCGTTTGACTCCAATGATGCCGAAAAAATCATGAACTTTGGGCCGTGTATGCCTTAGTTGGTAAACCTCGGCTCAAGCGGGCTCTTCTTGTAATGCTCCTGTGTTAGAGAGGCAGGTGTTGTGACACCTACAAGATGCCCTAACTTAGGCTACCCCTCTTCAAAGAGGGATGAACTTTAAACACGTCTTCTTCTATTGTATGCATGTGGTAAGCTCTTCTTCTCACTATTTTGTTGATTTCCTTGCCTGCAGGACACTAAATTTCTAAATTTGAGTAATGCACTTTTGATAGGTTGACTCTTGGGCCTTCTTTTATTTCTATTGACGAGGATCCATCTGATATTACCGACTCTGGTACCTCTTGTGAGGCGACTGGTATGGCCGTGAAATGGGTGGTAATCGCTAGGGCAGAGCAAAGGAACTTTGTCTGCCAGCTTGAAGAAGCTATTACTGCCAGTAAGAAGGCGGAAAAAGTCACTGAAGAGGTTACAAAAAACTCCAACTGTAGCAAAAGGGTCTTTGAATTGGAGAACTTTCGTGGCTGGTATTGGATGTCAAATTCCGCCAACTCGATGGCCTTTGATATTTGTTGTATAGATCTTGTGGGCTTATGCAACATTCGGCATAAAGGGTAGTCAGATAAGACTACTATTGAATGGGCTTAGAAATATGGACGTAGCTTTCTGGCAGCAGTCACCAGTGTTAGCCTGAGTTTTTTGATCACTGTATATTTAGTTTCTGTGCCTTAGTAGGTCTTGCTAATGAAGTATACTGGTCGTTGCCCCCCTTTGCATTCGCTAAATAAAACAGCACTAACAGCGGACATGGACATCGCTAGGTAAAGGAATAAAGATTCCCTGACCTTAGAAGCCGTCAAAATGGGAGGATCTTGAAGAACTTTTACCTCTAAAGCCTTCTAGCAGTGATGGGGCTAATGGACGGCTGTGTAAGCTTTGCCCTTTTTGATACACTCGAAGAATGAAAGACGTTTATCGGGAAGATCGGGACAAGAATCGGTCTAAAGAGGCAATCTTGCCAACCAGCGACTGTATTCCTTTCAGAGTGTTTGGCAGCTTCAAAGCCATGATCGCTTGGATTTTGTCGGGATTGACTTCTATTCCACGGTTAGAGACCAAAAACCCCAAAAACTTCCTTGTAGAAACACCAAAAACATATCTGTCGGGATTCAAGTGGAGCCGAGTGTCCCTTCAGACATGAAACACCTCAACAAGATTGTCTAGATGTCGAGGGAAATTTAACCCCTTCACCAACATATCATCGATATACACCTCAAATGATTTTCCAATTAAATGGGCAAAAATCATGTTTACAAGGTGCTGGTAAGTTGCTCTAGAATTTTTTAAATCAAAAGGCATGACTTTATACTGGAATAGACCCCTATCTATTATGAATGAAGTATGGGGTCTATCTGCAGGAGCAAGACTTATCTGGTGGTATCCACTATAGGCATCTAGGAAAGACATGTGAGACTGGGTGCTGCACGAATCCACCAGCGTGTCAATCCTAGGTAGGGGAAATTCATCCCTACTCTTAGGACAGGCTTCGTTAAGGTTCGTGAAGTCAACACACATCCACCACTTGCCATTCACCTTCTTTACCATGACTATATTGGATAGCCATGTTGGATACAGGGATTTCTCAATGAATCCGGCTTCCAGAAGTTTTTTTACTTCTACCTCAGTTGCTTGCCATTGCTCCGCTGACTTATGCCTGTGGGATTGTTTCACTGCTCGAGCATCCGTCTGAATATTGAGACGGTGCTGAAATAGAGACGGATCAACCCTCGGCAAGTCATTGACGGACCAAGCAAATATATCCATGTTAGCTCTTAATAAGAGCAACAACTCTTGGACTTCGAAGGGATCAAGGTCCACTCCAACTCTGACGAGATTGGCTGTGTCATCAGGATGCAACCGTATAGCCATGGTTGAAGAGCCCGGCTAAAGTTCTGACTTCGCTGGAGCATCAGCCAGGTTCATTTCTTGCTGAATTGCCTGAATTTGGCTTTTCTTTCTTCCCCGTTTTTGTGGCTTTGGGGGCTTTGGCTCCATGGACCACTCCAACTCGATCTGTAGGAGTTCACACCTGGCTTGATCCTCATGCACTATTCTTACTCCTCTAGGAGTGGGAAAGAGCATAAATTGGAAGTATGAGGAGGGAATCACGTGGAAGGCATGGGTTGTCGGACGGCCAATGATCCATCAAATGTTGTCATCAACCCGACCACGATGAATGTGGCCGTATGATTCAGATGCTTGTCCCCATCACAAATAGATAAAGGTAAGCTTATTTCTCCTTTCGGCATAACTTTATAAATCCCAAATCCTACCACTAGGTGAGTTGAGGGGGAAATGTGTTCTTCTTTAAACCCTAGCCTTAGCAGTGTCTTCAAGAATAAGACATATACCGCACTGCCTTCATCCACAAGGAAACTAGGTTGGAGTTGTCCCGCCAACAGGAGGGTCACCAAGAGAGGATCCATATGTCCTGTTAGGTCTGGCAATGTGGAGAACAGCTTCAAGGCAACCTACCTGATGAAGCCTCTTTTACCCCATTGAAGGGTAGGAAACACGTGTGAGGCGTCCCCTCGATAGGAATAGTTTGTTGACTTGGAGCAGCGTTGACCCCGAAAATGACCTCGACCTCCGCACTCGTTGATTCAGGCAGGAGGAGAGTGTTTTGGGGTCGCGCTCCATCATCGCTAGAACTTGCCAATGGTATTCTATAGGGGAAGTTGCAAGGATATCTTCTACCCAATCTGATGAGTTACGAATTCACCTGGCTCTTGGTCTGCCAAAGAGATCATATTTACTCCTTGAAGTTGTTGAAGCTTTTCCTTATGGTATTCCTTCGGACCTTCCATGGGTCGCTTGTCCTTATCTTATCCTTCATTTTGTTTAACGAAATAGGCCAAGTTTCCTTGCTGGATCTGAGACTTAATTTGGTCACGTAAATCTCGGTAATCCTCCGTAGCATGTCCTCGAGCTCAGTGATACTTGCAGTAGGGCCCTAAGTTGACCTTTTTCTTGAAAGGCTTTGGCCAGGGTAGGAGGTCCTTATTGGTGGACCACACCTCCGCCAACACGGTCGCCTAATTTACGGCGAGGGGAGTGTATTTTTCAAAAAAGTCCCGTTTAGGCTGGCGAGGTCCGTTGTTTCGGCTTTTGTTGGATCTTTCACTCCTTTGATCTTGGAAGTTTGCCTTCCGTTTGTTGAAGTGACCACCTCCGCGAATAGATATAGAGGCTGGTTCTCCCGAGGCTCTCTTTTCATAAGTGGAACAGTGATCTCCGTATCGATCCACTAACCGACTATAGGAGCGGAACAAATTGTTTTATTCCACAAACCTTGTAGCTCAATTCCATAATTCCATCATGTCTCTAAGCGGAAAATCATCAATATCATACTAGAACCTCTGAGTCAAGAGACCTAACTTGAAGTACTGGATGGCAATGGCATCATGATGCCTCTTGCATTTGAAATACTGAGTCTTAAACCGATCCAAATATGATCGAAAAGACTTAGTTTTTCGCTGCGAAACTTCCAACAGTCTCTCCAGGTTATCTCTAACCCGTTGCTGTCCTGCAAAATACTGGCAGGATTTATCTGCCAATTCTTGGAAGTAATCTGTCATGTCGACAGCTCATTAAACCATTCATGAGCCATGACAGAAAGATATGACGGGAACACCTAACAGAACACTCCGTCAAGATAGTCGTGAACAAGCATTGTCTGGCAGTAGCTCCCCACAAAGCTGTTGGGTCCGTCGTTCCACCATATTGTGTCATGATGGACTGCTTGAATTTTTCCGGCAAAGGTACTGTCATTACCTCCTCCGTGAAAGGGTAGGTAGTAACATAAGCTCGTGGGCGTATACCCATCATCGCCTAGGTGACCTGGTATACAATCTCGGGCAGTGAGCCTCCTCCACTGGTCACCATAGGGTGGACCCTGGACTGCTCCCTTGACTCTCGCAAAGGCGGAGGGGGAGCTTTAGGTGGGCTAGGACAGGCGGGCGTTATCCTCTACCACGCGATGCCATTTTAGTTGGTCATCGGTGGGACTAGAATTCTAGGACTCCTCTGGTTGAACCTTTCGATTTTTCTTGATCATTTTGATTTCAACGAGTTGATCTGCAACTAATTGTTGTTTAGCTTTTAGAGCTGCCAGTTTGGTTTCATACTCTTCCTTCACCTGCATTTCAAGGAGAGAATCCCCCTGAGGATTCTCAAGGTGAGAGGGCTCAGGTTGTCGGCTGGGTTGTGCAGCCTTCCTTGCTAGGCCCGACGTCCAGATGGCGTCCCTTAGACATCAAAATGCTAGACTCAGCCGAGGTAGCCTTCTCGGGGTTAGCGCAGGAGGAATTACGTGTTGTGGGAGCTATTGCTCAAATCCAAAGGTAGGAAACAATATCAAGTGATAGTAGTTTCCCACAGATGACGTCAATTGATCGAGGTCCTGATCAGCAGGAGACTCGACTCAAGGAATCAAACAATCGCACAAGGAATCAATGATACAGAGGATTGATGACCCAATTCCACCAAAAGGGATGTACATCTGGAGGGAGAGGATGCTCCCAATATTCTACTATGTTGGATGATGGTACAATCACTCTAGGTTCTCTCTCCCTGAGTGCGTAAAGCCTAAAGCCCTCTTTCTTTTGCATTTATAATATAAGAACAACTCTCGTAACAAATCCTTGTTCCATAATGAACTTCGCGGTCCTCGCCGCTTCTTCCGTTACTTAGCTATTAATAGCATTTACGTGGTTAAATAGCGCGGGCCGTTAGCGCCAACATGAATGTAACCGCCGCCTCTTCAACTCCGGTCAACCGGGTCCATAAGCAGGTTCTAAACCGCGGAATTGGGTCAAATTCTTTGGGATCCATCAGGGTGTTGCAATTCTGGGATTGGGTCGAATCTGGTGAATCTTTGACCAGTCGGGTTCACTAGGATCCGCCTGAATGTCGGATAATCGGGTGGCTGGATTTACCGAGACATCGGACAATCGAACCCTTTGAATATTATGTAAAGTTTTAAATTTGAGGGTACTTTTTGCCTTTTATTATCATCCAGAACTCGAATTGGTCCCCTAAAGGAAAGCTTAAATGAAAAAGGACGGACCTCCAAGCATTTCGTTTTAGGAAATTTGTTATAACCTTAGTATTATCATGCGGCTTATTTCAAGCCAACATAGTTTCTCTTTGGGGACTAATTCTTTTTGTTGCGAGTAAATAGAGGGGAACCCTTTGTCATACGCTTGGAAGATAGTTAAGTTCCTATTGGAAGATATATATGTATGTTGGGGTCGTTGGACCTTGTGACGATCCTATTGGGTGTGTTATGTGGATCTTGTACTTTAGTCCCATCTCGCCTATTTTGGAGTGCTTAAAAGAAAGGGGAGAAAATCCTAATAGAAACACCATCGGGCACATGTTGATCTTCCTTCTTTTTGTTCTTTGTTGTGTGTGTATTTAGGGGGAGGGGGCTATCTGATTCAAGTGATTGAAAGTTTAGTGAGTCTTACCCTAAAGGTCAAATGAGTTCTTTTAAGAGAACAAAGAGAAAAAAATATACTATTTCTTTGACTTTTTATAGATTTTCTATTGCATACACCATGTGAATCTGTGGAATGCAATAATTTCTATAAAAGGGTTACTCATGCACTACCTTTTTTTTTTATCTAGTTATGTTGACGTATTCTCTTGTCTTATCCTTTCTACTCTCTTTGTACTTCTTGTCCTATTCTATTTTCTTTATTACTATTTACCTCCACACTCATCTTCATATAAAGAGATGTAAGGTCATTTTAGAGAGACTACGAAAAATTATTTTTCCACTTCGACACGTAGGCTCCTCCCCTACTCCGCTTGTCTCTTCATCGCATGCTACCCTGGTCCATCGCAAGTTGCTGGGCTCCTCCTAGGGCTTCGACGACGCCTAACAGGGGCTCTCTCAGCCCTGCAGCGACCTCTTCCGTCTAACAAGAGCTCCCTCGGCCCAACCTTCAGCCTCGCCTAGCCTCCTCTAGCATCACCCGGCGGAGGGCTTGCTGCAGCACCGCTAGCAGCACCTCCTAGGTGTTGCTGCAGCCCCTATTCTATCCGACAGAGGCAGATTAAAGGGGTAAGACCCCTTGTGTACCCTACTGGGGGGGCTGTGTTCTCGTCCGGTAGGTGCACAAGGGGTGTTTGTCTTGATCTATAGTTGTTTAGGTTATTTTCTGAAGAGGTTTCTTCTGTTTTACCTCAAGTGCGATGCCTTGTGATTAGATTAATGGTATTTATGACCTAAGAGTGTATTCCTGAAATTTCTTGGTTGTTTTCCCCGTGGTTGGGTTGGAATGGCGACCTCATCTGAGTCAAAGGTGATTCCAAGGGCTTTGTTGAGGCTCTTAAGATCCCTATGATCTGAAATCAAGGATTCAGATTTGTTTTTGGATTGAATGATCCGTGTCAAAGGCACAATGTCATCATTGGAAGGATTAGAGATAGCGTTGGATATCGCTATTAAGAGAGGAATAGTGGAGTATGCAAGTTTGATGCATCAAGAGCATGGCAGGAGTCACCATGGTGTAGGATGCTTGGTTGACTCTGAAGCATCACAGCATCTTTGTGGTGATCAAAGTTATTTCAGGTCACTTAGTTTTGTTGCACTAGGGAGAACAGTGCAGGTTGCTGATGGCAGATATGATCCCATTGTTGGTCAGTGGGAGGTGTCTGTAAACCCCACTTTGCAGCTATCAAGAGCATTTCATGTGCCTGACTTTCCAATGAGTCTATTGTCAGTGAGTAGGATTGCGAAGGAATTTAATTGCAGGTTATTTTCGATGATGTTGGTTGCATTGTCCAAGATAAGTTTACAGGGAAGACCATTGCTAGGGGCACTAAGGAAAGTGGGGTATATCATCTTGCACATGAGTCGTTTGCAGCTATGATGGTGGAAGTACTTTATAGTGGCATGTTCATCTTAGTCACTTACCTTTAGATTGGCTCAGGAAAGTGATTCCACTTATCTCTCTTGCCACTGCTATTATATGTGATGCTTGCCAGTTGGGTAAATATCATAGATCTCATTTTCCTACCAGTACCTCTTCTAGATTTACAGTTGTTTTTGAGTTACTTCATATGGATGTTTAGGGGTTGAATAGAGTCTCATACAGGATGGGACATCGGTATTACCTTGCGGTTGTAGATGATTTTTCCAGAGTGTGTTGGGTGTTCCTTCTGAAGAACAAAGTAGATGTTGGAGGTGTTATAAAGACTCTCCTATTGGAGATCAGGACACAATACTCTACCACAGTGAAGGTTGTGCGAACAGACAATGCTCTTGAGTTTTGCACTGCAAGATATAGAGAGTTCTATAGGGCTCATGGGATTATCCACTAGACTACTTGTCCTCATACCTCGCAGCAAAATGAAGTTGCATAGTGGAAGCACAGACATCTGTTGGAGGTTACTTGTACTCTCCTTGTCCATCATAGTGTTCCACAACATTATTGGGGAGATGCAGTCTTGATTGCATGCTACCCCATTAATAGAATATTGAGCTTAGTTCTCCACTAGCAGATACCGATTCTGCTACTGCATCCGGATGGTAAGCTCTTTCATGTGTCTTCCAGGACATTTAAGTGTGTTGCCTTTGTTCATGTGTTATCACTAGCTCATGGTAAGCTTGCTCCTCGAGCTGTCAAGTGTGTTTTAAGGTACTCTAGGAGTCAGAAGGGGTACCGACATTATGATCCCACTCATGGCAGACACTATATTAGCGCCGATGTGACATTCCATGAGAGTGTACCATTCTTTTCAGTTGCAGGATAGATAAGCTCCCCTAATGATGTGGCTCCTATGGCTATTCTTCCTATTCTCTTGAAGGAAATTTTGGTCTTGATTTCGTAGCTTGCTTCTTTTGATTCCACCACTTCCTTAGATGATTTCCAGAAACTGCATGGCCTAATGCGTACTTATAGTAGACCTCATCTGACATTACAAAGGCCCTCTTCACTACCAGTGCATGATGCTCCTCAGGTTGATGAGTTGGGGTCTAGTGATGGTAACAACTTGCTCAGATCTGATCCCTTGATAGTTCTGATCATAGTAAGGGTAACGCTCTTTCTACAGACACTCAGACATAGATGCCAGATGATTTTGACCTTCATATTACCATTACGAGGACACCTCACACATATGAGTCCAACTATCGTGTTGCTGGCAGTTTGGCTACTGACAGCCTTGGTTTCGAGTTTTGCAGATTTTCTCAAGCACTTATAGTCTCACACATTCCATTTTACATACTAGCACGCCATGCTTGATCTAAAATGACATCTAGTCATGGAGGAAGAAATGAAAGTACTTTAGAGCAGACATACTTGGGACCTTACCACACTTCCTACAAGTGCTCGACTGGTCGGCTCCAGATGAGTCTTTTCTTTGAAATACAACCCTGATGGGTCTAAGGTATTTAAGGTATAAGGTTAGGTTGGTGGTTAAGGGATTCACCTAGACTTATGGGGTGGACTTTTTTGACACGTTTTTTCCTGTGACATGCCTTGCCACTATTCGTGTACTCATCTCTGTTGTGGCTCATAGAGATTGGTAGTTGCACCAACTTGGTGTGAAGAATACTTTCCTCCATGGTAATCAAGTGGAGGTCTACATGCGGCAACCACCGAGTTTTGAGGCTCAAGGGGAATGTGCGTGCAGACTCAGGAAGGCCTTTTATGGCCTGAAGTAGAGCTTGAGAGCATGGTTCCAAAAGCTCTTAGATGTGTTGCAGAAGATGGGGATGCAGAGATCTTTTTCAAATCACTCTCTATTTGTCAGGAAAACAGAGAAGGGTGTTGTGGCACTCCTAATTTATGTTGATGACCTGATTATCACCGGTAATGATGAGGCTGGGATAACTCAGGTCAAGGAGCCTCTTGGGTGACAGTTTGTTATGAAGGATCTTGGTAAGCTTCAATACTTTCTGGGGATCGAGGTTGCTAGAAGCAGAGATGGTATTGTTCTCTCTCAACGTAAGTATGCGTTAGATGTCCTTTAGAAGATAGGTATGCTGAGGTCCAAGCCAGCCAACATTCCCATGGACCCCAAGGCAATCTTCATGATGAAAAGGTAGAGTTAGTTGATAGCAGATCATACACTTAGTTGGCAAGCTACTCTATCTGACTATTACACGGTCTAACATTGCACTTGTTGTAGGCAAGCTTAGTCAGTTAATGGATAGGCCGATCCAACAGCATTGGCAGGCTACTATGCAAGTGCTCAGGTACTTAAAGAAAGTACCTGGATGTGGTATTCTCTTCCAGGCTAGGTCTCCCATGACTGTGGTGGGATACTCAGATACAGATTATGTAGGATGTGTTGCAAATAGAAAGTCTACTACAGCCTTCTGTACCTTTGTTGCAGGTAACCTGGTTTCCTGGAAAAGTAAAAAGTAGGTTGTGGCCTCTCACTCTAGTGCTGAGTCAAAATACAGAGCCATGTCCCAGATTGCCACTGAGATGGTTTGGATTAGATCCTTGTTGGAAGATCTACATGCTCAGGTTGAGGAGCCCATGGAGATGAGATTGACAATAAAGCAGCCACGTATATTGCCAACAATTCCATATTCCACGAGTACACCAAGCATGTGGAAGTTGATTGTGATTATACTAAATATTTGATCCAACGTGAGGTTTCATGTACCGCTTTTGTTGCTTCAAAGGACCTGACATCTTCACGAAGCCCTTGCCACATGGAGCCTTTGACACATGTTATTCCAAGCTAAGTATGATTGACATCTATACTCCAGCTTGAGTTGGAGTGTGGACATACTCTCTTGGTTTGCCCTTTCTATCTTCTTTGTACTTCTTGTCCTATTCTATTTTCTTTATGGACTCATATTACTATTTACCCCACACCCCTCTTCATATAAAGAGGTGAGAGGTTACGGTAAAAACACTAAGAAAAATCATTTTTCCACTTCTACTGGTTGTAAACTTGTAGATGCTAAGAAAGAACTGCTGTCTAGCATTTATGTAAACTTCAAAATGGGCTGCACCAAGTCCTTAATGTCTAGCATTTATGTTGAAACTGCAAAATATTGGATCAAATTGAAGAACAATACAGAGAAATTGATTGTTTCTTTTGGATGAAACAGGACTGCTTGAATGGGGAGTTTGCTAAGGTGGGACCCAATCCCAAGTTCAGTCCTGTTGCTGGATACCACTGGTAAACAGTTTTTCTTTCTGTTTGGATCTTCTGCTTTGCTGTTTGTTTTTATTGGGAAAAGGAGGACCAAGACTTTTGCATGACAGGGACACTTGCCCATCATTTGATTTGACTTTGAGGATTGCAGGATACAGCATAATAAGGATCTGATACTAATTTTTTCTTATATTACTAGAACTTGGGTACAGTAATTAAAGAGGAATTAGCAGTGTTAGAGAATAAAATAGATGATGATTAAATTTGTTAGGATTTGTTGTCTTTCCTATTTTTAGTTTTTCCAGTCTTGGTAAAGAGTTTTATTATTTCCTATTATCCCTAGGTCCTCTTTTTATATAAAATGTATTAGGGCTTGCTTATTACAACAATATAGTTCATTTTTCTCCAAGTTATTGGAGTAGGGATTGTCCTAGGGGAAAAAACCCTAAGGCTCCACGAGAGAGAGAGAGAGGCCCACTGCGGTCACCACCGTTGCTCTCCATACTCGCTTAGCCTCAGAGAGAGAGAGAGAGAGAGAGGCCCACTGCCGTCACCACCACTGCTCTCCATACTCGCTCAGCCTCTTCGCATGCACGTGGAGGAGCAGTAGCCATCACAAGTACCTTACCACGCATGTCCTCCTTGCTCAAAGTGCATACCAGTGCATGTCATGCGTGTGTCTACCCCTACTATGCATGCAACACACACACACACATTGCTTCTATGTATGCACTACCACGCGCATAACTCTACCTATGTGTACAAATCTCTGCACGCCTAGAGCAAGACACAATGTGCCTGCCTATGAACCGTAATACACACTACTTGCTCCTCACATGCGATAACACGTGCACTACTACCCATGGATGCATAGTGCACTCCTGGCTTGTCGCTACAGATGCTACTAATGTTGCCAATATTAGTGCCCGTGTTGCTGCTGAAAATTAGAATTGTTTTTTTCAATGGAAACTAGAGCATCTAAAGTCTCTTCTGAGACCACTTTTCCTATTGCTGCTACTTCTGCTACATCCTACTAATGTTTACTACTGTTGCTACAACCTACTACTGTCTACCATTGCTACATCCATACTATAGTCATCTACAAATGCTGCTTCTGCAACCATTTGGGATCATCTCTTGTTCTATTGTTTGGGATCATCTCTCATCTATTATTTCTATTAGGGTTATCTCCCATCTTTGCCTACTTTTGGATGTTGCTTAGGTTCGTCTCCTATTACTTGTCTGCCACTCTTGTTTGTCTACTACGGTCGCTAGTTCTATTATGGCCACAACCTGCTCCTCCAATATGTTGCTACTCCTCTAGATGTCTACATTGGGCATTGCACGCTCCAACTTAGGGGGAGTGCTAAAGAATAAAATAGATCAAGATTAAATTTGTTAGTGCAGAGAATTTGGAGCGTATCAAAGTTGCTATTTTTCTTCACATGTAGAAGAGTTGTGCATGGGACATAGCACGTGAGGGAGGCTTCAGTATGGCACTATTACTGTTCACGTGATGATGAATAGTAACTTGTGCCTTGTTCCCAGGGAATGTAGAGGAGAGAGGAGAAGAAGATCTCAAAATATGAAATTTGATTTTATTGATTGATTCTCTCGAAATAATAAGGGAGAGGTGCCTCTCTATTTAAAGAGAGAGCCCTCAAGATTGACGCCAACTGGACTCCACAATTAGTGGGATTGTAAATCATAATTCCACTATTATCTCCTAAAAACTCTAATTAAATAAATATAGAAAATCACATAATATCTAAACAAAACTTGCCACACAAGGCATGAAGATATCTTGGCATGCAAGACAACAACCTAGGCCAATAGTGGCTGACACCTAGACTGGCTGGACTGCCACGTGGCCTGTCACATGGCTGATGTGCACATGGACCCATCATTATTATTATCCTAGAAAAAGCTCCACAGTTAGGATTGGTTGTCTTTTCTACTTTTAGTTTTTCCAATTTTAATAAAGAGTTTTATTGTTTCCTATTATCCTCTTTCTATATAAAGAAGATTAGGGCTTGGTTAATACAACAACATAATTCATTTTTCTCCAACAATTAACATTAACATCTTGCAGCCAATTCTTTCAAAAAAAAAAAAAAAACATCTTTGCAGATAAGGGCCGTATTTGTTGGGACATTTCCAGATTCATGATATCTTGAACAGTTTTTCCTTTGAAAAATCTCGGGAAACAAATTGAAAGATATGAACGATGCTGGCTTGCAGAATTTTTTTTATTGTTGCAACCAAAATGAGAAAAGGTTCCTTGAGTTTCCAACCCAAGCCATGGTAGTGCTTTTTACCTTCTTTTCCTGAACTTTGAATGAAAAGCATTAGAAACCCAGATGAACTAGGTGGCACCCTACGCTTCCAGAGGGAAGCATACAAAATTATTCTATATAGTTGAGGTTCATGATTATTTAAGTCAGACTCTTAGAATGAAAATCCACTAAAGGATACATTCTCTTATTATAAACATTAAAGTACAATTTATTTGTATATGCCTATGCTGCTATGTTTATTTATAGATATCCGCATGGTTGGGTGTCCCACCAGTTAAAGCACAGGATGTTAATGTTTGAGCACCTCATATTTCATACAGATGGAATGGGTTTTGATACTTCTCTTCTTGGATATTGCAGGTTTGATGGAGATGGGTGAGCACTTTCTTCTTGTCTATATTTAAACTTTTGGTTGGAAAGGTGCAAATAGCTTTAAATTACATGGTAACTATGAAATTTGTCCTTTGGTTGCACCATCTTTGGGAAGAGTTGTCAGATCAGTTAAGCATAGTTTATATGGATATCACAGGAGATTACGAGAATGGGCAAGATAAGATATAGCATGGGAACAAACTGGTTACATTGGTGCAATAATTATTTCAGAAAGAGGATGGAAAAGTAGACCATGTAGTAATCCATTCTAATAGAATAAAAAATAAAAACTTACATTGCACACCAATAATTATCAAATCCTTAACATGCATTACTCCTGCTCAATTTGCCTGAAGATTTCAATTAAAGCTCAACTTGCAAAATTAGCTAAATTGAGCATTAGGAAGAGGCTTAGTGAGAATACACCTGTTTGAACATTATAAGTAAAGTGTGCCATATTTTCACTTCAATCATAGCTTTGCATATAAAATGGTAATCCACCTCAATATATATCACTATCTCATAGAACATAAGATTGCCAACAGTTAATTCAGTTGTCTTTCTCTTGCAATGTGTCTTCTTAGGCAGTGGCATGGAGAGCCTACATCCCCCATCAATGATTACATATTAAGAAGCTCACAGAATGTAAGTGTCTTAGCTCTGCACTTGGCTTTTCTAAGATAGAATGAACCAAACTTTTTACTGGACAAATAACAAGATTCCCTTCAAGAAATGGATTATAGACAGTACCAAAATGGTGATCCTCTAAAGAGTCTTAGCATAATGCACACATGTCAAGATGCAAAAGCTTCTCAATTAATGTCCCTTGCATGGTTTAGAGTTCAAATATCACTAAATCAAACATTGCATCCCAAAGATAAGAGTCCTTGAAATCAATTGCACATCCTACAAAGCTAATATTTGGTGGGGTCATAATCAAAGCCACCAAACAGTATTGAAGCCAAATCCCCTAGTAGGAGGAAAGGGCTACTAAAGAGGTAAAGCTACCACTAGGTGGAAAGTAGACCCTATCAAGGTTCATGCCGTGCTAGGCCATGGGCTAGGTGAACCTTAAAAAAGATCCTGACCTAAGCCTGGCACGGCCTGGTCCACGGGCTGAAATGCTTAGCCCAAGCCTAGCCCATTGGGTGAGCTCATGGGCTAATGTTTACCTTGTGTTTTTTTTTCAAAAATCATCCTCATCAAATATATACATCACATTCATCTTCTCAATTTTCTCAATCAAACAAAGCTATACATGATTTCATTTTATGATCATCCATCTAAAATAAAGAAAGATTACCAAGGTTGTGTGTTATACACATTGGATCAGCTTGTAAAATGTGGCACATGCTAGACATCATAAAAGAAAAATTTTAAGTAACCATTCTGACATGAGCGAGAGGGTGAGCGTGAGGGGGTTCGCGGGACGACTAGCGGGTGGAGAGGGGTACGGTGGCTTTGACTGGACGGAGGTGAGAAGGAGGCCGCGGCGGGGTGCGGAGCCGGTGAGATGCTTCAAATGCCTCGGGAGGGGGCATGTGGCGGCGGCCTGCAGGGACTCAGTGAGGTGCCTGCACTGTGGCGGTCTGGGGCACCGGAGGTCGGGTTGTGGACTCTGTGGATTGGGCGGCCGATTTTCTTCGAGGAGGGAGGGGACACCCGTGGTCGTGGAGGGGGCACCTCTCGAGGAGGTGGAGGCGCCTTGGTCGGAGGAGATCGGGGCGTTGGAAGGGAGGTTGGCTTCGACTTTGGTGGCGGTGGTACTGGAAGGGGAGGTGGATGTGGAGCCTTGAGGAGGGTGGTCGTCGCCTTCTTGGGGAATAGTGGGAGATCCTTTGGGGTGGCTTCCCTCAGGAGTGGTTGTCTGGTGCTGCTGGGGCTTGGTCGGGTGGAGCTGCGGCGTCTGGCTTTCAAGATGTTGCGATGTGACGAGGTGTGGTGCGGTGTCGTTGGCCGGTGAGGTCGGACGGTGCGTTGGCTGAGAGACCGCCGGCTGGTGTTAGATAGAAGGTGTGGATTGAGGGGGTCCCCCTCTTCCTCCGCACGGTGGAGGTGGCGGCGGCGGTGGTTGCCCCCTTTGCGAGGCTTCGAAGCTGTGATGGCGTGGGCTTTAGGTCAGTGGACCTATCGCGAATCGGAGCGTGGGTGGAGATGAAGCTGGGGCGACAGATCATGGAGAGGTTGGTCCTCAGGTGGGGAAGTTCCTCCTGGCTGATTCGCATCTCGCGAGGACCCGGGGGACCTAGGTCCTTTGCTGAGGCGGTGGTTGGCGGTGCTTGGAGGCGGTGCGAGATGTTTTTGGGAAGGCCGATGGTCGCAGCGAGGATCGCGGCGGGGATGGTGGGACGGTTACGATCCTTGGGGTGAGATGTGAGGCAGATGGAAGGGCAGGGAGGTCGGAGATAGGTGAGAGATTTGCGGAGGAGCTGGTGAAGAGGTCTGCGGCTTTTGATGACCCCGCTGATTGCGGGTGCAGCTGTGACAATGAGGAGGCCCCAGCTTTTGAGGGCGCAACCGTGGCGGATCCAGGTCGGGTGAGCTTGACCCGACTATGGGTGGTGACGGTTTTGGTGGAGACACCGATTCGTCTCACTCCCCGTGGGTAGACCCGAGTGTTCGGCCCTCTGAGGATGGCGGCTTGAGGGCTGTGGCTGAGAACACGCGACTTGTCCCCGACAGACCCAACTTGGCGATGAGGTGCGATGTCACAGGTGAGGTGGGGTGAGGGCGGCAACAGGAGCCGAGGTTATTGGGGACGCAGCGGCTCACCTGCAGGCCACGCTGGTCGTACCGGAAGGGGCGCATTGCGAAGGCTCCGGCTGGAGGCTTGGTTGAGGAGGGCTTGCGTCGGAGGCGGGTGGTGCAGAGCGTCGCCCTGCCTTCTGGAGGACGAAGCGAGGTGCTGACGATGGGCCTGACTGGTGGCGATAGCAGGGCGAAGACCTCTCAGGGGGCCACTGCGGTTGAGGTGGGACAGCAGATGGCAGGAGCTAGTGGTGGTGCTGCGGCGTTGGAGGAAGAGGCGGTGACGCGGGGGGCTGATGCGGTGGCGGTGCAGCCTGTGGGGAAGGTCTTCACGCAGGGAGAGGCGAGAGAGTTGGATGCAGACAGGGGGTGATTGCGGGGCAGGATGGACCGGCGGGTGATGGCGAGGGGAGCCTGAATGGTCGGTGTGTGCTGGAGGAGGGAGAGGTGGATGAGATGGCTGCGAAGATGGGGTTTAGGCGGTTGACACAAGGAGTTTCACGGGGTTCTACATGACAAAGGTCCTATCGTGAAATGTGAGGGGTCTGAATGATCCATCGAGGCGGGCGGCACTGCGGGGGTATGTTTAGAGGTGGGCGCCGAATGTGATCTTTCTTCAGGAGACGAAGTGGGGGAGCTGTGATGGGAGGCTGTGGAGGGAGGTGGGGGGAGGCGTTTTTGAAGAGTTCTTGGCCCTGGATGCGGTTGGTAGTGCGTGTGGAATTGTTGTGGGGTGGAGGGATGATGCTTTCTCCTTGGTGGACTCGTTGGTCGGATCCCATGTTGTCACTGTTAGGCTTTAGAGGCGTCGGGATAATGCATGTATGCTCTTTTCTTCGGTTTACGGACCGACGGAGGGTTGGAGGAGGCATGTTTTGTGGGAAGATCTGAGTCAGGTTGCGACATCTTTCCAGGGGATGCCTTGGTTGATAGGTGGTGATTTTAATATCACTTTGCTGGCAGAAGATAGACCAGATGGCCGTGGAGGAATGGACCAAGGATCTGAGGCGTTTGCAGGCTTTGTTGCAGAACAGGGGTTGGTTGACATGCCCCCTTCATCCTGTCTTTTCACTTGGAGGAGTTCTGGAGGACAGCGGTCCCGGATTGACAAATTTTTCGCCTCTACAGTGATGGTGGAGTTGTTCCCGATGGTGGAGGTTAAACCCATGGAGCGACCGTTCTCAGATCACACTCCTTTGTTGTGGGCTTCAAACGAGGAATGGAGGCATGGTACGTACTTTAAGTTCGACAGGGCGTGGCTGCTGGAAGAGGGGTTCAGGGGGCTGGTAGAGGAGCGGTGGAGGTCGGCTCATGTGGTTGGATCGGCGGCTGCCAGATTGGAAGCTAAGCTGCGAGATTTGAAATCTTTCTTGAAGCTCCGTATGAAACAGATTAGGGAGGAACGTAGGAAGAGGAGAGAGGAGGCTCTTGGTGAGATTGCACGTTTGGACATGGTGGAGGATGCTGGTCTCCTTTCTAACAGTGACTGGATATACAGAGCAAGACAAATTCAGGTGATACAAGAGGAAGATCGGAAGGTGGAGATGGAGTGGAAGGTGAGGTCCAGACAGAGGTGGCTGAAGGAGGGTAATTCCAACACTCGATTTTTTCATATGGCTGCATCAGGAAGGAGGAGGAGGAACTGGATTGACAGGTTGGTGGTGGATGGGGAGGAGTATGTGGGAAGAGAGGTGGTGGGGGGGGGGGGGGGGGGGCGCTGCGAGGTATTTCAGAGAGTTTACTGGGTATAGACGGGGGGGAAGATGGAGATGGGTGGGGTCTGAGGTACCGCAAATCGGGGAGACAGATGCCAGTTTTTTGACGGGTCCATTTGAAGAGGATGAGGTTCGCAAGGCAATCTGGGGACTGAATGCTGATGGTTGTCCAGGACCAGACGGTTTTCCGGTTGCCTTCTATAGAGAGTTCTGGCCGGTGGTGAAGGAAGATGTGATACAGGTGGTGCATGAGTTTAGAGCTGGAAACTTGGGTTTCAACAGACTGAACAAGTTCTACATGTTCTTGCTGCCGAAAAAGGAGGGTACTAAGGAGATCTAGGAGTACAAACTGATAGCCCTCTCAAATGCTATTTATTTGATTGTGGCAAAGCTTCTGGCGAATAGATTGAGGAGGACGCTAGCTGAGATTATTGACCCAGTGCAGTCAGCTTTTGTCCCTGGCAGAAACATCTTGGAAGGTTATGTGTTGGCCTCGGAGATCTTATCATCCTGAAAAAGGAGTAAGAAGAAGGCTTTCATGTGGAAAGTTGATTTCAGCAAGGCCTATGACTCGGTCCAGTGGTCGTTTCTTTGGGCGTCCTTGATGAAGAGGGGTTTCCCGCCGATGTGGATTGACTGAATGAAGAGATGTGTCACCATGATGTCTTTCTTGGTTCTTATCAATGGAAACTCGGCAGGGGGTTGGATTCAGCCGAGGAGGGGGGTGAGGCAAGGGTGTCCTTTGGCCCCGATGCTTTTTGTGATTGCAGCGGATGCACTGGCGAGGGCGGCCAAGAGGTCGTGTGAGAGGAACTTGGTGAAGGGCTTCTCCTTGAGTGGTGGGACGAGCATTCCGGTACTTCAGTATGCGGATGATATGATTTTCTTCGTTGAAGGTGGGGAAGTGGAAGCCAGGAGAATGCGAATTCTACTCTTCCTGTTTGGTGAGGCTTCGGGATTGCAGATCAATCTGTCTAAATCTGACTTTGTCCCCTTCAATTTGAGTGAGGCGGAGGCGAGGGGGTGTAGTTTGGGTCTCGACACAGAGCAGGTGAAGCTTCCGATCAGATATTTGGGCTTACCATTAACGGATGGCAGGATTCTGGTGAGTGATTGGGCGCCCCTGGTGGAGAGGCTAGAAGGGAGACTGGAAGGGTGGGCGTCCAGGCTTCTGTCAAGGGGTGGAAGGTTGGTCTTGCTCAAGGCGGTCCTGGCAGTGATGCCGTCGTATTTTACTTCTTTCTTGAATATGCCTAGGCAGGTTGTCGGGAAGATAGAGAGTCTTATGAGGAGTTTCTTCTTGTCCAACCAGGGGACGGGTGGTCCGGGTGCCAGATTGGTTGCGTGGGAGGAGGTCTGCAGGCTGGTAGAAGAGGGCGAACTCGGGGTGAGAGACCTGGGGAGGTCTAATGACAGCCTGTTGGTGAAATGGGTGGGGAGCCTCTTGGAATGTAAGGAGGATTTGCTGGGCAAGGTGTTCGGGACCTCTTATGGTGGCCCGGTGCGATGGGATATCTTGATTTTTCCGCCGAGAGATGCTTCTCATTTTTTGAAAGGTTTGTCGGCGGTGGCTCCTAGGGTGCAGGGCTGTTTTGTTCCTATGGTTGGAACGGGAGAAATCTTCAGATTTTGACAGGATGATTGGACATGACAAGGTGTGCTTGCTAGAAGATTTCAGAGATTGTTTGCTTTGTCCCAGAACAAAGAGGCATCTGTGGCCGAGGTATGGGAAGGTGGGTGGTGCCCGCGCTTTGTAGGAAACCTTTCAGATGCAAGAACTCATGACTTTCAGATGTTGCTTGAAGAGTTGAAAGGGTTGCAACCAACTTCGAGTACGGATATGTTTGGTTGGGATGAAGGTGATTTCTCGGTAGGGGCTGCCTACAGGAGACTGTCCAGTGGAGGTTCCATGGTTGAACTGGATTTGGTGAGAGACTGCAAACAGATTTGGAAGGCCGCGTGTTCTTTAAAGGTTAAGATTTTTGTCTGGCTACTTAGGAGGAGAAGACTTGTGACCAAGGTTTGGAGGGCAACGTGGGCTCCTGGAGAGAGCAAGGTTTGTCCTTTGTGTGGAGGTGGGGAGGAGGAGATTGAGCACCTTTTTTTCACTTGCCCGTTTGTGGTACAGATTTGGAGTCGAGTGGGAGCGAGGTGGTGGGATTATCTTTCCTTTGAAAATTTTTGGCGCAACTTTAGAAATGGAGGGGGTGATGTTGGACGGATTGTCTTCCGTACAAAGGAGGAGAGGTCCAGACCGATGGCGGTGTTATGGGGCATTTGGTTAGGCTAGAATGCTGTGGTCTTCAGGGGCCAGAGGCCTTATGTGAAGAATTTTATTGATTCTGTTATTTCTTTGTTTACTCTTTGGAGTGGATCTTTGTGAGTGGGGGACCTTGGGGTCTGCTATTTGTACTAACGGTGGCTGTTGATATATAATTAATATATTTGGATAGTTATCACTCTGGATAACTACCCTTTTCTTTTTCAAAATTTTTTTTTTTAATAATCTCAATAATGGATGGGAAAGAGAGAGGTGCAATTAAGAGGGTAACCAAGTGGAGAATGGTGGGTGGGAAGAGAATAGGAGAGAGACATTTGGAATTGGGGAATAAGGGAGAGCTTTTTTTGGAGCTTAGTTAGATCTTGAAAAAATAAATCCCAAGTAGCCCATTGGTAACTGAATTGTAGCTTGGGCTGGGTTGGGTCGAACCATGGACTTATGTCCTTAGTCCAAGCCTAGTCCGTGGGTGGGCCAGGCGGGTGAGGGCCTGGCCCATTGGCCAGCTCTGGAAAGGCTATCCCAAACATCCTAGTAGGAAAAAAGGTTTACCAAAGAGGTAAAGCTACTATTATGTGGAAAAGGCTCCCTAAGAGGTAGAGCTAGTATGCTACCCTGGGAGAGTGATTCATAGATTAAGCATTTTGAGCCAAATTCACATTAGGTTCAATTGGGAGTTATATTATTAGTTACTGAATGTGGTTCCACACGTTAGTATTAGGATCGCAGTTTAGAGAGCAAGTGTGGGCCTATATACGGCTTTTTTTCTTTTGAGAAGAATCAATGGATCATCCAGCTCTCTAGGCTAATTCTCTTGCTGTTTTTTGCATCAGGGTTTTCTACATGAAACTTAGTATTCTTGTTATCTAAGGTGCTGCGTTTCACGATTTCATATTAAATTAAGATCAAGATGGTAGCAGGTTGATTTTGGGTGTGATTTTTCTTGATTTTTTTTCAAGGTATGTGGTTCAAGGGTTCTGCATTTGTACTTTGGCATATCACCTCTAGCAAGATTGTGCTACAAATTATAATTTGTTGAGCAAGATTTTTGAGGATTGATGCTTTCATTTGTTACTTACTACTATAGGTGCAATCACTTTTTTATCCATCAGTACCACCGTGCACAATGAACAAAGAAGAATAGCTCATGGTGGAAGATTTACTTATGGAGAATCTAGTGACTAAGTGAAGACAGATTTCAGTGACAATGATTACATTCCATGTTCATTGAAGATTTGATCCATTGCTATAACCAGAGAGGAAAAAAGGATTGGGAAGGGGAAAAAACCTGAAAAGGCCCACCATTTCACACCAATCACGATCTTATTGTTCTTGTTCAGATGTTTTTCGAACCTTTGGACATGTTCGGGCCGCAAAGTTTCTTCTTTATTAGCAATCGACTTGTCAGAGATTTAGAACTATTATTGGCCCTTAAGATTTTCCCAAAACTCTGTTGCATCATCAAGGCTAATTACTTTGCAAAGATTGTGTTTATTAAGAAGAACTTCATCGTGTTGTTCGCAAGATCTTGCACCTCCATCCACTCTTCTTTTTCCATTTTGTCCATCTTCTTTCTGTAAGGAGCTTTCACACATCTCTCACGTGAGGTTTTTCTGCACTATTCCTACCATTAGGTGAAGTCATTCACCTTGCTGAAGGGCTCCATTGAGAACAATGCACCCTTTGAGGTAAATTACATCATCTTCTAATGATAGCCACAAACTGGCTGATCATATCCAATTGGATTAGATCTTTACCAGTTACCTCAAATTGAAAATCACCAATCTTGCATGATCTACAAGAATGAGAGTCAAATCTAACCAATCTGGACCATCCACATCATCAGGATCATGCAAAATCTTTGGTTAAGCTTCTTGATTATATTGATCAGCCTTTGATAGCTCTCAGTCTAACCAAAAAATTGGTCTTTTGGTTAGTGAAGAAATGCATTTCCTCCATTTCAGCCCACTTAAGTGCTCTTTTGAAATTTCTGAATAACTTAGGGCAAGGGTGCATAAGTCCCTGTTCTTCCTCCCCAAAATCACACGGAGGATAGTTGCAAAAGACCCAATGACCACCTTGCACATCTCATGCACAAGGATTCATCCCTTCTCTATGGCAATTGTGTGTCGATCTAACAATCATAGCTTTGCTGCCAAATTTTGGGAATGATGCGCATGAACCATGTGAGAAAAATGCATGCTATGGTTGTGGTGTCATTCCTCACAACCACTAGAAGAGTAATCTGTTAATTGAAAACAGGAAATAAATGAGATCTTGCCCTCAACCGCTCCTCTCTCAGCTCAGCGTCCGTACTTTGTAGGCTCCAATAAAAAACTCAGGACCCAAACCCTAGTTGTTTTCTGTTATAAGTCATTGTGAAATAGGACAAAGAACTCCAGTGTTGAAGATCGGTAGAGATAGGAACCTTGAAACTGAAAGCCATGTTTTGAAGGTTGTGGTAGCAAGCCTCAAGATTAAGAAAAGATACTCCAGGGAAATGCTACCCTCCATGTTATGTTTAAGGTAGTAACCAAGGACTTGGCAACTTGCCATATTGCTTTTGCACACTGCATTAGATGGAGTGGTGCAAGTTTTCCTTGCTACACGTATTTATATTTTGGTCCATACCCAGTGTCCACTTTCTGACACTTGATAATGTAACTTAATCATGAATTACTTGTATTCATGTCAATAGCAAGGGATCAACAAATGGAAACTTAATTGGAGGGAACACCATAAATGTGAGGTCTACACAATCCATTTTCCCCATGTTGGTATTTCGAGATTATCAAGTTTAGAACCCTATCATACCATGCTTGTTACACTTGAGATTGCAGTAAATTTGATGCTTCTGTTTTCCAGAAATCATGCCAACTTGTCCCACCTTTTGACTATCAGTTTTCAGCAAGAACATTAGACCTAGAGATCTCCTGCATTTCAGTAAGAAATCAACCTGATTAACAATTGCATACGGGTGATCATAACTGGAACCTATTTTATATCTGATCTCACTATAAATATAGTTATATTTGACTCTTTAGGGCAATTTATGATCCTTGTGTTTTCTTTGGCAAATGCAGGATGATTCATGGACTGTGTATAAAAGATGGAAAAGCAACATATGTTTCTCGATATGTCCAGACATCACGACTCAAGCAGGAAGAATACTTTGGTGGGCCCAAATTTATGAAGGTTATGACTCATGCGTGTTATTGAAATGACTTTAACTTTTTAGATAGGTTCAATCGTCATCAAAATCAAATAAGATATCAGACTTATTTTCTTCAGTTAACTGAAAATAACAAGGGAACAATGATCTGTTAATTACATATCGGATCGAAATAGAGGTAGAGGATCCATGTAGTGAATCTCACTTAATGTGGGTGTGATGTTTGCTATTTTTACTTTCTTGGTGGGCTTGCATGTAATTTTTTCATCCCTCCTCTCTATGTGAGAGGCTAGGGTTTCTTTTCATTTTATGACATCTCATTTCCTTTCACATGGTATCAAAGTGACTATTCCAGACTGGCATTCCGATATCCCACCAAATACCACTAAAAGTTCTTTGATTCTCATCCTAGAGGATCCATTGCTATTCGTGCATTGGATCTCATGTGAGAGTTCTTAATGCATGTCCACCCCTCCAACTACCACGCTACTAGTGTCAGAGACTAGCGTCGCCGTCAATCAGTAACAAAAGCTAATGTCCCCTAATTGGCAACAATTGTGCCATCATGTGACTGGTGTCACCTAACAAGTCGTTGTTGATCGACAGCAACTCAATGCCACTGCTGCTGAGTAGGCCCCATGCCATTGCATGTTGTAGTGTTGTGTAGCGGACTTAGCACGCAAATAGCTACACATGCACAACGTTTGCATGTGTGTGTAATTCCTACCAATTCTAACTATTCCCATGCATTAATCTACTTTTTACGATGACTATGTGTCCTATACTACTATTACTACTGCTTGGGATTGTCTCCCACTGCCTCCTCGTAGTTTTTTTCACCACAGTTATTCTCTTTGCCTATTACTACCTTGGAGGGATTCCTTTTCTTCAGTCGGATCAGGATACATGTAGTGCCTATGTTGCCTACATCACTGATGCTTTAGATTTACACTCTCATTTGATGTCTGTCGTTTCAAGATAGTGGGTGATAGATTTAGGTGCCTCTACACACCGTACTAGGGATGTTGATTCCCTACGTGAGACTAGGCTTGCCAGATGGACTATGTAAGGACTTGAAGGGTTGTGTTGTTTTCAACAAGTGTCACTATTATTTTTAGGATAAGAAGACCAGTTACATTATTCGTGGATATGAAAAGAACTGTCTTCATTATCTCGGTATACCATCCTACTTTGTTTGAGTTGTCTCAATCTCTACTGACTTCCTGCTTTGGCATCATCATCTTGTTCACCCTTCCTTTGAGAAGATGTGTTAGATGTTTTCATAGTTGTCAACCTCTACCTGATTTGACTATGAGGCTTGTTAGCTAGGCAAGCACCATAGCTCCACCTTATCTCGACAAACTAAGGCACAAACTACATCCTTGTTTCATCTAATACACTAAGGCATTCTTGAATGGACCCCTTGGCATATCCTTTATCCTAAGAGTGATCTATTTTAGCTACCACCTTGTGTGTTTGGAAGTGTAGCATTTGTACATCTTGTGGGTCAAGGGAGAGATAAGCTTAAATATTCACGAACACATAAGGGGCACCAATGTAATTTTGATCTAATGGTTGGCAGGCACTATGTGAGTGCAGATGTTACATTCCACAAGTCAGTCCCCTATTTCTCCCTTGCAGCACGACAGTTATTACCGGAGGTTGAGTTTTCACCTATGCCTATTCCTCCTGCTTCTATGGATGAGTTTTCAATTTCTGAGGTTGGCCCTGCACCTGACAATGGCAGTCAAGAACCCATTAGCAGTTCTGCACTTGACAGTGGTAGTAATGATTAGAGATTCAGGGATTCGCTTGTCACATATTAGTTGCTAGTTACCTACAGACAACACACCTCGTAATTCAGGCCCACCATCCTCCCCGAGTTAGGTATGTGTTGAGCCATTTGACGATTGTGTCTAGTGGTGATTGTGTAGGATTAAGTGGTACTGTCTCAGATGATGACCTTTCGATTGCCATTCGAAGGCACCTCACTCTTGTGCGCAGTACATGTGGTTGGAGCTGTGTCTACGACTAATTTGGGGACTGCCTTTGGACTCTTTACTACTGTGCTAGTTGCCACAGAGATGCCTTTCACATACCAGTAGACCTTATTTGATCCAAAATGGCGTAAAGCCACGGAGGATGAGATGGCCGCTCTTTGGATTCGACATACGTGGGAGCTTACTCTGCTTCCGGCTGGTGCTTGTATGGTGGGATCTTGTTGGGTCTTTGCCCTGAAATATAACCTTAATTGGTCAATTTTAAGGTACAAGACTCGATTGGTGGCGAAAGGTTCACCTAGGTGTATGGGGTGAACTTCTTCGATACTTTCTCCTCCATTGCTCGCTTGTCGACAGTCCGAATTCTTATCTTTGTTGTTGCCTACAAGGACTGGATGCTTCACCAGCTTGATGAGAAGAATGCCTTCTTATACGGTGATCTTCAAGAGGAGGTTTACATGCAGTAGCCCCCGGGTTCGAGGTTCAGGGGGAGTGTGTGTGCAAATTGAAGAAGGCCATCTATGGCCTTAAGCAGAGTTCAAGAGCATGGTTTTAGAAGCTCTTAGTGGTAGTGAAGAGCATGGGTATGCAACAATCTTCGTCATATCATTCTCTGCTTATTAGGAAGACTGAGAGGGGAGTTGTAGCTTTGTTGGCATATGTTGATGATTTCATTACCACCGGTGATGGTAAAGCCAGGATAACTGTGGTCAAGCAGTCTCTTGCTAAGCAATTTGTTATGGACTTGGGGTAGCTTCGGTATTTTCTTAGTATAGAGGTGGCCAGAAGCAAGTAGGGGATTGTGTTGTCTCAGTGCAAGTATACTTTGGATGTGCTCTAGGAGACAGGTATGCTGAGGTCCAAACCAACCAATATTCCTATGAGCCCCAGGGTACATATCTATGGTGAGCAAGCAGAGACCGTTGATAGTCGGACATACAAGTAGCTTGTAGGAAACTTATTATATCTGATGATTACCAGGCCAGACATAGCTTTAGCTGTGAGAAAACTAAGTCAGTTTATGGACAACCCGACCAAGCAACATTGGCAGGCAGCTATACAGGTGTGTAGATACCTGTAGATACCTGAAGAAAGCTCCTGGACATGGGATACTCTTCCAGAAAGGATCTCCCATGACAGTAGTTGAGTATTCTGATGCTGATTATGTAGGGTGCTTGACAGATAAAACATCCACTAGTGGGTTCTGCACATTTGTAGCTGGTAAGCTGGTTACCTGGAGGAGCAAGAAACAAGAAGAAATTTCTAGATCCAACATCAAGTTAAAGTATAAGGCTATGACCCATACAGTTGCAGAAATGATCTGGATAAGGTCTCTACTATGTGATATGGATGTCTAGATTCAAAACCTATGGAGATGAGATGTGACAAGTAGGCATCTACATATATTGTGAACAATCCCATGTTTTATGAGCGCACTAAGCATGTCGAGGTGAAGTGCCACTACACCAGAGACTTGATCCACAGTGGGATGTTGCACACTACCTTTTTTGCATCTAGAGACCAGATAGTAGATGTTTTCATGAAGCCTCTTCCCTGTTTTGCTTTCAACAATTGTTCCAAGTTGAGCATGATTAACATCTATGTTCCAACTTGAGAGGGAGTGTTGAAATACCCCTCGATTTTTATTATTTTTCTAATTATTTTGACTTTGGTTGCTATTTCTATTTTGGACACTTTTGGAGAATAGATTAAATCATTTTGTCCTACCGATACTTTCACGTTTCAAGTCCTAATTGTCACATAGATCCTTGAAAAATAAAAACTGTGTAATTGTACTGAAAGACATGCGCATCAGAATTCTTGAACAAAAGTATCCGTGATGTAGAATATCAGATTGATTAGTATCTAATTGTTTAAATGAAAAAGAGCAGCAAGGTATTTATTCTCTCTTTTTTTTCCTTTTTTTCCCCAAATTCCTACCCTTTTCAAGTCATATCAGCATCCCGATATCTCAATTTCAGTTAGGTGATATGAACAGTTTCTTCGGGGTTTTTACGGCCTTGATCCAATATCTGAGAATAAAACTCAAAGTGCTAGATATGTCGTATGGGGCAGGAACAGGTATGATATTCTAGGTACTTTTACATTTTTTGATATGCAAATTTTGTCATATCTAATCCACTCTGACCTGGATTTCAGGGAATACAGCTCTTATATATCACAATGGAAAAGTTTTGGCCCTTCATGAGGGAGATAAACCATGTGAGTGTTTCCATTGTTCAAGGTGATTTCTATTTGCTGATGCCTTTGGTTTGGACAAGCTTAGCTCCTGCTCACTGCAAGAGCTGCTGTCCTAGTCTATATAAAGAATTTATTTGAGCAGGGTACATTATGGCCTATCCTGTAATTTTCTCCCATTTCTTCGTGAAAGGGGCTTCCATGTAAAGTCCAAGCGTTCATGATTGTGATGCTTTTACTATTGTATTTGTTAGAGCCCTTTCGGTCTTTTATTATTTATTGTAGTTGATTGTATTTCTTTATTTCGTTGAAGAGTACTCTTGTAATTTTCTTACCTCATATATTACGAGGTAGGGGTATGGACTAAGATAACTTAATTCATTTTTTCTAACTTGGTATCAAAGCAACAGTCCTAGACCGGTGCTTGTACCCTCCTTGATTCCTATACCCCTTTCTCTCCACCAAAAAAAAAAATCTTAACCCTACAAGGTTCTCGAGGAGGTATCCATTAGCCCACTACTGTTGCCAGCCTTCCTTGGCCGATAGGTGGCCTATCAACCCTCACTCTCCCCTGCAACGTTGCCCTTCATCGCTTTGCATATTGCCAGTCGAGTGTTATGTTTTGCTTGTGAAAATGGGGATTTATGTTGTACAAGTTGAGCATTTCATGCTTCAGCTTGAAGAGTGTTGAAAGAAATGATTATTGGTGTTGGGTAACTAGATAGTGTGAGATCTAATTACAAATAATTTAGTCCCACATCGTAAAGTGGGAAAAGAAGGGGTGTGTGGTGGCATTATAAATGTTAGCATATATTATTATTTTTATGTTCTTATTTTATGGGTGCTTAGTCCCTTAAGGATATTATTTTACTTTTAACCCTCTCATCTCTCTCTATATAAGAGAGCCTAGGGTTTTCTATATTTAATTAAATCATTTCAACTAATTTGGTATCAGAGTATTGATCCCAGACCGTAGCTCTCGGTATTCCACCCTCAAGACTTTTAAAACCCTAAGCCTAAATCCCTTTCTCCTCTCCGTGCACTGCCGACGGTAGCGGCACAGGGCCTCACGTTGCTTCTCACTCGCGTAGGACGTTCCCACACCTGCGCAAGATTGCACAGGCGGCGGCGAATCGGGGGGTCCTGCTCCTTCGTGTGTTTGGCAGCGTGCATTTGCACGGCCGTGACTCATGCACGGTTGGCAGTGCACGCAGCTGTGGCTAGCACGTGCTAAGCAGCGGTGGATCGCAACAACGCACCCAGCGGCGGTGATTCGCGCCGCTAGCACCCAACGACGGCAATTCATGCGGCGATGGCAACATTGCCTGACGTGCACGGGTGCGGCGATGGCGGTGCTCCAGCAACAAGAGCGGTGTCAGCGTTGATTCTCTGCTGCTGCTTGACTTAAGAGGACTGTAGCCTTTCTCTAAGGCTACTCTCCTCTCCAACTGCAGGGGGGAATCTCCTTAGGGCCTTCTCGGGTGGTCTCCCCGCACAAGGGCTAGGCCAAAGCTAGTCTAAGGGGATTTCTTGTAAAGATGTAGATCTGATTTTTCAGGTTTTAGATCTGATTGATGGCCCCTTAGATATAGAAGTCTGATTGCGGCTCCAAGATTGTAAGGATGGCTTCAGATGATCAGACCGAGGTGAATTCGATCACTTCTTTGGACATCGGGGTACTGAAGAATCCATTTTTGGGTCCTATCGTCAAGTTGGACGAGATCAACCATCCACAGTGATCAAAGACTTTCCTCATGACCGTCAAAGGTCATAGGAAGAGCTACATCCTTACAGATCCGGAGCTTGAGAGCAAGACTAGTGCCAACGCCACTTGGGACAGAGACAATGCCATGGTCTTTGCGTGGCTTATGTAGACAGTTATTCCCGTATAAGGGATGAGATCATATATTACAACATTACAAAGAAGATGTTGGAGTCCTTGCGTGAGACCTACTCTCATGCCAAGAACTCTGCACGGGTCTTTCAGGTCTTCTACGACCTTTTCTACTTGCGTCAAGAAGGATGCACTTTGCTACAGTATTACTCCTTCTTGAAGGGAATGTTAGAGAAGCATCCCTCTTATTTGTTAGGGTATGCCTGTGATTCCTGGAGGGATTTTTGGAGACAGTTGGCCATCTCTCTCTTCCTGGCAAGTCTTAGACCTGAGTATACAGCTACTAGAGATCAGATTTTCACCACTCCTGAGCTTCTTACCATGGAGGAGGCTTATAGCAGACTTAACAGAGTTGAAGTCCGTACTCCATCTCCAAACACTGGTACTTAAACGTATGCGTGTCTTGCAAGACAAACTCACTGGGAAGAGGATTGGTGGAGGGCGTGAGGAAAGGGGGTGTATCGTCTGAGCTAGACCATTGTTGCTACTTCTGCTACCTGGGGCCTTTCTTCCACTGGATCTCCCCTTCAGTGGCATTATCGCCTTGGTCACGTGCCTATTAACCGCCTCAGATGGATGTTGCTGCACATACCCTCCATTACTGCTCACCCGTGATGCTTGTCAGCTGGGCAAGTATCATAGGGCTAGTTTTTCCAATTCTATCTTTGTTTCTTCTGCTGTTTTTTATTTAATTCATATGGATGTGTGGGGTCCCAGTCGTACTCCTGATCGACTTGGGAATAGTTATTATCTTCTATTAGTGGATGGTTTTTCTTGCATTTCCTGGACGTTTCTTTTGCAGAATAAGTTCGATGTGTGACAAATCATTGAGAATTTTGTTAAGGAAATAAAAACTCAGCATTTTTGTTTTGTGAAACGTTTTGAGTCTAATAATGCCTTGGAGTTTTATACTACTCGTTTGTATACTTTCTTTTCTAGTCATGGCATTATTCATGAGACCACGTGCCCACACCTCTTAAAGAAATGGTGTTGTTGAGAGGAAACAATGCCATGATCTTGATATTTCTCGTACCCTGTTGATTCACCATTCGGTTCCCTCCCTTTACTAGGGTGACGGTGTTTTTGATTACATGTTTTTTTATCAATAGGATGCCTAATGCTACATTACATAAACGGATTCCTTTACTAGTTATGTATCCTGATCAACTCCTGTTTCACGTCACCCCTCAGACTTTTGGTTGTGTTGCCTTTGTTCATTTGTTAGGACCGGGTTAGGATAAACTAGCACTGAGAACAGTTAAGTGTGTTTTTCTTAGGTATATCCGGACACAGAAAGGGTGTCAGTGTTTTGATCCACTTACTTCTCAGCATTATGTTTCTGCGGATGTTACATTTCATGAGACGTTACCTTTCTTTTCTACGGTTGCAGTTGAGATGCCTTCAGAGGGTGATATAGTGCCTATGCCATACACCCCCATTCGCTTTGAGAGTTTTCCTGAAATTTTTGTTCCTACCATACCACCACCACCACATGCTACGCATCCTTTCCCTCGTCTGACTGAGCCACTTCAAACATATGTCTACCCTCATACTACCTATCAGGGACCCCCACCCTCACCTTCACCATCAGCTTCTTAGGTCAGTTCTTTAGGCACCGATGTATGTTTGCCATGTGATGGTTACAAGGACAGGACAAATGATGTTGCAAGTGATGATCTTGATCTTCGGATAGCTATATTCGGAAGCGACCACAGACTTGCACCACTTATCCCAGGGCTGGGGCACTTGCTATTGATAACCTAGCTCCTGGATTTGCTGGATTCACTCAGGCATTAGCAACTACGCAGATTCCAGCTACTCATCGTGAGGCCATGCTTGATCCAAAATGGTGGGCAGCCATGGAGGATGAGATGATCGCTCTTAGAGGCCGTGGGACCTGAGAGCTCACTCTATTTCCTAATGGTGCTATGCTTGTTGGCTGTTGTAACGACCCGATTCCCGAGTCTCTACGAGACACGAGAACCGGACCGACTCAACTAATCCCAAGACCTAGTCGTCCAACGAGGAAGTAACCAAAAGAGCAGTAAAATAAATCACATTCAGCATGAATATAACTAACAGTAAGAAAATACAGCAGTAAGGAAAGAAACCACTACAGTATATACCACCACAACAGTAGAACAACATTCATAACATAATATGAACTGCAGGTAAAGAAAAGTACAGCGGAAACAAGAACTACTCACTACAGTGGAACAAAAAGAGGTACAAAGTGAACAGTGGTAACTCTACTGGACCCTACTCGGCTCAGCGTCCTCTGCAGCCGCTGACCCTGGCTGCTCAACACCTGGTCCTGAAAGGTAACGAGTGTAACACGTCAGCAAAACGCTGAGTAGAGTGGCAACTAAAACAAAAGAACAGTAGAGTGTACAGTAGCTGTTGTATTTTCTTTCTTCCTTTATTTACGTCTTTCTATTGTTTCATAATTTATCTATTTCACAGATCCTTTAATCTCGAATGTTCCTCATTGGAACGATCTTGATTGCAGTCTTTTCCAAAAAGTAGAAGTAGCATATGGTGCTCTCCTGGCCGAGAGAGTCGCCCGTGGTGATCTTACCCTCAATCAACCACCCCAAGGTCACGGACAGATGTAACGGTGACTACGGCACGCGCGATAAACGCACAGGTAACTAACCCGCACTGGCACGCGGTCAGTCGTTTCCGTTAACGGGTGCGCCCAAAGCACAACACAGAACCAGTCCAGGGCAGAGCCCTCTCAGTAACAGGGGTCCAACCCCTCCACAGTAACCAAACAGGGGCCTTGCCCCTCCACAGTCCGCGCACCCTCGCCTGACTACCCTGGTTTGCCCCAGTGGGCCTAACAAGTCGGTGTAGGAGGCTAGCAGAACCCCGGGGCCCGTGAGGTAGCTAGTGCCCTCCCTACACTAGTAGCTCTCCCCGGTACTACGTACACGAGGGCCAGTAAGTCGGTACAAAGTGGTCAGTCCTAACCCCGGGTCCCTGGGGCGGCTGGTCCCGTTCTGCACTAAACAGGTACAGGTACTTCCCTTGGTACTACGTACCTAAGAGACAGCACACTACAGCGTCTTTCTTTCTCAATTCCATTCATTTCTCTTTCCAGGAGTTCCACTCCTAATTCCCCGTAGGGTTCCAGCTCTTTTAACTCAGAACATCTAGATTTCTCTTTTCAGTTTCACGTTCTTACAATCCATGTTCCCAATCATGTTTATCTATTCATAACAGGCAGCTTGTTAATTCAATTTACAGGCAGCTATTTGTTCCTCTCCATTTTTTTTTCCAAGACTGCAGTATTCATATATTCCACTAGTTTTCTCGTCCTAGGATTCATGCCATATCCTAGGATCTATCATACAATCTAGTTTTCCAGTCCTAGGATTCATGCAGCACCTAGGATCTATCATTAAATCTATTTCTCATTCCTAGGATTCATGCAATTTCCTAGGTTCTATTTATGATTCCATGATTTAACAGATTATACTTAAAGCCACTCTACCGGTTACAACAGGCGAACTGGGGGCGTGGTCGGGAATCCCGCGTGCCTCCGCAACCCCCGGGATTGCAATGGAACGGGGTCCTATCACAAGGATCAAACACAAGGAGTGTCTCAAAACAGTGTATGGCTACTGTAGACGGGTAGAGGATTTAATTCCGAAAAGAACGCAACTCGAAATGCGAAAAACGAAACCCGAACGGGCCCTAAACGGGTCGAAAACGATGGAACAGTGCAAAATCAGACGTCTGGAACTTCTTCCAGACGTCTTAAAAAGTGGATCAGGGAATTACCTTGCTCTGCATGGGCTCTCAGATGTCCAGAAGCCTGCGGGGGCGTCTGGCTTAGTTCCCAGACGTCCGATGGTCACCCCGGACGTCTGGACGTCGCTCCCGTCGTCTGGTACTACAACCAGACGTCTGATTCGCGTTGGATGGCGAATCACCGAACCTGCGCGTACCCATCTCTCTCTCAGTACGATCAGTCGAAGGAAAGGAAGGGAGACGGAAATAACTCACTTTCAGACGTCTGGAAAGTCCTCCAGACGTCCTCCCCGTCGTCTGGCTAAAGTATCAGACGTCTAATTTTGGAAAAGTTTCCAGAACCAGGGCGTAACTCGCCCTCCGCCCGCGACGCACGGCCGCGCCGCGCCTCGTCCGCCTGCTGCTCGGGCTGCAGCAGTCCTCCCGCGTCGCTCCGCGCCCGCTGCGCCCCCCGCGGGCCGGCCCTAGCAGCCCTGGCGAGCTCGCCCTCACGGCCGAGCGCCTCCCTCGCGCAGCACCTCCTCCCGCACTCACCGCGGCTGTCGCTGCCGCCGCTCACTCGCGCTCGCACTCGCGCACCGGCTGGAAGGAGAAGAGGAAGGGGGCGGAGGTGATGAGAGTGAGGGAGAGGGCGTGGCTTTTTAAAGCCGCGCGGGGAGGAAAGAGAGAGCGGGACAGAGGAAGAGGGAGGGAGCGCAGCCTGCGGCCGCAGGAGGGGAGAGGGAAAAAGAAGAAACGGTTGCGGGTCTGCGCGCAGACGCAGCCTAGCGTGCCACCAAAAATCGAATCCCAGACGTCTGGAAGGGGTTCCTGACGTCTGTTCCGACGTCTGTTCCGACGTCTGGGCCACCTCCCAGACGTCTTACAAGATGTCTGAAGGCGCACGTTCGTAACAATATAACAAACTCAAAGGAAGTTTCGTCCCCGAAACTTGTGCTAACTAGGGTGCGGGAAAGACGTCAATATAACCATAACAAACTCAAAGAGGACCGGAACCGGTCCGAAAAGACGTACCCGCGAAGACCTCCGAGTACCGCTCCCACGTTGCCGCCTCAGGCTCCTAGGTAGCCTCCTTGTACCGCTGGCTCCTCCACAAAACCTTTACCAAGGGTACTTGCTTTCGTCTCAAACTGTGGACGGCTCGGTCTAGAATCTGCATTGGCCGCTCGGGGTAGGTCAGGTCGTCGCCCACCTCGACGCTCTCGTGACTCAGTACGTGACTGGGATCGGCTACGTACTTCCTGAGGTTGGACACGTGGAACACGTCGTGCACACCAGAAAACTGCGGGGGGAGGGCAAGTCTGTAAGCAACGGGTCCAACCCGCTCCAGGACCTCAAAATGCCCCACGAACCTCGGCGCGAGCTTCCCTCTCACCCCAAACCGCTGCAGGCCCTTCATGGGCGAAACACGAAGAAAGACGTGGTCCCCAACCTCAAACTGCACCTCTCTGCGTCTCCGATCCGCGTAGCTCTTCTGTCTGCTCCTGACAGTGCGGAGTCGCCTGTGGATCTGCTCGACTACCTCCTGACTCTGCCGGATCAACCTGGGGCCAACCTCCCACTTGGTCCCCACCTCAACCCAACTCAAGGGTGCCGTACACCTCTGTCCGTACAGAGCCTCGTAGGGAGCCATGCCGATGCTCGAGTGATAACTGTCGTATGCAAACTCCGCTAGGGGTAGGTGCTCCTCCCAAGAGCCCCTCCAGTCCAGTACACAGGCACGCAAAAGGTCCTCAAGTGTCTGTATCGTGCGCTCAAACTGTCCATCCGTCTGGGGGTGGTAAGCTGTACTAAACCTCAACCGCATCCCCAAGGCCTGCTGAAACTCAGCCCAAAACTGGGACGTAAAGCGGGTATCCCGGTCGGATACGATCTCCCGCGGAACTCCGTGTAGTCGTACCACGTCGCGGATATACCTCTCTACCAACTGTGCTGGTCCCAAAGTGACTCGGATCGGCAAAAATCGTGCCGTCTTCGTCAGTCTATCCACAATTACCCAGACTGCGTCGTGTCCTCGCTGGGTAACAGGTAAACCCACCACCAAGTCCATGGTGATGCTCTCCCACTTCCACTCTGGCACTGGAAGCGGCTGTAGCGGCCCTGCAGACCTCTGATGTTCGACTTTCACCTGCTGGCACACTAAGCACTGTTGCACGAATTCACCCACATCCTGCTTCATCCCCCTCCACCAAAACTCGCGTCTCAAGTCGTGGTACGTCTTCGTGTTTCCGGGATGTATGGTGAATCTGGAACCATGTGCCTCAGTCAGGAGCTCTCTCAACAGCTCCTCGTCCCTGGGAACGCACAACCGTCCCCTCAGGCGTAGCACCTGGTCTGTGAAAGAGAAGTCCCCCAGGTCTCCCGACAGTACTCTGTCGCGCAAAGACTGCAAGTACGGATCGGCCATCTGTCCTGTGATGATGCGGTCTATCAGCTCTAGCCTAGTCTGTCGTGTCACAGTCACTGCCCCACAGTGCCCCCGTAACTCCAGGGGTCGCCAACTGCCCACCTCCTCCAAGAGACTCCAACTCTGTAACTGTAAACTGGCCAAGTGTGCGGGCGCCTTACGGCTCAAGGCGTCAGCCACCACATTGGCCTTTCCCGGGTGATAGGAGATGCTGCAGTCGTAGTCCTTCAGGAGCTCCAACCAACGTCTCTGTCTCATGTTGAGTTCCTTCTGATTAAAAAGGTATCTGAGGCTCTTGTGATATGTGAAAATCTCGAAGGTCTCACCGTACAAGTAGTGCCTCCAGGTCTTCAGCACGAAGACAACAGCTGCCAACTCTAGGTCGTGGTTAGGGTAGGTATGCTCATGGGGCTTCAGTTGCCGCGAAGCGTAAGCGACCACGTGACCCCTCAGCATGAACACACCTCCTAACCCCTGCAAGGAGGCATCCGTGTACACAACGAACCCACCACTACTATCAGGGATGGTGAGCACGGGAGCCGAGGTCAACCTCTCCTTCAGCTCCAGAAAACACGCCTCACAGGCGTCTGTCCAAGCGAAAGGCACGTCCTTCCGAGTCAACTGTGTCATGGGACGCGCAATCTGTGAAAATCCTCTGATGAATCGTCTGTAATAGCCTGCCAGTCCCAGGAAACTGCGAATCTCAGTGACTGAACGCGGTCTCTCCCACCTGAGCACTGCCTCGACCTTAGCTGGGTCCACCGCCAAGCGGTCTCCAGAGATCACATGACCTAAGGTCACCTCCCTCAACCAGAACTCGCACTTGCTGTATTTGGCGTACAGCCTACGTCGTCTCAGTGTGTCCAGAACCATTCGTAAATGCTGTCCGTGCTATGTCTGATCTCTAGAATAGATGAGTACATCATCTATGAAAACCACCACGAACTGGTCCAAGTACGGTCTAAACACCCTGTTCATCAAGTCCATGAAGCAGCGAGGGCATTGGTCAGCCCAAACGGCATGACCAAAAACTCGTAGTGTCCGTACCGGGTTCGGAAAGCTGTCTTGGAGACGTCGGTCTCCCTGATCCTCAACTGGTGGTATCCAGACCTCAAGTCGATCTTGGAAAACACCGTGGCACCCCGCAACTGGTCAAATAAGTCGTCGATCCTCGACAGCGGATATCTGTTCTTGATGGTGACTCTATTCAGCTGTCGGTAGTCCACACAAAGGCGTAAGGTCCCATCATTCTTCTTCACAAACAGTACCGGGGCTCCCCAGGGAGACGCACTGGGCCTCACGAAACATTTTTCCAAAAGGTCCTGCAATTGGGACTTGAGCTCTCGCAGCTCAAGCGGTGCCATCCTGTATGGCGCGGTGGAGATGGGGCTGGTCCCTGGTACTAATGAGATCTCAAACTCGATCTCACGCTCGGGTAGTAGTCCTGGTAACTCGTCTGGAAACACGTCAGGGTACTCTCTGACCACCGGGATGCTCTGGAAGTCTGCCACAGGGCTGGGCTCTGCCACCACACAAGCTAGGAAGCCCCCACACCCCTGGCTCAAAAGTCTCGCCGCCCGAAGTGCCGAGATGCACCTAAAACCTCCGTCCACTGGCTGTCCGTGAAACTCGAAAGAAGGTAACTCCGGAATGGAGAAGACGATCTTCCTCTCAAAACAGTCCACCAAGGCGTAGTAAGCGGACAGCCAATCCATCCCCAGAATCGCTCCAAAGTCCATCTGTATCATAATCAGGTCAGCTGGCAGGCTATGTCCCCCGACGCTGACCTCGCAATCCGTGTACACCTCTTTAGCTACAAACAGCTGACCACTCGGACCTCTGATTACGAACGGATTCTCTAACAGTGTATAATCCTGGTCCAAACTAACTGCGAAACTGGCTGCGACAAACGAGTGCGTAGCGTCGGAATCGAAAAGCGTGTAAACAAGTCTGCCAGAAACTGAAACCATACCTGCTACCACCGATCCCGAAGCTCTGGCGTCCCTGTGTGTCAGGGCGTTGATACGCCGCTCAGCTCCAGGTGCGGACGAAGCAGCCACACTCTGCGTCGGACGGGTAGGTGCTGGCCGGTACCCTCCTCGCGCCTGCTGTCCTCCTCCTCGCGCCTGGAAACCGCGGCCTCCTGTTCGCCCTCCAGTGCTCTGCGCGGGAAGTATCTGCTGACCTCCTGCCCTAGACGGGCAGTCCCTCCTGATGTGGCCCGGCTGGCCACACTGGTAAAACAGAGGGGAACCCGACTCCCGCCCTCAGTGGGTCCCTGCTGTCAGCTGGGCGGGGGTCCGGTGCTGGCGACTAGCCCCTGTCGAGGGCCCCCAAAGGCCACTGATGGCCCTACAAAACGTGACGGCTCTCCTGCGGACGTCACGTGTCTCCTCTCTCGCCGGCCCTGTGAAAAGTCTGGCTGAAAGGGCCTCTTCCGCCCACCGTCAGTGTCTCGCACAGACGGGTTGGTCTCCTCATAAGTCATAGCTGCCTCTACCACCCTCGAAAACGTAGGCAGCTTTAGGGGTTTGACATACCTCCGGATCGCAGGCCGGAACCCCTCCGTGAACCTCCAAAGGCGCTCCTCCTCAGTGGCTACCGCTGTCGCTGCAAAGCGGGACAGCTCCAAGAAACGCGTGCGGTACGCACTCACAGTCATTGTCCCTTGGCGGAGAGTGTGGAACTCCCGCCTCCTCTGGTCCTGCCACGTCTGGGGAAAGTACTGCTCGCAGAAGAGGGTGACGAACTGGTCCCAAGTCGGCTCGTCCCTCTCCTGTCCCCGGACCGCCCTCCACCACCTGTGTGCCGTACTCTCCAGCTAGTACGTGGCAAAGGCCACGCGGCACTCCACCGGGAGGCGAAGGGTATCGAAAATCTTCTCCAGCTGCTCGAGCCAGTCCTCTGCCTCGATCGGGTCCTCATCCCCCTTGAAGGAGGGGGCTTCAGCTTCCGGAACTGTCCAAAGAGCTCGGAGTGGCGCTGCAGTCGGGATGCTGGTGCGCCTCCAGGCAAAGGTGCCTCCTGCACAGAAGTGTCAGAGGAAGGTGGGGGCGGCGGCGGCCCATCCCCTCTCCCGAGTCCAGCTCCGCGTCCGTCGGGTGGTCCCACAGAGGACTCCCCCTCTGCAGCCCCAGGAGGAGGCGCTCGGGGCGGTGGGTGGAGCTCCTCTCGTATGATGTCCCGTATCAGCCGGGCGAGGTCTTGGGCCTGAATGCCAGGGAATAGTGGCTGGTCCACTGAGGCGTCGGCAACGACATGCCCACCTCGCCAACCTCGTCCTCGGCCGCGCCTGCGGCCCGCCTCACCAGTCCCGCGACGAGGCATCTCCTGCAAGGAGACGCGAAATAAAACGGAAATACGTCAATACGGAACGATATCTAACGAAAGACGTCTAAGAACTCATGTCAAAAGATATATTGTGGTGGCTACTGTAGTTATAAACATGTGAATTGGTTATTTTCCAGTCAATTGATTTACTTCTTGGGACGACCTTGCTCTGATACCATCTTGTAACGACCCGATTCCCAAGTCCCAACGAGACACGAGAACCGGACCGACTCAACTAATCCCAAGACCTAGTCGTCCAATGAGGAAGTAACTAAAAGAACAGTAAAATAAACCACATTCAGCATGAATATAACTAACAGTAAGAAAATACAGTAGTAAGGAAAGAAACCACTACAGTATATACCACCACAACAGTAGAACAACATTCATAATATAATATGAACTGCAGGTAAAGAAAAGTACAGCGGAAACAAGAACTACTCACTACAGTGGAACAAAAAGAGGTACAAAGTGAACAGTGGTAACTCTACTGGACCCTACTCGGCCCAGCGTCCTCTGCAGCCGCTGACCCTGGCTGCTCAACACCTGGTCCTGAAAGGTAACGAGTGTAACATGTCAGCAAAACGCTGAGTAGAGTGGCAACTAAAACAAAAGAACAGTAGTGTACAGTAGCTGTTGTATTTTCTTTCTTCCTTTATTTACGTCTTTCTATTGTTTCATAATTTATCTATTTCACAGATCCTTTACTTGATCTCGAATGTTCCTCGTGGGAACGATCTTGATTGCAGTCTTTTCCAAAAAGTAGAAGTAGCACGTGGTGCTCTCCTGGCCGAGAGAGTCCCCCGTGGTGATCCTACCCTCAGTCAACCACCCCAAGGTCACGGACAGACGTAACGGTGACTACGGCACGCACGATAAACGCACAGGTAGCTAACCCGCACTGGCACGCGGTCAGTCGTTTCCGTTAACGGGTGCGCCCAAAGCACAGCACAGAACCAGTCCAGGGCAGAGCCCTCTCAGTAACAGGGGTCCAACCCCTTCACAGTAACCAAACAGGGGCCTTGCCCCTCCACAGTCCGCGCACCCTCGCCTGACTACCCTGGTTTGCCTCAGTGGGCCTAACAAGTCGGTGTAGGAGGCTAGCAGAACCCTGGGCCCGTGGGGTAACTAGTGCCCTCCCTACACTAGTAGCTCTCCCCGGTACTACGTACACGAGGGCCAGTAAGTCGGTACAAAGTGGTCAGTCCTAACCCCGGGTCCCTGGAGCGGCTGGTCCCACTCTGCACTAAACAGGTACAGGTACTTCCCTTGGTACTACGTACCCAAGAGACAGTACACTACGTCTTTCTTTCTCAGTTCCATTCCTTTCTCTTTCCAGGAGTTCCACTCCTAATTCCCCGTAGGGTTCCAGCTCTTTTAACTCAGAACATCTAGATTTCTCTTTTCAGTTTCACGTTCTTACAATCCATGTTCCCAATCATGTTTATCTATTCATAACAGGCAGCTTGTTAATTCAATTTACAGGCAGCTATTTGTTCCTCTCCATTTTTTTTTCCAAGACTGCAGTATTCATATATTCCACTAGTTTTCCCGTCCTAGGATTCATGCCATATCCTAGGATCTATCATACAATCTAGTTTTCCAGTCCTAGGATTCATGCAGCACCTAGGATCTATCATTAAATCTATTTCTCATTCCTAGGATTCATGCAATTTCCTAGGTTCTATTTATGATTCCATGATTTAACAGATTATACTTAAAGCCACTCTACCGGTTACAACAGGCGAACTGGGGGCGTGGTCGGGAATCCCGCGTGCCTCCGCAACCCCCGGGACTGCAACGGAACGGGGTCCTATCACAAGGATCAAACACAAGGAGTGTCTCAAAACAGTGTATGGCTACTGTAGACGGGTAGATGATTTAATTCCAAAAAGAGCGCAACTCGAAACGCGGAAAACGAAACCCGAACGGGCCCTAAACGGGTCGAAAACGACGGAACAGTGCAAAATCAGACGTCTGGAACTTCTTCCAGACGTCTTAAAAAGTGGATCAGGGAATTACCTTACTCTGCGTGGGCTCTCAGACGTCCAGAAGCCTGCGGGGGCGTTTGGCCTAGTTCCCAGACGTCCGATGGTCACCCCGGACGTCTGGACGTCGCTCCCGTCGTCTGGTACTACAGCCAGACGTCTGATTCGCGTTGGATGACGAATCACCGAACCTGTGCGTACCCATCTCTCTCTCTCAGTACGGTCAGTCGAAGAAAAGGAAGGGAGACGGAAATAACTCACTTTTCAGACGTCTGGAAAGTCCTCCAGACGTCCTCCCCGTCGTCTGGCTAGAGTATCAGACGTCTGATTCTGGAAAAGTTTCCAGAACCAGGGCGCAACTCGGCCTCCGCCCGCGACGCACGACCGCGCCTCGTCCGCCTGCTGCTCGGGCTACAGCAGTCCTCCCGCGTCGCTCCACGCCCGCTGCGCCCCCCGCCGGCCGACCCTAGCAGCCCCGGCGAGCTCGCCCTCACGGCCGAGCGCCTCCTCCCTCGCGCAGCACCTCCTCCCGCACTCACCGCGGCTGTTGCTGCCGCCGCTCACTCGCACTCGCACTCGCGCACCGGCTGGAAGGAGAAGAGGAAGGGGGCAGAGGTGATGAGAGTGAGGGAGAGGGCGTGGCTTTTTAAAGCCGCGCGGGGAGGAGAGAGAGAGCGGGACAGAGGGAGAGGGAGGGAGCGCAGCCTGCGGCCGCAGGAGGGGAGAGGGAAAAAGAAGAAACGGTTGCAGGCGCGCGCAGACGCAGCCCCGCGTGCCACCGAAAATCGAATCCCAGACGTCTGCGCCACCTCCCAGACGTCTTACAAGACGTCTGAAGGCGCGCGTTCATAACAGCTGTCAATGGGTATTTACTGTGAAGTTCAACCCAGATGGCAATGTTGCTAGGTACAAAGCACGCCTCGTGGTAAAGGGGTTCACCCAGACTTATGGGGTGGACTTTTTTGACACATTGTCACCAGTTGCTAGACTTCCCACAGTATGGGTATTGGTTGCAATGGCAGTTCAGTTAGATTGGCCATTGCATTAACTAGATGTGAAAAATGCCTTCCTCTATGGTGATCTCGAAAAGGAAGTTTGCATGCAGCAACCACCTGGCTTTGAGACTAAGGGGGAGTGCGTATGCTGACTACAAAAGGCCATTTATGGCCTTAAGCAAAGCCCTAGAGCCTGGTTCCAGAGATTGTCACAGGTTGTAGAGGCAGCTGGATTCAGGAGATAGACAACTGATTTTTCTCTCTTTGTCAAGAGGACTGGATGAGGTACTGTGGTATTTCTTGTTTATGTTGATGACTTAATTGTCAAAGGAGATGATGAGCAGGGTGTTGTTAAGGTTAAGCGCATCCTTATAGAGCAGTTTGTCATGAAGAACTTGGGGGTTTTACGGTATTTTCTTGGTATTGAAGTTGCTCGCAGCAAAAAGGGTGTGGTCTTATCTCAGAGGAGGTATGCTTTGGACATCTTACAGGAGGTTGGTATGCTTAGGGCCAAGGAGGCCAATATTCCTATGGACTCCAAGATGCCACAGGTGGTGGATAGCAGGCAGTATAGGTAGCTTGTGGGCAAGCTGTTATACCTCACTATCACGAGGCCAGATATCTCCTTTACAGTGAGGAGACTGAGTCAGTTCATGGCCAAGCCAACACGTCAGCATTGGGATGCAGCATTGATGGTGCTCAGATACGTTAAGAAGGCTCCTGAGAAGGGTCTCTTCTTCTCCAAGGGGTCTTCTATGATTTTGGTTGACTACTCTGATGCAGACTATGCTGGATGTCATGTGGATCGCAAATCCACTACTGGATTTTGCACCTTCTTAGTAGGGAATTTGATTATATGGAGGAGCAAGAAATATGGCATAGTTGCGAGATCCAGTGTCGAGTCTGAGTACAGAGCTATGGCTCAGACGACTGTAAAGATGATATGGATCAGATCCTTGCTTATTAACTTGTAGATACAGTTTTCTAGTCCTATGGAGATGCGATGTGGGAATAGAGCAGTCACTTTCATTGCCAACAACCTAGCATTTCACGAGATGACGAAGCATGTTGAGGTTGATTGTCAGTATGCCAGGGATATTATTCAAAATGGGTTGCTATATACTACTCCAATCACATCTGAGGAGCAGATTGCAGATATTCTCACCAAGCCCTTAGCCAGATCTTTATTTGATTTATGTGCATCCAAGCTGGAGTATAAAAAAAAGTTGAGCATTATAGATATTTATGTTCCAACTTGAGAGGGAATGTTAGCATATATTGTTATTTTTATGTTCTTATTATATGGATTATGGGTGTTTAGTCCTTTAGGGATATTATTGTACTTTTAACCCTTTGATCTTTCTCTGTATAAGAGAGTCTGGGGTTTTCTATATTGAATTAAGTTATTTCAATCAATCATAAAAATGTATGGGTGCTTCTCTCATGATTTTCTCCCCTCTTCGTGAGAGGTTTCCACATAAAACTCTAGTGTTCATGATTTTGATGATTTTAATATTATATTTATTTTATTCCATTTTTATATTCTAACAACGTCCCAATACTGCAGATGTCATTAAAGTCTTGCAAGAGATGATGGATTATGACAAGAGGTTAAATCATCCATTTAGTGCACATCCAAAGATTGACCCCGTAACTGGTAGAAGTGACTTTGCTATACATTCTCATATGGGTAACTTTGGTTCTTTCTGGATGGTGATATTCTTGTATTGTTATTGTTGATTCATTTGGCAGATGAGTTGTTTACTTTTGGTTATTCAATGAGACCGCCTTACCTGACATTTCGAATTATTACCAAAGATGGTGCAATGCTAGATCCTGTTCCCATAACAATACCAGAACCTGTCATGATGCATGACTTTGCCATCACTGAGAACTATGCCATATTTCTGGATCTTAATCTGGTCATTAGACCAAAGGTGCGGTGGTTCTTACCTTAAGTATCATAGCCTTTTTTCCCAACAAGTTATTGTGGTTTCTCATACTGAAGAAGCATCAGATTGTATCTTAACTTCTGTTACCTTTCATTATGTTTATTTGTCTAGAATATAATGAAAGGAAAGTCCGTAATTTCCTTTGATGATACAAGAAAAGCTCGTTTTGGTGTATTGCCAAGATACGCAAAGGATGAACTTCAAATTGGGTGGTTTGAGCTTCCAAGTTGTGTTGTATTTCATGTTGGTGAGTCCACCCATTCATAATCCTCCAATTACAAAGCCAAGTTAGACTAGTTTCTTTTCCTTATTCAAGAAAATAGCTTGTTTTCAACTTCTTTAAAATTGCATGGCTAGTTAAATTCCCGATTTAATATATATGTTATTCCCTGCGATAAGAATATAACTTCTAAGAACATTATATAGCAGAGTGTTTCATAATCTTGTGTTCTATAAAGATATTGTTGAAATGTGACTACCAGATAGGAATTTTGGTCAGAGTGGATCTGATCAGTTTCATGGTTGACAACAAATAAAATCTCGATAACATTTTTGCAAGTTTCTCAAAAATGGATATGATGGATAATTTGACTTTTGAGTACAGTCTTCACTGAGCTTCCTTCATCAGTAGAAGACAAATACAAACAGGGTTAACATACGTTAAGCTAAATCAAAACTTATTATTGTTGAGATACTCCACTAATGACCATTTTTACCACGTTATGTTATTTTACATTTTATATTGGACATGCATTGTATTTTTCTCAAACCTCTATTCTATATATATAGAGAGAGAGGTTTTGGGTCTCTTTTGATAAATAAGATTTCTTATTTTCTCCGACTTGGTAACAGAGCGGTGATCCTAGATTGGCGCTCTGGTATTCCACTCGCACAGCCTTCGTACGCCCCCACCTAAACCCTAGCATTCTCCACTGGTGCGTCACTAGCTGCCGCCGGCAACAACCAACCATCGTACTCCATCCACCTAAGGCAGCATCGCCTTCCCAGCCTATCTCACCCAGTGCTCCTAACTTAAGGCCGCCGCCTAGCAAAGGGGCAGCTGCAACCCAAACCGCGCACCGTTGAGGGGTAGCCGCTCAGGGGCCGCAGGCCAGGCCACGCTTCGCCCAGGGCTACCACTCTACAACCAGCAGCCGCCCAGGGTCGTCGCCTAGAGGCTCGCCAGACTTGCACTCCGCCCAGGGTCGTCACCCTACAACCAGCAACCGCCCAAGGCCATCGCTTAGGGGGTTGCCAGACCTTGATGGGGTGCACTGGGCATCCCCTAGGCCCTAGCGTACCCCGTTTCTCTGCATAGGGGGCATTTTCTGTACCTTGGACATGTTTTTCATATCACAAGAGTCCTGGATCTTCACGTCTAAGGTTTGATTCACCTTGGTTGATACTTCATATGGTCTAAAAAATTATTCAGATCATTATTTGGTTGTTGTTCTTGTCTTGATGATGAGTCCTAGCCCTTGGTGATCGACTCCGTCCCTATTAGGCACAATGCCAATCTCAGGATGAGTAGAGATGGCATTAGTTACCGCTACTACGACAGGGATGGTAGTGTGTGTCACCATGGTATAGGATGGTTAATTGATTATGGTGCCTCACATCTTTGTGGGGATTAGACATATTTTTGATCTCTTAGGTCTGTTGCACCAGGGAGAACGGTACAGGTTACTGATGCCAGGCATGCCCCTATTGTTGGCCAGGGGGAAGTGTTTGTAACCTCCACATTGTGGCTGAGAGCACTTCATGTACCAGAGTTTCCATTGAGCCTATTGTCTGTGAGCAGGATCACGAAGGATGTTCATTGTAGGATTATCTTTGATGAGTTTGGATGTATTGTCTAGGATAAGTTCACTGGAAGGACTACTGCCAGAGGTACAGAGGAGAATGGTCTGTATCACCTTGGCTAGGAGCCTTTTGCAGGAACCAACAGATATGATGGTGGGAGTGCCTTACAGTGGCACATTCGTCTTGGGCATCTACCTTTGGATCGCCTTAAGAAGGTGATTCCACATATTTCACCTACCACAACCATTAAATGTGATGCTTGCCAATTAGGTAAGCATCATCGGTCTTCCTTTCCTGCCAGTACTTCTCCTGGATCAGCTGCTGTTTTTCAGTTACTCCATATGAATGTCGGGGGACCGAGTAGAGTTCCAGATAGGATGGGACATCGGTATTATCTTGTTACTGATTTCACTAGAGTATCTTGAGTATTCCTTCTGAAGACCAAGGGAGATGTTGAATGTGCCACAGAGACTTCTCTTAGAGATCAAGACTCAATATTCTGCCACAGTAAAAATTGTGCAGGCAGATAATGCCTTCGAGTTCTGCACTGCTAAACTTACTAAGTTCTACAGAACTCAGGAGATTATCCACCAGACCACTTGTCCCCATACCTTATAGTAGAATGAGATTGCAAAGAGGAAGCATAGACATCTGTTGAAGGTTACCTGCACTCTTCTTATCCACCACAGTGTTCCATAGAGATACTGAGGGGATGTTGTTTTGACGGCGTACTACTTCATTAACAGGATGCCGAGTCCAGTCCATCATAAGCAGATATCGATTCTTGTGTTACATCCAGATGGCGAGATTTTTCACGTCTCTTAGGACCTTTAGGTGTGTTGCTTTTGTTCATGTGCCATCACCTGGTCGTAACAAGCTTGCTCCTCGTACTGTTAAGTGTAGCTTCATGGGATACTCCAGAAGTCAGATAGGGTACCAATGTTATCATCCCATCTACCACAGACATTATGTCAGCACTGATGTAACTTTTCATGAGATGACACCATATTTTTCAGTTGCTGAATAGACGAGTGTTCCTGATAATGCAGCTCCCATGCCTATTCCTCCTGCTCCACTTGAGGTGATTCCGATCTCCACACCTCAACTGACTTCTTTGGGCTCCACTACTGCCTTGGATGACTAGGTCCGCTACGCACGTATAGTAGACCTCATGTGACACTACAGATGCCACTGCCCACACCAGTAAGTCAGTGACTGATACTCCACAGACTGTTGAGATGGATTCTGATGACAATGATGATCGAGTTCGACCTGATCCTCTTAACAGTACAGATCACGATAGTAGTGAGGTTCCTTCTGCAAAGACTCAGTCAGAGGTACTAGATGATTTTGACATTCCTATTACTATTAAGAAGGTACCTCGTATGTGTAAGTCCAGATATCATGTTGCAGACAGTTTGGCTACCGATAGTCTTGGTTCTCAGTTTGACAGCTTCTACCAAGCACTTACAGTCTCACACATTCCGTCTACCTACCAACAGGCCATGCTTAATGCAAAATGGCATCAAGTCATGGAGGACGAGATGACAATGTTTCGGAGTAGATAGAATTGGGTGCTCACCTCACTTCCTACAGGCGCACAACTAATTGGTTCTAAATAGGTCTTTGCCTTGAAGTACAACCCTAATAGGTCTATTTCAAGATATAAGGTCAGGTTGATAGCAAAGGGGTTCACCTACACCTATGGGGTGGACTTCTTTGATACTTTCTCTCCTGTCGCGCAGCTTGCTACTGTTCGATTGCAGCCCACAGAGATTGACAGTTACACCAACTTGATGTGAAGAACGTTTTTCTCTATGACAATCTTTAGGAGGAGGTTTATATGCAGCAGCCCCTAGGTTTTGAGGTTTAGGGAGAGTGTGTGTGCAGACTCAGGAAGGCCATCTATGGCCTGAAGCAAAGCCTGAGACCTGGTTTCAGAAGCTCTCAAAGGTGTTGCAGAGGATGGGGATGTAGAGGTCTTCTTTAGATCATTCTTTGTTTGTCAGGAAAATGGAGAATGACATTGTAGCACTACTGGTTTAAGTAGATGACTTGATCATCACTGGTTGAGTCTCTTGCACAGTAATTTGTTATGAAGAATCTGGGCTAGCTTAAATACTTTTTAGAGATCAAGGTCGCTAGGAGCAGAGTTAAGATTGTTCTTTCTCAATGCAAGTATGCATTGGATGTTCTTCAAGAGACAAGTATGCTGGGGTCCAAGTCAGCCAATATTCCTATGGACCTCAAGGCACATCTACATGATAAGGAGGCAGAGGCAGCTGATAGCAGAGCATACAGACAACTTATGGGCAAGTTGTTGTACCTGACCATTACCAGACTCGATATTGCCTTAGCAGTAGGCAATTTTTATCAGTTTATGGAGAGACCGATGAAGCTGCATTGGCAAGCAACTATGCAAGTGCTGAAATACTTTAAGAAAGCACCAGGTTGTGGTATTCTTTTCCGAAGAGGTTCTTCCGTGATTGTGGTAGGATATTCCGATATTGATTATGTCGAATGTGTGGTGGACAAGAAATCCACCACTGGTTTCCGTACCTTTGTGACAGGTAATCTGGTTATGTGGAGGAACAAGAAGCAGGGGGCAGTTTCCCGCTCCAGTGCAGAGTCAGAGTATAGGATGATTGCCTAAACTGTTGTAGAGATGGTTTTGATACGATCTTTATTGCATGATTTGCATATCCAGATTGAAGAGCCTATGGAGATGCGATGCGATAATCGGGCAGCTACATACATAGCTAACAACCCGATGTTCCATGAGCGCACCAAACACATTGAGGTGGACGGCTACTACACTAGGGATCTCATACAGCGTGGTTTGCTGCGCACCACTTAGCTGCATCCGAGGATCAGACTATTGATGTGTTCACGAAGCCTCTAGCTCAATCGGCGTTTGACTATTATTATTCTAAGTTTAGTATGATAGATATCTATACTCCAACTTGAAGGAGAGTATTGAGATACTCATGATTTCTATTTTTATCATGTTATGTTATTTTACATTTTATATTGGACATACATTATATTTTTTCCAAATCTCTACTCTATACATAGAGGTGTTGGATCTCTTTTGATAAATAAGATTTCTTATTTTCTCCTATTATTATATTAGTTGAAATTCCAAATGATTGCAGCTATGTCCAAGGACATGAGGTGGTTGGGGCATATCCACAGCATGCTCAGGTTTGTTGGAATCTGTCCAACTTGATTCAATACCTAAAATTATGATAGAAAAGTAACGACTAACATATTTCACTCTTATTTGTTCAGTTGGCATCCTTGTTGAATATTCTTCAATAATGCTAACATAATTATTGCCAACCTTTATCTATCCCTGTACACATATTTGGCAAGAAGAAAAGAAACGAGAATAATCACTTCTACCTGCAATATATCTAAAGTTTGTCCTTGTGTGTGTGTGTGGCACGCATGTGAATGCACACAGTTTGATGAATATTTCTATGACATGGTAAGTCAATTGAGTTACAGGTTCATTTCACATGTGAATATATTTTTAGTACTCCCTTTTACTTTGCTTGTGAAAATCCTATAACTTGGTTGGACCATAACTTATCTGGGCGATCAAGTTAGATTCATTTGTACAATTAGGTTCCATGTGAATAAATTTTATTTCTCCCTTTATTTTGATTGTGAAATCCCTACAACTTAACTGGACCATAACCTTCTTGAACCATATTAAAAACCATTTTGCATTTATGCATCTGTGTTTATGTATATGTATGTATAATCATGCAGCATACTCAAAGAACCTTGGTGAAGGAATTGAAGTATTTCCACAATAATCACTTGCAAGAATCCTTCATGATAGGCTTTGTAATTATTGGTTTTAGTGATTATTTTGAAGAACATTTTCTTTACACAGCAAACGCTTGGGAGGAAGATAACGAAGTTGTTCTGGTCTGTTGCCGTATACCGAATTTAGACCTTCGTGTACTTGGTGGAGCTATGGAGGAAACATTTGAGAATACCACAGAATTGTATGCACTTCAAACTTTCTTTTTTTCATACTTAGTACTGCATCTGTGAGATTGGGACCCTTGCCATCATTTCCATGACTAGAACCTGTGACCTCCAAGTTGGGATAAGGCTGCCTGTCGTGTACCCAATGTAGGCTATCCCTTCTGGAACCCACTCAATAGGAGCTTATCAGCTGCCACACACCATCACCACCCGACACCCCAACTCTTCACACACCCCCCCCCACCACCCCCCCCCCCCGGTTTACTGCTTTTGTGACTATTCCCTTTACTTATTGATTAAAAATGTCAGATATGAGATGAGGTTCAATATGAAAAGCGGTTTGGCATCCCAAAGACAACTGTCAGTCCCAGCAGTGGACTTTCCCCGAATTAATGAGAGATACGTTGGAAGGTACTCTCCTGGCTTTGTCAACAATGATCAAGCACTTAAAAAAAAAATGATCAAGCATTGGACAAGGCATCTGTCTTTGGAAAACAATGTATTATTGCACCTTGCTTTCTTGATTCATCATATTGGAACCATCAGGACTTCTATTCCAGTATGCATCATTCTAATGCTTAGGCCATTTAGATTGCAGCAACATGATTTGACAGAATCCTTTCTTTGCAATTAGATTCAAACAGCTTCTTGTCATTTCATCTGATGATCTAATTTGAATTTAGGTCAGTTTCTCAACAATATTTTTAAACCAACCAACCAATAAATAAATAAATAAATAAAATCTTAACAGTTTTATGCTGGATCTTATGAAATCAGCATCAGTTATATGTTTATTTCTAGCATCTAAGCTGTTTGTCATGATGGCTCATATGAAATTGGCATCCATTACAATTATAATATCAATAAGAATCCGTAGAAGTAATGAATATGGCAATGCTTACAGGCCCTCGGAGCTTCTGGATTCTTCTGAACTAATGATAGTGACTCACTCTCTTACCTACTTAAATTAAATTATTTTTGTGTTGTGCCATTTCAGAAAGCAGCAGTATGTTTACACATCGATTTTCGAGAAGGTGCAGATAGTAGGTGTGGCAAAATTTGACTTGCTTGCTGAACCTGCTAGCGGGAAGAAGAACCTTGAAGTTGGAGGAAATATCAAAGGAATTTTTAAACTAGGCCCCGGCAGATATGGTTCTGAGGCAATATTTGTTCCTCGTCAACAAGGGGACAACTGTGAAGAAGATGATGGCTATCTCATCTTCTTTGTATATGATGAAAACATTGGGTAACTCCCTTCCACCTTGCTTTTCCTTTCTGATTGATAAGACACTGTTAAAATTAATAAAATAAATAAAGACCGGAAGTAGCAAAACACTAAGAAAACGTAAGCAAAGTGGTAAATCTTTCTCATGATGTGAAGGGAAACACGAGAGAAGAATTCTGATGGACCAGATAATATATTCATTCTTCTTGAAGAACTAATGAGGTACAAAAGCAATGTATATAGGTTGCCACACACCTCTCAAACTCCCACTTATACAAGGTCAAACTAAAATACGTAATTAATTCTTCATAGGATACGTTAATTCAACAACCAAACACTCATCTCTCTTCATACTACCCCTCAAGTTTGAGCATAAATACTTAGCTTGTTAAACAAAGCATCTCATAAGCAGAAGCAAAATATTAAGAAAATGTGCAACCCAAATCATGGCTCGCCTATTGAGGAATGATGACAAACCTGCATCCTCATTCTTGTGTGTAGGCTGATACACTAATGACAATATATCAGCTGTTGATTATGGTGACTGATTGGAGTTTGGAAGATGATTGGCTATAGTTGAGCATTGGTGGGTCTCGTTGGCCACTGATTGCAGTTTGGAAGATGAAGTGCTATGGTTGAGTTATGGTGGGTCTATCTCAGAGACAGACCTATAGGAGTCTCATTGAAAAAAATACTCAGAGTATAACCTCTTATATAGAATTGAGCTCTTCTATATTGAAAATTCTAACGAACGGCTACTGAGAGGAAGTTCTTCTCAAATGCTGACTGACATTGAGTTTCTTTCATATTGGGACCTCAAAGAATGGATATCTCTTATATAGGACTTCATGAGGCTTATATACTTGTTCTACCCGTTACCTCAGTGAACAAACTTCGTCTTCAACAAGTCGCTTCACATGGAGATAACTACAACTTCTTCATGGTCTGCACCAACAACATGGAAGTCAGATGAACAAATAAAGGGGGACCTCCCTCTTCCTCTCCCTCACTTTTTTCTCCATAAAACCCTCTTCTGGACTGTTGTGTAACAAATGAAACTTATAAGCTACGTTCCAAACTTCAAAACTCTATGGAACTTCAAAATCATAGGATAAATGATAGGAAGTTGTATATTTATCTTTTCTTGCAATGATTTGGCTACAGAATCATTTTGTTACTTTGTTTCAGGAAATCCGAAGTCAATGTTATTGATGCAAAAACAATGTCATCTGATCCTGTTGCAGTTGTTGAATTGCCTGTTAGAGTTCCACATGGCTTCCATTCTTTATTTGTGGCCGAGGTTAGCTTATCATTCCTTGCAGTTACAGCATTGGCCGAAATGGCAAATGGTAAACCTTAAAGTGGAACTTGCCATTGTGCACTTAATAGAGGGAAGGGCCATAGAGAAAAAGAGTAGTCACCGCTTTAGCAAATAAATCTATCAAGTAAACTTAATCAAAAGAACCTTAATAATGGTCCCCATGCATGAATGACTACCTAATGGATTAGTATATTTGCAGAAATTTTCCTTGTATCAATAGCATTCATCTGGACTTTGATGCCAATTCCTCATTATGTATAATCATCAACCAACCAAATTATCTTAACTTTGATATATTTATCAAAAATTTGATTCCGTTGATATTTTAGTCCAGAGCATGTTGATTAAAGAAATATGATAAGCAACAAAAATACCATAAGCCTCAAAAAGGCTGGGCCTATTTGTAACATGGTTTATGACAGCAAAATGCTACACTACCTGGGGGAAATGACTAAATAGCCAAGTATCTACATATGTTTCACTGAATTATGTAATCGTATTACAATCAGTTGCTCATACAAAACTCTCCTCAATAGGCAGGATGGGACAAAATATAAAATCCCAATATTAAGAGTAATTTGGTCTTGACAAGATCTGTTGTTTAGCCAACTACTCAATAGTGAATCTTTCTTAACAAGGCATCTGTGAACTATGAGGACCTAGAGATATGTAGTCTTGAATGCATAGAAACTTGTTGCGTCGATGGTTTTCCTCTTCAATATGTTAATTTCTTTCGGTTTCATTTTTTTGTAATTGAACAGGAGCAACTTAAGAAGCAAGAATAGCTCCTGATTGCCCAAGTCTATCAAGCAGAAAACAAGGACTCCTGAACAGAGTATTGTATATATATCTATGTACGTACGTGTTACAGCAAACTTCAGCTCAATCGGCATCTCTGGTAATGCAAACCAGAATAAATGAATGTCCAAACAATTGATGCCATTTAGAAATAAGCCGCGGGACTCTTAAAAAATAAACATTCATGACCTGCATAACGATGGTCATTGTCAAAAGCTAGTTCCTCAAGTTCCAATGCATAATTAGATATCTTCTGAAATTTTTTTCTTGTCATTTTTTTTTGTGTCGGTTGCTCCTTTTTGACCTCAAGGCGTTTTTTTTATGGCTTTACGTCGTCTCTCTGTGGCCTTGTGGCATCTTTGCTCAAAAAAATGCCAACCAATTTAGTCTGATAATTAATGTGTCAAAACAGATCTCAAAGATTATTATTCTTGATGGCTAGGAAATGTTAGCTGCAAGATTCACCGCCTGAATAGCAGTGACTTGTAGAAAGTAAGTGGACTAGAAAATTGGCTAATGGAACGATCAAACGGTTTGAGTCGTTCCTTCCATTCGTTCCACAGGCTTTTTGTAGCCAAACCGTGTCAATAGTTGCAAATTAACAAGAATATCTCATATGCCGGAATTGTTCAGTGGTAATGTGCACAAGCTCCATCTAAGTGGCTAAAACAAATTATTGCTTGGACGGTTTGGTTATCGACATTGAACAAATCTAAAGTTCAGTTTCCAGAGAGGAACATCCCGTGCTTGTTGCATTTAATTTGCTTAAAATATTGAGAAGACGGGAGGGTGCATCTATCAAGCGATGAATTCTACCTTTTGGTGCAATTTGCTTTCTTTTCCAACTTGTTTCCTCCATGTAATATGAAGGCTAAGGTTGGCAGAGCATGGTTCTTACGTTCCTTTCTTCCCTAACGAGTCTATCATGTAAACAAGCTTACTAGCCTCTTGTTCAGTTACGAGAGCAGCAATATCTCACATTGTTCTCCCATGTGATGGATTTCATCAAAGGCTTTGAATGGCTAGAGTCTTTCCCATCCAGCAAAAAAATTCTTCAGTCGTGCGTGCAGCACTGTCTTCATGTGCACGGTGTGTGGTGGAGACTTAACTCTCGTAATATCACCATACAGTCGTTTGGACATGTATCCTATGTATTTATCTCTCTTACAGTACACCATTATCGTTTGGAGATGCACCATATGTAAGAGCCCTAACAAGGATTTCAATGTGGCCAGTTAAATGGTCGAATAAATCTGTCTAGACTTCTCACTTTAGGTTGCACTTAGAGAGATGTCATTGAGAGGAGATTTTCGTTGTTGGTCGAGAGAGGATGGCTTTCCATTATGAAAAATCAGCATGTTCCCAATGTAGTTGATTGTTCGACTCTTGCCATGTGTCAACGCGATGTGTTAACGTGATGTCGCGACTTGTCTCAATAACCACTTAAAACATTTATTTGCTTCGGAGGCTACTCTTTTTGTTTCTCCTCGAGAAAAGCACTGCAGGAAAAAAAAAAAAGAAAAAACTTTGGCAGTGCTTATTTAACGTTGCCATACATAAAATAAACGTTGCTAAATTTTTGCTAACAAAAAATGAACATCACTAAAAGCTTTTGTTAACGTTTAGTAAGCGTTGTTATAGACATCGTCCTAGGTCCATCATCTGCCGTCTACGTGGACGTCAAAGGGGCGAGAAGGAAATGGAACATCCACTCCAAGAGATGATGAAAGTGGGAGTGTCTTATCTTGGCCTATGGGTTTTCTTCCTCCATGAAACATTGCTTCCATTCCATCATCAGGCTATTGCTCTCATTGTAGAAAATCCCCACTGCTGCTTCCTGCAGAACTCTAGGTCGTGTATCAAGTTGAAAATGATAAAATCTTTGCTGCAAGGAGCGATCCGTATGTTGGCTTCCGCTTCTTCTGCTTTCTTCCAAATTTTTTCGACTGATGTGATTTATGACAAAGATATATTTTTTCTCGTGATAACAGAGATGTGACACGCAAGTAAGCAATCGCGTTGTCATAAAAACTTTCTTTTTTTTTCTTCTTTCTGTAGGTTTATCGATGTGAAAAATAATGTATGTAATTTTCTATATAAACAATTAGATATAATGAGATATGGTGGTGCTGTTCAACAGCAGCGAAAGGATGAGTTTCTACATTAGTGATTCTTGACAAAATACTTTTTGCATAATAATGCAGATAAACCACGTAAATAAAAAATTAAAACACGCACACAAAATAAAATAAAAAACACTCAACGAAAAATCTATTGGTACTTTTTGTTGGGTTTTATGCATTCATCATATGGGACGTGTTTCTAATCTTCTATGTAAACAATTTTAACCTAATGCAGTGGAAGATTACATGTAATCAACGTCAGGTTCATTCTGATGTTAAGTAATTTGTTATCAAAGTAAAGGATCGCAATATGTTCAAACGCCAGATATGTTGCAAGTTGTAAAATAATAAAAGAAGGTAACGACAATACAGAAGTTTTTCTTAAAATGATAGCAGCATAGCTTAGTCAATCAAATCTCCCACATGTTGATTGCGAGAAAAAAGGGGAAATTTCTCTTCCTCACCGCCAACGAGTTGAGATTGAGATGGTGGTAGAGCCTCCTTATGAGATCAAATCTCATATCTACCATACTAAACCTTTTTAAAAAAATGGGAGTTGTTCACCAAATAAATACCTTATGACAATGTTGTCAAAGCGAATCCAATCGACCAACAAACACATCACTGAACTATGCTGTGAATCCAAAAGCACTTGTATAGCAAGGTCTCCTCATGGATCTCTAGATAGGCCAGGGTTAGCTCTAGGAGCAAGATGGAAAAGAAACATGATGTTAGGTCGAACACAGTGAATCTTGGGACGGCGCCTGATATCTTTTACACACACTAACCCAGAAAGAGTGATTTTTCCAAGAAGAAGAAGATTTCGGCGGATGCTAGCAATGCAGAAGTTTGAGCTCTTACCAAAGCAACATGATCTCCATAGGCACAATTTTGAAAGACAACCCAGGAAGTCGAATTAAGTATTCTACCCCTAAACATTAATTCATTAGATTTACACGTGCTTCGACTACAAAGATAAAAGGCAAATTCCAAAGGAGGATTGAGTTGTGTATCGAAAGGACACCAGCCAGAGAATTCCATGCATAAAAAAGACAAAGGGCGCCGGTTAATCCAACCACCAGCCCGATACATGGTATTGTTGGGATCCCAGCTGTTCGGTTCACCGTTACGGGGCGAAAAAGCCTTTGCCAGTTTTTTCCCCTGGATCGGTGTGCTTATTTCATTTTTTGAGTGCATTGTTTTACCATTTTCGTAAAACAGAAAATGAAGCGCCTTCAATAAATATAGAGCTAAAAAACTGAAAAACAAAATTTCTGCTAAATATAGATCTAAAAGCCTACAAATTAGAATGCAGATGATCAATCAGATCTAGAAGGAAAAGGAGCTAAACCCCAACCTAAAAGCACTTGTGCCTTTTCCAACATTACTGATACCCTCCTGGTTATAGCGATCAAAATACCCAAATGGTGCCCCCCGGCTGGTCACACGAGTCCTTTGGATCATAAGGACTTCAGACAAGATAAGTGCAACACGGCATGCAAACAATTTTCATTCAGATAGCTTTTTGAAGTTAAAGCAAACAATATTTCATATGCTTGCATTTTCCGAAGATAGGTATGTAGAAGGTTGCAAAATACACCATATCTGAGCATCAATTTCCCACAAGAGGCAACAAGATAGAAATGAAGAATCCAATGCTACAGGAGAGCAATCGCAAATTCCATAGAGAAATATGTGCCTTCTACTTAAGACGGTTAAATATCAAAAAATGGTTGCCATTGCAATTTAAAGAGGATGCACGAGCACCTCCTCTAAGGATTATTTTGACCAAACACTTGAGCTGGAAGAAATCTGAAACAAAGTGAAGGCGCTTTCGGCCATTGATATAGTTTAGCTCCAAAAATTATCACAAAGTTAAATAAAATGGCACGGGCAGGGGGAAACAGGCACCGGCAGTAGAGGCCTCCAAGACGGTCGTTGAAGTTTTTTACATTTGCTGGGTGCTCACAAACTTTTCAAAGTTGCCGGGCTCTCTAAGAAACTTCTCAAATTTAGTTGCCCTCGTCCTGATTGACATGTCGAAAAGCTTCTGATCAAATTCAACCATTATACCACCAAGGATGCCTGGGTCAATCTGCAAGTGTGTGAACATTAGAACATGGATGCTATGGTGATAAATAATTTGCAAATAAATCTGGTCAGAAGTGTTCTCAAGAGATTCCCATTTTGTTTTGAAAATTCTCAAGAGATTATGGTCTTGTATAAGTCTCAACATCTATAAAGATAAAACAGAAATGACAGGATTACAAAAGAGATGCTAACAAATGCAAATCTACTGAAGAGATAATAATAACAGTACGGCATCTCTGTAGCTACAAAAACGTAATCACACATACAAGTACCTTCTGCTCGACTATTGCTGTTTTTCCTGGTCCAAGAATAGCCTTCAATGTCTCGCTTAGTTCTCTCTCTTCTTCTTGGGGAAGTGGCTGAAGGAATAAGATACGAAAATCAAATGGTGAATGGCAAGATCTTTATTCGAATAGTTTTCCCAAAATGAAAACACACACACACACACACAAAACAGAGAGAGAGAGAGAGAGAGAGAGAGAGAGAGTGAGCACTTCATTCAAATAAAAATATTGATATCTGAAACAGGTGCCAAGAACAGAACAGCTAGTCTTGTATCACAACCAACAATTTTGCTACCAATTGCAAATATTTGCCCAAACTAGATGCTAGAGATAGTTTATCAAAAGCTCCGGAACCTTATGCTAGAATTACACCTCTGTTTACAATATGGGGTCACTGAGACAGAGAAGGCAAGCTTCCGATGAAAATAAATAGGCCTATATAAACAATTAAACTAGTTTGGAAAAGGTGTCGTCAAAAAGAAGCAATTGCGAACAGGACATGCTTCAGAATTCGAAGATCATTAATACATCCATATTCTAAGAGAAAGAAAAATCAGCACACCCTGAAAATCTACATATTTATCTCATTAACATCGTAAATAAATTCCTAAATCTGGAATGTATCAAGCCTACATGATGAATGAGAAACGTCTCCAAGCTCGTCTCTGAAAGCAATAGCCGTTACATTTTTTGCACACACATATTCATTCTGTTAAAAAATAGATTAGATTAGATATTTTAAGATCTGATTAGTTAGGTTTAGTTGTCCTACTATTTTTAGCATGTAGATTTTCTTGTTTTTTGTAAGTGTTTTACTGTGTTCTATTGTTTTTCCTTCCATACCTAAGCCCTCTTTCTATATAAATAAGGTTAAGGATTGCTTAATAAAATAACACAAAAGTATATTTTGTCAACACCTTTGTTTATGTTTCAAATGCAGTGTTTTGACACTAGATTTGCAATAGGAATAAAAGTTTCTACTTATAGAAAATATAACATAACATCATTAGAATATATGGCTTGTTTGAAAAATTCAGAATAAGAATAAAATCTGGGAAACATCGAAACTTTAACTAAAAATTAGATGCCAACCAAGATGTCAGAGTAAAGTATAATTTTAGGGGAAATCTCACCGTAAGGTCAAATTCTCAACCAAGCTAAGATTCAATTAATAAAAAAAGGTTTGGGTGGTTATCAATCACCCTTCCCCCTTTCGAAAATAATAATAATAATAAAAGGTTTATCATGCACAAAATTAGAAGACAATTGTTTTTAAAAAAAGTCATTTCAACAAATATTTTGAATGCCTCTCAAGTAAATATATGTTTACTTTCTCGAAAAAAGCAAAGCATGGTAACCATGAGAATTGTCAATCATTGTCCCAAACACCTTCATCTTTCCTCTACATGGACAATTTAAGCACACCTTGCCCAAACAAATACATGACATAGGGTAGGTTCTAGATGTTGAACCGGTGGAACTTCTATGTGATTGCCCTCAGGTTAGCACCGATCGAGTCTTGTAAGAAACCCATACATCTAAATTGCTCCATGGATGTACACAATGACCCGAAATAAGTGGCATCAAACAAGAAAGATCTGGCTGGAGAAACATGGCACCACCAGATTTTCATGCTTTCCAAGATTTACAGCCCCCACTCAACTACCACACTTATGATATAAAAAATCAGTGTGCAGAAGTAAAATCACAATCTGGATGGCTACTTGCCTCAAGTGGTTATCCTTTCACAAATTTACATGCAACCCTGCACTAGCATACCTGTATACACAGCGTGGAAGTAAAACCATTGTGCAAGGATGGATTTTTTTTATAACCAAAAGAATAGATATTCTAATGCAAATAGCATATTCTACACCACTAAACTATTTTTCCAACACCATTCTAGCCTTCCATCAACTTCCAACCACTAAAGTCCTTGCCCCATATATATCGTTCACTAACCAAGCATATATAGACTTCTGCATTCTTCAGCATCCAACTCAATTACTGCGGTGAGATTGCATGCCCCCTCTCTGCCACTGAAATGAAAACCGAAAAAAAAGGGATGACGCTGCAAGCATGATAAGAATGTTGGTCAACCACTCACTAATTCGCCTGCTGTCTACAAATTGAAAGCATGACCCGTAAGGAAAGGGGACATACCACTTGAGATTGAGAACATTGCCCCACAATCAAATATCATTGATTAGTCTTTATTTTAGCAAATCGATCAGTTGAATTAGTTGAGCACAGTTGAGCTGAACTTGATCCTTCATTCCCTACGAGTTGGATGAGTGAGCCCACTCGTGGAGCTATTCAAAGCATAACTTCATACACTGTGAGTCAAATGCGAAGGAGACAAGCTTCACTAGTGGAGCAAAGAGCCGGATGTGAAGGAGCGAGTCGGATGTGAAGGAGACAAGCCTCATTCTACTTCATTTCACTCCACTGCACTTCGTACATTCTGCTTCGTTTCACTCCGCTTCACTCGTACCTTGTGTAGGTATTTAAAGCTTCACTCATGCCCCACTCCAGTCCACTTCACTTCGTATGCTCCCCTGATCCATTGGTCAAATCCAAATGAACTAGTACAACTAGACCTTTTGTGGAAGCAAACCCTCCATACAAAATTCCTTGAGTTGCATAAGGGTAGGTGGATCTACCATACTTCTCACCCTCAAGATGGAGCTCACACTCCATCGAGGAAAGACAGAGCGCGAAGAGAGTGTTCAGGGAAAAGAGCCTAGAGAAAGATCATGATAAGTACAACGGGAGTGTCGACTGGTACTCTATGAGATTGGTAGATTGAGAAGGGGCTTCCCAAACCCCTCATTTGATACAATACCAGGGATATGAGATGAACTTCTTAGATAATATGGCAGCCCTCCAACCGTCAAAGGTCCCGTATGGACGCTTCTAGCAATTTCTTGCATCTATAGTGATTGGATCACATCTCCAGCACTTCCTCTAATTGTCATATCTAACAAATAAGCATCAAACAACCTTTTTATCAAACTTGCTGCAAAGATGGTTAGAAACAAAAGCCTAACAGATCCAAAGACACAAAAGTGACTGACAGTTGGCTTCATATTCCACAGCTTCTGTAATGGAGATCTGAAATGGAGAAACTAAGCCCAACTTTGCATGAGCTAGTCAATTTATGACATCAATTACCGTCTTCATACTATTCACCCAAAATCTAGGTGGTACATTCTTAGCATGCAACATGTTGTGACAGATCTCTACAAGATGTCAATTCTTCCTTTCCGCAACTCCATTAACTGTCCTTAAACGTGACAAAGCATAGGGATCACCAATGGAAGAGTTCTACAAATTCTTTACTCTCCACAGAGTCATATAGACAAGACAACAAAAGCATCCAACTCCTCCCATCTGAAGGTCCTTACCATCAACAACCTCCACAACTTGCAAGTTTCGAGCATTGCACCTATTAATGAAAAACTTTCAACCACCACAGGCCAGCCATACATCTTCATGCATGAAGATTAAGTTCACTAATCTTTAAATTCAGCTCTGCCTACTTCAGGCTTCAACTGTCTTCTGTGCTCCAAGTAACAGAAAGCTTCTCTTTGGAACCAAAGGAAGTGTCTTGCAACCTATCAGTGCCGTCACTTTTCATTTCATCTGAAGCCACACTGACTCTCTCAACTATCCATGATGCAAACTAATGTCCTTCCTCATTATTCATGCTTTGAAGTTCCAAAATAAAATGTTTTATAATGTTTACAATCATATGCATGCTCCAGCAGATTTTGCAATTTACATGCATAAGGATGTACGGTTAGTCACAAATGCCTCAAGTCAAAATCACTCAAAATGACCATTAGCTTCGGTAGATAACATTAAGAAAGGTCCTTTTTGTCCCTAATTTGTTATCAGATTTAGTAAACATGTCATGCCTTCACCCCACTACCCTATTTATCTCTGTCGTTGCCCCCTCCACCCCCATTCTAGTCCTCAATTGGCTTCCCTATAGCATTTGATGCTTTTGTGTCATTGCCCCCAAGCCTCACCATATTGTCTTCATCAATCCTTACAACCATTGTCGTGGTGGAAGAGGTAGGAGGAGAGAATGGGATAGAGGGGTGGGCTAGAGGAGGTGGAGAAGAGAGTGACCATAGGAGTTTACATGGAGGGGAGGAAAATGTGAGGTGGCGGAAGATAATCTGATTTTTTTTCCCTCTCTGATTTTGATTAGACATGTACCTTTGAATGGATTTCAAGATATAAACTAAACTCATCAAGTTATGATCAACCCAATCTTTCACTTAAAACTAATTAACCCAATCATTAACTTGAAACCAAACGGGGGGGGGGGGGGGGGGGGGGGGGGGGTTGGGGGTGGGTTGGTGTTGTTGTAAGGTTGTATATGTAATTGCAAGTTTGCAAGGGTACATATGTAATTGCAGAACTTTTTCTTTCAAAACACAAAGGGGGTGGGGAGTTAAACAAGGGTTGATAACCCCCCAATTTGATTAAAGAAAAGGGACCATACACCAATTGTTATAAAGGAAAGTATGACGATGCAGAACACCATCAGTGGACACCTTTTCCCCTTTAAAAACCAACCCATTCCGCTCAAACAAGATACACCAAAGAAGAATAAAAGCTCTCCTGCTGGTATCACCATCGGCAAGGCTCCTGTGTAAGCTAAAGCATTAATCCTGAAGGGAGGCAATGTTAATAGACCAATCACCAGCACCTAACCAAACGGAGATTGCAAAGGAGCATGTAAAGAAGCGATGGTTCACATCTTCGAACTCCTCGTTACAAAGAAGGCAAGTCAAATCAGCATCCAGTGCCCAGCAACTCCTGCAAGAACGAGTAATTAGGTGTCCTCTTCTTAACAAGCATAGTAAGAACTTCATCTTTAAAGGGATTCTACACTTCCAAATTCTCATGCAATATAATGCCGAGCTCTAATCCACCGCAGGATTTCCTTCCGTGTACTTCAAGTAACCCTTCCTAACAGAGAAGCCATATTTCCAGATCTAGCTATCACTGTTGTGCCCAGGTTGAAGATCAAGTAAAATCTACAGTGGAAGAGTGGGCTCCTCAGCCTTGGCATCAGATAAGGGAGTAGGAAGGGCAGGCAACCAACATCCATCAGAAAAACAATCCACCTGAGAAGCAAAAGGATCAACTACAAGAGCATCCAACCTAAGGTATATATCAGCAATGATCCCTACCAGGGACCAAACATAGGATAGAATTTGAATTTGGTTCCGTTTCCCAAACTGTTTCTACAATGAGAACTGACCCTTCTTAAAATTTTTTATAGGCCCGACCAGAAAGTAGATGCACCACAGGTCAACAACCTCCTTTCATCCCAATCTATGGAGTCACCATAAGATTCATTAATAATTTTGTTGAGGTGAACAGATGTAGTGGGCCTTATTTACTCCCACATAGTAGAGTGGGATTTTGTGTGCTTGAGTGGTGCCTATAAAAGGCCTATATACCCCTTCATCTGTCTTTGAGAAGAATACAGAGATACATGCCCATAGAGGCACTTCTCCTGTGATTTTCTCCCTACTCTTCGTAAGTAAGGTTTCCATATAAACCCAAGTGTTATTATTTATCTTGGTTAATACTTATGTTAATTATTATTTCACTTATTTTCATTTATCAACATGATATCAAACCACTTCAATCTTGGATATTATCCCATTTATGATTGAAGAAATTTTATAATGAATACCATTTATTCTAGAGTTCTTTTTTATTGATTCAACAAGGAGCATCAGATTATTGGCCACACCTCCTCCACGATGAAGGGTTGAAGAAGAGTGAAGAGGAGAGGCCTACGTCAATCTCGCAACAATCTCTTGCGTGAGATCGTGAGAATAAAGGGCACCACCTACTGCCGTGGATCACGAGATCGTGCAAAATCATAAAGAAGACAAGTGCGCTGCTCTGGAGGCAATAAAGGTGTCGATCTCAAGCAGAGTAGAAGTCGTGGCAATGATCTCTCACATGAGATCATGAGATTACTAGAGGCACACCCACCAATATGATCATAGCGGTGACACGAGGCTACAACAGCAGAGCAAAAGAAGCCAAAGAAGAAGGATCACGAGATCCACAACTCGATGACAATGTTGGGTTGTGATTGGCAATGTTGATCTCACCTATCAAAAAGGGGTGATAACGATGGCAATGGCAATGACGACGATGGCAATGGAGACAATAGCGATGATGGCAATGACGATGGTTGCGAGGCACCAGCGAGATGGCAATGTTAGGCTGCGATTCGCGATGCCAATATTGGGATCACACACAAGATTAGGTGTAGTGGACATGGTGGTGAAGGAGGCGCTAATCGAGGCGACGCACAAGGTCAAGAAGCACAGCAACGAAGATGGCAACCACGCAATGATTGCGACGAGATCAACTGTTGTGCGAGATCTTCACATCATGAGAAAGATCTTGCAACGCGAGATCTTCACAGCCAAGCATATGATGAAGGCCAGCACTGTGGACCCTTGAGATATTTTTTTAGGCTTTTTATCTATGTGCCCCTCAATTTTATCCTTTTTTCTTGTCTTTTTTTTTACTCATTTGGGCCTCTTCTTAGTATTGCAAACAAAGGGGCAGGAATTAAAAAATAAGGAACAAAAAAAAGAAGAAAATATATATAAAAAAATAAAAATATCAAAAAAAAATACATATATCAAAAAAAGGAAAAAAAAATATAGAGGGATAAAAAATGATGATAAAATTAAAGAGAAGAGGGGGAAAAAGCTCTTCTCTATTTTATCTTTTCTTCTCTGTGTTATTTTTTCTTCTCCCATACAAGAAAAGCTGTCAAAAAAAATCGAACCCACCTAACTCGACCCGAACCTGACCTGAGACCCAAACCTACTTACATTAAACGAGTTTAAACCTGTTTAACCCGTTTATGAAACGTATCGGGTTCGGGTTTACCCCCACGAACCCGCTCAACCCAATAAACCCGATTGATGAGAAAAAAATTCCCCCATTTAACCCCCATGTTTACCCATTTAACCCGTTATTAAATGGATTAAACGGGTTGGGTTCGGGTTGAAATATATAGACCCGTTTAATAAACAAGTTGGACCCGAGCCGACCCATTTGATAGCCCTACTTACGAGTATGGGAGATAGAGGGAGTATGAGCCTATCCTAACCCTATACAAGACTTCTACTCTCTTTAAGGACCCCACATGAGAGAAACCCACTCTCTTTGTTGGTCCTTAAAGGAAAGGGCCATTATTTCAGTCTCTAGAAAAGAGGTCTCTTTTTTTGAGTTTCCATGTAGGCGACCCAATCTCTTGGTCTCCATGAGACACCCTCTTTAGAGTATTTAAAATGGGTGACACAAGTACTAGAGCCGACTCTAGCAATTTATCTCTATATTTCCACCTATACCTGTCTACAAGCAAGAACCTAGATGCAAGAAAGCCGACGACATGAGATGCAAGGATGCAGTGACCCAACAACATCAATTTGAGTTAAGTGTTTTGTTGTACTTTGTAAAGTGAGGATTTATTTTATACAAGTTGAGCATTCCATGTTCCAACTTGAGGGGGAGTGTTGAGGTGAAGAGTGGGCCTTATTTAGTCTCACATAGTATAGTGAGATTTTGTGTGTTTAAGTGATGCCTATGAAAGGCCTATGTACCCCCTCATTTGTCTTTAAGAAGAATACAGAGATACATACCCATAAGAGCACTTCTCTCGTGATTTTCTCCCCACTCTTTTTGAGTGAAGTTCTCACATAAACTTAAGTGTTATTATCTATCATGCTTGATATTTATGTTGATTATTATTATTATGCTTATTTTCATTTATCAACGGATTCTTTTCCAAGGGGAAAGGTTGGGTCCCATTAAGCAAAGGACCCAATTGGGAAGGCAACATTCATGATTAGTTTAGTACCCCTAGGCCACCATATCCTTTTGGCTTGCACACCTCTTCCAAGAAACTAGGGAGAGGAACTTATCACCAGACCTAGAGGGCCAAAGAAAGTGTTGTCTGATAGAATCTATGTGGCGAAATATAGCAATCGGAATTGCATAACTTAATAAAACCATTCATGTCAAATACTCATACCAAACAATCAATCAAGCAACTTACAGAAACTTATGTATCAAAAATAACATCACAAATCACTTCCTAGATAATTCAAAACCACCCTTAAAGTACACCAAATAAGCATTGTCCCTATTCCTACCTTTCCTTGAAAGGGTATCTTTCAAGGAAAATGAGCAAAATAAAAGTAAAAGTTCCGTATATCAGCATATCAGAAACCAGTGAGCTAAATTGATAATGGCACCCACTAATTTTATCAACACCAAAGATCTGTAGAAGACAACTTACAATTATAGTAGTGACAGTGACTTGCACTTCACCCTTATGTGCCCTTGTCAACTCCAAGAGTCTTTGAGAAATTTTCTCTAAGTATCTGAGCCTTCCATACTCAGCCAAGACAGCTTTTACAAAGTGAAAGTATTTGTAAGTTTACACCATAAACTTCTCAAAATTTACATAATCAAAGACACCTATGAAATGACCTTATCCATGATAGGCAAACATAAACATAAAGGAAAAATATGAGGAGGCTTCAGTCTCCAAAAAAGAGCATAAACTTCCAAAAAGATACAAACATTAGTGTAAGCTCCAAAGAATGCTATTTCACATTGTTCCAAATCGTGCTTATACTATTTTTTTTTAATACATAATGCAGGGAGTGATGTCTCTTAGCTACTTCAAATGCCAATAAAAAATCAGGTGATACCTCCACATGTGGTTTTGTCCAAACATGTTGAGCCCATTCCTGCCTAAAGCTACTTGGTATTTGACAAGTTTCATTGTAAGTAAAAATAAGATGCATGAGAAAAAGAGAGAGAACTCCAATTGTCGGGTTGAAGGAAACATTAGAAACTATAATCCAGAAATTATAAAACAGAATCTCACAGTTATAGATAATGTCAGGCTTGTGATATGCAATAAAAAAGCAGTTGACAGGAACAGGGATTTTTTTTGAGAGGTAAAAAGGTGGTTATCAAAAGGGTGGCTATCAGGTTGATAACCACCCAGCTTCATTCATTCATAAAACAGGTCAAATGCCAAATTACAGACAAGTTTCCCAGAAATGAGCAAGAGAGGAAATGCTAACAATAAAATTCTCAAGATAAGGATGCTTCCCTTTAAATATTGTCGCATTCCTTCCCAGCAAGATGCCCCAAAGCACCGCCAACACCTTCGCTTTTTCCTTCTTTTATCTGAAGCAAGCCTCTCCTGAGTGTTGTCCTCTTCTAAAATAACCCCAAAACTCCTGCTATGATGAGCATGTGATCCACCCTAAGTTGAAATGCTTCCATATCTATGGCTAAAAGGTGCATTTAAAAAAGAGATGATCAATGTCTTCATCACCTGCAGAATAGAGCGAGCATTCAGTTTCTGCTTCAAGTGCCCATCTAGCTTTCCACATCATTGTCATCACTCATCCCCTTCCAAGCATCCATGCAAAGATCTTGATCTTCAGGGGGGCAACCATCATTCACAACAACCTGCAGTCCCTTACAAGATTAATATCCATCATATTTCCCATGCTTTTTAGCCTGGAGTACACCTTCTGCGCAATGAAGTCACCCCCATCCCATGTGAAGGCATCCTCTCCTCCCTCTGATTGATATCCTTCGAGGTACTGCAACATGATCTAGAGATCCTCCATCCTTTGATCAAACAAGTTCCCTACAAACATAGGGCCCAAGAGCCATCCCAACAGTTCACCACCTTTACCTCCCTTTTAGCAGCTAAAGCAAAAAGCCTTGAAAATTGGTCACACAACGGGCCCCAAACCATCCAATAGTCCTTTCAAAAGCAAAATATGTCACTCATCCCCAAATAAGGCAAGAAGAACTGCTGGATCTCGGGAGTCACTGACACCAAACTCCTATAAAAGGGGAGGTTAACTAATCCCAATTAAGCGAACTACCATAGCAGGCAGCCATCATCCTTCAAAAAAGGCCTTGTTTGTGTTCCATAATCCTTGTGACCTACTTGGGAGAAAGTTGTCATTCAACATGTATACATCTCTAAACCCCAGTCATGCCTCCTTCAATGGCTTACAAATGTCCTCTTAACCCACCATCCCTGTACATTTTCTCGTTGAACCATAGTTAGTCTAAAAAAAATCTCTCATCAAACCATAAACTCTTTTTTCAATCTTTTAGGGCAACTTAAAGATGGGTAAAAAAATACAAAGGCATGAACATGAGTACCACCTTTATCAAGACCAACCTATCACCTCTTGATAGTAATTTGGATGTCCATCCAAAAAGCCACTTTTTCATCCTCTCAAGCAGAGGTGACCACTCATGGATAAAGATTCGTTTGTCAGACAATGGGAGGCCAAGGTAAAAAGACGAAAGGACCCCTCCAAAGTAGGCATGGCAGCATCACGTCATTAAGCCTCCTTCAGTAGCATCTGAATAGGCACAAAAGTGGATTTTGAGAAGTTAATCTGTAGCCCGGATGCCTTCCTAAACAACTCCAAAAGCAGGCTAAGCCTCCTTGCCTCAACCTTGGACCCCACAACAACAGATAACATATCATTTGTATATTGGAGCACCGAGATCATGACATTACTCTTATGTGAAAAACCTTTAAACATGTTGCAAGAGCATGCTCTAAATGTGGATGTTGCCAAGGCATCGTAGCTAGCATAAAGAGCATCAAAGCAAAGGAGCACCCCTACCTGACACCTCTTTTGGGCTACACCCATCCGCTAGTCAAATTGCCATTCACCATAATTGAGAATGACGTTGTTGTCAAACTATGCTTCATCCAATCAATCCAAAGAGGAGGAAAGCCCCTCTTCATCAATGATGCCTAGAGGAAGGACCACTACCGAGTCATAGACCCTACTAAAGTCCACCTTCCACAGGAGAGCTTTCCTCTTCATCCTCCTCTAGTAAGGTAGGATCTTCAAGGCAATTACAAAGCCATCTAAGATGCTCAGTCCCTGGACAAACGTCGTCTGCACAAGTGAAATAATATCATGTAAACACACCTTGAAGTCTCTTCGCCAACACATTGGCCACTATGAGTTAGATTGTATTAGACAAAGAAATAGGTGTGAAGTCCTCAATCACTCCCACACCATTTTCCTTTGGCAGAAGGAACATATAGAACTTATTAATTCGACTCAAGCCCAAGTTTCCTGTGGCGAATTCTTCACAACCTCCAAGACATCCTCCTTCAACAGCAGCTAGAATTCTTTATAGAAAAATACAGGAAAGCCATCAGTGTCGGAACATCCTTCATCATTTAAACCCCAAACAGCCTTCTGCACCTCGTCCTCCAAAAACTCCACTGTAAGTGCAGCTGCCTGCATCTCCGCAACCAATCTAGCCTCCATACCCAAGCACAGCCAATTGCCCATCACTCTCCAAATAAATGCCCTGAAATACTCTGAAACCACACAGCCGACCTCTTCCCTTCCCACAAACTCACTCCCATTCACCGTCATCTTGTCAATCTTGTTCTTTTGCCTCCTTCCAGATGCCACCAAGTGAAAGAATCATGTATTGGAGTCCCCTTCTTTAAATCACCTCTGTCTAGAGGGATTTGGTTATTCCAAATCACCAAAGTTGTTTAATTGTTATCAATAACAATTATAATTAAATTAAAAATGAGTTGTGCACTCAGATCCCATTTCATTTAGATCATAAACCTTGAAGAAAATGAAATTTCAAATTTATTATCAAAACATAAGTTTGATGAAAGTATTTTTAAAAAAAAAAGAGAAAAAAAAATTGGAGCAAGACAAGGACATCCCAGGAGGTCACCCAACCTTGCCCTAGTTTCACCCAATCAAAGTATTATCTAAGGCTACTTTTGGTTCAGGATAAAGTTTATGCCTAAGATAAGTGGGGTGAGATAAGTGGTGATGGATGCATGGTTGTGTGGTAGAAGTGATGGGATAAGATGTGGTTGTATAGGGAGATAATATTTTTATATGAGAATCTAGGAAAAGATATGGAGAGGGTTTTATGGGAAACAACAAAGTCCATGGGATATCCCATGGCCTACTATTACCCGTCCTTCATCAGTGGGACACTGGGACATCCACAACCAAACATGCCCTAAGAAGTTCTGATTGAAAGGCAGATATTTGACAAAATGGACTCAACTGTCAAGGGTAGTTGCATATGATTTGTAAAGTAAAATGTTATGGCACACTGAGACAGATAAATAGTACTGGAAATGAGCAAGGTCATCCATGAAACAGAAAGATCATAATGTTATATTCGAGGATTTTTAAAGCACTAGGTGGTGAGCAACCGGACTTTATTCACCAATAAGGTGGCAGTTATGATTTGAGGATTCAAAAAAGTTCTTTCAAGAATGCTAGTAAGGTGTACGTCGTGTATTGAAGACTACAATTGTTTCTTTTGATAGCTAGTTAGGTGCTAACAATGCTTTTTTTTACAAGGATGAAAGTTATATTAAATTACTCAGAAAACAAATTTCATGGGTGTAACTTTACTGTTGAACATTGTATAAATTCTGCAACAACTACCTACAAGATACGAATAGAAAGCATAATAAATTAAACATAATTAGTGCTAAAAAAAAATTAACAAACCATATAGATACGTTCCTGTGATTCATAGATTATATAATTGAACCCCCTACGTCACTGGAATCAGTTTCACCATATGTCACACCCGTGGAGGTTCTTATTTAGGTAATTCCAGAAGGCTATTCCACAAAAGTCACGCAGGAAAGGGTGCCAGATGCTTCTCTATATGTGTGTATTGGTGCCAGCATTAGATGGTCCTTGCACTCGGGATGATGCAATGATTTGCATCTAAATGGCAACACCAAGTGACAAGCCTGGAATGACTGCAAAAGGAACTAGGGCATGATTGCAAAAAGAACAAGGGCATATCAAATGCTGCAACCTTGAGTCAATCAGAACAGAACAGTGGAAATTTGGAAAGTGATACACAGATCATATCGAGTTGATCTGAGTGTGAATGCTTAGAGGAGTGTAAGGCAAGGTGTCAGCTGGCAAGCCTTGTGCTGGGACAACAGGAAGCAGATTACTTTGGAAGGCGATTTGCAGATCCCATTTTCTAATCAGGCCCCTTGACCAGTTCTATGTGCCCCAGAGGCGCATCAATTCTCCATAACTTTGCCTCATGACATTTCCATTGTGTTTCATTTTTTTATCCTCACAAGTGCGAAACATGGAGGTTTCCAAGTCATCCCTTCTCTGGTTTTGAGTCCAGCATCTAGAGAGAATCATCAAAAGCTTGGGGTAGTTCAGTGATGGAGGCAATATATGTTTTCAATGAAAAAAAAAATCAGGAAAATTTTCTCCTGGGGTTTCCATCTGTGGAGAAAGACTTTTCCGCCCCCTATATGGGCAAAGGAGAGGAGCTGGCAGAGGTACCTTTAGCTTTAGCTGACTGATAAGCATTCATTGGTGGGGCTTTTGCAGCCTATACAGAATGAATCGTAACAAAAATTGAAAAGTAGGTGGACCTTCACTTTTAAACTTAGATGGCAGGTCAGAAGCATGCTTGGCTTGATTTTTTTTTTTTTTTTTGTTAGTGTGGATGGGTGTGCATAGATTGGTGCCACATAGAGAAGCAATATGACCTGTCCTGCCATGCAGATCCAAATATTAGGCTATTTGATTGTGGCCAGGTGAGAAGGATTTTTGACAGAAATGAAGATGTTGAAGTGATGTGCAGTCATGCAAAGAATGACCCAATAACAAGATTATCAAAGAAAAGGTTGGAACAAAGCCAACAGAGGATGAACGAGAAAGGTCGTTTGGCATCTAAAGAGAAAGCCCTGTTTGTTCAATTGCATTTTTATAGTCTGGTTGTCAAACATACCTTTAATGAATTAGCATTTAGTTCTTTCAAAAGTGTACAGTTAGATATTGTAAAGCTAAAGAGACAATAAAAGTCCAAGCCTAGAGCCATCAATATCATTGCAAGTTTGCAACAATTCCATCCTAAACAAATAACAGGTGGCAACTGTAGGTAAATTCTTTGATAACAACTACCTAGATGACGTTAAGTTCACAATATGCAGTTTTTGCATCAATTCATATGATACAAAATCTATTTAATGGAGAATGCTGCGATGATAGAATAAAAGATGACAGTCAGAAGATAAGGTGAGGAACATACAAAGAAAATTCTTGGTGATTTGCGAAAATCCAGATTTTGCACACAAGTCATTGACATACTGCACTCTGGTCTTCCTTGGGGTAGACAGATCCATTATGAATTCAGAAAACTCAGGATCTTTCTTTGAAGATTCAACAATTTGGAGAATCTCCTTTTCAACTTTATCCAGAACTTTTGCTTGTGAAGCAGCAATAAAAAGAGCAGTAGCATAATTGCCACTTCCTCCAAACAAGGTTATAGGCACCTGAAAAGTTGATAAACATTCAAAATTCCATAAGAGTGTTGGACACTATGAAAAGACCATTGTAAGTATGGTGCATGGCAGATGTCAAAAGAAAAGAAAAAACCAAGTGAACATTTTTGAAAGCACATTGCATAATTTCTTTTCATTGCTTTGTTGATGCTTATAAATGGTAATCAAAGAAAGATTGATACATATAAGAAGCTCACTAGCGTAAAGAGAGATTTATAGAATTCTGCTTGAAACTGTATGGCTTCGTTACAAACAATCACATCATCCATCAATGGACAGAGTCACTGATTTGAGAAGTAAATTTGTAACAATGTAATTTGTACTGCAAATTAACAAGCAATCTTTTGGGCCTTATGCTCAAGTAGACTCAAATACAACACAAAAAACCAAGGTTTGTTTAAAAACATCATCTCCACATTTACTTGGATTGCCCCCATCTCTAACTCAAGCACAAGACAACTAAACTCAAATCGACATGAAACAGTGAGTAGTTCTCAACAATTACACTGCTTACTCCACCTCAAACTCGAAACAACAATTCAAATTCATCACAACCAAGATGCTCTTTCTTTCTTTATGCAAGTAATTCACGACATCTAACCCACTTGTCCTGCCTAGAGTATTAACAAGACAGGAATAAACCGGCATGCCACAAGTAGAAACTCAAGAAAAACCAACCCTAGGCTCTTGTTTTATCTTTAAACGAAGAACAGCTTTTTTTTTCACGCTTACTTAGCCAATGCACAATCAGAAAATCATAAAGCATATACATAAACCCAACATTCACGGCTACATTACATCAAAGATCCCACCTTTGACAAAACAGGCCATCCCCCAGGGCATCCAGAGCAACCAAACTACATTGGAGAGCAAAAAGATTCACCTTTACAGAAGGCTTGGCCCATCCAGCCTCGGTTCCGTACGTCCCGGAGATAATGGACGAGATCACGGGCACGTACGCCTCCTTCCAGTTGGAATCTTTCGAGTAATTCCTCGAATTCTGGAGAGGGAACCAGATGGAATTCAAAACCCTAATCGAGGTTAAAGACGCGGGATTGAAGGGAGAAGGAGGGGGGGTCGATACCCTAGACGGCGAGGCGGCAGCGGCGCTAGGGGTTGAGGAGAGGGCCGCGAGGCTTCGGCGGAGGAGAGGGAGATTGGATCGGAGACGAGCGGCCAACGACATCGCCATGACACGCAGAAGGAAGAGGCGAAGGAGATTGGGGGAACTGGGAAGCGACGGCACTCTCTTCTTGCGGCAAAACTGGGAGGGGAGGGGTCCAAACCAATCGAGCTGTTCCCTATTGGCTCGTGGCCTTAAATACTCGAATTAATCAGTATCATGATAATTATATATGTATTTAAATGTGCACGGAGCATTTACCTAGAGGATTACCATGTAGCTCAAATCTGCTTCGGTGTCATTGAAAAAAATAAAAGAAAGTATATGCACACTAATAAGCCCTTTACGTTTACCAAATCTAACCATGTCCTATGAAAGAAAATGAATGATATATATAAGTCAAATATAAGTTTTCTTTACATCTATATTTATACACTCAGATCAAATATAAGTGTGGATATTCATTAGGGTATAGCTTATTTGATGGTAATCACTAATTATAATAGAGTAAACCTAAACTCGAATCTCGACCTTACATTATCTAAAGTCAGTATTGCAAGATCGTTAATTCCTCATGTTTATCTACAAGTGTAGGTGGTTCTAAGTCATCAAAAAATAAAAAGAAAATGGTAATTTTCATAATCATATCATAAAAAGATTAGAAATATAAGATTAAATCAAATAATAATCGAATGTGAATCTAGATTTGGATATACATCTAGTTTAGAAAATGATAAAATATGAATCTCTATGGATAATCTATTGCATACTTTAAAATTGAAATAGCATTACACATGATAGTTTCATTTTGCAGGATTTTAAAATATTTAACCCACTTATAAGTTAAAACTAGTGATAGAAATAAACTTATCAGCACATCTGTATAAAGTACACATATTATATAAGTTGCCAAAAAATTAGAGACGGAGATCCAACAAATTTTTCACTCAGAACCATATTCCTATCCATATTTAGTTATTTTGTAACATTTGTGTTTAAATCCTTATCCAAATCATGTGGATACTTGCATCTAATTATCTAAATTCAAACATCATTAGATATGATGTTTGGATGTTCAAAGCATATCCAAATTTGGCTTCATCCTATCTTCCTCTTCTCTCACCTCTCGGCAGAAGAGGGGCCTTGTCCGATAACATCAAATGACACTAGATTCCTTTAATAGTAGGAGTGGGTTTGGAGTTGTATGTAGACAACATATGCCATAATGGAATGGGTAATTCTTACATGACATTCACCGAGTCGTCTGATTCATCTCCTGTTAGGTTATGTTTCTTATTTTCATACTAATAAATTAGTTTTGAAAAGTTTAAGCACATATAATCTCTTAACATCCCCTTTGAATAAATGGAGATTCATTGAATTGCAGAATAATAGAATACTTCTATCTCTAATCTATATATGCCCGTGCATAAGTTTTTGAAGTATTTCTCATACAATTGATTCTTTTTCTCTAATTTCATTTTTAATAACACATGAACATGTTGTTTGGCATGATCTTTAATTACATATGCTTGGAAAAAGTTATATCACCATTTCTCAAGATATTTTGGATCAATGTAAAGGAAGCAAAGGGCCCACAAAAATGTTAAATGTCCCAGATAATTGACTTATTTACTGTGCATAGTCTCATAAAGTGTTTCACTTTTGCCCCCAATGATATTGAAAAGATATGATTGCCCCTTTTAGGTTGTACATGGAATCATTATCAAGAATCATGTTGACAACTTATACTAGTCACTTAAGACCCACAGTATTACAATCAAGAATCAATGTCAACTAATTATTTTTTGGAATGTCATATTATTATTTATATGACACTTTAACAAAGGTAACAGTGTTTTGTTTTTAACATAGTTCGTAACTTCCATTCATGAAAGAGCTTACATTGTTGCAGATTGTCCATTCGAATCCCACCTAAAAGAGACATCTCAACCACCATCTTTAGATGAAAATAGAGTATTATGTTAAAACAATTATTTATATTAATTTATTGTTACTATTTACATTCTCAGAAGTATTATAAAGAAAGATGTGGGTACCGAAACATAAAAGTTGACGTATTTTACAACACACTAACGTGTTACACTGATGAAAAGTCACTTCCAACGATGTAAAATCATCTAAAATCACTCCATAACTATTTTACACCGATACAAAATTATTATGAATCACTTTACATCAATACATCATAAATCACTTTACACCGATGCATCATAAATCACTTTATACAGGTGTAAAATCGCCTAAAATTACTTTACACCAGTGTAAACCGATGTGACACATTAACACGTTGCATGATGCATTTTTGTATATTTTGACTATAACCTCTACATCCATTATCTTTGTTAGAAACTTCAAATCACCTCATGTTGTTTGCATATATATATATATATATATATATATATATATATATATATATATATATATATATATATATATATATATAGTTTATTTTTTTAGGTATCGTAACTTTAATTGACTTAAAAGTTTATATTTCTTTTATTTGTTAAAAACTTATAAACATTACATTTTACTTGCTAATTACAAGATAACCTTATTTTTAATGCAAAAATTGCAACGAGAGCTTAATTGGCCTATAAAGTTTTTGAAATTGATTTTCTTTTTTCTTTTTTTAAAATTTTAAACATATTATTACTTAGTGTACAATGTGTATATTTTTACTAAATAATTACTAAAAAACCCTTTTTTGTACAAAAAAATGCAACAAGACCATAATTGGCTTATAAATTTATTTAAATTTACATGACATTGCATATTAAAATGCTTTGATTATAGTTTTTTGAGGACTTTCTTTATTAATATTACTAAATATCCCATTAACTTTTTCTTGTAAATTTCATAGGATCTCTAATTTTGTACTCTTAGTTTAAATATGTGATACATAATACAACTGGCACAACAATTCATTTATTTATTTCTTTTGATGGGAGTCATAAGCACATTTATATGTGGATTATGTATTTCAAATGCTGCAATCAAAGTATCTTTATCAAATTGGGCATATAATGCCAACGATAAGATGTCATAGCTACACCATTATGAACCTAAATATCTATCTATATATCTATAATATATATGAACCACCATAGTACAGTGTGGTTATAGCTATGATCCGGAGAATTTGATGATAAATTTCATATTTTCATGTTAGACGATCGGAGCCTTCCATATGATTTTGTTTATGGGTTTTGATTCTTTTTAGGATGATAATGTATGATTACATTGAAAGATTTAGTTTTTCTTTCCTTTAAAATAAAAAATCATTACATGGTAAAATCTGAAATTTTACATACAACTACTTTAAAATAACTTATTTACTTAGTATTTATATATTTAATGCTTTTTTATTTACTTAATATTTCTCTATTTAATGCTTTTTTATATGTGACTTTTATTTTTTCTTATTATCCGTTACATGTCTCTATTTCTTTCTTTTGATGAGAAAAACGGATGATTACTTTTAATATATACACATAGCATCTTTTTTTAGAGAGATTCATCATATGAATTGTACTCCTAGAATAAAGCATAGATTAAAGACTTATTAAGTTGAAGTCATTTGGAAGGGTCTTTATCTGTAAAATTTTAATTTAAGGGGCTAATCAAGACGAATTAACAAAAATTAAATTGGAGTCACGTGTGAATGTTATAGCATGCAACTAGCTGTTGTAATTTCATGCTTTCATCAATGGTCCCATACTGCAACTTCAATGGTCCCACACTGCAACTTCAACGTTGCTCGTGGATGAGCCTAAATTATGATTTCATACAATGGGAAAATCCAACCCACTCTTCTCAAAGGTACCCAATCCTTTCAACCAACGGTCTCTCTTTCCTCTGCCAACTGTTCCACCTCTAGATTTTGTTGCGACAGCCTCACCCTGATTCGTGAGAGTAACTGACATAGACGAGCTTTATCATTGAAATGACCCAATCCCTAGGGTCATTTGGGCTTTTCTGAAAATTTAGGGGCCTTTTCATAAATTATGTGCACCAAAAAGATCTCATGCGAAGTTCTTTGTTTTTAGGAGGGGTTTTGCGTAATCCCAACACCCCATAAATTATTCTGCAGGGCCAGGTACAATTTTCCTGACCCCATCTTAGCCCACATGACACACCCACGTAAACCCCCCAAACCTTATTTTCTCCCCTATTAAACACCCTCCCCCACCCGCCACTCCTCCACTTTGCCCTCCCCAAGAAACCACCCACCTCCTTCCCTCCTTTCCCTTGCAACCGTGAGTGAGGGAGAAGAAGAGGGTGAGCAACAAGAGGAGCTCGAGAGAGAGAGAGAGTAGGGAGCAGGAGGAGCTTGGCGGAGAGGAGTGTGTGCGGGAGGAAGAGGGAGAGCGGTAGGAGGAGAAGTTACTACAGTTCAGCAGCACGCAGAGGAGAGCCACTGTGAGGAAGGTCCTGCACATAGAGTTTGGCCGCGATTTCTGCAGTTATCAGACGTCTGCAATGTTTAGCAGATGTCTGGAGGGATTGTCGAATGTCAAGAGGGAGCTCAGGATGCCTGGAAGCATGCCGAGTACCGAGGTAATCTCTGCTCATGGTGTGTGCAAGGGCGGAAACCAAGTTTCTGCTGCCTTAACAATTGTTGAGCATGGCTTTAGCTACGCACATCTGCACAGGTACGAGAGTCATTGGGAAGGCACGCTGGTGCAACATTTGAGGTGCTTTTGGACGTCTGGAGGTGGTGTCAGACGTCCGACTGCCCTCCCAGACGACCGGGCATAGTGTTAGATGTCTGGTAACACCCTCAGACGACTGTGAGGGGTAGCAGACGATTGAAACTGAAGTAGAAATGCAAGGTGAGATTCTGCGCATGTTTAAAACATTTGGGACTCACCCCAAATGTCTGATATTGGTCTGGACTCACTACTATGGTCACCAGGCGACCGGTCCAGCCAAACCAGCTTGCCAGTCCGATTCAGGTTAACTAGGAGGAGTGTTTGGGCTGATTCAGGACCCAAACGAAGTCGGATTTGCGCAATTAAAGTACCATTGATTTCCTTTTTGAAATTCCTACATGTTAAAAGTGTTTCCACATTGATTTTAGCCTAATTGACGCACTCAAGTATTGGTCAACGATATTAATGTTTAGTTTGACCAACTATTTGGAATAGGTCTCCAGTCCGTAGTGCACACAGGACTTGCTGAGACATCAGAATCCATCATTCGTGTCCCCATATCACCTGTACCTTTTGGTAGAGTGGCCCTCTCTACTCTTGTTAAATTAAATTATTAAGTGCATGCCAAATTAGAGAATGATGCATGTTTACATTCAAGCACTTGAACCTCGTTTGTTACAATTTAAGTATACATTCTGATGAATTCCATATTGTGAGTAATTGGCAACTAAATTGACGAAATTAAATGTTTTTTCTGTTGAATAGTTGACTGTTCTAAGATTAAGAAACCTGAATGTTAATAGAGATACATGCCACGTGTTGGAATGAAACGAGTACTATGCATGAACCCTACGGAGAACTAGGAAAGTAATAAAAGTATAGTGACATAGATACTTGACATATGACGGAATATCTTGCCTATACAGGCGTGTTGTTTGGTTGTTTGGACTTGGGTACAGAAAATGAGTTGGCCCACATATATGTGGTACCGAGAAGAGCTACCTCCACTTTTGTGTAGGGAGAGAGCTAGCCTCCCCTTGGGTTGGGACCCGGGGTTAGGAATAGCCTCTCTACACCGACTCTTGTTGGGTCCATTGGGCAAACTGGGATAGTGGAGCGAGGGTATGCAAATTGTTGAGGGGTGTGGCCCCTGTTTTGTTTTGTGTTGTACGTTAGAGCGTATCCGCTAGCGGAAAGGATTGATTGCGTGTTAGTACGGAGTAGCTACCCGTATGCTTATCACGCGTGCCGTAGTCACCGCTTCATCACGACCATGACCCTGGGGTGGTAGACCGGGTGTAGGACTACCACGGGGTACTCTCTCTACCAAGAGAGTGCCACGTGTGCGTCCTGCATCGTGGTAAAACTACATCAAGATCGTTCCCTTAGGGAACATGTGGATTAAGTGATGATATGGACTTTACTAGAATAATTGAATACTAAGCACATAGTGGTTATGAATGGAACCAGATGATAACTGTCTAAATAACTGAAAAATGTATGAATGGTTTACTACTTTCCTTTTATTTATTGCATTAGATGTTCTTATGTTGCCACTATACTCAGCGTTTAACTGACAATAGCTGTATATGTTCAGGTTAGGGAGCTACTAAGCAGCCAGTACTACCGGCTGCAAAGGGTGGTGGGCCCAGCCAAGCCCAGCAGTAGCCTGTTTTCCTTCTTGGTTCCACTTTTGAGACACTTTCACTGTAGTAAGTACTTTTAGTATTTTGGAACTTATGTCATTGTGTTATGTCTTCTTATAGTTATTGTGATGGTTAGCTAGCAAACCTTCTTTTGTACCTGTGGCATGTTGTCTTTTGAACTACTATTATATTTCTATCGCTGCCTTTTTATTCTAATGCTTAGCTATATTGCACGTGTGAATTGTTGTATGATTTATTGCATTTGCTTATTTCTCAATGGACGACTGAGTTTTGGAATTAGTTAAGACGAGCCGTCTCCGAGTTCCATGAGAGATCGGATTCGGGTCGTAACAATGATCAATAACATATCTTTTGGCCCTTTGAATCTCATGTAGCTATTAATGTCGAGTCAATGACTAACTGAAAAAGTCTTATATTTTTTTAAAATGTGGGTTGCAATAAGAGAACCTTTTTTTTACGTTGTACGAGGTGGATGCATATATTTTAAAAAAATCAAAAGGCAAAGAAATAAGCATTGGCAATGCATTTTATAATGTGTGTCCCTCACTTAAAAAAATATATTAGTATATTTTAATTTTAAAATGGTATATTTAGATTTTTTATCGTAGCATGTTAGTTGAAAATTAAAATACATCAGTTGAAAATAAAAATATACTAATATATTTTAACTTTTTACGATAAAAAGTAGATTTGTAGTTGGAAAGTGAAAAATAATTTTCACTTATAGATTTTAGATTTAAGATTTAGGATTTAGGGTAAACAATAAATACTAAACACTAAATTTAATTTTGAAAATCATTTTCTAAGTGAAAAAATATCTTTAATAGGTGAAGAATCACTCTACATAAGTAAAAAATCGATTGAAAATCAAAATACACTGATGTATTTGTTATGCGAGGGATGCACATTATAAAACATGTTGTAATGTACATTTCCTTATCTGTGTCATTAAAAAACTACTCTCTTTCCAAGCGACTAATTTTAATTTTTACACCACTTTTCACTCCTATGTGAAAATTAGAATTATTGAAAGGTAAAACATATCGACATATATTTATTTTTTATCATTATATTTTAATTTTCTAGTGTTGGAAAATCATCTTTTAAGTCAAAGATCATTTCTCACAAGTAAAAAATTATTTTTTATCAATGTATTTTAATTAATAATTGATGTATTTTAATTTTTAATTAATATATTTTATTCTTTTCATTTTTGATGTGATGTGATTGGTTTGCTTTTTTCAGTGTCGATGAATCTTACGATTACTATTTTGATTTCTACATCCTATCCGTTAACTTTTGTTGTTGGAGATCACCAGTACATTGACTTTTAATGTAGGAAATGTGAATAGGGACTCGTTTGCTGAAAAACATATTCCTACGCACATCTTTTTGGATAAAATTAGCCTTTGAGGCGCAACGGTAGCCATTACTTTCTTCTTGCTGTTGATTTTTTTTTTTTTTACCTTTTTTTTATCGGACGTCTCGTATATGCCTCTCTCTCACTCTCATCTTGTATGTCTCATGCTCACACGCTTCCTTTACTTATTTTATTTTATTTTTATTTCCTTTTGTGTTCACGTACCCTCTATGTTGAAGTCATTCAATTTATATATGCATCTATCTATATATATCTCTTTAGAGTAATATATATGATAAGTATGGTATTTATGTTTAACTTGTAGAAAATTTATTTTAGATAAGAGTATAGAATCGTGCATTACAACGTATTTTATAATACATGTCTGCAGTGTATTTTAATTTTCAATCGATACTTTTGATTTTCTACCGGTCGAAAATCAAAATACACCAATATATTCATTACAATGCAATTGAAAACATAAGATATCTTTTGATTTTCGATCGTTGTATTTTAATCTTTCAAATTATGATTTTAGAATTTTTGTAGGCAATGGGTAATGTATTTTGAAATGCGCGATGTATTTTGACCGATATATTCGTTATAATGTATTTTGCAACGAGTGATGTATTTTAATTTTTGATTGATATATTTTGATTTTTTAAATTAAGATTAAAAAAAATTTATTTGAATAAAAGGTAATGCATTTTGTAAGGTATAGTTAATTTTAATTTTTAATTGATATTTGAAAAATTAAAACATACTATTCAATTTTATTTTTTATTAATGAATTTTAATTTTTAACTATTAAAAAGTTAAGACATACCGAATAAACTCACCGCATTTCCGTAACCCACGAGCCAGAACCTAATTTCTTTTGCTTTTTCCCATTATTTGATCACATCGGCATTCACAATTTTCTAATGTTTTAAGATTATAATACTCCATGCATCTTTTTTTTTTTTTCTGTAGGAAAAAACCTTTGTTAACATCCTTTCAATTCACAAGGGAAGAAGGGAGTAACCCAATTCCTTTGAAGATTACATCTAAAATAATATTTTTCCAATACATGTGTCACATTGACTATAGATCTATCAACTTTTCTCAACAAATAATTAGGATTTTTCTCAAGGATCTTAGCATATACCTAGACAATTTCCCGTGTTTTCCAGATTGGCTACTGCTGGGCTAGAATGTGGGTTACTGGAACAAAGGCATCAGACAGTACTACTATCCCCTGCAACCCTATATCCAAGGCCAAAAGAAGGCCTTTGTGTATCGCTCACGTTTCAGCTTCCATACTGCACGAGGATCTCACCTAAGTTACACTGCATCTAAGTTACCAGAAGCATCGCAAGCTACCAAAGCTACCATTGAATTGTGATCCCCAATCGCAGCATCCACCTTGATAGCATAACTACAATCTATCAAATCCCCTTCTCCGGGGATTGACGACTTATTTGATCAGTTGAGAGGTACCACGGTATTCTCCAAGATAGACTTGAGGTCTGGGTACCACCAGTTGATGATCAAGGAGACAGACGTCTCCAAGACAGCTTTTCGCACCCGGTACGGACACTACGAGTTTTTGGTCATGCTGTTTGGGCTGACCAACGGCCCTGCTTCCTTCATGGATTTGATGAACCAGGTGTTCAGACCGTATCTAGATCAGTTCGTGGTGGTATTTATTGATGATGTGCTCATCTACTCTCGAGATCAGGCACAGCATGGACAGTACTTGCGGATGGTTTTGGACACACTGAGACGACGTAGGTTGTACGCCAAATATAACAAGTGCGAGTTTTGGTTGAGGGAGGTGACCTTCTTGGGTCATGTGATCTCCAGGGATGGCTTGGCTGTGGACCCAGCCAAGGTTGAGGCAGTGCTCAGGTGGGAGAGACCACATACAGTTATAGAGATCTGCAGTTTCTTGGGACCGGCAGGCTACTACAGGCGGTTTATCAGGGGTTTCTCGCAGATTGCACGTCCTATGACACAGCTGACCTGGAAGGACGTGCCTTTTTCTTGGACAGATGCTTGTGAGGCGTGTTTTCAGGAGCTGAAGGAGAGGCTGACTTCGATTCTCGTGCTCACCATCCCAGACAGCAGTGGCGGGTTCGTTGTGTACACGGATGCCTCTTTGCAGGGGTTAGGGGGTGTGCTCATGCAAAGGGGTCACGTTGTCGCTTACGCTTCGCGACAATTGAAGCCCCATGAACATAGCTACCCTACCCATGACCTGGAGCTGGTAGCTGTTGTCTTCGCGTTGAAGACTTGGAGGCAGTACCTGTACAGTGAGACCTTTGAGATTTTCACAGATCATAAGAGCCTCAGATACTTATTTGATCAGAAGGAGCTCAACATGAGACAGAGATGTTAGTTAGAGCTCCTGAAGGACTATGACTGCAGCATTTCCTACCATCCGGGGAAGGCCAACGTGGTGGCTGACGCCTTGAGTCGGAAGGCGCCTGCCCACTTGGCCAGTTTACAGGCGCGGAGTTGGAGCCTCATGGAGGAGATGGGCAGTTGCTGACCCCTAGAGTTATTGAGGCACTGTGGGCCAGTGACTGTGACCCGACAGACGAGGCCAGAGCTGACATACCGCATCATCACAGGATAGATGCCCGACCCGTACTTGCAGTCGTTGTGTGAAGAGTACTGTTAGGAGACCCTGGGGACTTCTCCTTTACAGGCGAGGTGCTGCGCATGAGGGGACGTTTGTGCATTCCCAGGGACGAGGAGCTGTTGAGAGAGCTCCTGATTGAGGTACATGGTTCCAGGTTCACCATACATCCCGGAAACACAAAGATGTATCATGATTTGAGATGCGACTTTTGGTGGAGGGGAATGAAGCGGGATGTAGGTGAATTTGTGCAGCAATGTTTAGTGTGCCAGCAGGTGAAGGCCGAGCATCAGAGGCCTGTAAGGCCGTTGCAGCCACTTCCAGTGCCAGAGTGGAAGTGGGAGAGCATCACCATGGACTTGGTGGTGGGCTTGCTCGTTACCCAGCGAGGACATGATACAGTCTGGGTGATCGTAGACAGATTGACGAAGACGGCACGTTTCTTGACGATCCGAGTCACTTTGGGACCAGCACAGTTGGCAGAGAGGTATATCCGTGATGTGGTACGTCTGCACGGAGTTCCGTGAGAGATTGTATCCGATCGGGATACCCGCTTTCCATCCCAGTTTTGGGCTGAGTTTCAGCAGGCCTTGGGGACACGGTTGAGGTTCAGTACAGCATACCACCCCTAGACGGACGGAGAGTCAGAGTGCACGATACATACACTTGAGGACCTTTTGTGTGTTTGTGTACTGGACTGGAGGGGCTCTTGGGAGGAGCACTTGCCCCTGGCGAAGTTTGCATATAATAACAGCTATCACTCGAGCATCGGCATGGCACCCTACGAGGCTATGTATGGACGGAGGTGTACTACACCCTTGAGTTGGGTTGAGGTGGGGACCAAGTGGGAGGTTGGCCCAAGGCTGATCCGGCAGAGTCAGGAGGTGATCAAGGAGATTCACAGGCGACTCCGCACTGTCAGGAGCAAACAAAAGAGCTATGCAGATTGGAAACGCAGAGATGTGCAATTTGAGGTTGGGGATCACGTCTTCCTTCGCGTTTCGCCCATGAAGGGCCTACAGCAGTTTAGGGTGAGAGGGAAGCTTGCGCCGAGGTTTGTGGGACCCTTTGATGTCCTGGAGCGGGTTGGACCCGTTGCTTACAGGCTTGCCCTTCCTCCCCAGCTTTCTGGTGTGCACGACGTGTTCCATGTGTCCAACCTCAGGAAGTACGTCTCCGATCCCAATCACGTCCTGAGCCACGAGAGCGTCGAGGTGGGTGACGACCTGACCTACCCAGAGCAGCCAGTGCAGATACTCGATAGAGCCATCTGGAGTCTAAGACGGAAGCAAGTACCCCTGGTGAAGGTCTTGTGGAGGAGACAGCGGTACGAGGAGGCTACTTGGGAGCCTGAGGCGGTGATGCGAGAGCGGTACCCGGAGCTCTTTCAGGGTACATCTTGTAACGACCCGATTCCTGAATCCCTACGAGACACGACAATCGGATCGACTCTACTAATCCCAAGACCTAGTCATCCAACGAGAAAGTAACCAAAAGAGCAGTAAAATGAACCACATTCAGCATGAATATAACTAGCAGTAACAAAATACAGCAGTAAGAAAAGGAAATACTACAGTATACACCACCACAACAGTAGAGCAGCAAATATGTACATAACATGAAGCTTACAATAAAGAAGTACAGGGGGTAAACAAGAAAACTACTCACTACAGTGGAAGAAAAGTACAGAAAGTACTACAGGTAACTCTATTGGACCCTACTAGGACCAGCGTCCTTTGCAGCCGCTGACCCTAGCTGCTCAACACCTGGTCCTGAAAAGTAACGAGGGTAACACGTCAGCGAAACGCTGAGTAGAGTGGCCACTAAAAGCTAAGGAAGCAGTAGAGTGTACAGTAGCTGTTATATTTTTACTTTATTTATTTACGTCTTTCTATTATTTCACGATTGATTTATTTCTTAGATCCTTCACTTGATCTCGAATGTTCCTCGTGGGAATGATCTTGATTGCACTCTTTTCCGAAAAGTAGAAGTAACACGTGGTGCTCTCCTGGCCGGGAGAGTCCCCCGTGGTGGTCCTACCCTCAGTCAACCACCCCAAGGTCGCTGATAGACGTAACGGTGGCTATGGCACGCGTGATAAGCACACGGGTAGCTACCCCGCACTGGCACGCGGTCAGTCGTTTCTATTAACGGGTGCGCTCAAAACACAGCACGGAACCAATATCGGGTAGAGCCCTCTCAGTAACAGGGGTCCAACCCCTCCACAGTCCGCGCACCCTCGCCTGATTACCCTGGTTTGCCAAGTGGGCCTAACAAGTCGGTGTAGGAGGTTAGCAGAACCCTGGGGCCCGTGGGGTAGCTAGTGCTCTCCCTACACTAGTAGCTCTCCTCAATACTGCGTATGCGAGGGCCAACAAGTCGGTGTACAGTAGCCAAACCCACCCCGGTCTCAACCTGAGGGCGGCGAGCTCCCCTCTACACTAAGAGGTAATGTGTGCTCTCTTTGGTACCACATACCCGAGAGACAACACACTTCCACGTTTCACTTTCTCAGTTCCCTTCTATTCTCTTTTCCAGGAGTTCGACTCCTAATTCCCCGTAGGGTTCGTGTTTTTTTTGTTTGGCCATTCTAGGTTTCACCGTTCCAGTTTTACGTTCATACAACCCATATTCTCAATCATATTTATTCATTCATAACAGGCGGCTGTTAAATCAATTTACAGGCAGCTATTATTTCCTTTCCACTTTTCCAAGACTGCAATATTTATATATTTCACTAGTTTTCCAGTCCTAGGATTCATGCCGTACCCTAGGATCTATCATTCAATCTAGTTTCTCAGTCTTAGGGTTCATGCAACGCCATAGACTCTATTAATTGTTCCACAATTGAAACAAATTTTCTTAAATAAATTAAAAGCGACTCTACCAGCAAAATTGGGAGTACTGGGGGCGTGGTCAGCAATCCCGCGCGCCTCCGCAACCCCCAAGACTGCAACGGAATGGGTCCTAACACAAGAATCAATCACAAGGAGTTTCTCAGAATGTTATACAATTACAGTAAATGGGTAGAGGAATTTATTCTGGAAAGAATGCAACTCGAAACGCGGAAAACGGACTCCATACGGGCCCTCAACGGGTCAAAAACGACGAAACTGTCCAAAATCAAACGTCTGGAACCTCTTCCAGACGTCTTAAAAGGTTGATCATGTCGTACCTCAATTCTGCGCAGTCCTTCAGACATCCAGAAGCCCGCTGGAACGTCTGGCCTTGGTTTCTAGACATCCGATTGTTACTCCGGACGTCTGGAGGTTCTCTCTCTCGTCTGGCACTGCGGCCAGACGTCTGATTCACGTGGGATGGCGACCCTCGCGCCCTCCCGAGCAGGGCCTGCGCACACAAACACCAGCTCTCAACACGACGAAACGCAGAAGAAGTCGCGGCGGACGGCTGCATGGCCGTACACGCGCAGAAAGGAGAAGATATGAAATATCTTTCCTGTCAGACGTCTTGACAGTCCACCAGACGTCTTCGATGTTGTCTGGACGTAAGTCCAGACGTCTGATTCTGGAAAATTTTCCAGAATCAGAGATCGATTCGCTCTCCGCCCGCGACACATGGCCGCGCCTCGCCCCGTCCGCCTGCTGTCCGAGTTGCAGTAGCCCCTCCGCGACACCCCACACCTGCCGCTCCCCCGCCGGTCGGCTCTAGCTGCCCCGGCAAGCTCGCACCTCCGCGGTCGAGCTTCTTCTTCCTCTCGCAACACTCCCTCCCACACGCTCGCTGCAGCCGCTGCTGCGCCCTCTCTCGCTCGCAGGGAGGAGAAGGGAAGATGGTGGAGTGGGGGTGAGAGAGAGGGGGAGCGTTCTTATAGGGCAGCCGCGGGAAGAGAGAGAAGGAAAGCGGTGCCTGTAGGGAGAGAAAATGAAGGCTGCGGGTTCAGTCTGCGAGCGCAGGTGCGCAGACGCGAACCCGTACGCCGAAAAAATTTATTATCAGACGTCTGGGAGGGGTTCCAGGCGTCTGGCCAGAAGTCTGGGACACTTCCCAGACGTCTTAAACTGCTTTTGACGCCCATGATCGTAACACATCTTTTCGGACTGGCTTCGGTCCTCTTTGAGTTTGTTATGCGTATGTTGTTCTTTTTCCGCACCCTAGCTAGCGCAAGTTTCAGGGACGAAACTTCCTTCGAGTTTGTTATGTTGTTAAGACCCGTACTATTAAAGCCCTCTAAGACGTCTGGGAGTTGGTGAAGGTTCTTCCCTACTTGGAGGGGGTGAGATTAGCGTAACGTAAAAAAATGCGGAATTGAAATATAAAGCAATCTCACAAAAAATCAATCGCACAAGTACACAAATGTTTTTAGGTGGAAACCCAAACCAGGTGAAAACCACCACCTAACCCTCTCGAGTTAGGATTTTCCGATCAACCTAGTTGATCAAATCCACTAACCGAATCACTTTAAAACGAGGGTGATTCAACCACGCTACAAGTACGAGGGTAGCGTTCCTCAACCCCTTCTCTCCACGAGAAGGATTTTGTCCCACGAAGGAGACGGGAATTCGCAAAGCGAATACCCAACAAAATAACAAAGATAAAAGAAACAAGTCCTATAGAGCCAACAAAGTGATTATAAACCTAGCTTCTATAGGAATAAAGAAACTCCCCTTTGCAAGGAGTGCGTCGACGATGACGCGGGTGCGTGAGCCACGCAACGACGCAACTTTGCTCTCGTAGACAGCGGCGGGAGAGCGGGTGCGCAACGGTTTGATGCTCTCAAGATGTAGAACTTGAGCTTAGCGAGCAAGAGCTTCTTGGACACAAGAGTGTGAGAGTGTATTACAAGGTGTCTCTTGGTGTGTATCTTGTGTCTCTAGGTGTTTCTAAGTGTATCTAGGTGTGAAAAGGCTCCCCTCTATTTATAGAGGCCTTAGGAAGGCTTTGGAAGGCTTAGAAAAGCTTTCATAGCCGTTGGGAACAAAGTCCAAGAGAATCAGGCCGAAATCAGGATAATGATTACATTTGACAGGGTTATCAGACGTCTAACTCTTGCATCAGACGTCTGGAAGGCCACTTTAAGACGTCTGATTTAAAGGTCAGACGTCCGATTCTATGCGGGTTTCTCGCTGACTTGAATCAGATCTAAACAGGGTTTTTGAGCAAGTCCATCAGACGACATACAGGACGTCTGGCACTAGGTATGGACGTCTGGAAACCTACTTTTACTGTGGGAATTGATTTCCAAACGTTGCAACGGCTAGAAAATCTCTGAGAAGAGATTTTGGGTCAGCCGAGGCAAAACGGTCATTTATCAGACGTCTGGAAAGTCTTAAGGACGTCTGATAAGGCTCTAACGGTCATATTCTTGACTGTTTGCTAAGCCAGCCAACGGTCCACTATCTGGACGTCTGGCAAGTCCATCAGACGTCTTCTAAGACGTCTGGACTAATATCTGGATGTCTGATTTCATCAGACAGAACTACGTATGTCCAGCCTAACAGTTATCAAACGTCTGAAACAACAGTCAGACGTCTTAAAATGCTTTATCAGACGTCTGATTTTGGAATTAGACGTCTGGAAGTGCTGTTTGAACCCTATATTGGTTTTCTAAGTATTCTACAGAAAACCTAAGTATCCTAAGGTTGTGCCGGTGTTCCTAGGACTACTGTTAGGGTTCTTTGAGGCTCTTTAACATGAAATATCTAAGGAAATAAAGAGCAACAAAAGAAACGAAAAAATACAACAAGTACAAAAGAAGGAAATCTATCCTATTCTTCATTTCCTTCCATCTTCAATCTGTCGCTCCACACGAACTTCCTTTGTTTTCCGTCAAGCTCCTCCAATCCGTCCTGGATGCGAGCTCGAACTCCGTCTAAACACGTCCACATTTGCAATTGACCTGAAATCTAGGACTCAAATTGCAAATGTTAAATAACACGTGTTTTGTTATCATCAAAATAAATGATCGTGGTGCTTTAGCACCAACAGTTGGGTCAGACGTCTGTCTAGACGTCTGAAAACCAAATTTTTTATGCATGTCCTCGAGTCTGCGCGTGCGCCGCGCGCAGACTGTGCACAGCCGCATTTCTTCTCTTTCTCTTCCCCTCACCGAGTGCAGAACCCTAACCCACGCCTACTTAAACCCCCCTCCTCTCCCTCACGCCACCCCACTTCCACCCACCTTCTCCTTCCTTCAACGAGAGCGAGAGCAACAAGTGCAACCGAGTGTAGCGGAAGAGAGGAGTAGCAAGGGGGAAGAGAGAAGAGCACGCGAGCTCGCGAGAGAGCTCGCCGAAGAAGCTCCCGACCAGTCGGGCGTGTGCAAGGTGGAGAGGTGTAACGACCCGATTCCGAGTCCCTACGAGACACGAGAACCAGACCGACTCGACTAATCCCAAGACCTAGTCGTCCAACGAGGAAGTAACCAAAAGAGCAGTAAAAATAAACCACATTCAACATGAATATAACTAACAGTAAGAAAGTACAGCAGTAAGGAAAGAAACTACTACAGTATATACCACCACAACAGTAGAACAATATTTATCATATAACATGAATTGCAGGTAAAGAAAAGTACAGCGGAAACAAGAACTACTCACTATAACGGAAACAAAGAGGTACAAAAGACAGTGATAACTCTACTGGACCCTACTCGGCCCAGCGTCCTCTGCAGCCGCTGACCCTGGCTGCTCAACACCTGGTCCTGAAAAAGGTAACGAGTGTAACACGTCAGCAAAACGCTGAGTAGAGTAGCAACTAAAACTAAAGACAACAGTAGAGTGTACAGTAGCTGTTATGTTCTATTACTTTCTTTATTCACATCTTTCAATTGTCTCACTATTTCATTTATTCCCCATATCTTTTTCTTGATCTCGAATGTTCCTCGTGGGAACGATCTTGATTGCAGTCTTTTCCAAAAAGTAGAAGTAGCACGTGGTGCTCTCCTGGCCGGGAGAGTCCCCCGTGGTGATCCTACCCTCAGTCAACCATCCCAAGGTCACTGACAGACGTAATGGTGACTACGGCACGCGCGATAAACGCACAGGTAGCTAACCCGTACTGGCACGCGGTCAGTCGTTTCCGTTAACGGGTGCGCCCAAAGCACAGCACGGAACCAGTCCAGGGCAGAGCCCTCTCAGTAACAGGGGTCCAACCCCTCCACAGTAACCAAACCGGGGCCTTGCCCCTCCACAGTCCGCGCACCCTCGCCTGACTACCCTGGTTTGCCCCAGCGGGCCTAACAAGTCGGTGTGGGAGGCTAGGAGAACCCTGGGGCCCGTGGGGTAGCTAGTACCTCCCTACACTAGTAGCTCTCCTCGGTACTACGTACGCGAGGGCCAGCAAGTCGGTACAGAGTGGTTAGTCCTAACCCCGGGTCCCTGGGGCGGCTGGCTCCACTCTACACTAAACAGGGGGACAGTCGCTCTCCTTGGTACTCCGTACTCAAGGGCCAGCTCACTTCCCCAATACTATTACATTCACTTTCCAGGAGTTCTACTCCTACTTCCCCGTAGGGTTCCATCCTTTTTACTCAAACATCCAGGTTTCACTTTCCAGTTTCACATTCTTACAATCCATGTTCTCAACCACGTTATTTATTCACAACAGGCAGCTGTTAATTCAAATTACAGGCAGCTTTATATCTCTTTCCATTTTCCAAGACTGCAGTATTATACATTCCACTAGTTTTTCCCATCCTAGGATTCATGCCATATCCTAGGATCTATCATATAATCTAGTTTTCCAGCCCTATGATTCATGCAACACCTAGGAGCTATCATATATTTCTCATTCCTAGGATTCATGCAACGTCCTAGGTTCTAGTTATGGTTCCATACTTTAACAGATTTTATTAATAACTTAAAACCACTCTACCAGGTACAACGGGAGTAATGGGGGCGTGATCGGGAATCCCGCGTGCCTCCGCGACTCCTAAGACTGCAACTGAAGGAGGTCCTATCACAAGGATCAAACACAAGGAGTGTCTCAAAATAGTGTATAGCTACTGTAGACGGGTAGAGGAATTAATTATGAAAAGAACGCAACTCAAATCGCAAAAAACGGAACCCGAACGGGCCCTAAACGGGTCAAAAACGACGACACTGTGCAAAATCAGACGTCTGGAACTTCTTCCAAACGTCTTAAAAAGTGGATCAGAGAATTACCTGTTCAGCGTGGTTTCCCAGACGTCCAGAAGTCTGAGGGGACATCTGGCCTAGCTCCCAGACGTCCGATGGTCACCCAGGACGACTGGAGGTCGCTCCCGCCGTCTGCTACAACAGACAGACGTCTGATTCGCGTTGGATGGCGAATCACCGAGCCTGCGCACACCCATCTCCCTCCCTCAGTACGGTCAGTCGACAGGAAGGAAGAAGAAGACGGAAAACTCACCTTTCAGACGTCTGGAAGGTCTTCCAGACGTCGCCCTCGCCGTCTGGCTATCAACCCAGACGTCTGATTCTGGAAATTCTTCCAGAATCAGGGCGCCACTCGGCCTCCACTCGCGACGCCGCCCGCGTCGCACCTCGTGCGCCTGTTGCTCAGACCGCAGCAGTCCCCCCTCCGCGTCACTCCGCGCCCCTCGCGCCCTCCGCCGGCCGACCCTAGCAGCCCTGGCGAGCTCGCCCTCACGGCAGAGCTCCGCTCTCGCACGCCGCACCTCCTCCGCGATCACTACGGCCGCCGCTGCCGCCCTCGCGCTCGCACTCACGCTCACTGGCTGAAGGAGAAGAGGGAGGAGACGGTGGAGACGACGGGAGGGAGTGCATGGCCTTCTAAGGCCGCACGAGGAGGAGAGAGAGGACGCGGCAGGCGTCTGCAGCCGCAGGGAAAGAGGGAATAAGCGAATATCCGGTCTGCGCGCTCAGGTGCGCAGACGACCCGCGCGTGTGGAAATTAACGGATTTCCAGACGTCTGGAAACGATCCCAGACGTCTGGTTTGACGTCTGGATGTGATCCCAGACTTCTGGTCCGACGTCTGGGCCACCTCCCAGACGTCTGGGGCACGCGTTCGTTATAAGAGGTGTGTCGGGGAGGTCCTCCCCAACACTACCGCAGCTAGAGCAGTGGATGAGCGAGCGCGGCTCGAAGAAGACGAAGACAGTTTCTGATTCTGAGATTTTCCCAAAATCAGACGTCTGGATCTACATCTAGACGACGTAGATGACGTCTGGAGGAGGCTCCAGACGACTGAGAGGTAAATCCTACGCCCTATGCCTCCCTTTGCGGATACGGCCATGCAGGTCGTTCCACTGAGGCATTGATACGTGCCGTATTGAGGAGATTTATGTTGCGTGTGCAGGATTCGCTTCGGGAAGCACGGGACACTCCCTCCCACGCGGTTCAGACGTCTGGGCAAGGCACCAAACGGCGGGGAGCATCTTCAGACGTCCGAAGAGGTGGTTGGACGTCTGGAGCTAGGTCCAGACGGTTCAACAGGATCCCTGGACGTCTGAGGAGCAGCGCATAGTGAGGTATGGTTCTGGACTTCTTTTAAGATGTCTGGAAGGTGTTCCAGACGTCTGATATGAGTCAGAATTGCTGTTTTTGACCCGTTTAGGGTCCGTTTAAGATCTGATTTCCGCAATTAAGATTTCGTTTTTCTTTGTATAAGTTCCTCTACTTGTTGGAATACTTTTACCATGTTCTGAGTGATTTCTTGTGGTTGATCCTTGTGTTATGACCTCGTTCCGTTGCGGATTTGGGGGATGCGGAGGCACGTGGACCTGTCAGTCAAGCCCCCATTACTCCTGGTTTTGCTGGTAGAGTGGCTTCCCCTAGTTAATTACAAACATGAATGCATATCTGGAATGAATATTAGACCCTAGGGTATGGCATGAATCCTAGGACTAGAAACACTGGATTGAATGTTACATCCTAGGGTATGGCATGAATCCTAGGACTAGAAACACTGGAATAGTCGTATGGAACGCATGAATTGCAGTCTTCGATGAGTAAATAGAATAATAACAATTGCCTATAATGGGATAACACCTACCTGTGAAATGTAAAGTACTGTTGTTAGCAATTGTTACATGTAATTCATGTTATTTGCAATTAAATACGAGCTGCCTGTATATGAATTGGAAATAAAAGATTGAATGTTGGAAACACGAACTACCTGCAAATAAACCTGAAATGATGAAACCTAGTATGGCTTGGCCTGAGAAACATGAGCATGAACCCTACGGGGAATTAGGAGTAGAGCTCCTGAAAAATGAATGGAATGGAACTGGAAATGTGAATGGGGAAGTAAGCTGGCCCTTGAGTACGGAGTACCAAGGAGAAGGACTGTCCCCCCTGTTTAGTGCAGAGCGGAGCTAGTCGCCCTAGGGTTGGGACCCGGGGTTAGGACTGGCCACTTTGTACTGACTTTCTGGCCCTCGCATACACAGTACCGGGGAGAGCTATTAGTGTAGGGAGGGAGCTAGCCGCCCCATGGGGCCTAGGGTTCAGCTAGCCATCCTACACCAACTTGTCAGGCCCAATGGGCAAACCAGGGTAGTCAGGCGAGGGTGCGCAGACTGTGAGGGGCGTGACCCCTATTTGGTTCTTAGGGGCTAGACCTCTGTTACTGAGAGGGCTATGCCCTATACTAGTTTCGTGCTGTGCTTTAGGCGTGCCCGTTAACGGAAACGACTGACTGCGTGACAGTGCGGGGTAGCTACTCGTGCGTTTATCACGCGTGCCATAGTCCCCGTTACGTCTGTGAGCGACCTTGGGGTGGTTGACTGATGTGGCGACAACTAGATTTTGTTATAGCGTTGTAGTACAGTTAGTTATTGCCATCATTCACTAATATTTATTACTCGGAAAATAAAGTTCTCCCGAGATCGAACTCAGGGAGCAAGTCGTATTCTAGAGATATACATGTTCTATTACAAAAATAAAGAGAGAGAGAGAGAGAGGGATAGAGATGAAAGTTTGGGTTCTTCTTCTTTTCTTCTTTCTTTCTCTTTGTCTTCTCCTCTTTAGCTTTTGTTCTTCCTGTGCTTCTTCTTCTTCTTTTCTGTTTCAGATCTTCTTCTTTCTTCTCTTCTTCTTCTGCGGTCCTTCTTCTTCTTCTTCTGCTTGGCTGCTCCGCCTCTCTTCTTTTCTTCTTCTTCTTTGTCTTCACCTGTCTTCAGGACGTCGTCTGATTTTCCAATCAGACGACTTAACCCGCGGATGCTACAGTGTCTCCTCAGTTCTTCTTCTTCTTCCGCAGTCCTTCTTCTTCTTTTTCACCTGTGCCTACATCAGAGGGCAAAACCTACTCTATCTCCCCCCCGCGTCCCTCTCTCTCTGAATTTGCTCTTAGGAAGGCTCTCCCAGAGCATCCGGGTAATCGGGTACGCGGGTCGCGCCCGGGTCCAGACCCACCGGCGTGCGGTGGTGGGCGAGGAGTGCAGGTCGGGCTAATCGGGTCGGGCCAGGTCCGCGGGGCGTGAGCGCGAGGGTCGCCCTAGGTCAAATTGCGGGCGGAGAAGTGGGTTTGTTCAGGGGGTCTGCAGAGGGCGAGTGGCGGGAAGTGGAAGGGCGGAGGTTGATCAGGGTGAGGAGGCGGAGGTTCTGTGAGGGTCGGCGAGGCGTATGGGGCTGTGGAGCGATGGGGGCGTCTCGCCAGAGTTTGGCCGGAGACGAAGGGGTGACGGTGGATAGGAGCGGTCAAGGGTTTAATCAAATAAAAGACAGTAAGGAAAAGAAAGAGGGGGAGATGGGGAGAAGTTCTGACCTAGCTACGGAGACGAAAGGGGTTGGAGCAAGGCGGCAGTCGTATCGACTGTCGCCGGAGAAGAAGATGCCCAGGGGAAGGGGCGGCGGCGAGGAGAGGGCCGGAGAGGCGCCAGCTGGGTGCGGCGTGGCGCGGGAAGAGCGAGGGAGGGCAACCCTACAGTTGGTAGTGCGGTAGAGCGACGAGGAGGAAGAGGAGAGGCCGCCGGAGCAAGGGGGGGCACCTGTCGGAGTGGGAAGAGAGGAAGTGGGGGTCTTTCTCCGTCAGGACCGAGCTCAGAAGAACGGCGGAGCGACGAGGGATATTTATAGGGGCCGAAACAGAGAGGAGGGCGGAGGGAGACGACGTGTCTCCCTCGCCGGAGGACACTGGAGAGAACATACCCATACCGTCCGTGCGTTCGCACGGCCGGTATGGGTGGGTACAGTGCACAGGGGGGTGTCCCTGCAGTGGCTGACGACGCAGGGCACCCCCCATTGACTTGCCAGAGTCCCTCCCTCACCCTGCGCGGCGCCATACTCCGCGGAAGGTCGCCGGAGTATGGTGCCGTGCAGGTTTTGGCAGGAGGGACCTGAATGCAAAGAACGAAGGAGAGTTAGGGGTATAAATGTAAGGGTTCAAAAGTTGAGGGCCAAAAAGTAAATAAATAAGGACCAAAGTGTAAAGTTGGTCAAGAAGGTTTCCTCTTAGGCTCAAGTTTTTATACATGACTAATTGGGACCTAAGGATTATGATGGTGAATTTTATTTCCAGATTAAACCTTGTTTGACTGGTCAATTTACGTAAAAACCCAAATTAAGTTGTTAATTGGGCATGGTTCTCAATGTAGGTCAAAATGGGTTCCTAAGGACAAATTGAAGGTTCTAAACCCTAGAGATTATTTTTCTATGAATTTTAGAGGATTTAGTTGATTTTTTCTCTACCTCGAACCTCATGTTTTTAAGTGGGTTTGTTTTTAGGGTTATAGGATGTCATTTAATTCCTTGGAGTTGCTGTAGCCCTTATTGAATCATCTCATCCCACTTTTCTTCTTATTAGGTTGCTTTGACCTATGTTTGGATCCTGAGTTACCCTATTTTCAGATTGGATTGGTGAAATTGCATTTTTACCCCTTAGTTTCTGTTTTCTTTGCGAACTCAGAATCTCTCTGAGCCAAGCCTTTCTAGGGTTATGTAGGAGCTTTTTCTTGCATATTAGGGTTAAATGGTGCTAGTTTAGGGTTTGTGACGAGGTTCTCATCATTGACTGAGTGTAGGATCACCACGGGGGACTCTCCCGGCTAGGAGAGCACCACGTGCTACTTCTACTCGTCGAAAAAAAACTGCAATTAAGATCGTTCCCACCAGGAACATTCGAGATCATGAAAAAGGACCTGATAAATAAACCAAGTGATGAAAGAAAGAATAATTAGTTAAATAAAGAAAGAAATTGAAAACAATAGCTACCTGTCCACCTTTACTGTTTTTAGTTAGCTGGTTGCCACTCCACTCAGCGTTCGCTGATTTCGTGTACTCATAACCTTTTTCAGGTCCTGGTGTTGAGCAGCCAGAGCCTACGGCTGCAGAGGGTGCTGGGCCCAGTAGAGCCCAGTAGTTGTACCTTTTTGTTGTACCCGTTCTGTCGTAGTGAGTAATTTGTTATACTCCTGTACTCTTTTATTGTAAACTTTATATTCCTGTACCTGTTTAAATTTTCTACTGTTGTGGTGGTGTGTACTGTAGTAGTTACTTCTTTACTGTTGTACTTTTGTTACTGTCAGTTGCTTGCATGGTGAATGTGATTTATTTTTACTGCTTTTTGGTTGCTTCCTCGTTGGACGACTGGGTCTTGGGATTAGTCGAGTCGGTCCGGTCTCGTTCCTGTAGGGATTCGGGTCGTAACAAAATGGTATCAAAGCAAGGTTGTCCCGAGAAGTGAACCAACTAGCTGGAAAATAACCAATTTACGTGCTTGTAACTAGAGTAACCACCACAACATACCTTTTGACATCTGTTTTGAGGTTCTTTCATTGAATGTCAATTAGAATTGACCTCTTTTCTGTTCTGTGTTTGTGTTTCCTTGCAGGAGATGCCTCGACGAGGGGGCAGCAAGGCGGGCCGGGGATGCGGACGAGGACGAGGTCGGAGGGGCGGGCGCGCTGAGCCCGACGCCTTAGTGGACCAGCCACTACTTTCGGGCATTTAGGCTCAGGACCTCGCCCAGCTGATACGAGAGACCATACGAGAGGAGCTTCACCCGCCTCCACGAGCGCCTCTCCCTGGGGTTGTGGAGGGGGAGTCCTCTGTGGGATCGCGAGACAGACACGGTGCTGGACGTGGGGGAGAGGGTGGCCCTCTACCGCCCCCACCTTCCTTTAGCACTTCTGAGCACGAGCCCTCCTTACCTGGAGGCGTATCAGTTTCTCCCCTTCAGCGCCATTACGAGCTTTTCGGATAGTTCTGGAAGCTGAAACCCCCCTCCTTCAAGGGGGATGAGGACCCGACCGAGGTGGAGGACTAGCTCGAGCAGATCGAGAAGGTGTTTGACACCCTTCGCCCCCTTGTGGAGTGTCGTGTGGCCTTTGCCACGTACTAGCTGGAGAGCGCAGCACACAGGTGGTGGAGTGCGGTCAGAGGTCAGGAGAGGGCCGAGCCGACTTGGGACCAGTTTGTCACCCTCTTCTGCGAGCAGTACTTCCCCCAGACGTGGCAGGACCAGAGGAGGCGGGAGTTCCACACTCTTCGCAAGGGGACGATGACCGTGAGCGCGTGTCGCACTCGTTTTCTGGAGCTGTCTCGTTTCGCCACGACAGTTGTGGCTACCAAGGAGGAGAGCCTTTGGAGGTTTACCGAGGGGCTCCGGCCAACTATTTGGGGGTATGTCAAACCCTTGAAGCTGCTTACGTTCTCGAGGGTGGTGGAGGCGGCCATGACATATGAGGAGACCAACCTGTTCGCACGTGACACTGACAGCGGACGGAAGAGGCCCTATCAACCAGACTACTCACAGGGTCGACGAGAGAGGAGGCAGGTGGTGCCCGTAAGAGAGCCGTCACGTTTTGCGGGGCCGTCAGTGGCCTTTAGGGGCCTCCGACAAGGGCCAGCTGTCAGCACCGGACCCCCGCCCAGCCGTCAGCAAGGACCCACTGAGGGTAGGAGTCGAGTTCTCCTTTGCTACCAGTGTGGCCAGCCGGGCCACATCAGGAGGGATTGCCCGTCTAGGGCTAGAGGTCAGCAGATGCTCCCCGTGCCGAGCACTGGAGGACGAGCAGGAGGCTATGATTTCCAGGAGCGAGGGGGAGGACAACAGTCACGGGGAGGGTACCGGCCAGCGGCTACCCGTCCGACGTAGAGTGTGGCTGCTTCGTCCGCACCTAAGGCTGAGGGGCGTATCAACGCCCTGACACACAGAGACGCCAGAGCTTCAGGTTCAGTGGTGGCAGGTATGGTTACAGTTTCCGGCAGACTAGTTTACATGCTTTTTGATTCCGACGCCACTCACTCGTTTGTCACTGCCAGTTCTATTGTTAGTTTGGGGCAAGACTTTGTGTTGTTAGAGGATCCGTTTGTGTTCAGAGGTCCGGGTGGTTAGCTGTTTGTAGCTGAGGAGGTTTACACAGGTTGTGAGGTTAGTGTTGGGGGACACAGCCTTCCCGCTGATCTGATTGTGATACAGATGGAGGACTTTGGCGTGATTCTGGGGATGGACTGGATGTCCGCTTGCCATGCCTTGGTGGACTGTTCTGTGAGGAAGATCGTCTTCTCTATACCGGAGTTGCCTTCTTTCGAGTTTCATGGGCAGCCAGTGGACAGAGGCTTTAGGTGCATTTCTGCACTTCGAGCAGCGAGACTTTTGGACTAGGGGTGTGAGGGCTTCCTGGCTTGTGTTGTCGCGGAGCCCAGCCCTGTGGTAGACCTTCAGAGTATCCCAGTGGTCAGAGAGGACCCCGACATGTTCCCAAATGAGTTGCCAGTTCTACCTCCCGAGCGTGAAATCGAGTTTGAGATCTCACTGGTATCGGGGACCAGCCCCATTTCTACAGCACCTTACAAGATGGAACCACTTGAGCTGCGAGAGCTCAAGTCCCTGTTGCAGGACCTTCTGGAGAAGGACTTTGTGAGGCCCAGTGCGTCCCCATGGGGAGCCCCGGTATTGTTTGTGAAGAAGGATGGTACCCTACGCCTTTGTATGGACTACAGACAGCTAAATAGGGTTACCATCAAGAACAGGTATTCGCTGCCGAGGATTGACGACTTGTTTGACCAGTTGCGAGGTGCCACGGTATTCTCCAAGATAGACTTGAGGTCTGGGTACCACCAGTTGATGATCAAGGAGACGGACGTCTCCAAGACAGCTTTCCGCACCCGGTACGGACACTACGAGTTTTTGGTCATGCCGTTTGAGCTGACCAGCGTCCCCGCTGCCTTCATGGATTTGATGAACCGGGTGTTCAGACCGTATCTGGATCAGTTCGTGGTGGTATTTATTGATGATGTGTTCATCTACTCTCGAGATCAGGAGCAGCACGGACAACACTTGCGGATGGTTTTAAACACACTGAGACGACATAGGCTGTATGCCAGATATAGCAAGTGCGAGTTCTGGTTGAGGGAGGTGACCTTTTTGGGTCATGTGATCTCCGGGGATGGCTTGGTTGTGGACCCAGCCATGGTTGAGGCAGTGCTCAGGTGGGAGAGACCGCATACAGTTACAGAGATCCGCAGTTTCTTGGGACTAGTAGGCTACTACAGGTGGTTTATCAGAGGTTTCTCGCAGATTGCACGTCCTATGACACAGCTGACCCGGAAGGACGTGCCCTTTTCTTGGACAGATGCTTGTGAGGCGTGTTTTCAGGAGCTGAAGGAGAGGCTAACTTCGGCTCTCGTGCTCACCATCCCAGACAGCAGTGCCGGGTTCGTTGTGTACACGGATGCCTCTTTACAGGGTTTAGGGGGTGTGCTCATGGAGAGGGGTCACGTTGTCGCTTACGCTTCGGGGCAACTGAATCCCCATGAGCGCAGCTATCCTACCCACGACCTAGAGCTGGCAGCTGTTGTCTTCGCGCTGAAGACTTGGAGGCACTACCTGTACGGTGAGACCTTTGAGATTTTCACAGATCATAAGTCTCAGATACTTATTTGATCAGAGGGAGCTCAACATGAGACAGAGACGTTGGTTAGAGCTCCTGAAGGACTATGACTGCAACATTTCCTACCATCTGGGGAAGGCCAACGTGGTGGCTGACACCTTGAGCCAGAAGGCACCTGCCCACTTAGCCAGTTTACAGGCGCAGAGTTGGAGCCTCATGGAGGAGATGAGCAGTTGGCGACCCCTAGAGTTACTGAGGCACTGTGGGGCAATGACTGTGACCCGACAGACGAGGCCAGAGCTGACAGATCGCATCATCACAGGATAGATGGCCGACCCGTACTTGCAGTCGTTGCGTGACAGAGTACTGTCAGGAGACCCTGGGGACTTCTCCTTTACAGGCGAGGTGCTGCGCATGAGGGGACGTTTGTGCTTTCCCAGGGACGAGGAGCTGTTGAGAGAGCTCCTGACTGAGGCACACAATTCCAGGTTCACCATACATCCCGGAAACACAAAGATGTATCATAATTTGAGACGCGACTTTTGGTGGAGGGAAATGAAGCAGGATGTAGGTGAATTCATGCAACAGTGTTTAGTGTGCCAGCAGGTGAAGGCCGAGCATCAGAGGCCTGCAGGGCCGTTGTAGCCACTTCCACAGCCAGAGTGGAAGTGAGAGAGCATCACCATGGACTTGGTGGTGGGCTTGCCCGTTACCCAACGAGGACACGACGCAGTCTGGGTGATCGTAGACAGATTGATGAAGACGACACGTTTCTTGCCGATCCGAGTCACTTTGGGACCAGAACAGTTGGCAGAGAGGTATATCCGCGACGTGGTACGTCTGCACGGAGTTCCGCGGGAGATTGTATCCGATCGGGATACCCGCTTTACGTCCCAGTTTTGGGCTGAGTTTCAGCAGGTTTAGGGGACACGGTTGAGGTTCAGCACAGCATACCACCCTGATTAGAACCTCATCATGAACCCTAACTAGTACAATCTAATCCAAATATGTGTGAAAAAACTCCTACAAAACCCAAAGAGAGGCCTAACTCAGAGAATTCTGAGTTAAAGAATAAAACAAATCATAAGGGGTAAAACTGTAATTTCACCAATGCAGTATGCGAACAGGGTAATTAAGGGTCCAAACACTGGTCAAACAAGCTTAACAATGAGGGAAGTGGGATGATCTGATCTGAAAAGGGTTATAGCAACTTCTAGGAATTAAATGACATTCTGTAATCCTAAAACAAATCCACTTTAATTCATGAGGTTAGAGGTAGGATAAAAATCAACTAAACCCTCTAAAATTCATAGAAAAATATCCCCTAGGGTTTAGAACCTTCAATTTGGCCTTTGCAACCTATTTTGACCTAAAATGAGAACCATGACCAATTAATGACTTAATTTGGGTTTTTGCGCAGATTGACCGGTCAAACATGGTCCAACCTAAAATAAAAATTCACCATTAAAATCCTTAGTTTCAAATTAGTCTGGTATAAAAACTTGAGCCTAAGAAAAGACCATCTTGACTGACTTTACAATTTGGTCCTCTTTATTTACTTTTTGACCCTTATCTTTTGAAACCCTTACGTTTAGACCCCCAACTTCTCGTAGTTCTTTGCAAAATGGTCCTCCCTGCCACTTCTGCACAGTGCCATGCCTCCGGCGACCTTGAGCGGAGGATGGCACCGCGCAGGGCAGGGCGGTCGTCCTCTAGAACAGATGGGGGGTTCCCTGCGACGTCCTCTATCGCAGGGACCCGCCCATGCCCTCTGCCATCAACCATGCCTCTCGTGCGAACGCACGAAAGGCATGGGCTTCCTCTTCAGCCATTCTCCGGCGAGGCTGGCATGTCGCCACCTCGGTTCCCTCTCCGCGCCAAGGTCTTTATAAGGAGCGGCAAGGTCTGCTGACTCCTTCAAGCTTCCTCTGACAGAGAAATACCCCACCTTTCGTCTCTTCCTCCGGTCAGAGTGCCCAAAGCCTCCGGCGATCTCCTCCTCCTCCTCGTCGCTCTGCTGCCTTACCAGCAGCAGAGTTTACTCTACCCTGTCGTCTGCGCTAGGCCGTACCGGCTGGCGCCCTCCGTTTGCCTCCTCGTCGCCGATACCCTCCTCTAGGGCATCTTCGTCCCCAGCTCCGGCAGGCACGAGCCGGGTGTTGCTCTCTTCCCCTTCGTCGAGTAAACAGGTACAGAGTTTCCTCTCTCTCTCTCTCCCTTACATTTTCCCTCTCTTAATTTACCTTTTTACTCCACCACACGTGACTTCCACCTCCACCTGCTCCGTCTCCGATCACCTTCTCCGGGGAGTCAATCCCACTTCCACAGACCTCCTCACCCCTCACCGACTACCCCAGAAGCTTCCCCTCACTCCACTCAACCGATCCCCCCTCTCCATTCACTGCCAATCACCGCCCAATCACCCCCCGAACAAACCCATCTTCCCACACACAATCTGACCTAGGGCTACCTCCACACGCGCCCTCACGCCTTGCCGACCCCCGCACTGTCTTCGCCGCACTCCGGCGAAGCTTCCCCCATTTTCTGATGTGGTCGAGAGGCCGTCCTTCTGCTTTCAGGTTGGAGCCCCCTTGCCGCCATTGCTGAGCTGTTGCAGCTCCTTCTCTCGTAGCTCCAGGCATTCTCTAGCCTAGGCACGAGTCCCAGGCAACGCGGATTGCTGCTTCGAAGGAGCCCAGGCTTGTGAATTGGGTCGCAAGCCTCACAGCTGCCCCAATTGGCTGCAGTTCCCTCGCCTGTGGGCGCGAGATTTGGAGGTGGGACTTTAGTCCCACCTCGTAAGTGTGAGGCCAAGCGTCCACACTTAAATTGAAAAAGTATATCTGGCTTACTACCTTCGATACACAGGGGTTAGGTCCCTCTCACCCGCACGCAGCGCGCCACGCGCTCGCTCTCCCTTGCCCGCGCTTATGGCCCGTGGGTCTAGGCCGGATTCGACTACCCGACCACGCACTCCTCGCCCACCACCGCAACCGGTGGGCCTGGTCCTGGGCGCGCTACCTGAACCCGATTACTCGGCTCTGGGAGAGCAGTCCTAAGAGAGATTCTGAGAAAGAGACAGACGCGGGGAAGGGTAGGGGTAGGTTTTGCATTGACCACCGTGTATGCATGCAGGGAAGAAAGAAAGAAGAAGAATAAGCATGCTAAGGAAGAAGAAGAGAGGAGGAGCGGCAGAAGCCTTAGCCGCAAGAGGAACTAAAGAAGAAAGGAAGGGGAAGAGCTGAAGAAGAAGAGAAGCCGCACTGTAGCAAACCCACAGTTAAGTCGTCTGAGCATCAAGTCAGATGACGGAAGGGCAGCAGCCAGAACAGCAGAGAAGAGAAAGAAGAAAAAGAAGAAGAAAAGAAGAAGTCACAGCCGCAACTAAAGAAGAAAGAAGAAGGCAAGAAGCAGAAAAGAAGAAAAAGAAAAGAGAAGCAGAAAGAAGAAGAAGGCTGAAGAAGAAGAGGAAGCCAGGGAAGAAGAAGAAGATCATCATAGCCGTAGAAGAAGAAGAAAAGAAAAGAAAGAAGAAAGGAAGACTCTGCAGGAAAAAGAAGAGAAGGAGATCAGCTGGAAGCAAAAGAAGGACAGAACGAAGAGGAAGAGATAAGAAGAAGAAGCCAAGAGAACTCTAGCTCCCTCTCTCTCTCTTATTTTTGTAACCTAATTGAGAACTTTTATACTTCTAGAATTCTAGTTGCTCCCTGAGTTAGACCTTGGGAAAACTTTTTTTCGAGTAAAAAATTTTTTGTAGTAATCTGGTAGCTGTTTTGTCATGTACTGCAATGATTGTAAATCGTAATAACATAAAGACGAAAACACGCCGCACCACACCCCCAGACGGACGGACAGTCAGAGCGCTCGATACAGACACTTGAGGACCTTTTGCGTGCTTGTGTACTGGATTGCAAGGGTTCTTGGGAGGAGCACTTGCCCCCGGCGGAGTTTGCATATAATAACAACTTTCACTCAAGCATCGGCATGGCACCCTACGAGGCTCTGTACGGACGGAGGTGTACTGCACCCTTGAGTTGGGTTGAGGTGGGAACCAAGTGGGAGGTTGGCCCCAGGCTGATCTGGCAGAGTCAGGAGGTGATCGAGCAGATTCACAGGCGACTCTGCACTGTCAGGAGCAGACAGCAGAGCTATGTAGATCGAAAACGCAGAGAGGTGCAATTTGAGGTTGGGGATCACGTCTTCCTTCGTGTTTCGCCCATGAAGGGCCTGCAGTGGTTTAGGGTGAGAGGGAAGCTCGTGCTGAGGTTTGTGGGACCCTTTGAGGTCCTAGAGCGGGTTGGACTCGTTGCTTATAGGCTTGCCCTTCCTCCCCAGCTTTCTGGTGTGTACGATGTGTTCCATGTGTCCAACCTCAAGAAGTACATCGTCGATCCCAGTCACGTCCTGAGCCACGAGAGCATCAAGGTGGGTGACGACCTGACCTACCTGGAACGGCCAGTGCAGATACTAGATAGAGCCGTTCGGAGTCTGAGACGGAAGGAAGTACCCCTGGTGAAGGTCTTGTGGAGGAGGCAGCGGTACGAGGAGGCTACTTGGGAGCCTGAGGCGGCGATGTGATGAGAACCTCATCATGAGCCATAACTAGCTCATTTTGACCTAATACAGAGAATAAAAGCTCCTACATAACTCAAAGAAAGGCTCAACTCAGAGAATTCTGAGTTTAAGGAGAAAATAAGTCATAAGGGGTAAAAATGTAATTTCACCAATCCAATATGAAAACAGGGTACATCAGGGTCCAAACATAGGTCAAAATAACCTAATAAGAAGAAAAGTGGGATGAAATGACTCAACAAGGGCTACAGCAACTCCGAAGAATTAAATGACATCCTATAACCCTAAAAACAAACCCACTTAAATACACGAGGTTCGAGGCAGAGAAAAGATCAACTAAACCCTCTAAAATTCATATAAAAATAATCTCTAGGGTTTAGAACCTTCAATTTGGCCTTAGAAGCCCATTTTGACCAACATTGAGAACCATGCCCAATTAACAACTTAATTTAGGTTTTTGCGTAATTTGACTGGTCAAACAAGGTTTAATTTAGAAATAAAATTTACCATCCGAATCCTTATGTCCTAATTAGTCATGTATAAAAACTTGAGCCTAAGAAGAAACCTTCTTGACCAACTTTACACTTTGGTCCTCATATATTTACTTTCTGGCCCTCAACTTTTGAACCCTCACATTTTGGCCCCTAACTCTCCTTCGTTCTTTGCATTTAGGTCCCTCCTGCAAAACCTGAGCAGCACCATGCTCCGGCGACCTTGCGCGGAGCATGGCGCCGCGCAGGGTAAGGGGGGGCCTACCAAGTCAAATGGGGGTGCCCTGCGTCGTCAGCCGTCGCAGGAACACCCCCCTGATGGCTGCAACCACCCATACCGGCCGTGCGAACGCACGGACGGTATGGGTATCCTTCCTCCGGCGTCCTCCGACGAGGGAGACACGTCGTCTCCCTCCGCCCTCCTCTCTGGTTCTGCCCCTATAAATACCCCCGTCGCTCCACCGTTCTTCCCAGCTTGGATCTGACGGAGAAAACCCCCACAACTTCCCTCTCTTCCCACTCCGGCAGAAGCCCTCCAGCTCCGGCGGTTCCTCCTCCTCCTTTTCGCTCTGCCGCAATACCAGCAGCAGAGACTTCTTCCTGATTCTCCTCCGCGTCACACAATACCGGCGTGCGCTGCCTCTGCCCCGTCGTCGCCGCCGTCCTCCCCCACTGGGCATTTCTTCTCCAGCTCCGGTAGGTACGAGCTGGCAGCCTCTTCGTCCCCTTCGTCACTTTAGCTAGGTTAGAATTAGTCTTCTCTATCCCCTCTCTCTTTTCCCCCTGCTATTTTTATCTAATTACCCCTCGACCGCGCCTAATCACCCTCACCTTCTCCAACTCCGGCCACACTCCGGCGACCCGCTCCCATCACTCCAGCAACCCACACGGCTCGCCGACCACCGCAGAACCTTCGCCTCCTCACCCTGATCATCCTCTGCCCTTCCACTTCCCCCAAATCGCCCTCTGCAACTCCACTGAACACACCCATTTCCCAACCCGCAGTTTGACCTAGGGTGGCCCTTAGGCTCCGCCCCGCCACCTGCAGACCCCCCGAGCACCTTCGCCGTGTCACGGCGAAGGTCCTCCGCATATCTGATTAGGCCGAGAGGCCGTGCTGTTGTGGACAGGTGTTGCGCCCGCCATCGCCATTGCTGAGCAGCGAAGCTCCTTCGACCTGCTGCTCCAGGCGCGCCACGCCCAGATCAGGCTCCCAGGCTGTGCGGGGTATCTTCGCGAAGAGTCCCAGGCTGCAGCTGGGGCGAAGCCCTCGCGTGGAGCCTCGACTGCCGCTGCTTCCTCCGCGCGGGCGTCCAATTGAGGTGGGACATTTAGTCCCACCTCGGAAACTCATCGAGGCAAGCAAGCGCTTAAAGGCAAAAAGTGCCTTAAGCTGTTTGCCTCAGATCACGGGGTGAGGTCCCCTTCACCCGCCCGATTACCCGGCCTCGTCCGCGCTCACGCCCCGCGGACCTGGCCCGACCCGACTAAGCCTGACCTGCACTCCTCGCCCACCACCGCACGCCGGTGGGCCTGGACCCGGGCGCGACCCGCGTACCCGATTACCCGGTTGCTCTGGGAGAGCTTTCCTACGAGCGAATTCTGAGAGAGAGAGAGACGCGGGGGGGAGGGTAGAGTAGGTTTTGCCCTCTGATGAAAACCTTGAAGTGTGCAGGCACAGGTGAAGAAGAAGAAGAAGGACTGCGGAAGAAAAAGAAGAAGAAGAAGAGAACACAAAGAAGAAGACGGAAGCTAAGGGAGACACTGTAGTAGCAGCGGTTTAAGTCGTCTGATTGCAAAATTAGACGACGTCTTGAAGGCAAGGAAGAAGAAGGAAAGAAGAAGCAGGACCGCGGCAAAGAAGAGGAAAGACAAGAAAGAAGAAAAAGAAGAAGAAGATCTGAAGAAAAAGAAAGAAGAAGAGAAAACAAGGAAGAACAGAAGGCAGAAGAAGAAGAGCACGAGAGGAAGATCTGAAGAATAGAAGAAGAAGAAGAGAAAACAAGGAAGAACAGAAGGCAGAAGAGAAGACCACGAGGAGATAGACAAAGAAGAAGAAACCAAGAGCCAAAGAGAAGAGAAGACAAAGAGGAAGAAAGAAGAGAAGAAGGAGAAGCCAAATTTTCATCTCTCTCTCTCTCTCTTTATTTTTGTAATAAGAAATACTGTACTTCTAGAATACGACTTGCTCCCTGAGTTCGACCTCGGGAACTCTTTTATTTCTTAGTAAAAAATATCTGTAATGATGGCAATAACTAGCTGTTCTACAACGCTATAACAAAACCTAGTTATCGGCCGATCATCACGATGCGAGAGCGGTACCTGGAGCTCTTTCAGGGTACGTCTTTTCGGATCGACTTCAGTCTTCTTTGAGTTTGTTATGCGTATGTTGTTCTTTTCCTCACCCTAGTTAGCGAAAGTTTCAAGGACGAAACTTCCTTTGAGTTTGTTATGTTGTTAAAACCCGTACTATTAAAGCCCTCTAAGACGTCTGGGAGTTGGGTCAGACGTCTGGACATCTTCCCAGACGTCTGGAAACCAAATTTTTTGTGCACGTCCTCAAGTCTGCGCACGTCACGCGCGCAGACTGTGCGCAGCCGCATTTCTTGTCTTTCTCTTCCCCTCGCCGAATGTAGAACCCTAACCCACGCCTACTTAAAGCCCCCTCCTCTCCCTTACGCCACCCCACTTCCATCCACCTTCTCCTTCCTCCAGCGAGAGAGAGAGCGGCGAGTGCAGCTAAGTGTAGCGACGGAGAGGAGGAGCAGCGAGGGGGAAGAGAGGAGAGCGCGCGAGCTCGGGAGAGAGCTCGACGGAGAAGCTCACAGCCGGTTAGGCGTGCGCGAGGCGGAGAGGTGTGTCGGGGAGGTCCTCCTCGACACTGCTGCAGCTAGAGCAATGGACGAGCGAGCACGGCGCAACCGCACATGGCGCGAAGAAGATGGAGGCAGTTTCTGATTTTGGGATTTTCCCATAATCAGATGTCTGGATCTACATCCAGACGATGTAGACGACGTCTGGAGGAGGCTCCAGACGGTAGAGAGATAAATCTTGCGCCCTATGCCTCCCTTTGCGGATACAGCCATGCAGGCCGTTCCGTCGAGGCACTTATGCGAGCCGTATTGAGGAGATTTACGTTGCGCGTGCAGGATTCGCTTCTAGAAGATGTGGGACACGTCCTCCCACGCGATTCAGACGTCTGGGCAAGGCACCGGAAGGCGGGGAGCATCTCCAGACGTCCGGAGAGGTGGTCGGACGTCTGGAACTAGGTCCAGACGGTTCAACAGGATCCTTGGACGTCTGAGGAGTAGCGCATAGTGAGGTATGGTTTTAGACTTCTTTTGAGACATCTGGAAGGTGTTCCAGACGTCTGATATGAGTCAGAATTGCTATTTTTGACCCGTTTAAGGTTCGATTTCCATAATTAAGATTCCATTTTTCTTTGTATAAGTTCCTCTACTTGTTGGAATACTTTTACCATGTTCTGAGTGGTTTCTTGTGGTTGATCCTTGTGTTAGGACCTCGTTCCGTTGCGGATTTAGGGGTTGCGGAGGCACGTGGACCTGCCGATCAAGCCCCCATTACTCCTGGTTTTGCTGGTAGAGTGGCTTCCCCTAGTTAATTGCAAACATGAATGCATATCTGAAATGAATTTTAGACCCTAGGGTTTGGTATGAATCCTAGGACTAGAAACACTGGATTGAATGTTAGATCCTAGGGTATGGCATGAATCATAGGGCTAGAAACACTGGAATAATTGTATGGAATGCATGAATTGCAGTCTTCGATGAGTAAATAGAATAATAACAATTGCCTATAATTGGATAACACCTACCTGTGAAATGTAAAGTACTGTTGTTAGCAATTGTTGCATGTAATTCATGTTGTTTGCAATTAAATACGTGCTACCTGTATATGAATTGGACATAAAAGATTGAAAATTGGAAACACGAGCTACCTACGAATAAACCTGAAATGATGAAACCTAATATGGCTTGGCCAGAGAAACATGAGCATGAACCCTGCGGGGAATTAGGAGTAGAGCTCCTGAAAAATAAATGGAATGGAACTGGAAATGTGAATGGGGAGGTGAGCTGGCCCTTGAGTATGGAGTACCAAGGAGATGGACTGTCCCCCCTGTTTAGTGCAGAGTAGAGCTAGCCGCCCTAGGGTTGGGACCCGGGGTTAGGATTGGCCACTTTGTACTGACTTTTTGTCCCTCGCGTACATAGTACCAGGGAGAGTTACTAGTGTAGGGAGGGAGTTAGCCGCCCCATGGGGCCCGGGGTTCAGCTAGCCGTCCTATACCGACTTGTTAGGCCCATTGGGCAGACCAGGGTAGTCATGCCAGGGTGCGCGAACTGTGAGGGGCATGACCCCTATTTGGTTCTTAGGGGCTAGGCCCCTGTTACTGAGAGGGCTATACCCTATACAGGTTCCGTGATGTGCTTTATTCTCACCCGTTAATGGAAACGACTAACCGCGTGACAGTGTGGGATAGCTACTCGTGCGTTTATCGCGCGTACCGTAGTCACCGTTATGTCTGTCAGCGACCTTGGGGTGGTTGACTGAGTGTAGGACCACCACGAGGGACTCTCCCAGCTAGGAGACCACCACGTGCTACTTCTACTCATCGGAAAAAAACTGCAATTAAGATCGTTCCCACAAGGAACATTCGAGATGATGAAAAAGGACCTGATAAATAAACCAAGTGATGAAAGAAAGAATAATTAGTTAAATAAAGAAAGAAATTGAAAACAACAGCTAGCTGTCCACCTTTGCTGTTTTTAGTTAGCTGGTTGCCACTCTACTCAGCGTTCGCTGATTTCGTGTACTCATAACCTTTTTCAGGTCCAGGTGTTGGGCAGCCAGAGCTTACGGCTGCAGAGGGTGCTGGGCCCAGTAGAGCCCAATAGTTGTACCTTTTGTTGTACCCGTTCTGTCGTAGTGAGTAATTTGTTATACTCCTGTACTCTTTTATTGTAAACTTTATATTCCTGTACCTGTTTAAATTTTCTACTATTGTGGTGGTGTGTACTATAGTAGTTATTTCTTTACTGTTGTACTTTTGTTACTGTCAGTTGCTTGCATAGTGAATGTGGTTTATTTTTACTGCTTTTTGGTTACTTCCTCATTAGACGACTAGGTCTTGGGGCCAGTAGAGTCGGTCCGGTCTCGTGTCCTGTAGGGATTTGGGAACCGGGTCGTAACACAACGTGACCCCGCTGCATAAGTACACCCCCTAACCCCTACAACGAAGCATCTGTCTAAACCACAAAACCGCCACTGCTGTCGAGGATGGTAGGCACAGGAGCGGAAGTCAGTCTCTCTTTTAACTCCTGAAAACATACCTCGCACTCATCTATCCAGGAAAAAGGCACGTCCTTCCAAGTCAATTGGGTCATAGGACGTGCAATATGAGAGAATCCTCCAATAAGCCACCGATAGTAGCCTGCCAGACTTAAAAAGTTATATCTCTGTCACTGTTCATGGCCTCTCCCACCTGAGTACGGCCTCAACCTTCGCTGGGTCCACAGCCAAACCATCCCCTGAGATCATGTGGCCCAAGAAAGTCGCTTGCCTCAACCAAAACTCGCACTTGCTATACTTAGCATACAGCCTGGGTCACCTCAAATTGTCCAGGATCATCCGTAAATGATGTCCGTGCTGCGTCTAATCTCGCGAGTAAACGAGTACGTCATCGATGAACATCACAACAAACTGGTCCAAGTATGGTCTGAAAACCCGATTCATCAAATCCATAAAAGCAGCGGGGACATTGGTCAACCCAAACGGCATGTTATGACCCGATTCCCGAATCCCTACGAGATGCGAGAATCGGACCGACTCGACTGATCCCAAGACCCAGTCGTCCAACGAGAAAGTAACCAAAAGAGAAATAAAATAAATCACATTCACCATGCATATAACTAGTAGTAACAAAATACAGTAGTAAAGAAAAGAACTACTACAGTACGCACCACCACAACAGTAGAGAAATAAACAGGTACATAAACATGATGCTTACAATAAAAGAGTACAGTGGTAACAGAAAAATACTCACTACACAAAAGAAACGGTACAGTAGGTACTACACAAGTAAGACTACTGGGCTCTACTAGGCCCAGCTCCCTCTGCAGCCGCCGGCTCTGGCTACTCAACACCTGGTCCTGAAAAGGTGACAAAGGTGACACGTCAGCGAAACGCTGAGTAGAGTGGCAACCAAAAGCTAATAAAAACAGTAAGGTGGACAGTAGCTGTTATTTTTTTTATCTCTTTCTTTATTTTTCTCCATTTACTCATTCTTGAATTATACCTCAGATCTTTCTCTTGATCTCGAATGTTCCTCGTGGGAACGATCTTGATTGCAGTCTTTTCCGACAAGTAGAAGTAGCACGTGGTGCTCTCCTGGCCGGGAGAGTCCCCCGTGGTGGTCCTACCCTTAGTCAACCACCCCAAGGTCACTGACAGACGTAACGGTGACTACGGCATAGGCGATAAACACACGGGTAGCTACCCCGTACTGGCACGCGGTCAGTCGTTTCCGTTAACAGGTGCGCCCCAAAGCACAGCACGGAACCAGTATAGGGTAGAGCCCTCTCAGTAACAGGGGTCCAGCCCCTCCACAGTAACCAAACAGGGGTCTTGCCCCTTCACAGTCTGCGCACCCTCGCCTGACTACATTGGTTTACCCAGTGGGCCTAACAAGTCGGCGTAGGGAGGCTAGCAGAACCCCGGGACCCATAGGGTGACTAGTGCTCTCCCTACACTAATACCTCTCCCTGGTACTGTGTACGTGAGGGCCAAAAGTTGGTACAAAGTGGCCAGACCAAACCCCGAGTCCTTGGGGTGACTAGCTCCGCTCTGCACTAAATAGGGGGACAGTCTCTCTCCTTGGTACTCCGTACTCAAGGGCCAGCTCACTTCCCCAATTCTATTCCATTCCCTGCTTAGGAGTTCTACTCCTAATTCCCCGTAGGGTTCATGCTCATATTTCTAAGCCAATTTAGGTTTCATCATTTCAGCTTTATATTCATAAAGCTCATGTTCTCAACAGTTAATATCCATTCATAAAGAAGCAACTTTTATCCAATTACAAGCAATTATCATTTTTCTTACTTTTCCAAGACTGCAATTTATATATTCACGACATTCGTTTTGGTGTTTCTGTTCCTAGGATTCATGCCACACCCTAGGATCTATCATTCAATCTAATTTTCCAGTCCTAGGATTTATGCCATACCCTAGGATCTATTGTTCAATCTAGTTTTCCAGTCCTAGGATTCATGCCATACCCTAGGATCTATCATTCACTCTAGTTTTCCAATCCTAGGATTCAAGCTATACCTTAGAATCTATTAATTATCTCACAAATGCATAAATGTTGGTAAATAATTAAAGGGAGCCACTCTTCCCGCAAAATCGAGAGTACTGGGGGCGTGATTGGCAAGCCCGCGTGCCTCCGCAACCCCCAGAGCTGCAACGGAACGGGGTCCTAACATAAGGATCAATTACAAGGAGCTACTTAGAACAGGATACAAATACTGTAAACAGGTAGAGGAACTAAATCTGAGAAGAACGAAACTTGAAACGCGGAAAACAGACTTCGAACGGACCCTAAACGGGTCAAAAACGACAAGTCTGCCCAAAATCAGACGTCTGGAACATCTTCCAGACGTCTTAAACGATGGCTCAGGTCATACCTTGTTCCTACGTGGTCTTTCAGACGTCCAGAATCCCGCTAAACCGTCTGGACTTAGTTTCCAGACGTCTGACTGTCACTTTGGACGTCTAGAGACCCTCTCCGTCGTCTGGTGTTGTGCCCAGACGGCTGATCTGTGTGGGAGGGCGTGCCCTTGCGCCTTCCCGAACGAGACCTGCACACATACATGACCGTCCTCAACACGAAATGAGGTAGAATCCTTTGGCGGAACAGCTGCATGGCCGTACACGCGAAAGAAGGGAAGGAAAAATATCGTACCTTTTAGACATCCGGACCTTCCTCCAGATGTCTCCCGCGTCGTCTAGACGTATGTCCAGACTTCTGATTCTGGGAAATTTTCCCAGAATCAGGACCTCCTCGGCCTCCGCCTGCTGCACACGGTCGTGCAGCGTCGCGCTTGCCTGCTGTCTAAGCTGCAGCAGCTCCTCCCCAGCGCCACGCTCCTGCTGCGCACCCGCTGGCCGGCCCTGGCTGCTCCGGCGAGCTCGCACCCTTACGCTCTAACTCCCTCCCTCTCGCTGCAACCCCTCCTCCCCGTGCACTCACGGCAACAACTGCTGCCCACGCCCGCTCACCCTCATGCTAATAGGAAGAAGAAGAAGGCAATGGAGTGATGGTGAGGGAGAGGAGAGGGGGAGTATTTGAAGGCACCGTGGGGAGAGAGAGAGAAGGAAGGCTGTGCCTGCAAGGCGAGGAGGAAAGAGAGAGAAGAAAGGAGGGCGGTGGTTCAGCGCGCAGACGCGAAATCGTACGCCGAAAAAATTAATTTCCAGACGTTTGGGAAGGCTTCCAGACGTCTAGACCAATTCCTAGACGTCTTAAACAACGTTTGATGCCGGGGTCATAACACGGCATGACCAAGAACTTGTAGTGCCCGTACCGGGTACGGAAGCTATCTTGGAGACGTCGGTCTCCCTGATCCTCAGCTGGTGGTAACCCGACCTCAGATCTATCTTAGAGAACACCGTGGTGTCTCGCAACTAGTTGAAGAGGTCGTTAATCCTCGGCAGCGGATACTTGTTCTTGATGGTGACCCTATTCAGCTGTCGGTGGTCGACACAAAGTCGCAGGGTACCATCGTTCTTCTTCACAAATAGCATAGGGGCTCCCCACGGGGATGCACTGGGCCTCACAAAGCCCTTCTCCAACAAGTCTTGTAGCTGTGACTTGAGCTCTCGCAGCTCAAGCGGTGCCATCCGGTACGGTGCAGTAGAAATGGGGCTGGTCCCCAGTACCAATGAGATCTCAAACTCGATCTCGCGCTCAGGTAGTAATCCTGGCAGCTCCTCTGGAAAAACATCGGGGTACTCGCAAACCACCGGAATACTCTAAAAGTCAGCCATGGGGCTAGGCTTTGCCACTACACAGGCCAAAAGCCCTCACACCCTTAGCTCAAAAGCCTTGCTACCCGAAGCGCGGAGATACATCTGAAACCTCCGCCCACTGACTGTCCGTGAAACTCAAAGGGAGGCAACTCCGGTATGGAGAAGACGATCTTCCTCCCGAAATAGTCCACCAGGGCGTGATAGGAGGATAGCTAGTTCATCCCTAGGATCACGCCAAAATCCTCCATCTGTATCACAATCAGGTTAGCAGGGAAGCTGTGTCCCCCTATACTGACCTTGCAGTCCATGTAGACCTCTTCAGCTACAAACAACTGGCCACCTGGGCCTCTGATTACAAACGGATCCTCTAACAGTACATTGCCCTGCCCCAAACTGACAGTAAAACTCGCAGCAACAAAAGAGTGTGTAGCGTCAGAATCAAAAAATATGTACACTAATCTGCCAGAAACGGTAACCATACCTATCACCACCGAACCGGAAGCCCTGGCATCTCTGTGTGTCAGGTCGTTGATACGCCCCTCAGTACTTGGTGCAGACGAAGCAGCAACACTCTAGGTCGGGCGAGCAGCCACTGGCCGGTACCCTCCTCGTGACTGTTTCCCTCCCCCATGCGCCTGAGGACCATGACCACCAGCTTGGCCCCTAGTGCTCGGTGCGGGAAGCATCTGCTGTGCTCCGGCCCTAGATGGGCAATCCCTCCTAATGTGGCCCGGCTGGCCACATTAGTAGCAGAGGGGAACTCGACCTCCTCCCTTAGTAGGTCCCTACTATCGGCTGGGCGGGGGTTCGGTGCTGGCAGTTGGACCCTGTCTAGGGCCCCCAAGGGCCACTGATGGCCCCGCAAAACGAGACGACTCTCCTGTGGGTGCCGTGTACCTCCTCTCTCGACGGCCCTGAGAGTACTCTGGTTGATAGGGCCTCTTCTGTCCGCTGTCGGTGTCTCATGCGGCTGAGTTGGTCTCCTCGTAGGTCATGGCTGCCTCAACCACTCGTGAGAAGGTGGGCAGCTTCAGGGGTTTTACATACCCCCGAATAGCAGGTCGGAGCCCCTCAGTAAACCTCCACAGGCGCTCCTCCTCCGTAGATACGGCTGTTGAGGCAACACGTGACAGCTCTAGGAAACATGTGCGGTACGCGCTAACAGTCATCGTCCCTTGGCGGAGAGTGTGGAACTCCCGCCTCCTTTGGTCCTGCCAGGTCTGCGGAAAGTACTGCTCGCAGAAGAGAGTCACAAACTGGTCCCACATCGGTTCTCTCCTCTCCTAGCCTCTGACTGCCCTCCACCACCTGTGTGCCGCGCTCTCTAGCTGGTACATGGCAAAGGCCACGTGGCACTCTGCGGGAGGGTGAAGGGTGTCGAACACCTTCTCTATCTGCTCCAACCAATTGTAACGACCCGATTCCTGAGTCCCTACGAGACACGAGAACCAGACCGACTCGACTAATCCCAAGACCTAGTCGTCCAATGAGGAAGTAACCAAAAGAGTAGTAAAATAAACCACATTCAGCATGAATATAACTAACAGTAAGAAAATACAGCAGTAAGGAAAGAAACCACTACAGTATATACCACCACAACAGTATAACAACATTCATAACATAATATGAACTGCAGGTAAAGAAAAATACAGCGGTAACAAGAACTACTCACTACAGTGGAACAAAAAGGCACAAAAGAACAGTGGTAACTCTACTGGACCCTACTCGGCCCAGCGTCCTCTGCAGCCACTGACCCTGGCTGCTCAACACCTGGTTCTGAAAGGTAACGAGTGTAACACGTCAGTAAAATGCTGAGTAGAGTGGCAACTAAAACTAAAGAAACAGTAGAGTGTACAGTAGTTGTTATGTTCTGTTACTTTCTTTATTTACGTCTTTCAACTGTCTCACGATTTCATTTATTTCTTAGATCCTTTACTTGATCTCGAATGTTCCTCGTGGGAACAATCTTGATTGCAGTCTTTTCCAAAAAGAAGTAGCACATGGTGCTCTCCTGGCCGGGAGAGTCTCCCGTGGTGATCCTACTCTCAGTCAACCACCCCAAGGTCACGGACAGGCGTAACGGTGATTGCGGCACGCGCGATAAACGCACAGGTAGCTAACCCGCACTGGCACGCGGTCAGTCATTTCCGTTAACGGGTGCGCCCAAAGCACAGCACGGAACCAGTACAGGGCAGAGCCCTCTCAGTAACAGGGGGGTCCAACCCCTCCACAGTAACCAAACAGGGACCTTTCCCCTCCACAGTCCGCGCACCCTCGCCTGACTACCCTGGTTTGCCCCAGTGGGCCTAACAAGTCGGTGTAGGAGGTTAGCAGAACCCCGGAGCCCGTGGGGTAGCTAGTACTTTCCTACACTAGTAGCTCTCCTCGGTACTACGTACACGAGGGCCAGCAAGTCGGTACAAAGTGGCCAGTCCTAACCTCGGGTCCCTGGGGCGGCTGGCTCCGCTCTGCACTAAACAGGTACAGGTACTTCCCTTGGTACTACGTACCCAAGAGACAGCACACTACCACGTCTTTCTTTCTCAGTTCCATTCCTTTCTCTTTCTAGGAGTTCCACTCCTAATTCCCCGTAGGGTTCCAGCTCTTTTAACTCAGAACATCTAGGCTTCACTTTCCAGTTTCACGTTCTTACAATCCATGTTCTCAGTCATGTTTATTTATTCATAACAGGCAGCTGTTAATTCGATTTACAGGCAGCTATTTGTTCCTTTCCATTTTTTCAAGACTGCAGTATTCATATATTCCACTAGTTTTCCCCGTCCTAGGATTCATGCCATATCCTGGGATCTATCATACAATCTAGTTTTCCAGCCCTAGGATTCATGCAACACCTAGGATCTATTATTCAATCTATTTCTCATTCCTAGGATTCATGCAATGTCCTAGGTTCTATTTATGGTTCCATAATTTAACAGATTATACTAATAAACTTAAAAGCCACTCTACCGGTTACAACAGGCGTACTGGGGGCTTGGTTGGGAATCCCGCGTACCTCCGCAGCCCCCGAGATTGCAATGGAACGGGGTCCTATCACAAGGATCAAACACAAGGAGTTTCTCAAAACAGTATACAACTATTGTAGACGGGTAGAGGATTTAATTCCGAAAAGCACGCAACTCAAAACGCAGAAAACGGACTCCGAACGGGCCCTAAACGGGTCGAAAACGACGAAACAGTGCAAAATCAGACGTCTGCAACTTCTTCCAGACGTCTTAAAAATGGGAATCAGATGGTACCTTATCCTGCGTGGTCTCTTAGACGTCCAGAAGCCTGCGGGGGCGTCTGACCTAGTTCCCAGACGTCCGATGGTCACCCCGGACGTCTGGAAGTCGTCCCGTTGTCTGGCACTACAGCCAAATGTCTGATTCGCGTTGGATGGCAAATCCAGAACCTGCGCGTACCCATTTCTCTCTCTCAGTACGGACGGCCGAAGAAAAGGAAGAAGGACGAAAAATAACTCACCTTTTAGGCGTCTGGACAGTCCTCCAGACGTCTTCCCCGTCGTCTGGTTGGAAGCCCAGACGTCTGATTCTGGAAAAATTTCCAGAATCAGGGTGCGACTCGCTCTCCGCTTACGACGCACGGCCACGCCGCGTCTCGTCCGCCTGCTGCTCGAGCTGCAGTAGGCCTCCCGCGTCACCCCGCGTCTGCTGCTCCCCCCGCCGGCCGGCCCTAGCAGCCCCGGCAAGCTCGCCCTCACGGCCGAGCGCCTCCTCCCTCGCGCAGCACCTCCTCCTACGCTCACCGCGGCTGTCGCTGCCGTTGCTCACTCGCTCTGGCACTCGCGCACCGGCTGGAAGGAGAAGAGGAAGGGGGCGGAGGTGATGAGAGTGAGGGAGAGGGCGTGGTGTTATAAAGCCACGCGGGGAGGAGAGAGAGAGCAGAACAGAGGGCGCAGCCTGCGGCCACAGGAGAGAGGGGAAAAGGCACCCGCAGGTCTGCGCGCGCAGGTGTGCAGACGCAACCGCGCGTGCCACCGAAACCAAATCCCAGACGTCTGGAAGGGGTTCCAGACGTCTGGTCCGACGTCTGGGCCACCTCCCAGGCGTCTTAAAAGATGTCTGAAGCCGCGCGTTCGTAACACCAATCCTCTGCCTCAGACGGTTCCTTATCCCCCTTGAAGGAGGGGGGCTTTAGCTTTCGGAACTGTCCGAAAAGCTCATGGTGCAGCTGCAGTGGGGGAACGAGCATGCCTCCAAGCAAGGAAGGCTCGTGTTCGGAAGTGTTAGAGTGTGGTGGGGGCGGTGGTGGACCAACCCCTCCCCCTCTTGCTCGTCCGACATTGCAACGGTCTCTCTGTCCCATCGAAGACTCCCCCTCCATGTCCTCAGGGAGAGGTGCCCATGGAGGCTGGTGGAGCTCCTCTTGCACAATGTCTCTAATCAACTAGGCGAGATCCTGGGCCTGAACGCCCAGGAGAAGAGGTGGGTCAAGTGGTATCTCAGGCCCGGCACGTCCGCCCCTCCGACCTCGTCCACGGCCGTGACCACGGCCCGCCTCGAGAACTCCTCGACGAAGCATCTCCTGCAAGGAGATGCGAAAGACAGAACAAGGGGGTCAACAATACCGAATTTCTTCGAGAAAAGACTCGGAACGAATATCAAGGCGATACGTTGTGGTGGCTATCCTAGTTATATGCACGTGAATGGTTATTCTCAAGCCAATTGGTTCATTTCTCGGGATGACCTTGCTCGGATACTATCTTGTGATGGCTATCTGCGATTCCCAGATCCCTACATGACCCGAGACTGGCTCGCCTCAACTAATCCCATGACCTAGTCGTCCAACAAGAAATAACCAAAAGCAGGAAAGTAAACCACATTCACATATGCAATACAACTAAGCAGAAGAAACGTACAAGCAGTAAAGGAAAAGTAAAACTGCTGTTTTAGTACATAGCACAACAACAAAATAACAACGGAAAGCGGAAGTAAACAGTAGAGTCAAACAGTAACAAAAGTTCATTATTTACTACAACAGTAAAGAAACAAAAAGGAAGTGCTGAAAAATTATGGCTGGGCTCCACTGGGCCCAACACCCTCCGCAGCTGGAAGCTCGGGCTGCTCAACTCCTGGTGTTGAACAGTATTATGAAATGACAGAGTCTGCGAATGCTGAGTAGAGTGGTATCTATATTATCTAAAAACAATAAAAGCAATAGTTTTAATTCTCATTTCTATTCATCTGTTATATATATATTCCGGTTCACCCATTTCCCAAAGTATCCAGATATTCTTGATCTTGCATGTTCCTTGTGGGAACGATCTGGATTGCAGTCTTTTTCGTAGAGTAGGAGGTACACGTGGTGCTCTCCTAGCTGGGAGAGTCCCCCGTGGTAGTCCTACACCCAATCAACCACCCTAAGGTCACTGTCAAGACGTAGCGGTGACTACGGCACGCGTGATAAGCGCACGGGTAGCTACCCCGCACTGACATACGGTCAGTCGTTTCCGCTAGTGGGTATGCTCAAAGTACAGCACAGAATAGTATAGGGCCTTGCCCTCTCAGAACAGGGGTCTCGCCCCTCCACAGTCCACGCACCCTCATCTGACTACCCCGGTTTGCCCAGAGGGCCTAACAAGTCGGTGTAGGGTGGCTAGCTGAACCCCAGGCCCCATGGGGTGGCTAGCTCCCTCCCTACACTAGTAGCTCACCTCGGTACCACGTACACGAGGGCCAACAGGAGTCAGTGTAGAGTGTCCAATCCTAACCCCGAGTCTTATCCCAAGGGAGGCTAGCTCTACTCTACACAAAAAGGGGACAGTTGCTCTCCTTGGTATCACATACTCAAGGGTCAGCACACTTCCTGTCTACATTCCAAATTTCCGTCTATCCACAGGAGTTCTACTCCTAATTCCTCATGGGGTTCATGCTCATGGTCACCTCATTTATTTTGATCAAGATTTCACCATTCACAATTCATTTCTCGTCCATATACAGGCAGCTCGTGTTTCCATAATTCGATACAACTGATGATTTCACAGGTAATTGTTCATTAATTATAGGCAGCTCATATTCTAACAAGCAACTCACAATTATAATACAGGCAATTGCTAGCAGTTTATCTCAATCATGCATGCAAGTACATCATACAGCTTAAACGGTTCATTCATTTCTCTATCCTAAGGTTCATGCCACATCCTAGGGTTCCATTCGATTATTTCCACAAGCACATTTTTATTTAAATATTATTAATAGAATTAAACCACTCTACCAGGCAACACAAGAGTAATGGGGGCTTGAACCGCTGACCCAAGAGTCTCTGCGAGCCCCAAACACGCAGCAGGCTGAAACCCTATACTAGGGGATTCATCACAAAAGAAGAGTTCAGAATAGTGTACAAAGGACTCTAGTACGTAGAGGAACTCGTGAGGAAAGTACATGTATTTCGTTTGTGTAAAATAGACCCCGATCGGACTCCAAATGGGTCAAAAACGTGCCTACTGTTCAAAATCAGATGTCTGGGAATAAGCCCAGACTTCTTAAAAGGTGCCAGATCTTTCCCTTAAGTCCCTGCGGTATCCTCAGACATCCAGACCTTCTCTGCGATCGTTTGAAGGCAGTTCCAAATGTCGAACAAAGCCTCAGGTCGTTTGGACGCACCTCCGGACGTCTGGTGATGTGATCAGACGTCCAAAAGCGCGTGGAGAAGTGTTCCACGCTCCTTCCCAAGGTTGCACTTGCGTACAGCAATGCAGGCGCGGTCAACCGACATATACCCCTGCGCTACGATATGCATGGCGCAGGGAGATATGTACCTGGCGATAAATGAGCTTTCAAACGTCTGGCCTTAGCTCCAGACATCCAAGTACTCAGTCAGCCGTCTGGACTCTACTCTAGACGTCTGCTATTGGAAAACTTCCAGTATCAGGAACTCTTTGTAGCTCTCTTCACTTGCTCCGCCTCGCGCCGCCGCAGCTCCAGTCGCTGCGGAGGGCCGAGAGGCCGCCTCTCCTAGCTCTCTCCTCCCCACGCATGTGCCCACGGTGGCCGCGCGAGCTCCACCGAGCTTCCACCGAAGCTCCTCTGACCTCGGCCTCCTCCTCCTCCCGCGTTCTCTTCCTTCCTCCCTCTCGCTCTCCCTTGCTCACCCCCTCTCGTCACTCCCGCACAGCACTGAAGGTGGTGGTGGCTAGTGTATGGAGTGGAGAGGAGTGGGGAGGGGTTTATATAGAAGGTGTAGGGTTAGGGTTTGGGGAAGAAAGAGGAAGGGAGAGAGAAGGAGAGGGTTCTATGCACCGCCCGTGCGCAGTACAAAAATTTCATTTTTAGACATCCGGAAACGGGTCCAGACGTCTGACTGAAACTCTAGACGTCTTAAAAGGTTAAAAGTGTGATGGGTCATTTCATATATATATATATATGAGGTTTATTTTTTTAGTATTGCGACTTTAATTAACTTAAAAGTTTATATTTCCTTTATTTTTTTAAAAATGATAAACATTACATTTTACTTGCTAATTACAATACAACCCTATTTTTAATGCAAAAATTGCAACAAGACCTTAATTAGCCTATAAATTTTTTTAAATTGATTTTATTTTTTCTTTTTTTTTAAATTTTAAACATATTATTACTTAGAGTACAATGTGTATATTTTTACTAAATAATTACAAAAAAAACCCTTTTTTTGTATAAAAAATGCAACAAGACTATAATTGGCTTATAAATTTATTTAAATTTACATGGTATTGCATATTAAAATGCTTTGATTATAGTTTTTAGAGGACTTTCTTTGTTAATATTACTAAATATCCCATTAACTTTTTCCTGTAAATTTCATAGGATCTCTACTTTTGCACTCTTAGTCTAAATATGTGATACATAATACAACCGCCTCATGTGACTATAGCACAATAGTTCATTTATTTATTTCTTTTGATAGGAGTCATATGCACATTTATATGGGAATTATGTATTTCGAATGCTGCAATCAAAATATCTTTATCGAATCGGGCATATAATGCCAATGGTAAGATGTCATAGCCACACCATTATGAACCTAAATATCTATCTATATATCTATAATATATATGAACCACCATAATACAGTGTGGCTATAGTTATGATGCAGAGAATTTGATGATAAATTTCATATTTTCATGTTAGATGATCGGAGCCTTTCATGTGATTTTGTTTATGGGTTTTGATTCTTTTTAGGATGATAATGCATGACTACATTGAAAGATTTGGTTTTTTTTTCCTTTTTTTAAAAAAATCATTACATGTTAAGATCTTAAATTTTACGTACAATTGCTTTAAAATAACTTATTTACTTTCTATTTCTCTATTTAATAATTTTTTATATGTGGCTTTTATTTTTTCTTATTATCCGTTACATGTCTCCATTTCTTTCTTTTGATGAGAAATATGGATGATTGTTTTTAATATATACACATAGCACCCTTTTTTTAAGAGAGATTCATCGAATGAATCGTACACCTACAATAAAGCATAGATTAAAAACTTGTTAAGTTGAAGCCATTTGGAGGGTCATTACCTCTAAAATTTAAATTTGAGGGGCTAATCAAGTTGAATTAAGAGAAATTAAATTGGAGTCACATGTGAGTGTTATAGCATGCAACTGGTTGTTGTAATTTCATGCTTCCATTAATGGTCCCATACTGCAACTTCAATGGTCCCACACTGCAACTTCACTGTTGATTGTGGATGAGCCTAAATTCTGATTTCATACAATGGGAAAATCCAACCCACTCTTCTCAAAAGTACCCAATCCTTTCAACCAACAGTCTCTCTTTCCTCTACCGACTATTCCACCTCTAGATTTTGTTGTAACGGCCTCATCTTGATTCGTGAGAGTAACTGACAAAGACGGGCTTTATCATTGAAATGGCCCAATCCCAAGGGTCATTTGGGCTTTTTTGAAAATTTAGGGGCCTTTTCATAAATTCTGTGCACCAAAAAGATCCCATTCGGAGTTCTTGGTTTTTGGGAGGGGTTTTGCGTAATTCCAACACCTCGGAAGTTGTTCTGCAGGGTCGGGTGCAATTTTCCTGATCCCACTTTATCCCACATGACACACCCACGTCAACCCAAACCCTATTTTCTCCGCTATTAAACACCCCCCCCCCCCCCCCCCCCCCCCACTTTACCCTCACCAAGCAACCACCCACCTCCTTTCCCTTGCAACCATGAGTGAGGGAGAAGAAGAGGGAGAGCAACAAGAGGAGCTCGAGAGAGAGAGTAGGGAGTATGAGGAGCTTGGGGGAGGAGTGTGTGTGGGAGGAAGTGGGAGAGCGGCAGGAGGAGAAGCTGCTGCTACGTCGGGGGGGGGGGGGGGTCGTTACTGCAGTTGCAATAGCACGCAAAGGAGAGCCACTGTGAGGAAGGTCCTGCACATAGAGTTTGGCCACAATTTCTGTAGTTATCAAATGTCTGCAACATTTGACAGATGTCTGGAGGGATTGTTGAACGTCGAGAGGGAGCTCAGGACATCTGGAACTATGCCGAGTACCGAGGTAATCTCTGCTCATGGTGTGTGCAAGGGCGGAAACCAAGTTTCTGCTGCCTTAACAATTGTTGAGCATGGCCTTAGCTACGTACATCTGCACAAGTACAAGAGGTGTTGGGAAGGCGCGCTGAGGCGACATTTGAGGTGCTTTTGGACATTTGGGGGTGGTGTCAGACGTCCGATTGCCCTCCCAGACGATCAGGCATAGTGTTAGATGTCTGGTAACACCCTCAGACTGCTGTGAGGGGTAGCAGACGATTGAAACTGAAGTAGGAATGCAAGGTGAGATTCTGGGCACGTTTAAGATGTCTGGGACTCACCCCAGACATCTGATATCGGTCTGGATGCACTACTATGGTCACCAGGCGATTGATCCAGCCAAACCAGCCTGCCGGTTCGGTTTAGGTTAACCAGGAGGAGTGTTTGGGCTGGTTCAAGGCCCAAACGAAGTCGGATTTGCACAATTAAAGTACCGTTGGTTTCCTTTTTGAAATTCCTACATGTTAAAAGTGTTTCCACACTGATTTTAGCATAATTGACGCACTCAAGTATTGGTCAACGATGTTAATGTTTGGTTTGACCAACTGTTTAGAATAGGTCTCCAGTTCGTAGTGCACACAGGACTTGCCGAGACATCAGAATCCACCGTTCGTGTCTGCATATCACCTGAACCTTTTGGTAGAGTGGCCCTCTCTACTCTTGTTAAATTAAATTGTTAAGTGCATGCCAAATTAGAGATATCTGCTTGGAACTTAGGACATGATATGAACCTTAGGGTTGAGAATGATGCATGTTTACATTCAATCACTTGAACCTCGTTTGTTACAATTTAAGTATACATTCTGATGAATTCCATATTGTGAGTAATTGGTAACTAAATTGATGAAATTAAATGTTTTTTCTGTTGAATCACGAGCTGATTGTTCTAAGATTAAAAAACCTGAATGTTAATAGAGATATATGCCACGTGTCAGAATGAAACGAGTACTATGCACGAACCCTACGGGGAACTAAGAAAGTAATAAAAGTACAGTGACATGGATACTTGAAATATGACGGAATATCTTGCCTATACAGGCATGTTGGATGGTTGATTCGATTTGGGTCTAAAAAGTGAGTTGGCCCTCGTGTATGTGGTACTGAGGAGAGCCACCTCAACTTTTGTGTAGGGAAAGAGCTAGCCTCCCCTTGGGTTGGGACCGAGGGTTAGGAATGGCCTCTCTACACCGACTCCTGTTGGGCCCATTGGGCAAACTGGGATAGTCGAGCGAGGGTATGCAGATTGTTGAGGGGTGTGGCCCCTGTTCTGTTCTGTGTTGTATGTTAGCGCGTACCTGCTAGCGGAAAGGATTGATCGTGTGTTAGTGCGGGGTAGCTACCCATACGCTTATCACGCGTGCTGTAGTCACCGCTACATTGCGACCATGACCTTGGGGTGGTAGACTGGGTGTAGGATTACCACAGGGTACTCTCTCTACCAGGAGAGTGCCACGTGTGCGTCCTGCATCGCGGGAAAACTACATCAAGATCGTTACCTTAAGGAACATGTGAATTAAGTGATGATATGGACTTTACTAGAATAACCGAATACTAAGCACATAGTGGTTATGAATGGAACTAGATGATATCTGTCTAAATAACTAAAAAATGTATGAATGGTTTACTGTTTTCCTTTTATTTATTGCATTAGATGTTCTTATGTTGCCACTCTACTCAGCGTTTAACTGACAATAGCGGTATATGTTTAGGTCAGGGAGTTGAGCAGCCAGTACTACCGACTGTAGAGGGTGCTGGGCCCAGTCGAGCCCAACAGTAGCCTGTTTTCCTTTTTGGTTCCACTTTTGAGACATTTTCATTGTAGTGATTACTTTTAGTATTTTGGAACTTATGTCATTGTGTTATGTCTTCTTATAATTGTTGTGATGGCTAGCTAGCAAACCTTCTTTTCTGCCTGTGTCACGTTGTCTTTTGAACTACTGTTATGTTTCTGTCTTTGCCTTTTTATTCTAATGCTTAGCCATATTACACGTGTGGATTGTTATATGATTTATTGCATTTGACTTATTTCTCGATAGACAACTGAGTTTTGGGATTAGTCAAGGCGAGCTATCTCCGGATTCCATGAGGGGTTAAATTTGGGTCGTAACAATTATCAATGCCATGTCTTTTGGCCCTTTGAATCTCATGTAGCTATTAGTGTCGAGCCAATGACTAAATGAAAAAGTCTTATATTTTTTTTAAATGAGGGTTGCAATAAGAGAACCTTTTTTTACGTTGTACGAGGTGGATGCATATATTTTAAAAAAATCAATAGGCAAAGAAATATGCATTAGCAATGCATTTTATAATGTGTCTTGTTGGTGCTAATGCACCACGATCATTTGTTTTGATGATAACAAAACACGTGTTATTTAACATTTGCAATTTGAGTCCTAGATTTCAGGTCAATTGCAAATGTGGACGTGTTTAGACGGAGTTCGAGCTCGCATCCAGGACGGATTGGAGGAGCTTGACGGAAAACAGAGGAGGTTCGCGTGGAGCGAAAGATTGAAGATGGAAGGAAATGAAGAATATGATAGAATTCCTTCTTTTGTACTTGTTGTATTTTTTCGTTTCTTTTGTTGCTCTTTATTTCCTTAGATATTTCATGTTAAAGAGCCTCAAAGAACCCTAACAGTAGTCTTAGGAACACCGGCACAACCCTAGGATACTTAGGTTTTCTGTATAATACTTAGAAAACCAATATAGGGTTCAAACAGCACTTCCAGACGTCTAATTCCCAAATCAGACGTCTGATAAAGCATTTTAAGACTTCTGACTGTTGTTTCAGACGTCTGATAAAGCATTTTAAGACGTCTGACTGTTGTTTCAGACGTCTGATAACTGTTAGGCTGGACATAGCTAGTTCTGTCTGATGAAATCAGACGTCTGATGAATTTGCCAGACGTCCAATTAGTGGACCGTTGGCTGGCTTAGCAAACAGTCAAGAATATGACCGTTAGAGCCTTATCAGATGTCCTTAGGTCTTTCCAGACGTCTGATAAATGACCGTTTTGCCTCGGCTGACCCAAAATCTCTTCTCAGAGATTTTCTAGCCGTTGCAACGTTTGGAAATCAATTCCCACAGTAAAAGTAGGTTTCCAGACGTCCATACTTAGTGCCAGACGTCCTGTATGTCGTCTGATGGACTTGCACAAAAACCCTGTTTAGATCTGATTCAAGTCAGGGAGAAACCCGCATAGAATCAGACGTCTGACCTTGAAATCAGACGTCTTAAAGTGGCCTTCCAGACATCTGATGCCAGAGTTAGACGTCTGCTAACCCTGTCAAATGTAATCATTGTCCTGATTTCGGCCTGATTCTCTTGGACTTTGTTCCCAACGGCTATGGAAGCTTTTCTAAGCCTTCCAAAGCCTTCCTAAGGCCTTTATAAATAGAGGGGAGCCTTTTCACACCTAGACACACAAGAAAGACACTTAGATACACAAGAAAGACACTTAGATACACAAGAAACACTTTGCAATACACTAAGATCAAGTATTCCACTCTCTTGTGTCCAAGAAGCTCTTGCTCTCTAAGCTCAAGTTCTACATCTTGAGAGCATCATTCCCTTCGCGCACCCGCTCTCCCGCCGTTGTGTACGAGAGCGACATTGCGCCGTTGCGTGGCTCACGCACCCGCGTCATCGTCGACGCACTCCTTGCAAAGGGGAGTTTCCTATTTCCTATAGAAGCTAGGTTTAAATTACTTTGTTGGCTCTATAGGTTTGTTGTTTTCTTTTATCTTTGTTATTTTGTTGGGTATTCTCTTTGCGAATTCCCGTCTCCTTCGTGGGACAAAATCCTTCTCGTGGAGAGAAGGGGTTGAGGAACGCTACCCTCGTACTTGTAGCGTGGTTGTACTGAGGTTGAATCACCCTCGTTTTAAAGTGATTCGGTTAGTGGATTTGATCAACTAGGTTGATCGGAAAATCCTAACTCGAGAGGGTTAGGTGGTGGTTTTCACCCGGTTTAGGTTTCCACCTAAAAATTACTTGTGTACATTTTGTGATTGCTTATTTTGTGAGATTGCTTTATATATTTTATTTCCGCAATTATTACGTCACCCCCTCCTAGTAGGGCCATAAAATTGCATGTCCCTCACCTAAAAAAAATATTAGTATATTTTATTTTTAAAGTGGTATATTTTGATTGCATATTAGTTGAAAATTAAAATATATCAGTTAAAAATAAAAATACACTGATATATTTTAACTTTTTACAGTGAAAAGTAGATTTGCATTTGGAAAGTGAAAAATAGTTTTCACTTATAGATTTTAGATTTAGAATTTAGGATTTAAGATTTAGGATTTAGGGTAAATAATAAATACTAAACACTAAATTTAATTGTGAAAATCATTTTCTAAGTGAAAAAATATCTTTAATAAGTGAAGAATCACTTTACATAAGTAAAAAATCGATTGAAAATCAAAATACACCTATGTATTTTGTTATGCGAGGGATGTATGTTACAAAATATGTTGCAATATATATTTCCTTATTTGCACCCTTAAAAAAATACTCTCTTCCCAAGCGGTTAGTTTTAATTTTTACACCACTTTTCACTCTTATGTGAAAATTAGAATTATTTTTCATTGATGAAAAAGTAAAACACATCGGTGTATGTTTATTTTCCATCGTTATATTTCAATTTTCTACTGGTGGAAAATTATCTTCCAAGTCAAAGGTTACTTTTTACAAATAAAATATTATTTTAAATTGATGTATTTTAATATTTAATCAATAAATTTTATTCTTTTCATTTTTGATGTGATGTGATTGCTTGTTTTTTTCAGTGTCGATGAATCTTACGGTTACTATTTTGATTTCTACATCCTATACGTTAACTTTTGTTGTTGGAGGTCACCAGTACATTGACTTTTAATGTAGGAAATGTGAATAGGGACTCGTTTGCTGCAAAACATATTCCTACGCACATCTTTTTGGATATAATTAGCCTTTGAGGCGCAACGGTAGCCATTTCTTTCTTCTTGCTGCTGACTTTTTTTTTACTTTTTTTTTATCGGACGTCTCATATATACCTCTCTCTCACTCTCATCTTGTATGTATCATGCTCACACGCTTCCTTTACTTATTTTATTTTATTTTATTTTTATTTCCTTTTGTGTTCACGTACCCTCTATGTTGAAGTCATTCAATTTAAATATGCATCTATTTATATATATCTCTTTAGAGTAATATATATGATAAGTATGGTATTTATGTTTAACTTGTAGAAAATTTATTTTAGATAAGAGTATAGAATCGTGCATTACAACGTATTTTGTAATACATGTCTGCAGTGTATTTTAATTTTCAATCGATACTTTTGATTTTCTACCGGTTAAAAATCAAAATACACCAATATATTCATTACAATGCAATTTACAACATGAGGTATCTTTTTATTTTCGATCGGTGTATTTTAATTTTTTAAATTATGATTTTAGAATTTTTTTAGGCAATGGGTAATGTATTTTGAAATGCGCTATGTATTTTGACCGATATATTCGTTATAATATTTTTTGCAACGAACGATGTATTTTAATTTTTGATTGATATATTTTGATTTTTTAAATTAAGATTAAAAAATTTTTATTTGAATAAAAGGTAATGCATTTTGTAAAGTATAGTTAATTTTAATTTTTAATTGATATTTGAAACATTAAAACATACTATTCAATTTTATTTTTTATTAATGAATTTTAATTTTTAACTATTAAAAAATTAAGACATACGGAATAAACTCACCGCATTTCCGTAACCCACGAGCCAGAATCTAATTTCTTTTGCTTTTTCCCATTATTTGATCACATCGGCATTCACAATTTTCTAATGTGGAAGATTATAATACTCCATGTATCTGTTTTTTTTTTTTTCTTCTGTAGGAAAAAACCTTTGTTAACATCCTTTCAATTCACAGGGGAAGAAGGGAGTAACCCAATTCCTTTGAAAATTACATCTAAAATAATATTTTTCCAATACATGTGCCACATTGACTATAGATCTATCAACTTTTCTCAACAAATAATTAGGATTTTTCTCAAGGATCTTAGCACATACCTAGACAATTTTCCGTGTTTTCCAGATTGGCTGCTGCTGGGCTAGAATGTGGGTTACTGGAACAAAGGCATCAGACAGTACTACTACCCCCTGCAACCCTATATCCAAGGCCAAAAGAAGGCCTTTGTGTATCGCTCACGTTTCAGCTTCCATACTGCACGAGGATCTCACCTAAGTTACACTGCATCTAAGTAAGTTACCAGAAGCATCGCAAGCTACCGAAGCTACCATTGAATTGTGATCCCCAATCGTAGCATCCACCTTGATAGCATAACCACAATCAATCAAATCCCCTTCTCCTTACATTCCCATTCTATTCTTACTAAAATTTCTTCTCTATGCATCTTCCATCTTATCCATATCTTCATATGATCTATAAAATTTTGCCATTCCATCTGCTTTCCTTACCACCTCAGATGGATCTGACGTTACCGCTTCCATTACTACAGCACATCTATGTAACCAGAGTGCATGCATAATGTAAAAACATAGATTTTCTACACAATTTGCATCTTCCAAATGCATATGCAGCTGAAATAATTTATCACCCCAATAAGTCTCATCTTTATCCAGTCTAAGACCTTGCTAAAACCAAACAACTCTCACAAAATCACAGTCCCGTAACAGGTGTTCCTAGCTCTCCTCCTACGTGTAGAAGAATGGGTAGCACTTATCCACACCATTCAATCTCTTTGCCACATTTTCTTTTGTTGGAAGAGCATCCATCAACGCCCTCCACATGAAAACTCTAGTTTTTGGAGCCAACCCTTTTATTCTCCACATTTTCCTACTAACAACCAATTGATTTTCCCCCATTTTAGCTCCACAACCATTTTCAGCAAGAAGAGTAATATAAGCTGATCTAACCGAAAAAATAGCTTTTGGATGCGGCTTCCAGATCAGTTGATTGGTATCCTGATGGTAGCACACTTTGCTCTTCATTGAAAATCCAAGGTTCCCTCCAGATGTTTACAGAGCCTCCATTTCCTATCAGCCATAAAGAGTGCTTCCAAAGTAATTCCCTCACCTTGTTAAGAGCTTTCATAAAATGAGAATGAGAAGGACTCTATATATATTCCCACAATCCCCCACTAGGGAAATATCTATCCTTGATTTGCTCCTGCCATAAGCCTTTTTCCCTAGAGCAGATAGACCATGCCGTCTTCATGATGGATGCTAAATTCATCAACATTGTAGATCAAAACCCCATACCTCCCATATGCTTAGGTATACACACCTCTTTTCAAGCCTTCCAATAAATATTTTTTTCCCCCCTTCAGTGCCCTACAAGAAATCCCTGCAAAGACCATCTATTTGCTTGCAAAGGCTTTTTGAAAATAGAATAGTAGACATTAAATAGATAGGGATCGATGCAAGAGAGCTTTGCAAAAGAACACCCCTTCTTGCTTGTGATAACGTCCTTGATTTTCAGCCTGCCAACTATTTTGTAACTTTATTGACCAGTAGTTCTTTCAATTTTTCCTGATTTTCCCCATCCAGTAAAGGGCATCCCAAATATATCTCATCTCTAATCATATGACTCATTGACATTATCTGCAATACTTTCTTCTCCTCCACTTTATTCATCCCAGAGCTGAAATGTATCCTTCACTTAGCATAATTAATTTTTTGTCCTGAACAACCTTCATACTCCTTCAAAATTTGTTTGATCTCCTTCACTTCCTCAATATTAGCTTTTACAAAGATAATTGTATCATCATCAAACATTAAATGTGTAACAAGCTTTGCCTTTCTATGCAGTTTGAAGCCCGTAATACGGTTATTATGCAATGCTACATCTAGAAGTCTGGATAAGTACTCTAAACATAGTATATAGATGTTGATGCGCGAAATCAGTGTTTTAAAAAATGTAATCATCGTAATAAGTCGAAATAGCGTGAAAACAAATAAAATTTATAACTTAAATGAATTCCGAGGTCGAACGCAGGGAACAAATATTGCAATTAATCTCAAAGATCACAATAAAATCACAAATATAAGCAATTTATAATGAGAATTCTATGCAAGAATGATATTTACAAGAGAATCAGTAGCAATGTGTAAAAAGAATAGGTTAAAATGGTGATTTAAATCACCAATTACCCCTTTACAATTATACCAAATAAATGCACAGTATCAACCAATTAATTCCACGCAATGTCAAGTATGCAATGAGTCCACAGTGCTGGCTATTAGAGGCATCTGACGTTGGATGCTCAAGGCAGACAACTTAAATGTCGTTGCTACAGTGCTCTGTAGAGAGCCTTTTATTCTTTAGCTCTTCCTCTTCCTTCTCTTTTCTTTTGTTCTTCGTTTCTTTTCATGCACAAGGGGCTCTTAAATCTCACAGCGACTAAGTGTTGGGCTCTTTGAAGAGCAAAACCTCCCCTCTCTTCTCTTTCTTTCCCTTCTTTCTCAATTCAAAACTAGGTAATTGAATCTCCAAACGGGTAATCAGATCCTGAATGAGGCTAGACCCACATGCGTGACTGCGGGCGAGGCGTGAAGGCGCGAGGCGGCGCATGAAGCGGGGACCCGACCCCTAGTGACTTAGGAGATAATGATAGAACACAAATTCCTTTTATGGGCGTGCGGGTGCTCTTCTCCCACCGATGTGGGACTATCCCTGCTGTCTTCTTTGTGTGAGCAGCAGCTGTAAGGATGGCTCCAATTGAGGCAGCAAGAGTGGTCGCAGGTTCCAATTGAGGACCTAGGAAGGGTCTTGAGGATTAACCGCAGCACTTGGGGACCAAGACTTGGAGTAGATATGGCTGGAGAACTCGATGCGTGGTCGGAGAACTTGAGGGCGGCGGTGGAGAAACGATGAGTACCTGAAAAAGAAAATATGGCCTATCGGCCCTGTCAAATACATTCAGAAGATTCGCCGAAGCACGGCGGGTGTGGTGGTGGTCATGGTGTGTTGATTGAGCGAGAGTGGAGGTCTGCAGACCTCAGGAAGGTGGTGCGAGGTGAGCGGTGTCGGGTGAGGTGATAGAGAGAGCTGAACCACAAATTTCTTTGAGGCTTTTACTCTCTGAGGCGAGGTAATGCTTGTGGATGCGGTGTCGGGCGTTTTTATGGTCTGTGGCAGCGGGAATGCCTCGTCGAAGGTACGCCGGCGAGATGGCAGACGGAGTCAGAGCGAACACGTTGATGGTCGAATGGAGTTGTGGAAGTATAGTGATGATGAGCTGATGCCAGGGAGTCGAATGAACTAGTTGTTGGACGAAGGGGAGCGGAGGGGGCACCGGGTTTGGTATGGTCGGTGCCGAAGGAGATGAATGCTTTGGTGAGAGGAAATAGTGACGACAGAGGGTTAGGAAGCACCTTGCTGGTATGGAGAGGTGCAGAAAGATAAGGGAAGTTGGAATCGACTACCTATGGTATGTGGCGGCTGGCGAAGAGGCTAGGGATAGGAGGTCTCCGAAGCAAGCTCGGAGAGAGCTGGAGGTAGAGGAAAGAAGAGGGTTTTTTGCTCAAAAACTTGCTAAGGAGGTGAGGTTGTCCATGAAGGTCTTTTATAAGCCTTTAAACAAGCTTCCAAGCTTAGAAACATGCTTGAAAGGTTCGACTTTTCAGGAAGAAGGATTTTTGAAATCCTTGGATTCGCACAGGCAATTGAGACAGATTTGGAGCTTGGGAATAGGTTTAATCGATCAAGAAACTCCTCAGGACCATCCCTTCCAAATTTGGAAGGGCTCGGTCAATCAATCAAGGCAGAATCAGAGATTGAAGCTCGAATCTGATGGGTTCACACCTGCCATGGTGGCAGGGACTCAAATGTGAAGAATACAATGAAGTTAGGGGGGTATTTGTAAGGATTTTCGATAGTTAGGGGTGTATGTGAAAAAAAGAATTTGAATGGACTAAAATGCAAACTAGGTCGAAATAATATCTAATTGAGCCTAAATTTTGGTACAAACCTAATTTGGACTCAAAGAATCTGATGGTGAAGTTGGATTTTGGTTTTAATTAAGTTTGATTGGGTAATTTATGAAGAAATTTAAATTAGGGCAACTTCCTGTCTGAGACTCTATTTTAGGTCAAAATGAATTCTAATGGTCAAATCAAAGGTACCAAACCTTATAGAATATTTTTCTATGATTTTTAGAAGGTTTAGGTGAATTTTATTCTGATCAGAACCTCAGTTAATTAAGCGGATTTGAAATTAGGATTTTGGATGTCCATTAATTCTCGAAATACATGAAAACCCGTTTCTGTCTGCATGGATTCTCTTATTAGACATTAATGACCATTTGACCTTTAATTAATCCCTGGAATTCCCCGTGGTTATTCTGTGCTTATGAAATGTAGTTTAAATTGTAGAAATAACCCCATGTTCTTATCTTCTTCTCAAAACTGAATATTATGCATATATGACCCTCTGATGGTTATGTAGGAACTTTTATCAACTTTATTAAACCAAATTAGGCTAGTTAGGGCTCATGATGGTGTTCCCATCAATAGATAAACGACGAAAGGGGGCATCCTTGTCTGATCCCCCTAGAAGGAATAATAACCTTTGTAGGCTCTCCATTAATTAATACTTGAAATGAGGCTGAACCAATACAAGAGATTACCAGCTTGACCAAAGGAGTCGGAATATTCAGCTGAGTCAGGCAAAGCTCAATAAAGTTCCACTCCATCATATCAAAAGCTTTTTCCATATAAAGTTTAAGTGCCATCGAACCATGCTGCGTTTTAGGTTTCTTCATATGATGCAAAACCTCTTTTGCCAGGATCATGTAGTCAAATATCTGCCTCTCAAATAAGAAACCCACCTGATTTGGTGAAACAACTCTCTTCAAGATTGGCTTTAACCTTCTAGCTGCCAACTTAGCAACCAATTTATAAAGCACGTTTGCCAAGTTGATAGGATGATAATCCTTCGATTCCAGTGGAGAATTTATCTTGGGGACTAATGTTAGAAATGTACAGCTCATCTGATTAGGCATCACTTGGCTCCTGAAATAGTCCTTACAAATGAGATGACTTCATTTTTAATTATACTTCAACTCCTTTGATAAAATAAGACTGGGTAACCATCAAGGCCTGGACTCTTACTCGGAGACATAGAAAAGATAACGTTATAAACTTCTTCCTTATTTGGCTCTTCCATACACCATCTAATCTCTCCATTAGTAGGCCAATCTTTAGATCCAAATATTTTCTTCACATTCCCAGTATTCCCTTCTGATGAATATAGTTTGCAGTAATATTCATAAAAACACTTTCTAATTCTTTTGGTATCACATGTTTCCTCACCACTTGGGAGCTTTATCTAGTCTATGGTGTTTTTCTTTTTCCTTTTTTGTGCATAGGTGCAATAAAACTTTATAGTACGATCGCCACTTTGCACCCACCTATGCCTAGACCTTTGACACCAATACATTTCCTCTTGCAATAAAATCTCCTCATATTATCTTTGAAGGTCATACTCTCTTTTTACATTGCTGTCCAATATCTACTTTCCTTGCAGATCAGCCAACTCCTTCTCAATCCCAGCCTTCCTCTTTTTCCAATTAACATCTGACTTTGCTTGCCACTTATTGAATTTCTGTGTCATCCTCTTATGTCGATCCCATATAGATAGATCCTCACCTTCCCATCCTTTTTCAACCACCATCTGATAATCATTTCTTAAACACCATTTAGCTCCCAGTCTCTATACATTCCTTTTCCTTTCCTTTCCTTTCTTATTGCAAGCCTTAGCAATATGGGACTATGGTCACTTCCTAAAGCAGAAAGATGCAAAACTCTTGCTTGAGGATAATGAACCAACCAATCAGAAGCAACCAATACTCTATCAATTCTTTCCTTTATCAGATATTTTGATTGACGTTTATTGGACCATGTAAGGCTTACCCAGAGAAACCAAGGTTTACCAACTCCAATCTCAAAATAAAGTTCTTTAGATGAAAAAATTCTCTAGAAGATGCAACCCCCCCCCCCCCCCCCCCCCCCATTTTATCAGCTGCTGAAAGTATCGCATTATAATCTCCTGTGCAGACCAAATGGTTTGCATAATTCTCAAACAATTGGGCTAACCTCTAGTAAAATTTCTTTCTACAGTTCTGCTTAGGAATTCCATACACACAAGGTAGATACCAAGCAAAACCTTTTTCTATTACTTTCAACAAAATACAATGCGACTCATAATATATAATATTTACATCAAGCACTACATTAACCAACAAACCCAACCCTCCTGCTTTACCTTCACCATCAGCAACACAAGATGAGTAGTTCTTTAGCGTCCACCTGATCTTCTTAAAATTCTTCCTTTTCATATGTGTTTTTGAGACAAAAATAATATCTGCAACCGTAGCACTGACCAAGGATTTTAGGTGTCGAACTGTAGAGGAATATCCCAACCCTCTACAGATCAACACCAAAATATTCATTTTCTTCTTGACAGTTGGTGAGGCTCAACTGCCCAAAGCTCCTCCTCCTCCTCCCAACATATTCTCTTGGGCCCCTTGAAGTCTTTAGCGGTAGGCATTCTTTTTAATATCTTTGACGATTGCATAGCCTTTAGTCTAACATCTCTAGCAATCCTTTTCATATTTTTCTTCCTTGTCTGCTTTTTGCTACCATCTACAACATGATCCACCTCCTCCACTTTAGTATTGACATTAACATCAGTAATACTCCATATCTCTTGCTAAATCCCAATCCTTCCTCTGATAGCTATGAGAAGTGCTAATTGATGTGACTTTGTATTGGCCTTTTGTATATTGAAAAGATATATCTTGAATTGCATTCTTGAAGAAAACTATATAATTGATAATAATATAGGAGCTCAAATTTGCTCCTTCTTATGTCAACATCTTTGGCTATAGTCATGACCCTACTTTTTTTCATTTATATCAGGATTTTTCTAATATGCTCCAATAAAACCTAATGTAAACAAATTCAATACATAAAATCCTTAAATGAAATTTTGTTTTTATCGATTTTCAAAAGCTGATGGAATTAAAATCGAATAAAAATTAAAATCAAATGATTTTTTTATAATTCCAAGAATAATCCATTCCTCATACCCTCGACCAAAATGTAAATGGAAAAGAAAATGATGGAGGGATACCTGAATCCATCATAACGGAAGGATGAGAAGATCACAGAGATCCTCTAGAGTCATGGGTTTGCTTCTCCAATGAGAGGCAGTGGCAATGGTGAAATTCCCTACTAGGAGGGGGTGACGTAATAATTGCGGAAATAAATATAAACAATCTCACAAAATAGACAATCATACAAGTACACAAGTATTTTTAGGTGGAAACCCAAACCGGGTGAAAACCACCACCTAACCCTCTCGAGTTAGGATTTTTCGATCAACCAAGTTGATCAAAATCCACTAAACGAATCACTTTAAACGAGGGGGATTCAACCTCAAATACAACCACGCTATAAGTGCGAGGGTAGCGTTCCTCAACTCCTTCTCTCCGGGAGAAGGATTTTGTCCCACGAAAGAGATGGGAATTCGCAAAGCAAATACCCAACCAAATAACAAAGATTAAAAGAACAATAATCCTATAGAACCAACAAATTAATTTTAAACCTAGCTTCTATAGGAATTAGGAAACTCCCCTTTGAAAGGAGTGCGTCGGCGACGCGGATGCGTGAACAACACAACGGCGCTACGTTGCTCTCGTGAACTACGGCGGGAGAGCGGGTGCGCAAAGCTTGATGCTCTCAAGATGAAGAATTAGAGCTTGGAGAGCAAGAGAGTCTTTTTGGACACAAAAGAGTGTGAAAGTGTGTAGTTAGGTGTGTCTTGGTGTCTCTTGGTTTGTGTTAGTGTGCAAGAGGTTCCCCTCTATTTATAGAGGCCTTAAGAAGGCTTTGGATGGCTTAGGAAAGGCTCCATAGCCGTTGGGTACAAAGCCCAAGAGAATCAGCCCAGAATTAGGAACAATCATTGCACTGACAGGCTAATTAGACGTCTAATTCTGGCATCAGACGTCTGGAATGCCACTTTAAGACGTCTGATTTCAAGGTCAGACGCCTGATTTCGTGCGGGTTCCTTCCTGACTTGAAACAGATCTAAACAGGGTTCTTGTGCAAGTCCATCGGACGACATACAGGACGTCTGGCACTATGTTTGGACGTCTGAAAACCTATTTTTTTGTGGGAATGGATTTGCAACGACTAGAGAATCTCTGAGAAGAGATTTTTGGGTCAGTCGAGACAAAACGGTCAATTATCAGACTTCTGGAAGGGCTTAAGGACGTCTGATAAGGCTCTAACGGTCATATCCTTGAGTGTATTCTAAGAGAGCCAACGATCCACTAATTGGACGTCTGGCAAAGTCATCAGACGTCTCCTAAGATGTCTGGTCTAAGGTCTGGACGTTTGATTTCATCAGACAGAACTAGTTATGTATCAGACGTCTGATTTTGGAATTAGACGTCTGGAAATGCTGTTTAAACCCTATATAGGTTTTCTAAGTTCTCTACAGAAAACCTAAGTATCCTAGGGTTGTGCCGGTGTTGCTAAGACTACTGTTAGGGTACTTTGAGGCTCTTTAACATAATTTTATAAGGAAATAAAGAGCAAGAAAATAAAGACAAAAGTACATGAAAGGAATAAAATGGAATTCTATCCTATTCTTCTTGTCCTTCCATCTTCACTCTATCGCTCCTCGCGAATCCCCTCTGTTCTCTGTCAAGCTCCTCCAATCTGTCCTGGATGCGAGCTCGAATTCCATCTAATCACGTCTACATTTGCAATTGACTTGAAATCTAAGACTCCAAGTGCAAATGTTAAATAACACTTGTTTTGTTATCATCAAAACAAATGATCGTGGTGCTCTAGCACCAACAAATGGTACTTCCAGAGGGTTCAGAGAGAGAGAGGAAAATAACTAAGTGAGAGTGTACCCTTTGGGCTCTGCCATGGGCTTTATTTATCACTTTTCTACAATGGGATGCAGAAAATCGAATGCTTACTTCGTCCTCACCCCTCCAGGGACCATAACTGGTTAAAATCAAATGACAATTTCACCCATCACGGAATTATATTTACCTTTAAGGTTTCTATGCATTAAATCTCATATCCTAATGAGATGTGAATGGTTAATTTACATAATTAGATAACTTTAATAATCGTAAATGTGATGTCTAAATATATATATATTTAACGTATAATTTTGTAATAATAATATATGTAGGTTCGTATTATTATTCTAACATTAGCATCCAACTTGAGAAGTGTGGTTTAACTTGCAAGCTTTGTTCAGTGAGCATCCTAGCCAAGCTTTGAGTTCAACACTCAAAGTCAATTTTCTCACGAACCACGCTTGAGTTAAGTTGGGCTCAAACATGAAAACTCTACTTATTAACCCAATTGGGTTACATATATGAGTATATATTTGGCCATACATTTTTACATGTCATCTCTATTATAACAAATCTTGATTATTATATCATATTTACTTATTGATGTTTTAAGTGACTTGTCACTGATAAGCTTAAGCTCACTTGATTTACGAGTCTAGCTCAAGCCAAAAGAATTGAGCCCAAGCTAGCTCAAATAATCTCAATCAAGCTCAGGCTAGAGCTCAAGTCGGGACTCAATCTAGCTTGGGTTTGTTAATCCTAGGTTTATGTCAAGCTAGGTTTGACTCCATTGGCTTGATACTTCAAATTGATATTCTTGATTTTTTTTGTTAGTCCTAATGACCAGTTCATATTCCAAAAACAAAAGCGAACATCAAGATAGATGGCGAAATTCTATCCCATCCCCATGGCTATCCACTTTGCCTCCCCCTTGGGCTTTTGTTGGGGCGGTGGTGAAACCAAGGTGGCCCAGTGCATTTTCAAGGTTCATCTCACACCACTCTTGCAACCGTTATATTCAGAGACGTACGGTCAATCAAGACTTTGACTAGACCTGTTTGGGTTTAACATCATCAAACTTTGTACACTATCTTGCTGTACTTACCATGAAGGCGATCCATGTTTGATCATTTTGTGTACAACATTTTTCAAGAATCATTTTGTACATCATTCGTCACAAACTTGTATCTTTTGTGCCTCTCTCAATTGTAGCGGGTGATCGATCTCTCTCATAACATGTCTTATCTTGTGGCTTCTATTACCATAAGGGAGTGTTTGATTGGTAGGTTAAGTGAATTTACATTAGATTAAGCATTTAATCCCCCACTTAACTCACCTTTTATTTGTGCATAGCTAAGTGTACTTAACTTGTCAAAATATCCACATGGGTTAATTTACTTATTCGATTATTTATTCCACTTCTTCCTCATTCCTCTATTTATTCCACAAACTTATTCCTCTTATCAAATGAAACCTAGATGTATCCTTTCATGGAATATTCTCCTCGTTCTCTCCTCGATGAAAAAACCAAATGATGTTTATAAGGGAAAAAAAAAGGACATGAATTTATGCGCACCCCAAGACTTAACCTGCATTTTGGAATCAAGAACCACGACTTGACCTGAGCAAACCTAACTATACCTATCTACAATCTATCTATAACCATATATCCGGTAGCCATGCATCCGACCCTCCCACTTCTCGCCTTGAAGTCTATCTCTCTCTCTCTCTCTCTCTCTCTCTCTCTCTCTCATCGACACCTACAATTTTATTTTAAGAAAATTTGACTTTTTTTTAACTTAAAGAACCTAAGAAAAAGGTATTCGTATAAGTATACTTTTAAGAACTATAATAAAATTTTAGATTAATAAAAAAAAATCATGATCATATCACATCATAATTCATCGTCATAGGAAAATAAAATATAATAAAAAAATAAAAAATATGCGTTACAATGTATCTTGCAATGATCATATGTCGCTAAACAAAATACATCGGTATATTTTAATTTTTAACTGATGTATTTCGATTTTTCACCAAAATAAATAAGTTGAAAATTAAGATTCACCAGTTGATTGCACTGATGTATTTTAATTTTTCATTAGTGGAAAAGAAATTTTTACTTGGAAAGTGAAAAGTGATTTTCACCTATGAATTTTAAGTTTAAGATTTATGATTTATAATTTAGGATTTATGAAAAAGAATTTTACTTGTAAAAAGTAATATTTCATTTTTAGGTTTAGTATTTATTATTTAACATTTAGGATTTAGGTTTCTCACTCTAGGCGACATTATTTGTTATTTATTCTTCCTTTTTGGTTACTTTATCTAGATAATTTCTAATTAATAGTAACTTTTTTAAATTTTTTTTCATATACATAGTACAAAATGTATATTATTTTATTATTTAAAACAAATTAATATTTTAATTATTAAATTAAAAATAATTATATATATTTAATGATTAAATTAATTATATTATATACATATTTTTTATATATTTTTATCGATAATAATATTATTCCCACACGGCAAGGTGCAGTATTCACTGGTATATTACGAACACACCCACGTAGCTACTTAACACACTTTTTTTTTTATTTTTTTAGCAAAAGCTACCTAACACACTTATCCAGTGGGGGAGGCTATGCACGCAATTGAGCTAAACAAGAAGGACATACAATCAAAGTCCCCACACGCGAAAGAGGGCGCTGAACATGAGATAGCCCTGCACGGTGGGAACCTGACAGGCTTTGAATGAGTGCAAGAGAATAAGGAGGGTGGGCCCACGGATGGATTCGGTTTTTTCTGATAAAGGAGGAGGTGTTCGCTTTCCGTGCACGAGGAAAATTGTCCCCACGCGAAAACACAAACACAATCCCCAGCGGAAGAGCTCTTTGACCTCTCAAAGGCCCCCTTTCCTTTTCTCCTCTTTCCCCTTCTCGGCATCACCCTTATTCTTCTCCTCCTCCGCCACCCCACACTCACCGGCGGCGATCGTGAGATCCTCCCCATGGTTGCGGCTGCTGCTGCTGCTGCTCTGACGATGGCCCTGACGGCGGCGGCTTCGCCGTGCGTGTCGGAGATGGGCCTGGCTCTGACGTTCTCGGCGGCGCCGCTAACCCTCTACCTTCCCCCTCCGAGGAGCCTCTGCCTTTTCGTGGACGCCATGGAGTTCATCCTCTCCGAGATCACCTCCGTCACCCTCTCCTTCCACCGCCGCCTCCGCCTCGCCTACTCCCGCGCCTCCGCCGCCTGGGCCCACCGCACCACCGCCAGGAGGTGAGTGAGAGATCGATCCATGGCTTACGAGCGAACGCCACACACTCCCCCCCTCCCGCCGTAGTTTATTATTAGCTTAGCAGGAGGAGCTCGCTGTCCGCCTTCCGTTTGCTTTCGTTGGCTGGGTATCACCATAGAACTGCGAGATCGACAAGTAAGCGTGAGCTGAGGGAGATGATGCAGTAAATAAGGGGTTTTTTGGTTGGTTGGGGAGTTTGGTAACTAATTAGTGGTGGGTTAGTAATGTTAATAATAATGTTTGGTGGGGGTTGATTTGGGTTGTGTCTGGAAAGTTGTGAGTTGATACGGAAAAACTTGACCTCCTCCTTTGTCCCTTTGCTCGCAGAAATTCAGATTTTTCTAAGAAGGTTCCATCGTGTGGAATTTGTTCTGTAAATCTGTTGAGGCCTGACTGGATGTCCGGGTGAAATGTATGCAACTTATAAATAGGGATCCGGAGATAAATTAGACTGTTCTATTTTTTTTAACGAAATAAAGATTTGGAAGTGGTAAATGGGTGGAGTGCCTAATTAAGTTGGTGGTGGTTAGTGATTTTGATGTTGAAGTGATTAAAATTATGGTTTATGATAGGCTTGATTTTATAAATATCTCTTGATATATAGCTTTGTCTCCATCTCCTCCTTTTTGCCCCCCGACGTATCTATCGGAGTTTCGATGGATATGCTTTGGGCTGGGCTCTTGATGGTGTTAGGAAATTAGTTTCTTTGGTCTTGTGTTCTCGGTTATCTTGGTATGGATATGTTGATGTGATTGGCATTTTGTAGTTTGCCTGATCCAGAAGGGTTTTAGTTTAGGTTGAGAACTGAGAGGTGGGGGCTTCCTCATGAGGTGGGCTTTCCGATCTTGAGTATGTTTACATGTTTCACCCTGGGTGTTTTTTTTGTTTCTTGTTGTTGTCATCTTCCTCCGTAGGGTTTTTTTTCCATGCGAAACGACTCAAATCTGATGCTTTTTTTACTTGTGGGGATGGTTGGATGGCTTTTTCTGCCATTCAGTCTTAGTACGAGGAATTGGATGGGATGTTGGTGACTGAATGGTACTTTTATACTTGCAAGATAAAGGTATGGGGAAGTCCAGGAAAATGGTGTTCTTTTGGTTTCAAGATAAAGGTATGGGGATTTCATTTCTTGCTCGGGAGACTTTGGACCATCATCTTGGGTAAAGCACTCATGACAAGGGAAGATCCAAAAACTACCTCGCTGTTTCTGGACCATTCTTGGGGAATTTGCTGTCCTTATATAATGTTCTTAACAGTCCCCAGTTGGCCCGTTCAGTACTCGTCAGACTTTTAATTTGTGCCACTTTTATACTTTGGATTGTTTGGCACTTCAGCAACGAATTTATGGCTGTGGGACATGTCAACTGGTTTCGTTGCTATTGAAACTCGCATTACTTTTGAAGGCTTGTGGGCAAGTTTTCAGTTCAAGGATTGGTTGAAGAATTTCATAGTTAATATTGTTCCTCTGACGCCTGGGAGGGATCGGCCTGTGGGTTTCAAGACAAATTTGTCTGTTGACCATGGCAAGCAAGTGGTTATTTTTGTTTGGGTGCCAACACCCAGGCCTAGTTTATTTGGAGGGGTTTACTTTATTAGAGTTAACCTTCATCTACTTCGTGAGTTAACATCATCTTTTTGAAGAGAAAATAAGGATTTTGCAAAATCGAAGTTCACATTGGGATTGGTGTTAACTCTTCTTTTTTTTACCTTTCTCTTTCCTGATACCATAGTTTAACACCTATTTCAAGTAAATAAAAATAAACATCAACATCTCCCGCAAAAGAAACAAAAAGGAGGGTTAACTCCTCTTGTAGCTTTGTAAACCTCGATTAACAACGGTTTGAATTCGGGTTCTACAAGGAGGTGTTAACCCATGAAGTAAGTGGAGGTTAACCTCTATTTATTGGGGTTAACCTTTTAAGTAAACTAGACTTTAGAGATTATGCTTTAACATGCTTTTAGAGCCTCTTTCAGTCCCTTGAATATAGCTTGTCAATAATGTTGCAAGCATTGGACTTTTATTTCCATTAATGTACTCTCTATAATGAAAAATAAATTAATGACTATTATCTTACGGATGTTATTGTCCTTGTAAAACGTTTGAGTGGTAATGGCAACCGAGTTGGAAAATTCAGGTTAACCGTCAAGAACCTAATTGAATGAAGTTGGGCAGTCCGTGTTACAATAAACACTGAGATCAAGGGGAGTATTGCGGTAATAAGTCAGGCCGTCTTGAAACTTGATTAGCAATACAAATCATGATACTATCCCTTTGTTCTTTTTTTCAATCGATGCATGTGAAGTTTAGAGGTTCTACCCTCTCGATCCGTTGGTAGCCCCATTTCAAAATCAAAGCATGAAAATATTAGCATTCTATGATGAGTTGTGGATCAACTCAAAACACTTCGGAGGAAAGTGGCATAAGTGGTATTTGATTTCCCTCAAGCACGTCTGGATACCACCCATGTATCTCAAACTTTTTAGCTAATCTTGCAAGTGTCTCAAGTGCTTTCCTAACAATGATAATCTTGTGCAAGTAGCCAAATACCAATTAGTAGTACATAACCTTGATAATAAATTTTTTCCAACTCGAGAGATGCTTATATTCATTTCTCTCTATTCGGAAGGGCAGTGAAACGAAATGAGAGCAACATGAGGAATAAGCCAAGACCTTCTCCGTACATTTATAGTAAGTGTAGGATAAATAGAAACAACTCCCGGACTCACGGAAGAACAATTAAAAAGACCTATTTACAAATGACAGTGACTAATTGCCTTACCATTTAAATAAAAACAAAGCTAAAGTTATACGCCTATGGAGCCAAAGGTACACATATATCCAACTTAGTTCCTACAAAACAATGATATAAAGGGCTATTTCTCGAAAAAGGATACATCACAGCTAGATCAAAAAATTCTATACCCAATCCAAGTGCCTTTCATCAGATATGAAGTGTAGCAAGAGCATCTTATCTATCTTCTCTGACAAAACCATACACGAGTTTAATTCTTTCATCTCCCTGAATGCTAAGTTTCTCTGTAGTTTAGCCAAAATCGCACGGACATCTTTGGAAAATGGACTGAACAAACATTGTGATCTAGTATAAAGATTCTTTTGACCAAAGTTATCAAGTTCCACGGTGGCAATGCATTAAAACTTGAAGGGACTCTGCCAAATTTCGAGAGACAAATTGTTGGGTCACAAATAATGTATAGGAAGAAATAGGAGGGACCAGGGTCATCCAGAAAAATTGAATTTGACCTGAACCAGATTAACGGAATTGAAATTGACCTGAATTGATTTACATTAAATGGATTTAAATTCATGTAACTTATTTATTAAATGAGTTGAAATCTTCTCAACTTGATAAATTCAATTAATGAAAAAAATTCTTATATTTAATCTATTTAATCCTTATATTTATCCATTTAATATGTTTAATCTGTTATCAAATGAGTAAACAAGTTAGGTTAAGTTTAGCGAGGGTAAATATATCAGGTTTAGGTTAGAGTATGTAGATTCGTTTAATAAATAGGTTAGATCCATTTTAACTCATTTATAAATAAATTTTATCTAAAATGATCGAATCTAATTTGACTCGACCTATTTTACAATCTTATCATATTCTACTGCATGCTGCTTAAAGTACAACTACTTTTGTAAAATAAAAGAAACATAAATTGAAAATGACATCGACATCTTTTTATGTGACTCGATATGGGTCCTTCCCAAGTAAAAGTGTTGGGAGCCAATTAGAAACATGAAAGACCACCCTCTTCAAAAGGGAAGGAAAGGACCCAGATTACCCCACTTAGGGGTGAGAGATGGTCGATTTTGGCCGAGGGGTATTGTGAGGCATCCCGCTATGCATGGGTTAGATTTTTGTCTTATCTTCTCTCATCTATGACTGAAATTCTATAGGCAGGATTTTAGGTGAGATGGAACGTGTGAAATATTTTCCTTTTGCATATATCCATTCGATATTTGTTATTCGATATCTCTGAGGGTCTTAAATTAAGGACTCATAGGTGAGAAGGCCATGGCTTTTGACCATAACTATATTGGTCGTAGCTCTCTCTAGGTGGCCCACTAACTACGTGCTCAAATATTTCTGTCTTGATGTATGAGGGAGTGTATAACCATCTTTCTTCTAACCCCAACTGCGGTTTTCCGGTAATCAACGATCATCACTTAATTCTAAGAAATGCGATCCATAACAAAAATATACATTATACACTACCATTTGTACAATAGAAAAGAACAAAACTACAATTACTTATGTCTCCGTCCTCTAGGTTGGCGTTGCAATTATCGAACCACCCATGCATCCGTCTGTCACTCCAAACTCCTTGCCCCTTCCCGGCAGTAGCTTCCTCCACGCATCATTGTGCAATTTGTAGTGCAACACCTACTCAAAGAAGAATGTACAATTTTTGTATGTTAGAAATGATCAGCAAACCTTATAATTTCAGAATACAAAGGAAATGTTGTTGATTTGCGAAAAGATTGATAGTAAGACGTTGGTTTCAACGGCGGAGCCGAGAGTTTAGGTCACGGGGTAAAGAAGTCAAAAGATGTTATGGCTTGCATCAGATGAGGCTTGAGACCATATGGCTTGGCAATGTAATAGTGGTTAGTATTTATTTATTTAATTTTCAACATTTCACTTTCTCAAATGCTAAATTAGCTAGTTACATGAGTTCCTGTTAGCTAAATAACTATATTTAGGCAAGACTTCGTAACTACAAGACATTTGGTTATAAAACCCTTGGCCAACTGACACATTCAAAAAAATACATCTTGCATTAATGCAAGCGTAATTTCATTGGAATTTCCTAAATGTCAGTGTAATCACAGTCTTTCCAACTGGCAGTACAATTCCATGAATGTGTGTACGGAAATGTTTGTGTATTTAACATGCATGGTAGAGCTATTAAGAAGATTACACAAGAGTTAACGTAAATGGGGGCAGTGTGATGTAAGGAGACGTGAAATTTTGATCAGGTATCAACTATGCCTGAGTGCAGTGAAAAAAAGAGGAACTCTAGGATTTACCATAAATCAAGCGTTGCACTTTTGAGCCTAACCCAAATTAAAGATCTCTCTCTCTCTCTAGACTGGTTGTTCAATATGTTATATTTGAGTGGTTTTTAGTTGCCCATTATAACAAAATAAAAGGCCAGGAAAAACAGAAGAACGGGAAATGGATTCATGGTTTCTTTCCATGGCTAACATGGCATGACTGTGAAAGGAAACATTTGAGTTAATTAAGTACCTGAAAGAGGGTGGAGAAGACGTCATCGTCTGTAATTTTGGAGAATTCAATTATCCAATCGTCCAAATCATCGGTCACATCTCCAAACAATTGTTTTTGTCTTTCTGCCTCAGACAAAATCGTGTCACGGTACAGGAACCTTGGCCAGATCGACCTTACATCTTTCATCATCGCCTCTATTCTTGTCTCGTTGATCATCTGAGGATGGATGGATACATACATCCACACACACACACACACACACACACACACGTATAATTATAACGAAACATAAATGCAGTACTACAGAGGATAATCTGTTGATCATGATGACGGATTTATACCAAATGACACCTCAAAATTTGGGATTATCCCATCGTCGCAATGCTACGTACCTTGGACTCGGGATATTAATCCTCATTCTGGAAAAGTACTCACAGGGCCGGGTGTGGTATAATCTAGGTTAATTAATTATCCTTTTAGTAAATAGAATCACAGCTCGTCTTCATAGGTTAACAAACAGAAACACAGTTTCTCTCCTTTTTAATTTAAATGCTCTCAGTTGTACAACAAATTAATTAATGCAAATCCGAATTCTCTAACCCACAAGGTAGAGTATATATAGCCTGTTTAGAATTCTCTCTCTCTCTCTCTCAGCATGGAAATTAAAAGATAAAAATACATACAAGAAGAGTATTACCCGTAAGATATTTATCATGTTTGGAATATCTTTCTCTTTGATGCGAACAGAAAAGCTCTCATAATTAAGTACATTCTCAAATGGCAACTGAATTCCATCCTGCGGATGATCAGCAAAAAGAAATTGAAAACGATCTCAAATTTGTTAATCATGCAAAACCAAATGATTTTATATATATATATATATATATATATATATATATTGTAGTACCTGAACTATGACAGGGATGCACCCATGCAGGACACTGTCTTCTAGACGTCCACTCCAACCTTCTCCAGGAAAAACTCCACAAAATAGTGACCTGCTAAGATCATCGTGATAATTTTCCGCGCGTATGTATGTTACGATCACGTCTTTTTTGTGTTGTCTCCCGAATCTGCCCTCTTTATTCCGCACGGACCCAAATTCTTCGGCCACCTTTTGCCTTATCCCCATGCTGTATCTACATCCAGGAAATATGAATGAACGTTGCTCTGTTTTAAATATGGGAATATAAATGCTTCTTCTTTGCTTTTGACTCATAAGATTATTCCCACACATAAAAAGTCATGCAACATCTTAGAAATCCAACGTGGGCCGTTGGGAAGAAGACAAAACGTTGACCTTCCAACTGTGGGGGCTAACGGCTGACACGTGTACCTTTTGAAGATTGTTGTGTGAAAAATTTGGTAGGGAAAACATTTTCCACAAGATTACCTTTGACTTTCAGTTGGGTAGAGAATAAAAGACACGGAGTAGTAGTATCGTGGGACTGTGGAATGAGCACGGGGCTCACTTTGGTTTGTACGCTAACATAAAAGTTCATGCAATAATTCACCCTCTCCCAGTGATATTTAATTATAAAATAAATAACCTCCATGATATTTAATTATAAATAAATTACATCAGTAATATTTTTATTAATATCTAATATCACTACTACCAAATTTTGGTGTAATGTAACAAATATTATTGTGATATTCACCTTTCAAAAGATACGTGATATTTCATGTGAACTTTTATGTTCCTTTACTGTGGTATTTTTGATTTTTAATTGTCTAATCGATAATCCATCTTTATCAAAACTGCCAATTATGCCAAAATCATCCTTCTTAAAAACTTAAAAAAATTCAAATCGATCAATTCGAGCTTTACTGGTGTTTAGTTGTGGGGGCGGGGGGGAGGGGGGGGGAGGAAAGAAAGATATGCATTGAAAAATATTAATTTAAAAGGTTTTGTTGCACTGTAGAACAATCTATGTTTAGCAAGTGTTAAAAGTAAACATAAAAAAAAATAACAAACGAAAATTTCCGCTGGTTTATAATGGCTACAGTAAATGCAAACTAATCCTCATTTCGCACACAAACCATCCTTCACAATCACAGGATATAAACATTCTTGATAATGAAATTATAAATATCTCTTAAAATATTATAATCACGGTATTTTGAAACTATATACCATGCAAGCTAAATACAATAGACATATGAAGCTAAAGAGGTGAGGGGGAAACGCCACTGGGTGAGAGATGGAACGAGTGAGAGAGAAAGGGATGGGGGTTAGAGTGGAATAGGTTGAAAAGAAAGATATCAAACTAATAGGGTAGGAATTTGAAAATGTGAAAATGCATAAAAACTTAAAAAATGATGTATTTTCTAATGTATAATGTAATGAACGAATTGAATGACTAGAGTTTCCCCTCTTTTTCCGGAGAGGAGCATCCTTCCCACTTCTTAGGCGGTGCTTTTTAGTAGTTGCTTATTGACATTCAATGCTTGGCTTTAGTTTCTTATTTTTAGTAGTTGTTTTTTGTTTGGTGTTTTCCAATTATTTTGAATCGAAATTCTCGGTTCGTGGGTGAGAATTCTTCGTCTCTTCCTTTGTGTCTCTTGTATTGAGTTTTTTTCTTTAATGGAATGTTTACTTTCAAAAATACCGGACTTAAGTTTCTCTCGTGTCTTTCCTTCCTTTCAGTAGTGTTTTCATGTCCTTCTAGAATCTCGGATTTACTACCCTTCTGTTTGTATCCGTCTGTTCTTTTCCTTTTCTTTGGTTCTCGTTTTGTTTTTACCGTTGCATTTATTGTATCAGTTTCTTGGTCACTAGCATGGAAGAAGTTGAAGTGGATATATTATAGGGAATACAAAACTTGCTCACAAAGGAAGCTGTTAAAGTGGAAATCAAGATGGCTATGAAGGAACTCCTTACTCAGCAGAACTGGAAAAGAAGTTTGTTCTTACGAATCCTCACAAAAAAGGTTAGACCTCAGGCAGTGCTAGAAGTGGTCACAAAAGCCTGGACCTTTTCTAAAAAGCCATCTGTAATGGAGGTTGGTTTGGGGAGATGGTTAGCTTCCTTCAAATCTAAAGCGGATATGAGAGCAGTTTTTAGCAAAATACCTTGGCATGTTGATGGAGATATGATACTCATGTCTGTAGCAAGGTGTTAAGAGCCGTGCTGTTAGAGCCCTCTAAGAGTCTGGGATTTAGGTCAGACGTCTGGACATCTTCCCAGACGTCTAAAAATCAAATTTTTCGTGTACGTCCTTGCGTCTGCACGCGTGCTGCGCGCAGACAGTATGCAGCCTCATTTTCTTCTCTCCTTCTCTCTCCTCTCGCCGACGAAACCCTAACCCAGCCCCTACTTAAACCCCCTTCCTCTCCCTCGTTCACCTCACCTTCAGCCACCCTCCTCCTTCCTCCAGCGCGAGAGCAGTGAGCGGCGAGTAGCGAGCAGCGGGCGTGAGCGGCGTGAGAGGAGAGGAGCAACAAGGGGAAGAGAGGAGAGCAATCGCGCGAGCTCGTGAGGGAGCTCGTCGGAGAGCTCACGACCAGTCAGGCATGCGCGAGGCGGAGAGGTGTGTCGGGGAGGTCCTCCCCGACACTTCTGCAGCCAGAGCAGCGAGTGAGCGAGTGCGACACAGCCGTGTGTGGCGCAAGAAGGCGAAGGCAGTTTCTGGTTCTGGGATTTTCCCAGAATCAGACGTCTGGATCTACATTCAGACGAAGCAGACGACGTCTGGAGGAGGTTCCAGACGACTGAGAGGTAAGTTCCGCGACGTACACCTTCTTTGCGGATACGGCCATGCAGATCGTTCCGCTGAGGCATTGTTCCGTGCCATATTGAGGAGATTTGCATTGATGCGTGTAGGATTCGCTTCGGGAAGGCTCGGGACACGCCCTCCCATGCAGTTCAGACGTCTGGGCGAGGCACCAGACGGCGGAAAGCATCTCCAGACGTCCGGAGAGGTGATTGGATGTCTGGAACTGGGTCCAGATGTTTCAGCGGAGTTCCTGGACGTCTGAGGAGTAGCGCAGAGTTGAGGTATGGTTCAGGATTCTTTTAAGACGTCTGGAAGGTGTTCCAGACGTCTGATATGAATCAAAATTATTGTTTTTGACCCGTTTAGGGTCCGTTTGAGGTCCGATTTCCGTAGTTAAGATTCCGTTGTTCTTCGTATAAGTTCCTCTACTTGTTGGAATACCTTTATCCTATTCTGAGTGGTCTCTTGTGATTGATCCTTGTGATAGGACCTCATTTCGTTGTGGATTTGGGGTTGGCTGAGGCACGTTGACCTACCGATCAAGCTCCCATTACTCCTGGGTTTACTGGTAGAGTGGCCTCTCCTAGTTTAATTATAAACATGAATGCATATGTGGAATGAATATTAGATCCTAGGGTATAGTATGAATCCTAGGACTAGAAACACTGGAATAATTGTATGGAATGTATGAATTGCAGTCTTGGATGAGTAAATATAATAATAACAATTGTCTGTAAATGGATAACAGCTACCTGTGAAATGTAAAGTACTGTTGTTAGCAAACTGTTGCATGTACATTCCTGTTATTTACAATTAAATACAAGCTGCCTGTATATGAACTGGAAATGGAAGATTGAATGTTGGAAACATGAGCTACCTGCGAATAAACCTGGAATGTGAATAATAAAGTTACTTGCTACATGTGTAGAACCTGAGAAATGGAAATAGAAATGATGAAACCTAGTATGGCTTGGCCTAAGAAACATGAGCATGAACCCTACGGGGAATTATGAGTAGAGCTCCTGGAAATAAATGAATGGAACTGGAAATGTGAATGGGAAAGTGAGTTGGCCCTTGAGTACGGAGTACCAAGGAGAGTGACTATCCCCCCTTTTTAGTGTAGAGCGGAGCTAGCCGCCCTAGGGTTGGGACCTGGGGTTAGGATTGACCACTTTGTACCGACTTTTGGCCCTCTCGTACACAGTACTGGGGAGAGCTACTAGTGTAGGGAGAGAGCAAGCCACCCCATGGGGCCCGGGGTTCAGCTAGCCTCCTTACATTGACTTGTTAGGCCCACTAGGCAAACCAGGGTAGTCAGGCGAGGGTGCGTGGACTGTGGAGGGGTGAGACCCCTGTTTGGTTCTTAGGGGCTAGACCCCTGCTACTGAGAGGGCTATGCCCTATACTGGTTCCGTGCTGTGCTTTGGGCACACTCGTTAACGGAAACGACTGACCACGTGCCAGTACGAGGTAACAACCCGTGCGTTTATCGCACGTGCCGTAGTCACCGTTACGTCTGTCAGTGACCTTAGGGTGGTTGACTGAGTGTAGGACAACCACGGGGGACTCTCCCGATCAGGAGAGCACCACGTGCTACTTCTACTCTTCGGAAAAGACTGCAATTAAGATCGTTCCCACGAGGAACATTCGAGATTAAGAAAGAGACCTGATAAATAAACCAAGTGATGAAAGAAAGAATAATTAGTTAAAGAAAGAAAGAAATTGAAAAACAACAGCTACCTATCCACCTTTACTGTTTTAGTTAGCTGGTTGCCACTCTACTCAGCGTTCGTTGACGTTTTGTACTCATAACCTTTTTCAGGTCCAGGTGTCAAGCAGCCAGAGCCTACGGCTGCAGAGGGTGCTGGGCCTAGTAGAGCCCAGTCGTTGTAGCTTTCTGTTGTACTTCATTTCCTGTTGTAGTGAGTAGTTTGTTTTACTTCTGTACTATTTTATTGTGAACTTATATTTCCTGTACTAGTTTACTTCCTTACTGTTGTGGTGGTGCGTACTATAGTAGTTTACTTCTTTACTGTTGTACTTTTGTTATCGTTAGTTGCTTGCATGGTGAATGTGGTTTATTTTACTGCTTTTTGGTTACTTTCTCGTTAGACGATTGGGTTTTGGGATCGGTCGAGTCGGTCCGGTCTCGTGTCTTGTAGGGATTCGGGAACCGGGTTGTAACAAGATGATATCAGAGTAAGGTCGTCCCGAGAAGTGAACCAACTAGCTGGAAAATAACCAATTCACGTGCTTGTAACTAGAGTAACCACCACAATGTACCTTTTGACATCTGTTCTGAGGATCTTTTGTTGAATGTCGATTAGAATTGACGTCTTCCAGTTCTGTGTTCACGTCTCCTTGCAGGAGATGCCTCGACGTGGGGTTAGTGAGGCAGGTTGCGGGCGTGGTCGAGGACGAGGTCGGAGGGGCGGGCGCGTTGAGCTCGACATCTCAGTGGACCAGCCACTACTTCTGGGCATTCAGGCTCAGGACCTTGCCCAACTGATACGGGAGATCGTATGAGAGGAGCTTCACCCGCCTCCACGAGCACCTCTCCCTGGGGCTGTAGAGGGGGAGTCCTCTATGGGATCGCGAGAGAGACACAGCGCTGGACGTGGGGGAGGGGGTGGCCCTCCACTGCCCCCACCTTCCTCTGACACTTCCGAGCACGAGCCCTCCTTGCCTGGAGGCGTACCAGTTTCTCCACTTTAGCGCCATTACGAGCTTTCCGGATAGTTTCGGAAGCTAAAGCCCCCCTCCTTCAAGGGGGATGAGGACCCGACCGAGGCGGAGGACTGACTCGAGCAGATCGAGAAGGTGTTTGACACCCTTCGCCTCCTTGTGGAGTGCCGCGTGGCCTTTGCCACGTACTAGTTGGAGAGCGCGGCACACAGGTGGTGGAGGGCAGTTAGAGGTCAGGAGAGGGCCGAGCTGACTTGGGACCAGTTTGTCACCCTCTTCTGCGAGCAGTACTTCCCCCAACGTGGCAGGACTAAAGGAGGCGGGAGTTCCACACTCTTCGCGAGGGGATGATGACTGTGAGCGCGTATCGCACACGTTTTCTGGAGCTGTCTCGATTCACCACGACAGCTGTGGCTATCGAGGAGGAGCACCTTTGGAGGTTCACCGAGGGGCTCCGGCCTGCTATTCGAGGGTATGTCAAACCCTTGAAGCTGCCTACGTTCTCGAGGGTGGTGGAGGCAGCTATGACATATGAGGAGACTAACTTGTCCGCACGTGACACTGACAGCAGACGAAAGAGGCCCTACCAGCCAAACTACTCACAAGGCCGACGAGAGAGGAGGCACGTGGCACCTGCAGGAGAGCTGTCATGCTTTGCGGGGCCGTCAGTGGCCTTTGGGGGCCCCCGATAGGAGCCAGCTGCCAGCACCGGACCCCCGCCCAGCCGTCAGCAGGGACCTACTGAGGGCGGGAGTCGAGTTCCCCTTTGCTACCAGTGTGGCCAGCCGAGTCACATCAAGAGGGACTGCTCGTCTAGGGCTGGAGGTCAGCAGATGCTCCTTGCGCCGAGCATTGGAGGACTAGCAGGAGGCCGCGGTTCCCAGGCATGTGGGGGAGGACAACAGTCGCGGGGAGGGTACCGGCCAGCGGCTACTCGTCCGACGCAGAGTGTGGCTGCTTCGTCGGCACCTAGGGCTGAGGAGCGTATCAACGCCCTGACACACAGAGATGTCAGAGCTTTAGGTTCAGTGGTGGTAGGTATGGTTACAATTTCCGGCAAACTAGTTTACACATTTTTTGATTCTGGTGCCACGCACTTGTTTGTCACTGCTAGTTTTGCTGTTAGTTTGGGGCAGGACTGTGTGTTGTTAGAGGATCCGTTTGTGATCAGAGGTCCGGGTGGTCAGCTACTTGTAACTGAGGAGGTTTACCCAGGTTGTGAGGTCAGTGTTGGGGGACACAGCCTTCCCGCTGATCTGATTATGATACAAATGGAGGACTTTGGCGTGATTCTGGGGATGGACTGGCTGTTTGCTTACCACGCCTTGGTGGACTGTTTTGAGAGGAAGATCGTCTTCTCCATACTGGAGTTGCCTTCTTTTGAGTTTCACGAACAGCTAGTGGGCAGAGGCTTCAGGTGCATTTCTGCACTTCGAACTGCGAGACTTTTTGGCCAGGGGTGTGAGAGCTTCCTGGCTTTTGTGGTGGCGGAGCCCAGCCCTGTGGCAGACTTTCAGAGTATCCCGGTGGTCAGAGAGTACCTCGACGTGTTCCCAGATGAGTTGCCAGGACTACCGTCCGAGCGTGAGATAGAGTTTGAGATCTCACTGGTACCGGGGACCAGCCCCATTTCTACAGCACCTTACAGGATGGCACCACTTAAGCTGCGAGAGCTCAAGTCCCAATCGCAGGACCTTCTGAAGAAGGGCTTTGTGAGGTCCAGTGCATCTCCGTGGGGAGCCCCGGTATTGTTTGTCAAGAAGAAGGATGGCACCCTACTCCTTTGTGTGGACTACAGACAGTTGAATAGGGTTATCATCAGGAACAGGTATTCGCTACCGAGGATTGGCGACTTGTTTGACTAATTACGAGGTGCCACGGAATTCTCCAAGATAAAATTAAGGTCTGGTTACCACCAGTTGAGGATCAAAGAGACAGACGTCTCCAAGACAGCTTTCCGCACCTGGTACGGACACTATGAGTTTTTGGTCATGCCGTTTGGGCTGGCCAATGCCCCCGCTGCCTTCATGGATTTGATGAACTGGGTGTTTAGACCGTATATGGATCAGTTCGTGGTGGTATTTATTAATGATGTGCTCATCTACTCTCGGGATCAGGCGCAGTATGGACAACACTTGCGGATGGTTTTGGACACACTGAGACAACGTTGGCTGTACGCCAAATACAGCAAGTGCGAGTTCTGGTTGAGGGAGGTGACTTTCTTGGGTCATGTGATCTCCGAGGATGGCTTGGCTGTGGACCTAGCCAAGGTTGAGGCAATGCTCAGGTGGGAGAGATCGCATACAGTGATAGAGATCCGCAGTTTCTTGGGACTGACAGGCTACTACAGGAGGTTTATCAGGGGTTTCTCGCAAATTGCAGATCTTATGATACAACTGACCCGGAAGGACATGCCCTTTTCTTGGACAGACGCTTGTGAGGTGTGTTTTCAGGAGCTGAAGGAGAGGCTGACTTCAGCTCCCGTGCTTACCATCCCAGACAACAATGGAGGGTTCGTTGTTTACACGGACGCCTCTTTGCAGGGGATAGGGGGTGTGCTCATGCAGCGGGGTCACGGTGTCGCTTACGCTTCGTGGCAACTGAAGCCCCATGAGCATAGTTACCCTACCCACGACCTGGAGCTGGCAACTGTCGTTTCCGCGCTGAAAACTTGGAGGCACAACTTGTACGGTGAGACTTTTGAGATTTTCACAGATCATAAGAGCCTCAGATACTTGTTTGATCAGAAGGAGCTCAACATGAGACAGAGACGTTGGTTAGAGCTCCTGAAGGACTATGACTACAACATTTCCTACCATCCGGGGAAGGCCAACGTGGTGGCTGACACCTTGAGCCGGAAGGCGCCCGTCCACTTGGTCAGTTTACAGGCGCAGAGTTGGAGACTCATGGAGGAGATGGGTAGTTGGCGACCCTTAGAGTTACCGGGGCACTATGGGGCTGTGACTGTGACACGACAGACGAGGCCAGAGCTAATAGACAGCATCATCAAAGGATAGATGGCTGATCTGTATCTGCAGTCGTTGCGTGACAGAGTACTGTCTGGGGACCCTGGAGACTTCTCCTTTACAGACGAGGTGCTGTGCATGAGGGGATGTTTTTGTGTTCCCAGGGACGAGAAGCTGTTGAGGGAGCTCCTGACTGAGGCACACGGTTCCAGGTTCACCATACATCCCGGGAGCACAAAGATGTATCATGATCTGAAACGCGACTTTTGGTGGAGGGGAATGAAGTGGGATGTAGGTGAATTCGTACAACAATGTTTAGTGTGCCAGTAGGTGAAGGCCAAGCATCAGAGGCCTGCAGGGTCGTTGCAGCCACTTCCAGTGCCAGAGTGGAAGTGGGAGAGCATTATCATGGACTTGGTGGTGGGCTTGCCCGTTACCCAGCGAGGACACGACGCAGTCTGAGTGATCGTAGACAGATTAACGAAGACGACACGTTTCTTGCCGATCCGAGTCACTTTGGGACCAGCACAGTTGGCAGAGAGGTATATCCGCGACATGGTACGTCTGTACGGAGTTCCGCGGGAGATTATATCCGATCGGGATACCTGCTTTACGTCCCAATTTTGGGCTGAGTTTCAGCAGAACTTGGGGACACGGTTGAGGTTCAGTACAGCATACCACCCCCAGACGGACGGACAGTCAGAGCGCACAATACAGACGCTTGAGGACCTTTTGCGTGCTTGTGTATTGGCTGGAGGGGTGTTTGCACCTCAAAATACGTCTGCAATAAAGCCTTCTTATGCTATTTCCTAGCATTAATGTTGCATATTAGGATTCTATAGTTGCATTTGTAAAAACACTTGCATTCGTGCATTTAATTGAGAGAAGAAGAGAATGGAATAAATGGCTTGCATATTTACATTTTTTCGCAAGTGCCTCTTTGCAAAAAGTCCCCTCTCTATTTTTTCTCTTCCCGCGGTTCTTCTTCTTCCCGCGGCGGCATGCACTCCACGCCATGCTGCAGCTGCATGTCCTGCCAATGCCACTCCCTGTTGTCCTTCTCGCACCATTCCCTGCGGTGGCCATCTCCCCCATTCCCCGCATGCTGCATGGCCACGCTCTCCTCCACTATTTAAAGCCGTAGCCTCTTCCTCGCGACACATACCCAGCTGCAGCAAGCAAACCCGCAGCCACCACCTTCCTCTCCACCATTCTCCCCTCCCATACGCCGGCCCTCCTTCGAGGAGACACCCGGTGAGCAGGAGAGCCCACTGTGGTGCACACCACCACAGTGGGAACACCACCGCCCAGCTCTTCAATGAGCCGGTGGGCGTGGTGTTTTCTTTTCTTTTCGTTTTTGTCTCCACGCCATTGCTGCTGCTTCAAGGTCCGAAGCTTGAAGCAGCAGCAGCGGGCCAGCGGCGGTCGCAGCAGCAGTAGCAGACCCCCCGCCTCCTCAGCGACCTTCCCCGCAGGCGCTCAGCCCTTCGCGCGCGCCTGCAAGGCCCTTCGCCGCCTCCGTCTTCCGCTTTGACGCCTTCGCCGTGCACCAGCAATCGGCCCTCTTGCCATCCCCTGCAACCTCCACACCCCTCCGTGTCGGCCTGCAGAAACCCTACGCGAAGGCGCGCGCCTGCACCCGCGACGTCCAGACGTCCGCCGCCTTCTCCAGATGACGCGGCTCCAGACGTCTGCCGCCATCCACCGACGACTTAACTCGTCCCTTCCGCGATCTCTCCCGTCCGCTCTCTCTCTCTCTTTTTTTACTCACAGCACACACTACACCAACACACACACACACCTTCACCAACGTACACACACCTACACTCACACTTATGCGCACACACACACACTTATACTATAAGTATAGTTATATATAGTAACATATATATACATACATAAATATATATATACATACATATATCTATATATATATATACTTATATACATAGTATATCTATGTAGTTATGTATACATACATATATATATAATATATAAACATATATATATAATATATATATCTATATATATATATCTACTTATATATATATCTATATACTTATACATACATACATACATACATACATATATATATATATATATATATATATATATATATATATATATATATATATATATATATATACTTATATACATATATATATATATACATACATACATATCTATATACATATATATATACATATATATATATCTAGACACATATACCTATATACCTATATATATATCCATATAGTATTATATATATATATATATATATATATATATATATATATATAGATACTTATATACATATACATATATAGCTATATACATATATACATACATATATAGATATTTTCACATTATTTGCCATATGCTGTATTGCCGGAATATTTGCACCAGTTGCTGATATTTCTCGATACACGCGTACAAAAAGCGTGGATCCATACATTATCCATCATCCATGCACACTCCACGCGGCACCTCGTCGTGTTGGTTGCGTCTCTCTAGACGACGACCAACTCGACACAGTGCTATACTCCATCACCGCCTCCACCCCCACCCCTTTATATATATATATAATATATACATATATATATACATACTATATTTATGTTATTTCTATTTGCTTTTCTGTTAGTAAAAAGATTAAAAAAAAAAAACATAAAAGAGAAAAGATAATCTTTGACTTGCAGGTACCTCGTCTTGCGAATAGCAAAACTCGTTTTGGAACTCTGTTTTGGCTAAAAGCCAAGGACACAGTTTTGAGGGTGTGCCTCAAGGACAAGGATTACCAGAAAAAAATCTAAATAAGAAAAATACCAAAAATATAATAAACGAACGGAAGAGATGCGTTTTAAGGACAACGTAGAAACTCAACTTAAACCCCACTTCCCTTAGTTCGACCCTAGGCCTAAAAGTGAGAATATAAAATCAAGTAGGCCAGGTTAAAAATTTTTGTAAAGTGATGGTTAGGTCGGAATTAGGTTAACCACTATACATATTTCAACGATAAAATCATCATATTAACAACCTATCCGGGCCGACCTATCATCCTTTTCTGGCGCCGTTGCCGGGGAAGTGCGTCTTTAAGTAAGTTTCTATTCAATTCCTTTCAATTTTTCTCTTCTCTTCACGGGTATTTTTGTTTTTGGTGTGCAGGTGAACCTGGTTGCAAGGAGAAGACAAGCAGACGAAGTCGGGAACGAGGGCAGATCCAAGGAGGGAACGAGAGCGTGAAGACGTCGACACCGCATTGGAGCTTCACACACGTTGCCGAACAAGTAGGTTTTCTTTTCTTAACAAACTAGGATTAACTTGCCACCTCAATAAAATTAAAAAAAAAAAAACTAGAAAAACTTCGGGATTTCTTGGGGCAAGTGGATTAAAATTGGTTGTCTTCACTCCCACTGCCTCGGGATTTCCCGCCACACTTCGCATAGCGAAAATCCGAGAATCTTGATTCTTGGATTTTTCGCCGTGGGAAGTATTCTTTGAGGCAAATAAAAAGATTGATTGCACCCCTCGTTTGCCTCACTTATTTTCAATTCGGGATCACATTTTTGGTAGGGAGACTTGGAATTGAGTTGATTCCAACCCTACCACGACTTTTCAACTTGCTTGAGATTCAATCCTGAATACTTCAACCCCAATAATTTGATTTTCTTCATCTTTTGGTTGAAGCCTTGTGTGTGGAAATCATTTCTGGTGATTGGGAGCACATGAATTTAAGTGCTTTGGCTCCCTTTCACATTGATATAAAATTGACTTGTGCATCCACACGTAGAAATCTCCATTTAGGGTAGCCCATTGCACTTTAGCATGTATTAACCAATTGATATTGAAGAACGGTTTCTTGGGCTTTGAAAGAAAACCTGTATTTTTGCAAAAACCCGGAGATTGGTTGAATTGGTAATTCAGCAAAATCCTAAAATCCATACTACTTAAAGTTGCACTTTAAAAATCATTCACCAATAAAAACTTCAATTCAGGGAGATTTCCCTGTTGCATGCTTGTTTTTACACACTCTGAAAATCAATCACTTGGGCATTACCTGTAAACAACGTCCTTCACATTCCAAAAGCACTTGACCCTAAGCCTCTAATTAAAACTGGTAGTAACTTGACCCTTTTTAAGAATTGGAGGTCTAACTACTTGCGTGTAGCGGCTACGTGCTGGTGAGAGTTCCCGCGTGCTATCGGGTGTCTAAGACTGGGGCAAATGGCCTTTCAATCTGGCCCGATGGTTCCGCGGTGCTCGCATTCGGTTCCGTAGTTCGTGATAGTAGGTAACTTAGATCTTTAGGTCTAAGGGCACACTATAGAGGTTAGGAACTTGACTGTATTGATTTGTAATCAAGTGTACCTTTGCGGCGTCATTTCTCTCATCTTTTTTCCCTTCTCATCTCCCCAACTCTTCTTACGGTAGTGCATGTTTGGGAGGAGGTCACAAAACCTTGAATTGTTTGAATTGACTGATAAATCTAGAAAAGAAACCGAATCGTCCTCCTCCTCCACAAACATGGCTACACGTCCACCCCCAAATCCCGAGGGAGGAAATCGCCCTCAGAATCCACCAGGTGGTGGAGCCTTAGATCCCATAACCTGCCTCCAAGCCCAAATGGAAATGTATAATGAGCAAATGGAAGCCATTTAGGAAACATTAGAGGAAATGCAGAACCCTCCCGAGCGGGAGGAGCTTAGGTCTCTTAGCTCATATCAAAATCCCTCTGCTACAGAGACCATAGGACAAATTCGGGTCCCCATAGGCGCGACGACTTTTAGCTGAAACCGAACATAATTGGCCTAATAAATTTTCACTTCCATGGTCTTGCAAGTGAAGATCCGTTTCTCCACTTGGAAGACCTAACCCGACTTGCTGAAACTGTTAAACCAAGAAATGTCGGGTTACCTATAGTCCTCATGAAGATGTTCCGTTTTCATTGCGAGATAAAGCGTCGCAATGGTTACGCACGCTTGGGAGAACCATCCATTCTTGGGAAGAGATGCAAACAGCATTTCTCAAGAAGTTCTTCCCAATCGGGCGAACCAATGCGCTTCGCCGTGCTATCACCTCATTTACGCAACAAAATGGTGAACAATTTCATGAGGCATGGGAGAGGTATAACGACCTCCTCAGGAAGTGTCTGCACCACGGTCTGCCTAAGTGGCATATAGCCCAGATTTTCTATTACGGGCTAAATGAGACTTTGAAGCAGATTGCAGATGCTTCCTGCGGAAGGAATTTTATGAATAAAGACGAGAATGGAGCATTCGAACTGTTTGAAAATATGAGTGAAAACTTAATAAACAATGCCTCCATTGTCGCCTTTAATCGTACCAGCCTGCCCCGAAATGTCCACGAAGTTGACACGAGACCCTCCCATTCATCCACTGATCTAAGCCTTATTGCACAAAAACTGGATGAAGTCTCCGTCGTGCATAAGCTGGACGAGCTTCTGGCCAACCCCGCCCGATCTCTGGCAAACACCACCTCTTCACCACTTCGTCACAATCCAAATTCTTCAAACACCAGGATTATCCCGAGAAACCTTGTAAGACCTTCCTTACTGAGTGTCGCGCCAAGCGACTCAGTAAATCATGTGGAACTGGCTTCCGCGAGCCAGTATTTCGACACAGAGGACCAAGCCTCCGTGTTCTTGAACGCATATTTACATGCGGACACGTCTTCTGGCATAGAAGACGCTTGCGCCCTGGGGAACAACCCGTTCTCTGTCACTTTAACCCAGGGTGGCATAATCATCCGAATTTCGCATGGTCCAGCAACCCGCAGCACCAAAACCCCGCGAGTGGACCAATGCGACTGTTCGCACCCGTCATCCCAAGGGCCCAGTCTAATCCTATGGCGAATCCGCCATCAGGCCCTTGCGTACCACAAACTGAACACGCATCAAGTCCTCTTGACAAATTGATGCGAATGATGATGGATATGTCAAAGTGCCATGAAGAGAACATGACCTCTCTTCAGTACCAATTGGCGCAGCAGAATGCTGAGATCAGTCAACTACGCATGGCGACTCGATCTCAGGGCACTCTTCCCGCCCAACCTGTTCCCAACCCGCAAAACTTTGTACCCCATGGTCCGCAACCACAGGTTTCTCAGGGACAGGTTCATCAAAATCTGCAAGCTCCGAGCATTCCACCGGGATTTCAGGCTAATCCCGCTGCAGCACCGCACTCTTATGTCCACATTGCAAACCCTCCTTCGCCATATGATCACACTGGACCCGCATCGTCCAATGCTATCACTGCGAGGAGTGGTAAGCAGACCGTCGATCCGCCTCGACCTGATCCTGGCTCATCTTCTTCTTCATCGCCCTCTCATTCGGGATGCATACCGCAGTCGTGAGAGGACGATGCGCCAAAATTGTTGCCAGAATCAGTCCCATTCCTTGAGGCTCTACTGAGGGAGCCAAAAGGCAAAAAGAAAGATATGCAGGCCTTTGATAACCTGCGTAATTTGTTCAGGGATGTAGAAATCAAGGTACCACTGCTCGAGGCTATCAACCATATACCTACTGTCGCCTGATTTTTCAAAGACTACACAACACCCAGGAGTCAGTCAAAGAAAACTAAAAATCTGGTGGTTCTCTCGCCTCATGCGAGTTGTGCTATACTGTCAAACCTACCACCGAAGTAGAAAGATCCTGGCACACCACTAATTTCCTGTAGCATCCAAGGATGCAATTTTAACCGTGCCCTGCTTGATCTAGGATCTTCCATAAATCTCATACCGACCATCATACTTGAAAAATTTTCCTTGGGAAATCTGAAACCCACCCCTGTTACGTTACAGTTGGCAGATCGTTCTGTCAAAATCCCGAAGGGTGTGGTGGAAGATGTGGTGGTTAGGGTCAACAGTCTCTGTTTTCCTGTTGACTTTCTTGTTTTAGATGTGGAAGTTCCTAGTTCACTTTCTGATTGTCCGATCATCCTTGGTCGACCTTTCTTGGCCACAGCCCGTGCCCTTATCGACTGCGAGTCGGGCTGTATTGAGATTGCCGTTGGACCTGAAAAGATCAAGCTGAATATCTTCAAGGCAGCCAAGAACTTTGATTGTGATTGCATCGAGGATGACACGTCTGACGAGGACATGACCATCAGTGCATGTATCGGACTATTTAGGACTTATTCAGACTGCGACGAATTACTTGACGACTGCCTGACCAACACAAACTGTGACGTTCCCCAATCCCTTCCTATTCTCGTACCTTCTCCTGACCAGATTTCTGACAAGGCTTTCTCCGCTTCCCATACCTCGTGGTCTGAGTCATCGCCGGGCTGCTCACCGCCGGTCCACACTATGGAAGACCGGATTGCCCTTTCTTTCCCGCCAAATCAGGCGGATTTGCAACTCCACACTGGGACCTTGAGCCCACATCTTACTCACTGGGGCTATTTCCTTTTGGATCCATCTATCCAAAGAGCCCCTCTTCTTGGCCAATCTAAGGGCCAACTTCTTCCTGATCTGTTTTCTGATTCGCCTGGGACACTCTCGTCCCAGAAAATGCCAAATCTCTCACCATCCACCATCACTTTTCACGCCTCTATCGCGATCGCTTCACCACCCACCCTACCACCCTGATCTATACCCTGAACGTCAGCTCTTGTTACTTGATTTTTCGTCCTTTCTCTGCCTTTCCCTGCATGCATATGAGGACATAGCAATGTTTGGCATGGGGGGGTGGATAGGCATCCATAGGATCCGGGTATTTTATTGTATCATACAGTTCCCACCTATTTATAAATATGCAAGAAAAAGAAAAAAGAAGAAAAAAAAAATGATAATAATAAATGGTGTTTAGTAATGATCTGAAAGCTGAAACAAAAATGCAATAAGTGTTTATGGATATTCAACCTCTGTTTTGAAGACTTTTCAGGCCACAGAAGCTTGATTCGCTCAGGTTCGGCTTAATTCACTTAAAGCATTGACAAAATAGATCAAAATCTCTCCTAACTAAGGACGTATTCTTGTACCTGAGACACCAGTATAGGATTCGTTGGTTTGCTTTTACTTGAGAGCTTAAGTAAACTTGGTTCACACTACACATATCAGGAAAGATCAGGTGAACATAAGATCCAACCCTAGTGTTCATTAGGGAAGGTGGAGTCCTTACCTGTGTGTGCAGGTAGACTTTTTATCCTAGGCTTTAGTCTTGTGTTTAGGAGCGACTCTTTCCATAAAAAAGAAACTCTCCCACCAAAAAGAAAAAAAGTGTGCTCCTTAAAAATGTGTTGTAAGAGATACACTGACACGTGTTTCAAAAAAAAAAAGTTTCAGAAGAGTCAGTATATCTAATAAATGTCTGTATACTTTATTTTTCGGTGAGCCACAAAAAAGAAAAAAGAAAAAAGAAAAAAAATCAGAAAATGGGAGTCGAGTTTTTCGTAATCGTCTTAAGGGTCAATCCGAAAACACGAGCTGAAATTGGGACCAACCTGTACTTAAAAATTCGTGAAACCCTGGGAGTGAGTCTTAATGTTCATCTGGTCAGTCTTGATCCTTCACTATGCACAAACCATAACCTCTTGAGCTCTCGAGTACGGCAAAAACCTCCTGGGTCCTGGAAATCGTACTCAAGGTTTAAATATCAAGAGTCCTGGTTAGTTGAGAGATGATCTATGTCATGTGAGACTTAAAGTACAGGTAATCTTCTCTACAATTGGTTCTCACAATATCCGACAATAAACACACCTATATCACATCAGAAGAAAATCTTCAGCTTAAGATCATTTCTAAATACTGTTTTGCTAGGGACTAGCAAAAGATAGGCATGGGGGTATATGTTTGCACCTCAAAAAACGCCTGCAATAAAGCCTTCTTATGCTATTTCCTAGCATTAATGTTGCATATTAGGATTCTATAGTTGCATTTGTAAAAACACTTGCATTCATGCATTTAATTGAGAGGAGAAGAGAATGGAATAAATGGCTTGCATATTTACATTTTTCGCAAGTGCCTCTTTGCAAAAAGTCCCCTCTCTATTTTTTCTCTTCCTGCGGTTCTTCTTCTTCCTACGGCTGCATGCACTCCACGTCATGCTGCAGCTGCACGTCCTGCCAACGCCACTCCCTGCTGTCCTTCTCGCACCATTCCCTGCGGTGGCCATCTCCCCCATTCCCCGCATGCTGCATGGCCACGCTCTCCTACTCTATTTAAAGCCGCAGCCTCTTCCTCGCGACACATACCCTGCTGCAGCAAGCAAACCTGCAGCCACCACCTTCCTCTCCACCATTCTCCCCTCCCATACGCTGGCCCTCCTTCGAGGAGACACCTGGCGAGCAGGAGAGCCCACTGTGGTGCACACCACCACAGTGGGAACACCACCGCCCAGCTCTTCAACGAGACAATGGGCGTGGTGTTTTCTTTTCTTTTCGTTTTTGTCTCCACGCCATTGCTGCCGCTTCAAGGTCCGAAGCTTGAAGCAGCAGCAGCAGCAGCCCAGCGGCGGTCGCAGCAGCAGCAGCAGACCCCCCGCCTCCTCCGCGACCTTCCCCGCAGGCGCTCAGCCCTTCGCGCGTGCTTGCAGGGCCCTTCGCCGCCTCCGTCTTCTGCTCTGACGCCTCCGCCGTGCATCAACAACTGGCCGCTGCACGCACTGCAGCGACCGGCCAGGCCCTCTCTCCGTCCCCTGCCAACCTTCGCACCCCTCCGCGTCGGCCTGCAGAAACCCTACGCGAAGGCGCACGCTCGCACCCGTGACGTCCAGATGTCCGCCACCTTCTCCAGACGACGCGGCTCCTGACGTCTGCCGCCATCCACCAACGACTTAACTCGTCCCTTCCGCGATCTCTCCCGCCCGCTCTCTCTCTCTCTGTTTTTTTACTCACAGCACACACTACACCAACACACACACACACCTTCACCAACGTACACACACCTACACTCACACTTACGCGCACACACACACACTTACACTATAAGTATAGTTATATATAGTAACATATATATACATACATATATCTATATATCTATATACTTATATACATAGTATATCTATATAGTTATGTATACATACATTTATATATAATATATACACATATATATATAATATATATATCTATATATATATATATATATATATATATCTACTTATATATATATCTATATACTTATACATATACTTATATATATATATATATATATATATATACATACATACATATATACTCATATACATATATATATATATACATATCTATATACATACATATATATATATATATATATATATATACATACATATATAGATATTTTCACATTATTTGCCATATGCTGTATTACGGGAATATCTGCACCAGTTGCTGATATTCCTCGATACACGCGTACAAAAAGCGTGGATCCATACATCATCCATCATCCATCCACACTCCACGCGGCACCTAGTCGTGTTGGTTGCGTCTCTCTAGACGATGACCAACTCGACACAATGCTACACTCCATCGCCGCCTTCACCCCCACCCCTTTATATATATATAATATATACATATATATATACATACTATATTTACGTTATTTCTATTTGCTTTTCTGTTAGTAAAAAGATAAAAAAGAAAATATAAAAGAGAAAAGATAATCTTTGACTTGTAGGTACCTCGTCTTGCCAATAGCAAGATTAGTTTTGGAACTCTGTTTTGGCTAAAAGCCAAGGACACAATTTTGAGGGTGTGCCTCAAGGACAAGGATTACCAGAAAAAAATCTAAATAAGAAAAACACCAAAAACATAATAAACGAACGGAAGAGATACGTTTTAAGGACAACGTAGAAACTCAACTTAAACCCCACTTCCCTGAGTTTGACCCTGGGCCTAAAAGTGAGAAGATAAAATCAAGTAGGCCAGGTTAAAAATTTTTGTAAAGAGATGGTTAGGTCTGAATTAGGTTAACCACTATACATATTTCAACGATAAAATCATCATAGTAACAACCTATCCGGGCCGACCCATCAAGGGGCTCTTGGGAGGAGCACTTGCCCTTGGCGGAGTTTGCATATAATAACAGCTATCACTCGAGCATCGGCATGGCACCCTACGAGGCTCTATAGGGACGGAGGTGTACTGCACCCTTGAGTTGGGTTGAGGTGGGGACCAAGTGGGAGGTTGGCCCCAGGCTGATCCGGCAGAGTCGGGAGGTGATCGAGCAGATTCACAAGCGACTCTGCACTGTCAGGAGTAGACAGAAGAGCTATGCAGATCGAAAACACAAAGAGGTGCAGTTTGAGGTTGGGGATCACGTCTTCCTTCGTGTTTCGCCCATGAAGGGCCTGCAGTGGTTTGGGGCGAGAGGGAAGCTCGCGTCGAGGTTTGTGGGACCCTTTGAGGTCCTGGAGCGGGTTGGACCCGTTGCTTACAGGCTTGCCCTTCCTCCCCAGCTTTCTGGTGTGCACGACATATTCCACGTGTCCAACCTCAGGAAGTACGTCACCGATCCCAGTCACGTTCTGAGCCACGAGAGCGTTGAGGTGGGTGACGACCTGACCTACCCCGAGCGGCCAGTGCAGATACTAGATAGAGTCGTCCGGAGTCTGAGACGGAAGGAAGTACCCCTGGTGAAGGTCTTATGAAAGAGCCAGCGGTACGAGGAGGCTACCTGGGAGCCTGAGGTGGCGATGTGAGAGCGGTACCCGGAACTCCTTGAGGGTACATATTTTCGGACAGGCTTCGATCCTCTTTGAGTTTGTTATGCGTATGCTGTTCTTTTTCCGCACCCTAGCTAGCTCAAGTTTCGGGGACGAAACTTCCTTTGAGTTTGTTATGTTGTTAAGACCCATGCTATTAGAGCCCTCTAAGACGTCTGGGATTTGGGTCAGACATCTGGTCAGACGTCTGGAAATCAAATTTTTCGTATACGTCCTTGCGTCTGCACGCATGCTGCGCGCAGACAGTACGTAGCCTCGTTTTCTTCTCTCCTTCTCTCTCCTCTTGCCGACGAAACCCTAACCCAGCGCCTACTTAAACCCCCCTCCTCTCCCTTGTTCATCTCACCTTCAGCCACCCTCCTCCTTCCTCCAGCGCGAGAGCAATGAGTGGCGAGTAGCAAGCAGCGGGCGTGAGTGGCGTGAGAGGAGAGGAGGAGAAGCGAGTGGAAGAGAGGAGAGCAATCGCATGAGCTCATGTGGGAGCTCGCTGCAGAGCTCATGGCCGGTCGGGCGTGCATGAGGCGGAGAGGTAAGTCGGGGAGGTCCTCCCCGACACTGCTGCAGCCAGAGCAGCGGGCGAGTGGGCGCGACGCGAGAAGGCGAAGGCAGTTTCTGGTTCTGGGATTTTCCCAGAATCAGACGTTTGGATCTACATCCAGACGACAGAGACGACGTCTGGAGGAGGTTCCAAACGACTGAGAGGTAAGTTCCACGACGTACACCTTCGTTGTGGATACGGCCATGCAGGCCGTTCCGTCAAGGCATTGTTCCGTGCCATATTGAGGAGATTTACGTCGATGCGTGCAGGATTCGCTTCGGAAAGGCGCGGGACACGCCCTCCCATGCAGTTCAGACGTTTGAGCGAGGCACTAGAGGGCGGAAAGTGTCTCCAGACATCCGGAGAGGTGGTCGGACGTCTGGAACTTGGTCCAGAAGGTTCAACGGAGTTCTTGGACGTCTGAGGAGTAGCGCAGAGTTGAGGTATGGTTCTGGACTCTTTTAAGACGTCTGGAAGGTGTTCCATTTGTCTGATATGAATCGGAATGACTATTTTTGACCTGTTTAGGGTCTGTTTGAGGTTCGATTACTGCAGTTAAGATTTCGTTGTTCTCCGTATAAGTTCCTCTACTTATTGGAATACCTTTATCCTGTTCTGAGTGGTCTCTTGTGATTGAGCCTTGTGATAGGACATCGTTCCGTTGCGGATTTAGGGTTAGCTGAGGCACGTAGACCTGTCGATCAAGCCTCCATTACTCCTGGATTTACTGGTAGAGTGGCCTCCCCTAGTTTAATTACAAACATGAATGCATATGTGGAATGAATGTTAGATCCTAGGATATGGTATGAATCCTAGGAATAGAAACACTGGAATAATTGTATGGAATGTATGAATTGCAGTCTTGGATGAGTAAATAGAATAATAACAATTGCCTGTAAATGGATAACAGCTGCCTGTGAAATGTAAAGTACCGTTGTTAGCAAACTGTTGCATGTAAATTCTTGTTGTTTACGATTAAATACGAGCTACCTGTACATGAACTGGAAATGGCAGATTGAATGTTGGAAACACGAGCTACCTGCGAATAACCTGGAATGTGAATAATAAAGTTACATGCTACATGTGTAGAATCTGAGATATCATGAATGTTGTAGGAGTGGTCAAAGATATAGATATTGTCATAACCCTAGCATCAAACGTCATTTAAGACGTCTGGGAATTGGTCCAGACGTCTGGTAGCCTTCCCAGACGTTTGGAATTAAATTTTTTCGGTGTACGGGTTTGCGTCTGTGCACATGCGCGCGCAGACTGAACCGCCACCCTCCTTCTCTTTCCTTCCTCCCTGCAGGCGCAGACACCTTTTTTTCTCTCTCTCCCCACGACAGCCTTCAAATACCCCCCTCTCCTTTCCCTCACCCTCATTCCACTGCCTTCTTCTCCTTCCTGTCAGCGAGAGAGTGAGCGAGCGTAGGTAGCAGCAGCGGTTGCTATGAGTGCATGGGGAGGAGGGGCTGCTGCGAGAGGGAGAGAGCTTGATCGCGAGGTTGCGAGCTCGCCGGAGCAACTAGGGCCGGCAGGCGGGTGCGCAGCAGGCGCATGGTGCTGGGGAGGAGTTGCTGCAGCTCAGGCAGCAGGCGAGCGCGGCGCGGCATGGCTGTGCGCTGCGGGTGGAGGGTGAGGAGGTCCTGATTCTGGGAAAATTTCCCAGAATCAGACGTCTGGACATATGTCCAGACGACGTAGGAGACGTTTGGAAGGAGGCCCAGACGTCTGAGAGGTACGATATTTTTTGATCCCTTCTATTTTCGCGTGTACGGTCATGTAGCAGTCCCGCCGAGGAGTTCTGCCTCATCTTGTGTTGAGGACGATCGCGTGTGTGTGCAGGTCTGGTTCGGGAAGGCGCAAGGGCACGCCCTCCCACACAGATCGGATGTCTGAGCACAGCACCAGACGGCGGAGAGGGTCTCCAGACGTCTGGAAACTAAGTCCAGACAGTTCAGCGGGAGTTTGGACGTCTGAAGGACCGCGCAGGATCAAGGTATGACCTGAGCCACCGTTTAAGATGTCTGGAAGATGTTCTAGACGTCTGATTTTGGGCAGACTTGTTGTTTTTGACCAGTTAGGGTCCGTTCGGAATCCGTTTTCCGCGTTTCAAGTTTTGTTCTTCTCAGATTTAGTTCCTCTATCTATTTACAGTATTTGTATCATGTTCTGAGTAGCTCCTTGTAATTGATCCTTGTGTTATGACCCCATTCCATTGCGGCTCTAAGGGTTGCGGAGGCACGCGGGCTTGCCGATTACGCCCCCAGTACTCTCGATTTTGCGGGTAGAGTGGCCCCTTAATTATTTATCAAAAATTATGCACTTGTGAATTAATTAATAGATTCTACGATATTGCATGAATCCTAGGACTGAAAAACTAGATTAAATGATAGATCCTAGGGTATTGCATGAATCCTGGAACTGAAAAACTAGATTGAATGATAGATCGTAGGCTATGGCATGAATCCTAAGACTGGAAAACTAGATTGAATATATATATATTGCCTGTAATTGGTTAACAGTTGCCTGTTATGAATGAATAATTATTGTTGAGAACATGAGCTATATGAATATAAAGCTGAAATAATGAAACCTAAATTGGCTGAGTTAAAGAAAAATGAGCATGAACCCTACGGGGAATTTGGAGTAGAGCTCTTGAGAAGTGAATAGAATAGAATTGGGAAAGTGAGCTGGCCCTTAAGTACGGAGTATCAAGAAGAGCGACTGTCCCCCTGTTTAGTGCAGACGGAGCTAGCTGCCCTAGGGACTCGGGGTTAGGTCTGGCCACTTTGTACTGACTTTTGGCCCTCGTGTATACAGTACCGAGGAGAGCTACTAGTGTAGGGAGAGCACGAGCCACCCCACGGGCCCCGGGGTTCTGCTAGCCTCCTACACCGACTTGTTAGGTCCACTGGGCAAACGGGGGTAGTCAGGTGAAGGTGCGCGGATTGTGGAGGGGCAAGACCCCTGTTTGGTTACTGTGAAGGGGCTGGACCCCTGTTACTAAGAGGGCTCTATCCTATACTAGTTCCGTGCTGTGCTTTAGGGCGCACCCGTTAACAGAAACGACTGACCGCGTGTCAGTGCGGGGTAGCTACCCGTGCGTTTATCACGCGTGCCGTAATCACTGTTACGTCTGTCAGTGACCTTGGGGTGGTTGATTGAGGGTAGGACCACCATGAGGGACTCTCCCGGCAAGGGGAGCACCACGCGCTACTTTTACTTTTCGGAAAAGACTGCAATCAAGATCGTTCCCACGAGGAACATTCAAGATCAAGAGAAAGATCTGAAAAATAATTCAATAATATCTGAATGGAAAAATAAATAAATAAATAAAGAGTTTAAAAATATAACAGCTACTGTCCACCTTACTATTTTTCTTAGCTTTTGGTTACCACTCTACTCAGCATTTCGCTGATGTGTCACCTTTATCACCTTTTCAGGATCAGGTGTTGAGCAGCTAGAGTCGGCGGCTGCAGAGGGTGCTGGGCCTAGTACAGTCCAGTAGTTTTACTTGTGTAGTACCCACTGTACCTTTCCTTCTGTTGTAGTGAGTATTTTTTGTTACCAATGTACTCTTTTATTGTAAGTATCATGTCCATGTATCTATTTATTTCTTTACTGTTATGGTGGTGTATACTGTAGTAGTTTCTTTTCTTTACTGCTGTATTTTGTTACTGATAGTTATATACATGATGAATGTGATTTATTTTATTACTCTTTTGGTTACTTTTTCGTTGGACGACTGAGTCTTGGGATCAGTCGAGTCGATCCGATTCTCGTATCTCATAGGGATTCGGGAATCGGGTCGTAACAGATATTAATAACTCCAAAGGGGGTTTCTTTGTCAGGGCTCGCTGTGAAATTTCTATAAACAGACCCCTGACCAAGGAGGTAGAGGTCCCTTTGCTAGATGGCTCTAGAATAAGTTTCCTGGTGAAATATGAAAGGCTTCCTCCTTTTTGTGAGTTGTGTGGGATGTTGAACCATGTCGTGGATGAATGTGATGAACTATTAAAGGTCAAAGTAAGATGAACTCTCTTATTGAGCCTGAGCCTCAATTAAAGGCAATGAAGTCTTTTGAAAAATTGGATTTTCCTTATGGTCAACAGATAAGGGCCAGTAGGTTCTCTCAAAAGAAAAGAAGCTCTGTTGTGGATTCCGACAGAGAAGCTCCTCATTCCAACCAACCTTAGCTGGAATGTGTCGTCGAAGATGAGCATGGGTTCACTGGAGATGAGCAGGGGGACTGTTTAGCTGTGGTTTCCAATGACACCTTCGTCCATACTGGACCGGATGTACGACCAAAATCTTCGACTCTGCAAAAAATATCTAACCTTCCCTCTTGTCAGAACACCCATATGTCAGGTAAGGAAACTCCTGCACTTTTGAATATAAGAAGGTCCTCCTCTTTGGGCCCTTCTACCAAGTCCTCAGACCTATTACACGGTCTATTGGTTCCTCCCCGTCTCCTCCACTTTCCCCCTTTCCCTGCAGACAAAGACCCAAAAAAATTGGGGCTCCGATCAATTGTCGGTGGATGATCGGAGCACCCCCACCACCGGATCTCCTCCTGCCCCCCTCAGATCTTCCCTCTTCCATGATCGAAGCCTCCACTCGACATTCATCGTCCTTGGAGCCCGTAGTGCCCGGTTGCGTTGACTGCGGTCGTGGAGGTTTTCTCGCCGGCGTTCCTCATCGTGGTTCTCTCGAAGGCGTGACGGAGGTGGTGGTGGTCTCGACGCTAGGGCTTGCGGCTGCACTGCTCCTTTTCATGCCGTTTTGGTGTCGAGTCGTGATCGAGTTCGGCGGGTGGCCTCGTTTTTGGTAGCGCGGTTGCTGCGGTGCCCGTTCGGTCGTCCTTGACGTGCTGCTGCGGTGGTCGCAATTGCGTTGCGATGGCATTCGGTAGCTAGCAATTGCATGGGTGTGACGCAGTGTTGCAGGTATCCTTGCGGTCATTTGTGTTGCACGGTTGTTTTGTGTTGTGGGAGATGATAGGTCTTTCTTTTTCCTTTTCTTAGTGTAAGTAAGTTTTGTTGGAATCACATGTGACCTCAGGTTTGGTCATGTTTCCTGACCTGGTTTAGGGGTTACTCGTTAACGCGACCTTTGACATTTTTCTCATTGGCACTTTGTTAGTTTTATGAGTGTGGAGTTGATCTCCTTCAGGAGATTGTTCGATTCCTAATCTCGGGATGCTTATTTTTCTTTTTACTTTGTTTCTTGTCTTGCTTTTTGTGTTTGCCATTCCCTCATTTCTATGGTGTGTATCTTTTTCCTCTTTTGAGGGTAGGCTTCTCTTTCTTTCCTCCCCGTGTATAGGGTTCTATCCCTTTTCTTGATGGAATGATCTTTTCCTCCTTGTTGGTAAGGACTTGCAAAAAAAAAAAGTCCTCAAACCTATTAGATGGTTTTGTCTGGACTGGTAAACTTGCTACTATGCCCTTATATTCCTCCACATGTATAGAAAAATTTCTTGCTCAGACACATGAAGCACAAGAGGTCCCGACATCCCCATGCTTGTTTGATATATCTTTACCAAATAACCCTTCTTACCTAGAAACATATTTTCAACCCAATTCCATCACATCCTCCCAACCTGCTTCTCCACTCATCGATAATTTCACCATTCAAAGCCTACCTGACCCACTCCCAGCAGATACCATTAATCCCCTTCATTCAGACTCATTCCAAGCATCTGAGGTCCAACATAATCTTCAGCATATTGCAACTCAAGACCTTAAACCACCTATATCCCAAAATGTCAATCCACCCCCCCCCCCCCCCCCCCCCCCCCCATTCATGTGGCAAAAGCCATCTTCCCTTGTAATTCCTCATTCCATTCAAATTAATGATACCTCACCTACGAATTTAGACCTTACATACTGTCATACTGTTATGTGCAATAAACCTGAGATCCAGAGGGAGGTTATGATTACTGACGAAAGGATTAGTACGGGGTATTCTTTTATTCAGCAGGAAGTTAAGAGGAGCTACAAGAAGATTGCACGAAGAGCTGGAGAAATGGTTGAGGCTGAAAAATTGCCAAAGAAGAGGACTACTTCAGATAGCTCCTTTGATGATCAGGTTTCTGATGGGAAAAAGACTGAATTTCTGCTGGCTGGAAAAGGCTTCCTGGCAGCTGAGCCAGATCAGCTGCCACAGCAAAAATGAACCTGCTCTCTTAGAATTGTAGAGGGTTAGGGGCTCCCTCTGCAATTCGTCACCTTAAAAGCCTCATTCAAGCCACTGCAGCCGATATTGTCTTTATATCAGAAACTCACTTCAAGCAAAAAAAATGGAAAAAATTGCAAAGAAGTTTTATAACTTTTGTTTCCTTGCAGAAGAAGTAGTGGGTTGGTCTGGAGGTCTATGTTTCTTGTATAATAAGGATTTGGTGATAACTCCGGTATATTCTGAGAAGCAGTGTATGATTGTTTAGTTGGATAGTTGGTTTTTATGTTGTATTTATGGCATGCCATAACATAGGAAAAGGAAAAATTTTTAGAAAAGAATGATCAGGTTGCTGGAGACTTATCAGGAAAATTTGATTTATGTCGGAGATTTCAATGTTATCTTGAACAAGGAAGATAAGATGGGTGGCTTATCTGTGCCAAGCACGGAATTCGACTACTTAAAAAAATTTTGTCAGCAAATTAGGTCTGATGGACTTGGGGTTCACTGGATGAGGTTTTACTTGGTCCAATAGGAGAAAACCTTAGTACTTGATCAGGGAACGTCTCGATAGAGTGTTTTGTTCTGGAGAATGGTTGCTTGCTCATCCCAAGGCAGGAGTTCTACATCTACCTGCCATTGCGAGCGTTTATAGTCCTATCCTCCTTAGAATCGAGCGGAAACCCTTCCTACTTCAATTCCACTCCCTTAACCCTCACTTTCGATCACCGTACTGCCCTCACGCTCCTTGTCTTCTCTACAACTGGTGAAGCTCCGACGAGCTCCCATGGCCACCACACCGCACCAAACTTCACGCCACAACACCCACGAGCATCGCCGCTCCTTACTGATCAAAATCCTCAAAGAAATTTAGGGCTTTGTTCATGCAATTACCCAACTGAACACATGCACCTCCGGTCACCTTCGTCACCGACAAGCCTCCTCCTGCTGTCAACCGCCACTAAAACACCACTAGCACCTTCACCGAACTCCAGTGAAGCTTTTGAATGTGTTTAATCGGGTCGAGAGGTCGTTTTCATGGTTTTAGGTCTTCGTCGGACAGCTACCGCTACCACCGTCTTCTCCGACCTCGTTCGCTCATCTTTAACTACTAGCTGACCTGCTGCACTTTGACATATCTATATTCTGGGATATATTGCATATCTTTTTGGTTTTCTGATTCACTTGCAAATACTATTTCTGATTATTGTAATTAGTGATTTATTTGTTTCAAATTGTTTCTTGAGAATGACCTTGGATTCATTTTTTGTTTTCGATATTATAAATTTAAATGCTGTATCAATTTTCGTCACTATACTACAACATGTTTTCCTAAATACGATGATTTTTGACGCAACAATGTGGTTGGTAATGATGTTATAAATTTTGTGCGGTCATGTTTCAACACTTCTTTATGCCATCAGATATAGGGAGTACTTGCTTGGCTTTGGCTCCAAAGGTAATTAATCCCCTTCAACCTATGGATTACAGGCCTATAAGCCTTACCAACACTTTATATAAATTGGTGGCAAAACTGGTTGCTAGGAGAATTGCACTTGTCCTCCAAAGGTTCATTGCCTCTAACCAATCTGGTTTCTTGTCAGATAGGTAGATCTCAGATAATGTTGTGTTGGCCAAGGAGATATTTCATGCTTTGAAGACGAAGAAAAGGAAATGTCCACCTATGGTTATCAAGCTAGATATGGAGAAAGCTTTTGACCATCTTGAGTGGAATTTTGTTCATTTTTGTTTAACTCAAATGAACTTTTCCATTTCCTTAGTCAATCTCATTTTGTCTTGTGTTCATTCTGCATCTTTTCAAGTCACTGTGAATGGCAGCACTACTAAATGCATTTATCCCACTCGTGGTATTAGACAAGGATGTCCTCTCTCCCCCTACTTATTTATTCTTTGCTCCGAATTGTTATCCCGTTCACTCTTTATTTCTCTACATTGCAAAAAAAATTGTAGGTTATAGGATTGATAGAAAGGCCCAGCCTATCACGCATCCCATGTTTGCGGATGATATCATTCTGTTCGCTGTTGCTACATTGGTGGAACTTGCTGAATTGCAGGATATTCTAAGAATGTATGAAATATGCTCAGGCCAAAAAGTTAATTGTGAAAAATCAAGGGTGTACTTTGGGCGTGGCTGTGTAGCTGAAGATAGAAGGAAGATTATTGCTTATTTAAAATTGCAACAAATGTCAAAGTTTGAAATTTATTTGGGAAACCCTATAATACATCATCATGGGCATAAGGTTTTATCTGACCTTGTGGTTGGCAAGTGTCAAAGGAAGTTAGCTGGCTGGAAGGAGAGATGTTTGTCACAAGCAGGAAGAGGAATTTTGCTGCAGTCGGCTCTATTGGCCATTCCTAACTATCTGATGTTCACTCATCTATTTCCGAAAAAGTTATCAGCTGCTATTGCTAATCTTGCAAGGGACTATTGGTGGGGATATGAAGCTGGCTCTAGCCATTTTTATTCTAAGTCTTGGTCTTCTAAATGTCTTCCTAAGCACTTGGGAGGACTCGGAATCAGATGTACTAAATTGCCTAACCTAGCTTTTCTAATGAAAATGGCCCGGAGTCTTACCACTAATGAGAAAGTTCATTGGTATTCACAGTTGAAAGCTAAAGATTTCTCTAATGGAACTTTTTAGGATTATGTTCCTAAGAATGGGGACTCTCCATTCATGAAGGCGTTGTATGTTGTGCAGGGATATATCTTCAATGGCATAACTTGGCTAGTGGGTGATTCTGGGGAGGTGAACCTTTGGCATGATAGATGGGTCAAAGCTTTAGACTCCCCTCTTTTTCTTGCCTTGCAGTCTACAACTCAAATTAATAGTGTGAGAGATTTGATAGACTTGGATAATCGTAAATGAAGGTCCAATCTTATTTCACAAATATTTCCATTTGTTTCTACAGAAAAAATTATCAATACCCCTATTCACTAGAATTAGGTGGATACATCAATTTGGTCAGCACATCCAAGAGGCTCCATTGCAGAATCCTCCTATCAGTCACTGCCGCATTCTACTGGTAGAGCTACGATAAATGCCAGTTCTTTGCAAAGTCAATGTAGGGTGATTTGGGTTTTGGATGTGCCATCAAGGGTGAAGCTCTTATTGTGGAAAGCTTTATCGGGTGCTTTACCCATCAGATATCTCGTAACATCACGGTTGACTGCATTTGTGGATGGTGAATGCCCTTTTTGTTGTAATGGCAAAGACGACACTGATCATATTTTTCTGAATTGCGATTACACTAAATCCTTATGGTTCGACTTTGGGTATAGGTTGCCATAAGATTGCTCTGATTAGTTTATTACATACCAAAGAATCAGTGATTTCTTGAGGCATTCCTCTCTCAATCTTGCCTTGCCTTACTATATTGCATATTTTCTTTGGTCTAATAGATGCAAGCCAGTCCACGGCAATGATGGCATTACCGTGCTTGAGCTGTCACGACATATTGTGGCATCTCTTGCTTACCATCAACAAATTCAAGAGGAGGATTTCTCACAACCTCCTTTCTAGCAACTTTGTAGTAATTCAAATCCAACCTCAGAGCTATGTCTATCCCATTTCATAAATGCTATTCTTGTTGATGTGGCAATGCGCAATTCCCATTCTATGGTAGCTGCAATATTAGTGAACAGTCGGGGTGATGTTTAGGCTACTCAGGTTATCAAGTTTTCTTCTAACAGTGATGAATTTGAAGCTTTGGCGATTCTTCAAGGTATTCTTTTTGCCTTGAAATTGACACATGCAGGTGATTGTGTTCTCAACGATGTGCTATCTCCTGTAAGTCAAATTAATAAATCTATCCAACCATTTTGGAGATCTCTTCAGGTGGTTTATGAATGTCAAAAACTACTTCAAGGAAATCCATCCTTTTAGGTCTTTCATGTCAAAAGAGATTGGGCACATAAGGTTCATCTCTTGGCTAAGTTCCGTATCACTTATGATGTTGTTGGCATTTGGGATAGTCATGCTATTTCGTGTCCCTTGTAATGTGGTTGCTTAAGAATGAAAGCTTGCTTAGTATTCTAATATATGATGATTTGTATGTAAAAGGTTCAAAGTAAAATTAAACACAACTATTGTAACAATAAGGAATAGCTTTTGTATTTCAGAAAATAGGATAACTTACTTTATTTTCTCTCGTCCTGATCCACCGTCGTAATATCCCATTCCAACATCGCCATTGAAGTAGTAGAAGATTTTACGTTCCTTCCGAGGCCTAACAGGAGAAAAAAAAAGAAAAGAAAAAAAATCATGCTTTCAATGAGAACATATGTATACACGAGATTCTCACCCTTTTGACTAAGACCAAGAAAACGTACATGGTAAATGACAAGTAATGGTCTCTAGCGTACTATGATGATTCCAATCAATTTGACTTCTTTTCTTGATGGTACGTACCTTCTCCATTTTGCTCCCTGGAGGGTCGTTGGATCGGGTGACTTCCATGATGGAAGAACGATGTCTTTTTGTGGATCAAAGCATGCATGATCTCCTCTTACCTCTGGTGGAATCCGATTCCAATTATCCACCCAGATGGTTGATGTTGAGTAGTTGTGCTTCGAGTTTGTATTCCCCCAATGACTCAACAAGATACCATTTTGGATCTCCTTCGGTGCATAGCAAGGCCCTTCATCCCATACGAAGATCTAAACTAATGTACAAATCAAATCAGCTCATCAGCAAGTATCCAATACAGGGGGATCTTTAACTACATATGGTTTTGATATTACTTCTGGTCTATGCTTTTAAAAGTATGACATTCGGAGGGGCCGATGTTTATAATTTAGGAAAACGAGAGAAAAGAAGGGAAAGCAAATCATTTCTCTTTCTTTCTTTTGTTCTTTTTATCATCAAGATTTTTTTTTTTTTAGAGGATTTATGCTTTTCTTTCCTCCTTTCCCTATGATTTTATTATGAGAAATGATTCACAGATGCCCTAATCCAAGTGTACTCCCTGTCAAAAATAGGGGGATCCACTTCCTAAGTGAGTCTCACAAGCCCTTTTTGTTATTTATTTATTTATTTTAATCTTAAGATGAAAAGTTGAGATATCGAACTTGAATTTTTACTTGGATAAATCACTACTCTTTCATTATTTCCCCCTCGCATGAGGTGGGATACGGGTGGTAAATAGTGAACTTAATTCTCCCCCGTTTCCGGTTGTAAACGTACACAAGAAGGCGGTCAAAGGAAATTCTTGACTCCAAAAAAAAATATTTTTTTTATTTGTCAAATTATCGAATCGAGGGTTCCTATGTTTGGAGGCCTCGATCGACTCCCAGTGGCTGAATAGGGCTCCCTCCTCTCCTTCACCTCCAACTCCACCTCTACCTTTGACCTCTTCTCCAGGGTACTATTTATTTGTCGGGATTGATTTTGGTAGATTATAAATTATATAGGTGGGATTGTGAGGTGATCTCAGGATTATAGTTGTTTTGTGTTTGTTTAAATCAAATGATTGGAGGAATTAATTTTTCATTTAGTTAGTTAGAATATTTATTGGTGAGATAGTATGAAGAAGATTCAATCCTAGGAGGGATGAAACCAAGGGATTGTATAATCCCACCCCTCCCCCTCGGATTGGACAATCCTGCATTAGTGGATTCAATCCTTGAATGGTCTACTCTTGTAATTATGGAAGCCAAACACGGGACACAGAGCCCAATCCTGCGAAACAAACATGACCTCATCGCTCCGCTCTTCCCCTTCAACTTGGACAGCATCTCATCTCCTCTGGTGCGATAGTAACGGGATGTTCTCCCCACATCCTCCAGCATGACGTCGGAGCGTCTCCAGGGTTGACGACTGAGGATGATGTGATGTTAGTTGGTGAGTTGATTGCTGCTCCATCGATCGAGGTGTTATCGCAACCACCTCGCTTTCATCTCCACATCCTCAAGCACTATCCTTGTGTTTTTTTTCTTTTTTTTACTTTTGTTGGTTAATATTAGGTATCTTAGGGATCACATTTAAAGTCAGGCCTACACGATCGAGTTTAAAGGCAGATCCTTAACCGCCTATTACTCATTTGCATGGATCGTTTTGATCGCTGATGTTTTGGTAGCACAATTATATCAAGTGATGTGATACAAGATTTCGAATCTGCTACGGAATTGTTGCGTGGATGTATCTTTTTTACTTTATTTTATTCTTTATTTTCTTTTGTTTCGATGTTTTTTAAGTTACTCGCTAGTCGAGGGAATGCTTTTGTTCTCCCTCTTCAAGAGATGTTTTAGATCGTTAATTTTTCCCTTGCATGTACATATCTTTTCCTTTGGGTACAGGTTGGTAATTCGAACAATCCTACATTAGATGTGCGGAAATTGACGACATTGATGCCTGAGGCCCATAAGAAGACCATGTTGGGCCCCATTCGAGAAGTGGCTGTGCTGAGTGCGAGAGAGACCGGTGGTGTGTGCGTTGAGCGGTTGAGGTGAGAAGCCCACTACGTGGAGCTGTGAGAAAGGGCCCATTTGTATTGGTGATCAGTGTTGGTGGCGAACTCGTTAGTTTTTGAGGGCGTTATGTGGTGGTGTATTGCTTGGGGAGTCTGTGTATGGTGATATGATACGTACGTATTTGTTAAGCTATGAGCATATGATATTAAGTTTAGTACGGTATATTGTCTCAGTAATTTTTTCTCATTTGTTCTTGTAAAATCCAACATATATATGAACGGCACGTTTGCCATTAAAATCCAATTTGATTGCTATTAAAAGAGTTTCAAAAGTAAAGGTAAACTAAACTCTCACTTTCGTAGAAGTGTCGATCTATTGTGACGTATCCTTCTAAATTTAATTTAATATTTATTTTGATTAAAAATCAAGATAGTTATGAGATAAATGCCAAGAAAGATTTTTTTTTGAATGCATATTTTTAAAATTCGAGATGAATGCCAAGTGATTCATGGCCAAATATGCAAGTTCCCAGAAATAAGAAATTAGAAAGAAAAAACAGATACACTTCAAAAGTACCCAGAGATGATCTCTTCCGGCTGAACGATTCCAGAAGGGATAATTCATGACTATGTGATCATAAGCCTTCTTGTAGAACTCCAAAGCGAAGATGCTCCTCATACCGGTCACTTCCTTTTAAAACACAAAAAAAAAAGAAAAAAAGATCAGAGTATCAATGCCGACAGAGAGACAAAAAAAGAAGTCAAAATAAACTCGAAAAAAAAGAGTCAAGTCTTGCTACCTTCTTGGAGAAATATGGTGCATCATTTGCACGTAATTGGATGCAAGAGTCAAACATAGGAGGGAGGAAGTAATCGGCTTCTTCTCCATTTAAAGTTCTGTGACGACTCGTCAACAATCCTTCGTATAATGCCCACTGTGTAACGGTAAAATGTTCAAGTTACACGTTAGGGTTAGTTTACTTAGGAAAGCGGTGCTTAAAAAACCAATAATAAAATTAATATTAATCTATAATTATATTTATTTGTAAAGGGACGTAAATATTAATTTATATTTATTTAAATTTATGTCAAGTTATGATATTAATTTCTGTGATGTTTATTTGATAGTTGTATTAAATATGTAAAATATGAGAGATATCAGATATATGAGTGGTATACGATTTTAATATGAGTTTGGTTAGCATTAATTGAAATCGATGTTAAATAAATTCATATTAAAGTGATTAAATCGATGTTAACAAAATAAGGAATTTAGTAATCAAATGAACGAGAGTTAGCTCTCATTTTGAAGGATTAATCTCACATGCAAATTAGGTTTTGCAATTACAAATTAATATTCTTGACATGTTATAATGCAAGTGATTTGATTTTACATATACATAAGGACACGAGTATGAAAATGCATGTTATAATGTGTAGTTACAATTAATCACTTAAAAATCAAGTAAATCAAAACATATTGATTGGAAATAATTTTTAATTAATTTAAAATGATTTTCATATAAAATACATCGATCAAAAATAATTTTCAATTGAATGAAAATCTAAATATATCGGTTGAAAATAATTTTTAACTGGTTGAAAATAGTTCTCAACTGATTGAAAATTAAAATATAACGATTAAAAATAAAAAATACACTAATGTGTTTTGCATTTCTATTAGTGGTAAATAATTTTTTACTTGGAAAGTGATTTCTCACTTATAGGAAATGATTTTTCACTTAAAAATTGATTATTCATGAATGGAAAGTGATTTTTACCAATGAAAAATTAAAATACATCGGTTGAAATCATCACTCTTTCTTCATACGTTGTAAAATATGTTGCAAATATATATTTATTTACTTTTTATATATAATTATTAGGAAGCTATATATATATATATAATAACAAAGCAAATTAATTTATCGTACCTGAGCTCCGTAAAGGTGGTCAGTCCAAATGGTTCTATTCTCATGGTCGTAGAGTCTATTGACACATGTGCCTTTATCCCGTCGCCCCTACCAAAGCGAAGTGTTTCAATACTTGAATTGATTCTTTATGATCGATGTTTGGGACAGATCATGTATTATTATAATTAAATGCTCAATCCATCGAACGAGAGAATTACGATACAACAAACCTCAAGAATCTGGATGTTCAACTCCGGCGGCAAATCATAGATGTAAATAAGAGGCCTTTTCTTCTTAACAACTACTGCACTTGTAGTAGTACTGCCACTTGTCTTGCTCACTGGGGGACCATTGGGGGATGCATCAGTAGATGATGTCTGTAGCCACTCTGGCCAATCTTTTGTTGCCACCTTTGAAGATGGAATGCTGCAATCCATACCATACCACTCTTTTTCGCACTAAAGAAGAATTGCAGCATAAAACCAAGTACCGAATTAATTACGCATATTCCTTGGTCGTCTTATCTCATTAAGTATCCGGAATTCACATAAAATTTGATAAGTACAAACAAAGCGAAAAGCACTAATAACTCTGATCGTCAAAGATGCTGGATTTGGCCCTTTCCAACTTATCATTCATAATGCTAGCTGTACATGGTCGTAAATTAGATGCCTTTAGGGTTTTTTTTTTTTTTTTTTTTTTTTGTGACATTTGAAAATTAAGAATATATCATATTACCCTTGATAAAAATCATTATTAAAAAATCTAATAAATTAAACACAATAGCAAAAGTATCAATGTGGATTTGAGGGCCATTTGAGCCATTGTTCGATTAAATCAATGGAACAAGTAGTTGTGATTCAAGGGAGGACATTAATTACTATATAGTCTTTTTTTTTTCAATTTTTTTTTTTCATTAAAGTTCATCAATTTATCAATTATATATGTATCATATATAATTAATTACACCTGCACATGCATGCATGAATCGACATATGTATACATACCTTGCAAAATCCACCTTGGCAATAACCGTGTCCGGAGCATTGGTTGATGCAGGAAGAGGTGTTTGGGATCTCGCAGAATCTACCAGTGAAGCCATCGTATACGCATCCGCAAATCTCTTTATAGTTGGGCTTCGAATGAATTGCTTCTTCCTCCGGAATTGGATCCACATTGCACCATCCACTTTTGCTCTCGTTACTTGCGAGGATATTATCAAAATCCGGAAGGGAAAAGTTAAATTCTGGCCAACCTCCCAACTTAGATTCCTCCATCTTTGTTTCTCTGTGCTAAGAAGAAAAGATTAAGGTGCAATTATCGTTTTATTAGGACGTAGCACGCGCCTTGTACAACGTTTAATTCTTACATTTTTATTCTATCAGTTTAATTATGCTCTCGATACGTACCCTTTGTTTTGTTGTAACTCGATCAAAACCTGTGAGAAATTAATTTTGGTGACTTATTGGATTTGGATCCAATAGATTCATGTATCCAAAAAAATGCGTAAGCCCAAAGTTAATTAGGAGCTAATAATTAACGCTTAATCTTTGCAATTGCGGCTACATATATGCTGGATGGAATATTCGTACGTACATGTCATCAACAGCTTGGTATTTTTGGTAATTAATGTATAAACGACTTTGTATGTTTGTTTAAAGTTTGAAATTGAGTAAATTTTAGGAAGTTTTAAGTAGGGATAAATAGATGGGTAAGAGAAAGATTAGTGGGTGTGAATGTAATAATTAAGTTAATAGATTATTATTGAGTTTTATTTTTATTTGTATTAGAAGTGAATTGGTAGGATAAATGTGATAGGTGGATATAATAAGTAAGAGTAAATTACTAATGGTAGATATGATTAGTGAGAGATAGATTTGATCGATAATGTTAGATGTGACAGGTAAGGAATAAAATTTTTTTAATATTTATACCCTCCTCACTTTACTCTCAATTTACCCTCAACGTATAAGATAAAATATGTTAAAATTAACACATATAAGAAATAAATAATTAAAATTATATGTATTTCTAATAATTTCACATAAATAAAAATATATTAAATAAAGCAAGTTAAACATAATTTAATAAGGTCCAGAATAAAATAAAGAACAAATAATATGTAATACCACAAATAAATAAAATTAGAAAGGATTATATTTTATTCCGATCAAAGTACCCATTAAGAATTTGTCTCGCCTCCTACAACATCGATATATTGGGGTTTGACGAACTCCTCTCAGGATATGACGATACATCTCTAAGATTTGGCACATTCCGATCTTAGACATCCTCAAAAATTACATCAGGAGAACGAAGCTGAGGTAATTTGGTTGATCAACCAAATTCACAATTGATCTACTGATATAATTGGTTTGATTAATCTAAAACATCTTGGTGATCACTTTAAACCTTTGTGCAAGATTGACAAATCGATTTGAGATTTTTCTATCAATCTTACGTTGAATGAACGTTAAAAGAAAGAGAGATAAGAACGAGGGAGAGGGAGAGAGGGTGGATAGGGCCTTTCACCTCTTGTTATGTGTCAAACAAGAGTTTCCTTATTATTTTTATATAGTCCACTACCTGACATTTATTTAAATTTTCATTTTATAAAAATACGACAATTGATTGACCAATTTAATCTAATTAATTAATTAAAAACGATTGATCAATTAAATTTACTTTTTTTTGATCGACCAGGTTAATTAATTGATCAATTTTACCTTTTAATCAATCAATCCAAATCAAAATCATGAAATTAAGAATTTGTAGCAAGAGTTTAAGTTTTAAATGAATTCTTATGCAAATCCGAGTAGAAGTCAAGTTAGGACGGGACGTACATGTGTACAAGCATAATCCTTGATCTTTCTTCTTACTCTTTACTACATAAATTACAGGATGCGAAAACATTTTACGTCAATCAAATGATTTATTAGTTAACAATAAAAGATTAAAAATATTTATCAAGTCTCACTTATCTTAACATAAGTTTCTATATCAAATATCCATTATATCTGATTAACATAATTAGACCCTCAAATCTAATAAATTCTCCCTTTAAATCTTTGAAAAACGAAACCTCGAGGGTTTGACGGAGAACTTACACGATAGCGAAACCGCAGTAGTCGGATACTGGGCGTTGCGGGTATTTGGTTCCTTCTCCACAAAAGCAGAATGCTCTGGACTTGTCACAATGGGTGGCACAGATTGATGCCACGTACTTTCCATACGGCTCTGAGGGGGTTGCGGGGTAATTGCATTCTAAGTACACCCTCTCCGAGCATCCTTCCCCTGGAGCAATGATAAAAACACACCACCATTAGTAACCATGCATGAATATTTGATGGCGGCTAAAATGCAACTAAACATGCATGCGAAGAAATTTAAATAAAAAAAAAGTGACATTCTAGGTTTCATCTCACTTTGAAGAATCATCACTTTATAGGTTAAAATTGATACTCTCTCGCTCTCTCTTCTTTCTTTTTTTTTCTTTTTTTTTATCATTTCTACAGTAATTTTAACTTATAAAGTGGTTGTTTTTTAAAATGAAGGAAGATTTACAACGTAATAGAATATTATTTTTTAGATTTCTTTACATTGAATTGTAGATGTAGGGTGGAGATTATGTGTGTCAAACTTCATGTTTATATATATTTTAACTTTCTTTCGATCGCGATTGCAAACTACATCATATTTTATATTTTTTACATATTTTAATTTTTTTTCCCTCTATCTTTTAAATGATAAGTAGAGGTGTCAATATTATCATTAAACTCATACACACCTCCGAATCAATTTTCCACGCCTACGTGGAATAGAATAGAAGAAAATCAATCTCATACATGTTGAATTAACAAACAATCATTAATATTGTGATCTATATATCATACTATTATTTTAAAATATTATAAAAAATTTATATTCTACCGTCAAAATTTCTTAAATATAATCATATGTAAAATAGAAAAAAATCACAGCATCAATATTTTAAACATATTTTATAGTTTATAGTAAAAGATAATGTTTTGCAAAGTTACCTACGTATTTAACAGGGGTGTATAGCCTACAAAGTAACCTACAATATCGTAGAGATGAGTGATGCCTGTGGTGTATGGTCGTGCCTGAGGAGACAAGTCAGATGAGTCACAAGAGAGTATGGATACTCCTTGAGAATGAGGTTTGATAATGAATGGGAGTTGGAATAATAATGGTGGCTGTGGATTGCACATTGGATTTTTTTTTCCTCCCTTACAGGTTATCAATGTGAAGTCTGAGACATTTGAAGCAGGTGTGTTTTGGGCAAAAGGCGGTATATATATATATATACCTACCAGTAACTCCAAGAGGGCATCTACATTGTCTCGTCTCTTGGTTACAAACGCCATTCCCGCTGCAATTGATTGCACATGACCCTCCAAAGGTTCTCTGCCAATGTACATATGCAAATGATTGGTAACAAAATGGTGGGGGGGGGGGGGAAACAACAAACACACACAGAAACAGACACAGAGAAAAATAAAAAAGAAAGTAGCACCATCCTGATTAATTTAATTACCTCAACAATGTCAATTTGAGGAGAAATTGGATCACAGCTAGAGAGCCATTTCCCGATTTCAGGCCTCCAAGGTGCATTACGGTAATAAACTACATCCCCCTCTGACTTCCCCATAGATTTCTCCTCTCCTTTTTCCTTCCTAGAAGAGGCCTCTGCGGTCTTATTGATGACGCTATCGCATAGATGCGGAGTTTGTGATCGTTGGAGATCGTTTTGGATGGGGAAGCAATCTTGTGAGGGATGAGATAGATTGAAGTGGATGATATGAGATATGGAAATGAAGGGCAGGAACAAGGAAACTATGGTTACTGGCACCATCCAGGAACATTGCCATGGGCCTTGCGTTTCCATACCTCATGCAAGAAGCTCTTGCAGATTCTCCCCACTGGTAATTACATATATCAAGCAGTGACCAATATATATAAACTTAAAATTAGAGATGCATTAATTGATTTGTTGTTCGGAGGGAAGGGAAAACATGTGTTTCCGTAGATCGAGGATATAAATCACAGGGACTTCATAACGTATTTGTGTTCCTTTCTGCGGAGAAAAGAAAGGGTTTCAATCAGGATGGATGATCAATGGATCAGAAGTAGCAGTTACGCTTGGAAACTGCTACTTCCAAGTGAAAGAATATGCTTACGTTATGTTACGTTGGTTTCGCAAACAAGGCACCAATTAAAGGCAATTGAATGCACATACATGGTTGAGAGAAATATCAATCGCTTCAACATTAAATTTAAAAAGTAGAGAAAAATTTAATAAATAATTGAGAGTAACATAAATTAATTAATAGGGAAACGGATAGAACTATTGCGGGTGCCAAATTGTATGTGCACCTTCTTTGAACGCCACTGCAATCCTGTTTTCGGCTTCTAATTAAAAACAACTAGGGTGTGAGTAAGCATCGGGCTGGGCCTTCGCGGGCCATGTGAGGCTGGGCCTAGTTCCTTTTGGTTAAGCCGATTAGCGGGCAGGGCCTAGACCTGTAAATTGATTGCTTAAGCCCAAGCTGGACTCCATAGAAATGGACCCAGGGCCGAGCTAAGGTCAACCTACCTTAATCTATGATTTCTTGGGCTCACGTTGAATAACCACTTCCAAGATAAAAAATAATTAAATTATATCTTGAAGACTTGTATAGAGAATAGAATATAGTAGTCTATTATCTTCCAATCAAATATAAACGAGAAAATGAGTCCAAATGATCACCATTAATACTAATTATATGCTAAATAATTTTGTCCCGGCAAGGCATTGAGGGAGAATAGAGGACATTACTCGCAGGTGATGGTAACTTCAGAATAGAGGACACACACCACTGTATTGTTAAAGGGAAAGTACGTGTATAAACGATTTGATAACTTCAGAATTGTTTTTTTTTTCCCTCTAAGTGCTATCTATTGGAGAGGAAATGAAAGCAAGGAAGCCCCAGCTTCATTATTGAAATTAGGGATTTATCATTCTTTAGTGTTATCAATTAATATCGTGCATGAATTAATATACCGTATGTGTTATCTATGTGCATATATAATATACATGCATTTCATGTTGGATAAGTTTAGGCCTTCTCCTGCAATCCAATAGTGCTAGCTAGTTAGCTTCCTGTATGGTCATGTAGACAAGCAAATTGGCGATGTTGAAATCTGGCATTAGCATATGTTCTTCGCACAATAGTACCTGTATAACATCCTAAAAAACGGAAAATTCAATATTATAGAGAAGTCTCTTTCCAACATAAAAAAAAGAAGAAGATGCTGGGGTTATTCTCATCCAAACTTCTAGGAATGATCAACTTTTTATATATTTTCTTTGGATAATCTTCTTCCGTGTTACTTATCTATTTTCCTTTAATGGTGCCTTTTATATATCGATTTCTTCTTTGATGGCTTTACCTTTGTAAAGTTATTGGATGTAGATCTCACGTACACTTGGGTCGTGCATCTACAGTTGGTGGCTGCTGCTCGAGTTGCAGGCATTCTTTTCTGTCCAACATGCTCAATTTGCTCCATTTGGTGTGCATTTTTCCTTTTTTTTATAGGCGCATCTGCCGTGCAACTGTGATATACGAGCATTTTAAAATTGAGGATGACCAACTACTCTTTTAAGATTATCTAGACAACAGACTACAGATCGAACTTCTAGTACTTATCAAAACCGTATATGGTCTCTCTTTACATTATATATGCAAAGACTAGCTAGCTAATTGCTATTGCTTATCTTTATCTATATTTTCATACCCTTTTGCTCTAAGCATCTTGTTTAGGTTCTTGTTTCTTTTTAGATTCATGCAGATTTGTTTCAAAATCAACCCATTAACCGTTGTTGCGTGTCGAAATTATGGCACAAGAACGTTTGCTGAAGCACAGCTCAGGTCTCAATAACTGAGTGGGGCATCATATTGAAGAGATGATGGGCTGGCTTTGGAATTATATATTAATTGTGTAGTTATTATAGAAAATTGTGAATGAGAGATTATGCTATATATCTTAGCAAATTTACAAATATACTTTTGACTTACGCTTATTTTGGGAGGTTGATCTTAGTACACATGAAATATATGTGTGAATTCATTTTCTTCAATGATAGGTTTCTCTTTTTGTATTTTTCTCTTCATCAGTTTGGTGCTTAAGTTTTGAAATCCTTTTTATTGTCCAAATGTAAATAGACTCCAGAAAAAGCTTGGTCATTTTCCTTTTCAAAGAAAGCCTTTGAATCTATACCGATGACTATATTGACGGATAATCTATTGGTTTATATACAATGGACAAAAGAACAAGTACAAAAGAAAAGGAATGCGCGCCGACGGGTATTTATGTTGCTAGAAGACCTTACACCAATGGGAGTGTAGTTACAATTGAAACCTATACCGATGGAAGAATTTGTCGCTACGCACATTTTAATTTGTTTACCACGGTGATTGTTGGTGTTTCTACTGGTGCAATTACCACCAACGGATTTGCCATTGCAAACTTTTAGCGACAAAGTATTTAAGTGGAGATTTTTACCAAAGAACAGGACTTACACCGACGACTTCTGATCTATGCCAAACACTTGGTACCGTTGGCGTACGTGAAAACTGTTTTAGCGATGATTCAAACTCTCAAAATAGTTTTAAATGCGTGATCCGATGGATAAAAGATCATTGTTCTGTTATATCTACAAAAATCATCATCCTAGGATGCTAGAACATGCGTCGCCAAGGTATCTATATATGTAACCATCCGTGCGTTCAAGGATAACAAAGTAACCTTTCTTTCCTGAATTTCTTTTTTCAGAATTTTAATTATCAAGCTACGAAAGGAAAATTCCGGGACATGGATATATACCTCGGTGGGCAAGCAGAGTGCAAATAATATTTACGTGCACGCCTTTACCTCTTTTGAGACTTGAACAGTACTTTTTAGAGGAACAAAAGAAGTTAAAAGTAGAAGTAACAAGAGAAAAAATTAAAGAGGTCTACATGAATCAGAATTTTGTGGCGCCACGCATGTGATTGCCTGTTAACCGTATTACATATGATATCTATGTTCGACGTACGCCACTAGCTACCTACTTCTGCATTCTTCTGGCAAACCATCTTGCTTGTGCTTATGGCGTTCGTGGAATTGTTGCACACGCCATGGATCATTGTACAATTTACTGTGCAATATCTGTGAATGCAAAATTCATGTTAATACCCTGTCATTTCCACTAAGTCATGTAGCATAGGGAGAAAGATAAACAAATTGACCATTAACAGCGCCCCGCGTAAATACAAATGTAGCATACAAATTAAGCATGGCTTCCGAAGGCCAAAGATTAAATTATCTTTCTAGCAATTAATTAATATATGTGTATATTTGCTTTCTGTGAAGGAAATCCTTCCATATTTGCATGTGCGCGGATCCTCCGTGCCTGTTTGGTTAGAGGGGTTGGAAAATGATGGATAAATGAATCGTGAGGAGTAAATATTACGTAGATATTTAATCAATATGACATGCTTTTTTTGAGATATTTGATCCAAATGTCTAAAAAATATATGTCACGATGAATTTAGATTAAGTATCTGAAAAGTATATGTCACGATATATTTTATTTGGCATTTATTTGATTAAATATTAATATAATATTATAATTATCTAAATATTTAGGAAAAAAATGTCAAAGAAAAGTTTTTTTTTTTTTTTTTTTTCGACTTGCAGTGATAGAACAAATATATATATATATATATATATATATATATATATATATAACATGATTTGATCGATAAGAATAATTTAGTCAATAATTACCTGAATGACCGTAGAGAAGACGTCATCTTCTACGAGTTTGGAGTATTCGATTGCCCATCCCTTCATGTCACCAAATAGACTTCTTTGTCTATCGGCCTCGAGTAGTATTGCGTCGCGATAAACAAACCTTGGCCAGATTGATTGTACGTTTCTCATCATAGATGCTACTTTCGTCTTATTGATTCCCTGCAATAGGACAGAAATGAAGATATTACATTTCAAGCTCACAGTATGAAAAGTTCAAATAATTATTGCTAATTTTTAGTTAAATAGCTTCGATGAGTATTTACAATCCCATATGCTATAGACCATAGTTGCGTGATTACCCATAAAAAGTTACATAATTGATCATAACCCTTCAGTTAATTAAGAATGGCCCCATCGTCATTATGTTAATGGCATGTGAACATCGAAAAGGATCCTGATGTTGGTTCTCCATCGTACGTTCGTACGTTTACTCACTCCTTCACGTGCCCCCATCCCATTACTAAATAAAGAAATGGTACGAATATCAATGATGTATACACAACTCCTTTAAAAAAATTTTCAAATCTTTTATCTTAATCTTTAGATCAATAACATATGTTATTTTGGATGTATACCTTTCTTTGAGAAAGGAAGACTTTGAAAAAAATTTTGAAAAGTGACGTCTTACTCGAACATGAATGAAGAGATGTAAAATTACCCGAAGGATATTTATCATGTTTGGGATATCTTTCTCTTTGATACGAACAGCAAAGCTCTCGTAATCGAGCGCGTTCTCGTATGGTAGTTGGATTCCATCCTACAGTTAAAAGTTAACCAAAGTATAACAAATCAAATAAACGTGAACGAAGGAAAAATTCATAAATTAAAGGAACATTAATTTATATAGCAAGTAAGCAGCTAGGAATATTTGAAGAATTAATATTGGTACGTATATATACACGTACGTACCTGAATTATGACGGGAATGCATCCGTGAAGGACACTATCTTCGATGCGTCCACTCCATCCATCGCCTGGAAAAGCACCACAAAAGATCGATTTGCTAAGCTCCTCCTCATAATTCGGCGTCCTTTTATGCGCCATCACTACATCCTTCTCATGTTGTCGTCCTAATTTTCCATGCCGGTTTAGGGATGAACCAAATTCCCTTGCTAGCTTTTGCCTAATGCCAATGCTATATCTTCATGCATGCAAAAAGAAATTACATAACATTTAATATTATATGCATGCATGCTAGCTATCTACTTATAAATTAAATATATAGCAGCTGGATATAATTCAGAAACTATGTAACATTCAAAATTTTATGAAAATAAAACAAACATATATCTGCACGTACTTAACGTCACCATGACCAGGAATATAGTCCGGTCCCAAGTCCCCACGGAAATAGAAGAAATTTTTACGCTCCCTCAGAGGCCTAAACAACATGCATGATCGTGATTAAAAGGAATTACAATTTTTTAAAAAAAACTTATATATGGATAATTGACAATTTAATTATATATATATATACACACACACATGCGCAATGGTTTGACTTTTAATTACCGTCTCCATCTTGCTTCACGGAGGTTTACTGGATCTGGTGCTTTCCACGCAGGGATAACAATATCCTTATCCGGAACGAAGCATGGTTGGTTTCCTCTTACTACGTCGGAGATAACGTTCCAACTATCGATTTCTTCGGCTGTTGTTGAGTAGTTGTGCTTGGAATTTGTGTTCCCCCAATGGCTTAGCAAGATGCTATTGTGAATCTCCTTTGGTGCAGTACAAGCACCTTCATCCCAACTAAATACCTAACACGTACAAATAATTTAAGAGTAATATTCTTATATATGCTCAAAGAAACACACACGCACGCACACATATATATAATATGTACAAAAATATAGAAAAGCATATATATATGGTATCGATTATATATATATAATGTCCACGTACGTACGTACCCAAATGTGATCTCTCCCGGATGAACGGTTCCAATAAGGGTAGTTCACGACTATGTGGTCATATGCCTTTTTGTAGAACCGAGCAGCCTGTTGGTTCCTCCCGATTGACCCCTGAAAATAGCAAGTGCATGGAATTAATTATTCAAAGAAGAATACGTACGATCATGCATGAACGTAATTAAATATGGGTGGTGTAGAATGGCTCTACGAACTATACTACGTACCATAAAAGAATTATATGGTGCATCATCGGCCCGTGCTACGGCACATTGATCATGGAGTGGAACAAGGAAGTAGTCAGCTTCTTCCGGGTTCAATGTTCTATGCGGACTCGCCAGAAGCCCTTCGTATATTGCCCACTACACACACACACACACACACACACACACATGTATGATAAAACCAAGTAATCGTTAATTGTGTTACCAGTAACATCCGAGAAAATTACGGAACAACTAAGAGATTCTACTTAATTAAGTTCAAAGGTCGGAGGAGTGGAGTCTTTGCAAATGTCGGTTGTTTAACGGGTACTTCCAATACATTACAAAAAGGATTTGGCAATAGGTGAAGCTTTGAGCTAATGGTGGTGAAAATCTAAGTGATCATAGAATCAAACCCTATGATCTACACATTAATTTGTCTTCTCAAAAAGAAGAAAAAAAAGGTTGTTGACTATGTGAGAGGAGACAAAAGATATATGCGTAAGAAACGGTGAGAGGAAGAGTTGGAAATGGAAGGGAAAGGTAGAGTGTTACAAGTGCAAAAATGTTACGATAATACTTGTCATGGTAACGGAATTAGGTGGCTTGGGGTAGAAAAATGTGCATATATGAGAGTATATGTAATACTCTGCTTATAAGATGACTTCTTTCAACAATGTGATTGAAATTGAGAAAGAATGGAGACAACGGATCGTACACCACCAAAGGCTTCTACGTGCATGGTAAAGAATTGTCTTGCCCTCTTTCTATGAATTTATGCATGATTAATGAGAGATTGTTCTTTATATTATGCCTATATATGTATACATCATCCGGTACTCCTTCCTTTATGTATACGAGATTAATATTCATCATCCATGCATCTGTGGTTGTGGCAGCCTCTGTTATGGCATGGGCTTGAGATAATCCTCCCAAATCCATACATGTGGATGTCGGAAGTGATTCATGTCAATGATTGGGCCTCTCACTTGAACTACTTAAGTTATATATAGTCACTTACACATTCTTTTTCTTTAATATATATATATATATATATATATATATATATATATATATGCACTCTACTCTACTTTCAATTACTTTGTAGAAGAATTTCAGTTAACATTTTAATTTTCTTACCATTTAGCAAATTATGAATTGGACAACGATGTCTAATCAAATAATTAGTTACGGTTTAGCAATTACGTACCTGTGAACCATAGAGATATTCAGTCCAAAATGTCCTGTTATTCTGATCATACTCTCTATTCACACACGTGTAACTGTAAAACCGACCCTGGCAGGTTTAAGTAGCTAGGAGGATTAGATACCAAACGAGAAAGTTCTCTGATTGTAGAATATATATATATATATATATATTCTTGAATAGCAATTAATGGCAATGCCCTTAATTAATTTACCTGGATTAGCTGAGTATCCAATTCTGATGGCAAATCATATACATAAATAAGAGGCCTTCTTTTCTTCACCACGACAACTTGCATCGCACTGTTTGCACCGCTTTTGGTCACTGGGGCTTCGTTAGGCTTCCCCTCCGCATTAGAAGGGTTGAGCCATTTCGGCCATTCTTGCATCGTTATCTTCATCGATGGGATGCTACAATCAACACCATACCACTCGTTCTTACACTGTAAATTAAACAAAATACAAAAATTAAAATTCAGATTTGGATTATATATGATGCATTAATTTAATTTAGACCCTAATATATATATATATATATATATATACTTCAAAATTAAAGTGTTTGTTAAGTTTTTTTCAACTAAAAGGCCTCAAGCTTAATTAGCTCGATCGTCCTTTTATACACCATGGTATAGATTATAAATATGGAAACACTCAGTTCCGTTAACCTTTACTTTCGGAATGTACGAATTATTTCTTTCCCGTATATTTATTATATATGCCCTTTCTTTGAACATTTTTTGCCTTGGGGAAGCGGGACGACGTTCCAAATCTCCCGGGGGTAATCTCGGGCGCTTGTGGTTGAATGCAATAAATGAGGGATCAGGTTGGAACACTTTGGAGAGATCAAGGGCTAAATTGAACACCACATGCACTTTATCGAAGGGACTTCTTATAAATTACTCCATTAAATTTCTGCTATTCCTTAGGAGATAAACTTATCCAGTGGTAGTACTTCTGGACAAAAGGAATACTTTATCTCTCACGGGATTTTTAACATAAATTATTTACGATCACACAAACATCCTCGCATTCTTAATATTTTACGTAGACACCTCTAAATGTTGCTCGTTTGAGTGCATGCTTCTAACCCTCCGTTTAGTTTTCCATCTAAATGATAGAAGTTGGAGTTAAAGCTAAGGTCATTTTTTATTTCAAGATCTCCTAAATTAAGTCCAATTATGTTGATCCTGAGAATCCGAAAGACGTGGAGACTTAGGATTTGTGCACCGAAGATCGATCTTAATTACATTTCATTCCAACTTGATCCGTTAGAGTGCTTAATTAATTACATAGAGACAGACACACACAGTTAAACATTATATATCTATGTAAATGGTAAGAAGTCGTGAAGTAATTATTATATACTTGGAAATTAATGATTCCATAAAATCATATGGTGGTTTTTTTTTTTTTTTTTTTTGATATTCTTGCACGTGTATGTGATCAAATTAAGGAGAAATGATATTAATGAAGGCTTAACATTTAGGGCCAAAAAATATATGTTGCAATTGTTATTAATATTTCACATGAAATTAAGAAGAAATTAAAAGGAATAATTACCAGGAAGAAGAGATATAATTAATTAATTAAATTACCCGACAGAAGCCACCATCACAGTAGCCGTGTCCAGAACATTGGTTGAGGCAGGTGGAAATCGTAGGAGTCTCGCAGAACGTGCCCGTGGATCCATGGTAACACCATGTGCAGGAGTCCTTGTAGTTGGTCTTGGAAGCATATCCTTCTTCAGGGTCCACATTACACCATCCCGGTTTGGTTTTATCAGTTGTAAGAATGTTATCAAGATCATCACTGGTCCAGTTGGTACCCCTAACATCAAACGTATAGTCCGTCGTATTTGTATTTCTACAAATTAAGTTAAGAGAGAGAGAAAAAAAAAAAGAAGAATCAGATCACGGTATACATACATACATATACGTAGATACATAGCAAAACGAGTTCGAAATCCACTTGTCCGATCCATCAGTTTATATGTACATGGTCAGTCGTTGAAATGGTATCGTATGCATCAGTGTCAATGCTGTTTATTTTTTTTTATTTTACACTTTTGTCGGCAAATCTTTTTCTCCCTGACAGCATCTCTCTCGCTCTCTCCGATCCTTCGTTTCTCTCAAAAGTGCCATCACTGTTGTTCGAAGAGACGGGATGTTTATTCACTTTTCAAATGATTGTAGGTTTATTTTCAATTGACGCTGTCGTTACTTTTCTCCTCGACAAAAAAAATCATTTTGATCAGCGGTGTGTTTTAATTTTTATCCTATATATTTTAATGAAAAAGTAAAATATATTAATTAAAAATTAAAATATGTCAACACATTTAATTTATTAAGCGGAGACATTTCTTCGCTTCCCGAGGATGGTTATTTTTTTTTCAGCCAAATTTTTTTTTTTTAATTGATATATTCTCGTGTAAAATTAAAATAAAAAAATTAAAAATTAAAATATACCTATACATTTAATTATTGAGCAAGGATTTTTTTTTAATTTTTGACAAAAAAAATATCATTTCAAACATCAATAGTGTATTTTGATCTTTTTTCCGATATATTTTGATAGAAAATTAAAATATATTAATTGAAAATCAAAATACATTGAGAAATTAAATATTTTTATCTTTGGAGAATGTTTATTTACTCTTTAACTTGTGTATTTTATTTTTTAACCATTTTGTTATAATGAAAAATTAAATTTCATTAATTAAAAATCAAAATATACCTATACATTTAATTAAAACAATTTTTTTGAGTTGTATGATTTTGATATAATTTTAACTTTTGTACTCCGACAACAAGGTGTAAACTAAAAACTAATAAATATATATATGTTAGCCTATTAGGCATACCAATTATGGCATATAATAACATGTGACTAGGAAAAAGTTAATTTCCAAAGTAACTAAATAATTGATGCAGGTATCAAAATGTAAAAGTTAATATATTTTGCAATGTGTCGACGTGATGTGCAGGTGCAAAATCATCATAAATTATTTTATAAATCAATATAAATCATTTTACACCAATGCAAGATCATCCAAAATAAATCTACATCTGTACAAATCACTGTATCATGTCAGCACATTACAAAATATGCTGTAAGATACGATTTTATACATTTTTGGAATAAATAATTAAATAACTTAAGTAGATTTCTATGGTCAAATAATAAGTTGTTGTTTCAAGTATGTATTTGATTATCCAATAGGGTAGCCCATATGAAAGGTTTGATTTTTGATGATATATATCCATATAACCCATTAATTCTTAGTGAAAAAATAAAAAAATGTGTGTTGTAATATATTTTATAATATATATTTTTTATGTAATAAAATACATCAATATATTTTAATTGTCTATCGAAACATATCAATTAAAAATCAAGATATAATAGTTAAAAATAAACATGTCAGTTGAAAAAATAAAAATATATCAATGTATTTTCATTTCAATCGATGGAAAATGAATTTGTACTTAAAAAGTGAAAATTAATTTTTACGTATGACTTGAGTTTAGGATTGAAGATTTAAAGTTTAAATTTTAAGAAATTGATTTTACATATGGAAAGTGATTACTATTTAGAAAGTTAATTTTTACCTTAGGATTCAGGACATCCTAAAATTACAAGGTGAAAAGTCACTTTTAATTAGTTATGAAATACTTAAAATAGGTGAAAATTAGTTGTACACCAAAATTCATCAGTATATTTTTATTATTAATTAATATATTTTAATTTTTAATTGATGACAAATTAAAATATATAAAGTAAAACTTAAAATATATAGATATATTTTTATTTAATAAGAATCCACATCCTAATTCCCACGACAGGGTATATGCAAGGCAGGAACCGTGAAGCAAGAAAAGACCTTACATTTGTTTGAAGCCACATTCTGCAATGACGGGACGGTTTGGGTACTTCGTGCCCTCTCCACAGAAGCAGAATGCTCTGCTCGTATCACATTTTAGAGGGCAAATCGACCAAGTAAATGCTCCGTAGGGTTCCGCAGGTGTTGAAGGATGATTGCATTCCAGATTCAATCGCTCCGAGCACCCTTCCCCTGTTTTCACTCGAAAACATGAAACATATTTGTTTAGGTGATCAATCAAGCCTAAGGAATGTCCAAGCCAAGCTACTACTTACACAGTTGTTAGTATGTGGACATATTAGTTATTAGAAGAACACATATCACTCTTCTGCAATAACGAATGCGATAAGGCTTTGCCAAGCATGAGATAACGAAATCATATTGAGAGAGTTATATAATTAAACGCAATGTTAATTAGGTAATACTTATTTACCAAAAATCAAGGGATCAAATCTCATGATTATCCTATTTAATTTGTCCTTCTCAAGATACAGAAGAAGCGTTAAATGCAAACAAAGGGAATGTCTTCACCTTTTTAATTGGTTACCGTATATGCCGTAAGGAAATAACGGAAATAAAGTGGCTAATTACCAGCATATCCCAGGGGGCACCTGCACTTCTCTAACTGCTGATTACAAACGCCCTTCGAATCGCAGTCACCTGTGCACTTGCCTTTGTAGATAATCTGACAAATTGAGTATTCCGATATTTTAAACAAGAACATTATACTCGTATTTAGGTCGCCAAAGGGAGTACGAAAGATTATCGAGAAAGCCTATAATATTGCTTCCAAAGTGGGAGAAGGGAAAGCTTCCCAAAAAAAAAATCAAAAAAGAAGAAATCACAACGGAGCCCCTCAGCTATAGGAACACGCTCAAAGTCTCCCACCATGACTCCTCCATCATAGGAGACTCTCTCTGCCCACCCACACACCCAAGACACTGTTTACTTACAAGGATCGGGTCATTTGTGCTGTGCTTTGGATTCTTTGATCTTCGGATAAAACCTTCAATCTTGGGATGACCTAATTCTAAGGGAAGAGATGGGATGAACTTGATCTGAAATTATGCGAGAGAACACTTTCATCTATCTCTCTAAATGCCTTATGATTTGACCCTTCTTTCATCCAAATGCAAAATTTTCACAATCTTAAATTTATCTCACAGTTTTACCACTTAAAAAATTAATCCCTCAAATCAAACTATACCTAACAGGTGGGATCTACCTCTAAGAATAAGACCCACCTCTTGGATAAGGGTTGGTGTACACAAGTGACTCCTTATTTTGAACATCTTTACATTTGCATGTTCCCTCCTCCCTTAGAATTAATTGGGAGTAATTACTTTGGAAAAAATGCACCACAACTTTCTTCTTGGGACATTAATATCTAAATTTTTTTTTTTTCCTACCCCCTAATTTCAACATATTTGCTTCCATAAAGAAGATAACCACCTCCAGATTAATACCTATCCCAAACCCAAATTCTTGGCTTCTTTGCTACTTTGATCGGCCCTCTCCCTCCAACCTCCTCTAACCCAAATTAATTGTCCAACAAGACTATCACCACCATCCGGTAAAATTGATTGCATACGTGAGGGTATCTACCCCCGTAATCATATCTTTAAAGGTTTTCACCTTTCTTGTAAGACGACAACATAATAAATAAAACTTTGCATTGTATAGAGTAAATTTGTGGGAACATTGAATATACGAAACAAATAGGGTATGGATACAAAAATGTAAAAGTTAATGTATCTTGCAATGCAAATAAGTAAAGATAATAAAAAAAAGGTAAATTTCAAAGTAAAATTAATAAAAAAAAGTCATTATCATTTTTAAATCAATAATAGAACTATTTTACATTAATACAAATTACTAAAATCATCTTGAGATTACATTTTGCACCAATATGAAATCACTAAATTACCTCATCATTTAACATCCGTATGAAACCACCAAATTAACTTAGAATAATTTTACATTGGTGGCTTTAATGATCATTTTACATCTTTGTAAAGTGAGATTGTATTGTTATACTTTAATTCAAAGTGATGATAAATTTTTTAAGTGAGATAGATAATGAAACTTATATTTTTTTTATTTTTTTATATTAAATATCAATTATAAAGTAAAGATCACATTCACACATATATATATATATATATATATATATATATATATATATATATATATTGACAAACAAATAACCATTTCATAATCTTCCACCTATCCCAAAATTACGCGTGCCGATAAGTACTATAGAAACACCGATCACCACAGTTTTAGGACTATATATATATATAAAAGTCACATTCCCAACATAATTCGAGATATTGGGAGGGCAACCTATCGAGGAGAGCTAAGTAGGTTAAAAATTTTCCATCACCTCAGCAACGTCGACATGTTTAGAGACTGAACTGCATCTTGAAAGCCATCGCCCAATATTCTGTCTCCAAGGTGCATTGCGATAATATATTGGACCTCGATCGGATTCCGTCGAGAATGCAATGTTATCTTGGATCTTGAAATCCACATGTGATTCCTGCTTTGATGATGGTTGGTTGGTGTGATGAGAACAAGGATCACCACTTCGTGGAGAAGGAGGCCAGAGGAAGAGAAAGGAGGGATTAGTCACGGATATCAGGATTATCAGCAAAAGAACGGTTGGTACCAGTGGCAATGGGCATTTTCTTGCACTCTTTGAATCCATAACCTCGAGAATGGTACCCTAATTCAGTAGTAACATTTCTTATCAGTCGGTCACTCACGATGTCTTTTAGCAAATTAACTCCCTCCGCATGTAACGTCTTCCTTGAAACATAAACATTCTACGTTAATTAATAATTATAATTAAGTAAGACCCATCCCCAATAGAAATAACTGAAGTCAATTGGAAACCTATGAAATTAAATGGAATCCGATACTGAGTTTATTATTTGAAAAGGGAAAATCATGGGAATTACCATGACAAATCATAAAGCATGACGTTTGTGTGAGTTACAGTGAATCCGAAGACCGTAATGGCATAAATTGTATTCATCATCACTTACAAGTATATATTCGATATCCTTGTACTAAAACCATAACGTAGGAAATCTCTTTCATCGCCAGCCATAGATGGAGAGAGGGGACGCACATGGGTGGGTGGGTGTCCTAACACCCCCAAGGATAATTTTAGTTAATTAGTAACATAAATTTAATTAGTAGAGAAAATAAAACAAACGACCGAAATAGGTTACAAAAAATGATATATATATTTATATATACAAAGTCATGAGTGGAAAAGCAAATTACAATTGAATATAATCAACAACTTAAAGAAATAATTTATGATTAATTATAAGGAGGAAGCTAAATAATTGAATATTAATGGTAAATTATATAATTTGTGATTTCTCTAGAATCTTCAACGATGCATTATCTCTTTCCGGTGACAATCATTTGAGCACCTTCAGGCAAAAGATTTTAGATTCGGCCCTCTAGTCAGGATCGTTGGTTTCACACTTCATTGATAGATAACTCTGAAAAAAAAAAAGAAAAAGGCTAATCTGCAAATTGCCATAATCACGAATATAGTGACATTCACATGCGAAACTACTCGTGAAGATATTGCACCAATTAAGTTTGAAATTGCTAAAAGATGGGAAATTGAGCATTCTCATTTCGAGCAGCCAAAACCAATCACATAAATATGACTCAACCATGGACTTAGCATCTATTCACCGGTGGGAAAACAAGTACCCACATAGGAAAACATCTGAACTGAAAATAGTTAAAATATTGAGAAACATGCCACAAGAAGCAAGGTGAGTCAGTTAAGGTGTCATCATCGATCCTCTTTGTTTGCACATTATGTATACTTGAACGTTCATGAATATTTTAAATATTTGCACCATTGACGGATCTAGGGGACAAGAAGGGATACGTGCGTGCTCTTCTGGATTAGAGGAAATGGAAAGAGGCTTGATCCTCATTCCGTTTTTTAACATCCTAATTTCTATATTTGGAACGATGGGTCAATTGTCTCCGTATATTAATTGGGTACATGCATTGCAACCGTGGGCATCTACAACACTGACGGTCAACATCCATCGGCGTAGATCATGAGCCGTCGGTGTAGATCCCTGCTGCATTCCAACCCGTCGAGTCTGGCGCTGTTACGCTACACGATGTTGCAATGTTACGCTGACGGTAAAAATAAAGAGCCACCAACGATTGGTTTTGTCGGTGGAATAAAACGCCAAACTCTTATATTCACCGGTGATAATAAACGCCGGGAGATACGGATACAAATAAATACACCGACGGTTGTATCCGTTACTGTGACCGTCGGGATAAGTCGTAATATCATGACTAACATGCCCCCAATAATTATCTCTACTGAACATTGACACGTTATATGTAATGCATAAATAGAACTTCCACAACAGACACTCATAATAAACCTGAACGTGGCTCCCTTCAAAGTTAAAGAAAACAACTGTGATATAAACTGCAATGGTGCTCCACGAGTTAGCTCACTTTTTACCTGTACAGCTCACAGCGTAAACCACGCGCGTACGTGCATGCTGGGCTGCCTCTATGGGCTTTTGCCTGCATTCTGGGTCATGACACATTGTAAGCCCCCTGTGTTTTGGCTCATAACATTTTTTTTTTTTTTTTTGCTTGGTGGAGTTTTGCTCCAACCCCGCGCCATTGCGTTCTAAGCTGTTCGTTTGGATGGGGCACACCCTACTCTGCCGATTGCCGCCCTTGGGCACACCCTTTTTAATTTTTTTCGATAAGAATCATAATATATACATTATATGTAAACAACATCCGTGCACTATGTATAAGAGATCCGCGATCTACGAGCGTACGTACAAGCACTCCGGAATCACATACATCCACGAATAGCAATCGGCATGTCGATGTCATCCAAATGCATCATCCCTAAATCCACATCCGCCGATGCTTCCAGCACATAATTTACTTCAGTAACCATAGCAATCTTACTCTCATTTAACTGTCTGAACACTAGTTTAAGATACCATTGAAATAAGGTTTTGATAATGCATAAGGGATGTTTTGGGCATTTCCACATCCTTTTTTCTTTTCCTCCATATGGAATCACAGATTCGAGATTAAAACGTGGATCGCATCCGCATCACATCCCAAGGAAATCAAACAACGCATTCAAAATTAATCAAATATGGGCTTGATTTAAATAAGGATCGAATTTGAAGATAGACATTGTAGGGATTTGAACTTCGACCCCCATTATTTAACTCGGTCAAAAGACATTGTATTTAATAAAGTTAATTTAGTCCTCGGCAAAAAGTTACAGACCATAAGCCCACCACATTATACTGCAGACAGACCCCAAAATCCGATAATGTTTTCTTGGATGTCCGAATCTGGATTAAATCCAAAATTCACGACTGAACTCTTTTGCTACACCATACTCAAATCCTGATGCACCCAAATTTGCCAAACTTGCTATCTGATTATTAGTTGAACTCAATAAATGCTAGATTCAAATGTTGACACCCAACAACTAGTTTGGATGCAATCATCAAACATGCAGTCCTCGTTAATGATCACATCTCCTCATGATGCTTTTCAAAATCACATATGTCAAAATAGCACGTGCAGAAAAGAGAAGTTCACACTTTCTATGTATGCCAAATGAAAAAATCCCATATGGATTCCGTGTACAAAGAAGTTTGTCCATACAAATTTCTCATGGGTAATCAAAGAAAGAGCATGAGAGCAACCTGCTCCGATTTCGTTCACAGGAAGGATGCTGAGAACCCAAATAAAAGAAGCCCAAATAAAGTTAGGGAAGGTTGCCTCCCCCAAAATCAAATAGTTTCCGATGCATACCTTGTCAATACAGCTCAAAGACAACTAGGACCTTACCAGGATCTTTCTTGACCATGTTTACACGATAATCTGGAGTCAGGTTTCCTATCATAGTTTATAAGATTTCTCGATTTAGTTCTGACTTCCTGATAGATTTCTGAACCAATGTCTGTGGATACATCTGAGGTTACCATCATTTAGAAAGTCGACTTAAAACAAGTTCTATGTGCATACACAGGAAATGATATACATCGTTCAAAACAGATTTTATACATATGTGTTGCTCAATCGCAGCCTGGTTCAATGAAAAGTTAGCATGACTACGATCTACGGGGTATCAAACGTGACTTGATAACAATGGTGGGACAAAATTCTAATTAGAGTATTCAAAATCAACGGTGTCGAGGTGAAAGCTGAGTGAGGGACTAGAGGAAGGGTCAAAGAGCATGAGAAAACTCATCGGATTGCCGGCATTCCTCATTTCCATTCCTTCACAGAAGAACAAGAACCTGAGGCGTGACTTTTCTAACATGTTTGCTGTTTGATCCGCCATGATAACCAAATAATAGTTGATTTAGTAGACTCGTTACACCTTAGCATGTCATGCTCTTTGATTTAACAAATGGGCGCTGAAAAACAATTCAGGATATAACTGAAATCAACATTTTGAAAACAACACAAACAGTTACAGCTTACACTATTCGCTGCTTGGGAGGGAATGCCTTTTGCCCTGGATTTTGGTGCCATTGCTAGTGACTTCTCATACATCCTTCAGGCAATCCAAAATCCCTGTGCTTGGGATAAACTTGCTGCCTCCATGGATCGTTATGCAATTTATAGTGCAACACCTACACATGCCCAATAGCCTTGTGTCATTGACATTTGTTGCATGAACATATCATGGGGAAAATCTCAAGGTAAGAGACAATCAATAACGATACAAAGGCATTTACTGGCCAGCATACTGCAAAACAAAACACAAACACTTTACAATGGCCTCTAATAGTTAAATCCCACATCAAAACCTTATCTATATGGTCCTATACACATTTCCACATGCTTTGTAATCTAGCCTTTAGCTAAGAATAGCTCCTTGGAATCTCTCGAACACATGTGCCACATTACTTAGATAAAGCACATTAATGAACATGAAAAATCATTGAAATAATCTTCATTTCTTTCATGTAAAGTACTAGAGAAAAGGAGAATTGCTTTCTTTTTCTTGGAAGAAAGGAGAATTGCTTTATAATGATTAACTGCAATATGGAACTCTTATTCAAAATAACTGATAAAAATTTTACATAAATAGGAATGTATGCCTGAAAGCATTCAAAACAGATTCATGGTGAAAGACACTAATTTCCTTTGATGTGTGTGTTGGGGGTGGGGGGTTACTAATCTTAAGATGATACCAACAAACCTGATAAAGTGTGGAGAAGACGTCATCTTCCACAACTTTGGAATATTCAACTCCCCATTCCTTAACATCACCGTGCAAATCTTTCTGCCTTTCAGCCTCAAGGAATACCGTATCACGGTAGAAAAACCTTGGCCAAATTGATTGTACATTTGTCAACATTGACTCTATTGTTGGCTCGTTGATTTTCTATCAGGAAAGAAAATGGCAAACTATGAGTTCAACATGTGGTACCAAACTATGAATAAAAATAAAAATTTGGTGTTAATAATGCATTATCTAAGTTCTCAACGCAATCAAAATTTATTAACAGTTACGTGCTTTTACTCCTCAATATTGGAAAAGACAGTTCTGTGAAAAAAAAATATTGGAAAAGACTATTTGATTATTTTAGATTTTGAGTAAACTGGTATAATAAAGAGGTTTTCGGTGTTGATACAAGCTTTCCAACAGGCAGTTGATAAGGGATAACCACATGCTGCCTCAAACAAATAACCAAATAACAATATTAGCATTATGAAAATGTATGAGTTTTATATCAACTATATGATTTTGTTTATTCCTATGACAATTTGAACTAATACAGAAAAGATTGTCAGACAATTCATCCAATGGGTCAGGCAAGATTACCACTGTATCAAGCAGCTATCAAGTGCTAAACCTATTGAGCTTAATGTCACATTGCAAACAAACAGAATAATCTATGTACAAAGCAGAAGAATGAAGGAGTCCAATGTACAACTCTAGTCGTCGGCTTATAACCACTTTGACAAAATGCAAAGTCTAAAAATTCCTCAATGCAATCCAATACAAACAAACCAGACTAAAATAGGCTTGTTATGGCCTAGAACACCATCTTCGAGCCAACACTCAACTGTAGTTGTTGAGTATTGTGTGGTTATTTAGTGCCTTGAAAAGTGTGCACCTTGTGTGCGTGTGATGGCCTATAAATAGGCGTGTACTCCTCCCATTTATCTTTGAGAAGAAATACAGAGAAATCACGCCTATAGGACGCTTCTCCAATGGTTTTCTCCTAGCTTCTCGTGAGTGGGGTTTCCTCGTAAACTCAAGCGTTCTTATTATTCTATTGCTTTGATTTATCCTTCCACTTGATTATTATATACCACTTGGTATCAGAACAGTTCGTTTCTTGGGTTATCTTGATTATCATATTTATCTTTTTTTCTTGTGGTGGATCTGTCATGTTCATGGCATCTACTCCGATCTGGAGGCCTTAATCATGCAGAAGGAAGAGAAGGTGCAGCTGTGGTATGGTCTTAGACGGTGACAGCACCGCAGCGGGCAACGATGGCGGAGCCTGTCGTTTACGCGACGACGGAGGTAGGATCTCTAGGGCTTCGATGTTGGAGGCGACATGGACTGTAGCGTCGTGCAGGATGGCGATGTGCTGTAGCAGCTCAGCAGGCTGCTACAGAGGCCATAATCGCCCTTGGCGGTAGCGCTAGGCCTCAAGGGCCGCCACTGGGTGCCTTGGGTGGCGCGATGCAGTGGGTGTTGTCTACTAGAGTTTCCACAGCGGCAGTGGTCCCTTGGGCCTTAGGCGATAAGGAGGTGCTGATGGAGCACCAGCGGCGTTTGAGAAGATACACTCCAACAAGCTTCCGACGATGGCGCTTAAGGGAACGACGAGGTTATGTGGATCTCGGTGGCGATCTCGCATGAAGCAGCGGCGATGTTGGTGGCACCGCTAGGGTTGACGTGGGCACTCGGTGGAAGAAGAGGTCGTTGGAGGCAACCTCCGAGGAGAAGGTGGAGGAGACTCAGGCGGCGGAGATCGCGGCTAGCTAGCATACATCTACCATGCGACGCAGCCCATGAGGCGGAGGCGTGGAGTCGAGGTTGAGGAGCATCCGGCAGAAGATGCTTCGTGGTGGAGTTCTACTGGTGACACTGCTGCAATGTCGCAGAAAGCCCGGGCAGGGCTTGACGGCACTGTCGGGTTCGAGCAATGATCGTTGAAGCTGCTAGGGCTTGGCGATGGAGTTGGCGGCAGGCAGTAGCAGGCGCTAGGCGGCGCCGACTTGCGAAGGTCATGGCGACGCAGGTGGTGGCGACCGCAGTTGGTAGAGGATCTCAACGATGGCGTGGGTTATGAGATCCCCGCATTAGCAGCAAAGATGGAGGCAATGATGATGGCGAGATTGTAACGTTGATCGTGATCCTTGGGAGATCTAAGATCTCATTTGCAGCAGCGATGTTGTTAGGGTTGTTCCGCACCTTGGCGAGATTGTAGCATTTATTGGTTGAATGTACAGAGAGAAACAAAAAAAAACAAGAGAAAGGAAAGAGAAAAAAATAAAAGAGAAAAAAAAAAAGAAAAAAAATGAGAAGAGAAAAAAAAAGGAACGAAAGAAGGGGAAAAGGAAAATGAGAGAAGAAAAAAAAAATGAAAATTGAAGAAAAAAAAGGGAAAAAGAAAAGAGAGAGAGAAAAGAGGTGAAAAAAAAAGAGAAAAACAAGGAAGAAAGAAAAAAAATGAAGTTCATGTTTGAGAGAAAATGTGAAGTCTTCTCCAATTTTTAATGTTTTATCTTCTTCTCGTCGTTATTTTTACTTTCATACGAGTATGGGATAAAAGGGGAGTGTAGGAGTTTATTGTAGTCTTCTCCCATTTAGAAGTCCCTTTTGTTCATGGACTCCACATGAGAAACCCAACTTTGGGAGGTCCAGAGTTTTGAGGTCCTTAGAGGAAGGACTCATTTCAGGTTTCTATGTGGGAGATCAAGTTTCGTGGACTCCAGAGAGGGAGATCCACCTTCGAGGTCTTCAGAGGAAGATCCTATTTCAGGGATACCAAACGGGGAGCCATCAGCATCAGATCTTCAGAGACAACTACAGATCTTTCAGTAGCTCCAGCCTTTGTTCCCGCCTGTGTAGAGTGGGTTTTTTGTTGTTACAAGTTAAGCATTCCATGCTCCAATTTGAGAGGGAGTGTTGAGAGTATTGTGTGATTATTTAGTGTCACATTGGAAAGTGTGCACTTTGTGTGTGTGTGTGTGTGTGATAGCCTATAAATAGGCATGTACTCCTCTCATTTATCTTTGAGAAGAAATACAGAGAAATCACGTCCATATGACGCTTCTCCCATGATTTTCTCCCCGCTCCTCGTGAGTGGGGTTTCCACGTAAATCCAAGCGTTCTTGTTGTTCTATTGCTTTAATTTATGCTTCCACTTGATTATTATACTCGACTGTAGTATATCCATAATACCAAGAGACAGGCATGCCTTTTCATATATCCTTGACGCTTAAGTCCAGAAAAAGAGATTGCTTCAATTTGTCTGTCTTCTCAGAGCCCAACACATATAGGGTGTATAAATACTTGGAGCAAAAGACCTTGAATTTCACAAAACCTTTAGTCCTCTTGACCTTAAATGATTGTGCATCTTTTCTCCTTGCAGTAAGCAGAAAGTCTTTGATCTCGTGAATCTGCTTTGGCATTTCTAACTGAAGGGAGAATGGATGAGGTTCAGCATCTCCACTCGTTCTCTCTCTCTCTCTCTCTCTCTCTCTCTTCCCAATGAGCATGAAATCAGTATCAACTATGTAATTACCAGGCATGATGAAGAGACATTTTGACCATGCAAAACTCCATTCGACTCCCCATACTTGTATGTAGCAATGTGCGATGCATGCATGATTTCTATCTGTCTCAGAAAACAAAAGGCTATATCATTGACTTGCTTGGCATACAAAAGAAGAAATTGATCGAGAAATGATAAAAATAAAGGTACTTTCTGTTATTTCTGAAAGCTTTCACCAATTTAAAATGTCATCTTGATGTCACATTTGAACTAACATCCTCCCTTTTTCATTAAGAGACATTTTGACTATGCAAAACTCCATTCGACTCCCCATACTTGTATGTAGCAATGTGCGATGCATGCATGATTTCTGTCTGTCTCAGAAAACAAAAGGCTATATCATTGACTTGCTTGGCATACAAAAGAAGAAATTGATCGAGAAATGATAAAAATAAAGGTACTTTCTGTTATTTCTGAAAGCTTTCACCAATTTAAAATGTCGTCTTGATGTCACATTTGAACTAACATCCTCCCTTTTTCATTTTATTAATAAAAACAGCTTGTGTTATCTCATTTGAAACTGTAACGATGTGCATGCTTTAGAAGGAGAAAATTGAAAAATGGGCAAATGATCAAAGAAGTATTACTCGAAGAATGGTTATCATATTTGGGATATCTTCCTTCTTGATCCGAACAGAAAAGCTATCATAATCAAGAACATTCTCAAATGGCATAAGAATTCCATCCTACAAAATGTGAGAAAATATAGCAAACATATGAACGCTGACTAAGCACTTTCTAATTAGAATTGAAACATAATTAGTACCTGAATTATGACAGGAATGCAGCCATGTAAAATTATATCTTCTATAAGTCCATTCCATCCATCTCCAGGAAAAGCCCCACAGAAAATTGACCTACTAAGATCATCATGATGTGTTGGTGAAGGACTACCTGCTACACTAACATCTTCCATGTGTTTTCTCCCTAATTCTCCACTTGAACTTGGTGACAAACCAAATTCCTTTACAACTTTCTCCTTAATTCCCATACCATATCTATGTCATGTGGGAAATAATAGTTACCTTTTAGGATACAGACATGAAAGTAACAACACCACGATTACTCACCTAGGGTCAAATAGGCCTCCATCGAAGTTTGGTCCTAGATCCCCACGAAAATAGAAAAAATTCTTGCGTTCCTCTCGCGGCCTAATCATAATAAAAGACAATCAATAAAACCTTAATTTTGCAGCTAGATATTAATGACACTACAATAATTCAAAATTTCCACTTCTAACTAATTAAAATGACAATCAAAGCCTTCATTAATGCTCAAGGCATTGCTTTGTTCTGTATAAATTCAAGGTAAGTAAAAATCATGAAACAATCTCCTAGTGTAAGGAATAAGGTATTTCTCTCAACCACCATCTTAAGTACCTTCATATATTTGCTGCGATAAGGGATCGTTATGCCAAAAAGAATGAGGTTGGGTATGATTGGCAGTAGTGTAAAATTTGTAAAAAATCATGCACGGTTATTTGTTATTTGCCAAACAGCAACCGGTGATTCAAACATTCAAGCAAATAGGAGCCCGATGTTACCTTTTCCATCTTGCTTTTTGAAGGTGTGTTGGATCCGGTGCCTTCCATGCTGGGATTACAATATCCTTCTCCGGATCAAAGCAAGGATAATTTCCTCTCATTTCTGAAGGAAGTTCACCTGAGCCATCAACAGGCTCAGCTGTCATTGAGTAGTTGTGCCTAATGTATGTGTTTCCCCACTGACTCAATTTGATGCTATTGTGAATCTCCTCAGGTGCGGTACAACCACCTTCATCCCAATTCAAGAACTAACACAAAGGAAAATCCAATGAATGGTATGACATAACAACAGGAGCTAAAACAAGAAAAAGAAAGTATAGTACTTACCCAAATGTGATCTCTTCCTGATGAGCGGTTCCAGTAGGGATAAGTCTCTACTATATGATTATAAGCCTTTTTGTAATATTCCAAAGAAAGGTGTGCCCTTCTGTTCAATGGGTTTTCTGCCTAAGGAAATTAGAAATTTGCTCAACACCCATAAAAAATATGATATAAAGAGATATAACAAGTATCTGTTGAATTAAAGGCTTTACTTTAAGAGAAAAATATGGTGCATCATCTGCCTGTATCATGGCACATTGCTCAAGGAGTGGAACAAGGAAGTAGTCAGCTTCATTTGCATTCAATGTTCTATGTGGGCTTGCTAGCAAACCTTCATATAATGAAAACTGAACATCCCATAATCAATATCTAGTCAGTCTCAATGCAAAAGTAACCATGCAGATATCAGTACATATTTTTTACGGGGAAAGGATAAGATCTCTTTGGATGATGACCTATGGTTTGTATATAAACTGTAGCAAAGATCTTAAAGAACTTCAACCATAAAACATAAGCTAATTCTAGCCACTCATTATATCAGTTTCACACTATGAATGTACAAAAATATCAAACAAAAAAGAAAGAAGGAAAGAAAGAAAAGCACTAATCAGACAGTTAACATTTGGCATCTGAGAGAGGGTCAGGGGCATCGATTGGGCAGTAGCGATACTGCCCCTCCCAAGGCAACTTATGAGAAGATTATGAGTGTAATAATTTGTTCTTTTCTCTAAAAATACACATCAATTCTGTAACCAAGGTCACCAGGGTTGCAGAAAACCCAGTTGACAATTTGAAGCAAATCCATTTAACTTACTGTAATGCACCACGTCCTCAAAAAAAAGTTTACTATAATGCACCAGGCAACTTTTGTCCAGAGACAATTCCAGTTGGCAATCATCCATCACCATTCAAGATGTTATTGAATTAAGTTCTTGATGAAGTGTTGGCCAACATTTCAATAGAGTTGATGGAAATTCAATCAACACTTTTTACAGAATCTAAAAAAGCATTGATGTTGAAAATGGAAATTTCCTTATCTTTGACAGTGTTAATTTTAAAAACTTCTCTTTGTTAAAAAATATTTCCAAATATTTACCAGAAAAAGTCATCTGTATTGAAGCCAACAAGTTCTGAAGTAACTGAAAAAAGTTGGCCTCTGTGCTGCAATGTAAAGATCTATTCACAGATGGGTAGTTATTAGTGTGTCATTGTAGCTACTTATGGGCCTCTTAAAAATGGTTTGAAGAGATCAAGGTTAAGGCATTACCTGTGAACCATGGAAGTTTTCAGTCCAAACTGTCCTGTTATTCTCATCATATATTCGATTCACACACAATTCTTTGAAATGTCGACCCTATCAAATATAAGAAACTATGACCTTATGATAGACATTTTTCTCATAGAAATCAGAGACACAGTAAGCCAATATCTCACCGAGAGAATTTGAGAATCAAACTCAGATGGCAAGTCATACACATATATAAGCGGCCTTCTCTTCTCAATATGAGCTTGGACCTGGGCACCATTCTTTTTGGTCGCTTGAGTTTCGTAGGGCATGTCAATCCTAATTGGGTCAATCCAATGTGGCCATTCTTGTACTGATGCCAATGCAGAGGGAATGCTACAATCTACACCATACCACTCCGGATCACACTGAATATAAACAGGGAAAAAAGAACAAGTTACTTGATTCTCCCTAAATTCTTTTTTAAAAGAATTTTCCCTGAAATTTGGGGTGTGCAGCATATAAATAGAACCCCAACTTCAAACATAGTATGTTGGACTTTAACCATTATTTATCTGAAAGGGTGACACTAGTCATTATCAAATACTTCAATATAAGACTGCAAAGCTACTCTGTCTATATTTTCCTCATGTTGCCGAAAGAAAAATATCTAATCCCACAATTTTGTAAGAAAAAATCTAATCCCTTGAAGAAATATCTTAAACCATGTCACTAGAAGATAAAAGGTACGAAATATGTTCTAAAATGGGAAGAATTAATAGCAGAAGCATGCAAGAAAGTAGTATTCGACTTTAAGCGGAGGATTGCTAAAGCTAAAGGCAATCCTATTTCAAACATGTTGAGAACTTGACAAAATTAGTCATCTGCTTAAACTGATCATGATACTATATGTATACCAGAGCATTCAACATGGCATCTAAAAGGTTGCTCATTGAGTGTCGCTAGCGGGACATGTCCAAACCTTAGGTTGTATGCAGAAATAAATAAACACACACACACACACAAAAAGAATAGTACGTCAGTGTAAAATGCAAATACCATGCAATATCCACCGTAGCATTGCCCATGTCCAGAACATTGGCTGATGCATGTAGATAGTGTAGGAATTTCACAGAATTTTCCTGTGAAGCCATCATACATACATTTGCATGCTTCTTTGTACTTGACCTTAGAAGAATATCCTTCTTCAGGATCTACATTACACCATCCAGATTGGCTCTTGTTTGTCGTAAGGATATTATCAAGGTCGGAATGTGTCCAACTCACTTCCCTTGCAACTTTATTTCCATCAGGCAGGATAGTAGAACTTCTAGAAAGTATCAATGAATAAAGAGCGCCAAAAAATTATTTAGAGAATAAGAAGAAAAGAATTTAAGGGAGGGAAAAGTTAATTTAAATCCTCCATAATATTGCTGAAGTAGTAGCACAGCACATTATTTCCCATTTAATTATGATTACTCTTTAATATACTGGTTATATACAGCTAGAAAGATAGAGTGCAGACTCAGCTTCTATCCACTTTGTTTTATTGTCAACATATAAGGGCACACCAATGGACTTCTTAAGAAATGCCAGATCATATATGCAGAAGCATTCAAAATCCAAACAACTAAGTAAAAATGAGAGAGAATGCAGAAGCAACAATAATGAATGTCTATTATTCAGTGTTGTAGCAATTATCTACCTAACAGCTTAGTTGAAGTAGTGCAATAAGCTATGTGGCTTACAGATTTAATGATGTTAACCATCCCAAACTGTGCTATCCATACCTTTTCTTCTCCTTGCAGCTAATATATACAATTCTTGTTTTCAAAAATCCTTGATAATAGCAAAATAGTTAAGTCATAAAAAAAAAAAATTAGACCATGTCTTTTTCATAAGTATTCGGAAAAATCAAATGGCTACATTAAGTTCCCTCAGTTATAGACATGTTTGAAAATGTTTACAAAAGCTTTGACATTCTCATTCTCTTTCAAAAGCTTGGAAAAAAAGATCCTTTTAATTAAGATAAATATAATCTTACAATAAGACTTGCCCCACGTTTGTAACTCTTGCCAGTAGATCTCTTTATATGCCCTTCCCCAACCTCCATTTTAAATAAAGGTCATTTTGTGCTTCATATATAAGGGATAAAGTAGTCAAATCAAGTGACACCAAATGAATGCTTCTGAAAAAGCACAGTAGAGAGGTCAAAGCATCACAGAAATAAAACCTTAGCCAATTTATGGGTGAAAAAAGGAATAATAAATCTCATGACTTGTTTTTCGAAGGTCAATTCCTCGACCACTGAAACAAAGAATAAAACCACGTGGCTGGATGAGAAGACAAAGGAAAAAAGTTTATTCTTCCACCTTGATGGGTTAATAGGTTCTTCCTTATGCTTCAACCAGAATAAACCCACCTAATTGGGAGACTAGAAGACTAAAGATGAGGAATAAGTAATGGGTAAACCTCGTTTGAGCGATTTAATACACTCAAGGGATATTTGTCATTTTGGAGGGTACCCTTCAATCCAAACAATAACTTAAAAATTGCACACCTGTTTCATTTAGAATCTCTTATATCCTCCATATAATGTCAACATTTTTGTTAAAAACCCTAAACATTGAGGAATCTCTACTTTGATCAAAATGAAAACAGAAATTACTTTGAGAGGTATCCCTCACATGGTCACCCTTTGATTCCAAATAGTACCATTGATACTGAAATGCACAGCAATTCCATTTTGGAGGAGGGTTTGAATTACACATCTTTTTTGTCGGAAGAGAGGAGGATGAATACTCAATAACAGTAGTGATCCATATTTCGTTAAATAAGGGACCGAAATTATAAACCCATCGATTAAGGCCTTGGCTCCCAACACATCATTTTCAACATAAGGCCTGTCACCCTTGAAAATCACAGCCTTTCTTTTCCTCCAAATAGCCCACAACAGCCGCCATCTCCGAACAGGACTGAAGGACAGCTGGCCTCTCTAAAGCTATTCTTTGGCAAAAATTTTTTTTTGAAAAGCCAAAGGACAGTTATCCAAATGATAACCACCCAGTATTCTTTGCCAAAATGACCTCTAAAAACCTTCAAAAGCAAATTTATCCACCCAATCTAAGCCAGCCTCTGCCTATCCCTGCAGAACAGAAGAGCAAGAGAAAAACATGTGCTCCATGTCCTCTTCTCCTTCACCACACAGAGAACATGTAGTGTCCACATTTGGAATCCACCTGCCACATCGTGCCTTCAGCATTTTACATTGTCTTCTAAACCCCCAGGTAAAGAATCTAACCTTCAAGGGAGTTTTGCCTTCCAAGACAAACAACAGTCCTCTAGGAAGTCCTAATCTCTATCTGCCAAATTTCCAATATCAGTTTAAATGCATGCAAGGTCCTATGCATTGAAAATTCCCCATTGTCCTGGTGAGATCAATCTACCTCATCCTTGACAAGATGAATGCTCCCAGTTGACTCTTGTAGCTGCAAGAGCTCCTCCAATCTAGCCCCAGAAAGCCCAGAAACAAAAGATAGTGTACAGCTTCCCCAACCTCCACCAATGGCCTACTCCAATAATCTGTCAACCTGCCTCTTTGTCCCGTGCTAATACAGACGACCTAGGAAATGCAGTTCGAAGACCAAGAGTGCACCAGTTGTCAATCCAAAATTTAAACAACAATCTATTGCCAATCACAGGAGAGAAAATTGTGGTAGACAGAAACACCTTCATCAAGTCCTTCCAAAACGGGGACTAACTCTTCCTCTTAAGAAAGACACCTCGCCTCTCAATTCAAGGTTCAACCATACAATTCATGCAAAAGAATCGAGAGCTTCAAGCCATCTGCCGTCACCTTTGCATGCTATATTCATATCTTGCAACCTTCCGATCCCAAGGCTCCCTTCTGCCACTAGGCACCGAACGTACAAGGTTTCCCCCTTAAGCCTCCACTCCTGCTCCCTTCTGCAAAAACTTTTTATATATCGTCTCTTACTGACAATATCCTGCATAGCCAAAAAAACTGACATGAAAGCATGGGAATAGCTGCCAAAACTTACTTTAGAAGTGTACGACATCCTTTTGACAAAAGATTTGCCCTCCAGCCCTTTATGTTTTCTTTCTACAGAGAATAAAGGCCACGTGGCAGGTCCTGAGTCCACCCAAGAGGTGCTGGCCCTAAGGGGATTTTTAACTTTGCTTAGAGTCCAAGATTTCGTATTTTTAGTATGGTGTGTGTCCTTTAGTTAAATTGTTAAGATGATTTGATATTTCCTGATTTTAGGAAATTTGATTAGATTCTTTTTCTTATTTAGAGATTTTGATTAGCTCTCTATATAAAGAGAGATATGTAATTTCTTTCTTAAGTTAATGCAATATATTTTCAACAACTCCCTCTCCCTCTTCTCTCTACTGCCGGCTTCTCTCTCTCTCTCTCTCTCGCCCAACAAGGTCTACACGTGGGCCTTCCACATGCTAAGGTCCTCTCCATGTTGCTCTAAATCCCCACATGGTATCAGAGCCACTGCTCTTAGTGTCTCTCTCTTCCACGCATGAATCAAGGTGGTGTGAGGAGAGATTAGACACAAGAAGGTCCTATTTTGTGCGTGATTCCCACATGTTCCAGAGCCTCAATTTTCGAGGTATCTTCGTCGACTTGTGAGTTCTCTCAAGGAACTCCTTGAAAGACCTTGGCACCTTACGCAAGGTCCAAGGAGTCAAGGAGGAGACTCCGACAGGTAGCTTCTCTCACGAATTCAGTACCTTACGCAGAGCGTACAAGTATCGGAAGGCTTGTTTCTCAAGGACGAGGATGCTTGAAAGCGAGAACCAAATCAACATTGGAGAAGGAAAGGTTATAGTTCAAGGCACCATGATCAAGCTTCAAGGTGCCTTGAACTATATCCTATGGGCATGAGCCTTCAAGATCTTCGTAGGCAACCAGGATAAGTTGCATGTCCTACAAAAAGAGGAGCCCGAGTCCAACGACTTGACAAATATGCAAAAAATGATCGAAAGATTTAGAATGGCTGGTTGCATATGGAAAACAGTGATTTATTGAACGTCGGTACTCATGCCTGGTATCAACGATAAGGCCTTATACCTATTAGGGACAGAGACTGGCTCAAGGAGTAAGCTAGCCTCCCTGCGACTCACTTTTTCAAGCCATTTTGGCCAATCGGCTAATGGGGTGTTGCATACGTATTGTTGTTACGAGAGGTTGGAGCTATTTTGTTCTCGTACGCTGTAGTGCAAAGGACTGGCTGTGTGCCAGTGTGAGGTAGCACGCTACATGTTTATTGCATTGATCGTAGTCATCACTTCACCTTGTTAGCTAGGAACCCAGGGCAGTCAACTAGACGATAGAGCGGATACGAGTCATCCCCTCAACCAAGGGGGCGAGTTGCATGCAATCTACCGTCTAGGATATCGCAGCAAGATCTCACGCCTTTCGAGGAAACTGATTTGGACTGATAATGACTAGAATTGTGGCAAGGCACAAATAATGCGATTAATAAAAGGTAAATTGAAATAATTGAGAACAGTACCTGCTTATTTTGTTTTCCGTATCTGTTTAGTTCTGCCTTCTTTTATTTGTTTAGCTACTCTCATTGATGTCTTCTGCGGACTCTGTACTCAGGTCCTGAAGAGATACAACTAGACTCTATTGCTGTAGGAGCTGAAATGGTAGTTCGAGTGTAGCATCGTAGTCTGGTAGTTCTAGTTGTAGTTCTCAGTTTGATGTTTTTCTTTTCTATTTCAATTTCCGCAATACTCTATTAGTTTCTTTCGGTATCTATTCTGTTTTCTTCAATTGTACCCGTATATTGGATGGCTATGAATATTCTAATAATATCTTTTCAATTCTGTTTTATTCTAGTTATTTCGGATTATATGTGATGTGATATGCTGTGAATGCATTTGTTATTCTATGTTTATGCAATGGATGATCAGATCTTGAGTATTTAGTAAATCAGCTTGAGTTTGTACCAGGGTGGGGACTTGGTTCATAACACCACCTCCACCTAGGTTTTTGCTTCCATTGGATCTCCATTTGTTATCCCCCCTTAAACCATTGACCGAAGTGTCGTACCTTGTTAATGACCTCCTAAGGTAGGTGATATAAAATATCAACACTTCTAGAAGAGACTCCTACTTTCTTTCCTCCCTCTCTTTGGCATTTTTTGTAGCCTTTCAACCATTCCCTCAAAGCTACCAATCTAGATGCTAGTGTCTTGGTTCTCGAGTCATCTTCATGCAACTTCCTCCATTGTTTCTCCGCAAGTGAGTAAAACCCAGGTTCAGATAGGCATTTCATACAGAAATTGAATTCAGTGCCACACTTCACATCCTAGTTGGAGCACTAATAGAGTAAGGTGTGATTAGAGAATGGCTTCTCTAGTGGAACAAGATTTGTTAAAGAGAAAAGCTTGGCAAACTCTATGGAATGAAGAAATACATCCAGTCATGAACAAGAATCATGAAAGCTATACTGCTTCATGTAAATCTACAATTTTCTATTAGAAAATCCATAAGCTCCAAATCTGAGATTAGGTTCTAAAAAGCCGAGAAACCCTAGTCTCTAAAATAGTTGTCCCTCAGCCTATCTTTTATATTAAGCATAACATTGAGGTCTTCCCCAACACCTTAGCATCTCTAGAAAAGCAGCCCTCACAACTTTAATCTCCTCCCATAGCCCTCCCCTTTTAGCTTCAATATTCAGGCCACAAATAAATGAGAAGGGGAAGTGTGCTCCATCTATTCTTCATGATAACAAGACTGAAAGAACAAACTTTCTAGCTTTCATCTCACTTCTGCAAACTGATCCTCATCCCAACTAACCAGTTGTCTGTTTGACTGCTCAACAGAGTTCAAAACTGCCCAATTCTATCATCGAGCACCATCTATTTGCCTTCATACTTGGAGGGATCATTCTTCTAACTTTTTTCTCTTGTAAAAAGATACAAATGGGTTCACCTAGTGCAAGTACCTAGAAAGGGCCTTCCTTTTACCATCATCCCTCTGCCTGCAAGCATTCCATAGGATCAGCTTCATAGATCCAATTTCTTTGGTACTATGTATGGGGAAATTGTCCTAAAGGTTGGACAGGGTCAAGATACAGCCATGCATTAGCGGATTACTCACATAATGTGACCCCCAAACCACGCAAAATGGCTTCCTATTACATGGCTCACAGAATCTACCTAGGGTGGAAACAGAGCTTTTTTATCATGGACTACAACTAGCTATTAACATTGGCTTATATGTTCTTTGCATTGAGTCAGTAGCTTAGTTGAAAGCTAAGAAAAAAAAGTTGAAGCTGGAATTGGCACAATATTGAGACGCAATAACCTTTGTTCAATTTGGCTTTAACCTTGATGCTACCACTCAAGCATTACTAAATAAAGGTGCAAGGCTAACAAAAGTTCTAAAACAATCACAATATGAACCACTTCCCATTGAAAAGCAAAATCTACTCATTTATGCTGTTGTCAATGAACTCTATGATTAAATGCCACTAAACATAATCAATCATCATGAGAGAATCTGCTCCCCCTCCCCACTAGCTTTTATCGCTAGAGAAGTTGCATTAAAGTTTTGGATGAAGCCCCTACGTGGTGTTGCTTTAGTGAAGGCCTTCTTTGACTGCTATCTACAACTAAATTCTGAGGTTCCTCCCCATTGCTCTCTTGAGGTGCTCTCCCTGCAAGCATAAAGTTTCATTTCTTCATCATGTCTCTCGCCATTGTTGGAGGGATACTCCCACCATCATCCACTGCCCAATAGCCATAACAAGCTTCTGCTCCCTCCTACCACCAGCTGAAGCACTTCCATGGCTTGCAATAGTTGCAAGATGATAGCCACTCCCTGAGCCTCATGCATTGATTGGATGACTTGCTTGCCCCTTGTCAGTCTCGTCCCTCACTTTTAGTGTTGCTTGACCATGTCCCCTGCTGCAAGCCCCCGCTTGAGTAACAAGGCCACCTTCCTCCATACGTGTGTCCAGCTAAGTGCTACAAGAGATACTCAAAAGAGATATTCGGACAAGAGATCCAAAAAGAAGAACTTTTGCACCAATCTAAAATAAGGTAGGTCAAATTTGGTGAGCCATACCTTAACAGATGTGACCACCCAGAAATGTCAAGAGTGGCCTCCTTACTGGCTAAATGTGTGGGGAGGCCTTATAAATGCCTTGTGTTATCTACGATGCTCTTGTATTGAGGATGAAGGCACAGTTCTTCTACTGCTGACCTCTCCGCTTCCATAAGTTGTCTTGTCCCTTTTGCAAGCAAACCTTCCACGTGTTGCCAACAATCAATGATCACGCTCACCAACTGATGTGAATTCTCTAGAAGATTCCATTGTCATCGAAATTTTGAAATCCTTACAATCTTGCCGCCATCCCTCCTCTGCCATATATGCTGCCACTGACTGTCCCTAAGCCTCTCCAGTGACATAATGCTCCCTGAAGTCCCATCCAGTGTAGCACTTGAATGCCAACAATCACATAACCCCTCCATCGTAGAACCATAGCCTCGGGGATGTCATTGGGGTCATGGACCTCCACACCCATCCTCGCACAAGTACGGCCATCTCCAGCAAACCCATCTTGTCACAACTTTGCAACCTCCCAAGTAACGAGACCAATGCCTCTGCTACTTCTAATGAGTGCAACCTCAACTAAAAAACTCGTTAGCTCCACCTCAAAGATTGTGGCAAGGGCGGAGAGTTAACACACCATCAACCTCAGTGGATAACCTCCAAAGCACCAACCCCCCTTTGCATTTCACTATCTAAAAGCATACCTTTTTTCCTTGCTCCATCATCTACCCCTTAAGTAGCCATTTCCCTTCTGCAACCATGGCCATAATAAGACCTTTTGCTCCACTCATCACTATTGGAGAATATGTGGTTGGTTTAGTACCATATCATGAGATGTGGAGTGTTGGAGTGTGTGGTGGCCTATAAAGAAGTATGTACCCCCCACTTGTTTCTTTAAAAAGATCCATATAAAGATCAACCCTATCAAGGCCTTCTATCGTAGTTTTCTCCTTGCTTTTCGTGAGTGGGGTTTCCACGTAAAATCCAAGTGTTCTTTATTTCAATATGCTTTGATATTTTTTATACTTCCGCTTTTCATATTTTTCAACTTAATATTAGAGCGATTTATTTTTGAGTTTATTCTCAAATTTTATCTTGTTATTGTTCTAAGTTTTTTATTGAACTCATCCATAGGAGTTCCAATCTTGAGGAGGTGATGGTGATGGCAAAGAAGGGGGCCATCGCATGGGCCACAATGGCGCTTGGGAGCACTAGTAGTGCTTCGACAATGGCAATGAAGATGACGACGCCTCTAGCAGTCACGCGATGAAGGCTAAGGGGTTACAAGGACAGCATTGACGATGGCAATGAAGGTGTTGGCGACACTGAGGGGAGTGGTGGCAATGCTTGAGAAGTTGCGCGAGGATGAAGAAGGGTCACGAGAAGAAGGCTGTGGCGATGAAGGCGGCATAGATTTTGCATGATCGCATGAGGCGGAGATACGATCACGGTCAATGCGCCAGCGAGGATGATGGCAATGAAGGCACCCCTCTTCTCCGCTATAAAGGCGAGAGGACAAGGCACGTGATTTTGGGTTTGATTGTGCCCTAAGAGGTGAGGCTGAAGGGTCATCTTTTAAATTTGTGTGTAGTTGGTTGGAGTTATAAAATTAAGGAAAAAAAACAAAGGCATGAAGATGAGTAAAAAAAAAAAAAGGCGAGAAAAAAACGCAAAAAAAAGTTCAAATTAAAGAAAATAGGAGGAGATGCTCTTTTTTTCATGATATTTTTTCTTTTCATTGTTTTATTTATCTCCCATACGAGTATGGGAGAAAGGGGAAGTGTGAATGCTATTATAGTCATCCCTCATTTAAGAGTCCAATTTTGTGGACTCTAGAGGGGAGATCCCGTTTTGAGGTCTTTAGAGGAAGACCTACATCAGGGATACTGAATGGGGAACCACTAGCACCAGTTGAGGTCTCTAGAGGAAAAGCCCTTGTTAGAGCTAGTTATAGCAGTTTGTCTAGCAGCTCCAGACCTGCCTGATGTGTCGTCATTAGCACACCCACATACAAGTAAGAACCAGTTGAGAGAGTTGTGTTTTGTTGTGTAGAGTGGGATTTCTTTGTTGTACAAGCTGAGCATTCTATGCTCCAGCTTGAGGGGGAGTGTTGGAGAATGTGTGATTCGTTTAGTACCACATCATGAGATATAAAGTGTTGGAGTATGTGATGGCATATAAATAGGCTTATGCCCTCCCACTTGTTCCTTTGAGAAGATCAATATAGAGATCAATATTATTAGGGCCTTCTCCCATAGTTTTCTCCCTACTCTTCGTGAGTGGGGTTTCCACGTAAAACCCAAGCGTTCTTTATTTCATTATGCTTTGATATCTTTTATGCTTTCGCTTTCCATATTTTTCAACTATCACCTTTCTCACCCTATCCAGAAGCTCCCCACCAGCCACTATTCGCTTAATGAAATTTCCTTTCGAGAAAGCATTAAGGAGTTGATTAGCCTCCATTGCAGTAGACCATGAGGCAAACAGGAATCTGAATCGAATCCCCAATAGCTAGCCTATGTAGACAAGCATTAAAGTTCATCATCCATATTGGTGGTCGGTGGCCAAACCCTCAAACCTTATGTAGACAACTGTTAAACGACAAACTCACATAAAGTGGCCATAATCAAGGCATCTAAAGCACTACATAGATGTCCCCCCCTCCCCCTATGTTTTGTGAGAAAAGGTGATCTTTGCTTCTGAAGATGTCCAATATGAACTTTTGACACTAGACCAACATCCACTCCCCCCTTCCTCCCTCGTCTCCTCTCCCCTCACTCACTCGCTCCCATTATGATATTCTTATTGAAGGGTTGGCTACATGATTTTAATTTCCTATCTTATTTGGACGTTTTTCTTAACACCTTGAAACTTATCTCCACCATGAAGTCAAAATGAAATCCTTTAAAAGAATAAGCCTAGGATTAAGAGATATGCTGAATCCAAACACAAGCCTTAATGTGAATGTATGACAAGTTCGACATTGAGTTGTATTAAGAGGAGTTGGGGAAGAAAGATTGAGTATTTCCTTTCCAAAAAATAAAGGATAGATTAAGTATTTAAAAGAAAACAACCATAATCTCGATCATTTGGGTCTAAGTCTGATAATGACCCAGATCAGATTTAAATGGAGGCAAAGAATCCATGTAGCTAACTTAAATTAATATGGGAAATAATTTTTTGTTGTTGCAGTGGTTCCAAATTAAACTGATACATCTCTTTTTTCAAAAATAAACTCAACTACTACACTTACATTTGTTTGAAACCACATTCTTCAGCAACAGGACGCCTCGGGTACTTTGTCCCTTCTCCACAATAACAAAATGCCCTCATTGTGTCACAATGGGTAGGGCAAATTGATCGAGTCCAATGTCCATATGGTTCCTGAGGGGTTGCAGGGTGATTGCATTCCAAATCCAATTTCTCTTGGCATTCTTCCCCTATTATATTACCATCAAAAGAGTTGCACGTGAATGGCATATATTCGCTATATATCAAATGATTGCATATAACTAATTGAGAGTTAGGTCCAGTTAGGCTATAATGTAATGTAATATCACAAAATCCTTTTCCAGAAAAACTCTGATCAATTTCTACGGCAATGCCTTATCCATTGTTACTATGGCATTATTTACTAATTTGCATACTCTTGCAATTAAGTTACATGTGAAAAGGTTTCATGAAATTCACTTATATACTTGAATTAGCAGCAAAACAAATGTGGCCTTGCTTCCAAAATTTGGTTGGCAAAACAGCCGCAAGAACTTCAACCATGGCTTTTAGAATTTAACCATTGATGATGCCACCGTAAACACGTCTCACTCCTCGGTCTTGAGAAAGGTTTGGCATAGCAAAATAAACTAGGCAATGTAGAATGGCATGATTCTGCAGTTGAGTCAAGTAGATGGTACGGTAAATGCCACTGGAATGGCTAAGGGAATATCTGGATGCAGATTTAAAATGTTTGCTTGCAAACATCTCTAAACTTGAAGATGTTATCCAATTATACCTCCTCAAAGTTGCTATATTTTCGTCGGCGTTAATGTGAAAGCATAAAATTAGCTTCTTTTATAAAGCAACCTTGATGATTGAAAACTTATGGAATGAGATGCATATCAAGCTAGTTATACACATCCTAAGCACTTTCTGCACTTTTCAACCAATTCCCCTGTGACTGTCCACATCAAATATTATATCGGTATCACATGATCGTGGACTTGTAGAGTAATTTCATCAAGATTATCTCCAGATTCTCTTTAGGTTGTTTCTTAAGAGTTTTTTGGGGGGGAAAAAATACGGAAAAAAAAAAACTGCTAGACTTACTGACCAGCATATCCAAGAATGCACCTGCATACATCCAGCTCGTGGTTACAAAAGCCCGCCAAATTGCAACCAGTTGAGCAATTTCCATTGTAAAGACCCTGCCAAGTATGGCAAGGATTCAAGACTAGAAAAACAGCAACATTACACACTCAGCATTTTCACACCAACATCCCATTCATTTAAAAACAACAGAATAAGATCTTTAAACTCTATTTTACATATTTATTTACATACAACTGAGGATCTTGGCTCGTTGTTGGGATAGCATTAAACCATGAATCAGTGAATTGGTAAGTTTTAGTAGATGTTGACAAGTAGACACCTATCCACATGGATTAATGAACTTCACATCCTTGATCTGACAATGGAATCCCATATGCTAATTGTTGGCAGTCACGAAAAGCTTCGTCCTACGACACGAATCAATCTCTGGGAAGTCATCTGTCATCCTCCCCATCTAGTTATGCTAAGCAATATATGAACTACTCTCGAACAATTCCCACGCACAGAATCGTATTCCCCCATATGTATTATCTACGTCGTCGTCGAAATATTGAGCTTGCAGTTCTGTTAGAATTCAATAACGTGTTTGCCTCGGATTACTTCCACAATCATCAGTATAGACATATTATGATTTCGTTCTTACATCTTTTACCACCAATCTCTCTTTGGGATCAAAATCTTAAACTGAAGGAGAAAGAAATCGAAGAAGAAGAAGAAGAAAAAAAAAAAATCCCTGTTTTCTGATTCCGAGCACCATTTGCAACGCAAGAACAAGAACATGAATACTAAAAAGGCAAGGCATCACCTTTTGTGGAATCTCCCGTCTCCACCACGTCTTCTTCAAGCCTCCCACTCGATCGCCTTCTCATCCCTCGAGCCTCCTCTTCTCTAGAAAACAAACACAGCATTGCCACCTGCACCATTCCCTCCATCTCTCTTCTTCCTCCTCTTCTGCACAAACACCACCTCCCTGGCTCTCCCCTTCCTCGACCTTTAGAATGTAGGCACCCCACACCCCGCACCCCACTCTTCTCTACCATAAAAGTGGGATCCACGGTCAAGTGAGGTCTCGCTTTTCATCCTGCATCTCCATCAATGTGTTGCTCCGATCCATTTAAAAGGGTTATTTCGGCTCTCATGCGACTACTTTTGTTTTCACTCGCCGGCCTCTAGGGTAAATGCTAATCGTACGTTTGAATCAGGGAACGGTTATTCTGGTATGGTAATACACTCATCTTCTGGGTAATACCACTATTATTTGCAGATAATATAAGGAGTACAAAGGAATTTTATCGATTGATGCTTGGGATTTGATTAATTATTCAACGGTCTAGCTGTAGAAAGATGTAATTTTAAGGCTCACATATTAACGAAATAAGTTGACAAAAAAACGTTGGATGTAATTTAAAGTTATTAGCATATCCATCGTATGCTCCAACCTTTGAACTCACCCACCTCAGATGATTAGAAGATGCTTAATAAAAAAAGGCACAGGTTTAATTATTATGGTAGTTGAGGGGGAGAAATGTAAAATCTTAATCAACCTGTGGTTAAAAAGGACTTTGCTGTGTGGATATTAGGCCTCCTAAACCCTTAGGACTCACCTACCTTGTAAGCTATCTTTGCTTTTGGGATAACTCCTGTTTATTTAAGTGTCATCTCAATATCGATTAGGTATTTAACATCGATTTGGCTTAACTCATTTGGATAAAGGGATGACATAATATCAATTCTTTTAGAAGGATAAACTTAATTTAATATTCATTCGACAAGCATCAACATAGGATATTTCTCCTTCTCATTTAAACACCGACACCAATTACCTCTTCTATCCATTTTAACAAATCCATCTCTTAAACCAACCCTTAGATTAGCTGACTCAAAACTTGAAAGGCGTGGGGGGCTTAGGAGATAAGGTTTTGTGCTTTTTTTGTCACAATTATCTTGGGGCCAAGAATTAAACAACAAAGATAGGTCCTTGATGTAACATTTGCTAATATTTTGTCAAACACCTCTGCATCTCTTTAGGGCCCAAATCATGACTTTAAAGTGAAAAGGTCTTCGATACTAACTTAATTAAATGGTCAAATCCAATGATGGAGTAGTTGAGCTCTTGTTGAAAGAACTAATGCCCAAATCTTGCCTTATATAAAAGGGTTTAATCGTTGGACTCTCGTTCAAAGAACTAAGATTTAAATCTTATCTTGTTTATAACAAAAATAAATTTGAAGATGATGTATGATTGTGATATATCAAAATTATAATCATCATAGCATACATTAGTGCACCCTTATCTCGTATAGTAATTTTAACCTATGGATGGTTGAACATATAACAAATCACCTTAGAAAACTTGAAATTATTCCCATATGAAGAAAGGAAATTCAGAGACATAAAAAAGTGTGACAATATTCTTTACAATAAATTAAAATAACAACATATCTTCTTTTCCTTTGACTATAACAAATGTCTTATCTATTTATACATATGAGGAAAAATTATAATTCATGTGGCCATTAAACATAAAATGTGGAATCACCTATTTTGTATTTTTCTATAACTTTGGCTCTAATTATTTACTCACAATAAAGATCTAATAGCTTATTTACTTTAAAATGTTACCTTTAAGATTTATTTTTTAAATAAAATTTGACATATACAACGAATGGATGTCTAAGTAAATATGATTTGCCAAAATCACATCCTATGTTGATGAATTGAACAAGAATTTTCTAGTGGAAAATGGCATGTGAAAAAATTGGACCAAGCAATCTATCATTTGTCTACCAAAACAATCAATGAGGATGAGTGAAATGAAAAGTATCGTGGATAATTGTAGGATCAAGAAGTTCTTCGTAAAAGGAGATGATAAATTACCTCAATTAGTTTGATCGGAGAAGTAGCTAAATGGCAGCTTGAAAGCCATTGGCCAATCTTTGGCCTCCACGGTGCATCACGAAAATAAATCGGTGGTTGCCCATGATCTCTTGGGAAAACTTTAACGTCAAAATCCGAGCTCAAGGGAGGGTCATGTGATGATTTATTAGCATGAGAAGAATATTTAGACATCCCGACATGTTGAATACTAGTGTAAGCGTAGAAATAACCTCGAAAGGAAGGCAAAAGAGAGATAAATGAAGGAGTAACTATCAAAATGAAGATCAGAAATGGAGCAACGATAATAAACAATCGACATAAATATTTTGATGCCACTCGTGAAGCCATTGTTGCAAGAATTGTTAGTTGTGATTTCCAAAGTTTGTTTTGGAGGAATAAGTATTCTTTTACAAACTCACAATGGGCATGAATGTTGGCTTATTTGTGAATCACTAAGAAATAATGTTCGGGCAACGGATGACATTAAAATCCAAAGAAGATTGATTTTACCGTGAAAAACTTGCATACAAATGGTAACTGAAGTTAATAAATAACCAACCTTTCGGGGGGTCAGAGTGTAGATGTGTAACATTCGTACCAATGAAAGAAAAGGCTAATATAGGTAAATCATTAAGAAGAATGTTACAATCGATAGATGTGTTACAATTACTAATAATATTCAATTGCTCTGCTAAAACAAATGAATTCTTTGGGAGTTACAATTCTTTATATGATAGTTCCTGAATCTTTCTTTTTTTGTTTGTCTTTGAAAGTTGATTTATGACAAATTGCAAGGGTAATTGATGCATTATTTCGAGTACCCTTGAAAATGTAAATTTTCATTGTTAATATTTGAACATATCGATGGTATTTTCTTTTATGAGACATAAACTTTTTTATATGGTACACATTTGCATTATTTATATGTCTTAGCAAACTCATGCTAATCCATTCCAATGACTTAATGCAAAAATAGTTGGCTTTCAATCTAAAAGAACACGGTCAAAGTTTGCCATTTACAAATTATAAGAGGTCCATATTTAGCTAGTACGATGTAAATATTTATTCACTTTTCTCTTTAAATAATTAAAAAAAAGAGTGAATTATATGGCATATACAATACTTTTAAAATCAAATCTACAAGTTCTCCCTTCTTTTTACAAGTAGGAGTGAAGTCATGAGATCTTAATAATAAACTAATTTTTAACCTGCATATTACTGCAGGAGTGTAAAAGTTAATCACTACGAGAGTGTAAAAGTTAATTATATGAAAGTCTAACATGATTTTTAATCGATATATCTTTCATTTTCGATAAGTAGGAAACTAACATACCATACGTTGTAAAATGTATTGCTCGGTATATCTTGATTTTTTATTGATGGAAGTAAAGAAATATTAATAGAAAATCAAAATACACCATGCATTGTAAAATATATTATTCGATGTATTTTGATTTTCAATTGATATCTTATATTAGATTTATATTATCTAATTTTATATACATATTATTTTATATTTTAATAGAAATATACTCAATAATAAAAAAGTATAAGATGAGAAGTTAGATAGAAAAAATAAAATTTAAAATTGACTTATCTTAAATAATTTGAAAAAAAAAAATAAAGATGAGAGAGAGAGAGAGAGCGGGGGAGGGGGGGACGTCAGGAGAGAGTGTGAGAAGGGGAAAGTCAGGGTTGGGGGGAGGAATATTAAAAGAAAAGTAAAAAATAAATTGACAGGACAACCACAGTGGTTTCCCCACGATAGTTCAATAGAATTATATATTATAGATATAGAAGCTATAAGGTATATCCTTAGTGCACGATATCCTCAACAAAATGGCCTCAATTATTGGTCAGTATATATATGGCTCCTTTTCGATGTACGCTCGATTTGATACAATATAACCTTTACAATACCTCAAGAACGTATATGATATTTTTTATAAGCTAAAATGTAGACACGTAGCACATGGTGTATTTTGCAATGTAATATATTGTGAATGTGATTTTCACTTTTATATTGGTGCAAGGTGATTCCAAAGGTAATACATTTATTTTTTATAGATACAAAATAATTTTACACCGATATTAAGTGATTTTAGTGATTTATATCAATGTAAAATAATTTTATTATTTATGTTAAATAGTGATAGATCCTATCATATATCAGTATTTTTTTTACATAAATTAAAGATACCTCAGATATGAACCACGATTACACTTTATTGCATTACATTTTTACATTATATTTGATAATTTTATACTCGTATCTTTTTATAAAGAGTGATCAAAGAGGCAACTAAAATAAAAGGATAAGTAATCCTTTCGTACCGGCTCTCAATTCTTCCACGGGAGAGAATAAATCTCTCAAAAAGCTACCTTTCCTTTCTTAACTTTCAAAAGTTTTCAACTAAATTTATTTTAAACATTCCTTATCCTTCCGTCCAAACATAGATTGAGTGCAACCATCGAAACGTTGCTTCCACAACGCACTTGTTATGTTTTGACCATTTAGCAGAGATTGCATAAAGGTCCTGCGTGGTCTCCTCCACCACATCGCTGCAGATCACCACCACCTCAATCACTTTCCGCCACCCTTTGACCTTCACAACGACATCATTACAGATAGCCACCTGCACCTTCTTCTCCTCTAATCATGTCCCCTCCCCTCGTATTGCTGCAGGCCACGTGTCCTCCATCCTTTTTTCATAAGCCTTCCCTTCCTGATCTGTACACTGTAAGAGAAAGAGACCTTTCTTGGTCTTTAACGAATTAAATGTCAAGATACATAGAACAAGTTGACGTTGACGTTTATTAGAGATTTAACGATGGTTCCTCAATTTTGCACAGAATTGAACTCTCCTATCTCCCAGAAGAAATGGCGATCAGATATTGAATTGTGTGTGCTTCTGGAGACCGAATTAAGATACTCAACTAGTGCTAGTTCTTGTACCATGAGGGTTTTGTTTATCTGTAGGTGTATAAATGTTTGTTTGAAAATTTTCGGGCCTCTCAGTGAATTGAAATCAATTGGATGGAGAAATATTTTTTACACACGCTAGCTAAGTTTTTAATACTTTTCAAGATGATGATTCTCTGAATTCATCTAGGAAAATTTCCTAAATAAACGAACCTCGTTTCACCCATCAGGTATCTTGATTAGCTTGGAATTGGATGCAACACATGTGCCATTGTTTGTGTTTGAGCTGACGGTTGAAGGTAATCTACCAAGGATTTATATTATCGTCGTCATAGTTTAAATCCTCAATTGATCAAATAATAAATATAATTTATAACTCAGAATCAAGAAATGAGTCCAAGGTCACTATAACAAAATACGCTTGTAGTGATGACCTTTGGGGACGGAATTGAAGGTTATGGGGACAGATTTTAGAACAGGTGACGGAAAGTCCATCCCCAAATGAGGGTCACCAAAAGTTTTGGGAACAGATTTTTCATCCTCAAAACTATTGTAACGGAAAATTGGTCACAATAGATTAGATGCAAAAGAAGGTAATGACTTGGCATTTAATTTTTTTAGGGACGGATTACTTTGTCTCTACAAGTTTTAGGAACAAAAATATGTGTTCCTCATAATCTTTTAAGGATTATATAATTGTGAATGTTAATTATTAAGATAAAGCATCAAAACATTCTTAATTATAATAATACATATAACATGGATAGCTTGACAAAAGTAATCTTTGACAAATGACATCATTTTTATTGAAATTAAAATACAAAGTACTTGTTACAATGTTGTGAAGAAATTACAAAAAAGAATAATAAAAAAATACATCATAATACAAAAGGACACTTAACTTTTTTTTTCCCCTCTTTACAATAGAAGTTAAAACTATTTCAAACTAACACCACGAAGAAGCTCAAAAAGAAAGTCATTGCTATGGCAACATCACGAAGAAGTTTCCAATTTGCTCTTTCTCGAGCGGGGTTTAGCGATGATATCTACTTGTAGTAGTTCTTTCTTGATCCCTACACAACCCCCTTGTTCCGCTGCTGTTGCTGGAGGTGAATCCTCTACCGGCTGCTGCTGTTACTGCTACTCTACTGCAGCTGCTAATGAACTGCAAGTGGGCGGAGGTGAACCATCTGTTGGCCTGTTGCTTCACCTGCTATTGCCGAAGGTGCACACTTGAATATGCTTATTTAATATAGTGATATTATCGTCGAAATTAGTATAGTGAGTTAACCTAAATCAAGTCTACACCAGTTTCACAAAAAAAAAAAACTTGGCCTACTTGATTTTATCTTGGTCACTTTTAGGCCTAGAGTTGATCTCAGGGAGGCGGGAATTAAGAGATTAAGAAGTTTCTACACCTTTCCTAGAATATATCTCTTCCTTGTGTTTATTATGTTTTTGGTTTTTTCTACTTTTAAGATTTTAGTGATAATGTTGTCCTTGAGGAACACCCTAAAAAATGAAGTTCTTGGCCTTGAGCCAAATGGTCCTTAGCTTGAAGCCAATTTCGGGTTCCAAAATTGATCTTGTTACTCACAAGATCGGGTACCTACAAGACAAGAATTATCTTTTCTCTTTTCTACTCTTTTCTTTTTTGGTCTTTTTAATAGCAAGAATAAAAGACAAATGAAAGCAAAATAAAATGCAAGGAAAGAAATGAAAGGAGATACTTAGCTTTGTGTGTGTGTGTGTAAGTGGATATATAATAGATATAGATATATAGATCCTATATAAATAGAGGTAGAGATGGAAATGGGGATGGGATGTAGCACCGTATCAAGTTGGTCCACGTCTAGCAAAACGCAACCAACAAAACTAAGTGCCGCGTGGAGTGTGGAGTGGATGTGTGTGAGTGTGGGGTGGAAAGCTTGCTTTGCGCGGATGTTTGGAAATATTCGCAACTGGTGCGAATATTCCCGCAATATAATGCACGATGAAGGGTAGGTGCACGGTAGTGTGAGTAGGAGATGTGGGATGAGTGTGTGTATGAGGGAATGTGGATATATGTGTAGATATGAGTATATAAATATATATAACTATATATGCATATATATGTGAATATATATATATGTATGTATGTAGATTGGGGGGGGGGGGGTGTTGTAAGTATGTGAATATATACATGTGTGTGTAGGTGTGTGTGTATAAGAGTGTGTAAGTCTGTATAGGTGAGCGTCTGTGTATGGGTGAGAGAGTGCGTAAGTGTGTCTGTCTGTGTGTGAGAGAGCGTGCGTCTAAGTCATCTAGAGGATGAGAACATCTGAAATGACCCGTTGCCTTTTTAGTTGGATAAGATGTCTAGAGTTTCAGTCAGACGTCTGTCCAGACGTCTGGACACGTGTTTGGACGTTTGAAAGTGAGATTTTCGTACGTCCCTTTTTCACTCTGCGCGCGGGCGACGCATTGTTAAGATCCATTTTGTCCTGAGCCTTTTAAGACGTCTGGACTGTAGGTCAGACATCTGGTCAGACGTCTGGATTGTCGGCCAGACGTCTAGACACATTCCTAGATGTCTGCAAATCAAAATTTTTGGGTACGAGTTCGCGTCTGCGTGCGGGCTGTGCGCAGACAGTACCTTATCTTTTTCTTCCCTTCTTCTCTCTCTCTTTTCCCCCTTTAGTGAACCCTAACCCACCATCTTTATAAACCCCCTTCCTCCTCTCTTGCTCTCCCCACTCCATAGTCACTAGCCCCTTCTCTCCCTCTCCACCCTTGCGAGAGGAGCCTACGCGAGAGCGGCGATGAGGAGGAGCGGCGTGAAGAGAGGAGGAACTAAAGCTCACGAGCTCGTGTGGGAGCTCACCGGAGGGCGCACGGCCGAAGCGGCGCGTGTGGGAGGAGGAGGGGTGCGTCAGGGAGTCGTCCCTGACGCTGCTGCAGTCGAAGCTATAGGCAAGGCGTGGCAGCGCGCGCGGCGAGAGCGAGCGAGAGCAGGTTCTGGTTCTGGATTTTTCCCAGAATCAGACATCTGGAGTGACGTCTAGACGACGGAGAGGACATTTGGAGGCGGTTCCAGACGTCTGAAAAGAGATCTTCGCAAAGGTACATTCCCTTTGTGGATACGGCCATGCAGGCAGCTCTGCAGCTACACTTTGCATGGCTATTTTGAGAGGATTTTGCTGTCGCATGCAAGATTTGCTTTGGGAAGGCGCGGGGCATGCCCTCCCACGGATTTCAAACGTCTGGGAGGATTACCAGACGGCTGGAAGCACTTCCAAACACCCGGAGAGGAGGTCAGATGTCTGGAGCTGTGTCCAGACGATGCAAAAGAGTTCCTGGACGTCTGGGGTCGACACAGAGCTTGAGGTGCGCTTCTGGACGCTTTTAAGACATCTGGATGATGTTCTAGACGTCTGATTTAAGTCAGTAGCCCTGTTTTTGACCCGTTTAGGGTCCGTTTGAGGTCCTTTTTACGCAAATAAGATACCGATGTTTTCCTTGTGAGTTCCTCTACTTGTTAGAAGACTTTCTATACTATTCTGAATGTTCCATTATGGTCGTTCCTTGTTATAAGACTTCATTCTGTTGCGGGTTTGGGGCTTGCTGAGGCATGTGAGCCTGTCGTTCGAGCCCCCAATACTTCTGGGTTGACTGGTAGAGTGGCTTCCCCTAATTTAAATACAAACCTGAATGCATGTGTGGAATGAATGATTAGAAACTAGGATATGGCATGAATTCTAGGACGAGAAACACTTGAAATGTCTGTATGCGTGATTGAATTGCAGTCTTGAATGAGTAGATAGAAAACAACTGCATGTTAATCAACAAGAGCTGCCTGTGAAATATGAATTAACTGTGCTAGTGAAACAATTGCATGTAACCTTACCTGTTGTATATGTTGAATGCTAGAATACTAGCTGCAAGTGCATAACCTGAGAATGGAAACATGAATGATAGGATACGAGCTGCATGTGTATAACCTGAGAATGGAAACGAGAATGATAGAAATACGAGCTGCATGAGTATAACCTGAGAATGAAAATGTGAATGATGAAACCGGGTATGGAATGGTATGAGAAATATGAGCATGAACCCTACGGGGAGTTAGGAGTAGAGCTCCTGAGAATAAATGAAATGGATCTGGAAATGTGAGTGGGGAAGTGTGCTGGCCCTTAAATACGTGGTCCAAGGAGAGCAACTGTCCCCTATTTAGTGTAGAGTGGAGTTAGCCGCCCTTGGATTGGGACCTGGGATTAGGATTGGCCACTCTACACCGACTTCTTAACTGTCGTGTACACTATACCGGGGGGAGCTACTAGTGTACGGAGAGAGCTAGCCACCCTACACCGACTTGTTAGGCCCACTGGGCAAACCAGGGTAGTCAAGCGAGGGTGCGCGGACTGTGGAGGGGCAAGACCCCTGTTTGATTCTTAAGGGCTAGACCCCTGTTACTGAGAGGGCTAGGCCCTATACTGTTCCGTGTTGTACTTGGGCTCACCCGTTAATGGAAACGACTGACTGTGTGCCAATGCAGGGTAGCTACCCGTGCGCTTCTCGCGCGTGCCGTAGTCACCGTTACGTTTGTCCGTGACCTTGGGGTGGTTGACTGGGTGTAGGACCACCACAGGGACTCTCCCGGCTAGGAGAACACCACGTGCGACTTCTACTCTTCGGAAAAGACTGTAATCAAGATCATTCCCACGAGGAACATTCGAGATCAAGAAAGGGATCTAATAAATAAACTAAGGGGTGAAAAGGAATAGTTTGTTAAATAAAGTAATTCGAATAAATTGCTACCTGTTCACTTTTACTTCTTTAATTAGTTGATTGCCACTTTACTCAGCGTTCGCTGACTTTGTGTACTCATAACCCTTTTCAAGTCCAGGTGTTGAGCAGCCCGAGTCTATGGCTGCAGAGGGTGTTGGGCTCAGTAAAGCCCAGTAGCAGTAGCTTTCTTTTGTAGAACCTTTTGTAGTAGTGAGTTCAGACTCTTGTACTTTTACGTTCTGTACTTTACGTTCTGTATCTTTACGTTTCTATACTTTTATGTTCTTGTACCTTATTATTGTTCTACTGTTGTGGTGGTGATATGTACTGTAGCAGCTTTTACTTCTTTATTGCTGTACTCTTTTACTGTTAGTTGCTTAGCATAGTGAATGTAGTTTACTTTCTTGCTTTTTGGTTATGTCCCGTTGGACGACTGGGTCTTGGGATCAATCGAGTCAAGCCGGTCTCGGGTCCTGTAGGGATTCAGGAACCGGGTCGTAACACATGCAGAGGCCTCTCTCTCCTCCGCACCCTCACCCCCTTAAACCCTAAACCTATCTTATTTAAACCCTTCCTCCTCACCACCCTCATTCCCTCACCACCAGCCACCACCACCTCCAGCATTCCTCACTGTGCAGTAGTGGCAAGGGAGGGTGAGAGTGATAAGAGGGAGGGCAAGAGAGAGAGAGAGAGAGGATGGGAGGGAGAGAGGAAGAGAGAGGAAGGAAGAGAGCGTGAAGGTCGGAGGACCTTCGGGAGCTCGACGGAGCTCACACGGCAGGTAGTGGGCGGGTGTGTGAGGAAGAAGGGCTTGGGGAGGCGGCCTCCCGACCCTCTGCAGTTGCTGCAGCGTGCTGTGGGCAGCGTTGCGAGGAGAAGAGCTACGCGGAGGAGGTCTTGGTACTGGAAGTTTTCAAGTATTAGACATCTGGAGTATCGTCCAGACAGTTGGTGAGGCACCAAGATGTCCGGAGCTGAAGCCAGACATCTGAAAGCACCATATTGCGAGGTACGTACTGATGAGAGACTCATCATGATCTCTAATTACTCCTAATTAACTAATCTTCCTAGTTAATTAGCTAAGGATATGAGTATATAAAGGTTAATTATAAAATAAGGGATATATAGTAAAGGACCTTAAAATAAGTTTAAAATGATATTTTATCATTCGATTAACATTATTAACAATCTAATTAATAAATGGACTCGAGATCTTTTTAACCATTCCCTTGATTAATAAGTTAAATAACTTAAACATAATGTATACATAAGTATATAATAACTTTACTTAATTTAATAAATTAACTTAAAAAGGTCAAAAATGTAAATTCAAGGTGTAAACATAATAATTATCTTATTTATTAACATATATAAAAAGTTGAAAAAGATCTAAGTTACAATAAACCTTTAAAACCTGAGTTTACATTTAGGTCCTTACTAATCATTGCAATTGGATCCTTAATTTTCATATAGGTCCTTAAGTTTCACTGCATATAAGTCCCTATCGTCTTCTTCTGCAGCGTATTGAACAGCTGACGACGGAGGGTGACTCCACCACCCTGTCGACATCATTCTTCCTTCTCCAAGCTCCTGGAGCTTGCGCTCACCATCCCATCTTCATCCATCGGTCTAGATTACTCTGAAATCCTAATTTTTGGTGGGAGTTAACCTCACCGTCATCAGAGACGATGCCGGAGGTTAACCTCCCCAAGCTTCTTCTTCGTCCAGACTCCACCGTCCTCTTCGTCGCCATCCACTATAAATACCCCCTCACCCCCTCGATTTCTCTCAAGTTGGCTCCCTTCCCTCTTCTTCATTGCAGCTTACTTCGATAGGCTATTCTCTCTGCAACTCCAGCAACTCCCCATTTCATCTTCCAACTTCCTCCATCCATCCTGATTAGCTAAGGAACTCCGCCGAGGTCTACAACGTCTCTGGACAAAAGCGACAACCAAGGAGCTCCTCTGCTGCACCTCACATCCACTACTAGAGATTCTTCTCATTCCCTCTCACTTCGTCTTCCGCCATGAGCCATCGACGGAATCCCTTTGAAACCTTCGTTTAGGTAATAGTAGGTAGGAGTAGGAGTAGTTTAGGTAGTTAATTAGTTAGTTAGCTTAGCTTGATTTCAGATTTCAGACTTCATCTCCTTCGACTCAGGCGAATTCCTTGAGCTCACCAGAGTCTTGATTTTGTTTTTAAAGTCACTGATCACCTTATACTATCACTCATGACCATTTCTAATCCATTAAAACACAAATTTTATCATTGTTTTGCCTAATTCACCTTCACCTTCACAATTACTATTGTTGTCCATGGCAACAGTAACTGAGCTTAGATCCACCTCCATAGGGTCCTCCACCACCTATTCACAATCTAAGGATCCTAATTATCACTTTAATTTGTATAATTACCACCTATAATGTAAACGCCCAAATCTAATTAAGCTCCTGAGCTCGCTGTCAATGGCGGCTTAGGAGTAGTTGAAATCTTAAATTAATTATATATTTAGTATCGCAATTACTCTTTGACTTGTCTCAACCACTCTTCTGAGTGGGAGAGAAAGTCCTGTACTTCAATCCACTCAAAATCCATTTAAATTGATTTCATTGCTTAATCTTTCATTTAATGATCAATTAAAGAATTTAATGAGTTCTTGAGGTTCCTTGCAACCTTAGGATCATTTTTAGATCGAAAATGGCACAGATTCACCTTTCTGTACACAATTTGTATTTTTCTAGACTCACCGAAGCTCTGATGAGTCATTTTTTATCTTCAGCCTTTAGAATTTGTTAAGAAGCTCCAGATTGACATGATATTGATCACTGATTATGCTGAGGTACTTAAATTGGGATTTTAACATTTGGAGCTTCACACCAAGTTTTCATCTTCTCCAACTCTGGTGGAGTTGGAGAAGTCTGACAGAAGGATTTAAGAAGCATTTAAGAAGTCTAGGAGCTTCGGTGCAATGCACTGAAGCTAATTTTACCCTCAAATTAGTGTAACAAACCCTTGATTATTCTGACGAACAGACCACATTTTTAGTTCAGGTGACGAGCCTGAAGCTTTAGATTCTTAGGTCCAAACATTTGTCAAAGGGGTTGAGCAAGTTCCTGGGGTTGAAAAGATGCTAATCCAGGTTTTAATTCCTTGTAAAAAGGCTTTAATCAGAAAGTCAAAACTTGAGGCCTTATAGTCAAACCCGAGTTTGATACTTTGATTCTGAGCTCGATCGGGGGAATTGAGGAGTTAGAATCATTTCTGAGAATCTGTTGAATGATTTTAGAATGATTTTATTGAGCTCAACCTGTAGTTTTGTTGAAATTCAATTACTGTCAGTTTGGGTTATTCTTGAACCCAAACTGACGACAGTAGATTTTGGATGAATTTTGAGGTTGAATCCTACCCAGACAAGCTTATAACGATCCTTAGAAGCTATCCCAATCAATTAGAAAAGTCCTTAGCTGTCTGTTGTGCATTTCAGAGTTAGAAATTTCATTCTCTGAAACTTCTAGAGAAGCTTTGAGCTTCTGTGCTCCACCTGAAGCTCTTGAGAGCTTAAAAACCATACCAGTAGCTGCAGAATCATCTGCAGAGCCTATTCAGACCCTTAGCTAAGTTAGAAAATCCAATTTATGAACACTGTAAGTAGAAAATCATTTCCAGGCATATTAAACCCGTAGAAACCCCCTGGATTCACTCTTCAAATCGAAGAGGAAAACATTCCCTCAACCTAAAATTGATTGTACAATTTTGTAGAGATACCTTAGAGCTGTCCATCAAGCCTTGTTTCCCTGGATTTGGAGCTGTGAGTAGGGAGAAACCTTCGTTTGAAGTTGGGTCTGGAGGGGGAAAGTATAGTCCCATATCGGAAGCTTTTGCGCAACCGCCTTGGTACAAAAGCAATTTGTGTTTAAGGCATGCCAGTCATCAAGCGCTCGACGCGAATCTGAACATCTAAACCTTTGAGCATGCGTGTGTGTGTGTGGGCAAGTGCGCCTGTGGGTGTACGCTCGAGTGGGCATGTGTGTGCGATTGGCCCTGGGAGGGCGAGGCCTGGGAAGCGTTGAGCCGGTTCGGCTCGAGAGAGGGCCGGTTTGGCTCAAGAGAAAATAAACCGAAAATAAACACTAATGAAATTAGGCGAGGACCAAGTAGGGTCTGGTCCCACCCTGATCTCAGGGTGCTGTGTATCCTCGAAAGGACCTCGCCGCAAATCCTGAACTAATTTTTGGTTGAGAAGGAAATAAACCCAGTTCAATGAGAAGGCAAAGTGTTAAAGGAAGCTAAGGGTTGAAGGACACAGGTGTTTAAAAAATCACTAAGGAAGAGAAAGATAAAGAGAAAGAAAGAAGAACTCGCAAAAGGGAAGAAAGCTAAAGATAAAGGCAGGAAGCTAAGGAAGAAGAAGGGCAAGAGCAGAAGAGAAAGTAGAAGTGAAGAAAGTGATAGAGAGAAAAAGAGAATAAGAGAAAAATAGAAAGAGAAAGTGAAAAAAAAATAAAGGATTAAGAAATAAATGAAAAAGAAGATAAAGAGAAGTGAAAGAAGAGAGGCTGAAGAATAAGGAAAAGAATTAATTTTTCTTGTTATATTTTAATTTCTTTTTGCTCTTAAATGTTGTATTAAGGCATATGTTGACTAAAGAAACTCTTCTTTGCCTTAAGTCATTTGAAATAAATAGAGAATTTACATGTTTTTAAATGTTGAAAATGAGAATTCATATGGGATCTTGCTTGTTATTCCATTTTAACCAATTTTTAGCAAAATTCATGCTTAAATAATTAACTTAAATATACCTCCTATACTTATAAAGAAAAATAAAAGATAACTAGTGAATTTAGAATGAATTATACCTCTCAGCAAACGACCTGGACTCAACTAGTAAAAATTTTCTAAAATGATAAGTTAATTCGACTCTATACTACTAATCGACACAACTTCGAGTTAACCTAAGTGACTTTTCTCTACTCATAATAAGCAAAATTAACTTAATTAATTGAGTTGAGGTAAGGAACCACCACGTACCTTCCTGCGCTACTTTCCGCCATGCAGAAGATCGTAGCATAGGAGGTGTTGGGTTAAAAATGGGTCTGTGTTCTGGACGTAGGTGCAGAGCGTCGGGAAGGAGCGGGGTGCGCACTTTAAGGTGTTTTTGGACGTCTGACTGCATCATTAAACGTTCGACGGTCCTTCCAGACAACTGGAAGGAGGGTGAGACGTCTGGAGCTACCCCCAAATGGTCGTGGAGGGATCTAGACGTCTGAGAATATCGCAGGAAACACAAGGTGAGATCTAATGTCTTTTATTTTGGTCTGTAACCTCGTTTTTGGCCTCTTTGGGGCCTAGACAAAATCAGATTTCCGCAAACGAAGTACCGTTGTTTTCCACTCGGGTTCCTCTATGTGTTCGTGTTGAGTATTTACTGTTTTGACCTCGTCTAATGTAAATTAGTTGCTGGTACAGGTTACCAGTCGATGGCGTGTTCGAGGCTCGCGAAGACGATCAGATCTGCGACACAGGCTCCCATTCCTCCCGTGATACCCGGTAGAGTGGTTTAATTCAGTTGTTAATATTTAAATAAGAATGTACTTGTTTGGAATAATCGGATCGAACTCTAGAATGTGGAATGAACCCAAGGGTAGAAATATATAAGCCTGTTTTGAGCTATACTATTTACTTGATGCATGTTTAAAATAAATTGCTAGCAAATGGTATTAGTGTAATTATGAGATGCATGTTAGAATACGAGTTGTCTGTATGTGAATGAATTATGAGATGCATGTTAGAATACGAGTTGCCTGTAAGTGAATGAATTATAAGATGCATGTTAGAATACGAGTTGCCTGTATGTGAATGAGAAAGTGAACGGTGAAATCACAAGTTGCATGTAAATGATTGAGAATTAAATTATGAAAACACGAGATACATGTGTATGGATGAGGAACAAGTTTTGAAACATGAGATCTGAATGTGGATAAATGGGATGAATAATGAGCAATGAACCCTACGGGGAATTAGGAGTAGAACTCCTATGTAGGATAGGAATTTGGAATGCAGACGGGAAGTGAGTTGACTCTTGTGTATGTAGTACCAAGGAGCACAGTGGTTCATTTAGTGTAGAGTAGAGCTAGCCTCCCTTGGGTTGAGACCCAGGGTTAGGATTGACCACTTTACACTGACTCTTGTAGGCCCTTGCGTACGTGGTATTGAGGCGTGCTACTAGTGTAGGGAGGGAGCTAGCCACCCCACAGGACCCAGGGTTAAGCTAGCCACCCTACAACGACTTTGTTAGGTCCGTTGGGCAAACTAGGGTAGTCGAACGAGGGTATGCGGACTATAGATGTTACGAACATGGGCATCGGGCGTAGTTTAAGACGTCTGGGAAGTGGCCCAGATGTCTGGCCAGACATCTGGAACCCTTCCCAGACGTCTGGTATTAAATTTTTTCGGCGTACGAGTTCGCATCTTCGCGCGTGCGCGCGCAGACTGAACCTGCCGCTTTCGTTCTGCTCTTTCTCTCCCTTCCTGCAGACGACGTCGTCCCTCTTCTCTCTCTCTCTCTCCCCGCGTTGCCTACAAATAGCGCTCCCCTCTCCCTCACCCTCACCCCACTACCTTCATCTTCTCCTCCCTGCGAGAGAGTGAGCGAGCGAACGAGTGCGGCAGAAGCGGCTGCAGCGGACGTGCGGGAAGGAGAATGTTGCGAGAGGAAGAAGAAAGCTCAACCGCGAAGGTGCGAGCTTGCCGGGGCAGCTAGAGCCGGCTGGCGGGAGAGCAGCGAGCGTGGGGTGTCGCAGAGGAGCCGCTGCAGCTCGGGCAGCAGGCGGACGCGACGCGGCGCGGCCGTGCGTCACGAGCGGAGAGTGAACAGGGTCCTGATTCTGGGAAAATTTTTCAGAATCAGACGTCTGTACTTATGTCCAGACGACGCAGAAGATGTCTGGAGGAAGGTCCGGACGTTGGACAGGTACAATATTTTCCTACCTTCTTCTTTTATGCGTGTACGGCCATGTAGCCGTCCGCCGCGTTCTTCTGTGCCTCTTCGTGATGAGAGCGGGTGTGTGTGTGCGTAGGTTCTGTTTGGGAGGGCGCAAGGGCTCGCCATCCCACATGGATCAGACGTCTGGCCACAGTATCAGACGACGGGGAGGACCTCCAGACGTCCGGGGTGACAATCGGACGTCTGGAAACCAAGACCAGACGATCCAGCCGGCTTATGGACATCTGAAGGACTGCACAAACCCAAGGTACGACCTGAGCAACCTTTTAAGACGTCTGGAAGAAGTTCCAGACGTCTGATTTTGGGCAGATTCGTCGTTTTTGACCCGTTTAGGGTCCGTTCGGAGTCTGTTTTCGGCGTTTCAAGTTGCATTCATTCCAGATTTATTTCCTCTACCTGTTTACAGTAATTGTATACTATTATAAGAAACTCCTTGTGTTGATCCTTGTGTTAGGACCCCGTTCCGTTGCGGCTCTGGGGTTGCGGAGGCGCGCGGGATTGCCGACCACGCCCCCAATACTCCCGATTTCAAGGGTAGAGTGGCCCTTTTAATTTATTTAACAAAAATTATACAATTATGAAATAATTAATAGAGTCTAGGGCATTGCATGAACCCTAGTGAAGGTTCGTCCCTACCAGGAGGGGTGACGTAATAAAATTGCGGAAATAAAAATATAAAGCAATCTCACAAAAATAAGCAATCACACAATGTACACAAAGATTTTTAGGTGGAAACCCAAACCGGGTAAAAACCACCACCTAACCCTCTTGAGTTAGGATTTTCCGATCAACCTAGTTGATCAAATCCACTAACCGAATCACTTTGAACGAGGGTGATTCAACCTCAATACAACCACGCTACAAGTACGAGGGTAGCGTTCCTCAACCCCTTCTCTCCACGAGAAGGATTTTGTCCCACGAAGGAGACGGGAATTCGCAAAGCGAATACCCAACCAAAATACAAAGATAAAATAAAACAACAGTCCTATAGAGCCAACAAAATTAAACCTAGCTTCTATAGGAAATAGGAAACTCCCCTTTGCAAGGAGTGCGTCGACGATGACGCGGTGCGTGTGCCACGCGACGGCGCTACGTCGCTCTCGTTATCAACGCCGGGAGAGCGGGTGCGCAACGGGAATGATGCTCTCAAGATGATGGAGCTTGAGCTTAGAGAGCAAGTGCTTCTTGGACACAAGAGAGTAGAAATACTTGATCTTAGTGTATCTTGGTCTCTCTAGGTGTATATCTTGTGTGTCTAAGTGTATCCAAGTGTTTTTCTAAGTGTATCTTGTTCTGTTTTTGGTGTGTAAAGGCTCCCCTCTATTTATAGAGGCCTTAGGAAGGCTTTGGAAGGTTTGGAAAAGCTTCCATAGCCGTTGGGTGCAAAGCCCAAGAGAATCAGGCCGAAATCAGGACAATGATTGCATTTGACAGGGTTATCAGACGTCTAACTCTGGCATCAGACGTCTGGAAGGCCACTTTAAGACGTCTGATTCCAAGGTCAGACGTCTGATTCTATGCGGGTTTCTCCCTGACTTGAATCAGATCTAAACAGGGTTTTTGTGCAAGTCCATCAGACGACATACAGGACGTCTGGTACTATGTCTGGACGTCTGGAAACCTACTTTTACCGTGGGAATTGATTTCCAAACGTTGCAACGGCTAGAAAATCTCTGAAAAGAGATTTTGGGTCAGCCGAGGCAAAACGGTCATTTATCAGACGTCTGTAAAGTCCTATGGACGTCTGATAAGGCTCTAACGGTCATATTCTTGAGTGTCTTCTAAGCCAGCCAACGGTCCACTAATTGGACGTCTGGCAAAGTCATCAGACGTCTCCTAAGACATCTGGTCTAAGGTCTGGACGTCTGATTTCATCAGACAGAACTAACTGTGTCCAGCCTAACAGTTATCAGACGTCTGAAACAACAGTCAGACGTCTTAAAATCCTTTATCAGACGTCTGATTAGTGAATTAGACGTCTGGAAAGTCTGTTTTAACCTTATATTGGTTTTCTAAGTGTTCTACAGAAAACCTAAGTATCCTAGGGTTGTGCAGGTGTTCCTAGGACTACTGTTAGGGTTCTTTGAGGCTCTTTAACATAATGTCTAAGGAAAATAAAGAGCAAGAAAATAAATACAAGAGATACATGAAAGGATAAAAAAGAATCTATCCTATTCTTCTTGTCTTCCATCTCCAATCTTTTGCTCCACGCGAACCTCCTTTGTTTTCCGTCAAGCTCCTCCAATCCGTCCTGGATGCGAGCTTGAATTCCGTCTAAACACGTCCACATTTGCAATTGACCTGAAATCTAGGACTCAAATTGCAAATGTTAAATAACACGTGTTTTGTTATCATCAAAACAAATGCTCGTGGTGCTTTAGCACCAACACCTAGGACTAAGAAATTAGATTGAATGATAGATCCTAGGGTATTGCATGAATCCTAGGACTGAAAAACTAGATTGAATGATAGATCCTAGGGTACGGCATGAATCCTAGGACTGGAAAACTAGTTGAATATATAAACATTGCAGTCATGGAAAAGTGGAAAGGAAATGATAATTGCCTGTAAATTGGTTAACAGTTTCCTGTATGAATTAATAAATATGATTGAGAACATGGGTTATATGAATATAAAGCTGGAACGGTGAAACCTAAATTGGCTGAGTTAAAAGATCATGAACCCTATGGGGAATTAGGAGTAGAACTCCTGGAAAGGGAATTGAATAGAATTGGGGAAGTGAGCTGGCCCTTGAGTACGAAGTACCAAGGAGAGCGACTATCCCCCTGTTTAGTGTAGAGCAGAGCTAGCCGCCCCAGGGACCCGGGGTTAGGTCTGGCCACTTTGTACTGACTTTTGGCCTTCGTGTACACAGTGCCGAGGAGGGCTACTAGTGTAGGGAGAGCACTAGCTACCCCACGGGCCCCGGGGTTTTGCTAGCTCTCCTACACCAACTTGTTAGGCCCACTGGGCAAACCAAGGTAGTCAGGTGAGGGTGCGTGGACTATGGAGGGGATGGACCCCTGTTTGGTTACTGTGGAGGGGCTGGACCCCTGTTACTGAGAGGGCTCACCCGTTAACGGAAACAACTGACCGCGTGCCAGTGCGGGGTAGCTACCCGTGCGTTTATCGCGCGTGCCGTAGTCACTGTTACGTCTGTCAGCGACCTTGGGGTGGTTGATTGAGGGTAGGACCACCACGGGGGACTCTCTCGACCAGGAGAGCACCACGTGTTACTTCTACTTTTCGGAAAAGACTGCAATCAAGATCGTTCCCACGAGGAACATTCAAGATCAAGAGAAGGATTTGAGAAATAAATCAACAGTGAATAAATGGAAAGATATAAATAAAGAAAGTAAAAAATATAATAGCTACTGTCCACTCTACTGCTTCTTTTAGTTTTTAGTTGCCACTCTACTCAGCGTTTCGCTGATGTGTCACCCTTGTTACCTTTTTAGGACCAGGTGTTGAGCAGCCAGAGTCAGCGGCTGCAGAGGACGCTGGGCCTAGTAGAGCCCAGTAGTGTTACCTGTAGTACCTTCTGTACTTTTCTTTCCGCTGTAGTGAGTAGTTTTCTGTTACTCCCTGTACTCTCTTTATTGTAAGCTTTATGTTATATACATGTTTATTTCTCTTTTGTTGTGGTGGTGTATACTGTAGTATTTCCTTTCTTTACTGCTGTATTTTGTTACTGCTAGTTATATACATGGTGAATGTGGTTTATTTTACTGCTCTTTTGGTTACTTTCTCGTTGGACGACTGGGTCTTGGGATTAGTGGAGTCGGTCCGATTCTCGTGTCTCGTAGGGATTCGGGAATCGGGTCGTTACAAGATGGTATCAAAGCAAGGTCTTCCCGAGAAGTGAATCAACTGACTGGAAAATAACCAATTCACGTGTCTGTAACTAGAGTAGCCACCACAACGTTTCTTTTGACATTAGCTCTTAGACTGCTTCGTTAGATATCATCCCATATTGACGTGTTTCCATTCTGTTTCGCGTCTCCTTGCGGAGATGCCTCGACGAGGGACTAGCAAGGCGGGCCGCAGGTGCGGTCGAGGACGAGGTCGGCGAGGTGGGCATGTTGCAGTCGACGTCTCAGTGACCAACCACTTCTCCGGGGCATTCAGGCCTAGGACCTCGCCCAGCTGATACGGGGTATAGTGCGAGAGGAGCTCCAGCCACCACCCCGAGCGCCTCTCCCTGGGGTTGCGGAGGGGGAGTCCTCTGTGGGACCACGCGACGGACGTGGCGCTGGACACTTCTGTGCACGAGGCTCCTTTACCTGGTGGTGCACCAGCATCTCCACTGCAGCGCCATTTCGAGCTTCTCGGGCTGTTCCGGAGGCTGAAGCCCCCTCCTTCAAGGGGGATGAGGACCCGACCAAGGCGGAGGACTGGCTTGAGCAGATCGAGAAGGTTTTCGACACCCTTCTCCCTCCGGTGGAGTGCCGCGTGGCCTTTGCCACGTACCAGCTGGAGAGTGCGGCACACAGGTGGTGGAGGGCGGTCAGGGGATAGGAGAGGGACAAGCCGATCTGGGACTGGTTCGTCACCCTCTTCTGCGAGCAGTACTTTTCCCAGGCGTGGCAGGACCAGAGGAGGCGGGAGTTCCACACTCTCCGCCAGGGGTCGATGACCGTGAGTGCGTACCGCACGCGTTTTCTGGAGCTGTCCCGCTTCGCAGCGACGGTAGTAGCCACTGAGGAGGAGCTCCTTTGGAGGTTCACCAAGGGGCTCAGGTCTGCGATTCGGGGGTATGTCAAACCCCTAAAGCTGCCTACGTTCTCGAGGTTGGTGGAGGCATCTGTGACTGATGAGAACCTCATCATGAACCCTAACTAGCACAATCTAACCCAGATATGCAAGAAAAAGCTCCTACATAACTCAAAGAAAGGCTTAACTCAGAGAATTCAGAGTTAAAAAAGAAAATAAGTTATAAGGGGTAAAAATGCAATTTCACCAACACAATCTGCAAACAGGGTAACTCAGGGTCCAAACACAGGTCAAACAAATCAAATAAGAAGAAAAGTTGGATGATCTGATCCAACAAGGGCTACAGCAACTCCAAGGAATTAAATGACATTCTGTAACCCTAAAACAAACCTACTTCAATTCACGTGGTTCGAGGTAGGAAAAAAATCAATTAAATCCTCTAAAATTCATAGAAAAATAATCTCTAGGGTTTGGAACCTTCAATTTGGCCTTAGAAACCTATTTTGACCTACATTGAGAACCATGCCCAATTAATGATTTAATTTAGGTTTTTACGTAAATTGGCCGGTCAAACATGGTCTGACCTAGAAAAAAAATTCACCATTAAAATCCTTAGGTCAAATTTAGTCTTGCATAAAAACTTGAGCCTAAGAAGAGACCTCCTTGACTGACTTTACAATTTGGTCCTCATCATTTACTTTTTGACCCTCAACTTTCGAAACCCTTGCATTTTGGCCCCTAATTTTCTCACCGTTCTTTGCATTTTGGTCCCTCCTGCAAGTCTCTGCGCAGCACCATGCTCCGGCGACTTTGCGCGGAGCATGGCGCCGCGCACGGTGAGGGAGGCGTCCTACAAAGGAAACGCGAAGTTCCCTGCGACGTCTGCTGTCGCAGGGACCCGGCCATGCCACCTGACGACGCCCACACCTTCTGTGCGAACGCCCAGAAGGTATGGGTCTCGTCTCCGACCATACTCCGGCGAGGGACGCACGTCGCCTCCCTGCGTCCGACCCTCCGCCACCGCCTTTATAAAGACCAGCATCGCCAGCCGGTTCTCCCAGCCTGGTCTTGACGGAGAAACCCCCAACCCTTCCTCTCTCCCCACTCCGACAGGAAACCCACCAGCTCTGGCGGCCACTCCTCCTTCTCGTCGCTCTGCTGCAATACCAGCAGCAGAGCCAGCTTCGCCCAATCTTCCCGCGTCGCGTCGTACCAAGCATGCGCCTCGCTGCCCACTTCCTCGCCGCCGCTCTCTCCCCCTGGGTTGTTCTTCTCCAGCTCCGGCAAGTACGAGCCGGCGACTCCACCCTCCCCCCTTCGTCCCTGTAGGTAGGTTACAGTTACTTCCCTTCCTCCCCTCTTTCTTTTCCCCAAACTATTTTGCTCAATTGCCCTACGACCACGCCTGACCACTCTCATCTTCCCCACCTCCGGCCACTCTCCGGCGAGTCGTCCCCGTCATCCCACAACCCCATACGACTCGCCAACTGTCCCAAAAGCTCCGCCTCACCTCACCAAACGCCCTCCGCCCCTCCACTGCCACTCTACACCTCCACAACACTCCCCCGATCAAACCCACTTTTCTGGCCACAGAACGACCTAGGCATGCACGCCTAGACCATCCCGCGGCCTGCTGCACCTCGCACTACCTTCGCCGTGCCACTGCGAAGGTTCCCCTGTGGTCTGATTAGGCCGAGAGGCCCTTTTTGTGTTACACAGATCTGCTGCCCCGGCCGCCATTGGCGACGACCCAAGGAGCTTCCAAGCGAGCTCCAGGCTTCAGAGCGTCAGGTCTCCAGCTGAGGCGAATTTGGGGAGACTCGGGTGAAGGCAGGCAGCTGGCATGTGAAGGGAAACGAGGACGCAGCTGCTGAAGCGAGGTCGCGTTCTTTCTGCGGGTACGTGCGAGGAGCAAAGTTTAGTCCCACATCGTAAGATCTCGAAGCGCCGCACCCATTTAAATTGATTTTGTGTTTTTACCTTATCGCCTCCGATACACCTGGGGCGGGGTCCCGGGCCCCATCACATGCCCCGTCCGCGATTTCACCACGCGGACCTGGCGGATCCGACTCGACACTACCCACGCACACCTCGCACACCAAATCACGCCGGTGCGCCTGGTCCTGGTACGCAACTCGACCCGTTAACCCGCGGCTCTGGGAGAGCTTCTTATGAGCGGTTTGTAGAGAGAGAGAGATGTGTGGGAAGAGGGAAGGGCTAGGTTTTGCCGTGCTTTGTGCAGGAACAGGGCGCGAAGGGGAAAGGCTCATGACTTAGCCGCAGGAAGGAGAAGAGAAGGAGCAGAAGAAGAATAAACTCTGAAGAAGAGGCTGAGCAATGCAGAAGACCAAGGAAGAAGAAGCAGAAGAAGAAGAAGGATCGCCAAAGAAGAAGAAGCAGCGAAGGAAGGAAAAGAGGAGAATCATTGTAGCAGACCGCAGTTTAAGTCGTCTGACTGCGATATCAGACGACGGATAAACCTTCAGAGGAGATAAAGCAGAAGGAAGAAAAGAAGAAGAATAAGAAGGAAAGAAGAAGGCTCCGCAGCTGAAGAAAAGAGAAAGAAAAGAGAAGAAGGAAGAAAGAGAAGACCTTGCAGCTGAAGAGCAGAAGACAGAGACGAGAAAAAGAAGAACTGAAGAAGAAAAGAAATAGAAGACAAGCAGAAGAAGAGGAATTGAAGGCAAACAGAGCTAAGGAAGAAGAAGACCAGTAAAGAGAGAAGGCAAAGGAAGAAAAGAAGAAAGAAGAGAAGAAGACAGACGAGCAGAAGAAGAGAAGAAGAGGGAAGGATCAGAGAGAAGGCACAAAGAGAAGAGGAAAAAGCCAAGACAAAAAACCTCTGTCTCTCTGTTATTTTTGTAATTCAATAAAGAAACTTTGTACTTCTAGAATTCCAGTAGCTCCCTGAGTTCGATCTCGGGAAAACTATTTCCGAGTAAAAAAATTTGTATGGTAATGACAACCGTAGCTGTCTCATCTTATATTATAACGACATTACTGTAATAAGCATAAAAACGCACGAAGATTAGCCTCGGTGGAAAAGTCGTTCACCAATGACCTACGAGGAGACCAACCCGTTCGCGCGAAATACTGGCAGCGGGAGGAAGAGGCCCTACCAGCCAGACTTTTCATAAGGCTGGCGAGAGAGGAGACACGTGGCGCCCGCAGGAGAGCCGTCACGTTTTGCAGGGCTATCAGTGGCCTTTGAGGGCCCTCAACAGGGGCCAGTTGCCAGCTCCGGATCCCCGCCAAGCCGACAACAGGGACCCACTGAGGGCGTGAGTCGGGTTCCCCTCTGCTACCAGTGTGGCTAGCCGGTCCACATCAGGAGGGACTGCCCATCTAGGGCAGGAGGTCAGCAGATCCTTCTCGCGTCGAGCATTGGAGGGCGAGCAAGAGGCCGCGGTTCCCAGGCGCGAGGAGGAGGATAGCAGTCACGAGGAGGGTACCGACCAGCAGCTACCCGTCTGACGCAGTGTGTGGCTGCTTCGTCCTTACCTAGGGCTGAGGGGCATATCAACGCTTTGACACATAGGGATGCCAGGGCTTCGGGATCGGTGGTGGCAGGTATGGTCTCAGTTTCCGGCAGACTCGTTTACACGCTTTTCATTTCCGACGCTACGCACTCGTTTGTCGCAGCCAGTTTCGCAGTTAGTTTGGGCTAGAATCATGTGCTATTAGAGGATCCGTTTGTGATCAGAGGTCCGAGTGGTCAGCTGTTTGTAGCTAAGGAGATGTACATGGGTTGCGAGGTCATTGTTGGGGGACATAGCCTTCCCGCTGACCTGATTATGATACAGATGGAGGACTTTGGCGTGATTCTGGGATGGATTGGCTGTCCGCTTGCCACGCTTTGGTGGACTATTTTGAGAGGAAGATCGTCTTCTCCATACCGGAGTTGCCTTCTTTCGAGTTCCACGGTCAGCCAGTGGACGGAGGCTTCAGGTACATTTCTGGACTTCGGGCAGCAAGACTTTTGAGGCAGGGGTGTGAGGGCTTCCTAGCTTGTGTGGTGGTAGAGCCCAGCCCTGTGGCAGACTTCCAGAGTATCCCGATGGTCAGAGAGTACCCCGACGTATTCCCAGACGAGTTGCCAGGACTACCGCCCGAGCGTGAGATCAAGTTTGAGATCTCACTAGTACCAGGGACCAGCCCCATCTCCACTGCACCATACAAGATGTCACCGCTTGAGCTGCGAGAGCTCAAGACTCAGTTGCAGGATCTTTTGGAGAAGGGCTTTGTGAGGCCCAGTGTGTCTCCCTGGGGAACCCCGGTACTGTTTGTGAAGAAGAAGGATGGTACCCTACGTTTTTGTGTGGACTACCGACAGCTGAATAGGGTCACCATCAAGAACAGATATCTGCTGTCGAGGATCGACGACTTGTTTGACCAGTTGCGAGGTGCCACAGTATTCTCCAAGATTGACTTGAGGTCTGGATACCACCGGTTGAGGGTTAGGGAGACAGACGTCTCTAAAATAGCTTTTCGCACCCGGTACGGGCACTACGAGTTTTTGGTCATGCCGTTTAGGCTGACCAATGCCCCCGCTGCCTTCATGGACCTGATGAACCGGGTGTTTAAACCGTACTTGGACAAGTTCGTGGTGGTATTCATTGATGATGTACTCATCTACTCTCGAGATTAGATGCAGCACGGACAGCACTTGCAGATGGTTCTGGACACACTGAGATGACGTAGGCTGTACGCCAAATACAGTAAGTGCGAGTTCTGGTTGAGGGAGGTGACCTTCTTAGGTCATGTGATCTCTGGAGATGGCTTGGCGGTGAACCCAGCCAAGGTCGAGGCAGTGCTCAGGTGGGAGAGATCGCGCACGGTTACTGAGGTTCGCAGTTTCTTGGGACTAGCATGCTACTACAGACTGTTCATCAGGGGTTCTTCACAGATTGCGCGTCCTATGACACAGTTGACCCGGAAGGACGTGCCCTTCACTTGGACAGACGCCTGTGAGGCGTGTTTTCAGGAGCTGAAGGAGAGGCTGACTTCGGCTCTCGTGCTCACCATCCCTGACAGTAGTGGCGAGTTCGTTGTGTACACGGACACCTCCTTGCAGGGGCTAGGGGGTGTGCTCATGCATAGGGGTCACGTTGTCGCTTACGCTTCACGGCAACTGAAGCCCCATGAGCATAGCTACCCTACCCACGACCTGGAGCTGGCAGCTATTGTCTTCGCGCTGAAGACTTGGAGGCACTACTTGTATGGTGAGACCTTCGAGATTTTTACAGATCACAAGAGCCTCAGATACCTATTTGATCAGAAGGAGCTCAACATGAGACATAGACGTTGGTTGGAGCTCCTGAAGGACTATGACTACAGCATTTCCTACCACCTGGGAAAGGCCAACGTGGTGGCTGACGCCTTGAGCCGGAAGGCGCCCGCACACTTGGCCAGTTTACAGGTGCAGAGTTGGAGCCTTTTGGAGGAGATGGGCAGTTGGCGACCCCTAGAGTTACAGGGGCACTGTGGGGCAGTGACTGTGACATGACAGACGAGGCCAGAGCTGATAGATCGCATCATCACAGGACAGATGGCAGGCCCGTACTTGCAGTCCTTGCGCGATAGAGTACTGTCAGGAGAGCTGGGGGACTTCTCTTTCACAGGCCAGGTGCTGCGCCTGAGGTGACGTTTGTGCGTTCCCATAGACGAGGAGCTATTGAGAGAGCTCCTGACTGAGGCACACGGTTCCAGATTCACCATACATCCCGGAAACACGAAGATGTACCATGACTTGAAACGCGAGTTTTGGTGGAGGGGGATGAAGCGGGATGTGGGTGAATTCGTGCAGCAGTGTTTAGTGTGCCAGCAGGTGAAAACCGAGCATCAGAGGCCTGCAGGGCCGCTATAGCCACTTCCAGTGCCAGAGTGGAAGTGGGAGAGCATTACCATGGATTTGGTGGTGGGCTTACCTGTTACCCAGAGAGAGCACAACGCAGTCTGGGTAATCGTTGATAGATTGACAAAGACGACACGATTCTTGCCGATCCGAGTCACTTTGGGACCAGCAGAGTTGGCAGAGAGGTACATCCGCGACGTGGTACGTCTACACGGAGTTCCGCGGGAGATAATATCCGACCGGGATACCCGCTTTACATCCCAGTTTTGGGCTGAGTTTCAGCAGGCCCTGGGGACACGATTGAGATTCAGTACAGCTTACCACCCCTAGACGGACGGACAGTCTGAGCGCACGATACAGACCCTTGAGGACCTTTTGCGTGCCTGTGTTCTGGACTGGAGGGGCTCTTGGGAGGAGCACTTGCCCCTGGTGGAGTTTGCATACGACAACAGTTATCACTCGAGCATCGGCATGGCTCCCTACGAGGCTCTGTATGGACGGAGATGTACGGCACCCTTGAGTTGGGTTGAAGTGGGGACCAAGTGGGAGGTTGGCCCCAGGCTGATCCGGTAGAGTCAGGAGGTAGTAGAGCAGATTCACAGGCGACTCCGCACTGTCAGGAGCAGGCAGAAGAGCTACCCAGATCGGAGATGCAGAGAGGTGCAGTTTGAGGTTGGGGACGACGTCTTCCTTCGTGTTTCGCCCATGAAGGGCCTGCAGCGGTTTGGGGTGAGAGGGAAGCTCGCGCCGAGGTTCGTGGGGCCCTTTGAGGTCCTGGAGCGGGTTGGACCCGTTGCTTACAGACTTGCCCTCCCTCCTCAGCTTTCGGGTGTGCACGACGTGTTCCACGTGTCCAACCTCAGGAAGTACGTCGCTGATCCCAGTCACATCCTGAGTCACGAGAACATCGAGGTGAGCAACGACTTGACCTACCCCGAGCGGCCAGTGCAGATTCTTGACAGAGCCGTCCGCAGTCTGAGACGAAAGCAAGTACCCCTAGTGAAGGTTTTGTGGAGGAGCCAGCGGTACGAGGAGGCTACCTGGGAGCCTGAGGCGGCAATGCAGGAGCGGTACCCGGAGCTCTTTGCGGGTACATCTTTTCGAACCGGCTTCGGTCCTCTTTGAGTTTGTTATGTATATATTTTGTTCTTTCCCGCACCCTAGTTAGCGCAAGTCTCGGGGACAAAACTTCCTTTGAGTTTGTTATATTATTACGAACATGGGAATCAGACGTAGTTTAAGACATCTGGGAAGTGGCCCAGATGTCTGGAACCCTTCCCAGACGTCTGGTATTAAATTTTTTTGGGGTACGGGTTCGCGTCTGCGCGTGTGTGCATGCAAACTGAACCCGCCGCCTTCGTTCTGCTCTTTCTCTCCCTTCTTGGAGACGATGCTATCCCTCTTCTCTCTCTCTCTCCCCGCGCTGCCTACAAATAGTTCTCCCCTTTCCCTCACCCTTACCCCACTGCCTTCATCTTCTCCCTCTCCCTGCGAGCGAACGAGTGCGGCAGCAGCGGCTGCAGTGGGCGTACGGGAAGGAGGAGTGTTGCGAGAGGAAGAAGAAAGCTCGACCGCGAAGGTGAGAGCTTGCCGGGGCAGCTAGAGCCAACCAGCGGGAGAGCAGTGAGTGTGGGGTGTTGCGGAGGAGCTGCTGCAGCTCGAGCAGCAGGCGGACGTGGTGCGGCGCGGCCGTGCGTCGCGGGCGGAGAGCGAACAGGGTCTTGATTCTGGGAGAATTTCCCAGAATCAGACGTCTGGACTTACGTCCAGACGATGTAAAAGTCGTCTGGAGGAAGGTCCAGACGTCTGATAGGTACAATATTTTCCTACCTTCTTCTTTTACTCGTGTACGGCCATGCAGCCGTCCGCCGCGTTCTTCTGCGCCTCTTCGTGATGAGAGCGGGTGTGTGTGTGCGCAGGTTCTGTTCGGGAGGGCACGAGGGCTCGCCATCCCACACGGATCAGACGTCTGGCCACAGTACCAGACGATGGGGAGGACCTCCAGACGTCCGGGGTGACAATCGGACGTCTGGAAACCAAGACCAGACGATCTAGCCGGCTTATGGACATCTGAAGGACTGCACAGACCCAAGGTACGACCTGAGCAACCTTTTAAGACGTCTGGAAGAAGTTTTAGACGTCTGATTTTGGGCAGATTCGTCGTTTTTGACCCGTTTAGGGTTCGTTAGGAGTCCGTTTTCGGCGTTTCAAGTTGCGTTCGTTCCATATTTATTTCCTCTACCTGTTTATAGTAATTGTATACTATTCTGAGAAACTCCTTGTGTTGATCCTTATGTTAGGACCCCGTTCCGTTGCCGCTCTGGGTTGCGGAGGCGCGTGGGATTGCCGACCACGCCCCCAATACTCCCGATTTCACGGGTAGATTGGCCCTTTTAATTTATTTAACAAAAATTATACAGTTATGAAACAATTAATAGAGTCTACGGCATTGCATGAACCCTAGGACTGAGAAATTAGATTGAATGATAGATCCTAGGATATTGCATGAATCCTAGGACTAGAAAACTAGATTGAATGATAGATCCTAGGGTACGGCATGAATCCTAGGACTGGAAAACTAGTTGAATATATAAACATTGCAGTCTTGGAAAAGTGGAAAGGAAATGGTAACTGCCTGTAAATTGGTTAACAGTTTCCTGTATGAATGAATAAATACGATTGAGAACATGGGTTATATGAATATAAAGCTGGAACGGTGAAACCTAAATTGGCTGAGTTAAAAGATCATGAACCCTATGGGGAATTAGGAGTAGAACTACTGGAAAGGGAATGGAATAGAATTGGGGAAGTGAGCTGGCCCTTGAGTACGGAGTACCAAGGAGAGCGACTGTCCCCCTATTTAGTGTAGAGCGGAGCTAGCCGCCCTAGGGACCCGAGGTTAGGTATGGCCACTTTGTACCGACTTTTGGCCCTCGTGTACACAGTGCCGAGGAGAGCTACTAGTGTAAGGAGAGCACTAGCTACCCCATGGGCCCTGGGGTTCTACTAGCTCTCTTACACCGACTTGTTAGGCCCATTAGGCAAACCAGGGTAGTCAGGCGAGGGTGCACGGACTGTGGAGGGGCTGGACCCCTGTTACTAAGAGGGCTCTGCCCTATACTGGTTCTGTGCTGTGCTTTGGGCGCACCCGTTAACGGAAACGACTGACCGCGTGCCAGTGCGGGGTAGCGACTCGTGCGTTTATCGCGCGTGCCGTAGTCACCGTTACATCTGTCAGCGACCTTGGGGTGGTTGACTGAGGGTCGGACCACCACGGGGGACTCTCTCGGCCAGGAGAGCACCACGTGTTACTTCTACTTTTCGGAAAAGACTGTAATCAGGATCGTTCCCACGATGAACATTCAAGATCAAGAGAAGGATTTGAGAAATAGATCAACAGTAAATAAATGGAAAGATATAAATAAAGTAAAAAATATAACAGCTATTGTCCACTCTACTGCTTCTTTTAGTTTTTAGTTGCTACTCTACTCAGCGTTTCGCTGACGTGTCACCCTTGTTACCTTTTCAGGACCAGGTGTTGAGCAGCCAGAGCCAGCGGCTGCAGAGGGCGCTGGGCCTAGTAGAGCCCAGTAGTTTTACCTATAGTACCTTCTGTACTTTTCTTTCCGCTGTAGTGAGTAGTTTTCTGTTACTCCCTGTACTCTCTTTATTGTAAGCTTTATGTTATATACATGTTTATTTCTCTTTTGTTGTGGTGGTGTATACTGTAATATTTTCTTTCTTTACTGTTGTATTTTGTTACTACTAGTTATATACATGGTGAATGTGGTTTATATTACTGCTCTTTTGGTTACTTTCTCGTTGGACGACTGGATCTTGGGATCAGTCGAGTCGGTCCGATTCTCGTGTCTCGTAGGGATTCGGGAATCGGGTCGTTACAGTGGAGGGGCAAGACCCCTGTTTGGTTCTGAGGGGCGAGACTCATGTTCTGAGAGGGCAAGGCCCTATACTATTTCGTGCTGTACTTTGGACGTACCCGCTAGTGGAAATGACTGATTGTGTGCCAGTGCGGGGTAGCTACCCATGCGCTTATCAAGCATGCCGTAGTCACCGCTATGTCTCGACAGTGACCTCGGGATGGTTGACTGGGTGTAGGACTACTGCGGGGGACTCTCTCGGCCAGGAGAGCATCACGTGTACCTTTTACTCCATGGAAAATAGTATAATCAAGATCGTTCATACGAGGAATAAGCAAGATCATGAAATACTTGGATACTTGTGAATTAGATGAACTAGAAATACATAAATGAGATAAATAGAAATGAGAATAAAACATGCTTGTTGTTTTTACTTTACTTTCACATAAATAATGTAATCACCACTCTATTTAGCATTCGCTGACTCCGTCTTTTCGTAACCCTATTTAGGACCAGGAGTTGTGCAGCTTGAGTTTCCGGCTGCAGAGGGAGCTGGGCCCAGCCGAGCCCAGCCGTAGTAGTTTCTTTCCAGTTCTTTGTTTCTTTTGTAGTTATGAGTACTGGACTTTGAATTATTGTTCTCGTTACTTTCTGTTTCCTGTTGTTGTTGTGGTGGCATGTACTATATTTTGAGACAGTTGTTCTACTTTTCTTTACTGCTTCGTTCTTTCCTTCTGCTTAGTTAAATTGCATGCGTGAATGTGGTTTATTTTCTTGCTTTTGGTTATTTCTTGTTGGTCAATTAGGTCTTGAGATTAGTTGAGGCGAGCCAGTCTTGGGTCCTGTAGGGATCCGGGAACTGGGTCGTAACAACGTCGTCTGAGTGAGAGGGAATGTGTGAAGGGCGTGCGTAGAGAGTGAAGATGGGAGATGACTGGGTATAGCAGGTGGCGTCAAGAGAGAGAGAGCCTGAGTCACCGACTAAGTGAGAAACTCATCGGTCAGCTATAGTATAGCGTAGTGAGTGCGTGAATAGTGTGCGCAGGCGTGTGTGACCGGCTGGGATGGTTCAAAGTTGAAAGGGAGCCATGGGGAGAAGAAAAGGGTGACCGAGTGTAGCGAGAGCACACGAAGGCGTGTGGAGGGCCACGACAAGGTGGCAGGGCTGCACAAGGTGTGCGGGAAGGAGCTTCGAGAGCATACGAAGGCGTGTGGAGGGCCACGACGAGGTAGCAGGGCTGCACAAGGTGTGCGGGAAGGAGCTTCAGAGCTCTGAAGCTTTGCTGTGCAGTAATGGCGATGGAGAACAAAGAAAATCAAGATAACAAAGCAAAAAAATCAAAACAGAGAATCCACCACGCCCACTTGCTCGCGAAGGAGCTGGGTGGTGGTGGAGCTCACCGTGGTGTTTGAGATCATGGGGAGCTTCTCCTGCACATAGTGTGCCTCTTCTTAACTTGTGACAAGAGGGGTTGCGTATGGAGAGGGTGAGAGGGAGAGAGGAGAGCACAGGCCGGCTGGAGTGAGTGAGAGGTAGTATTGCATCTGATGGTGTGCAAGGAATGGCTGGAGGTGGAAGTGACGGTGATGCTGATGACTTTGCAAAGGTTGAGGTGGGGGTCTTTTTATAGATAATGGGTGGTAGGGTGGCGGGTGTAGGTGTAGGTTGTTAGGATATATATTAAGAGGGGAATATTGCATGTAGGTACTTAGGTTGTTGAGAAATGAGTGTAGGCTTTTATTAGGTGGACTAAATGGTAGAATTTAAAGGGGAATGAGGTGGGCATGGAAGGGATGAAATGATCAATCTCTCTCTCTATCTTCCTCTCCATAAAATGTACCAATGCAAATATTTACATAATGCATTCATAACTACCAAATCTAAATGCGTAATGTTAGGAAATAGCATAAGATGGCCTAATTAGAGACGTGAATTGCTGCGCAATCAAAGGTCTATATACAAGGACTCATTTGTAAAAAAAGAAGGACCCGATAGTAATAAAAAGGGCTCGATTGAGATAATAGTTAAGGGTATAAATGTCAACAGTGGATTTAAAGTTTATTGTAATTTATTTATTTTTAAATTTTTATATATAATCATAAATAATGTAAATAACATATTTATGCCTTGAAATTATGTTTTTCCTCTTGTTAGGTTTATTAATTTAAATGATAAGCTTAATTAGGTTAATTACATACTTAGGCCTTTAAATTAATTATGATATATTAAACACTTAATACATAGCTAAATGATTGTGAATTGAGTCCAAATGATTAATTAAACTTATATTAAGATTAATTGATCCTTAATTATGTAGTTTTATCTTATTTTACTGGTCCTTACTAATTAATCCCTTATATTATAATTAACCCTTTAATGAATGTATTCTTAGTTTGTTAGCTAAGTAAACTAGCTAATTTGTGTTAAATAAAAAACATGATGAGTCTCTTATCATACTCCTAAGCCAAGGATTTGCTATTCCCTAGCAAAATTAACCAAGAAATATGTTGATTTAAGCACTAGGGTGATTAAATAATTATAAATAATCTAAAGTAGAGGAATGCTTAGGCTAGAATGTTTTAATATTTATTTATTTTTATATATTTTTGTGTTTTAAATAAATTCCCATAAATAATCATAGCATTAGCGAGAATTCTCTTACGATGGACTCAAAACCTTAAATACCTTTCAAAAATATGTATTCGTAAAAATAGAATTTCGACGAGAATTTCTTCCAAATCAGAACATCGAAAACCCATTTATTCTGTGTATCCACTCTAAATTCTAAAGATCAAAGAAGTCGAGATGAATAAGGTAACAAGACTTAAAGATTGGAAGTTAAATTCTAACTCAAAAATTCAATAGACTTAAGTTAGTCTTTAAGCTTGTGAAATCTGATTTTTACTAACTTAAGTTTTTGTAATTCAACTAATTACCCTTTATTAACTAATTTTAGAGAAGTGTAAAAATCCCTAAACCAACTGGTCCACAACATCAAGGACAGACCGCTAGACCTAGGGTTTGTCAATTTGTCTCCTTTAGGCCTCAACTGCTAGTCTCCAAAACTCGATTTCTCAGGCTTCACTACCCAAAACAAGGTTTGGTAGCTATGAGTTTAAAGCATCCGTGCTCATGAATAGATTCATCCTAGAGGCATTCGAAGTTGCAAAAATCCAGATTTTAAAACATCAATTTCAAATTCAGGTTATTCCAATTTAAGCCTTTGGCTTGGCCTGACTCAGATTTGGTTGCTTTATCCTCAACTGTTTTTTTCTCGAGGTCAACGCTCTAGGCATATATTTCCCCGGTGGGCCACTGGGTCTCTTATTCCTATATTTTATCTCCATATATTTCCCTGGTGGGCCACTATGTCTAAAGATATGAAATATAAATACGAAGTAGTGCTAAGGCGGTAATATGTTGACATCACGTTGTCAAAGGAGATATTTTCCTCCTCAGCGGTGGGAACTCACACTAATCATCTGTCTCGGATTTTCACTAAGACTACACAAGGGGCTTTTCTAATTTTATAAATGTTTTTGTTTGGGTAATGTTGTCTTGTGTGTGAAATTTTTGACACAAGGATTCCGAAAGAGACGTAAATTTTTAGGTCAGAAACTAAGCCAAGTAGTTTCCAGGTCATAAAAAGAGATCAAGTCACCTGAATCATTACGAGCTTAGGGCAGAATTTATCGAAGGATACTTGATCTAGTCTAAAAGTAGACCCATAAGTTCTAATAATTAGATCCGCATCCTAGTCCTTGGTTTGTTAAAGATTTAATCTCATTGTATCTTAAAATGAATCTTCAACTTTGGTTTCGATTTTTCAAAGTTCCCTCAAAAAGATTTCGTGAATTTTACTTTTATGAATATGCATGCAAAAAGGAAAAAAATTTTGAATGTTTTTAGATTTTGAAAATCCCGAATCGATCGTCAAAACTTAAAATCACCCCCCATGATATGCAATGTCCTAATGCATTAGGAGGGAAAAGAGATCACCTTAGTGGAAATCGGTTGGGTTTAAGATGGTCAAAACTTGGGAAAAGAAAGAGAAAAAGAAAGCAGGGAAAAAACAAGATGGGTTACCTCCCATGTAGTGCTATCTTTTACGCCATTCAGCCGGGCGTGAACTAATGCACAGAAGATGGACATTATTGTAAAAAATTAGACACGTGATATTACGACCCAGTTCCCGAATCCCTACAGGACCCGAGATCGGCTCGACTTGACTAATCCCAAGACCCAGTCGTCCAACAAGAAATAATCGAAAAATAGGAAAATAAACCACATTCATTATGCAATGTAACTAACAGTAAAGGCGTACAAGCAGTAAAGGAAAGTAAAAGCTTCTAATCAGTACATACCACCACAAACAACAGGAAAGTAGAACAAAAATACAGTAACAGGAACAGTAAACAAAAGTTTGAACTCACTAGTAGAAAAGAGAGTACAACAACAGTACGAAAACTATTGTTGGGCTCGACTAGGCCCAGCACCCTCTGCAGCCGGTAACTCGGGCTGCTCTCCTGGACCTATAAAGGGTTATTAGAAAATGGAATCAGCGAACGCTGAGTAGAGTGGTAACCAGATTATCTAAAGCAGTAAAAACTAGCAAGTAAATTTATCTTTTCCAATTATTTATTTTACAAGTAATTTCCTTTCACCCCATTGGTTTACTTTCGGATTTCTTTCTTGATCTCGCATGATCCTTGTGGGAACGATCTTGATTACAGTCTTTTTCGAAGAGTAGAAGGCACACGTGGTGCTCTCCTGGCCGGGAGAGTCCCCCGTGGTAGTCCTACACCCAGTCAACCACCCCGAGGTCACAGACAGACATAGCGGTGACTACGACACGTGTGATAAGCGCACGGGTAGCTACCCCACACTAGCACGCGGCTAGTCGTTTCCGCTAGCGGGTACGCCCAAAGTACAGCACAGAACAGTATAGGGCCTAGCCCTCTTAGAAACAGGGGTCTAGCCCCTCAGAACTAAACAGGGGTCTCGCCCCTCCATAGTCCGTGCACCCTCGTTTGACTACCCCGGTTTGCCCAGAGGGCCTAACAAGTTGGTGTAGGGTGGCTAGCTGAACCCCGGGCCCCATGGGGTGGCTAGCTCCCTCCCTACACTAGTAGCTCTCCCTGGTACCGTGTACGCGAGGGCTAACAGAAGTCGGTGTAGAGTGGCCAATCCTAACCCCAGGTCCCAACCCAAGGCCGGCTAGCTCCGCTCTACACTAAAAAGGGGATAGTCGCTCTCCTTGGTACCACGTACTCAAGGGCAACACACTTCCCATCCATATTCCAAGCTTTTCCATCTAACCACAGGAGCTCTACTCCTAACTCCCCGTAGGGTTCATGCTCATGTTCACCATATTACTCCAATCTAAGTTTCATCATTCACGATTCGGTTCTCGTTTATACACATGCAGCTCGTATTTTCACAATTTAACACATGAAATAAGTGATATCACAGGTAACTGTTTAATTATCTCAAGAAGCTCATATTCTACCAGGCAGCTCGTATTCATTAACAGGCAGTTGCTAACAATTTAGCTCATTCATTCATAAATACAGTTTCAATCACGCAAACAAGCGGTTCAACCATTTCTCATCCTAGGGTTCATGCAACATCCTAGGTTTCTAGTTATCTAATTTTCATAGATGCATTCTTATTTATAAGTAGAATAGGGGGAAACCACTCTACCAGACAATTCGGGAGTACTGGGGGCTCTAATTGCAGGCCCACGTGCCTCTGCAAGTTCCAGACACGCAATAGGTCGAAGTCCTATACCAAGGAACACACCACAACGGAAGATTCAGAATAGTGTATAAAGGTTTCTAATATGTAGAGGAATTCACAAGGAAACCACAGATACTTCATTTGCGTAAAACGGATCCCGATCGGATCCTAAACGGGTCAAAAGCATGTCTGTAGACCAAAATCAAATGTCTGGAAACAAGTCTAGATGTATTAAAAGTCATCAGAGACTCACCTCAAGCTCCTGTGATGATCTCAGACATCCAAGACTCCTCCACGACCATCTGGACTCAATTCTAGACGTCTGATCAGTCCTCCGGTCGTCTGGGAATGCCTCTGGTCGTCTGGTAAGCTGTCCAGACGTCCGAAAAGTGTGGGAGGGCATGCCGCGTGCCTTCCCAAAGCTGCTCCTACGTGTGACAAAGCAGCGCACTATTTTTAGCCAAGCAAATCACGCTGCGGTGTGGCCTGCATGGTCATAACCGTGAGGAAGACATACCTTCACAACACCCACTTTCAGACATTTGGTGTCGACGCTAGACGTCTATCCAGTCGTCCGAAAAGTCCTCCGGACGTTTGATACTGGAAAAACTCTAGTACCAGACCACACTCCTACACCTCTCGCCGTGCTCCGTCGCGGCTCCCACTCCACTGCAGCTCCGGCTACTGCAGAAGGTCAGGGACGACGCCCCGATGTTCTCCTCCTCCCACACGCGCCGCGGTGGCCATGCGGCCCTCCGACGAGCCTCCACGAGCTCGTGACTTTGGTCCTCTCCTCCTCCTCACGCCTGCTCCTCCTCCTCCTCCTCGCTCTCGTTCCCTCTATCTCGTGCGCCTCAGCTCACGGCGGTGGAGTGGGGAGTATGGTGGTAGTGGTGGAGTGGAGAGGAGAGGAAGGGGTCTCCTTATATAGCCAAGGGTTAGGGTTCGGTGGGGAAAAAGAAGGAAAGGAGAGAGAGGAGAAGAGTCTGTGCGCCACTTGCGCGCAGACCGTAAGGTGCGTATAGATTTTTCAATTTCCAGACATTTGGGAAGGGGTCCAGATGTTTGGCCAGACATCTGACTGGTAGAACTCGAATAGGTTGTGTTAATATGGAGAAATTATCGTTGAAGTTATTATAGTGGTTAACCTAAATCGAGCCTAACCATCTTTCACAAAAATTTTTAACCTGGCCTACTTAATTTTATCTTGGTCACTTTTCGGCCCAGGGTCGATCTCAGGGAGGTGGGAATTAAAGGTCAAGGAGTTTCTTCGCCTTTCCTAAAACATATCTCTTCCTTACGTTTATTGTGTTTTTGGTTTTTCTATTTAAGATTTTTTTGTTGATAATATTGTCCTTGAGGTACACCCTCAAAATCAAGTTCTTGGCGTTGAGCCAAATGGTTCTTGGCTTTTAGCCAACTTAGGGTTTCCAAAAATTGGTCCTACTATTCGCAAGACCGAGTACCTGCAAGACAAAAATTATCTTTCCTCTTTTACTCTCTTTTTTTTTATCTTTTTAATAGCAAGAAACAAAAGATAAATAACAACAAGATTACTGGCAAAGAAAGGAATACTTAACTTGATATATGTATAGATATATAATAGATACAGTATATATATGTGTGTGTATTTATTATATATAGGGGTCGAGGTGGAAGTGCAAATGAAGTATAGCACAGTGTCAAGTTGGTCCACATCTAGTAAGACGCAACCAACAAGACGGAGTGTCGCGTGGAGTGAGGGGCGGATGTGTGGGAGTGTGTGTGGAGGCGCTTGCTTTGCACAGGTATCGGGGAATATCAGCAACTGGTGCAGATATTTCCGCGATATGATGCGCAGTGGAGTGACTAGTGCATGGGCGTATGGATACGGGTAGGTGGATGTTTATGTAAAATATATATATATATATATATATATATGTAGATATAAATATATGTGAGGGTAAGTGAGTGTGTATATATGTATACGTATATGTGTGAGTGTGTGAGTATCTATGTGTATGTGTTATGGTGTGTGCATGTGCATCAGTGTGTGTTAGCGTGCACTGGAGGAGCAACCATCAGTGTGTGAGAGGGATGAGTGTTTAAGTCATCTGGGGGCTACATCTGTCGTCTGGGCTCGCAGGCGCGTGGGCGCACAACGCAGAGCGTAGGAGCACACGCGGGTAACTGGCTGGAGGCGGTCGTGAGGAGGAGAGAGAAGGCACGATGATCAGATAACTAAGAAACAAACCGGTCACCGCACTGTAGCCGCATAAGGTCGTGGCTACAGTGCAAGGGCAAAAAGGTGACCGGCTGATTTGCGAGGAAACTGGCTGGGCCGCATGCGGGGGGTGCGACAGGGCAAGCGGAGAAGGGCGAGGATCGGCAGTGGACGCGCACAGAGCATGCGGAATGGGCGCCTGAGGCGCGTGAAGGCACACAGAGGTGGTGAAGTGCGCACAGTAGCTGTGCGCGAGCTTCACAGCTTGAAGCTCTGCTGCTCCAATGGCGACGGAGAGTAACCTGCAAACGAAAATCAAACAGAGAGCAGAAAGCCAAATATTTAAAATTAAAAAATATAAAATAAGAACCCACCACGCCCACCTGCTCACGATGGAGCTAGGCGGTGGTGGAGCTCACAATGGGTCCTGAACCACTATGAGCTTCTCCTACACTCAGCATTCCTCTTCTCAACTGGTGAGAAAAGGTGCTGCGTATGGAGAGGGAGAGGGGAAGCGAGTAGCCAGCAAGGAGTGGTGTGTGTGGTGCGTAGGGGAGGGTGGAAGTGAGGTGTTTTTGGCAGAAAAACCTTTGCTAGCACATGGTGTTTTATAGAGGAACAACATGCACTTCCCCATGCTGCTGGCAAGAGAAGCAGCGAGGAGGGGATGCTGCACCATGCTGTGCAGCCGCAGGAGAAAAAGAAATAAGAAATGGTGAAATTACAATACCACACTCAAGGAAGATGTTAATTAATATATGGCCAATTATTCACATTCTCCTCCCCTCTCTATAAATGCATGCAGTCGTCTATTTACAAATGCAATTATAGCTACACAAGATGCAATGGTAGTGTTAGGGAGTAACACAAGATGGCATTTTTACTGGTGTATTTTTGGTGTGCAAACATACCCCCATGCCTATCTTTTGCTAGTCCCTAGCAAAATATTTTGTATTGTGTTTAGAAATGATCTTGAGCTGAACATTTTCTTCTGAGATTGTGTTTATCTGTTGGATTTTGTGAGAACCAATTGCAGAGAGGATGATGAGAGCCTCATCATGAGCCATAACTAGCTCATTTTGACCCAATAAAGAAGATAAAAGCTCCTACATAACCTAGAAGAAGGCTTAACTGAAGGAACAAGTGCTCTGAGAAGAAAACATGAAATAAAGGTTAAAACTGCAATTTTACCATTGCAGTACATAAACGGGATTTCTCAGAAGAAAAACATAGGTCAAATGGTCCAAATAAGATAAAAAGTGGGTTGAATTAATCAGAAATGGGTTTATGTGCAATCTAAGAATTAAATGACACTTGGTAACCCTAAAACAGATCCGCTTAAATTAACAAGGTTCCGGTCAGAATAAAAATCAATAAAACCCTCTAAAAATCATAGAAAAACATCCTCTAGGGTTTAGAACACTTAATTTGGCCTTTGGAACCTAGTTTGACCTAGATTAGGGTCTTAGCTCTTCAATTAACCTAATTTGGGTTTTTACGCAAAACGTCCAGTCAAACGAGGTCAAACCAAAAATCCAACTTCACCATTGGATTCTTTAGGTCCAAATTAGGTTTTTACCAAAATTTGGACCTAAGGGGAGGTCATCTTGACCTACTTTGCAAGTTAGTACACCCAAATCACAAAGAGGTCCCTATCTTTTGAATATCTTTGCAGAGAGCCCCCTAGGTTCTTCGCCTTCTTTGCAAACCGGTCCTGCCTCCATTGCTAGGGCAGAATCGAGCTTCGACGAAGTTTCGAGAGAGATTGCTCTCTAATTCCTCAGAGATTCTCTCCTAGAAATGGAAGGGAGATTCTCTGAGGAACTCCCTTCCTTCTAAAGCCAATCAAATTCGCTGGCGTGAACCCAATCTCTCGTGCGAACGCACGAGAGATTTGGGTATCTTTCTTCCTTCCAACTCCGGCGAGCCGGCTGACCTAATTGCGCGTCTTTCACGCACTGATAGGAGCGGCCAGCACCTATAAAACACCCCTCGGACCCGACCACTCATCTTAAGCTTGATTTTGACGGAGATCCCCTCCAAATTTCTTCTCTCCCATCTCCGGCCAAACGACCCACAAGCTCCGGCGACCGCCTTCCCTCCTTCTCGTCACTCTGCTGCCATACCAGCAGCAGAGTCCTCTCCGCCTCTTCCTCCCGCGGCGCGCTGTACCCTGCGCGCAAGCTCCTGACCTCATCTTCGTCGCCGCTTCCTCCCCCAGGGTCTTTCTTCCCCGACGACGGCAGTCACGAGCCGTCCTCTCCGCCGCCTCCCTTCACTCCAGACAACCCCAGATACGTTCTCCACCCTCTCCTCTCTCTTTTCCCTCTGTTATCTCCCTTGATCGACCTTCGACAGACGCTAACCACCTCCATCATCTTCGCCTCCGACCACACTCCGGCGAGCCGCCCACACCACTCCAGCCCTCCACACGGCTCGCCAACCACCTCGAAAGCTCTGCCTCACCTCCAGGAACACACTCCACCCTACCACTGCCACTCCAGCCCTCCACAATCACCCCCCGACCAACCCACCATCTCCGGCCATAGGTTGACCTAGGCACGCACGCCTAGGCCGACCTGCGGCCTGCAGCACTGCCCACCGCCTTCGCCGTGCCACGGCGAAGGTCTCTAGCTATTCTGATTTGGCCGAGAGGCGCGTTTTGTGTACGACAGGATTTGAGCCGCTGCCGCCATGGACGACCTCTGATGAAGCTCCCACGAAGCTCCAGGCACCCGGTCTTCCAGGCTACAGGTGCTGCATACTAGCGCGAGTGTCGCGAGGTGAACGAGTCCAGCCAAGGAGCGCTAGCAGAGCCAGCAGCTGCGGGGCAATCGCACGACGAGGCTTCTGCAGGCGCGCGTGAAGGCGAGACCAGATAGTCCCACATCGTGGGATTGCAACCGTCAGGTACCATATAAGTTGTTTTTGCGTTTTACTCTTATCGGCTCAGTAAGCACAGGGGTGAGGTCCCTCACTGACCCCACCCGCCTCGTCCGCGGCCTGACCATGCGGACCTGGCGGATCCGACCCGACCTAGACCTACGCACTCCTCGCGCATCACACACCTGCAGGTGCGCCTGGTCCCGGGTACGATCCGACCCGATTGAGACTGTGGCTCTGGTAGAGCGGTTAGAGTGAATTGCTTGAGAGAGAGACATGCGCGGGTAGAGGGAGAAGGGTTAGGTTTTGCTCCTGTGCAGGCAGGCTGATCGCAGGAGAAGGACTTGGCCGCTGCAGAAGAAGGAAAAGCAAGCCAAAGAAGAAGAAGAAGGCAACGAAGAAAGGAGAAGCAAGACAGAAGAAGAAGAAAGAAAGAAGTCTTCGCAGGAGAAGAAGGAAAGCAGAAAGATTAGAAGTCTTCGCAGAGAAGAAGAAGAAGGATAAGGGAAGATTGCAAAGAGATCAGAAAGGCAAAGCAGAAGAAGGAAAAGAGAAAGAAAGATCACATTTAAGACGTCTGATACATAAATCAGACGTCTAATTCTATTTTTTTTTACATCTTTCTTAAAAACTCTTTGAATCAATTATATTTGCATTTAACAGTTGTATTCTTGGGTTTTACAAAGTATTGAGTTTGCTCCCTGTGTTCGACCTCGGATACTCTAGTTGTTCGAGTAATAAAATTATTTATATTTGTTTAAACGTTTTGTCGGTTCTACTGCAACGTAATACGCCTTTAAATCCGCACAAAAACGTTGACAACATTTTGGCGCCGTTGCCGGGGAGCAACTGGCACTTTTAAAGCTTTTGAGTACAACTTTTCTATTTAATATCTGACTTAACTTCTCTTTTGTTGTGTTCAATCAGGGAAAGCAAAACAAAAAGGAAAGAATAGCAACTGCACAACAGACTGGAACAGGTAATCTCCATAAGCCCTCTCCCTTAACCCTCTCACAATCTAAAAAAAAAAAAAAGAAAAAAAAAAAAAGGGGGAGAAATCAACTTAGGGCTACCTGTCTTATATTTAGTAACTCATCAAGTTGCCTGATTTTCATTTCAACATATTTTTGTCTGTCATCCAACTAAGGTAACTAGGGCTAAAACTTTCTTGATTGAGCCCTAGGTGCTAATTTCTAAGGCAACTAAATTGGACCCATTAGAGCCAAGTTAGGATTGCAAAGCTAGGGTTTTTAGAGACACATCTTCTCTAAAACAAAGAAACAAACTTTCCAAAAAGAAGTGTGCCTAAATCGTGTTTGAAAAGATTTATACAAGAGGAACCCTAAGCAAATCAGGCTGATAATCCATTTGAATCATAAAAGGAAGGACCTAAAAGCTCTCAAAGGAACAAGAGGTGAAGTTGATCCCTCGAGTCAACCAACCTTAATATTAGGTCACTTTTTGCACTCAAAATACTTAAAAGTTCAAGTGGAACATTAAGCACCTTGATCTTAAAATAAAAAAGGTAGACTTAAGAGGTCAAGATCCCCATTCTGGTCTACCTGGAACCGCAGTGACAAGAGAGGTCGGGTGGGGGAAACCCTGTAACCCGTGGGGACGCTCTACCGTGTAGGGGTCTTTGCGGGACTCTCCCTCTCTGGCTGCCCAGGTATTTCTCAGGTGGACGATCTTCTGATCCAGGGGTCCATCTGCCCCGAACCTCTATAGTCACCCAACAATTCTTGGGTGTCTTGATTGGGTCCAGCACCTTCTAATCTCATCACATCTTCCGGTGCATGTTTGGTAGGAGGTCCTTAAGACCACCTTTAAGACATCCTCTAGAAATTCATTCTCGCCGAGGCCAAGCCTCGACGCCCTTGTTTGTGCAGCAACCCCACCACATAAATCTTTCATTTGATTCAGACCCTGATTCTCCTTCTTCTCCCATCATGGCACAACCCATTGAAGAGGAGAATAACCTTGAACACCAACTTCAACGCTTGAACGATCTCTTTCAGAACTTTGTAAACCCACCACAGCGACCTATGATGCGAGATCACTATAATCCCGCTGCGGTGGCAATCGAACCCCGAGTACGAATCCCAATTGGAGGACCCGATTATGATCTAAAGCCCAATATGATTCATGCCATACCAAAGTTCCATGGGCTTAACTCTGAGGATACATTCCAACACATTAAACAACTCAAGCATCTGGCCCAGACTTTCGGGTCAGATGTACAAAATCGGGATATCCTACTCATGAAAATGTTTTCGTTCTCCCTCTTGGACAAGGCCGCGCACTGGTATCAGACTCAGACCCGCCCGATCAACACTTGGGAGGAATTACAGTCCGAATTTTTGAAAAAATTCTTCCCTGTTGGCCGGACGAATGCCTTGCGCCACCAGATCACTCATTTCACTCAACAACAGGGAGAACCTCTTCACGAAGCTTGGGATCGATTCCTAGATCTCATGCGAAAGTGTCCCCATCACGGAGTTCCTAAGTGGGAACAAGTCCAGTCTTTTTACCAGGGACTCCGTGAGGATATTCGTCTAATCGTCAATGCAACATGTGGAGGAAACATCATGGGCCAACACGAGGACACGGTGTGGGAGATTCTCGAAAACATGTGCGAGAACTCCATAAACAATGACTCCTTGGGCTTATTCGACAAGACGAATGCCTGCGCATCGACGAATCTAAGAGGGACACATGAGACGCAGGACCTGTCCACTTCTGTTGACCTGGAATTGATGGCCAGTCGGTTGGACAAGGTCTCTATCATAGAAAAGAAGGTGGACGAGCTAACTCGACATTTGCAGCAAGCCACCTCTGCACAAAACTCTTTTGCACGACCTCCTCTGGCAAGGGAAACAGTGCAAAACATCTATCACCAACCTGCCAAGGGGATGGGCCCCTATCCACCCCCGTCTACCTCCCAGACCGGAGTGACCTCCGATCCCTTCTACTCGAGTTGGGGGAACTCTGAACCCTCGTATTCTGACTTTCCTGAGGTTCCTCAGAACTGCGAGGACCTCAACGCCATCCAGAATGACCCATACTCCAATACCTACAACCCTGGATGGCGAAATCATCCTAACTTTCAGTGGGCGAAAAATTCTCAAAAACCACCATATCAACCCCGCCCACAAGCTCCTCGTCCATATCAGCCGCCTCAGCCTCGGCCCAATCCCACCTACCAATCCGGGCAAAATCAGGATCAACTGACTCTTATCCTTCAAACGCTGGCTGACATTCAAAAGACGAATGCGGCAATGCAAAAACAGCACAAGGACGAGATCACAGAGGTTCGCAACTAACTGGCCCAGATGGAAAATTCTCGCCAACCTGGCACCCTTCCTTCGCAACCTCTGCCCAACCCAAATAATGTGCCGACCCAGAGGCGCATTATGAATCCAAATCCAGGCCACGCACATTTGATTTATCAGGCCCCTGCTACTCCATCACTAGACGGGATGGAGGCTTCTACATCTTATGCAGAATTTCAGCAGCAGCCACCTCTCCTACCTAACCCAAACCAAAGTCAGGCTGGATTAAACTCTGTAACAACACGTAGTGGTAAAACAACACAAGACCCACATTATCTGAACCACTCCAAGCCTGATAATCGCCAAGACCCTAGGGTAGTCATCCAAGATACTACTGTCCCAGATCAAGAACCTGGACCTATCCTAGAGGAACCAGCTAGGATCCCATTTCCTGAGGCCTTGACCAAAGGAAAAAGGACAACCAAACCTGTGGCTCCTGAGGAGGATCTGGTCAAGCTCTTTGAACAGGTCCAGATAAACATCCCGTTGATGGATGCAATCCGCCACATACCGGCTTACGCAAGATTCTTGAAAGACATATGTACACCTAAACGTAAGCCGCGAACCAAGGATGGGAATCCGATCGTACTGTCAGAGCAAGCCAGCTCTGTCATCCTGAGCAAACTCCCACCCAAGGCTAAAGACCCAGGAACCCCCTTGATTTCTTGTAAAATTGGTGAAACCCAACTTGATAGAGCCCTACTAGACCTAGGTGCCTCCATAAATTTAATACCTACATCCCTCCTTGACCACCTTGAAGAATCTGAACTTAAACCCACTGAGGTGACATTGCAGTTAGCCGATCGATCCATCAAGTCACCCAAAGGAATACTCGAGGATGTCATTGTTAGGGTACGAGATTTTTATTTCCCAGTGGACTTCATAGTACTGGACATGGATGCACCTAAGAACCCAAGGGACACACCAATCATATTAGGGAGACCCTTTTTGGCCACTGCTAGGGCCAATATAAACTGCGAAGAGGGCCAGATAGAATTAAAATTTGGGAATCAAAATCTGAAGATTGACATTTTCAAAGCCCAACAAGGGATTAATTGCGGGGTTATAGAGGAAATTTGTGATGTCAAAGCCGTGGTTGATGAACTGCATATAGAGGACAACCTGATTATTCCTGATCAACCACTAGAAAATCAAAAACCACTAACAGAGGAGTGCGAACACGATCTAGACACACCTATGACTCCTACCATTGCTCCCGATACAAACCCTGAACCACCCGCTGCTGCTGACAATCCTGTCATGGAACTCAAGCCCCTTCCCGAACATCTAAAATATGTCTTTTTGGATTCAAATCAAACGTTTCCTGTGATTATCAATTCTCGACTCACACCTGACCAGGAACTCTGTTTGATTTCTATTCTCCAGCAACATCGTAGAGCCATTGGATGGACTCTAGATGATTTGACTGGTATAAGCCCTTCATACTGCACGCATCGAATCTACACAGAAGAAGGCTCACGACCTTCAAGAGAAATGCAAAGGCGCCTAAACCCTAACCTACAGGAGGTCGTGAAAAAGGAGATCATTAAGTGGTTAGATGCAGGGATCATCTACCCGATCTCCGACAGTCGTTGGGTGAGCCCAACACAAGTGGTACCTAAGAAGGCAGGACTTACCATCATCACGACTGAAACCGGGGAAGTCATTCCTACCCGAATAGCTAATTCGTGGAGAGTCTGCATTGATTACAGAAGACTAAATTCCTCCACGAAGAATGATCATTTCCCACTACCGTTATCGATCAGATCCTCGAGAAACTAGCGGGAAATAGATTCTTCTGCTTTCTTGACGGGTACTCCGGTTACAATCAGGTGGCAATCCATCCAGAGGACCAAGAAAAGACCACATTCACCTGCCCCTTCGGGACGTACGCGTTTCGAAGGATGCCGTTCGGTCTCTGCAATGCACCTGCAACTTTTCAGCGGTGCATGCTTGCCATATTCTCAGATATGGTAGGTGATTATCTGGAAGTCTTCATGGATGACTTTTCAGTTTTTGGACAATCATTTGACGATTGCCTCCAACACTTGGTCCATATACTCAGGCGGTGCATCGAGGTGAATTTGGTTCTTTCCTAGGAAAAGAGCCATTTCATGGTGCCTGAGGGAATTGTCCTGGGGCATTTAATCTCAGAGAAAGGCATCCAAGTGGATCGAGCTAAGGTTAACCTGATTTCCAAGCTCCCTATGCCTAGCTCGATTAAGGACATCCGATCTTTTTTGGGGCACGTCGATTTCTACCGTCGATTCATCCCTGATTTCTCCAAAATCGCGCGCCCCCTGACCAATCTGCTTTCCAAGGATGTGCCTTTCAGAATTTCCAAGGAATGCACTCAAGCATTTGAGATCCTACGTGACCGAGTCACCCAAGCCCCAATCCTACAGTCCCCTGATTGGTCTCAACCCTTTGAGATCATGTGCGATGCATCTGACTTCGCTGTAGGAGCGGTTTTGGGGCAGAAAATTGACGGGAAACCTGTGGTCATTTACTACGCCAGCAAAACACTGGATGAGGCTCAGCGTAACTATACGGTTACTGAGAAAGAGCTGCTGGCCATAGTATTTGCCCTGGAAAAATTCAGATCATACCTTCTGGGTTCCCGTGTTATCATATACTCGGATCACACAGCTGTGAGGCATCTCCTGGCCAAGAAGGACGCGAAACCTCGATTAATCCGCTGGATCTTGCTGTTGCAAGAATTTGACCTCGAGATTCGCGACAAGGCGGGAAAGCACAATGTGGTAGCTGATCACTTATCCCGCCTTCCTTATGAAATTATTGATCCTTCCGGACCTATTACAGAACATTTCCCTGATGAGCACCTCCTGACTATCAGTACAAGTCTTCCATGGTTAGCCGATATTGTTAATTACCTGGCATCACATCAGATTCCGCCCGATTGGTCGAAGGCCAAAAAGGACAAATTGCGTTCCGATGCCAAGTATTACCTATGGGAAGACCCGTATCTCTTCCGCATTGGTGCTAATCAGATAATCCGACGATGCGTCACGGAAGTGGAAATCAAAGACATACTCTCATTCTTCCATGACCAGGCATGCGGTGGACATTTTTCGGGACATAAAACCGCATCGAAAGTCCTCCAGTGTGGTTTCTACTGGCCCACAATTTTCAAAGATGCATACAATCACTGTAAGGCATGTTCCCGTTGCCATACTCTAGGCAACATGAGCCATAGAGAGATGATGCCTCTACAGCCGATCTTGGTATGCGAAATTTTTGATATTTGGGGGATTGATTTCATGGGACCCTTTCCTACCTCGGATGGCTTCGAATACATTTTACTCGCAGTTGATTATGTTTCCAAGTGGATAGAAGCCATTCCGACCCGAACCAACAATCATAAAGTCGTTATAAAATTCCTTCATCAAAACATTTTCTCAAGGTTCGGGATTTCGCGTGCTATAATTTCCGACGGAGGGACCCATTTTACGAACGCTCAGTTCAGGTCACTGATGATCAAATACGGGGTGTCACACCAAATCTCTACTCCTTACCACCCCCAAACTAATGGTCTAGCTGAGCTATCTAACCGAGAGATCAAGAAGATCCTTCAGGTTACTGTTCGACCTGATAGAAAAGATTGGTCTTCTCGGCTTCCGGAAGCATTGTGGGCCTATAGGATCGCCCACAACACCCAATTAGGAATGTCTCCCTTCAGACTAGTGTACGGGAAGGCATGTCACCTCCCCGTCGAATTGGAGCATAAAGCCTATTGGGCAGTACGGACCTGTAATCTCGACCTTTCTAAGGCTGGAACCCACAGAAGATTTCAAATGAGCGAGATCGATGAATTACGCCACGACGCATATGAGAACTCGCGAATTTACAAAGAACGGGTTAAAGCTTTTCACGACAAACACATTTCTAGAAAGGTCTTTCATCCTGGTCAAAAAGTTTTACTCTTTGATGCTCGACTCAAACTATTCCCAGGAAAGCTAAGATCCAAGTGGGTCGGACCCTACCTAGTCCGCCAAATCTTCGGAAATGGAGCTATTGAAATCAGCCCACTCAGCCACGATTCTGAACCCTTTGTCGTGAACGGGCAGAGACTCAAGCCGTTCATTGACATGACCGATATAGATTTGACTGAGTCATCCTTTACCCTCCTTTCCTCTTGAGCTCATTGCGCCCAGCCGATGGCGTAAAACTCAGCGCTTAACGGGAGGCAACCCGTCATTCTTTGAAAAACCTGAAACTGTTTCTGACATCGCTATGCGGAACTCATATTGCACTTTAGGGTTCATCCATTAGAACAGCCGACTTCACCTCAGGTATACCTACCCGAGATTAGAAATCGTTCGCAACAAGTCGCTTCGACCCATTCACTCACCACACACCTGTCCTAATACATGAACTAAGCTGAATTCGAACCCACCTAATTTACAATGGGGACATTGCAAATCTTAGGCATGGGGGGGTATGAAAGTGCAAAATGTCAGAAAATTCATATCAAGAAAGGGTTTCACGTAAAAAAAAAAAAAAGACTTGATAGAGGGGAGGAACAATTCAGGGTCATACAAATGAGAGGAGGAAAAGAAAGAAAAATGACAAAAAGAACAAAAAAAATGGGGAGGGAGGAAATGTTAAGGAGGAGAAAAAGAGCAAAAATGAAGAAAGGAGCACAAAAGGAAAAGAAAAAGTCATTAGTAAAAGATTAAGGGGTTAACTGAAGTTCTAGACCGAGTCAAGAAAAAGAAAAGAAAAGTGCTACGGAGATATAACAAGAGATTAGCGGGAACGCTGGTCTTAGGCCTCTTGGGCTAGATTTTTAGCTTAAAAATTCACGTATCCGTTAAAATCTGGATAATCCTCAAGAGGTTGAGGAAAATGCGAAGCTTAAGTATTAGGTCTAAGGCTTAGGAAGTATTCGGCCTCGTTAACTGACCTCCGGTTTGCGGGATTCGGTAACCTAAGCACCCAAATTCACACACAGTCTGGTTCAGTGCGCATAAATATTCAAAACACGCAAGAGCGTTTAATGTTCTGAAAAAGTCACCTAGATTAGGAGCGGCCAATCAACACAAGTTGATTTGGACAAGTTCCCAGCGCGGAGAGGCGGGAAATTCCCCTCGAAGATGCGTAACAACATATCGTCTCCTCGGTGCTTGTCTCTTAGGATATTTAAATATCCTACTGGGGGCATGTAAGCACTCTGCTGGTTCAGATACCATGGGTGGCATTATCACGAAATGTCGATCGCCAGGGTCTGAATTCGGCCACGGAACGCCATGGGCAGGATTATCTCGAAATCTCGAAAGCCAGGGTTCCGGGGGTTGCCATGGGCGGGATTATCTCGAAATCTCGAAAGCCAGGGACCCTTGAGGATTGATGATGGGGACGAGGAATCCGATACAGACCGTGTTGAGAAGCTAATCCGAAGCTAGAAATAAAAAGAAAAGAGAGAGAAAAGCTCTCCAAACAAATAAATCCTCTATCTCTCTCTTATAAAAAAAAAAAACGCACTGCAAACTGAGCTTAGGCTAAAAATGTCTCAAGCACGGGTGCTTTAACCGTAGAGTCCAACAAACCCTAGGATAGTTTTTGTGGGCCGTAGAAACCTTTGCGAAGGACTGAGGCTAAAGCAGAACAGGTCCAGATTTTGGTTGGTACTTGAGTACCTCTAGGCCTATTGTCGGCATTCCTACCTAATCACAAAAGAAGCACTTATCATAACTAAGGACACTTTGGGTCTAGAATGGAAGTTAAAACTTTGAAATTTTGCTAAGGGACTAGCAAAAGCTAGGCATGGGGGTATGATGAGAGCCTCATCATGAGCCATAACTAGCTCATTTTGACCCAATAAAGAAGATAAAAGCTCCTACATAACCTAGAAGAAGGCTTAACTGAAGGAACAAGTGCTCTGAGAAGAAAACATGAAATAAAGGTTAAAACTGCAATTTTACCATTGCAGTACATAAACGGGATTTCTCAGAAGCAAAACATAGGTCAAATGGTCCAAAGAAGATAAAAAGTGGGTTGAATTAATCAGAAATGGGCTTATGTGCAATCTAAGAATTAAATGACACTTGTTAACCCTAAAACAGACCCGCTTAAATTAACAAGGTTCCGGTCAGAATAAAAATCAAGAAAACCCTCTAAAAATCATAGAAAAACATCCTCTAGGGTTTAGAACACTTAATTTGGCCTTTGGAACCTAGTTTGACCTAGATTAGGGTCTTAGCTCTTCAATTAACCTAATTTGGGTTTTTACGCAAAATGTCCAGTCAAACGAGGTCAAACCAAAAATCCAACTTCACCATTGGATTCTTTAGGTCCAAATTAGGTTTTTACCAAAATTTGGACCTAAGGGGAGGTCATCTTGACCTACTTTGCAAGTTAGTACACCCAAATCACAAAGAGGTCCCTATCTTTTGAATATCCTTGCAGAGAGCCCCCTAGGTTCTTCGCCTTCTTTGCAAACCGGTCTTGCCGCCATTGCTAGGGCAGAACCGAGCTCCGACGATGTTTCGAGAGAGATTTCTCTCTAATTCCTCAGAGATTCTCTCCCAGAAATGGAAGGGAGATTCTCTGAGGAACTCCCTTCCTTCTAAAGCCAATCAAATTCGCTGGCGTGAACCCAATCTCTCGTGCGAACGCACGAGAGATTTGGGTATCTTTCTTCCTTCCAACTTCGGCGAGCCGACTGACCTAATTGCGCGTTTTTCACGCACTGATAAGAGCGGCCAGCACCTATAAAACACCCCTCGGACCCGGCCACTCATCTTAAGCTTGATTTTGACGGAGATCCCCTCCAAATTTCTTCTCTCCCATCTCCGGCCAAACGACCCACAAGCTCCGGCGACCGCCTTCCCTCCTTCTCGTCACTCTGCTGCCATACCAGCAGCAGAGTCCTCTCCGCCTCTTCCTCCCGCGGCGCGCTGTACCCTGCGCGCAAGCTCCTGACCTCATCTTCGTCGCCGCTTCCTCCCCCAGGGTCTTTCTTCCCCGACGACGGCAGTCACGAGCCGTCCTCTCCGCCGCCTCCCTTCACTCCAGACAACCCCAGATACGTTCTCCACCCTTTCCTCTCTCTTTTCCCTCTGTTATCTCCCTTGATCGACCTTCGACAGACGCTAACCACCTCCATCATCTTCGCCTCCAACCACACTCCGGCGAGCCGCCCACACCACTCCAGCCCTCCACACGGCTCGCCAACCACCTCGAAAGCTCTGCCTCACCTCCAGGAACACACTCCACCCTACCACTGCCACTCCAGCCCTCCACAATCACCCCCCGACCAACCCACCATCTCCGGCCACAGGTTGACCTAGGCACGCACGCCTAGGCCGACCTGCGGCCTGCAGCACTGCCCACCGCCTTCGCCGTGCCACGGCGAAGGTCTCTAGCTATTCTGATTTGGCCGAGAGGCGCGTTTTGTGTACGACAGGATTTGAGCCGCTGCCGCCATGGACGACCTCTGATGAAGCTCCCACGAAGCTCCAGGCACCCGGTCTTCCAGGCTACAGGTGCTGCATACTAGCGCGAGTGTCGCGAGGTGAACGAGTCCAGCCAAGGAGCGCTAGCAGAGCCAGCAGCTGCGGGGCAATCGCACGACGAGGCTTCTGCAGGCGCGCGTGAAGGCGAGACCAGATAGTCCCACATCGTGGGATTGCAACCGTCAGGTACCATATAAGTTGTTTTTGCGTTTTACTCTTATCGCCTCAGTAAGCACAGGGGTGAGGTCCCTCACTGACCCCACCCGCCTCGTCCGTGGCCTGACCACGCGGACCTGGCGGATCCGACCCGACCTAGACCTACGCACTCCTCGCGCATCACACACCTGCAGGTGGGCCTGGTCCCGGGTACGATCCGACCCGATTGAGACTGTGGCTCTGGTAGAGCGGTTAGAGTGAATTGCTTGAGAGAGAGACACGCGCGGGTAGAGGGAGAAGGGTTAGGTTTTGCTCCTGTGCAGGCAGGCTGATCGCAGGAGAAGGACTTGGCCGCTGCAGAAGAAGGAAAAGCAAGCCAAAGAAGAAGAAGGCAACGAAGAAAGGAGAAGCAAGACAGAAGAAGAAGAAAGAAAGAAGTCTTCGCAGGAGAAGAAGGAAAGCAGAAAGATTAGAAGTCTTCGCAGAGATGAAGAAGAAGGACAAGGGAAGATTGCAAAGAGATCAGAAAGGCAAAGCAGAAGAAGGAAAAAAGAAAGAAAGATCACATTTAAGACGTCTGATACATAAATCAGACGTCTAATTCTATTTTTTTTTACATCTTTCTTAAAAACTCTTTGAATCAATTATATTTGCATTTAACAGTTGTATTCTTGGGTTTTACAAAGTACTGAGTTTGCTCCCTGTGTTCGACCTCGGATACTCTAGTTGTTCGAGTAATAAAATTATTTATATTTGTTTAAACGTTTTGTCGGTTCTACTGCAACGTAATACGCCTTTAAATCCGCACAAAAACGTTGACAACAGAGGACTACCAGTACTTTAAGTCTTACATGACATAGACCATCTCTCGATTAACCTGAACTCTTGATATTTAAACCTTAAGTACGATTTCCCGGACTTAGAGGGTTTTGCTGTACTCGAAAGCTCAAGAGATTATGGTTTGTGCATAGTGAAGGATCAAGACTGACCAGGTGAACAATAAGGCTCAAGCCCAGGGTTTCACGAAGTTTTAAGTGCAGGTTGGTCCCAGTTTCAGCTCGTGTCTTCGGATTGACCCTTAAAAAAAATGATGGAAAACTCAACCCCCATTGCTTTTGTGGCTCAAGGAATATATGGTAGAAACAAGGTATTTATGCCGTGCCTTAAATTTTTTTTTTCTTTTTTTTTTTTGGAGAGGAGAATTTACAGACATTTGAAAGATATACTGACTTATTTGCATAGTTTTTTTTTTTAAATAAGTGTCAGTATATCTCTTACAACTTTATTTGGAGGAGCACACACTTTTGGTGGGAGAGTACCTTTTTGGTGGAAAGAGTTTCTCCTAGACACAAGACTAAACCCTAGGATAAAAAGTCTACCTGCGCGCACAGGTAAGGACTCCACCTTCCCTAATGAACACTAGGGTTGGATCTTCTGTTCACCTGGTCTTTCTTGATATGTGTAATGTGAACCAAGATTACTTAGGCTCTCAAGTAGAAGCAAACCGACGAATCCTATACTGGTGTCTCAGGAACAAGAATACGCCCTTAGTTAGGAGAGATTCCGATCTTATCTTATCAATGCTTAAGTGAATTAAACCGAGCCTGAGCGAGTCAAGCTTCTTTGGCCTGGAAAGTCTTCAAAACAACGGTTGAATATCCATAAATACTTATTGTATTTTTGTTTTAGCCTTCAGATAATCACTAAACACCCTCTTTTTTTTTTTTTTTGCTATGTACATATTTATAGATGGATATATATAATGAAAGCTACATGATACCATATAATACCCAGATCTTATGGATGCCTATCCACCCCCCTATGCCAAACTATGCTATGTCCTCATATGCATGCAGGGTAAAGGAAGGTCGAAAGATTGGGGAAGGAGAGCTGACGTGCAAGGTATATAGCAGGGTCGAAGGGTGGGTGGATGGTGGGTGGTGAAGTGAAGAAGTGTGAAGTGAAGTGACATGGAAGTGTTGCTGGGATGCCTCCCAACAAGCGCTGAATTTAATGTCCCCAGCTGGACTCAGAATGAGGCACGAAATTAGTTACCCTCCAGTAGGGCAATAGTTTCACCAACGGGGGCAGGTTCATGAGTAATATAGGGTTTTAAATGCTGCCCATTAACCGTAAATTTATGCCCAGATTTGGGATCTTCAATTTCAACGGCCTCGTTGGGAAATGGTCTCGAGACCAAGAAGGGACTAGTCCATTTGGACTTCAATTTCCCTAGAAAGAATTTGAGCTGGACATTGTAAAGCCAAACTTGCTGAGATGGCTCAAATTCCTTCCGCCGAATTCGGTTGTTATGAAAAGCCTTAGTACGTTGCTTGAAAGTTAAGGCAGAATCATAGGCTTCACGATGGAGCTCTTCCAGCTCTTGGAGTTGGAGTTTCCTTTATCGACCATATAGGTCTAGGTCAAGGTTACATTGGCGAACCGCCCAATAAGCGCGATGCTCCAGCTCCACGGGCAAATGACAAGGCTTCTCGTAAATGATTCTGTACTGAGACATACCAAGGGGAGCCTTGAAGGCGGTCCGATACGCCCAAAGTGCGTCAATCAGCTTGTCAGACCAATCCTTACGGTCAGGCCAAACCGTTTTCTGGAGAATTTGCTTAATTTGCCGGTTCGACACCTCAGCCTGGCCGTTCGTATGAGGATGATACGGAGATGCGATACGATGGTGGACTCCATATTTCCTCAGAAGTGCCCGAAAAGAAGCATGGGTAAAATGACTTCCTCCATCTGAGATAATGGCTCGAGGGATCCCAAAGCGTGCAAAAATGTTGTCTTTGACAAATCGAGTGGATATGACATGGCCAACATGGCGCGCGGGAATAACCTCGATCCATTTGGAAACATAATCAACAGCCACGAGGATGTACTCGAAGCCGTTGGAGGGAGGAAAGAGACCCATGAAATTGATTCCCAAAATGTCAAAGATTTTGGTAGCTAGGATGGGTTGCAAGGGCATCATGTCACGACGTGACGTTAACCCTAACGACTGGCACCTAGTGTAATGTTTGGCATAATTATGTGCATCCTGGTGAAGGGAGGGCCAAAAGAAACCACACTGCAACACCTTGGCTGCAGTTTCCTCCAAGAGAAATGGCTTTCACAGGCCTGATCGTGGCAGAAGGATAGCACACTGGGGAATTCGCTGTCAGGAATAGAGCGACGGATGATTTAGTTAGCACCTATTCGAAAAAGTAGTAGATTATCCCATAAATAATACTTTTCTTCTGCAATGAGACGCTCGCGCTGGTTTTTAGGCCAGCCACGTGGAAGGGAACCAGAAGCAAGATAATTGGCAATGTCGGCATACCAAGGTCCACTTGCCACATTAATTGCCAATAGGTGCTCATCGGGAAAAACCTCATTGATTGGCAGGGTAAGTCCAATGTGGTCAAGGTCCAGTCTTGAGAGATGATCAGCAACAACATTCTGCGCTCCAGCCTTATCACGAATCTCAATGTCAAATTCTTGGAGCAGAAGGATCTAACGAATCAGTCTAGGCTTGGCATCCTTCTTATGCATGAGATGGCGAATGGCCGAGTGGTTAGTGAATACAATAACATGCGAGCCCAGAAGGTAAGAGCGGAATTTCTCGAGCCCAGAGACGACTGCTAGTAGTTCTTTCTCAGTGGTTGTATAATTACGCTGGGCCTCGTCCAACGTCTTACTGGCGTAGTACACCACGAAGGGGTGTCTGTCGCGTCTTTGTCCCAGGATGGCTCCAACTACAAGGTTGGAAGTGTCACACATGAGTTCAAAGTCGAGGGACCAGTTAGGTGGCTGGAGAACAGGGGCCTTGGTGACAGCATCACGTAGCTGCGTGAATGCTCGTATGCAGTCGGGGCCCATATCAAAGGGTACCTCGGTCGATAGGAGATGAGTTAAAGGTCTAGAAATCTTGGAGAAGTCATTGATGAATCTCCTATAGAAACCGATGTGTCCCAAGAAGGAGCGGATTTGCCTGACAAAGCTAGGCACAGGTAAATCAGCAATTACATCAAGCTTGGCTCTGTCAACTTCAATACCCCTATCGGAAATGATATGCCCGAGAACAATTTCCATGTGTACCATAAAATGACTTATTTCCTAGGAAAGCACGAGGTTCACATCAATACATCTCCGAAGGATACGGGTCAGGTTGGCAAGACAGTCATCAAAGGAGGGTCCAAAGACCGAAAAGTCATCCATGAAGACCTCAAGAAAGTCACCCACCATGTCATGGAATATCGCCAGCATACATCTCTGGAAAGTTGCTAGCGCATTACAAAGTCCAAAAGGCATTCTTTTAAATGCGAAGGTGCCGAAGGGGCAAGTAAATATGGTTTTCTCTTGGTCCCGGGGGTCAATTGCCACCTGCTTATATCCAGAGAATCGATCTAGGAAATAGAAAAATTTATTCCCCGCTAACCGCTCCAAGATTTGGTCAATAAAAGGTAGCGGAAAGTGATCTTTCTTAGTTGCAACATTCAGTTTCCTATAGTCTACACACACTTTCCAAGATGTAGGAGTGCGTGTAGGGATGAATTCACCCCTGTCATTGACACGGATGGTGAGTCCAGCCTTTCTGGGCACGACATGAATCGGTCTCACCCAGGGGCGATCGTTGATCGGGTAGATTATACCCGCATCCAACCATTTAATAATTTCCTTTTTAACGATCTCTTGCATATTAGGGTTGAGACGTCGCTGCATCTCGCAGGAAGGTCGAGCCTCCTCCTTCGTATATATACGGTGAGTGCAGTAGGAGGGGCTAATGCCAGTTAAGTCCGATAAGGACCATCCAATGGTTGCCTTGTGTTCCATATGGACCTTTGTTAGTTTGCACTCTTGCTTCCTGGTCAATTTTGAACTAATGATTACGGGGAGCATTTCATGGTCCCAAGAAAACATACTTAAGCGTATCAGGCAGCTCTTTTAGCTCGGGAGAGGATGGTGAAAGATTTGGCATTTCTTGGGACGAGAGTGTCCCAAGAGGATCATAAGAAAACAAGGCAGGAGGAAGAAGTTGGCCCTCAGATTGGCCAAAAAGAGGGGCATCTTGGATTGATGGATCCAAAAAGGGATAGCCCAGTGAGCAATATGTGGGCTCAAGGTCCCAGTGTGGAGTTGCAATTCCGCCTGATTGGGTGGGAAAGAAAGGGCAATCCGGTCTTCAAGAGTGTGGACCGATGGTGAGTAGCCCGAATATAACTCAGACCACGAGGTATGGGAAGCGGAGAAAACCTCGTCAGAAGTCTGGTCAGGAGAAGGTACGGGTAAAGGGAGGGATGGGGGAACATCACAATATGTGTCGGTCAGGCAATGGTCTGTGTTCAAAGGCAATCCACAACAGTCAGAATAGGTCCCTATTAGTCCGATACACGCGCTGACAGCCATGTCCTCATCAGACGTGTCATCCTTGATGCAATCGCAATCAAAGTTCTTGGCTGCCTTGAAGATGTTTAGCTTGAGCTTCTCAAAGCCAACGGCAATCTCAATACAACCTGACTCGCAGTCGATATGGGTGCAGGTTGTGGCCAAGAAAGGTCGACCAAGGATGATCAGACAATCAGAAAGTGAGCTAGGAACTTCCATATCCAAAACAAGAAAGTCAACAGGAAAACAGAGACTGTTGACCCTAACTACCACGTCTTCCACCACACCCTTCGGTATTTTGACAGAACGATCTGCCAACTGTAACGTGACAGGGGTGGGTTTTAGATTTCCTAAGGCAAATTTCTTGAGCATGATGGTTGGTATAAGATTGATGGAAGATCTTAGATCAAGCAAAGCACGGTTAAAATTGCAGCCTTGGATGCTACAAGAAATCAGCGGTGTGCTCGGATCTTTCTGCTTCGGAGGTAGATTTGACAGTATAACACAACTCGCATGAGGCGAGAGAACCACCGGATTCTTTGTTTTCTTTGACTGTCGCCTGGGTGTAGTGTAGTCTTTGAAAAATCGGACGACAGTTGGTATGTGGTCAATAGCCTCCAACAAGGGTACCTTGATTTCAACATCCCTGAATAAATTACGCAGGTTATTAAAGGCTTGCATATCCTTTTTCTTGCCTTTTGGCTCCCTCAGTAGAGCCCTAGGGAATGGGACTGATTTTGGCACTAGTTTGGGTATATCGTCCTCACGAGAATGCTGTGCGCATCCCGAATGAGAGGGCGATGAAAAAGATGGGCCAGGATTAGGTCGAGGCGGATCGATGGTTTGCTTACCGCTCTTCATAGTAATCGCATTGGACGTTGCGGGTCCAGTGGGATCATAAGGCGAAGGAGGGTTCACAAAAGGGACATAAGGGTGAGGTGCTGCTGCGGGATTAGCCTGGAATCCCGTAGGAATGCTCGGTGCTTGCAGAATCTGATAAACCTACCCCTGAGAAGGTCGTACCTGGGGTTGAGGACCACGAGGTACGAAATTTCGTGGGTTGGGAACAGGTTGGGCTGGAAGAGTGCCCTGAGATCGAGTCACCATGAGTAGTTGATTGATCTCAGCATTCTGCTGTGCCAATTGGTGCTGAAGAGAGGTCATGTTCTCTTCATGGCGCTTAGATATTTCCGTCACCATTCGCATCAATTTATCAAGAGGACTTGATGCGTGTTCTGTTTAAGGAATGCAAGGACCCGATGGTGGATTTGCCACAGGATTAGACTGGGCCCTTGGGATGACGGGTGCAGACGGTCGCATTGGCCTACCCGCGGGGTTTTGGTGCTACGAGTTACTGGACCATGCGAAGTTAGGATGATTTCACCACCCTGGGTTATAAGTGGTAGAGAACGGGTTGTTCCCCAGGGCGCAAGCATCTTCTAAGCTAGAAGACGAGTCCGCATGTATGTATGTATCCGAGCACACGGAGGCTTGGTCATCCGTGTCAAAATACTGGCTTGCAGAAGACAGATCCACATGACTTACAGAATCGCTCGGCGCGACGCTCGGTAAGGATGGTCTTACGGGGTTTTTGGGAATAAGCCTAGCATTGGAAAGATTAGGATTGTGACGAAGTGGTGAGGTGGAGGTGTTTGCCATAGAACGAGCAGGATTGGCTAGAAGCTCATCTAGCTTCTTGTGCATGATGGAGACTTCATCCAATTTTTGTGCGATAGGATTAAGATCTGTGGATGAATGGGAGGGTCCCGTGTCAACTTCGTGAACATTACGGGGCAGGCTGGTACGATTAAAGGCGACAATGGAGGCATTGTTCATTGAATTTTCGCTCATGTTTTCAAATAATTCAAATGCTCCATTCTCATCTTTATTCATAAAATTTCCTCCGCAGGAAGCGTCTGCAATCTACTTCAAAGTTTCATTTAGCCCATAATAGAAGATCTGGGCTATATGCCACTTAGGCAGATCGTGGTGCGGGCACTTCCGGAGGAGGTCATTATACCTCTCCCAAGCCTCATGAAACTGCTCGCCGTTTTGTTGCGTGAAAGAAGTTATAGCACGGCGAAGCGCATTGGTTCGCCCGATTGGGAAGAATTTCTTGAGAAATGTTGTTCGCATCTCTTCCCAAGAATGGATGGTTCTCCCAAGGGTGTGTAACCATTGTGATGCTTTATCCCGCAACGAAAACGGGAACATTTTCATGAGGACAATTGATAACCAGATGTTTCTTGGTTTAACCATTACAACCAATCAGGTTAGGTCTTCCAAATGGAGAAAAGGATCTTCACTTGCAAGACCATGGAAGTGAAAGTTAATTAGGCCAATTACATTGGGTTTTAGTTCAAAATCATCGCCGCCCATGGGGACCCGAATTTGTCCTATGGTCTCTGTAGCAGCGGGATTTTGATAAGAGCTAAGAGACCTAGGCTCCTCCCATTCGGGAGGGTTTTGCATTTCCTCCAAGGTTTCGCTAATGGCTTCAATCTGCTCGTTATACATTTCCATTTGGGCTTGGAGGCGGGTTATGGGGTCTACAGCTCCACCACCACCTAGTGGGATTTGAGGGGGGCGGTTTCCTCCCTCGAGATTTGGGGGTGGGCGTGTAGCCATGTTTGTGGAGGAGGATGACGAATCGGTTTCTATCTTTCTAGAATTATCAGACAATTCAAACAGTTCAGGATTTTGTGACCTCCTAAACTTGCACTACCGCAGGAAGAATTGGGGAGATAAGGGAAACGGGGACGAGAGAAATGACGTCGCAAGGGTACACTTGATAACAAATCAAAGCAATCAATGTCCTAAACTCTACAATGTTCCCTTAGATCTAAAGATCTAAGTTACCTACTATCACAACCTACGTAACCAAATGAGAGCACCATGGAACCACCGGGCCAAATTGAAAGGTTGTTTGCCCCAGCCTTAGACACCCGATAGCACGCAGGAACCTACACCAGCACATAGGTGCTACACGCAGGTAGTTAAACCTCCAATCCTTAATAAGGGTCAAGTTGCTACTAGTTTTATTTAGAGGCTTAGGATCAAGTGCTCCAGGAATGTGAAGGGCGTTGTATACGGGTAATGCCCAAGTGTGTTGATTTTGAAAAGTGTGTAAACCAAGCATGTAATGGGGAAATCTCCCAGAATTGAAGTTTTAGTTGGTGAATGGTTTTTAGAATTTCAGCCTTAAGTAATATGGATTTTAAGATTTCGCTGAGTTACCAATTCAACCAATCTCCGGGTTTTGAGAAAACACAAGTTCTTCTATACCTAACAAACCTCCAATGTATGCTAAAAATGCAATGGGCTTCCCTAGATGGAAATTTCTATGTGTGGATGCACGAGTCTATTTTAAGCCAATGTGAAAGGGAGCCAAAACACTTCAATTCAAGTGCTCCCAATCACCAAAAATGATATTCCACACACAAGGCTCAACCACAAGATAATGTAAAGAAAATTAAAGTGTTGGGGTTGAAATATTCGGGATCAAATCTAAGGCACGTGAAAGGTCGTGGTGGGGTTGGAATTAACTCAATTCCAAGTCTCCCCACCAAAAATGTGATCTCGAATTGTGAATAAATGAGGCAAGGAAGGGTGGCAATCAATCTATTTAAATTTGCCTCAAAGAACACTTCACACAACGAAAGATCCAAGAATCAAGCTTCTTGGATTTTCGCTATGCGAAGTTTAGCTATAAATCAAGGGGCGGTGGGGGTTATAGCAAACAATCAATCAAGTGATTTTTAATCCACTTGCCCCAAGAAATTCCCAAGAAGTATTTTTAGATTTTTTTTTTTTAGGTGACCAGTTAACCTAAGTTGCCTAGAGAGAGACACCTACCTCTTCAGCAACGTGGGCGAAGCCAGTGCGGCACCGGCGACTTTACACTCTCGCTCCCACCTTGGATCTACCGACGTCTCCGACTTCTGCTTGTCTCCTCCTTGCAATTGGTTTACCTGCACACCACCAAACAAAATACCCATGAAGAGAAGTGTGTGAGAAGAGAAAATCAAAGAAATGGAGTAGAAACTTACCTCAATGCGCACCTCCCCGGCAACGGTGCCAGAAAAAGCGTGGTAGAACTTGAATAGGTTGTGTTAATATGGTGAAATTATCATTGAAGTTATTATAGTGGGTTAACTTAAATCGAGTCTAACCATCTTTCACAAAAATTTTTAACCTGGCCTACTTAATTTTATCTTGGTCACTTTTAAGCCCATGATCGATCTCAGGGAGGTGGGAATTAAAGGTCAAGGAGTTTCTACGCCTTTCCTAAAATGTATCTCTTCCTTGCATTTATTATGTTTCTGATTTTTCTATTTAAGATTTTTTTGTTGATAATATTGTCCTTGAGGTACACCTTCAAAATCAAGTTCTTGGCGTTGAGCCAAATGGTTCTTGGCTTTTAGCCAACTTAGGGTTTCCAAAAACTGGTCCTACTATTCGTAAGACCGAGTACCTGCAAGACAAAAATTATCTTTTCTCTTTTACTCTTTTTTTTTTATCTTTTTAATAGCAAGAAACAAAATATAAATAATAACAAGGTTACTGGCAGAGAAAGGAATACTTAACTTGATATATGTGTAGATATATAATAGATACAGTATCTATATATATATATATATATATATATATGTATTTATTATATATATGGGTGGATGTGGAAGTGGAAATGGAGTGTAGCATAGTGTCAAGTTGGTCCACATCTAGTAAGACGCAACCAACAAGACGGAGTGCCGCGTGGAGTGAGGGGCGGATGTGTGGGAGTGTGTGTGGAGGCGCTTGCTTTGTGTGGGTATCAGGGAATATCAGCAACTGGTGTAGATATTCCCACGATATAATGCGCGGTGGAGTGACTAGTGCATGGGCATATGGATACGGGTAGGTGGATGTGTATGTAAAAAATATATATATATATAGATAGAGCTATAATTATATATGTATATATGTTGTTGTATGTATATATATATATTTATGTAGATATAAATATATGTGAGGGTAAGTGAGTGTGTATATATGTATATGCGTGAGTGTGTGAGTATCTGTGTGTATGTGTTATGGTGTGTGCATGTGCATCAGTGTGTGTTAGTGTGCGTTGGAGGAGCAGCCACAGTGTGTGAGAGGGATGAGTGTTTAAGTCGTCCGGGGCCTGCATCCGTCGTTTAGGCTCGCAGGCGCACGGGCGTGCAACGCAGAGCGCAAGAGCGCACACAGGTAACTGGCTGGAGGTAGTCGCGAGGAGGAGAGAGAAGGCACGGTGACCGGATAACTGAGAAACAAATCGGTCACCGCACTGTAGCCACGTGAGGTCGCAGCTACAGTGCAAAGGCAAAAGGGTGACCGGCTGATCTGTGAGGAAACCGGTTGGGCCGCGCATGGGGTGTGCGACAGGGTGCGCGGAGAAGGGCGAGGATCGGCAGTGGATGCAAGTAGAGCACATGGAACGGGCGCCTGAGGTGCGCAAAGGCGCGCATAGTCGCCGTGCGCGAGCTTCAGAGCTTGAAGCTCTACTGCTCCAATGGCGAGGGAGAGTAACCTGCAAACGAAAATCAAACAGAGAGCAGAAAGCTAAATCTGTAAAATAAAAAAATATAAAACAAGAACCCACCACGCCCACCTGCTCACGATGGAGCTGGGCGGTGGTGGAGCTCACAGTGGGTCCTGAACCACTGTGTGCTTCTCCTGCACTCAGCGTTCCTCTTCTCAACTGGTGAGAAGAGGTGCTGGGTATGGAGAGGGAGAGGGGAAGCGAGTAGCCGGCAGGGAGTGGTGTGTGTGGTGCGTAGGGGAGGGTGGAAGTGAGGTGTTTTTGGTTGAAAAACCTTTGCCAGCACATGGTGTTTTATAGGGGAACAGCATGCACTTCCCCATGCTGCTAGCAAGAGAAGCGGCGAGGAGGGGATGCTGCACCATGCCGTGCAGCCACACGAGAAAAAGAAATAAGAAATGGTGAAATTGCGATGCCACGCTCACGGAAGATGTTAATTAATATATGACCAATTATTCACATTCTCCTCCCCTCTCTATAAATGCATGCAGTCGTCTATTTACAAATGCAATTATAGCTGCACAAGATGCAATGGTAGTGCTACGGAATAACACAAGATGGCATTTTTACTGGTGTATTTTTGGTGTGCAAACACTGACTGACACTCTAGATGACTTAAAAGGCTCAAATCAGAACGGGTCTTTGCACGTGATGCCCTCATGAAAGCTATCTTCCTCTTGATCCCATAAAAGATGAGTGGTAGAAATATGAGGATAAAAATGAGATGGAGAAATGGAAGAATGACCCGAGTCTGACCATGGTTTTAGTTCATGATGAAGGCCATACTCAGGGGGGTCGGGTGGTAGGTCTAGGGGAAAAGGAGTGGTGGAAAATCAATGTGATGAAGGGTGGGTGAGGTTAGAGTGGGTGGGTTTGGTGATAACTCGAGAAAATCAGAAAGGTAAAGGTCAAACCCTAATTGATCCAAAATGTCTTCGACCACATTATCATATTTAAAATTTGAATCAATAAAATCTAGTTCAATGGTGGTCAAAGCAGAGCATGAATGGATCATCATAGATTCCTCAATCACTGCTTCCATTTCATCATCAGAGTCCTCAAAAGAATTGTGATCAAGGGACCTCCTGGAAGCTTTGAAAATATCTGGAGAAATGGTATGGTCACTGCAAGTTATATCTATTTTTCCAGAATGACAATTGATATTAGCTTTTGCAGTAGCTAGAAAAGGTCTTCCAAGGATAATTGGGGCATTCTTAAGTGTCTCAGGCACCTCTATGTCAAAGACCAGAAAATCAATAGAAAATAGACAATTCTGGACCTTGATTATAACATCCTCGACAATTCCCAGGGTTTAATGGTAGATCGGTTTGTCAATTGTAATGCAACTTCAATGGGTTTTAAATCATCGAACTTGAATTTCTCAAATAAAACCGTAGGAATGAGATTGATAGAGGCACCTAAGTAGAGAAGGGCGCGATCAAAAGTGGTGTCATTTATGACAATTGAAATGAGGGTGTGCTCGAGTCTTTTTTCTTGAGAGGTAGCTTGCTCTGTACAATCGAGCTTACTAACTCAGAAACGACCACCTGTCCTAGATTCTTGGCCTACTGCTTTGGAGTGCACATTTCTTTCAAAAATTTAGCGTAGGCAAGGATATACTTGATGGTGTTTAGGTGATTTCGTCGAGTGTTAAGAAATATGTGCATCATAGTATAATCGAAAAAATCACACAAAACACTTCAATTTATAAACTCAAAATCTGCTTAGAGTCCGAGGTCGTTCGCAGGGAGCAAATATGAAATTCACACACTAATCTCAATTCAGAATTAATGAGTACAATTAATTAGTCACAATAAAAGATGTTCAATGGATAAACTGATCAGAAATAATATTCAAATATAAATAAATGCATCTTAAGGATTCATGGGATAAAAAGAGAGAGACAAGCAAAACAATGGCGATTTAAATCACTAATTATTCTCTTAGTTAAGCATGTATCCTAAATATTCAAATAATTCAACAGTAACTATAATCAAGTACTCAAATAATGCCATAGTACTTTGAACCAAGTTAGACATCGGATATGTGTATTAGACACCGTAATTATCAGAGCATAGAACCATAGTAAGGTGCACAAGGGCACTAAGCCTCTCAAGGCATAAGACTTCAAGGCTCCTTCTCAAGCACAACACAAGGGCGAACACCCTTCCTTAGAGGCTAAGTGTTATAGCCTTTCTTCAACACGCACCTCTAGGTCATGAAAGCCACAGCAAAACCCTCCCCCTCCTCACAGATTCCTCCTCTTATTCCCTCATAACCGGGCATAATCGGGTCAAAATGCAGGTAATCGGGTAATGAGCATGGCTCCAGGCTCACTAGGGGTGAGGGTGAGCGAGGAGTGGAGAGGTGAGTGGGGACCTCACCCCCAAGTATCTAAGGTGAACAGCTACCAACAAATTTTCCTTTTATGCGCTGTCACTAGTTCCTTCACTTATGAGGTGGGACTATCCCACCATCTTCAACTCCGCGCGAATGCAGCTATAGTTCTTCTCCTTGATTGAGTTGCTGTTGGCACTCTTCTCCTCAAGTGGGAGCCTGATGACCTTGTGAAGGTGTTCCACTCCAGCTGAGGGCGATGCTGGTGACGATGGTAGCTGGAGTATGGTGGATGGAGTCGGAGATGATGTGCCATGGAGGAGGTGTTCTGCGGAGGTTTTAGGAGTGCGGAACTCTCAATTTCTTGAGGGGTTTTGATGAGGGTAAGGTGGCGGTGCTTTTGGAGGTGACGTAGGGGTGTTTGGTGGTCTATAGAGGGCGAATGGCCACGTTGGAGCGCGGCTTGAGCCGAAGAAGACGACTGGGAAGCGAGGTAGTTGTGGGCCGAAACAGGATAAGAAGCAGTGCAAACTAAGCTACAGATAGAGAGGGAGAGAAGAGACCTAATTTAATGATTGAAAGGGGAGAGATGGCGCCGGCTTTGATTGGCCAACGACAGAGAAGGGAAGTCCTCCAGTGAGGGAGCGATGAGGAAGAAGAGGGCTTGGGAAGCTCTCGTTGGTATTGCGAGGAGCGGAAGAATGAGCGGAGGAGATTCTCGCTTCCTATGGTATGTGGTAGTGGGCGAGGAAGCCGGAGAACGAGGTGTCACTGGAGTTACGGTGGAGGTGGTCTAAGGGAGAAATATTTGAAGAATTGAGGCCAAGATTGAGCTAAGGAGCAAGGCCTTGCGAGGGGGTTCTTTTATAGAGCTCAAATTCGAGCTCTAGACAAGGAAAGAAGCTCTAATTGACTTGAGAACAGGGCATGAGGTACCCACAGATTTTGTGGATTCACTAGGACAAATCTGCACAATTTAGGAGCCAAGATCTGTCTCAAACGATTCTCTGTAGTGTAAACACCAATCTCACCAATTTTGGTGAGATTTAGTGGTGATTTGATCAGGTTTTGATGTGGGCAAAATTAGCCTGAAGGTCGGTTTGAAGTCCAATGGCTATAGGGACCATTATGCAAAAATGATGACAAAGTTAGGGACCTCTCTGCAAATATTTCTAAAGTTAGGGGCTTGATTGAGAGGATCAGAGTTTAAATGAACTGAAATGCAAGCTAAGTCAAGATGGACTCTGATTGAGCCCAAATTTTGGTACAAACCTAATTTGGACCCAAGGAATCTAGTGGTGAAGTTAGATTTGAGTTTTCACCAAGTTTGATTGGGTAATTTGCGTAGAGACCCAAATTAGGGTAGAAATCCATCTGAGACTCTGTTCAACGTCAAAATGAATTCAGATGGTCAAACCAATGGTGCTAAATTTCTAAGAATATTATTCTATGAATTTAGGAGATTTAGATGAATTTTATCCTGATCATAACCTCTTCAATTTAAGCGGATTTGAAATTAGGGTTTTGTGTTTTGATTCGATTCTCGAAATGTGTGAAACCTCGTTTCTATCTGTATGGACGCACTCAATGGTTTTTAATACTCATTAGACATTCAATTAACCCCTAGGAAATCCCGTGGCTACTCTGCATTTATGATGTGATGTTAAAACTGTAGAATTAACCTTGTTTTAGTATTTTCTCCTTAAAATGGATTTGCATGGAATTTTGTCTCTTAGGCAATTATGTAAGAGCATTTTTTATTTTATTTTCACTAAATAAAGATAGTTATGGCTCATGATGGTGTTACCATCAGATGACATCTGGGAGGGGGATGTTTATCTCGACTTGCCCCGTCCATGAGATCATGGTGAAAGGGCTCAGATTTCTTTTTCTTAGAGGGAGTGGAGTGTAGTGCTTGAGGAAAAGGAATAGGGTTTGAATCTTGTGATTTTTTTGTGTCTTCTTTTTCTGAGTAATTGGAAGAGGAGAGTCAACTTTCATGGGAGTAATGTGGGTTTCATTAGGTTGGTGTGAAGGCCCAGGATTAGTGGTTGTTTTCCTACTCCTCAATGTAATTGCATTTGCAGTATGGTTATTCCTGGGAGGAGGTTGGGGGGCCTATTGTTGGGGAAAACTCAGTGGTTGCTGTGATGCTGGGTTGATTGGAGGCTGATTAGTATGGTTTTGGTTTGAGTTCCTACCCTAGTATTGGTTACTTTGATTGATAGGGTTGGGTATAGGCTGGGAAGGTAGATGTCCTGTAGGTTTCTGAGTTGAAGTAACCCCAATCTGATTGTGCAGATTGTAACAACGCAGGTTACTTCCGACATTTGACCTTGCATTCCTTGCAGGGTTTTCATAACCTGGGCATTGATGTCTTCTTGGGATGGCCTAGGTTGATAAAAAGTCTAATTCGACCCAAACCCTCCAAATTGATTTTGTTTTCTGAAGGGAACCGGATTGGTCCAGGAGTGAGTCGGGTAATTCCTCTAATTGGAGTTGGAGGGATTTCTAAATTACTCCTGGAGGGCAGAAATATTCTCAGTGGGGCTAGGATTTGGATAAGTGTAAGTCTCTGGTAAACCATATGGAGCCTCAGAAAATTGATTATACTCAATAGGGATAGCATGGATATTGTGCAAGTTCTCTCTTTAAAATGTTAGGTGGGGTTAGATGTGGAGCCTAGGTGGGTATGGTAAGTCTTTCCTCCAGTTTCTTTTGATTTAATTGTATCTGGTCGAGTTGGTGGGCAAGCATTTGAAGATCGTCTTGGATAACGAGGATAGATTGGGTGCTTATCTCATGAACATCGAATTGCAAGTTTGTAGTTCTGCCAAATGTGTTCATGGTTGCATGGTTAAATGAGTTTTCACTCATTTCTTCAAATAATTTAGAGGCACTTTCGGCATCCTTATTTAAGAAGTTGCCATCACATGAGGTGTCAACAAGGCATCGACGAAACACCGAAGTTGATCTTCTAATCCATGGTAGATGATCTGCATGAACTGCCATAAGGGAACCTCATGGTGTGGGCAACTTCTTAAAAGATCTTGGAATCGTTCCCAAGCATCATGTAAGGTCTCGTCAGATTTTTGTTGAAAGGTCGTAATAGATTTTTGAAAGGAATTTGTATGACTAATAGGGAAGAATTTTTTTAGGAAAGTGCTTTTCAACTGAGGCCGTGTTGTAATAGGTCTGCCGATAGTTCTGAACTAGTAAGTGGCTTTATCCTTGAGAGACAATGAGAGTAGCTGCATTAGCCATAGATCTTCTCATACATAGCTAGAACGGGTCATTTGTGCAAGGAGAGTGAGTTCCTCAAGGTGGCTAAATGGGTCTTCCCTAAGAAGGCCACAAAAGTGCTTTATTTGGTTCAAAACTGTCAGCTTGATTTCAAAGTCCCTTTCTAGTATGACCACTTTGGTCTGTCCTCATAATTAGAAGGATCATAGAAATTCTTAAGAGGAATGATAAGATATTGACGGGGTGGTAGGTTTTGCCCTTGGTTGGCTAGGTTCATTATAGTTCGAGCCAACTGTTGTTGGTTTGCTTGTAGTTGAGCCAGCTGCTCAACCATCATGGAGAAGGGATTAGGCAAGGGGGCTTGATTTTGTTGCTGTAGCATCTCAGGGTTTCCCAGGCCAGGCAGGTTAGGAATGGGTAAGTGATGAGAGCCTCATCATGAGCCATAACTAGCTCTTTTTGACCCAATAAAGAAGATAAAAGCTCCTACATAACCTAGAAGAAGGCCTAAATGAAGGAATAAGTGCTCTGAGAAGAAAACAGGAAATAAAGGTTAAAACTGTAATTTTACCATTGCAGTACATAAATGGGATTTCTCAGAGGAAAAACATAGGTCAAAAGGCCTAAATGAGATAAAAAGTGGGTTGAGTCAATCAGAAATGGGTTTATGTGCAATTTAGGAATTAAATGACATTTGGTAACCCTAAAACAGACCCGCTTAAATTAACAAGGTTTAGGTTAGGATAAAAATAAAGTAAACCCTCTAAAAATCATGGAAAAATACTCCTTAGGGTTTAGAACACTTAATGTGGCCTTTGGAACTTAGTTTGACCTAGATTAGGGTCCTAGCCATTTAATTAACCAAATTTGGGTTTTTATGCAAAATATCCAGTCAAACGAGGTCAAACCTAAAATCCAACTTCACCATTTGATTCCTTAGGTCAAAATTAGGTTTGTACCAAAATTTGGACCTAAGGGGACGTCATCTTGACCTACTTTGCAATTTAGTACACCCAAATCACAACTTGGTCCCTATCTTTTGAAATCATTGCAGAGAGCCCCCTAATTTCCTCGCCACCTTTGCAATCAGGTCCTGCCGCCATTGTTAGGGCAGAACCAACCTCCGGCGAGGTTTAGAGAGGGATTACTCTCTGATTCCTCAGAGATCCCCTCCCAGAAATGGAAGGGAGATTCTCTGAGGAATTCCCTTCCATCTACGGCCAATCACAATCTCTGGTGTGAACCCAATCTCTCGTGCGAACGCACGAGGGATTTGGGTATCTTAACCTATTTCCTACTCCGGTGAGCCATCAAAGGCACAGGCATGCCCTCCACGCTTTGAAAGCACGGCCCAGTGCCTATAAAAGAACCTTTAAGCCCGACCGCAGATCTTCAGCTTGATTTGGCAGAGCTTCCACCTCCAATTCATCTCTTCCTTCCCGGCCAAAGTCCCCAGCAAGCTCCGGCGAGCCCCCCTCCCCTCCCTCTTCGCTCTGCCACAAAACCAGTGGCAGAGTTATCTTCCTGATTCCCCTCTGCGTCGCGCAGCACCCGCGCACGTCGCCTCAGCCCCGTCGTCGCCGCCGTCCTCCCACACTGGGTAGCGTCTTCTCTGGCGACAGCAGGTACAGCTATCCACCCTCCGTCTCCCTTCGTCCCTATAATTAGGTTAGAACTACTCCCCGTATTCCCCTCTCTCTTTTTCCCCTGTTATTTCATTTAATCGACCCTCGACCGACGCTGACCACCTCCATCTTCCTCGCCTCCGACCGACCTCCGGCGAGCCGCTCCCACCATTCCACCCCTCCACACGGCTCGCCAACCGACTCATAAGCTTCGCCTCACCACAAGGAATAGCTTCCGCCCCTCCACTGCCACTCCACACCTCCGCAGTAACCCCCCGAACAACCCCACACCTCCGGCCATAGGTTGACCTAGGCACGCACGCCTAGGCCGTCCTGCAGCCTGCAGCACCGCTCACCACCTTCGCCATGCTACGGCGAAGGCCTCAGCTGGTCTGATTAGGCCAATAGGCCATATTGGTGTTTGACAGTATCGACGCTCCTACCGCCATTGACGGTCGAAGCAGCTCCAGGCTCCAGGCGCAGCAGACTCGCGCGGGTGTTGCGAAGCGATCAGGGCCAGCATTGAAGCTGCGAAGCTCCCAGCCTTGGCAATTGCACGAAGAACGCTCTGCAGGTGCGCGCGAAATTGGGGCTGGCCAGATAGTCCCACATCGGCTAAACACAACGCACAGGTACGCTTTAAGTTGAATTTGTGTTCTCTGCTTATCGCCTCCGAACGCACAGGGGTGAGGTCCCTCACCCGACCCACGCCTGCCTCGTCCGCGGTTTCACCTCGCGGATCTGGCGGGATCCGACCCGACCCACGCCTGCCTCGTCCGCGGTTTCACCTCGCGGATCTGGCGGGATCCGACCCAACCCTAACCTACGCACTCCTCGCGCATCACCCACCTGCAGGTGCGCCTGGTCCCGGGTACGAAATCCGACTCGATTACCCGTGTGGCTCTGGGAGAGAGGCCTTAAGTGAATTGCAGAGAGAGAGAGACATTTGGGTAGAGGGAAAGGGATAGGTTTTGCTCTGTGCAGGTAGGCTGAATGTTGAGGAAGAAAGGCTTAGCCGCGAGGAAGAAGAAGAGAAGTAGAAGAAGAAGCTGCGCAAGGTAGAGAAGAGAAGGAAGAAAGAAGAAGGCAGAGAAGAGAAGAAAGGAGAAGAAAGAAGAGAAAAGCAGCAAAGGCAGGAAGAACAGAAGACCAAGGCAGAAGAAGCCTTCTCAGAAAGCCAACACAGAATCTGAAGAAGATAGAAGGAAGAAGAAAGATTAAGGAAGAAGAGAAGAAAGAAGAGAAAAGAAGCAAGGCAAGAAGAAGAGCCTACGCAGAAGAAAAGAGAGGCCAAGACAGAAGAGAAGAAGGGAAGGGCTGCAGAGAAAGAAATATCTGCAATAAAGGGAAAACACTTTTAAGACGTTTGATCACAAGATCAGACATCCAATTTCATTCTTTTTTGGCATAATTACTCTTTACCCGCATACATTCATGTTTGAATTTAAGTTTTGAGTAAATTAGAGTGTTCAATTACATTTTGATTAGTAGTAAATTCCAATTGCTCCTTGTGTTCGACCTCGGATACTCCGGTTTTCGAGTAATAAAAACTCTTTATTTGTTTGAACGCTTTGTTGGCTATACTACAACGTGACATTCTCTTTTAAAACCCGCACAAAAGCGCTTCAACAGTAAGTCAAAGATGGAGGGATTAGCTTGTGGATTTTGGGTGGAAGGATCAGAGGTAGGATTAGAGGTGGATGTGGATGGATTTGTGAACCTATTTTGTTGATTTTCCATTTTTTTAATGCAGGTGAGAGGAAAATTGTGGAAAGAGCGATCTTTTTGTGCAGGGGGGCAAAATCAAGTGGTCCCTTCAAGTATGAAGTTTGCGGCCATCACTCATTCATACAATGGAAGAACGAGAAGGAGAGGGAAAGATGAGAAAAAGTGTGCAATCAAGCAACAAAATTTTAATCCTAATCTTAAGGTTGACTCCTTAAAAACCTAAAACTTGGGAACCCGAAAAAGTAAGAAAACACTAATTGAACCCCCTTCCCAAAATCAACTTGGCTAGACTAGAGAGGTGGCTTGAGCCCAAGCATGTCCTAGGAAAATTACCAGGGGCTTGTGTAAACCTATACCCGTCGTTTGACTTCCCTCCAAGTCTGACACCATATTTAATTAAGGGAATTGGGATAATTAAAGGTAACTTAAATTTCAAATATCAAGCCTACGATGAAATGAGGTCCTTAGCCATCAAATGACTATCAATTTTAATTTAGGTTTAGGAACTTAAGTGCACAAGGAATGTGATGGGCATTAATTAGGGTAGTGTCCGATTACTTCAATTTTTTTTTGTGTGCGAATTGGGTAGGAAGTGGTGCCTGAAGCGATCGACATCGGTTCATATAAAAATTGTTATTGTTCTAGTATATGTCACAAATACAAACTATTTTTCACGTCAATTTTATTTAATTACATAATTTTTACTGATTTATTCCAGGTCGTTCATTGGGAGGCAATTATTGATATACATCACTCTTTAAGTCCAATATTATTCTTTAATTCCAAAAAGATTAATGAAATAAATTAATTAATTAATGAAAGAATAAACTAATTTATGTACAAAAGAATGTATTGAAATGCTTGCAACATATATATAGAAACAAGCATCAAACACTATAAATAAATAATATATACTATTGTTAAACGACTGGCTCAATCGTATTTTAACAGTTATTACGTCGTAGTATAGGTGATCAAGCGTCGTCAACAAATAAAAGTTTTTATTACTCGAAAATCGGAGTATCCGAGGTCGAACACAAGGAACAATCGGAATTTACTACTAATCTCAAATGTAATTGAACACTCTAATTTACTCAAAACTTTAATTAAATATGAATGTATGTGGTTAAAAAGTAATTATGACAAAAGAATGAAATTAGACGTCTGATCTTGTGATCAGACGTCTTAAAAGTGTTTCCCCCTCTTCTTTTGCTTTCTTTCTTCTACATCCTTCACTTTGCTTCTTTCTTCTTCTTGTGTTGGCCTTCTTCTTTCTCTGCAATCTCTCTTCTTCCTTGTCTTCTCTCTTCTGCGAAGGCTTCTTCTTCCTTGGTCTTCTGTCTCTTCTCTGCAGCCTTTCGCTTCTTTTCTCTTCTATCTTCTTCTTCTCTTCTCTACAGCCTTTCTTCTTCTTCTGCCTTACTCAGTCTCTTCTTCAGAGTTTCTTCTTCTTCTGCTCCTCTTCTCCTTCTCCTTCTCTTCTCCTTCCTGCGGCTAAGTCTCTTCTCTTCAACTCTCAGCCTGCCTGCACAAGGAGCAAAACCTACCCCTTTCCCTCTACCCGCACGTCTCTCTCTCTCTAAGAATCACTCAAAGGACGCTCTCCCAGAGCCACGGGTAATCGGGTCGGATTTCACACCCGGGACCAGGCGCACCGGCGTGTGGGTGATGCGCGAGGTGTGCTCAAATTGGGTCGGGTCGGAGCTCGCCAGATCCGTGAGATGAAGCCGCGGACGAGGCGAGCGTGCGTTAGGTGAGGGACCTCACCCCTGTGCGTTCGGAGGCGAAGAGCTAATAACACAAAATTACTTTATACCTCTTCAGCCGCTTGTAACTTCACGATGTGGGACTATTAGTGCTGCCCCACTCTCGCGCACGCCCGCAGAACCTTCGTGCAATTGCCACAGCTGCAGCCTCTGTTGACGTTGATTTCTGGAGCAACGATCTTCGCGAGACCTGCCCCAATGCGCAGCACCTGAAGCCTGGAGCGAGCTTGGAGCTTCTTCAACTGTCGTCAATGGCAGCAGAGGCTTGAATACTGTCAGACACAAAATGAGCCTCTCGGCTTAATCAGATCACTGGAGGACCTTCGTCGTGGCACGGGGAAGGTGGTGCACGGTGCAGCAGGTCGTGGGACGACCTAGGTGTGCGTGCCTAGGTCGTCCTGTGACCGGAGGTGTGGGTGTGTTCGGGGGGCTGTTGTGGAGGCGTAGAGGGATGATGGATGGTAGGAGGTTGTTCCTTGTGGTGAGGCGGAGGTTACGTGAGGGTCGGTGAGGCGTATGGAGGGGCGGAATGGTGGGGGCGACTCGCCGGAGGTCGGCCGGTGACGTGGAAGATGAGGGTGGTCAGGCGGTGTCGAGGGGCAATCAATTGAAATAAAATCGGGAAAAGAAAGAGGGGAGGTTGTGGAACAATTCTAACCTACTTACAGGGACGAAGGGGACAGAGAGGCGGACAGTTGTACCTGCTGTCGCCGGAGAAGAAGTTGCCCAGTGGAGGAAGACGGCGGCGATGACGGGGCTGAGGCAGCGTACGCGGGTATTGCGCGACGCAGAGGAGAATCAGGAAGAAGTCTCTGCCACTGGTTTTGTGGTAGAGCGAAGAGGAAAGGAAAGGAAGCTCGTTGGAGCTCACTAGGTACCCTGGCCAGGAAAGAAGAGACGAATCTGAGGTGAAACCCCAGTCAGGTCGAGCTAAAAATGAGCGGCCGGGTTTGGGGGTTCTTTTATAGGCATTGGGCCGTGTGTTCAGAGCTTGGAGGGCACGTATCCATCTCCGAAGGAAAGAGGGCGGATACCCAAATCCCTTGTGTGTTCGCACGAGAGATTGGGTTTACACCAGAGATCGTGATTGGCCTTAGATGGAAGGGAATTCCTCAGAGAATCTCCCTTCCATTTCTGAGAGGGGATTTCTGAGGAATCAGAGAGTATTCCCTCTCTAATCCTCACCGGAGAAGGATTCTGCCCCAATAATGGTGGAAGGACCTGATTGCAAAGGTGCGAGGAAGTTAGGGGGCTCTCTGTGATGATTTTCAAAAGTTAGGGACCAAAATGTGATTTGGGTGTACTAAATTGCAAAGTAGGTCAAGATGACCTCCCCTTAGGTCCAAATTTTGGTACAAACCTAATTTGGACCTAAGGAATCCAATGGTGAAGTTGGATTTTAGGTTTGACTACGTTTGACTGAACATTTTGTATAATAATCCAAATTAGGTCAATTAATGAGCTAGGACCCTAATCTAGGTCAAACTGGGTTCCAAAGGCCAAATTATGTGTTTTAAACCCTAGAGGATATTTTTACATGAATTTTAGAGGGTTTACTTGATTTTTATCCTGACCGGAACCTTGTTTATTTAAGCGGGTCTATTTTAGGGTTACCAAATGTCATTTAATTTCTGGATTGCACATAAATCCATTTCTGATTGACTCAGCCCACTTTTTATCTTATTTAAATCTTTTGACCTATGTTTTGCCTCTGAGAAATCCCGTTTATGTACTGCAATGGTAAAATTGCAGTTTTAACTTTTATTTCATGTTTTCTTCTTAGAGCACTTATTCCTTCATTTAGGCCTTCTTCTAGGTTATGTAGGAGCTTTTATCTTCTTTATTGTGTCAAAATGAGCTAGTTATGGCTCATGATGAGGCTCTCATCAACTATATACTTATAACTTATAATAACAATACATATATATATATACAATAATAAGTTATCATATATCCTATACTAACTTAACTTAATATACTAACATATACAGTAACATATATAATATGTACAACGGCATATATAAACATCACTAAGCCTTAGAAAAACTATGTACAAAAGCTAAGGTAAAAATAGGGTCTATAGTGACACCTATTCTATCTACAGTGACAAATTATTCTATCAGTAAAGCTATACTGTTATTTATATACGTATATAGCTCAAACATATGTTATACTATGTATACTTAATATACATATACTTATTATTTACAGTATACTTATATATATATATATATACACTATACGGGTATACAAGCCATACGGTCATACTTCTTCTGTGTTCTTTTGTACTTAGCCATTTCTTCTTCTTTGTTTTCTCTTCTTGACCCCTCATTAACGCTCACTTAGTACAAAAATTAGGTTTTAGGTTGGCGGGCGAACTTTTTGAAGGATACACAGCACCCTCTCAACTGGGATCAAGACCTCTACTAAGGCCACCCTGATTGTTTAATTAGCCTCTTAATTCCTGGTTAAGTTCATTATTGGGCCCATACAAGCCTACGCACAATGCTAGGCCTCTGGCCCGCACCGCACACACTCATCAATGCCAAATCAATGCTCAGATGTGCTCAAAGGGGAATCGGCTCTTTGGTGCCCGGCACCTGACGACTGGTGAGAAGAAAATAGAAATACAATTTATAGCGTTCTATGTGCTCTTCAACGCCTGATGTGGCGCTATATGCGCTGCTTCTCAACGCTGAAATTCCAGCGTGGCTGCTTTGATTTCATGGTTTTGGCCCTCGATTTGAGGGCCATAATTTATTATAAATTAAAAATAAATTATATGATATTAAAGCATTTACATAGGGCTACATAATTGTACAAGTAATTTACAACATTGTTAGCTATGATATTAAAGCATTTTACAACATTTATTTTGATTTTATTTATATTTAAATACCTATTTTCAAGTCATTTTACATATAAATTAGGTTTAAATAGTATAATACATTATAAATATAATTAAATTAGCTTAATTTACTTAAAATACATTAATACAAATGTACAGTATAAGTTAGTTCAATTACAACTTAAATTACTAATTTATTTTAATTTAACCTAATAACTTAACTAGTAACTTAATAAATTAATTATTTATTCTGTATACATAATTAAATTATGGTACAGGTGTATTAAGGTACAATATATATACATATACGTGTATGTACAGTATTAGTAGTAAATATGTTTATTTACAAGGTTTTATTAATTTACTTAAAGTATAGAACATATAAGTTAGTATAATTAATAAATAATTATATAGATAAGTTATATACATAATAAGTTATCTTAAATACTTAAGTTACAGTATAGCATACATACATAAGTTATATATACATATTATATATCTATTGTACAATATATACATTTATAACTTAGAATAAAGCTTATATTTACATGTATAAACATAGTATTCAAGGTGTTTTTGGGTATTTTTAGAGTTTTTTCACTTTTTATGGGTTTTATATGTTTTGTAGAGGTAGCGGATGAGAAAGAAAGAAATAAATGAGAAGAATAGAGTGTTTTTGGTATTTTTATGTTAAGATCTTTTATTTAGTTCCAAGGTATACTGAACTGTCGGTTGGTATGTTCTGGCAAGCCGAGGTTCAGAATACCATGAAAATTGATATGTACTTAAAAATATACCTAATCTTCACCAAGAAAGGTTTATTTTATTTTTTTGGATTTTTTATAGCATTTTTATTTATTTACAAAATTCACACAATCTAGGCCTAAGAAGGGTTGTTGATGTAAACCTAAGGCATAGAAATGAACTCTAGGTGCTGAACAAAAGGTTTATACAGTCAAAAACATTCAGCAAACTTGATATAAAGTGTTCAAATGATTAAACATGATTTTCCACTTGATTTCATTCAATTTCTAAATATGGGCAGTTATACACATGAATAGCTGACAATAGAAGTTAATTAGGGAATTACAAGCTATCTAAATGAAGTTTAAGGTCATTTACAATACATGAAAGCCTGTAAAAGGGAGTATACAACATAATAAAATAGGTAATCCATTTAATAAGCCCAAGACCTCGACTACAGCCCTATCAATCCATACAACAGCAGAAACAATTGGTGCAGCAGCAGCAACTGTAACTGCAGCAATTGCAACATCAGCTGCAGTAGTGCAACAGGCGTCCAATGCACAACCTAGACGCCTTAAAGTTATTCTCAAAGGCTGCAGCAATGCATCAAAAAACCATTCCAGCAGCTGCAGCAAGTCTGGATCCTTAATTCAGCAGATCAGACTTTAAATTCAGTATGAATTATCCCAGATCAGACTTAAGAAAGTCTGGTCAGGGATACTTCATATTGAAATTCAGGTCATGATTTGCATTAAACACTAATTTGCATCAAATTTGGGGTCGAAATATTCATGGAAATGTAGCTGCTGAAGCAGCACTTTAATGTAATTAACTGGGATTCTAAACACAACAAAAAATCTTCAACAATTTCGGCAAGGCCTGAAAATCATATAAAAATCTTTCTCAGATGTTGAACTCTGAATCAAAATCTCTTGTCAACATACATGTTTCAAATCAGAAGAAAAACCACTGATTTAACACTTTTGTAATGCTATAGACAACATGTAGGAAGTGTTTGAATCAGTCAATTAAATTCAACTGAATCCCAATATGTTGAAAACCTTAAGGGATATTAAGAATCCCTTAGATAAAAATCAGATTCTCAAAAATAGTAGAAATTTTTCGTGTAGAGCCTCCAATCAACAAAGTTGATTTTCCTAGGCTCTACCATACAGTCAAAACCATGAAATCCCCAATCAAGAATAAATTTGATCATGACTCATCTGAGGAGAATTTAACATTAGCATAGTCTTAGATTCATGGCCATGAGCTAAATCACGCAAGAATAAATCAATTCACTTGATCACAAATCCTTGAAAACCCAAATGGTTCAAAATCTCATGATCTTGCTTTAAAATCCAAATAAAAAATCAATCAAGCCAACCAATTCCATTTCAATTCAGATCAGGGGTTTTTGTGAACAAACTGAAATGTGTGTAGAGACCCCTAGGTGGATTTGAGTGCAAATCCTCATCTTAAACCTTGAAAGCAATGGGATGGGGATTTGACTCCAAATGGATGGGTGGATTGCAGATTAAAACTCGAGGAAATCAGAAAGTGAAATGGAAACATGTCAGGGGAGAAAACAGTGATCAGTGAATGGGGGAATTCGTCCCCTGATCTGAAGTGATCAGAGGAGGTGAAAAGGTGAATCTCTATACTAACTCTACTCCTAAGCTACACTACAGTCACGCACAGATTAGAACTAATGTACATCTAAATTTTACTGCTAAACTACTCTAATTACACTACAGCTAATCTAGAAAGCAGTAAACCTAATCTAAATGGAGGAATGGGACCTTTGGATCTACACCTAGTGGATGGAGAGGAAGAACGGAGGGAGGAAGTGCTCCAGCGAAGGGAAAACTCGCTAGTGGAGTTCTGGGTCGCCCTCAAGTGCTACGGAGTCCTTAGCGACGAGGAGAGTCAGAGAGGAAATGGATCTCACAATTGGCGATCGAGCAGTTGGGAGCCTGACGGATGGCTACAAAGGAGCCAGGGCTTAGGGGAGGGGGGGGGGGGGGGTTTGTTTCTTGGAGAAGGGGGCTGGGGGTGACCAGATAACCTAAAAGGCTTGATATGAACCTTACTCAAACTCAAGCTAGTTATTAGGTTTGACTCGACCCATGACACGTCTGAATTGGGTCTTGAGTAAGCAACTAGACCCCTATGTATGAATAAGTCACATCTAAGGCAAGGAATCTAAGCCCATGGACCCACTAGACTTGGATCCGTTGAACCTCTTGCACCGATTTGCTTTCCATTGAGTTCGATTAACACGTAACATTGCGGCATGGTCAAAAATAGTTTGCATGTTTAGTATCATCAGACCCAAATAATCCATCTGTTTACCTATGGATATTTGACAGGTTAGGTTCAACTCCACCCAATAATTTGATAGCCTCCCATTCTGACTGGTGACTATTTTGCAAGGGAACATCTGCTTATCCCACAAAATTAACATAGGGATACTCGAACCTTACAAGATAATGAATCTTAGATCTCGTTTATTTCTCATGCTTAGAACGTATTGACATCTTATACCCAGTCATGCAATCAAATGGGCCACAACATCCGATATTGCTCACTACACCCACGCAGTGACATCAACTTTTCCAAAAACCAGCTATTTAGCAACGTACAATATTTGTAATTTTACTTTAAAAGCTACATTCTTTTTTAATTGCTACGTCCTCTCTTGCATATTAGTTACTTCATTACAACGCCCTTTGATTCAGTGAATTTTTAAGTCAATACCCGTAATCTTGCACGCTACATTCTGAAAAATAGGAAAGTTCACCTCCGTCCTCTATTCTTGAAATTAAATTGTACTAATATTATTTAGTCATAATTATTTAAATTTTGAATTAAAATACGTCCATGATATTTTAATTTCAAATCAACTACCATAAATAATATTTGAAATATTACTTGTAATATTTAATTTTAAATTAAATATATATCATCGATGATTTCTGAATACTATAATTTTAAATAAAATATCATCGAACAATATAAAAAAAATATTTACTTTTAAAAATGTGCGTAAGCTTTTACTTCGTTAGTAGAAAAGATGCGATTTTCATGATGAATTTTTTGATTGTTATATTACAGTCGTAAATAATATTATTTTTTACCATTATAAGGTAAAATTATTGCCAACAAATCAAGGATTAAATTTGACATCCATTGTGGAGGAATTTTGATTGAGGTCGTAAATGGTCGAGAATAAATATTTGTTATTATCCATGTAAAACGATCGAGAATAAGTTTTTCATCGATCGTCAAATTCAAAAATTAATTTGAGGTCATTTTTGATAGTTTATAAACGATTTGGAATAAGATATTATTTGATCGTTAATGTAAAACAGTCAACAATAAGTTTTTCATGAACCACCAAGTTCAAAACTTAATTATTTAAGATCATTCTTGATTGTTTATAAATGATCTATAATAAGTTTTTGTTAAGATCCGTGCTGTTTGAGCCTTTTAAGACGTCTGGACTGTGGGTCAGACATCTGGACACCTTCCCAGATGTCTGGAAATCGAAAATTTCAAGTACGAGCTCGCATTTGCATGCGTGCTGTGCAAAGACAGTACACTCCTCTCGTTTTTCTTCTTCTCTCTCCTTCCACCCCCAACGAAACCCTAAACCCACACCCTTATATAAAGCCCCCTCCTCTCCCTCGTTCCACCCCACTTCCCAGCCACCTTCCTCCTTCCCTCCAGCGAGAGCAGCAGAGCGGTGAGAGTGGGGGAGTGGTGCGAGAAGGAGAGGAGGAGCAATGTGAGAGGAGATGAGTTTAGCTTGCGAGCTCACGTGGGAGCTCGCCAGTGAGCACATGGCTAGAGCAGCGCATGCGCAAGGCGGAGGAGTGCGTCGGGGAAGTCCTCCCTGACATTGCTACAGCTGGAGCAGCAGGCGAGAGGATGCAGCACGGCCACGCACGATGCGAGAGGGTGAAAGTAGGTTCTGGGATTTTCCCAGAATCAGACGTCTGGAGCGACGTCCAGACGACGTAGCCGACGTCTAGAAGAGGTTCCAGACAACTGAGAAGTAGACTTCGAGAAGGTACGTCTTCTTTGCGGATACGGCCATGTAGGCCGCTCCGCCGAGGCACTATTGCATGCCTTTTTGAGGGGATTTGGTGGATTTCGTGTAGGGTTCGCTTCGAGAAGGCGCGGGACACGCCCTCCCACGTATTTCGGATGTCTAGGCGACATACCAGACAACGGAAGCACTTCCAGACGTCCGGAGAGGTGGTCGGACATCTGAAACTGGGTCCAGACGGTCCAGCAGAGTTCCTGGATGTCTGAGGAGTGGCGCAAGACTTGAGGTATGGCACTGGACACTTTTAAGACGTCTGGAAGTTGTTCCGTTTAAGACGTCTGATTTGAGTCAAAAATACTATTTTTGACCCGTTTAGGATCCGTTTGAGGTCTGATTTCTGCAATTAAGATACCGATATTTTCCGTATGAATTCCTCTACTTGTTAAAAGACTTTCTATACTGTTCTGAGTATTCTCTTGTGATTGATCCTTGTGATAGGACTTATTTCCGTTGCGGGTTCGGGGCTTGCTGAGGCACGTGAGCCTGCCGTTCAAGCCTCCACTACTCTTAGGTTTACTGGTAGAGTGGCTTTCCCTTAATTTATTTAAAACCTAAATTCATGTGTGGAATGAATGATTAGAACTTAAGATATGGCATAAATCTTAGGACTAGAAATCCTGGAATGTCTGTATTGAATGAATGGATTACAGTCTTGAATGAGTAGCTAGAATGATAACAATTGCCTGTAAATGAATAGCAGTTGCCTGCGAAATATGTAGTACTTGTGCTAGTTAATTGTTGAATGTAATTTTCCTATCGCACACATAATATGAGCTGCATGTATATAATTTGGAAATGGAAAGGTGAATGTTGGAAACACGAACTACCTATGAATAACTTGAATATAGAAATGTGAATGATAGAATTACCAGTTGCATGTGTATAACCTGTGAATGGAAATAGAAATGATGAAACCTGATATGGAATGGCCTGAGGAATATGAGCATGAACCCTACGGGGAATTAGGAATAGAGTTCCTGGAAATAAATGGAATGGAACTGGAAATGTGAGTGGGGAAGTGAGCTGGCCCTTGAGTACGGAGTACCAAGGAGAGCAACTGTCCTCCTATTTAGTGCAGAGCGGAGCTAGCCGCCCTTGGGTTGGGACCCAGGGTTAGGATTGGCCACTCTGTACCGACTTCTTGACCCTCGTGTACATTGTACCGGGGAGAGCTACTAGTGTAGGGAGAGAGCTAGGCACCCCATGGGGCCTGGGGTTCAGCTAGCCACCCTACACCGACTTGTTAGGCCCACTGGGCAAACTAGGGTAATCAGGCGAGGGTGCGCGGACTATGGAGGGGCGAGACCCCTGTTTGGTTCTTAGGGGCTAGTCTCCTGTTACTGAGAGGGCTATGCCTTATACTGGTTCCGTGCTGTACTTTGGGCGCACCCGCTAACGGAAACGACTGACCGCGTGCTAGTGCGGGGTAACTACCCGTGCGCTTATCGCGCATGCCGTAGTCACCGTTATGTCTGTCCGTGCCCTTAGGGTGGTTGACTGGGTGTAGGACCACCACGAGGGACTCCCCCGGCTAGGAGAGCACCACGTGCGACTTCTACTCTTCGGAAAAGACTGCAATTAAGATCGTTTCCATGAGGAACATTCGAGATCAAGAAAGAGACCTGATAAATAAACCAAGTGGTGAAAGAAAGAATAGTTAATTAAAGAAAGAAAGAAATTGAAAAACAACAGCTACCTGTCCACCTTTATTGCTTTAGTTAGTTGGTTGCCACTCTACTTAGCGTCCGTTGACGTTTTGTACTTATAACCCCTTTTCAGGTCTAGGTGTTAAGCAGCCAGAGCCTACGGCTGCAGATGATGTTGGGCCCAATAGAGTCCAGTAGTTGTAACTTCTTGTTGTACTCCTTTTCAGTTGTAGTGAGTAGTTCTTGCACCTCTGTACTCTGACATTCTATACTTTATATTCTTGTGCCTGTTTACTTTTCTACTGTTGTGGTAATGTGTACTGTAGTAGTTTTACTTCTTTATTGCTGTACTTTTGTTACTATTACTTGCTTAGCATGGTGAATGTGGTTTACTTTCCTGCTTTTTGGTTACTTCCTCGTTGGACGATTGGTTCTTGGGATCAGTCAAGTCGGTCCGATCTCATGTCCTATAGCAATTTGGGAACCGGGTCGTAACAGTTTTTTCGACCGTTAATAGAAAACAATCGACAATAAGATTTTCATGAACCGCCAAAAATGAAAAGTTAATTTTCAAACTCACTCGACGACTGTTTTATCTATAACGGTCGAGAAAGGTCGACATAAATTCTTAATGTAGCCCTGACTCCCTCCTCCTTCCTCCCAAATCCCCCTCTCCTCTTCCATCTCCTCCGCTGCAAGGAAGTCTTCGACCTCGACGTGCCTCCACTTTGCATGTCTTCCTCGTGCGGCCGGCGGCCACCACCTAAGAAGGTACGACCTCCTCAACTAAGCCCCTCCTCTGCTCGCCTCCCCTCGCTGGCAACAACCCTCTCGTCAACCTTGACCACGACCACCTCCGACAACCACCACCACCATGGTGCCTCTCCCCCTCCCCTCCTCGACCACCACCACCATCTAACCACCATCACCACCACTGCCGCAACAACCACCACAAAAAACGACCCCTCCTCATCATGCCGCCACCACCACCACCACCTTATCACCATTTTTTTCTAATTACATTTGTTATTGCAATTTACAATGAAATCAAAATTTATTATATATAAGATTCATCTTTAAAATTATTTTTTATCAGGAAATTATATTACAATTCTATACTTACCTGATCATGAATAAGTTTTGGAAGCTAAAAAAATATTCACTATGCATGAGGAACATTTTCATTAGATTTTCCTGTGAATATTAAGCGTGAATGATTTGGTTGGTTGAAAATAAGTATTTCAATTTTCAATTTAAGTGTCTTTCTTCTGGTTCTTAGATTTCTTCGGTTCATGTACAAGCTAGTATTCCACCAATGTTGCAGGAAGAGAGACTACAAAGATTGCAATATCGCATGAAAGTCTAGTTTGACCCTTTTAGATGAGATCATTAGGTGAATTACTCATTGAATTGTACAACTACTCATAGTTTTCATTTATTGCTCTCAACCATCTCTTTCAATACAACCAACCGATCTCAGAAACATGTAAGATCTCCCCTAATGGGAGGGGAATGATGAATGTCTATCATTGAAAAGACTGAAGGAACATTTTTGAAATTTAGTATTATGATTTTTGAAATATTTCTAGGGTAATTCATTGGTTAGAACATATGATATAGAGTATAACACCCATAATATATGACTAACAGGAATCTTTATGTTTCATCAATTTCAAGTTGATTGCTCCTATTACATGGGATATATGAAATTAAAGGCCTTGGCATCCCTTTGAAAATGAGAAAGTGTAGGGATAGACCTGTGTTCATATAGATGCATCATAGAGGAAAATAAATATTGTGGAGATTTGGGGAATTGAAAATATTATTATGAAATCTCTAACACTCCCCTTCAAATTGGAGCGTGCACACCCAACTTGAAGGAGTAGTACTGGTAGATGCTCCCCCATCCAATATAGTATGTTGTAATGCTATTGTAATGACAACACTTACCATATTATTTTTAGGCTCAATCCTAATCAAGGATTTTGACACTAGCATGAGGCTTTGAGAGTCCTATGGTCTGCATCATTCCCACATCAAGAGCTTCATGGTTTAGTATCAAATCAGTGGAAAGAGATGGGTTGGCAAGGAAGAGACCCTTCCACATATTTCAGGTGGATACATTCATGCAGTCACTTTTTCCAATATCTACTTTCAATGGTTCTATTTTTATTCATAAAAACTTAACTCTACAAATGCCAAGCAGGGGCACTGGGTTTATCTCGTTGGAAAATTTGCTCTTCTTTGCAAGAATATTTCTTGTAAGTTATTTTTCTTTTTCCCTTAACGAGCTATCACTGATGAACAAAAAGAGTCTTAACACCTGGCGCTGCTATATGTTACTTAAATCTTCTGAAACAGGAGAATTTTTTTACTTTATTTTAGGAAATTTCTGATTGCTATTATGAAATGTGTCGTATAATTTCAGTAATTACATCTAATACACGAAGAAGTCAAATGATTGTTCATGGGAAGGGGCTCACTGTAGTAATTTCATGTAGGGGACTTCTTCCTTATGGTAGATACCATTCCAGCAGTTGCTGAAGAAAGAAGGTGGGAAGAGGGCCACATGGGAATACCCTTTTGCAGTTGCCGATATCAACATCACATTCATGATCATGCAAATGCTAGACCTGTAGTCTTGTAATATTCTTCTCCTTTAAGCTATTCTTGATGGCCGATAAGGACTTTTAACTAATACCGTGTAGGATGTGAACAGTGTCACATGGCACCATTTTCTATTGATTCACCCATCTGGATCTAAAGCAAAAGTTTGCTTGATATTTGTGTTTGATTGATATTTGTATCTGCTTTATATTTGTGTCATGAAGCAAAAGTTTATGGAGTTCAATGTAATGTCTCTTCTAGTTTATTATATATTTTTTTCTTTTGCAACTCACTTTCAAATGCTTTTAATCATGGAAATTAAAACCTTTAAAAAAAAAAGCAACTATTTTCGATCATTTTACAACGGACGAGAATAGTCTGTAATTGAAATTATACACATTAAACTGTTTAAAAATAGATGATAATATTAGTATTCTCGATTGTTATAAAAAACAACGAGAATATCATTATTCTAGACTGTTGTAAAATGGTTGAGAATACTAATATACTCGTCCGTTTTTACGAAATGGTTGAGAATATTACAATATATTCTCGTCTATTTTTATCGAACGGTTGAAAATGTTACCTTACTCGATCACCTAAATAACAGTCAACGTATATGTTTATGTCGATGATTTTTTTAAAATGATCGAGAAAAACCTTTGTCGATTGTTGAAAACAGACGACGGAAACAACCACACGTCGAATGGAGATTCACCTTTTCCCCATTGATAACGTTTTATAACAATCGAGAATGAGAATACATCTCTCGATCTTATTTTTCAATCATTTTTTTCACATTATCGATCATTTTTAACGATCGTCAGCAGTGATCTTAATATTTTTGTAGTGCTTAAATCACTGCATTTATGAATCACATCCTTCCGTTAAAGTCTTCAAAGGGTAATAAAATGTCTTATAAATCAAAAGCATTGTAAGCAGCATACATCAACAAAATCTCTATTCGACCAATAAATAGATTACCTGCACCTTTACACATATATAGCTCTAAAACCTTCCCGCGGTTCCATTGACAATCATTGAGAAAGACAACCGTGTACGTAACGCGTTGAAAGAAACATTCATAACTACTTGAATGAAGCCACCAAATTAGACTTTATAGATATCTAGACCAAGTAAGCCAATGCCAACATTAAAAGCAACATCAAATCCCTGGCGTATTGGTTCAACTTCCACGCATCCCTCAATTTGGTCTATGTCCTCATTTGATAATGCCTGTCGCTTGCAAGCAAACAAAATTGAATCGACCCTACTAAGGCGGTCCAACCCTCAGGATTTATATATTATTTATAGATTTTGTTGGACAGATTCCTACCATCAAGAATAATACGAGTGTCAGGATTTCGCAAAGAATGTAGATAGAAAAATATACGATGTAACGTATTTTATAATATATATTTTTGTTTAACAAAATATATCAATATATTTTGATATTTAAGTAATATATTTTAATTTTTTATTTGTTAAAAATTAATATATATCAATAAAATTTAAATTTTAATTATTTTTCACCTAGGATTTAGCATTTAGGTTCCTTAAAATAAAAATCTAAATTTTAAATTTCAAATTTATTCTCATCTTAAACAAAATTAGAGTCAGGTTAGGACACGCACGTACGTGCGTAGTTTTCAATCTCATCTCTTACCTTTTGTTATATAAGTTATGAGAGATAGAAATTTTTTATATCCATTAAGAAATTTATCTACTTTCAATATAAGATCAAAAATTTCTATTAAATCTTATTTATTTTAACATAAATTTATACGTTATCAATTATATCCTAATTAATATAATCAAACTCCAAAAACTCAACCATAACTATGGCATTGTTGTAATCTCTGGAAAAGGGCATTGCCCTTGTAAAGCAGAGATGGCACGCTTTGTTCCCTCCTCTCAGCTGTGCCTATTCCATAGAGACCCATGACCCATGGAATATGAGGCGACTTCAGTAATTCTCGTCTTCTTTGCTGTTGTATTAAGATAACATTCTTATATTATGTAAGTCTACACCAACTCCAAAGCTATATTCAAACCATGGTAGCTTTAACCACCATCACCGAAGATGCAAAAAAATCTTATGGATTTATAATGCTTGGCCGCAAATTTGATGGCTATTGAAATGCTTAAATAGAAGGGTTTAGAGGGAGGGTTCTAGTTACCATACTCCCTTCTCCCATCCCAATTCCACCCATTGTTAGCAACGAAAAGCATTTGATTTGAAAAGTTGAGTGGAACCAGTATTCATGTCAGTTAAGGTACTTCAGATGACACCATGGAGTAGCCTAATGCAATCGAGTTTGCATCTCTCGTGGAAGCAAGAGTCTAAGTCCATAAATCCATTGTGGCATGCAAGAGTCTAAGTCCATAAATTCATGCAAGATGAAGGGACATGGATCTACCATGCACATTAGTGTCAGTATCTTCCCAATAATCCCAGATAGGTACGATAAATAATAGATCCTACGTGTATGCAAAGTTGTAGCTCATATATGGAAACATGTCTCAAGATACCTGGCTAAGGCTTACGGTATCTCTGAAAAGAGATGCATGTCCAAGAAAGCCTACACCTAAATCCCAATCTAATTTTCATATAGACATGTAATTCCACATCTATATCCTCTAAAAATATACAAAAGTCATCGAATCCAGTATATCCTTTGCCTTGAGGACAACCTCATCCCAAAATCTCAGGTTACTTAATCAAAATCACAACTTATAATAAGACTATGTACATAATCTAGGATCATAATTTAGGATCGCATTCCTAGACAAGATGAAGTGATATTATAAGATCCCTTGCATGTGATTGCATGCCTTTGATAGGTCTAAATTTAAGGCTGTTTTTGGTGGTAGATTAAATTGTGAACTAATTAACTTTTAGTAATGATTAAGCGAGAGTAGAAAAGCTGTTTAGTTTGTTTGTGAGTAGAGATTTACACATGGGTCAAACACAACCCTGAAGATAACCTGCCCCAACACTACTACGTTGTTTTGAGATGAACGTGAGATTTGCTTATGGGGCGCTAGAATGGTGAGATTAGACCCACCCAGCATGTGAATTTGACTCCCGAACTATTACACCATGTGAGAATATTGATTGGTAATTGACCTTCACAGATGGAGGCAGAAGGTCATGTACGGAGCATGACAGCGAGTGTATCAATTAACTAAAAATCAGTGTTGAAATTAAGAAGATTTATGTCATTTAATTTTAATTAAAAATAAGTATAAAAATAATTTTCTTGTCATTAGAATAACAAATCGGTTAAAATCATAAATTTTTAAATTTAATATACTTATGTGTAGCTGTAACAATATAACAAAGAAACTTAAAATGTTCGTGGCGGAGTCTGAAAATTTACCTGTTTTTTCACAAAAAATGTTGATTGGATTTAGTTCTCCAGGCAAATAAGTAAATTATCTTTTATTTACTATATATAAATGCATTATACTTATACATATTATATTGGATTTAAATGAGTCTTCAAACGAGTTCGGCAGATCTTGAGCTAGGCCTAGTGAGATAGGGCCAAGGAGGGTGGTCAGGTTGGATTCTCTTTTATGCTTCTAGACTCTTATGATTGACCTTGCTACCTTCTCAGGTGCCGTCTATTTAGGGGAATTGAATTAGAGTGATTCAAAAAAAATGACCTAGGCTTTTGACTCAATTACAGTATTGTATAGTTTTGATGTTTATTTTTAATAATGGTCAATCTTAAAATTAAAACGAGTAATCTTATGTTTTGCATAGTTAGGTGTTGAATCTAAGAATTCATCGGTGGATTCAAAAACTCTACATGTACGTTTGAAAACTCCACCTGCATATTTTGAAGACTCTACCAGTGAATTATGAGAATCTACCGGTGAATTCTCCATCGGTAAATTATGGTGGATTCTCATTGTAACGAATGCACGCCCCAGACGTCTTTTAAGACATCTGGGAGGTGATCCAGATGTCGTACCAGACGTCTGGGATCGTTTCCAGACGTCTGACCAGACGTCTGGGATCGTTTCCAGACGTCTGACCAGACGTCTGGGATCGTTTCCAGACGTCTGACCAGACGTCTGGGATCGTTTCCAGACGTCTGGAAATCGGTATAATTTTGACACGCGTGGGTCGTCTGCGCGCCTGAGCGCGCAGACCCGCATATTCGCTTTTCTTCCTCCTGCGGTTGCAGATTCCCCTGCCGCGCTCCTTCTCTCTCCTCCTCGAGCGGCCTTAAAAGGCCACGCCTCCCCTCGCTTCCGTCACCACCATCTCCTTCCTCTTCTCCTTCAGCTCTAGGTGCGCGAGAGTGAGCGCGAGAGCGAGCGCGAGGTTGCAGCGGCAGCGGCGGCCGCAGTGAGTGCGGAGGAGGTGCTGCGTGCGAGAGCGGCGCTCAGCCGTGAGGGCGAGCTCGCTGGGGCTGTCAGGGCCGGCCGGCGAGGAGCGCAGCGGGCGCGGGGCGACGCGTGGGGGACTGCTGCGGTCCGAGCAGCAGGCGCACGAGGTGCGACGAGGTGCGGCGTCGCGAGCGAAGGGCGAGTCGCAGCCTGATTCTGGAAACATTTCCAGAATCAGACGTCTGGGCTGATAGACAGACGGCGGGGGCGATGTCTGGAAGACCATCCAGACGTCTGAAAGGTGAGTTCTTCCGTCTTCTTCCTTCCTGTCGACTGACCGTACTGAGAGAGAGAGTTGGGTGCGCGCAGGCTCGGTGATTCGCCATCCAACGCGAATCAGACATCTGGCTGTAGTACCAGAAGGCGGGAGCGACCTCCAGACGTCCGGGGTGACCATCGGACGTCTGGGAACTAGGCCAGACGTCCCCGCAGGCTTCTGGACGTCTGAGAAACCACGCAGAACAAGGTAATTCTCTGATCCACTTTTTAAGACGTCTGGAAGAAGTTCCAGACGTCTGATTTTGCACAGTGTCGTCGTTTTCGACCCGTTGAGGGCTCGTTCAGGTTCCGTTTTCCGCGTTTCGAGTTGCGTTCCTTCCGGAATTAAATCCTCTACCCGTCTACAGTAGCTATACACTATTTTTGAGACACTCCTTATGTTTGATCCTTGTGATAGGACCTCGTTCCGTTGCAGTCTTCGGGGTCGCGGAGTCACGCGGGATTCCCGATCACGCCCCCATTACTCCCGTCGTACCTGGTAGAGTGGCTTTAAGTATAATCTGTTAAATTATGAAACCATAAATAGAACCTAGGACATTGCATGAATCTTAGGAATGAGAAATAGATTGAATGGTAGATTCCTAGGATGTTACATGAATCCTAGGGCCAGAAAACTAGATTGTATGATAGATCCTAGGATATGGCGTGAATCCTAGGATGGGAAAACTAGTGGAATGTATGAATACTGCAGTCTTGGAAAATGTGAAAAGGAAATACTAGCTGCTTGTGAATTGAATTAACAGCCGCCTGTTATGAATAAATAAACGTGATTGAGAATATGGATTGTAAGAACGTGAAACTGGAAAGTGAAACCTGGATGTTCTGAGTTAAAGAGCTGGAACCCTACGGGGAATTAGGAGTAGAACTCCTGGAAAGCGAATGGGATAGAATTGGGGAAGTGAGCTGGCCCTTGAGTACGGAGTACCAAGGAGAGCGACTGTCCCCCTGTTTAGTGCAGAGCGGAGCTAGCCGCCCCAGGGACCCGGGGTTAGGGCTGGCCACTCTGTACCGACTTGCTGGCCCTCGTGTACGTAGTACCGAGGAGAGCTACTAGTGTAGAGAGGTACTAGCTACCCCACGGGCCTCGGGGTTCTGCTAGCCTCCCACACCGACTTGTTAGGCCCACTGGGGCAAACTAGGGTAGTCAGGCGAGGGTGCGCGGACTGTGGAGGGGCAAGGCCCCTGTTTGGTTACTGTGGAGGGGTTGGACCCCTGTTACTGAGAGGGCTCTGCCCTGTACTGGTTCCGTGCTGTGCTTTGGGCGCACTCGTTAACGGAAACGACTGACCGTGTGCCAGTGTGGGTTAGCTACCCGTGCATTTACCGCGCGTGCCGTAGTCACCGTTACGTCTGTTAGTGACCTTGGGGTGGTTGACTGAGAGTAGGATCACCACGAGGGACTCTCCCGGCTAGGAGAGCTGTAACGAGCGCGTGCCCCAGACTCCTTTTAAGACGTCTGGGAGGTGACCCAGACGTCTGACAAGACGTCTGGGATCACATCCAGACGTCTGACCAGACGTCCGGGATAGTTTACAGACGTCTGGAGAACAGTTATGTTCGCACGGGAGATTCGTCTGCGCGCCTGTGCGCGCAGACCTGCGATTCTCCCCTCTTTCTCTGCGGCTGCAGGCGGCTGCGACCGCCTTCTCTCTCCTCCTCGCGCGGCCTTAAAAGGGCGCGCCTCCCCTCCCGTCTCCACCATCTTCTTCCTTCTTCTCCTGCCTGTGCGCGAGAGCGAGCGGACGCGAGGGCGCAGCGGCAGCGGTAGCCGCAGTGAGCGCTGAGGAGGTGCGGCGTGCGAGGGCGGGGCTCTGCCGTGAGGGCGAGCTCGCCGGAGCGGCTTGGCCGGCCGGCGGAGGGCGCAGGGGGCGCGGAGCGACGCGGAGAGGGACCTGCTGCGGGCTGAGCAGCAGACGCGCGAGGTGCGACGCGGGCGGCGTCGCGAGCGGAGGCCGAGCAGGGTTTTGATTCTGGAAAATTTTCCAGAATCAGACGTCTGGATTGATAGCCAGACGGCAAGGTCGACGTCTGTAAGATCATACAGACGTCTGAAAGGTGAGTTTCCGCTTTCTTCTTTCTTCTTGTCGACTGACCGTACTGAGGGAGGGGGGTTGGCTGTGCGCAGGTTCGCTGATTCGCCATCCCTTGCGAATCAGATGTCTGGAAGTTGTACCAGACGGCGGGAGTGACCTCCAGACGTCCGGAGGGACCATCGGACGTCTGGGATCTAGGCAGACGTCCCCGCAGACTTCTGGACGTCCGGGGAACCAAGCTGAACAGGTAATTCTCTGATCCACCGTTTAAGACGTCTGGAAGGAGTTCCAGACGTCTGATTTTGCACAGTATCGTCTTTCTCGACCCGTTTAGGGCCCGTTTGGGCTCCGTTTTCCGCGATTCGAGTTGCGTTCGTTTCAGAATTTATTCCTCTACCCGCCTACAGTAGCTATACACTGTTTTGAGACACTCCTTGTGTTTGATCCTTGTGACAGGATCTCGTTCAGTTGCAGTCTTGAGAGTCGCGGAGGCACGCGGGATTCCCGATCACGCCCCCACTACTCCCGTTGTACCTGGTAGAGTGACTTTAAGTATTAATAAAATCTGTTAAAGTATGGAACCAAAACTAGATTGTATGATAGATCCTAGGATATGGCATGAATCCTAGGGTGGAAAAACTAGTGGAATGTATATTACTGCAGTCTTGGAAAATTGGAAAGGAATATATAAAGCTGCCTGTAAAATTAATTAACAGCTGCCTGTTACGAATAAAGAAACATGTTTGAGATCATGGATTTTGAGAATGTGAATCTGGAAAGTGAAACATATGATGTTCTGAGATAAAGAGCTGGAACCCTACGGGGAATTAGGAGTGGAACTCCTGGAAAGAAAAAGGAATGGAACTGAGATGTAGTTTGTACTGTCTCTTGGGAACGCAGTACCAAGGGAAGTACCTGTACCTGTTTAGTGCAGAGTGGGGCCAGCCGCCCCAGGGACCCGGGGTTAGGATTGGCCGCTCTGTACCGACTTGTTGGCCCTCATGTACGTAGTACCGAGGAGAGCTAGTAGTGTTAGGAGAGTACTAGCTACCCCACGGGCCCCGGGATTCTGCTAGCCTCCTTCACCGACTTGTTAGGCCCACTAGGGCAAACCAGGGTAGTCAGGCAAGGGTGCGCGGACTGTGGAGGGGCAAGGCCCCGGTTTGGTTACTGTAGAGGGGTTGGACCCCTGTTACTGAGAGGGCTCTGCCCTGGTTCCGTGCTGTGCTTTGGGCGCACCCGTTAACGGAAACGACTGACCGTGTGCCAGTGCGGGCTAGCTACCTGTGCGTTTATCGCGCGTGCCGTAGTCACCGTTACGTCTGTCAGTGACCTTGGGGTGGTTGACTGAGGGTAGGATCACCACGGGGGACTCTCCTGGCCAGGAGAGCACCACGTGCTACTTCTACTTTTGGAAAAGACTGCAATCAAGATCGTCCCACGAGGACATCCGAGATCAAGTAAAGGATCTGAGAAATAAATGAAATAGTGAGAAAAATTGAAAGATGTAAATAAAGGAAGTAAAAGAACATAACAGCTCCTGTACACTCTACTGTTGCCTTTAGTTAGTTTTCCACTCTACTCAGCGTTTTGCTGACGTGTTACACTCGTTACCTTTTTCAGGACCAGGTGTTGAGCAGCCAGGGTCGGCGGCTGCAGAGGACGCTGGGCCGAGTAGGGTCCAGTAGAGTTACCACAGCTTTGTACCCCTTTTTATTTCTGTTCTAGTGAGTAGTTTCTGTTTCCGCTGTACCTTCTTTACCTGCAGTTTTTGTTATGTGATAAATGTTGTTTTACTGTTGTGGTGGTGCCTACTGTAGTAGTTTCTTTCCTTACTGCTGTACTTTCTTACTGTTAGTTATATTCATGCTGAATGTGGTTTATTTTACTGTCTTTTGGTTACTTCCTCGTTGGACGACTGGGTCTTGGGATTAGTCGAGTCGGTCTGGTTCTCGTGTCTCGTAGGGACTCGGGAATCGGGTCGTTACAAGATGGTATCAGAGTAAGGTCGTCCCGAGAAGTGAATCAACTGACTGGAAAATAACCAATTCACATGTTTATAGCTAGAGTAGCCACCACAACATATCTCTTGACATGAGCTCTTAGAAGTCTTGTTAGGTACCGTTTGTTTTGACGTTTCCGTTTTGTTTCGCGTCTCCTTGCAGGAGATGCCTCGTCGCGGGACTGGCGAGACTGGCCGCGGGCGCGGCCGAGGGCGAGGTCGGCGAGGTGGTCGTGCTGTCGTTGATGTCTCGGTGAACCAGCCACCACTCCCTGGCATCCAGGCCCAGGACCTCGCCAGACTGATACGGGATATTGTACGAGAGGAGCTCCACCCACCGCCCCGAGCACCTCCTCCTGGGGTTGCAGAGGGGGAGTCCTCTGTGGGACCACGCGACAGATGCGGCGCTGGACACGAGGGAGGGGATGGGCCCCTGCCGCCCCCACCTTCCTCCGACACTTCTGTACACAAGGCACCTTCGCTTGGAGGTGCACCAGCACCTCCCCTACAGCGCCACTTCGAGCTTTTCGGACAGTTCCGGAAGCTGAAGCCCCCGTCCTTCAAGGGGGATGAGGACCCGATCGAGGCAGAGGACTGGCTTGAGCAGCTGGAGAAGATCTTCGACACCCTTCGCCCCCCGGTGGAGTGCCGCGTGGCCTTTGCCACGTACCAGCTGGAGCGTGCGGCACACCGGTGGTGGAGGGCGATCCGGGGTCAGGAGAGGGACGAGCCGACGTGGGACCAGTTCGTCACCCTCTTCTGCGAGCAGTACTTTCCCCAGACGTGGCAGGACCAGAGGAGGCGGGAGTTCCACACTCTCCGCCAAGGGACGATGACCGTGAGCACGTACCGCACGCGTTTCTTGGAGCTGTCCCGCTTTGCAGCGACAGCGGTAGCCACTGAGGAGGAGCGCCTTTGGAGGTTCACCGAGGGGCTCCGGCCTGCGATCCGGGGGTATGTCAAACCCCTGAAGCTGCCGACGTTTTCGAGGGTGGTAGAGGCAGCTATGACTTACGAGGAGACCAACCCGTCCGCGCGAGAGACCGACGGCGGGCGGAAGAGGCCCTTTCAGCCAGACTTCTCACAGGGCCGGCGAGAACGGAGACATGCGGCGTCCGCAGGAGAGCCGTCACGTTGTGCAGGGCCATCAGTGGCCTTTGGGGGCCCTCGACAGGGGCCAGTCGCCAGCACCGGACCCCCGCCTAGCCGACAGCAGGGACTCATTGAGGGCGGGAGTCGGGTTCCCCTCTGCTACCAGTGTGGCCAGCCGGGCCATGTCAGGAGGGACTGTCCATCTAGGGCAGGAGGTCAGCAGATACTTCCCGCACAGAGCACTGGAGGGCGCGCAGGAGGCCGCGGTTCCCAGGCACGAGGAGGAGGACAGCAGTCGCGAGGAGGGTACCGGCCAGCACCTACCCGTCCGACGCAGAGTGTGGCTGCTTCGTCCGCACCTAGAGCTGAGGGGCGTATCAACGCCCTAACACACAGGGACGCCAGAGCATCGGGATCCGTGGTAGCAGGTATGGTTTCAGTTTCTGGCAGACTCGTTTACACGCTTTTCGATTCCGGCGCTACGCACTCGTTTGTCGCAGCCAGTTTCGCAGTTAGTTTGGACCAGGATTATACACTGTTAGAGAATCCGTTCGTAATCAGAGGTCCGAGTGGTCAGCTGTTTGTAGCTGAGGAGGTGTACACGGGTTGCGGGGTCAGCATCGGGGGACATAGCCTGCCAGCTGACCTGATTATGATACAGATGGAGGACTTTGGAGTGATTCTGGGGATGGATTGGCTGTCCACTTACCACGCCTTGGTAGACTGTTTTGAGAGGAAGATTGTCTTCTCCATTCCGGAGTTGCCTCCTTTCGAGTTTCACGGGCAGCCAGTGGACGGAGGTTTCAGGTGCATTTCGGCACTTCGGGCGGCGAGACTTTTGAGCCAGGGGTGTGAGGGCTTCCTAGCTTGTGTGGTGGCAGAGCACAGCCCCGTGGCAGACTTCCAGAGCATCCCGGTGATCAGAGAGTACCCCGACGTGTTTCCAGACGAGTTACCAGGACTACCGCTCGAGCGTGAGATCGAGTTTGAGATCTCACTAGTACCAGGGACCAGCCCCATCTCCACCGCGTCATACAGAATGGCACCGCTTGAGCTGCGAGAGCTCAAGTCTCAGTTGCAGGACCTTTTGGAGAAGGGTTTCGTGAGGCCCAGTGCATCTCCCTGGGGAGCCCCGGTACTGTTTGTGAAGAAGAAGGATGGGACCCTACGCCTTTGTGTGGACTACCGACAGCTGAATAGGGTCACCATCAAGAACAGATATCCGCTGCCGAGGATCGACGATTTGTTTGACCAGTTGCGGGGTGCCACGGTGTTTTCCAAGATCGACTTGAGGTCTGGATACCACCAGTTGAGGATCAGGGAGACCGACGTCTCCAAGACAGCTTTCCGCACCCGGTACGGACACTACGAGTTTTTGGTCATGCCATTTGGGCTGACCAATGCCCCCGCTGCTTTCATGGACCTGATGAACCGGGTGTTCAGACCGTACTTGGACCAGTTTGTGGTGGTTTTCATAGATGATGTACTCATCTATTCTAGAGATCGGACGCAGCACGGACAGCACTTGCGGATGGTTCTGGACACTCTGAGACGACGCAGGTTGTACGCCAAATACAGCAAGTGCGAGTTCTGGTTGAGGGAGGTGACCTTTTTGGGTCATGTGATCTCTGGAGATGGCCTGGCGGTGGATCCCGCCAAGGTCGAGGCAGTGCTCAGGTGGGAGAGACCGCGTTCAGTCACTGAGATTCGCAGTTTCCTGGGACTGGCAGGTTACTACAGACGGTTCATCAGAGGGTTTTCGCAGATTGCACGTCCTATGACACAGTTGACCCGGAAGGATGTGCCTTTCGCTTGGACAGACGCCTGTGAGGCGTGTTTTCTGGAGCTGAAGGAGAGGTTGACCTCGGCTCCCGTGCTCACCATCCCTGACAGTAGTGGCGGGTTCGTTGTGTACACGGACGCTTCCTTGCAGGGGTTAGGAGGTGTGCTCATGCAGAGGGGTCACGTGGTCGCTTACGCTTCGCGGCAACTGAAGCCCCATGAGCATACCTACCCTACCCACGATCTAGAGTTGGCAGCTGTTGTCTTCGCGCTGAAGACATGGAGGCACTACTTGTACGGTGAGACCTTCGAGATTTTTACAGATCACAAGAGCCTCAGATATCTTTTTGACCAGAAGGAGCTCAACATGAGACAGAGACGTTGGTTGGAGCTCCTGAAGGACTACGACTGCAGCATCTCCTACCACCCGGGAAAGGCCAATGTGGTGGCTGACGCCTTGAGCCGTAAGGCGCCCGCACGCTTGGCCAGTCTACAGTTACAGAGTTGGAGCCTTTTGGAGGAGGTGGGCAGTTGGCGACCTCTAGAGTTACGAGGGTACTGTGGGGCAGTGACGGTGACACGGCAGACCAGGCCAGAGTTGATAGACCGCATCATCACGGGACAGATGGCCAATCCGTACTTGCAGTCTTTGCGCGATAGAGTACTATCAGGGGACCCAGGGGACTTCTCTTTCACAGACCAGGTGTTACGCTTGAGGGGACGGTTGTGCGTCCCCAGAGACGAGGAGCTGTTGAGAGAGCTCCTGACTGAGGCACACGGTTCCAGACTCACCATACATCCCGGAAACACGAAAATGTACCATGACTTGAGACGCGAGTTCTGGTGGAGAGGGATGAAGCGGGATGTGGGTGAGTTCGTGCAGCAGTGCTTAGTGTGCTAGCAGGTGAAAGCCGAGCATCAGAGGCCTGCAGGGCCGCTTCAGCCGCTTCCAGTGCCAGAGTGGAAGTGGGAGAGCATCACCATGGACTTGGTGGTGGGCTTACCTGTTACCCAGCGAGGACACGACGCAGTCTGGGTAATAGTGGATAGATTGACGAAGACGGCACGATTCTTGCCGATCCGAGTCACTTTGGGACCAGCACAGTTGGCAGAGAGGTATATCCGTGATGTGGTGCGACTACACGGAGTTCCGCGGGAGATCGTATCCGACCAGGATACCCGCTTTACGTCCCAGTTTTGGGCTGAGTTTCAGCAGGCTTTGGGGACGAGGTTGAGGTTTAGCACGGCTTACCACCCCCAGACGGACGGACAGTCGGAACGCACGATACAGACACTTGAGGACCTTTTGCGTGCCTGTGTACTAGACTGGAGGGGCTCTTGGGAGGAGCACCTGCCCCTGGCGGAGTTTGCATACAACAACAGTTATCACTCGAGCATCGGCATGGCTCCCTACGAGGCTCTGTACGGACGGAAATGCACGGCACCCTTGAGTTGGGTTGAGGTGGGGACCAAGTGGGAGGTTGGCCCCAGGTTGATCCGGCAGAGTCAGGAGGTAGTTGAGCAGATCCATAGATGACTCCGCACTGTCAGGAGCAGACAGAAGAGCTACGCAGATCGCAGACGCAGAGAGGTGCAGTTCGAGGTTGGGGACCACGTCTTTCTTCGTGTTTCGCCCATGAAGGGCTTACAGCGGTTTGGGGTGAGAGGGAAGCTCGCGCCGAGGTTCGTGGGGCCCTTTGAGGTCCTGGAGCGGGTTGGACCCGTTGCTTACAGACTTGCCCTTCCCCCGCAGCTTTCTGGTGTGCACGACGTGTTCCACGTGTCCAACCTCAGGAAGTACGTAGCCGATCCCAGCCACGTACTGAGTCACGAGAGCGTCGAGGTGAGCGACGACCTGACCTACCCCGAGCGGCCAGGGCAGATCCTAGACCGAGCCGTCCGCAGGTTGAGACGAAAGCAAGTACCCCTGGTAAAGGTTTTGTGGAGGAGCCAGCGGTACGAGGAGGCTACCTGGGAGCCTGAGGCGGCAATGCGGGAGCGGTACCCGGAGCTTTTCGCGGGTACGTCTTTTCGGACCGGCTTCGGTCCTCTTTGAGTTTGTTATGGTTTATTTGGACATCTTTTTCCCGCACCCTAGTTGGCGCAAGTTTCGGGGACGAAACTTCCTTTGAGTTTGTTATATTGTAACGAGCACGTGCCCCAGACGCCTTTTAAGACGTCTGGGAGGTGACCCAGACGTCTGACAAGACGTCTGGGATCACATCCAGACGTCTGACCAGACGTCCGGGATAGTTTACAGACGTCTGGAGAACAGTTATGTTCGCACGGGAGATTCGTCTGCGCGCCTGTGCGCGCAGACCTGCGATTCTCCCCTCTTTCTCTGCGGCTGCAGGCGGCTGCGACCGCCTTCTCTCTCCTCCTCGCGCGGCCTTAAAAGGGCGCGCCTCCCCTCCCGTCTCCACCATCTTCTTCCTTCTTCTCCTACCTGTGCGCGAGAGCGAGCGGACGCGAGGGCGCAGCGGCAGCGGTAGCCGCAGTGAGCGCGGAGGAGGTGCGGCGTGCGAGGGCGGGGCTCTGCCGTGAGGGCGAGCTCGCCGGAGCGGCTTGGCCGGCCGGCGGAGGGCGCAGGGGGCACGGAGCGACGCGGAGAGGGATCTGCTGCGGGCTGAGCAGCAGACGCGCGAGGTGCGACGCGGGTGGCGTCGCGAGCGAAGGCCGAGCAGGGTTCTGATTCTGGAAAAATTTCCAGAATCAGACGTCTGGATTGATAGCCAGACGGCAAGGTCGACGTCTGTAAGATCATACAGACGTCTGAAAGGTGAGTTTCCGCTTTCTTCTTCCTTCTTGTCGACTGACCGTACTGAGGGAGGGGGGTTGGCTGTGCGCAGGTTCGCTGATTCGCCATCCCTTGCGAATCAGACGTCTGGAAGTTGTACCAGACGGCGGGAGTGACCTCCAGACGTCCGGAGGGACCATCGGACGTCTGGGATCTAGGCAGACGTCCCCGCAGACTTCTGGACGTCCGGGGAACCAAGCTGAACAGGTAATTCTCTGATCCACCGTTTAAGACGTCTGGAAGGAGTTCCAGACGTCTGATTTTGCACAGTATCGTCTTTCTCGACCCGTTTAGGGCCCGTTTGGGCTCCGTTTTCCGCGATTCGAGTTGCGTTCGTTTCAGAATTTATTCCTCTACCCGCCTACAGTAGCTATACACTGTTTTGAGACACTCCTTGTGTTTGATCCTTGTGACAGGATCTCGTTCAGTTGCAGTCTTGAGAGTCGCGGAGGCACGCGGGATTCCCGATCACGCCCCCACTACTCCCGTTGTACCTGGTAGAGTGGCTTTAAGTATTAATAAAATCTGTTAAAGTATGGAACCAAAACTAGATTGTATGATAGATCCTAGGATATGGCATGAATCCTAGGGTGGAAAAACTAGTGGAATGTATATTACTGCAGTCTTGAAAAATTGGAAAGGAATATATAAAGCTGCCTGTAAAATTAATTAACAGCTGCCTGTTACGAATAAAGAAACATGTTTGAGATCATGGATTTTGAGAATGTGAATCTGGAAAGTGAAACATATGATGTTCTGAGATAAAGAGCTGGAACCCTACGGGGAATTAGGAGTGGAACTCCTGGAAAGAAAAAGGAATGGAACTGAGATGTAGTTTGTACTGTCTCTTGGGTACGCAGTACCAAGGGAAGTACCTGTACCTGTTTAGTGCAGAGTGGAGCCAGCCGCCCCAGGGACCCGGGGTTAGGATTGGCCGCTCTGTACCGACTTGTTGGCCCTCGTGTACGTAGTACCGAGGAGAGCTAGTAGTGTTAGGAGAGTACTAGCTACCCCACGGGCCCCGGGGTTCTGCTAGCCTCCTTCACCGACTTGTTAGGCCCACTAGGGCAAACCAGGGTAGTCAGGCGAGGGTGCGCGGACTGTGGAGGGGCAAGGCCCCGGTTTGGTTACTGTAGAGGGGTTGGACCCCTGTTACTGAGAGGGCTCTGCCCTGGTTCCGTGCTGTGCTTTGGGCGCACCCGTTAACGGAAACGACTGACCGTGTGCCAGTGCGGGCTAGCTACCTGTGCGTTTATCGCGCGTGCCGTAGTCACCGTTACGTCTGTCAGTGACCTTGGGGTGGTTGACTGAGGGTAGGATCACCACGGGGGACTCTCCCGGCCAGGAGAGCACCACGTGCTACTTCTACTTTTGGAAAAGACTGCAATCAAGATCGTCCCACGAGGACATCCGAGATCAAGTAAAGGATCTGAGAAATAAATGAAATAGTGAGAAAAATTGAAAGATGTAAATAAAGGAAGTAATAGAACATAACAGCTCCTGTACACTCTACTGTTGCCTTTAGTTAGTTTGCCATTCTACTCAGCGTTTTGCTGACGTGTCACACTCGTTACCTTTTTCAGGACCAGGTGTTGAGCAGCCAGGGTCGGCGGCTGCAGAGGACGCTGGGCCGAGTAGGGTCCAGTAGAGTTACCACAGCTTTGTACCCCTTTTTGTTTCTGTTCTAGTGAGTAGTTTCTGTTTCCGCTGTACCTTCTTTACCTGCAGTTTTTGTTATATGATAAATGTTGTTTTACTGTTGTGGTGGTGCCTACTGTAGTAGTTTCTTTCCTTACTGCTGTACTTTCTTTCTGTTAGTTATATTCATGCTGAATGTGGTTTATTTTACTGTCTTTTGGTTACTTCCTCGTTGGACGACTGGGTCTTGGGATTAGTCGAGTCGGTCCGGTTCTCGTGTCTCGTAGGGACTCGGGAATCGGGTCGTTACAAGAGCACCATGTGCTACTTCTACTGTTCGGAAAAGACTGCAATCAAGATCGTTCCCACGAGGAACATTCGAGATCAAGTGAAAGATCTGAGAAGTAGATAAATCGTGAGATAATTGAAAGACTTAAATAAAGAAAGTAACAAAACTTAACAGCTACTGTACACTCTACTGTTTCTTTAGTTTTAGTTGCCACTCTACTCAGCGTTTTGCTGACGTGTTACACTCGTTACCTTTCAGGACCAGGTGTTGAGCAGCCAGGGTCAGCGGCTGCGAAGGACGCTGGGCCGAGTAGGGTCCAGTAGAGTTACCACTGTTCTCTTGTACCTCTTTTTGTTCCATTATAGTGAGTAGTTCTTGTTTCCGCTGTACTTTTCTTTACCTGCAGTTCATATTATGTTATGAATGTTGTTCTACTGTTGTGGTGGTATATACTGTAGTGGTTTCTTTCCTTACTGCTGTATTTCCTTACTGTTAGTTATATTCATGTTGAATGTGGTTTATTTTACTGCTCTTTTGGTTACTTACTCGTTGGACGACTAGGTCTTGGATTAGTCGAGTCGGTCCGATTCTCGTGTCTCATAGGGGTTCGGGAACCGGGTCGTTACACTCATAATCCATCGGTGTATTCTCCATCGGAACATGTGCAACAATGGAAGATATTGTGTGCAGAATTACGTGCAAGATTAGATTACCCCACCCTCTCGGATTAGATAATATCGAGATTGTGAACTTTAACCTGATATTATCCTATTCCAGAATAAATTCTCCCAAACAAGAGATATATATTCAAATCTCGCTAAACAAATGCTACCTTAATGTGCAATGCTTTCCTTATCACTTATCAGTGAGGGCACATGCCATCCCAAACCCCCCACCCCCCCCCCCCCCCCCCCATCGAAGGCATCACCACCACCAAGAATGTGGCCATGTGCAACAACATCCAGAAGAATCGTCGCAAAACTCCTTTAGAATCTCCCCCCAACTACGAACTCCAGACCAATACATGCAAGAGTAGGGTGGAGTGCTCCGTCGCTAAGGTCGTTATAAGGAATGTCAAGGATTGCCTCATCGTAGATATCAAAGAAGAGTACTTATTCCCAAATAACTCCTATGTCAATAGAAAAACATCAATAATATATGATCTTCTACGAATCATAATTTTCAAAACATCATGCGTAAGATGTGTAAAAGAAAAATTGATTTCATCCCAATTACTGCAGGGAAATAAATTTATAAAATAAAAATAAATAAATAAATAAATAAATAAAATAAATTAACCTATTTAGATATTTTAACATATTAAAATTATTCCATAAAATGAATAGAATAACTTTAACTTATATTAGACCTACTTGGTCCGTCATAAATTTTAAACGTGTTAAATAACATGTTAAATACTTAACACGCTAAACAAGTAACGCCTGAAGGATGCCATTAGTGGGACATTGCCCGCATCTCGTCCCCTCGATTAATAGAAAGAAAAAAGTTTCCCTGCATCCAACCAAAGAAGGCAATAGAAAAGGGAAGGTAGACTGGTGGACCGTTTTCCTTCGACGAGACGTCAAAAAATCCCACCGCCTCGTTCTTCTATCTCCTACCTCCCGCCCCCCACCCACCGGTGCCCAAATCGTGTTCCAATAACCGCCCGCTCCCAAAAGATGAGGACCCAAATCCCCCCACTCCTCCTCCTCTTCTTCTTCTTCCTCATCGCCTCCTCGTCCTCCGCCTCCGCCGCCGTCGTGGGAGGGTGGAAGAAGATAGGGGACCCGTCGAACCTGGAGATCCAGGAGATCGCTCGCTACGCCATCGAAGAGCACAACAAGCAGAAGCCGCCCCGGCTCTCCTACCACTCCGTCGTCTCCGGCCAGACCCAGGTCGTCGCTGGCATCAACTATCGCCTCCAGATCCTCGCCAGGGACCCCTCCGGCGCCATGAGGCGCTGCGAGGCCGTCGTCTGGGTCAAGGCCTGGGCACACTTCCGCCAGCTCACCTCCTTCACCATCAAGAATTGAGGCCCCTCTCACTCTCTCACCCAAGATATATGCGTGTCTGTGTGTGTCTGCTTATTATGAATGGGTACTGTAGACAAGGGGCGTTCGACGAAATGCCCGTGTGAACCCTGTGGTTGCTTCTGTGTTGATAATAATAAAGAGGACGATGGTGTCTTGGTGGTGTGTTTTTCCTCCTTTCGACTTCTGATATTTTCAATGTACTGTCACCATTTGATTTTTACCCCTTTTTGCATCACTTTTCGTTCCTAATTTTGCTAATCTAATATTCCGATTATTAGCACAAAGTTTATGATGATTTTCCAATCTGCTGTTGCCGTCGTAAGGCCAGTTTACCCGTTGTTGCGAGATGTTGGTTTTGGTGCGGTCCAAATCATGTTATGCTGACACCAATTTTGGAAGGTGACAAAGGTTTCTTAAATTAGTGTTAAAGAAATATGAAATTGATTTTAATTTTCATTTTATTTGCTTGTAGAGTGATATTAATATCATTTTCTATTTGCTTAAATTAATGGTAAGTTGTGATATTAACCTTTGTGATATTTACTTGGATTGGTATTGAAGAATAGACTTTTGGTGAGGAAGAGTTACTAAGTTAACACCTATTTTGATAACACCATGTTAAACTCTTGAAAGCAAGATAGATGTTAATCCTTTAAAATAAGTGTTAAGATTACGTGGGTTAAGCCATCAGGTAAATGGGGGCTAATCCTCCAAAAGTGAGGTTAACTCCTCGAGTGATCTAACCCAAGTTCCCTAACCTTTTAATTAAACTAATCCTAAAGTTAGAGAGGTATGATAATGAGAACGCCACTGTGTGCAGTTTTATGGCAACAGAAACCAAAATAACGTGTTAGATGTTGAATAGAGATTTTGGGCTATCTTTAGCCTCTGTTGCAAGGCTCATCTTTCCAACTTCCAATGCGGTAAGCCATTTTAAAATGACCTTCTGGAAGACTAGTCTCTTTCAGGTGTTGGGAACCATCGGATGCAATGGATATAGATGTGAACATTCGTTCTGATGTAAGAAAAAATGATTAAGGGGTGGACTCATCAAGTGGTCCACGTTTCTTTAGCGTGCAACAATAGGGTTCTATGTGACGCAACCATTTGGAATTTACACGTCCTACGTACCAAATAATATTGTAAACAAAGCAGACGTAGTTGGCATTTAGGAATGACGGCAAGTTACGTTGGTTGGTCTTCAGGTAGTTTATATATGTACATTTATTGTATCGCATTCATGCTCTGAACACGTCATGGACTTGGCGTTTGATGCTCTAATGTAGAAATTATTGTATTTCCACATTGGAAGTCCTTTTTGGGTGGACGTTACCTAGAAACACGATGGAGAGGTGGTTTAGGATGCAGTCACTGAGAAGGGTACTAAGGAACAGGTTCTTGAGCTCATATGGTGTAACAATCAGGTGCTCATATGGGTGTATTGTATAGGCAATTGTACCCCCTTGCATTGGAGGAACTGATTCGCCTAGCTTCGTCAGGTTGGGTGGTTTGAATATACAAGTCGTGTTCTTACTTGGAATGTGAGGGGTCTCAATGATCCGTCAAGGAGAGATGCATTGGGTCGATACATCCATTTGTGGAAGGTGGATGTCGTGCTGCTACAAGAGTCCAAGCTTTCCGTCTGTGATAATAGAACCTGGGGGAGATCGGAGGCACTTGGATGGGGGGATTCCATTTTATTGGAGCAGCTGGCCGATCCGGTGGACAGCTCCTAGGGTGGTGACAGGATGTCTTCTCCTTGGTAGATTGTTACGAGGGAGAACATATCATTTCTGCAAAGTTGGTATGGAAGCTGGGTGGTGCTAGCATGATGATCCTTGGGCTTTATGGCCCATCAGATGCCCAGGCTAGAGGTGTGATGTGGGAGGAGCTTACGCCAGTAGTAGTGGATTGTCATGGGAGCCCGTGGTTGATTGGAGGAGACTTTAATGTTACCTTGCAGTTGGAGGATAGGCTGGGGGGGACGGGGGAGACAGGGCCTAGGATCATATGAGTTTGTGGATTCTGTGGCTATGCATGGCCTTATTGATCTGTGCCCAACATTTTGTGCCTTTACATGGAGGAATAATAATGGTTAGATGTCCAGGATAGATAGATTCCTTTCCAATGTGAAGATGGCAGAGGCTTCCCCTTAGTGGAGGTATCCTCTTTGGAGAGACTATTTTCAAATTATACTCCTCTGGTGTGGCGAACCAATGAAGGGGTGCATTATGGCACCTACTTTAAGTTTGACAGGTCTTGGCTGTTGCAGAAGGGTTTTAGGGGCATGGTGGAGGAGAGATGGGCCTTTTTTGCAGTAGAGGGATCGGCTACAGTTCGACTGGCGAGGAAGTTGGCTATGTTGCGGGCTCACCTAAAGGACTACAGGAAGGAGATCTGAGCAGTCAGGAGGGGCAGAAAAGAAGAAGCCATGACGGAGATTACCAGGATTGATAGACTGGAGGACCAAGCTTGTTACGACCCGGTTCCCGGATCCCTACAGGACTCGAGATCGGCTCGCCTCAACTAATCTCAAGACCTAGTCGTCAACCAAAAGCAGAAAAAATAAACCATATTCACACATGCAATATAATTAAGCAGAAGAAAAGTATGAAGCAGTAAAGAAGGTAGAACAACCGTCTTAACACGTAGTACATGCCACCACAACAACAATAGAAAATGTAAAGGAAACAGAAGTAACAGGAACAGTAAACTAAGTGTCTATTACTCACTACAACAGTAGGAAAGCGAAAGAGTTGAAAGAACAACTACGGCTGGGCTCGGCTGGGCCCATGTTACGAACGCGCACTTCAGACGTCTTTTAAGACGTCTTGGAGGTGGCCCAGACGTCTAACCAGATGTCTGGAACCACTTCCAGACGTCTGGGAATCGATTATTTTTGGCACGCGTGTTTCGTCCCTCTTTTTCCCTCTCTCCTGCGACCGCAGACCCACCTTGTCCGCTCTCTCTCTCCTCCTCGCGCGGCCTTAAAAGGCCACGCCCTCTCCCTCACTCCGGTCACCTCCGCCCCCTTCCTCTTCTCCTTCCAGCCAGTGCGCGAGAGCGAGCTCGAGTGAGCAGCGGCAGCGACAGCCGCGGTGAGCGTGGGAGGAGGTGCTGCCCATGGAAGAGGCGCTCGGTCGTGAGGGCGAGCTCGCCGAGGCTGCTAGGGCCGGCCGGCGGGGGGCGCAACACAGCGGAGCGACGCGGGGGGGGACTGCTATAGTTTGAGCAGCAGGCAGAAGAGACGTGGCGCGGCCGGGCGTCGCGAGCGGAGGGCGAGTCGCGCCCTGATTCTGTAAACTTTTCCAGAATCAGACGTTTGGGCTTCTAGCCAGACGACGGGCACGACGTCTGGAAGACTGTCCAGACGTCTGAAAGGTGAGTTATTTCCGTCTTTTTCGTTTTCTTCGACTGACCGTACTGAGAGAGAGAGATGGGTACGCGCAGGTTCGGTGATTCGCCATCCAACGCGAATCAGACGTTTGGCTGTAGCACCAGACGACGGTAGCGACATCCAGACGTCCGGGGTGACCATCGGACGTCTGGGAACTAGGCCAGACGCCCCCGCAGGCTTCTGGATGTCTGAGAGACCACGCAGAGCAAGGTAACCCCTGATCCACTTTTTAAGACATCTGGAATAAGTTCCAGACGTCTGATTTTGCACTGTTTCGTCATTTTTGACCCGTTTAGGGCCCGTTCGGGTTCCGTTTTCCGCGTTTCGAGTTGCGTTCTTTTCAGAATTAAATCCTCTACCCATCCACAGTAACTGTATACTGTTTTGAGAAATTCCTTGTGTTTGATCCTTGTGATAGGACCCCGTTTCGTTGCAGTCTTGGGGGTCGCGGAGGCACGCGGGATTCCCGATCACGCCCCCATTACTCCCGTCGTACCTGGTAGAGTGGCTTTAAGTATAATCTGTTAAATTATGAAACCATAAATAGAACCTAGGACATTGCATGAATCCTAGGAATGAGAAATAGATTGAATGGTAGATTCCTAGGATGTTGCATGAATGCTAGGGTCGGAAAACTAGATTGTATGATAGATCCTAGGATATGGCATGAATCCTAGGACGGGAAAACTAGTGGAATGTATGAATACTGCAGTCTTGGAAAATGTGGAAAGGGATTAATAGCTGCCTGTGAATTGAATTAACAGCTGCTTGCTATGAATAAATAAACGTGATTGAGAACATGGATTGTACGAACGTGAAACTGGAAAGGTGAAACCAGAATGCGCTGAGTTAAAGAGCTGGAACCCTACGGGGAATTAGGAGTAGAACTCCTAGAAAGTGAATGGAATAGAATTGGGAAAGTGAGCTGGCCCTTGAGTACGGAGTACCAAGGAGAGCGACTGTCCCCCTGTTTAGTACAGAGCGGAGCCAGCCGCCCCAGGGACCCGGGGTTAGGACTGGCCACTCTGTACCGACTTACTGGCCCTCGTGTACGTAGTACCGAGGAGAGCTACTAGTGTAGGGAGGTACTAGCTACCCCACGGGCCCCGGGGTTCTGCTAACCTCCTACACCGACTTGTTAGGCCCACTGGGGCAAACCAGGGTAGTCAGGCGAGGGTGCGCGGACTGTGGAGGGGCAAGGCCCCTGTTAGGTTACTGTGGAGGGGTTGGACCCCTGTTACTGTGAGGGCTCTGCCCTGTACTGGTTCCGTGCTGTGCTTTGGGCGCACCTGTTAACGGAAACGACTGACCGCGTGCCAGTGCGGGTTAGCTACCCGTGCGTTTACCGCGCGTGCCGTAGTCACCGTTACGTCTGTCAGTGACCTTAGGGTGGTTGACTGAGAGTAGGATCACCACGGGGGACTCTCCCGGCCAGGAGAGCACCACGTGCTACTTCTACTGTTCGGAAAAGACTGCAATCAAGATCATTCCCACGAGGAACATTCGAGATCAAGTGAAGGATCTGAGAAATAGATAAATTGTGAAACAATAGAAAGACGTAAATAAAGGAAGAAAGAAAATTAAAACAGCTATTGTACACTTTACTGTTTCTTTAGTTTAGCTGCCACTCTACTCCGCGTTTTGCTGACGTGTTACACTCGTTACCTTTCAGGACCAGGTGTTGAGCAGCCAGGGTCAGCGGCTGCAGAGGACGCTGGGCCGAGTAGGGTCCAGTAGAGTTACCACTGTTCTCTTGTACCTCTTTTTGTTCCATTATAGTGAGTAGTTCTTGTTTCCGCTGTACTTTTCTTTACCTGCAGTTCATATTATGTTATGAATGTTGTTCTACTGTTGTGGTGGTACATACTGTAGTGGTTTCTTTCCTTACTGCTGTATTTTCTTACTGTTAGTTATATTCATGTTGAATGTGATTTATTTTACTGCTCTTTTGGTTACTTCCTCGTTGGACGACCAGGTCTTGGGTTTAGTCGAGTCGGTCCGGTTCTCATGTCTCGTAGGGACTCGGGAATTGGGTCGTTACAGCCCAACACCCTCTGCAGCCGGAAGCTCAGGCTATTCAACTCCTGGTCCTGAACAGTGTTATGAAAAGACAGAGTCAACGAATGCTGAGTAGAGTGGTGTTTATATTATTTAAGTACAAGTATAGTAAAAAAAACAACAGATTTATTTCTTATTTCTATTTATCTCATTTAAGTATTTCTGTTTCATTTATTTCTCAGAGTGTCCAGGTATTTCTTGATCTTGCCTATTCCTTGTGGGAACGATCTTGATTGCAATCTTTTTCGTAGAGTAGAAGGTACACGTGGTGCTCTCCTGGCTGGGAGAGTTCCCCGTGGTAGTCCTACACCCAGTCAACCACCCCAAGGTCACTGTCAAGACGTAACGGTGACTACGGCACACGTGATAAGTGCACGGGTAGCTACCTCGCATTAACACGCAGTCAGTCGTTTCTGCTAGTGGGTACGCTCAAAGTATAGTACAAAACAATATGGGGCCTTGCCCTCTTAGAACAGAGGTCTTGCCCCTCAGAACCAAACAGGGGTCTCACCCCTCCACAGTCCACGTATCCTCATTTAACTACCCCGGTTTGCCCAAAGGGCCTAACAAATTCGGTGTAGGGTGGCTAGCTGAACCTCGGGCCTTGTTGGGTGGTTAGCTTCCTCCCTACACTAGTAGCTCGCCTCGGTACCACGTACGCGAGGGCCAATAGGAGTCGGTGTAGAGTGGCCAATTCTAACCCCAGTCTCAACCCAAGGGAGGCTGGCTCTGCTCTACACTAAAAAAGGATAGTTGTTTTCCTTGGTACCGCATACACAAGGGCCAGCACACTTCTAGTCTACATTTCAGGTTTCCTTTCATCCACAGGAGTTACTCCTAATTCCTTGTAGGGTTCATGCTCATATTCATCTCATTTATCTAGGTTCAGATCTCATGTCTCATAATTCGTTCCTCATCCACATACAGGCAGCTCGTGTTTTCATAATTCAATTTTCAATAACATGCAACTTGTGGCTTCACAGGTAATTTCTAAATTACATACAGGCAGCTCGTATTTTAACATGCATCTCATAATTATATTAAAGGCATTTGCTATCATTATCTTAACAATGCATTCAAGTAAACAGTACAGCTCAAACAGGCTCATTCATTTCTATCCTAGGGTTCATTCCATATCATAGAGTTCAATCCGACTATTCCAACCAAGTACATTCTTATTTAAATATTAACAATTGAATTAAATCATTCTATCGGGTATCACGGGAGGAATGGGGCCTGTGCCGTAGATCTCGTCATCTTCGTGGGCCCCGAACATGCCACTAGCTGGTAACCTGTACCAGCGACCAATGCACATTAGAAGAGCTCAAAACAGTAGATACTCAACAGGAATACGTAAAGGAACTCGAGTGGGAAACAATGGTACTTTGTTTGCGGAAATCCGATTCCATTTGGGCTTTAAACATGCCAAAAACGCGATTAATCAAAATCAGACATCTGGGGCTAATCCCAGACGTCTTAAAAGACGTCAAAACTCACCTTGTATTTCCTGCAGCTGATCAGACATCTAGACTCCCTCTGTGACCATCTGGGGATAGTTCCAGACGTCGGACAAGGTCCTCGGTCGTCTGGAAGCACCTCTGGACTTCTGGTGAAGTGATCAGACGTCCAAAAGTGCTTGGGAAAGCGTACCCCACACCTTCCCAAATCCTGCCCTACGTAAGAAAACGCAAGCACGATTTCAGCCCAACAACTCTTATGATGAGTTCTTCTGCATGGTGGAAATCAGCGTAGGAACGTACGTACCTCGTGCTATACGTGCTTCCAGACGTCCGGCCTTAGCTTCATATGTCTAGGTGCCGCGCCAGTCGTCTGGACTTCACTTCAGACGTCTGATACTGGAAAACTTCCAGTAGCAAAACCTCCTCGCAGCTCGCTCCACTCTCACCTCTGCCAATGGCGGCAGCTCCAACCACTGCAGGAGCTTGAGCAGCTCCTCACCAGCATCCTCCTCACACACGCACCCGTTGCAGGCCGTGCGAGCTCCGCCGAGCTCCTGAAGTCCTCCGACCTTCCATGCTCTCTTCCTTCCTCTCTCTCGCTCTCCCTCGCTCGCCCCCTCTTGCCACTCTCGTCTGGCCTCGCCACTGCCACACAGGAGGCGCTGGAGGTGGTGGTGACTGGTGGTGAAGGGATGAGGAGGGGAGGGGTTTAAATAGGAGGGGAAATACGATTTTTGGGGTGTGGGTGTGGGTGTGGGGAGAGAGAAACCTCTGCGTGCCACCCGTGTGCAGAGCGCGAAGTGCAGTGCGAAAAATCTCACTTTTAGACGTCCGGGCATGTGTCCAAACGTCTGACTGAAACTTCAGACGTCTTATTTGGCTAAAAATGTAACGGGTCATTACAAAGCCCCTATCTTAGTAAAGGATAGGGAGATCAGGTTGAGGAGGACAAGAAAATAGAGGTGGAATGGAAGTCGAGATCGAGACAGAAGTGGCTGAAGGAGGGGGATTCTAATACCAGATTTTTCCATCAAGTGGCTTCCGCTAAGAGGAGGAGGAACTGGATAGAGAGGCTGCTGGTTTGTGGAGAGGCCTACTTAGCTAGGGAGGAGGTGGGTAGAGCGGTTGCGGATTATTTCAAAGACTTCACAGGTAGGCTCGGCAGAGGCAGGTGGCAGTGGAGGGCTAAGAATGTTCCGTGGGTATCTAAGGCTCAGGCGGAAAGTCTCACGACTAGCTTCTCGGAGGATGAGGTGAGACGGGCGATATAGGGGTTGAATGCGGAGGGATGCCCTGGACCGGATGGCTTCCTGATCCTCTTTTTTATGGAGTTCTAGTCTTTGGTGGGGATGGATGTGATGCGGATGATGGAGGAGTTTGCGGAGGGAAACATGAGCTTTGACAAACTGAATAGGTTTTACATGTTCTTGCTTCCCAAGAAGGAAGGTGTAGAGGATATTCAGGATTTCCATCCTATTGCACTCTCTAATGTAGTCTATCTTATTATTGCTAAGGTGCTAGCTAACAGATTTAGAGACATCCTTGGTGACTTGGCCTTCCCTGTGCAAACAGTCTTTATGCCAGGGAGGGGAATCCTAGATGGTTTTGTTGTTGCTATGGAGACTCTGGCAGCTTGGAAGAGGGAGAAAAAGAAAGTTTCTGTGGAAGGTGGACTGCAGTAGGGCTTATGATTCGGTGCGGTGGGATTTCCTGTGGACGTCCCTACTGAAGAGAGGCTTTCCAACGGTATGGATTGGTTGGATGAAGAGGTGTGTGACGACGACATCCTTCTTGATTTTGATTAATGGAAATCCGACGGGGGGGTGGGTGCAGCCTAGGAGAGGGGTCAAGCAGGGGTGCCCCCTTACACCTATGCTATTCGTGCTGGAAGCGGATGCCTTGACAAGGGTAGCTCGGAGGGCATGTGATACAGGTCTAATCAGAGGCTTCAGAACAGGAGATGATGAACAGAAGGCAATCTTACAGTATGCTGATGATACTCTGCTCTTGGTGGAAGGAGCGGGCTAAGAGGCTAGGAGGATGAGGATTGTCATAGAGTTGTTTGGTGTTGCATCAGGGCTACAGATTAACCATAATAAATCAACTTTTGTCCCCATGAACATGGTGGCTGAGGAGATGGAGGCGGTGGGGAGTGAGCTTGGGACAGAGATTGGATCGTTACCGCTGGTATATCTAGGACTCTCGTTGTCAAATAGGAGACTCAGATTGCAGGATTGGCTCCCTTTACTGGAGCGGATGGAGGGTAAGCTGGCAGGGTGGTCATCTAGATTTTTTTTTTAGAGGAGGAAGGCTGGTGCTGGTGAAAGTGATCTTGGCATCTGTACCTTCATATTTTCTTTCCGTCTTTAGAATGCCAAGACAAATTGAGAAGAAGATCTTTGGGCTGATGAGAGACTTCTTCTGCTTGAACATGTTGGTGCTAGAGCACCACGATCGTTTATTTTGATGATAACAAAACACGTGTCATTTAACATTTGCACTTGAAGTCTTAGATTTCAAGTTAATTGCAAATGGAGATGTGGTTACACGGAGTTCAAGCTCGCATCCATGGCGGATTGGAGGAGCTTAATGGAGAACAAAGGAGCTTCGCGAGGAGCGATAGCTTGAAAAAGGAAGGAGATGAAGAATATGATAGATTTCCTTTCCTTTGTTCTATGTATTTTTGTTTCTTTTGTTGCTCTTTATTTTTGCTTCTTAGATTCATGTTAAAGAGACTCAAAGAACCCTAACGGTAGTCTTAGGAACACCTGCACAACCCTAGGATACTTAAATTTTCTATAGAGAACTTAGAAAATCAAAATAGGGATCAGACAACCCTTTTAGACGTTTAATCTGAGTTTCAGACGTTTAATAAAAACTTTTAAGACGTCTGACTGTTGACTCAGATGTCCGATTATTTAGGTTGGACTTAGCTAGTTCTGTCTGATGAAATCAGACGTCCAGACCTTAGTCCAGACATCTTAGGAGACATCTGTTAAGCCCCGTGCTGTTTGAGCCCCTTAAGACGTTTGGACACCTTCCCAGACGTCTGGAAATCGAAATTTTCGTGTACGAGCTTGCGTCTGCATGCGTGGTGTGCGCAGACAGCACGCGACCCTCGTTTTCTTCTCCTTCTCTCTCCTCTCGCCCGACGCAAACCCTAACCCCAGCCCTTATATAACCCCCCTCCTCTCCCTCACACTGCCCCCCACTTCCAGCCACCCCTTCCTCTACCCTCCAGCGAGTGCAGTCGAGTGAGAGCGACGGAGAGGAGCATCGTGAAAGGAGAGGAGCAACGTGAGAAGGAGAGGAGAGAAGGCTTGTGAGCACGCGTGGGAGCTCACCGAGGAGCTCGCGGCTGGTCGGCGCGTGCGCAAGGCGGAGGAGTGTGTCTGGGAGGTCCTCCTCGACACTGCTGCAACCGGAGCAGTAGGCGAGCGGGCGCGGCGCGTCCACGCACGGTGCGAGAAGGGGAAGGCAAGTTCTGGTTCTGGGTTTTTCCCAGAATCAGATGTTTGGATCGACGTCCAGACGACGTAGGCGATGTCTAGAGGAGGTTCCAGATGACTGAGAGGTAAGCTTCACCACGTACATCTTCTTTGCGGATACGGCCGCAGGCCGTTCCACCGAGGCGCTGTTTGTGCCTTATTGAGAAGATTTTCGTTGACACGTGCAGGATTTGCTTCGGGAAGGTGCGAGACACGTCTTCCCACGCAGTTCGGAAGTCTGGGCGAGGCACCAAATGATGGGAAGCATTTCCAGACGTCCGAAGAGGTGGTCGGACGTCTGGAACTGGGTCCAGACGGTCTAGCGGAGTTCTTGGATGTCTGAGGTGCAGTGCAGGACTGAGGTATGGCTCTAGACTCTTTTAAGACGTTTGGAAGGTGTTCCAGACATCCGATTTGAGTCAGAATTACTGTTTTTCACCCGTTTAGGATATGTTTGAGGTTTGATTTTCGCAATTATGATACCGTTGTTTCCCGTAGGTTTTCCCCTACTTGTTGGAATACTTTCTATACTGTTTTGAGTAGTCTCTTGTGTTTGATCCTTGTGATAGGACCTCGTTTCGTTGTGGGTTTGGGATTTGCTGAGGTATGTGGACCTGCCGATCAAGCCCCCATTACTCCTGGGTTTACTGGTAGAGTGGCTTTCCTTAGTTTAATTACAAACCTGAATGCATGTGTGGAGTGAATGATTAGATCGTAGGATATGGCATGAATCTTAGGACTATAAACACTGGAATGTTTGTATTGAATGTATGGGTTGCAGTCTTGGATGAGTAGATAGAATGATAACAATTTCCTATAAATGAATAATAGCTGTTTGTGAAATGTAAAGTACTTGTGCTAGCAAACTGTTGCATGTGAATTCCTGTTGTTTATGTTAAATGACATAATATGAGCTGCATGTATATGAACTGGAAATGGAAAGGTGAATGTTGGAAACACGAGCTACCTGCGAATAAACCTGAAATATGAACAATAAAGTTACATGTTGCATGTGTATAACCTGGGAATGGAAATAGAAATAATGAAACTTGGTATGGAATGGCCTGAGGAATATGAGCATGAACCCCATGGGGGAATAGGAGTTGAGCTCCTGGAAATACATGGAATAGATCTGGAAAATGCTTTGGGAAGTGTGCTTGCCCTTGAGTACGTGGTACCAAGGGAAGCACACATTACCTCTTAGTGTAGAGGGGTGCTTGCCGCCTTTCGGGTTGAGACCTGGGGTGGGTTTGGCCACTTTGCACCGACTCGGTGGCCCTCGTGTACACTATACCAGGGAGAGCTACTAGTGTAGGGAGAGAGCTAACCACCCCATGGGACCCGGGGTTCAGCTAGCTGCCTTACACCAACTTGTTAGGCCCACTGGGCAAACCAGGGTAGTCAGGCGAGGGTGTGCGGACTGTGGAGGGGCAAGATCCCTATTACTGAGAGGGCTATGCCCTATACTGGTTCCGTGCTGTGCTTTAGGCACACCCGCTAACGGAAACGACTGATCGCGTGCTAGTGCGGGGTAGCTACCCGTGCACTTATCGCGCATGCCGTAGTCACCGTTATGTCTATCTGTGACCTTGGGGTGGTTGACTGGGTGTAGGACCACCACGTGCGACTTCTACTCTTCGAAAAAGACTGCAATCAAGATCGTTCCCACGAGGAACATTCGAGATCAAGAAAGAGACCTAATAAGTAAATCAAGTGGTGAAAGAAAGAATAATTAGTTAAAGAAATAAAGAAATTTAAAAACAACAGCTACCGGTCCACCTTTACTGTTTTAGTTAGTTGGTTGCCACTCTACTCAGCGTTCGCTGATTTCGTGTACTCATAACACTTTTCAGGTCCAGGTGTTGAGCAGCCAGAGCCTACGGCTGCAGAGGGTGCTGGGCCCAGTAGAGCCCAGTAGTTGTAGCTTTCTGTTGTACTCCGTTTCCTGTTGTAGTGAGTAGTTTATTACACTTCTGTACTCTTTCATTGTGAACTTTATATTCCTGTACTTGTTTACTTTCCTACTGTTGTGGTGGTGTGTACTGTAGTAGTTTACTTCTTTATTGTTATACTTTTGTTACTGTTAGTTGTTAGCATGGTGAATGTGGTTTATTTTACTGTTTTTTGGTTACTTTCTCGTTAGAAGACTGGGTCTTGGGATCGGTCGAGTCGGTCCCGTCTCGTGTCCTGTAGGGATTTGGGAACCGGGTCGTAATAACGTCTGATGCCTTTGCCGGACATCCAATTAGTGGAACGTTGGCTGCCCACGCAGACATTGAGGAATCTGACCATTAGCTTTTATTAGACATTATCAGACGTCCGTAAGTGATCCCAGACGTCTGATATGTGACCGTTTTGCCTCGACTGACCCAAAATCTTCCTTCAAAGATTTTATAGCTGTTAGACTCGTTGGGAATCCATTTCCAGAGAACAAATAGGTTTCCAGACATCCAGACCTTGTGCTAGACGTCCTGTGTGTCGTCTGATGGACTTTCACTAGAACCCTGTTTAGGTCTTATTCAAGTCAGGAGGGAAGCTCTCTTAAAATCAGACGTCTGACTTAGTTTCCAAACATCTTAAATGGGTTTTCTAGACGTCTGATGCCAGGACCATACGTCTGATGACTCTGTTAAAATCATGATTATTTCTGACTTCGGCCTGATTCTCTTAGGCCTTGCACCCAACGGCTATGGAAGCCTTCCAAGGCCTTCCAAAGCCTTCCTAGGGCCTCTATAAATAGAGGAAAACCCTTGCCACTCAAACACACACTAAGCAACACACTTTCACATCATTTTGTGTCTTTTGATCTTAAGAAGAAAGCATTAGCTCTTCAAGTCTTGTTCTATATCTAGAGAGCTTCAATCAAATTGCGCACACGCTCTCTCGCCGTAGTTAACGAGAGCGCCATAATGCCATTGCATAGTTCACGCATCCGCGTCGTCGACGCACTTCCACCAAATGGAAGTTTCCTAACTCCTATAGAAGCTTAGTTTAAGAATTACTTTGTTGGCTCTATAGGACTATTCTTGTGTCTTTTACTTTGTTATTTGGTTGGGTATTCACGTTGCAAATTCCTGTCTCCATCGAGGGACAAAATCCTTCTCGTGAAGAGAAGGGGTTTGAGGCACACTATCCTTGTTCAAAGTAGTGTTGTTGTAAGAGGATAAATCACTCTCGTTTAAGTGATTCGTTTAGTGGATTTGATCAACTTGGTTGATTGGAAAATCTTAACTCAAGAGGGTTAGGTGGTGGTTTTCACACGGGTTTGGTTTCCACCTAAAAATACTTATGTCTATTGTGTGATTGTTATTTTGTGAGATTATTATATTTTTAATTTCGCATTTTTTACGTTACGCTGATTTCACCTCCTCCAAGTGGGAAATTACAGAACAGGGGGGGGCAGGCAGAGGGGCGAGGCTGGTTGTTACGACCCGATTCCCGAATCCCTACGAGACACGAGAATCGGACCGACTCGACTGATCCCAAGACCCAGTCATCCAACAAGAAAGTAACCAAAAGAGCAGTAAAATAAACCACATTCACCATGTATATAACTAGCAGTAACAAAATACAGCAGTAAAGAAAAGAACTACTACATTATACACCACCACAACAGTAGAGAAATAAACATGTACATAAACATGATGCTTACAATAAAAGAGTATAGTGATAACAAAAAAAAATACTCACTACACAAAAGAAACAATACAGTAGGTACTACACAAGTAAAACTACTGGGCTCTACTAGGCCCAACTCCCTCTGCAGCCGCCAGCTCTGGCTGCTCAACACCTGGTCCTGAAAAGGTGACACGTCAGCGAAACGCTGAGTAGAGTGGCAACCAAAAGCTAAGAAAAACAGTAAGGTGGACAGTAGCTGTTATATTTTTAATCTCTTTCTTTATTTTTCCATTTACTCATTATTGAATTATTCCTCAGATCTTTCTCTTGATCTCGAATGTTCCTCGTGGGAACGATCTTGATTGCAGTCTTTTCCGAAAAGTAGAAGTAACACGTGGTGCTCTCCTGGCCAGGAGAGTCCCTTGCGGTGTCCTACCCTCAGTCAACCACCCCAAGGTCACTGACAGACGTAACAATGACTACGGCACGCGGGATAAATGCACGGGTAGCTACCCCGCACTGGCACACGGTTAGTCGTTTCCGTTAACGGGTGCGCCCCAAAGCACAGCACAGAACCAGTATAGGGTAGAGCCCTCTCAGTAATAGGGGTCCAGCCCCTCCACAGTAACCAAACAGGGGTCTTGCCCCTTCACAGTCCACGCACCCTCGCCTGACTACCCTGGTTTGCCCAGTGGGCCTAACAAGTCGGTGTAGGAGGGCTAGCAGAACCCCGGGGCCCGTGAGGTAGCTAGTGCTCTCCCTACACTAGTAGCTCTCCTCGGTACTGTGTATACGAGGGTCAAAAGTCGATACAAAGTGGCCAGACCTAACCCCGGGTCCCTGGGGCGGCTAGCTCCGCTCTGCACTAAACAGGGGGACAGTCGCACTCCTTGGTACTCCGTACTCAAGGGCCAACTCACTTCCCCAATTCCATTCCAGTTACCTCTCAGGAGCTCTACTCCTAATTCCCCGTAGGGTTCATGCTCATTTTCCTTTGACTCAGCCAATTTAGGTTTCATCATTTCAGCTTTACATTCATATAGCCCATGTTCTCAACAGTAATTATCCATTCAAAAACAGGCAACTGTTAACCAATTACAGGTAGTTATCGTTTTCCTTTCTACTTTTCCAAGACTGCAATATATATATATTCAATCTAGTTTTCCAGTCCTAAGATTCATGCCATACCCTAGGATCTATCATTCAATCTAGTTTTTCAGTCCTAGGATTCATGCCATACCTTAGGGTCTATCATTCAATCTAGTTTTTCAGTCCTAGGATTCATCAATATCCTAGAATCTATTAATTATTTCACAAGTGCATAATTTTTTATAAACAATTAATGGGAGCCACTCTACTCGCAAAATCGGTAGTACTGGGGACGTGATCAGCAAGCCCGCGTACCTCCGCAACCCCCAGCGCCGCAACGGAACGGGGTCCTAACACAAGGATCAAATACAAGGAGCTACTCAGAACAAGATACAAATACTGTAAACAGGTAGAGGAACTAAATCTAAGAAGAATGAAACTTGAAACGCGGAAAACGGACTTTGAACGGACCCTAAACAGGTCAAAAACGACAAGTCTGCCCAAAATCAGACGTCTTGAACATCTTCCAGACGTCTTAAACGATGGCTCAGGTCATACCTTGATCCTGCGTGGTCCTTCAGACGTCCAGAATCCCGTTGAACCGCCTGGACTTAGTTTCCAGATGTCCGACCGTCACTCCGAACATCTGGAGACCCTCTCCATTATTTGGTGCTATGCCCAGACGTCCGATCTGTGTGGGAGGGCGTGCCCTTGCGTCTTACCGAACGAGACCTGCACACATACACGACAGCCCTCAACATGAAACGAGGCAGAACCCTTCGACGGAACGGCTGCATGGCCGTACATGCGAAAGAAGGGAAGGAAAAATATCGCACCTTTCAGACGTCTGGACCTTCCTCCAAACGTCTCCCACGTCGTCTGGACGTATGTCTAAATGTCTGATTCTGCGAAATTTTTCCAAAATCAGGACCTCCTCGCCCTCCGCCTGCAGTGCACGGCCGTGTCGCGCCGCACTCGCCTGCTGCCTGAGCTGCAACAGCTCCTCCCCAGCACCACGCTCCTACTACGCACCCGCCGGCTGGACATGGCTGCTTCGGCGAGCTCGCACCCTCGTGATATGGCTCTCTCCCTCTCGTAACAATCCCTCCTCCCCACGCACTCATGGCAGCAGTTGCTGCTGCCCTCGCCCGCTCACTCTCTCTCTAACAGGAAGAAGAAGAAGGCAGTGGAGTGAGGGTGAGGGAGAGGAAAGGGGAGTATTTGAAGGCTGCCGTGGGGAGAGAGAGAAAAAGAAGGCTGCGCCTACAGGGAGGAAAGAAAGAGAAGAAAGGAGGGCAGCGGTTCAGTCTGCACGTGCATGCGCGCAGACGGGAAACGTAAGTCGAAAAAATTAAATTCCAGACGTCTGGGAAGGCTTCCAGACGTCTGACTAGATGTTTGGACCAACTCCCAGACGTCTTAAACGACATTTGTTTCCGGGGTCATAACAACATAACAAACTCAAAGGAAGTTTCGTCCTCGAAACTTGCGCTAACTAGGGTGCGGAAAAGAACGGTATATGCATAACAAACTCAAAGAGGACTGAAGCCGGTCCGAAAAGATGTACCCTCAAAAAGCTTTGGGTACTGTTCCCGCATCGCCGCCTCAGGCTCCCAAGTAGCCTCCTTGTATCGCTAGCTCCTCCACAAAACCTTCACCAGGGGTACTTGATTCTGTCTCAAACTGTAGACGGCTCTGTCGAGAATCTGCATTGGCTGCTCGGGGTAGGTCAGGTCGTCACCCACCTTGACGCTCTCGTGATTTAGGACGTGACTGGGATCGGCGACATACTTCCTGAGGTTGGACACGTGGAACACGTCGTGCACACCAGAAAGCTGGGGAGGAAGGGCAAGCCTGTAAGCAACGGGTCCAACTCGCTCCAGGACCTCAAAGGGTCCCACGATCCTCGGCGCGAGCTTCCCTCTCACCCCAAACCGTTGCAGGCCCTTCATGGGCGAAACACGAAGGAAGACGTGGTCCCCAACCTCAAACTGCACCTCTCTACGTTTCTGATCTGCATAGCTCTTCTGTCTGCTCCTGACAGTGTGGAGTCGCCTGTGAATCTGCTCGACTACTTCCTGACTCTGTCGGATCAGCCTGGGGCCAACCTCCCACTTGGTCCCCACCTCAACCCAACTCAAGGGTGCCGTACACCTCCGTCTGTACAGAGCCTTGTAGGGTGCCATGCCGATGCTCGAGTGGTAACTGTTATTGTATGCAAACTCCGCCAGGGGAAAGTGCTCCTCCCAAGATCCCCTCCAGTCCAATACACAAGCACGCAAAAGGTCCTCAAGTGTCTGTATCGTGCGCTCAGACTGTCCGTCCGTCTGGGGGTGGTATGCTGTACTGAACCTCAACCGCGTCCCCAGGGCTTACTGAAACTCAGCCCAAAACTGGGATGTAAAGCGGGTATCCCTGTCGGATACGATCTCCCGCGGAACTCCATGTAGACATACCACGTCGCGGATATACCTCTCTGCCAACTGTGCTGGTCCCAAGGTGACTCGGATCAGCAAGAAACGCACCGTCTTTGTCAATCTGTCAACGATTACCCAGACTGCGTCGTGTCTTCGTTGGGTAACAGATAAGCCCACCACCAAGTCCATGGTGATGCTCTCCCACTTCTACTCTGGCACTGGAAGTGGCTGTAGCGGCCCTGCAGGCCTCTGATGCTCGGCTTTCACCTGCTGCCATACTAAACACTGCTGCACGAATTCACCCACATCCCGCTTCATCCCCCTCCACTAAAAATCACGTCTTAAGTAATGGTACATTTTCGTGTTTTCGTCATGTATGGTGAATCTGGAACCATGTGCGTCAGTCAGGAGTTCTCTCAACAGCCCCTCTTCTCGGGGAACGCACAAACGTCCCCTCATGCGCAGCACCTGGTCTGTAAGAGAGAAGTCCCCAGAGTCTCCTGACAGTACTCGGTCACGTAAGGACTGCAAGCACGGGTCAGCCATCTGCCCTGTGATGATGCGATCTATCAGCTCTGGCCTCGTCTGTCACGTCACAGTCACTAGTTCACAGTGCCCCAGTAACTCTAGGGGTCGCCAACTGCCCATCTCCTCCAAGAGGCTCCAACTCTGCACCTGTAAATTGGCCAAGTGTGCGGGCGCCTTCCGGCTCAAGGCGTCAGCCACCACATTGGCCTTTCCCGGGTGGTAGGAAATGCTACAGTCATAGTCCTTCAGGAGCTCCAACCAACGTCTCTGTCTCATATTGAGCTCCTTCTGATCAAACAGGTATCTGAGACTCTTGTGATCTGTGAAAATCTCAAAGGTCTCACCGTACAAGTAGTGCCTCCAGGTCTTCAGTGCGAAGACGACAGTTGTCAGCTCCAAGTCGTGGGTAGGGTAGCTATGCTCATGGGGCTTTAGTTGCCGCGAAACGTAAGCGATAACGTGACCCCTGTGCATGAGCACAACTCCTAACCCCTGCAAAGAGGCGTCCGTGTACACAACGAACCCGCCACTACTGTCTGGGATGGTGAGAACGGGAGCCGAAGTCAGCCTCTCCTTCAGTTCCTGAAAACACGCCTCACAGGCATCTGTCCAAGTAAAGGGCACGTCCTTCTAGGTCTGCTGTGTCATAGGACGTGCAATCTATGAAAAGCCCTTGATAAACTGCCTGTAGTAGCCTGCCAGTCCCAAGAAACTGCGAATCTCAGTGACCGTACGCGGTCTCTCCCACCGGAGCACTGCCTCGACCTTGGCTGGGTCCACAGCCAAGCCATCCCCAGAGATCACATGACCTAAGAAGGTCACCTCCCTCGACCAGAACTCGTACTTGCTGTATTTGGCGTACAGCCTACATCATCTTAGTGTGTCCAAAATCATCCGCAAGTGCTGTCCATGCTGTGTTTGATCCTGAGAATATATGAGCACATCATCAATGAATACCACCACGAACTGGTCCAAGTACTGTCTAAACACCCGGTTCATCAAGTCCATGAAGGCAGTGGGGGCATTGGTCAGCCCAAACGGCATGACCAGAAACTCGTAGTGTCCGTACTAGGTGCAGAAAGCTGTCTTGGAGACGTCTACCTCCTTGATCCTCAATTGGTGGTATCTAAACCTCAAGTCGATCTTGGAGAATACCGTAGCACCTCGCAGCTGGTCAAACAAGTCATCAATCCTCGGCAGCGGATGCTTGTTCTTGATGGTGACCCTATTCAGCTGTCGGTAGTCCACACAAAGGCGTAGGGTACCATCCTTCTTCCTTACAAACAGTACCGGGGCTCCCCAGGGAGACGCGCTGGGCCTCACAAAGCCCTTCTCCAAAAGATCCTGCAACTGAGACTTGAGCTCTCGCAGCTCAAGTGGGATCATCTTGTACAGTGCTGTGGAGATGGGGCTGGTCCCCGGTACTAGTGAGATCTCAAACTCGATCTCACGCTCGGGCGATAGTCCTGGCAACTCGTCTGGGAACACGTCGGGATACTCTCTAACCACCGGGATACTCTGGAAGTCTGCTACAGGGCGGGGCTCTGCCACCACACAAGCTAGGAAACTCTCACACCCCTGGCTCAAAAGTTTTGCCGCCCGAAGTACAGAAATGCACCTGAAGCCTCCGTCCACCGGCTGCCCGTGGAACTCGAAAGAAGGCAACTCCGGTATGGAGAAGTCGATCTTTCTCTCAAAGCAGTCCACCAAGGCATGGTAAGCGGACAGCCAGTCCATCCCCAGAATTATGCCAAAGTCCTTCATCTGTATCATAATCAGGTCAGCGGGAAGGCTGTGTCCCCCAACACTGACCTCACAACCCGTGTATACCTCCTCAGCTACAAACAGCTGATCACTTGGACCTCTGATCACGAATGGATCATCTAACAGCATACAGTCCTGCCCCAGACTAACCGCAAAACTGGTAGCGACAAATGAGTGCGTAGCGTTGGAATCGAAAAGCGTGTAAACGAGTCTGCTGGAAACTGAAACCATACCTGCCACCACTGATCCCGAAGCTCTAGCATCCTTGTGTGTCAGGGCTTTGATACGCCCCTCAGCCCTAGGTGCGGACAAAGCAGCCACACTCTGCGTTAGACGGGTAGCTGCTGGCCGGTACCCTCCTCGTGACTGTTGTCCTCTTCCTCGCGTCTGGAAACCACGGCCTCTTGCTCGCCCTCCAGTGCTCGGCGCGGGAAGCATCTGCTGACCTCCTGCCCTAGACGGGTAGTCCCTCCTGATGTGGCCCGGCTGGCCACACTGGTAGCAGAGGGGAACTCGACTCCTGCCCTTAGTGGGTCCTTGCTGTCGGCTGGGTGGGGGTCCGGTGCTAATAGCTGGCCCCTGTCGAGGGCCCCCAAAAGCCACTGATGGCCCTACAAAACGTGACGGTTCTCCTGCAGGCGCCACGTGTCTCCTCTCTCGTCGGCCCTATGAAAAGTCTGGCTAATAGGGCATCTTCCGCCCGCTGTCAGTATCTCGTGCGGACGAGTTGGTATCTTCGTATGTCATAGCTGCCTCCACTACCCTCGAGAACGTAGGCAGCTTCAGGGGTTTGACATACCCCCGAATCGCAGGCCAGAGCCCCTCGGTGAACCTCCAAAGGCGCTCCTCCTCAGTGGCCACTGCTGTTGCTGCGAAGCGAGACAGTTCTAGAAACGTGTGCGGTACGCGCTCACGGTCATCGTCCCCTGGCGGAGAGTGTGGAACTCCCTCCTCCTCTGGTCCTGCCAAGTCTGGGGAAAGTACTGTTCGCAGAAGAGGGTGACGAACCGGTCCCAGGTTGGCTCGCCCCTCTCCTGTCCCCTGACCGCCCTCCACCACCTGTGTGCCGCGCTCTCCAACTGGTACGTGGCAAAGGCCATGCGGCACTCCACTGAGGGGCGAAGGGTGTCAAAAACCTTCTCGATTTGCTCGATCTAGTCCTCTGCCTCGGTCGGGTCCTCATCCCCCTTGAAGGAGGGGGGCTTCAGCTTCTGAAACTGTCTGAAAAGCTCGAAGTGGCGCTGAAGTGGAGATGCTGGTGCACCTCCAGGTAAGGGAGCCTCATTCTCGGAAGTGCCGGAGGAAGGTGTGGGGGCGACGGCGGCCCATCCTCTCCCCCGCGTCCAGCGCAAAGTCCGTCGCGTGGTACCACAGAGGACTCCCCCTCCGCAGCCCCAGGGAGAGGCGCTCGTGGCGGCAGGTGGAGCTCCTCTCGCACGATGTCCCGTATCAACTGGGCGAGGTTTTGGGCCTGAATGCCTAGGAGCAGTGGTTGGTCCACTGAAACGTCAACTTCAATGCGCCCACCCCTCCGACCTTGTCCTCGGTCGCGCCCGCGGCCCACCTTGCTAGTCCCGCGTCGAGGCATCTCTTGCAAGGAGACGCGAATACAGAACGGAAACACGTCAATACGAATCAATATCTAACGGAGAAGTCTAAGAACATATGTCAAAAGAAATGTTATGGTGGCTACTCTAGTTACAGACACGTGAATTGGTTATTTTCCAGTCAGTTGGTTCACTTCTCGGGACGACCTTGCTCTGATACCATCTTGTTACGACCCGATTCCCGAATCCCAACGTGACACGAGAATCGGACCGACTCGACTGATCCCAAGACCCAGTCGTCCAACGAGAAAGTAACCAAAAGAGTAGTAAAATAAACCACATTCACCATGTATATAACTAGCAGTAACAAAATACAGTAGTAAAGAAAAGAACTACTACAGTATACACCACCACAACAGTAGAGAAATAAATAGGTACATAAACATGATGCTTACAATAAAAGAGTACAGTGGTAACAAAAAAAAATACTCACTACACAAAAGAAACGGTACAGTAGGTACTACACAAGTAAAACTACTGGGCTCTACTAGGCCCAGCTCCCTCTGCAGCCGCCGGCTCTGGCTGCTCAAGATCTGGTCCTAAAAAGGTGACAAAGGTGACATGTCAGTGAAACGCTGAGTAGAGTGGCAACCAAAAGCTAAGAAAAACAGTAAGGTGGACAGTAGCTGTTATATTTTTAATCTCTTTCTTTATTTTTCCATTTACTCATTATTGAATTATTCCTCAGATCTTTCTCTTGATCTCGAATGTTCCTCGTGGGAACGATCTTGATTGCAGTCTTTTCCAAAAAGTAGAAGTAACACGTGGTGCTCTCCTGGCCGGGAGAGTCCCCCGTGGTGGTCCCACCCTCAGTCAACCACCCCAAGGTCACTGACAGACGTAACGGTGGCTACGGCACACGTGATGAACGCACGGGTAGCTACCCCGCACTGGCACGCGGTCAGTCATTTCCGTTAACGGGTGCGCCCCAAAGCACAACACGGAACCAGTATAAGGTAGAGCCCTCTCAGTAACAGGGGTCCAGCCACTCCACAGTAACCAAACAGGGGTCTTTCCCCTTCACAGTCCGTGCACCCTTGCCTGACTACCCTGGTTTGCCCAGTGGGCCTAACAAGTCGGTGTAGGAGAGCTAGCAGAACCCCGGGGCCCGTGGGGTGGCTAGTGCTCTCCCTACACTAGTAGCTCTCCTCGGTACTGTGTATGCAAGGGCCAAAAGTCGGTACAAAGTGACCAGACCTAACCTTGGGTCCCTGGGGCGGCTAGCTCAGCTCTGCACTAAACAGAGGGACAATCGCTCTCCTTGGTACTCCGTACTCAAAGGCCAGCTCACTTCCCCAATTCCATTCCATTTACCTCTTAGGAGCTCTACTCCTAATTCCCTGTAGGGTTTATGCTCATTTTTCTTTGACTCAGCCAATTTAGGTTTCATCATTTCAGCTTTACATTCATATAACCCATTTTCTCAATAGTAATTATCCATTCAAAAGCAGGCAACTGTTAACCAATTACAGGCAGTTATCGTTTTCCTTTCTACTTTTCCAAGACTACAATATATATATATTCAATCTAATTTTCCAGTCCTAGGATTCATGCCATACTCTATGATCTATCATTCAATCTAGTTTTTCAGTCCTAGGATTCATGCCATACCCTAGGGCTTATCATTCAATCTAGTTTTTCAGTCCTAGGATTCATGCAATACCCTAGAATCTATTAATTATTTCACAAATGCATAATTTTTGATAAACAATTAAAGGGAGCCACTCCACCCGCAAAATAGGGAGTACTGGGGGCGTGATCGGCAAGTCCGTGCGCCTCCGCAACCCCCAATGCTGCAACAGAACGGGGTCCTAACACAAGGATCAAATACAAGGAGCTACTCAGAACAGGATACAAATACTGTAAATAGGTAGAGGAACTAAATCTGAGAAGAACGAAACTTGAAATGCGGAAAATGGACTTCGAATGGACCCTAAACGGGTCAAAAATGACAAGTCTGCCCAAAATCAGACGTCTGGAACATCTTCCAGACGTTTTAAATGATGGCTCAAGTTATACCTTAATCCTGCGTGGTCCTTCAGACGTCCAAAATCCCGCTGAACCGTCTGGACTTAGTTTCCAGACGTTCAACTGTCACTTCGGAAGTCTGGAGACCCTCTCCGTCGTCTGGTGCTGTGCCTAGACGTCCGATCTGTGTGGGAGGGCGTGCCCTTGCGCCTTTCCGAACGAGACCTGCACACATACGCGATCGCCCTCAACATGAAACGAGGCAGAATCCTTCGGCGAAATGGCTGCATGGTCGTACACGCGAAAGAAGGGAAGAAAAATATCGTACCTTTCAGACGTTTGGGCCTTCCTCCAGACGTCTCCCGCGTCGTCTGGACGTATGTCCAGACGTTTGATTCTGGGAAATTTTCCCAGAATCAGGACCTCCTCGCCCTCTACCTGCAACGCACGGCCGTGCCACGCCACGCTCGCCTGCTGCCTGAGCTGTAGTAGCTCCTCCCCAGCACTACGCTCCTGCTGCGCACCCGTCGGCCGGCCCTGGATGCTCCGGCGAGCTCACACCCTCGCGATCTAGCTCTCTCCCTCTCGCAGCAACCCCTCCTCCCCACGCACTCACGGCAGCAGTTGCTGCTGCCCTCGCCCGCTCACTCTCTTGCTAACAGGAAGAAGAAGAAGAAGGCGGTGGAGTGAGGATGAGGGAGAGGAGAGGGGGGGTATTTGAAGGCTGCCGTGGGGAGAGAGAGAAAAAGAAGGTTGTGCCTGCAGGGAGGAAAGAAAGAGAAGAAAGGAGGGCAGCGGTTTAGTCTGCGCGCGCATGCGCACAGACGCGAAACATACGCTGAAGAAATTAAATTCCAGACGTCTGGGAAGGCTTCCAGACGTCTGACCAGACGTCTGGACCAACTCCCAGACGTCTTAAATGACGTTTGATGCCGGGGTCATAACACTGGTGGTCTGGGAGGAGGTGTGCAAGCCGGTGCGAGAGGGGGACCTGGGGGTCAGGGAGGTGGATAAGGTGAATATCAGCTTGCTTACAAAGTGATTGCCAGGCTTGGGGGCTGTGAAAAAGGCCTGTTTGGTGACACTATGTGGTGCTGTTATGGGTCGTTTGCATCTTGTAGACCTCTGGAGTCTCCTCTTTTAGGGGCCTCTTTCTTTCTCAAGGGCTTGGAAGAGGTGATAAAGATGGTGCGGTCGTTCTCCTACCCCACGCTGGGAGAGGGTGACGTTTTTAGGTTCTGGCTAGATGACTGGTAGGGGGTTTGGTCTCCTCTCAGTGCCAAGCACCCTCGTCACTTTAGGGGAGCGGTGAATCAATCGGCCTTGGTGGGGGATTGCTGGATTGGGGCTTGGTGTTCAATCTTTCGGGGTGGCCTCTCGGATCAGAGGTGTGCAGAGTTCCAGATGTTGTTATAGGAGCTAGAAGGATGGGAACCAGAGGAGGGGGAGGACTCCTTTTCCTGGGACGAGGGGGACTTCTCGGTGGCGAAGGTTTTCCGTAGGATGAGTTGCAGTAGACATTGACCTCATGAGGGACTGTAGACTTCTCTGGGAGGCGGAATGTCCACTAAAGGTGAAAATTTTTGCATGATTGCTGAGGAGGGGGAGGATTATGATGAGAAAGTGTAGATCGAGATGGGCTCAGATGGATGATGTGAAATGTCCCCTTTGTGATGGAATGGAGGACATTCAGCACCTCTTCTTCCAATGTCCGTTTGTGGTGCAGGTGTGGCAGAAGCTAGGGATCGACTAGATTGTCCATCGGGATGTGCTTAGCTTTTGGTCTTTTTTTCGGAGGGGGAGTGCAAGTGGCGGGATGAACTCATTTAGATCCAAAAGGGATCGAGCTAGAGTTTTGGCTGTCTTATGGGGTGTGTGGCTAGGTAGGAATGGAGTGGTTTTCAGGGGGAGAGACCCTATGTCGAGAATTTTTTTTACTTCATTCAGTCCTAGGTGGAGTTCTAGAGAGCTAATTTGTAATTCTGGTGTAATCCTTTTTATGAAATAAATTGAATACGGGTGGTTATCGTTTGGATAATCACCCTTTCACTTAAAATGAAAAAAATACAATCCCTTCGCAACCTTAGTTTTTTTCCACCCTTGTTAATTTACAAAAGGACTTGGATGGGCATGATTTTAACGGCTAGTTTAATTGAGGGGTTAGGAAAGTAGTATTAAGAAATGTGAAACCGGTGTTAACCTGTAATTACATTTACTTGCGGTGTGGTGTTAGCACTAGTTTATGTTTATTTGAATTAATGTTAAGTTGTTTACTTAGTAGTGGTGTTAGGTATATAAAACATGAGGAATGTCAGAGACATAAGTGGTGTTAGGTGTTAGACAAACCCGTATTAAAGTTGCTAAATCCGGGTTAGCAAATGAGGGGTTACGTAGTAAAGTAAACGAGGGTTAACCCCTCTTTTGAGGGATTAACCCTCTAGGTAAACTAAGCCTAAGGGTTGGGAAGGATGAGGGGCAATGTGTGCTTGGCCATGTCATGGTTGCGTGTGAAGCGAAAGTAAAAGTAGGCTTCGTTCTAGTTGCGAGAGAAATCTGGAGAGGGTCATTGAGAATACTTGTAAAGGCATCAAATTGGAAACGTAGTCTATTGATTTTGTTTGCTGTAGTTAATATGGGTTCTATCTTTGGGCCTTATACTCTAAGTTCACTTAGTAAATGAAGTTTCCTTCTATCCTGAAAAGAAAGAAAAGAGTAAAAACTGAATGGGACACATGACGGCTCCAATCTTTTGGAAGGGAAGCATCTGAATTTATCCAGCATATTTTCACTTCGGAGATAGAAAGGAGATGGGCTTGAAGAATGAAGAGGAAGATATTCTTTGTAGAGGCCCTCTTCCGAGGGTTTGGACCCAAGTTTTGCTACAACCATGACAATGAGATCAAAGCTTATATAAATTCCTGGAGGCATTATATTCCCGGATGCTCTTATTTTGCCCCCCATCTTCAGCCATCTTGAAAGTGATCATGCCTTTGTTCATGCTGAATCTAACGTTCTCAGGGCTGACAAAAAGCATTGATGTGTATCTTTCAATTACCTGACATGCCTCCCATGAGGCTTGTAGGCATCCCTAGCACCAGCATGGATTGGATATCTTGGAGATGAAGCTAGCAAAGTCTGCAGTGAAGCCAATGGGTTCCAATAAATTGAATTAGTAACGATCCTTCCTTCCTGTTGGTCAATTTTGCTATTGAGGTTGATATGGTCAATTGCAGCAAAGCTAGTCTGCTATCTAGTCCTGTCACAGGAGCTCCTCCTCTTCAGTTTGGATGCCTGTTGTCCCTACAGAATGGTTGTTCAACTGAAATTCTAGGATAAAAAATCTGGATGACTAGATGAACGGAACTTTGTTCAGATGGAGGAAGCTCTGGTCTCATAACTTAAAACAAGTCCAACCTACCATTCCAAGCACTGATTTTTCTACTTTGAACATTGGAGGCATGAATATGGCACATTTTTTAGGTCTGACTAATATGCGTAATGCAATTCTTATGCAGATTTCTTTCAAGAGAAGGTATGAAAATTCTACGTTGAAAGTTAGCTAGCGTTGGTTGTTGAGGTCATCAGTCATCTCATCTAAGACTACTAGCGGTTTCCATGACGTAGCTTCTCTCCATAGAAAATGGATATTAATTGAATAAGAGTCCATTAAGGAGTTCATGTGAATACTTTTCCCTCCTAGTATCTCATCCTCTTTATCTCTGCAAGTCTAATCCCTTATTTTGGAAGGTCTAGACTTTGCATCTAGACTCTATAACAAAAATAATTAGTCCCTCTTGCCTACCATTAGCTAATGGTAGCCATTGCCGCAATTTTTTTGAAGAGTTAGTATTTAACTTTGATGTTTGCGAGGAGCAAAATAATTCCACCTCTTACCGTTCAAAAAGACAAAACAAGAAAAAATCCACCTCTCAGGTAAAATTATATTATTCCAGAATTAAGAGTCAAATTCTGGAATAAATGAATTTCAAAATTATGGCTTCAAAATGTGGAATAGTAAGCCAAATTCCACCTGTCAGATGCTGCCAGTGACGAGCTCATCCTCTTGAGTTTCGATGCCTTTAGTTCACTGAGAATGGTTGTTCAACTGAAATTCTACGGTCAAAAAATTTGGATGACTAGATGAATTGAACTTTGTTCAGGTGGAGGAAGACTTAATTTCAAAATTATAACAAGCCCAACCTACCATTCCTACTCTCCAACTTTTCCCTTTGACATTGAAGGCACAAATACGGCACATTTCATAGATTTGACTAGCGATATGTGCAAATCAATTCATGGGCAGGTCTCTTTCAAATGGTTAGGAAGGAAGTTGGCTGGTGCTGGTTGTTGAGGTCATTGGTCTTCTCATCTAAGACGGGTTTCGAGAATTCAGCATCCCTGCATAGAAAAATGGATATTGATTGGAAGAGCCCATCAATGAATGCATGAATTCTTTTCGCTCTTATCATCATCTCCTCCATTATCTCTGCAACTCCATTCCCTTATCTTGGAGAATGTTTAGATTCTGCATTTAGACCTCACAACACAAACACGAAGGCAACAGAGTTGTCTTACACATGATTTAAAGTGGCCCAGATCCCACTTGCCTACTATCAGTTAATGGCGGATATTGCCACAATTCTTTTAGAATGGTGGTATTTAACCTTTGATCTTTTGATCAGAAAAATGATTATTCAACAACCGCTGGATTTGAGTAGGTGAAGACCGCCATTTGGGTGGAGTAAGATGTGATTGCGAGCTTTCCGGTGGAAGACCAATTGCTTTAAGCAGATTCATCACAAGAACAAAAAATATCCACTCTGACGCAAATCTCTAAATTTAAAGCAATATGGAGAAGAATTCATAGGGAGGAAAGTACAGTAACTGCAAGATGAGGGAGACCAACAAAACTACTGCCAACATATGCGCCTCCCTGAAGATCTAAACCCCCTATGAAACGCATGCAACATACATATCCATGTCCATCAATGTCCAACAAATCCCCAAACAACATCAAGTTACATAGTATGCACCATCAACAAATAGGATACTGTAACTAACTAGGCAGCCCTGGTGGCGCCATAGCCATTAGAGCCACCACTGCCATAGTGGGGCTTCTCTTCTCTCTTCCTCCTCAGCACTACGATCCAAGTCACCACCTCCAGCACCAATGCTATTCCCCCGAGCCCACAGAGCACGCCGATGTACCCGTTCTTCCAGTTGTCGTAGGTGTCCAGTATGTCGAAGCCTTTGAAGATGTTAACTGCACTAAGGATTATCACAGCGTAACCAATGCCCCTGTGGTAGATGTTCCAGAATATGCGGTACTTGTGATCCTTGTTGGGCCTCAGCAGCAATGCAAACACCTGTTCACCATGTAATTAGAAGGTTGAGCATCATGTTCAGGGTTCAAATCTTACATTAATACTAATTGAAATCCTAATACGATTCCGCGAATTAGACCAGGAAGTTCCACCTTTGCCTCTCATATCCAATGGTAGAGATTGAAGGATAGGAGATATGGATGATAGGTATAGAGTACTTTAAACAATGCTCGTAAAGTCATTTAAGTTCATATGGTTGGATGGTAAGTGAAAAGAGATGAACCTGGAGGGTAGCCATGCACAAGAGGGCAATGCCAATGCCACGGTGGGCAGTGTGGGTGATGCCATCGGAGTCGTTTCCTAGCTTGATGCCTGTGGCCACTCCAGCTACGCCGATGCCATAGGCTGTGCATTGGCAAACTATGTGGAGGTAGAACCAGGCAGGGTCAGCGAACACCTTAACGTATCGCGCGAAGATGACTCCGATGGGCATGAGAATCCCCCAAGCTACTCCATTAAGAAGTCCATGGACCTGCAAGGAAAAGGGAGGTGCCAAAAATTCACGTTCACGTTCGACGGTGATGAAGATAATTAAGGATCAAGAGAATGGTTGGAAGAGTTATTTTGTTTGTTAATTAATCGTATATATATATATATATATATATATATATATATATATATATATATATATATATATACAATCTGCATAGCTTGAACGATTAACTTAATGATATAAACCGTAGTTCAGAATGTGGACCAAAATTTTTATGTTTCATACAAAAAAAAAAAACCTGTCTTTCAAGAGATTCTACCACCTAAAATCCTTCTGCGCAAAAGTTGTGGAAAGTTTCCGCCTCGTTGATTCTTCCTCGCCCACGCTGTTGACGAAAGAGCCCAAAAGGCAATCCTCCACACACACACACACACACCCTCCCTCCAGAAAAGAAATCTTCACCATTGAGTTGACTTTGACTCCACTTGTGCGAGGCGAAGATGAGCCAAATTTTCAATAAAATCGGCGCAACAACGAATACGGGTGGGTTGGGCATCTATACGGTACATATTTTTTTCTTTAAAAAAAAAAAAGAAATGAAGAAAATCAGTAATATATAAGTAACTCAAAAGAATCCTGTTTGAGAAAAATGGTTTATAAAAGGATACTATATATTTCTTCCTTGCTTTCTTATTGGGACAGATCATGGTGTTTGATCCACAGCAACCAACGAGGGTGACTTCCTATACTATTTTTAGGCAGAAACAAAAATAAAAGGGCCATCTCTCGTCCCTATCCAGGAGGTTATGGCATTAAATCTCATAATCCACACATTTACCTTCTCATTAAAAAAAGAAAAAAGGGCCATCCCATCCCTAGATTTAATTTGAAAAAAAAAGTAAAAAGAGAAGTCTCTACCTAATCTTGATTTATCTAGGTAACTAGGGTAAAGAGCCCATCATTAGAAAATGTGGAGCATATGAAACTGCACTTTTCCATTGGCAAAAGAAGTATTAGGCTAGAAGAGAGAGTAGGCCATTGATCTCCTCTATTCAACTTGCAGTGGTGGAGTTAGGGAGGGGCAGGTGGGAGCAGTTGCCCTGCTGATCTTTTCATTTGTTTATTTTTGTTAAGAACTATATACTAAAATCTTTAGATTGCAATTTGAATAAATGGTCTCATGTCTTTTCCCTTCGCCCTCCCCCTAAGATAAACTTCTTCCGGAGACTGCTTAGGTTGGGAGATGGAGCATGGACGCATAGAAATATGAAATTTCTATCCTCGAGCTAAGCTAAACTTTTCAAAAATTTTGCAAAATCCAGATCTGTAATTCGAGAACTTCCACACACACACACACACACACACGCACGCACGCACGCACGCATATATATATATATCTATATATATATATATATATATATATATGCACGTATGAGCGGAACTGACCTTCTTGCTCTTTGCGATGCCGGCGGTCGTGGACGCACCGGTGAGGAAGTCGATATCCCCGAGCGACAGCAGGCTGTCGCCGGTGAAGCTGTGACCGGCCGGCAGCCCGCCGGAGACGCTGCCAACCTGCCAGACGTGCTGGATCGTGGTCTTATTCTCCGGCAGCGTCACCGTCGCGTATATGATGATGTGCCCTTCGTTCCTCTCGGCCGACAGGTCGTTCACCCCGACGCTCGGCAATTCCTCCGGTCTCATGTCGGGGCTCGACCTGGTCTCGATGTGATTCTTGTAGGACCACATCCGACCGTTGGTCGAATTCTCCAGCGCCACGAGGGCCTCAGTCCCGGCCATGCCGGTGCCATTCGGGTTGAGACCCCACGCGACGAAGCCGCTGGAGTCCGGCGGCGACGCCCGGAACGCCATCTCCATGGTGCCGTTCTCGGGGAAGTACGTCCAGAAGAGTTGCGCGCCGAGGGCGGCCAAGTCGTTGCATGTATCGAAGGTGCGGTTGGGGAACGAGATTTCACGGCATGTGTTTTGGGCATGGGCAAGGTGGACGAAGAGAAAAGGTGCCACCAAGCAGCAGAAGCGGAGTGCTGCTGCTACTGCCACCGCCTCCTTCCCCATATGGGCCGGATTATTAAATCTCTATGTATGTGTGTTGCGGTTAATTAGTGAATGAGATGATTGGGGCTTGCCGTGGTGGTGGTGGAAATCTGTGGGTTGTGATTGTGGTGCCCATCAATTGAATTGTGGGGGGTTCAAATAGAGAACGTGGGGGCCTGTGGTTGGTGGATGGAATGGTCGGGGATTGGAAGATTCGGGGAAAGAAGAAGTCGTCGAACGCGTCTGGGGACTAATGCTACAGTGCTCCAACGGTGGTGGAGACGTTCTTGGCTCGGTAGCATAGGAAATGGACGCTAAACGGCCAATTCTTCTTCTTCTTCTTCTTACCTTCCGCAACGACGGATCCTCGGTGTACTATTATTACTCTTTCGCCGAAGTTTCGGTCAGTGATCCACCGCACGCCCGTCCTTTACTCACTCATTTCTCATTTCCTTTTTCTTATCCTTTTTAAAATCCCACGTTTGACCGGTTACCCTTGCATGACGCGTCAGCCCACGCAACAAGATTTTTTTTTTCCAACTGATTTTGTAACATGTGGTCAGCGTTCGATGGAGAGACATTTAAGTAATAATTTTTTAAATTAAAGTAACTCAATTTATGACATCCCATCATATCAATGTCAAATTATCCTATTATATATTGTCAACATCATTATATATATCTATAAAAATATATTCATTATACCATATCAACTTTAAAATTCATGGAAGATGAGATATATGGTGGGTTAATAGGATATAAATATGATGATTAAGTTATATCTTATTATTAAAATACTATGGAATAAATGTGATAAGTGAGAATGTAGTAGACGAAATATATGGGAGTAGACAAGTAAACGTAGATGTGATTGGTGAAGGATAAATATGATAAATTAAAGTAGGTTAATAAAAATATATGTGATAGATGAAAATAATACTTATTTTACTATTCACATTAGGCAGCATCCAGGAATTCGAAAAGCAATAAAATCCGACCTTGAACTGCTACCAACCAGAGCCCAGCGGTTTCCAACATTGAGATTTTATTTAATTACTACGACGTGGTGACCGGTGGTTAGAGCCGGCTAAATATAAACGTTATAAACTCGTGAGTAGCTGCAGCACTCAAATAAGTAACAAACGTAACGACTGCAGCAGCAAAGGCCTAATAAGTTGATTGCTAAAACAGACAACTCGCGGGTACAGCAAATCGTTGACTGCTGTTGACGTTTACGACTAAAGATTCCCTACTCAATAAGTTGAGTAGCAAATATATTTTATTTTCACAATAAATATACGCATGATGATTCTATTAAAAGATTCATGGTAAGAAATGTGGCAAGAGCTACACATTGAGTTCTAGAATTAACCAGCTCGTGACATTCCAGCCCATTTCTCACTTTAATTTAATAAAAAGCCTTATTTGCCTTCTAGAAAATCATACGGGAGCAAAGAGAGTAGACAAAGGCATGATTTAGTAAGTGAGAGTACCAAAGAAGAATAGCTTTTTTTGTTAATAACCGAAGAAGCTAAATTGGTTGAAGAAGACACTTTTCCCTTTGGGTGCAGCAATTGCCTTTTACATGTGATAAGTTGGAGTAATTCCTTCGTGGCATGTTTGCCTGTAGGAATAAAGCAAGACCTTCCACATTTAGGTTACAGAGAATTTAGAATCGAATTAGGCTTACTTATGCGAACATAAAGTCATTCCCAAGGGCTTTTAAAGTAATTGTAATTTACTTCCTCGTTCCTTTAAAAGTGGAATATCAACTTTTTATTTCTCCTCAAAGATAAAGTTGGACCTAAATAATAAAAAGGTTTTATTCCTCCATTTATTTCATACAATGTTAATTTCTTATGCAATTCTATTAAATCCTATTCCACAAATCAAACATGCACATAAGAAGCAACTAGATTAGAGTGTAGAAGGTGGCAGTTCCATTGGAGGTGGTTAGGGTGGAGCATTGAGTTAAGTTTAGCCTGGTTCGACCCAAACTTGAGAAAGCTTATTTTTTTTCGATCTACGTGTCAGATCCAAGGTCCAAAATTTTTATGAAATTAAAGCTCGAACTCAATCCAAGGCCCATGTTTATGGACCTAGGGCTGGCCAGGCTAGACCCAATTTTGATTTTCATGCTAAGTTTTCGGGTTGGGTCCAGAAAAGCTCGTTAAGACCCATAAATTTTATAAGGGCCAATTTTTCTTTTTTTTCTTTTTAACATGAAACTTACCAACCAAATAAACTAGCTTAAAATTATATCTTATTATTTTCCTAAAAAATGCTAGATTTTGATATATAACGAAATTGCTTACTTGAAATCAGTATTTGCATTTTCTAACTAGTAATTTAAATTTATCTTACTTTGTTGTAAATATTATTCAAAGTAAGGATTGAACATAACATTATTCAATATTATTCACTATAAATTGTATCACACGAAGTTATCATACGATACAAATTACAAAATAATGTCATCGTCGGAGATAACCCGTCAGTGAGAGATCGGTTGGAGAGGAAAGGAAACTCAACAAGATTCGTCAATGGATGCCTAAGATGAAGAAGGCATGAGGCAACTTGATGCCTTGATGGAGTAACAATAGGCACAACTGCACGTGAGGAGGGGATTCTGATTATGTGCGTGAAATTGAGGGTGACTAGGGAGGATAACGGTGGGAATTCTTTTTTTAATTTTTAGTTAAAAAAGAAAAAAAGATTAGGAACTTAGGTAAGGTGGATTAGACCTAACGGATCTTCTTAAGTTTTTTTAGGTTCGGGTCGGATCGGATCTAAATCTAAATTTTTTAAAAAATTATTTAAACTCAAGTTGGGTCAAACTTTTTCAAGTCATATTCAAATCAAAATCGAATTGACTTAATCTAATGCTCCACCCTAAAAGGTGGTATAGTCCACTCCCGAAATTACAAACCCAATCATGGGAAAACTTTATTCCACCGTTTGGAGATGCCGAACGCAGGTTCATGGGCCAACTCCCTCTTCTTAAACAGTGTCAACGAGCAATAACCCTTAATTATAAGTGCATTATTTACGATTTGTGTTCTGTGCTCTCTCCCCACTTATCTTGTTGTACCCGATGAATGGTAGAAATGAAAAGTATTGGTTTTATCTTAAATTTTTTCATGAAAGAACTATTACTGTTTAACTACTGTGACAAGACATCCAGAGCAATGATATCAATAATTATTCAAGCATTGATATACTGGAATTTCGTAGCTTGAGAAAGACAAATGACACAATTATACTAATGATACAAATGTGGGTTGTCAATGCCAAACCTAATGATACAAATGCAGGTTATCAGCACCAAAGCAGAGAGTTGCCAGGGTTTGGACCCTCTCAAAAATCATAGGCGATCATCAAAGCAAATAACAATTTAGGGATTAATTATTCTAGAGATGGTGCACTAAATTCCACGAAGTAGATTGACTCAACACGTACTTGATATGGTCATTCCTCTCAAAGGTAGTTTGACAATCTAGCCTTGTTTAGCTAGGGGGTTAACCTAACCTCCAAAACACGGGTTAAGTTGAATTATTGTATGGATGAGAGTCGTGAGATTGGCTAAGGTTATGCTAAACTATCCAACCGATAAAGAAATCCTTTTTTTTTTTTTCCTTTTTTTAAATCTGATCCAATAACTTACCCGAGCATCTTCACCAAACGACCACGTGTCAAGTCATAAATTTATCTCCCCTCACATATTTCATCCAACTTTTAAATTCCCTCCAAATTTCTCTTCCAACCCCACCGATCGAGCACACCTAATTTCTTTTATGAAGCTCGAGCTTAACGTATCAAAACTGCCTGTGAAGTACGGGCCTATTCCAATCAAACTCTTTCGATCAATAAGTTTAACTATTTCATTGGACCAAATCCGGCCGCCTTAGACACATCATCCTCAGTCAGAAGAGTAATGTAAAGAACAATTCATGTGGTGGTACAATCTTACCATGATATATAGTGAAATTGGCACTTGCAGGTGACATTGTACCGATGAATTAGTTCTTAACCTATGTGTTACGGTGAAAAAGTAAAAATTAATTACTGTAAAAATATAAAAATTAATTATATAAAAATTAAACATAATTTTTAATTATTATATTTTGATCTTCGATTAATAAAAAATTAATATATCGTATAGTGTTAAATATACTGCCCAATATATTTTGATCTTCGATCGATAAAAAAAACAAACATTAATAAAAAATTAAACACGCTGTGTATCGTAAAATATATTACTTTATGTATTTCAATTTCTAAATGATATCTTAAATTAAATTTATATTACGTGATTTTATATATATATTATTTTATATTTTCATAAAATTATACTTAATATTGACCTTTTAATAAAAAAATAAAAGATGAAAAGAACGATCACAAAATCGAATTAAAAACGAAGTTACAAACTAAGCATACAAAAAAAGTGAAATAAATAAAAAAATAAGATGAGAGAGAAGGAGAAGCACATCATAGAAAGAAAGAGAAATGGACAAACAAAAAAACAACGTAAAAAACAAAATTACATAGACAACTACAGTAGCTATCTTACGACAATTGAACAAAAAAATAGAGACGTGAATAGTGATTATTCCGCGTCCCTTATATATATATATATATATATATATATATATATATATGTGGGAATCTCGGAGATACTGAATTCATTGTTCTAACGGATGCGGCAGTTAGACGTGGCGACTCTTTCATAGCAGCAATTAAAATTAAAATAGACACAACAGAGATCATCTCGGCAGGCGTTTCTAAAATTCCCACCTTTTCGATGGATGAGGTGGAAACCTGCGCCATCAAACTTGCTATCCAATTAGTTCTCGCTAGACCTAACCAGGCCTTTCTAATTAAGAGCAACACTCCTTAACTCTGTTAGCAATTTTCTCGAAGTAAGACAACCTTCTTGAGCAATTAGAAGAGGAACCGAATATTGTCTTTCTATTTATAAATCAAATGCTTGCAAAGTTTGAGTAGTCTTTATTTCAATGGATAACTAATTTGTAACCTACACCTTGTTGCAGGAAGTGAAAATAAATTTAGGAACCTTGGCAAAAAGGATGCAATGTGCACACATTAAGATTGCGTGAGCATTAGCATAATTCATATACTAAATCCCTTGAGAAAAAGCATAAGAGGAGGTAATGATCAACATAACATGTACAGAAGAAATTCTGATATCCATTTTAATAAAATTCACATTTATTCAATGATTAATTTTTTATTTTAGAGAAAGTCATGTAAGAATATCTATTTACAATGTAAACAGGAATTGCTAATAAAAATTAAAAATAAGATATACTTAGAAAGGACTTAAATGAAAAATATGATGTGAAATGCAAAAGACTCCGCATATTCCCATTGCCATCTATGCATATCTTTGAAAAACGCGTTGAAAGGATTCATGGTGGTCTCTTGCTCCAGCATCATGACAAGGAAGATGTCAAGGTAGTGAGATTTTGCAAACTCTAACAGCAAGATGCTTTGAGAAGAGAGATGGACAACGGAATTGCTCTAACATCGTGGCGACGAAGATGCCAAGGTAATAAGATTTCATAGACTTGAAGAAGCTTTGAGATGAGAGATGGTCAATGGAATTTCCAGTGTGAGGGTTAATTTAATTTTAATCAATATAGTATTTATGTCCATTTAAGGGTTCACGTGTTATTCTATGTTTCAAGTACAATATATGCTAATTTCCTGCCGTAATGTACGAATAAACAAACGATGCTATAATGCATCTAAAGAAATGCAAACTTATCCCACTCTTGACTTCTTTCAAAGAAGATAAAGTGCAGCTGGGAGAAGGTGGTTAGCGTGAGTAAGCAATAGAGAGATGACACATAATATGGCAGTTGTGAGCATCAACTGCATGTGAGAAAATGCCAAATCATGGACATATAGAAGAGAGTATATATATATATATATATATATATATATATATATATATATATATATATATATATATATATATATATATATGCTGATCTGACATTCCACTACAATTATGCACTTTCAAAATATGTCCTAAACTTTGAGCCTTTCCAAACTCATAAAAGGAACAATATGAGAAGATCTGTTTTGAACAAGTTAAAGAGCTCAAAAAGAGAGATTTGCAATCGATGAAACGGAGCACAGCAGGAACCAAATAAAAATCCTCATCTTCTAAAATGGCTTGCATTAGATTGTGCGTTCACTTCTCCTCCTACTTTTCATGGAGCCGAACTCCACTTGATGATGAAAAATAAAGAAATAAATGTCAAATGCTTTCATGTATTGTTGGAAACATAATGTAAAGATGATAGCAAGAAGAGGAAGCCCAAGAGAACACTGTGTTCTACATACAGAATACCGTCCTCCCTCTTTATCTCTAGAATTGTACAATCCGTCACTAGCACTATCTGCCTCCATAATATCATCACTAATAATAATAATATGTTTAAAATCATTGTATACTATCATCGTAAAAGTATGTACCACGTTAGTGTATATACGACGGTTGTGTTAAATAACCATCGTGCATGATTAGATATACATGACAGTTTCTCTAACCGTTGTGTATCTTGCTATACAACGAATTTTTTAAATCGTCATTTGATAGCAATAAATGATAGATTTTTAACCATCTTGTATGCCATTAATTAGTGATGGTGGTTCCCCCATGAACAATAAATGACAATTATTAAACCGTCATTTATATGTATACAACGATTTTCTATAAATGTTGTGTATATATGTAATTTTTTTTTTTGAATATGCATAATATAGGTATTATAAAGTCTCATAATACCTTTAACAACATACAACATGCAACAGTCAATATACAATATGAAACATATAACATGTAATATTCAACATACAACAAATATATATATAAATCTAATGGAAAGAATGTCATAACGTCAAAATATACATATAATTAAGTAAAATACAAAACCAAACTATACTATAAGACAAAGATAAAGCTTCATGCATATAAGTGAAAAATATACACATTCTACATTGTCCATATAACATAATCATAAGTGTCGATGGGTAAGTATTTTAATACAATTATTCCCTCTTAAAACTTGTAACGTAGGAGTTAGAATACCTATTATTTGACCTCAAGTGTATTTAGATTTGTGCAAGTGTGTGTATCTATAAATTCATTAAAATAATAAAATTTGTAATAAAACAATAGTTATACACAAAAAAAAAAAGATCCTTCCCCACTTTCCCTCCTCTCCCTTCTCTCCTATACCTTCCTGTCTTGTTACTTGTTTTCTACTTTCTTTCTCTCTTCTCCCTACCCTTTCTCTCTTCCTTCTCTTCCTTTATATTCTTCTTTATAGATCTCTGTCCCTCTCCTGTTTAATTATTTATCCTCTCTCTTTCCCTCTCTTCTCCCTATCCTTCATCTCCTCCTTCCCTTTATTAATTCATATTCTTCTTTATGCATCTCTTTCCCTCTTCTTCCTCTCCTACTCCATTACTTCTCTTTTCTCTTTCCCTCTCTTCTCTCATTACTTCTTCCTAACTTCTTAAATTCATAAAAATTTTCACAGAAATTTTCCTATAGTATAAGCTTCTACTCATAATAAATTAACACAGAAATAGAATCAAATAAACATTCAGAAGAAAATAGATACATCTCATAATCAATCAAACAAATTTAATTTATTAAATCAAATGGGTACACTTCACAATCATAAAAATAATTCGTAAGATTAATCAAGTGGATACACCCCACATTCTAAACCTAAGCAGGCACACCCCACATTCATTCACAAATTAATTAAGATAGCTTAATTTGATATCTCAACGAAGTGCGTGAATCAGAGAGAGAAGGTTAATGACGACACGAGAAACCTAAATCAAATTACAAAAATTTATAAACAAAAAACTATTAAAAAATTACAAAAATTTAATCACATTTTCTATTTAATTAGTTAAATTTATTAACATAAAATTTAACCTAAATCAATTTACAGCAGTGGGAGGAAGACAGGGGGGTGTCAACTAGGGAGGCTAGGGGGGCGGTGGTGGCAGGGGGAGGAGGAGACAGCAAGGCAGAGGAGGAGGATGGAGGGGGCAGTCGGAGGAGGAGGGAGGGGTGGTTGTTTAATTCCTCAACATAGTTAATTAAGTTATTTAAACTTAATTAATTGCATGAGAAAGTAACTTAGGTTAACTTGATTTTATGTCAGTTGTATAGTATAGGGTCAAGCTAACCTAACATTTTAAATTTTAAATTCTTTTTAACTGATTGAGTCCAGGTTGTTCACTGGGAGGCATAACTTAATCTTAATTCACCATTAATTGCTAAGGAATAATTAAGATCTAATTAATTAACTAACTATTAAATTAGAATACTTTAAGTCTATGAACATTATACAAAAATTAATCAAATTAGCACATGTAACATTCTATAAATAGAGAACATATTTATACATGTGATTTGTCATTAAAAATCAAGTAAACATATTTATTACAACTTTTATATCTAATTACAAAAGATTAAGGCAAGAAAAAGATATACAATTGAGTATAAATGCCTTATTACATCAATTAAGCTCAAAATATTGAAAGAGAATATGAGAATACGCTATTAAATCAAATAAAATTTCTTCTTTCTATTTCTTCTCTTCATTCTTTCTTCAGCCCTTTTCTTCTTCTTATTATTTCCTCTCCTCTGTTGTTGCTTTCTCTCTTATTCCCTTTCTTTTCCTTTACTCTCTGTCGTTAGCTTAATTTTCTTCTTTTTATTTTTATTGTGCTTTAATGCCCACACCCTAACCATTTTCACATTCACTTAACCATTTAATCTTTAATTATAAAAATATGCTTTTTTTAATTGGCGGCTCAAACCGGTCTGGGATACACAACACCTGATAGAGGGTGGTGTTAGTGCTAGAGTACCGCGATCGTTTATTTTGATGATAACAAAACATGTGTCATTTAACATTTACACTTGAAGTTGTAGATTTCAGGTTAATTACAAATGGAGACATAGTTAGATGGAGTTCGAGCTCGCATCCAGGACGGATTGGAGGAGCTTGATGGAGAATAGAGGAGCTTCGCGAGGAGCGATGGCTTGAAGAAGGAAGGAGATAAAAAATATGATAGATTTCCTTTCCTTGTAATCTTTGTATTTTTATTTCTTTTGTTGCTCTTTATTTTTTTTACTTAGATTCATGTTAAAGAGCCTCAAAGTACCCTAATAGTAGTCTTAGGAATACCTGCACAATCCTCTGATACTTAGGTTTTCTATAGATAACTTAAAAAGCCAAAATAAGATTCAAACAGCCTTTTCAGACATCTAATTTGAAAATCAGACGTCTGATATATAATTTTAAAACATCTGAATGTTAACTCAGACCTCCGATAATGTTTAGGCTGGATTTAGTTAGTTATGTCTAATGAAATCAGACGTCCATACCTTAGTCCAGATGTCTTAGAAAATGTCTGATGATTTTGCCAGACGTCCAATTAGTGGACCGTTGGCTGGCTTCGCAAACAATGAAGGAAATGACCGTTAAAGCCTTATCAGACGTCCGTAGGTGTTCCCAAATGTCTGATAAATGACCGTTTTGCCTCGGTTGACTCAAAATCTCTTTTCAGAGATCTTATAGCCATTGCAATCTCTTGGAAATCCATTTCCGCAGAAAAGTAGATTTCCAGACATCCCGACATAGTGCCAGACGTCCTGTATGTCGATTGATGACAATTCACTAGAACCCTGTTTAGATCTGATTCAAGTCAGGAAGGAAACCCGCCTAAAATCAGACGTCTGACTTTGTTCTCAGACGTCTTAAACTTGTTTTCTAGATGTCCGATGCCAGGATCAGACATCTAATAACCCTGTCAGAGTCGTGATTGATCCTGATTTCGGCCTGATTCTCTTAGGCTTTGCACTCAACAACTATGGAAGCCTTCCTAAGGCCTCTATAAATAGAGGGTAGCCTTTACCCCTCACACACACACCTAGAAACACCAAGACACACATAGCAGCATACTTTCCACTCTTTTGTTTCCAAGAAAAGCTCTTGCTCTCTAAGCTCAAGTTCTACATCTCAAGAGCATCAATCATTTGCACACCCGCTCTCCCGCTGTAGTTTACGAGAGAGACGAAGCGCTACCGCGTGGTTCACGCATTCGCGTTGTCAACGCACTTCCACCAAAGGGAAGCATCCTTACTCCTATAGAAGCTTAGTTTTAGAATATCTTTGTTGGCTCTATAGGATTATTTGTACTTTTCTTTGTTATTTGGTTGGGTATTCGTTTTGTGAATTCTTGTCTCCTTCGTGAGACAAAATCCTTCTCGTGAAGAGAAGGGGTTTGAGGCATGCTACCCTCGTATAAAGTAGCATGGTTGTAATTGAGGTTGTACTACCCTCGTTTAAGTAGTACGTTAGTAGATTTGATCAACTTGGTTGATCGGAAAATCCTAACTCGAGAGAGTTAGGTGATGGTTTTCACCCGAGTTGGGTTTCCACCTAAAAATCATTGTGTACATTGTGTGATTGTTTATTTTGTAAGATTGTTATATTTTTTTCGCACTTTATTGCATCACTCCCTCTTACCAGGAAAACTACAAGTGGGACCAGACCTTACTGAGTTCGAGCCTAGTTTTACTTAGGTGTCTTATTTCTAATTCAAGCCAATGCACAGTATCCGACCTCCCAAGCCCACACACGCCTACTCACGAGCCCACACTCACGCCCATAGGCGCACGCACACACACATGCGCAGGCACATGCAACGCATGCACCCACACCCAAGCTAAGTTTCTTTTTGCGCCCTGCACTGTCGATCGAGAAGTCTAATGCAGAAAATCGTATTATAGCAGTGCCAACACTTAATAGTTCCTGAGGTGGGACTATATTTCCTAGGTTCTAGTCGATCTTTGGCTAGCGATTCCGGGTGACTCATTGGATGATTTTGATTGAGCAAAGTTTTGATCGAAAGCCCTTTGGATGCTCTACATATTTGTAACACCAATTTGGTGTTCAGGTCAGATTTGACCCTTCGATTTGAAGGGCGAAGATCAAGGATTTTCATGGCCATTCATGGCCTACAGAATGAAATTCGGGTCTCTTGACCTATGGAAGTGCTTTGACCTCCAAATGAGGTCTGAATCATCTTCAGCTAATGATTCCGCAGCAAATGGTGAAGAAAGAAGGTTCTATATGGCTTCAAGAAGAGGAGGAAGGTCATGAGCTTTGTTTGGAGCTTTAGAGCTCCATTTTGAGCTCTGATAAGCTCGACAGAGAGCTAAAGACCTCTAGAAAAGATTTAAACAATCTTTGCAAGATATTATGATTCTATCTAGGTGAATTTAGCACTCAAATCTCACCAAAAACATACTAAAAGCAGTATGGGTTCAAAAATGACCCAAACTGGACAGTGATCTAACTTGCCCTTAATCCTCAATAAAACAACTTCTGATAGATTCTATCAACCTCTAAATCATCCTAGTGATCAATTCAACTCAATAAACATCAAATTTACCCAAGAATTCCCTACTGGCGACCTTCAGTTGACTAAAATGCCTCAGGAGTTGACTTTCCAAATTAATCATTCTTTGATCAAATCACAACTCTGGATCGCCTCTAAACAACCTTAGGAATGTAGTCAGAGCTTCAAAAATAGGTTTTGATCAGTTCCCTAGGGTTTCCAGACTCTTTGCCTGGGATTTAAATGGGGTTTGTTCGTCAGAACAAACCAGGGAATCTCCAAATACTAAAGAAATTAGGATGAATTCAGCTTGTTGTACTTTTGCTTCTGGACCTTAATTCAAGGTCAAAAACCTATCGAACAGGCTCCTCCAACTCTGCCGGAGTTGGAGAAGACGAATGTCTAAGTTGAGCTCCAAATGTTAAATCATCAAATTAATCATTGTTACATAATCCTTAAGTCATAAGTAATCGGTCTGGAGCTCTACACAAAGTTTCGAGGGCCAATGTGGAAAATTGACTCGCCGAAGCTTGCCGGAGCTTCGGTGAGTCTAGTTCTGATGGATTGGAGTATAGAACTCCCTAATTCAGACCATGAACAAGCTCAGAAGCTTCCTGAGGTCATACAGAACCTCAAGAAGGCCACAATTAACTCAATTGTTAAATTAAAACATGGATTTGCTTTGAATTGCAGGAAGAAGCAAAATTGAGTTCGCTTGAACTCATAGCGGTCCCTTTCACTCAATTGAGTGAGGGGAATTAATAATAAGCATCTGGTGATGATTTATTAGATGAATTAACCCCTCTGAGCTTGCCATGGACAGTAGCACAGGGATTGGCATGGAAATTAGGCATTTACTTATTAGGCGATTATTGATCTAATTAGATACAGGATCGGGGCCCTTAGATTATGAAGAAGCGATGGAGGGCCCCAGCGAGTGTGTTCTAATCTCGGAGGCCTCCGCCGTGGACAGTGGAGGTTGCCAGTGAATGTGAAATGAGTTAAGCGATTCAACTGCTATGAAATCATGATAAGGTGATGAAAGTGATCGGTGCGTAAGAATGGCAAAAGAGTGGCTCAGACAAGCTCAAACAGCTCACCGAAGCTGAAGAAGACAACATACAACTTAAACAATTAGAACTAACTAATTGCCTAATCTACTGAATTAAACTATGCTACACTTACCTAAACCTAATCCTACTGTTACCTGGACGAAGGAGGTTGAGGAGTCTCCGTCGAAGGTTCTTAACAGAGGATGAAATCAGAAAGTTGAAGGAAGAACTCCGGCGGGCAGTTTTGTGGAGTGGAAGCGGAGTCCGGTGTCGGCGCTTTGTCAGAGGACGTAGCGGACGATAGCGGAGATCGAAAGCGAGTGGAGATGATCGGAGGAATAGGATGGAGATGGGAAATGGTCGCCGGAGTAGGAAGAATAGCCTATCAGTTTGCTACGGTTGGGGAAGAGGGTAGGGAGCTAACCGCTCAAATCAAAGGGATCGAGAGATATTTATAGGGTTCGACGATGGCTAAGGGGCTTGAATCCGGACGGATTTATGTCTAGATACAGCTTAACCTCCGACGTCACCTTCGACGCTAGTGAGGTTAATGCCTATACCTAATTAGGATTTATGAATAATTCGGACAAGTGGATGGATTTGAGGTGGTGAGTGCAAGCTTCAAAAGCTTCGCAAGGGTGGAATGGCGTCAGATGAGCGGTCATCGGAGGGTGACAACACTGTCGAACGTCAGCCGCAGCGGCTGAAGAAGAAATGAAGAAGAAGAAGGTGTTCGCAGGGACTTGTATGCAAGGAAAGATAAGGACCTAGGTGAAAGGAAAGAACTCAAATGCAATGAATTCCAAGGATCGAAATGCAAACAGAGGCTTTTAAGGTTGATTTAAATTATTTTCTTTTCTAAGTTTTTGTATATATTTATAATTTAGCTAAATATTATATTAAATCCTTGTATTCACATTTTTGACCCATTTATTTATATTTATTTACTTATTAACTTAAGTTATTTAAGACTTAGATCTTAGGTTATACTTAAGTTAAATAAGATATTAATTAGGTAGCTAATTAATGGTATTTCGAGTCTATTTATTAATTAAGTTATTAATCATATTAATTAGCTTATAATTTATCATTTTAAAGTTATTTTAAGGTCCTTTATTAATTTGTCCCTTATTACATAATTAACGTTTATATATACACATTCCTAGCTAATTAACTAAGGAAACTAGTTAATTAGGAGTAATTAGAAGCCATGATGAGCCTCTCATCAAGGGGGCGGATGCGAAGGGGTGGTGGCAAGGGGAGGAGGAGATGGTGAGGCGGAGGAGGAGGATGGAGGGGGTAGTTGGAGGAGGAGGAGATGGTGTGGGAGGAGGTGGATGGGAAGGAGTAGGAAGAGGGCTAGGGGCGACATTGCGCGGAAGAGGGCGACGACTGCACGCGTGTGGAGGAGGAGGATGACGAGGGGAGGGGGCTAGAGGAGGAGGAGGGGGAGGACGGCCATGGGAGGAGGAGGAGGTGGAGGAGGAGGGGTGCTTACCGAGGATGAGGGGGCGATGCGATCAAGGAGGATGCCGAGTTCGAGGAAGAAGAGAGGGAAAGAAAGGGGAGGGTTTGGGGGATCGGTCATGAGTCAGGCTACTATTACACATTTAGCAACTGTTTTGTAGAGAATCATTACTTAATGTCAAGTTGGGGTGTGAAGTTTCGTGTCCAAAAAAATTTTGTGAAATATATACACGACGTTTTGTGTAAAATCATCATTTTTGTAAATTATACGACTGTTTTTATCATTGAACATATTCAACACCCGTTGTGTAGATATTTCATATAGAGGATGATTTTACTAATAATCGTCGTTTAGAAAACGTTGCAAAAGCTCATTTTTCTAATAGTGCTATGAGTTGGAGGAAGGGAAGGGGTGCCCACTTCTTTGCTTCCTCCAAATGGTGATGGAGGTGGGAAAGGGGGATGGTCGACGGTGGGGTGAGGAGGAGGGGGCTAGGCCTATCCATCGTCTCCATCAGGCAGGACCTATGCGTGACCTCGAGATTGTTGTCCACTGCGAACAGCCTCCCATCATAGCGATGGAGGGGAGGTGGAGACACACTTGCGTGAGGGTGTGGGGAGGAGGCATTGTAAGGTTGTTAGTATGGGGAAGGATCAAGGCTCTCTCGTTAAGTAGGAGAGAGAGGCGATGACAGAGGAGGGTTTTACGGGTGAGTCGAAGTTGGGTGCTGATTGAGAATAAGAAGGAAAGTATCTTGAAAATTAAATAGATATGAAAATCACAATGTGTACATGCAATGTTAATGAAATCCATAAACAATAATGTGAATAGTATCAATACAACACGATCATTGGTATATATTAATTGATCGATATGGTTGTAAATGAAATTTATAGACTCGTGTGTAAATGCAGATATGCAAGGAATCTTATATGGGAAAGACTTACCTTTTGCTCTTTTTAAGTTTTTCTCATGTAATTTCCATTAAGCATCCGTGTATGGTCGTCTTGATTTCAATAAAAGGTTTCGTTTTTGATAAAAATAAAAGGGAAAAAAATCTCGAGGCAGCCAACCACTAGTCCCAGACGGTAACCGGTATCCGGGCAGCCGCGGGTACGTGCTCATCACCCCTACGCAAGACTGAGATCACAGAGGCAGCTTTACACATATACCCTCGACTTTCTTTGTCCAAAATCCAATCAGAAAGTTATTACTTTTTCTGAGAAGTTATTCTAGCTTGGGTCGGTGTGATACTTTGACCTTTGACGAGTCTTTCTGATGTGTGAGGATCATAGCTAAAATTACCCATAAAAATGTGATTTTTTTTTTTTGTCTAAATATACAAAAATACAAATATGTAAATGTAATTCTTACTCTACAAGTGATGTCTAATATAAAAGAAATAAAAAAAGATATGTTCCATTAACCCCACCTCATTTACATAAGTCACCACTAATTTCAACCTATGTTATCATTGAAAAAGGAGTTTCAAAACAATTTTGTTATTTTAAAATTAGAAATAAATTGAGTTCAATAAGCTCAAGTTGCCGGGAAAGAAAGAACATCGTTCTAGTCAATTTCGGTAGACGTAGACTCGCATCCATAAACCATGATGACGACCTGCTCAGGAAGTTTCTAATGTTTCTTAATTGGGGTTTTTTCGCATGTAATCCCGTTTTCTGATATTGCAGAGATATCTTTGATTTTTCATATTTAAATTTGCTCTTACAAAGCAAAGCTCAGCTCCAATAGGAAAAAAAAAAAGAAAAGAAAAAAAAGGGACTCGCTACTTTTGATAGAAAACCTAAAAGATACATACATACTTTAATTTTTCCATCTTTTATATTTTGATCGAGCCAAATCGTGAATGAATGGTAAACCTCAAACAACTGCCAGAATCGTATGTTACTGGGGAGAAGTCCATCTTTTCGAGTACTTTAGTTTCAAAGGGTTGACGCGATCTCGATTCCAAGATGGGCTCCAGGAGCTCAAATACCCCAACTTCGATAGAAGTTAGTTCTTCGAAAAAGAGAATAAATCGAAGTCAATTAGAAAATTACGAGTTAATTTGTTCGGAATTGGGGTACGGGCAGACGAGGCTGAGCCAAGAGGTTGGGAACCCCTGTGGCTCTTGTTTAGGTTGGCAGTGGGGCTCTAGTAACCCAAGCATAATGGGCTGTGTCAAATTATAGACCTAGTTATGGGTCAGATTAGGTAGGTAATTTTCAAAAATATTGATTCAAGTTTTAGTTGGATTTATCAATGAGTTTATAAATTTGGCTGAAGCCGTTAACTCATGAGTTAAATCTAAAGTACTTTAAATTCTTAAACATAAATATAAATAAGGATATAATAAGAATGATTGAAAACACAAACATAAATAATGATAAAAAAATATCATAAGTAAAAGAAATGATAAGAATCAAATCTAATTTAATTAAAATAATATAAAGGTTACGAAAGTTCATCATTCACATAAAAAATAAATTATTGAAATTTTTAAAGAATTAATCCTCTATGAAAGCACATCCTATAAAGTTTATAAATCACATGACATTTACAAAGAATATAAGTAATCCTATGATATTATGTTAACCGTTTAATTCCCAATTCTCATTAATAGCTTTTGAATTATTACTTTATATTATGTTAAATATCAAGTATATTGCCACATGTTTCTCCCTTATTGGATATGTTTATACGGATGTGCTAGAGGTCATTGATTTATAATTAAAAAAAATAAAATAAAGGAATAAATGGTGGAAAAGTTGGATGATGGTTGATGGTCTAATGGATGGTTCTAGAACATTAACTTAAATAGATGATTCATAATTTTAGATGGTGATTATTAAATATCTTATATAATACTCAGAGAAAGGTAGAAATTTTAAAAAAGTAAGATAATTGTTAATTAGATTGTAAATTTGAGACCTAAGCTTGTACATTTAAAATCGGACCCCGAAACCCATAGCAGGTCTCCTCTAATTTGACATGGGTTGAGGTCAGGAGCCAAACAACGCCCCCCCTATTTCAAGAAGATGCATGGTGCTTCCGAACTCTCCCCAGCCCTCAGATTACAAAAATGGTTCTGTATAGGAAGCATATTAAATCGAGTAATAAAATATAAAAGATTGAAAATTATTACTTAATAATTTAAAATTAATCATTTTAAATATTTACTTTCATTTCAAAAAATTAATTATGTAGGTCAATTTTTCTTAATTACATCTATGTCTACTCGTAGATTGTTACAAAGTTAAATTCTCTACAGCTGGTAGCATTAAAAGATTATCCTTGGACAACCAAAGGGTACATATATCTCATAAAAATGATATTGGTAAGCGGCATATACGTATTATCTAACATTTCTAGGAGCATATATTTAATGTCCCTAAAAATTGAGGATATCACAAACCCGACATCGAACCTATAGAAAACCCCAAGCATATGTCTCAGCGCCAGACCCGTGACTATTAGTTTCTACCAAATATGAGCTCCGAGTCGGAGACGTGACTACTTCTTCCCAACTTGCATAATTAAGCTTTTCTTTAGGACTAATCAAACGTCTGCTCTCCGTGGAGTTGCGCATCTATAGAGAGTCAGTAGATCCCAATATTCTAAATGCATGCAACCAATCCGACCAAATCAGATCACCAAAACTTTGACTAATTGAAATCTGCCTGTCTATTCCTTCACCTAATTATCAAATTACGTTGATTTCAGCATCCTTCATTGTTTAGTTTTCACTTCCCTACGGGCAATTCTTTTTTTGGATACATCGAACAATGTCACAATTGGGAACAGAGGAAGATCGCAAGTTACTCAAGCTATGCTATCCCTATTCTATTCATACGCGTTGTACAGGTTAGAGAATCTTATATATGTGGTGACATTTTTGGGAATTTGAGGGTCCTCCATTCAGATAGAAAGATCACTGCGAAAATTGGGGTTGGGCCGGTTGGCGAGCCATCTTGTGGGCACCCCTTATCGGGAGGAAAATTTGCTTCCCTACTCTACTGTGGGCGCACAATTACATTTAAGTACCTTGCTGGCACATCTGGTCATGACCATTTTGGGGACCAAGTAAAACAGAATTTAATTCCTGGGGCTTGGTTTGCTGCTCATTTTGCATAAACATGTTCAAACATTTCCACGGCATTAATTGTTTAATATCCAAACCATTGAGACGCATGGTTTGGGACATATGGTAATTACTTGACATGGTTGCCCTTCACACACACCACCTTCACCTGAATTGTAGTATCAGCGTTTGATTAGAGCTGATCATGGCATCCTGTTTTTGTTAGAGGTGCACGATAGTGTTATGAATCTTTGTTTTACATTCATCCTCGCTGGTTGGTATCCTCAATTTTGGTGCATCATGGATCTGTTGGCACTGATTTTAGTTTGCCTGCAATTTTTAGCTCAAGTATGATCCATAGCTTTTTTCTTGTATCTTTTTTTCAAGGATATAAGAGCACAACAGAAACATCTCAGAAGAAGCTGACTGAGAGCTTAAGTCTCCATTGTAAAATTATGCCTATTGATGTCTGAAGACTCTGCACCTTTCTTGATATTTTCCTCAACCATTCAAGATCGATGCTGGCTATATATATTTTCCTTATCCTTAGTTCACGTCTTCTCTTCAAGTAATTTAGTCATCTTTGTGCTTTAAGTGGAGTGATTTTTTCAGCAATATATTTTGTATGCTCTTGCAGGTAAAAAGCTTCGTCTGAGATGATATTTTCCTTTTCTTCTAACTAATTAAATATGTAATGCTGATGGCTTTATTCATGAAGTCCTAAAACAGGTGCTTAATGAGGATGAAGCATCTCTATAATTCGATAGCTCTATCTTTGAGGGTGGTGTTGTCGATGATGCGAATTCGGTGATCCCTGCATCATAGAGCAGCTCCCTCAAATATAATTCAACTACTTTAGATTATTAAGATCATTTCTGGTCTAACTTTAGATATATCATTATGGAGTTCAACTACTTTAGATTATTAAGATCATTTCTGGTGTAACTTTCTGTGCTTGTTTAATAACTATCATGTAAAGGACTCTAGGCAACTTCTATCAGTTTGCAGGAGAAAAAAAATAAGTTCAATCTTTCAACAAGGTGATTGCAAGTCGTATCCTTCGGGGTGGAATTAAGGGGGTGTGTCTTCCTCATTTGCAGCATAGTCTAGGTCTTAGCAACCCTAGTAATCTTTACGAGGCAGTTTGTTGCAAGTAGAATCGGAGATTTCTTTGTGATTGGGAGACCCCTACATGGAGTTCTTGGTTGGCTTTATGGTAACCCCTGTTGATAAAAATGCATCAATTCATTGTGTAGCATGCGAAACAGGCATATCTCGTACGTCATGAATTCTAGAGAATAGAGACAACCGCTTAGAACCATAATATTAAACCAAACATTATTTCATGCATATATATATATATATATATATATATATATATATATATGAAACGACTAGATTCATGATCAAACAAGAACATAAACACATGCAAGAGTACAAATAAATAAAAGGAAGCACAATGAGCTAAGTTAGAAGCAATTACGATCAAAGAGCCCATATGGACTTCCCTGAAGGATTTGCTCCAATGATATCAGTGCATTGGGAGTTGGCGAGCTATTACTAAGATACGACGATCCAAGCTCACGAGTAGTACATCCCAATTGCAGGCATCCACGAAAGTCACCTTAGAGAATAGATCAAGGTTGCCCTCTCGTACTTGCACCAAAGTGCACACAACAACAATAGGGTAAGAATGATGATTAGGGTTGTATGTGTTTCGTTCTGTTAAATGAATGGCATACATACATAGATGGTAGTATGCCAGAAATCGAGTGTTGATGTTTACGTAACTGACATGACCGATTTGAGAGTTCGATATTGTACTCTTGATACTCTAGTTACTCTTTCCTTTCTATTTTCTAGTTTGTAAACTTTTATTTACTTTCTTGTCACCACTCATCCTTATTTAATGCTTAAGTCTATGATCAAAGTACATGGTGGAGCTTATTTTCCTTTCTCGAAAAATATAGCAATCAATACTCAAGAAGGTATGGTCTTATACATGACATTCCGCCTAGGTTTAAAATATTCATTTGGAAGACTATAAACAATGCTCTCCCTTTTGGAGCAGTCCTTACTAGATTTATCAGAACTTAGACACTCTGAGTTTGTATATTCTGTCATGCTTCTCTGGAGACCCTGGAGCATATTTTCCATCTTTACCCTACTTGCTTGTGCAATATGGCTCAATTTTGGTTGGAAGACTGATGATTAATTGTTTCTCACCTTTTATTGAACATCTGTTCTCCTCTCATAATTCTATTGAGATCATTCGAAAAGCTGTATCTATTGAGAACATGTTGAGGCGCTCAATTAATCTTTGTAATTTCTACGCCAACCCGGCCCTCAGGTGCATGAGATTGTTAATGACATTAAATACCCAGTCTCCCTCATCTCTCTCAAATTTTTTGAAGGCGCCATATGACTTAAAGGTGTTTGTAGATGCTAGTTTTAAGGACAACGTTGCTATTGGTGCTGTTGTTTGCTTTGATGGGCATGGTGACATTTTCTCCTATGGCTACTGAATGCTCAACTCTCAAGGAAGCAAAGAAGAAAATCGAGGAACTGACCCATAGAAATTTTTAATGGTCTTCTTCTTTGATTCCTTAACTGTTAATAGATCTATCCAAAACTCTCCTGAATGTCTGTGGTATATTGCAAATTCTATTGACAACCATGCATACATAGATACTTTGTATCTATCATGTTTGATGCAAATTGTCTATTTTAGGCATTGTAACCATCTTGCCCATACATAACTTGGTGAAGTATTGTAAGCTTAACAGGATGTATGCTTTTTGGTCGGGAGAGGACCTCCTTGAATCACTGGTTAATTGCTGTATGACTCTTAAAATGAAATGAATTGCTATTTTAAAAAAAAAAAAATACAACAGCTCGATGACTGGATCAGAAAGAAAAGCAATTAACAGCAATCCTCCTACAATAATTAAGAAGGAATTCCCAACTAAAGAGGGGCATGGGATTAGTTGAGAATTCAGCTGTAGAAGAAATCCTAGATAGTACGCAAGAGCCGGTAAATGTTAGCTTCAAGGAGACTCATGTGGAGCATCAATTTGTGAAGGAACTTGTAAAGTATATCATTTGAGACTTATCAACTTGTCTGGGTTTCTTCTTAACTGTTGCTCATCCAAATAGCAATATGATGATGGCTCCGATGGGCATGAGAACCCCACATGCTACTGAATAGAGAACTCCATGGGCCTGCAAAAAAAAAGCATGGGATCGATGCATGAAAAGCATGTTTAATTTCAGGCACATGAGAGATTAAAAGTCAAGAATCAAAGATTAATTGGGCCATCGGCAAAATTCAAACAAACTAACAAAAGATCATTTTATGACCTAAGGAAATAATCTGAAATTTGACTTTCTATGGATGATATTGATCGTCGAGACATTTTGCTGATAAAACAAAATCCTGCATTCATTTTCTAGTTGAAATTTTTATATAAATGCTATCAATAACATTCAAAATTACTTAAATGTAATAAAAAATCTATACTTACATAAATACGACAAAGAATGTCCACTTCATTTACATAAATGACTATCCTTATATCAATAAAGATGAAATCTGGATCGTTCATCGACACTTTAGATTGACATAGACAACGAAATGAACATGGTCCAAATTTCATCTCGATTGACATACACATTGACATTAATGCAAATGTAGCTAATTTTTTTACGACATTTACGAAAATATGAACTTTCCTATGAAATTTAAATAAGTCAAAAAGTAGTAAACACACGTATCGGTGTAAAAGTGACGTGGAAAAATTTGTGGGTGCTATTCTATGTTTCACACAGTATTATGAACGTGGACATACTTGATAATTAATATTTAATATAAAAAAATAAAAGAATGTAAGGTTTGTTATGTAGTAGGTCCCACTACATTCAAAAAAATCATTATACCACTTTAACCTAAAATACACAAGTGATAAATAACTTTACATCGGTGATAAATTACTTTAAACCGATGATAAATTATTGTAGGTAATTTTACACCAATGCAAAATGATTTTCCATCGATGATAAATTATTCTAAGCTGTCTTTGCATCGGTAAAATCTAATTTTGCATCGGTGTAAAACTATTCCAATGGTGGTTTCACCTGTGGAAAGTGATTTTACATCCGTGCAAAGTGATTTTAACCAATAGGTTTAGGATTTAAGGTTTACGGTTTAGGGCTTAGGTTTATGAAAAGTGATTTCACATATGAGAAATGATTTTTCACTTGAAATGTGATTTTTCCATCTTAACGTTTAGGATTTATTGAAGCTAAACCCTAAACACTAAAGACTAAACCATAATGTGGAAAAATCACTTTTCAAGTGTAAAATCACTTGTCATAGGTGAAAAAATAATTATAATTTAATTTTACACCGGTGCATTAATGTTATTTTGCACCTGTGTAAAATTATTTTAAAGGTGAAAAGTAGTTTTATATCGGTGCAAAATAAGATTACATAGGTGTAAAGTGACTCTGAAGGTGATTTGAGTGGTTTGCATACGTACAAAAGTGATTTGTTGTTAATTTAAACAGTTGTAGATCTCACCAAATGTTAATACTTTTTGCATGAAAAAGAGATATATCAAGTGAAGACTACATTCACACTACTATATGTCAACTTTCATATCAATTTTTATATTTTCTAGTCCATATCCTTTAAATAATTTTAAATGTTCTTGTTGACTTTTACATTAAAACCCTTTTATAGTTTCCAGAGAAAATACTTTTTACCCGAGTCATCCATTCAAGGGAGGCCTTTTTTTGTCCCCGTTTAAAGGTTTTCTCTAGTCTGCTACCAAGCGCGCAAGTATTTTCCCGACGTTAGTTTCAACTTAAAGAGATTTCTTTTCTGCTCCTCCACTTAGGAATATTAATACGTAGCCACACAGTTTGTCTTCCCTCGAGCCTTTCTGTGGATGATCTTGAGTGGTGGGGAAAATTAAAGCAAATATACGTTGACTAATTACATACACATATGGCTAAGGGATATGTACGGGAGTTCTCTATGTGACAAAATGGATGACCATTCGATAGTAAAGTACGAACGGCCTCCACGTATCTCGTTGCTCTTAAATAAATCGCTCTTACTGGACATCAACAATTAAAACGACATGCATGCTTTCCATTACACGTAGTTGACAAATTAAGATAATACGAAAAAATTGAGAAGTGCGTTGCACGAAATTAGGAATTCAATCATTTAGGTAAGAAATACTCTAGGGGAAATGAGACTTGATATACACTACCACAAACTATAAATTCGGAATTCAATCATATAGGTAAGAAATACTCTAGGGGAAATGAGACTTAATATCAGGGGAAATGAGACTTGGTATACACTACCACAAACTATAATAAAGGAGAACTTTTACGTGAATGTTATTAAAAATTTTTAAAATTATTTAAATATTATTTAATTTACTATATTTATAGATATATCATTAAAAAATAATATTATTTTTATATTTATCACTCCATTAGTCATAAAAAATATTTTTTAATCTTTAAGAATTATTTTTTAACATACAAATTTTTCTGTAATCCTCAAAATTTTTTTAATTCTTAAATTTTATTTTTTAATTTTCACCTGCTTCCTCTCCCCCTCCCTTCGCCAGTTTGCCTCTTTTCCTCCTCAACTCTCACCACTTTCTCTACTCCTACTCTCCATCCTTCGCCCCACCGTCTCCTCCTAAGGTAGTCGGATGTTAGAGAGTGAGAGTGGAGGAGGTGGTTGGAGGTGGTGAGGAAGAGAGGTGAACTATTGAGGGGATGGAGTGAAAATTAAAAAAAAAAAAATTGAGGATCGAAAAAATGTTAAACATTAAAAATAATTTTTTAGAACTAAAAAATAATTTTTATTACATTTTATTTCAAAATTATTAAGTTTAACCACTATAATTAATAAAGTAACAAATACGAAAATAATATTATTTTTTCACTGACATATCTATAAATATAGTAAATTAAATGATATGTAAGTAATTTTAAAAAATTTAAGTAACATTTATGAAGAAAATTTCTAATAAGGATTATAAAAATGACTTAATTCAGAATTATTCCATATTATTTCATTTCTCTTTGGAAATTCCTCCGCCCAAGGAACATTTTTCAGATGGGCCCAACTTGCGCATCCTTCGCCCCCCTCGAATCAGAAACCAAAACAATAATAGCTGGGGTACTGGACGGCTGGATGAAGAACGGATAGATCGATGATAGGTTATCTCTAGAGAAAGCCAGCTAGCTAGCTAGATATAAAATTGCCAGTCATATCTAAGGTGTTAACTCTTGAGTATGATTCCAAAGCTTCGGGATCTAAATCTAAAATCTGTAAAATCGATTTAGAGATATATACATATATTGTCGTGCAACAACAATTAAATGAAAGTTGGATGGGGATTTGCATGGGCTTACATTGTTGGGAGGCGGTGCCGAGTGTCCACCGGCGGAGCTGCCGTTGCCCGGCAATAAACCACGGAGGAAGTCGAGGCTCCCGTGCGACCTCAAGTTGTCACCGGCAAGTTTGTGACCGGACGGCAGCCCTCCGGAGACGTTAACCTCGCCGGACTGCCAGGCGTGGTTAACCGTCGTCCTATTCCCCGGCAGCACCACTGTCGCGTATATGGTCATGTGCCCTCCCGTCAGCTCGGCTGACAGGTTGTTCACCTTGACGTTTGGAAGCGTCGACGCTGGCTCCATGGAGGGTCTATAGTTGGCAACGTACGTCGCGTAGGCCCACACGTGAGTACTGCTACTCGAATTCTGCAGCGCCACGAGGGCCTCGGTTCCGACCATGCCCGTGCCCTTTGGGTTGAGACCCCACGCGACGAAGCCGCCGGAGTCGGCCTGCGGCGCCCGGAACGCGATCTCAACGGTACCATTCTCGGGGAAGTACGTCCAGAAGAGTTGCGCGCCGAGGGCGCTCAAGTTGCTGCATGTGGCGAAGGTGCGATTGCGGAACGATATTTCACGGCATGTGTTTTGGGCATGGGCGGGGAGGAGGAAGAGAAAAGGTGCCACCAAGGCGAAGAGGGGTGCTACCTTCCTCATATGGTGCCCCGTCTATTCTGTCTATGTTGTGTTTGAGAAAAGAGTGGATATGAGGATTTGTACGGTAAAGATTGGAGTTTTGGGATGTGCTTAGATATAGGCTAAGCCTTTGGGTTGGTGGGATGGAATGGGTCCGAAATGGAGTCTCCGCACTGAAAGGAAAGGGAAGGGCAGTTTCTATGATCAAGACCGTTGGGACGTTCAAGTTTGGAAGGAAATGCACACAAATTGGAGTAATGGGTTTTTTTATTGGTTTGTCATTTTTAGGTCTCCTTGTGAACTTTTCCACGCCATTGCATTAATAACAATAATACTACTACTACTAATAATAATAATAATAAGGTTGCAGGATAAAAAATATAAAAATTAATATAAAAAAAGACATAAAAAATTATAAATGCAATCTTTACTCGATGTATCTTCTTTTTATATAAAAAAGATATTCACAAATGATGCAATCTATTACTATTTAAATTAACAACAAATCACTTTTCTATAGGTATAAATAATTTAAATCACTTTTAGAATTACTTTGTTCTAGAATAAAATCACCATATTACCTTCAAAATAATTTTACATCGGTGTAAAATTAAATTTTAAGTATTTCTTCACCTATGACAAGTGATTTTTTACTTGAAAAGTGATTTTTCACCTAAATCCTAAATTCTAAATCATAAGATGTAAAATCACTTTTCAAGTGAAAAATCACTCTCATATGTGAAACCAATTTCCACAAATCTAAACATTAAATCCTAAACCTAAAGATTAAAATTACTTTGTAGGAGTGTAAGATCACTTTACACTGGTATAAAACCACTAGATCATCTTTGGAATAATTTTACACCAGTGTAAAATGAGATTGCATTAGTGTAAAATCACCTTAAGATAATTTATCATCAAAACAAAATCATTTCACTCTGATGTAAAATTACCAAGAATAATTTATCACAAATGTAAAATAATTTATCATCGATATAAAATTATTTATTATATATATTTTTTAATTTAAAGTATATGATAATTTTTTTTACCCTACTGCATTACAAACCTTTAATTTTTTTATTTTTTATATTAAATATCAATTATGAAATAAAATTCACACTCACACCACCTTATATAATGTTTTACGCCAACTTTTAGCTTTTTCTGCACTTTAACTAATAATAATTATCGTGGTCGGCCTCGCAGGAGTTAGCGTTATTATTCCTTTTCTTCGCCATGTCATTTTCTTCGTGTAAGCATTTATTTGTATGCGGGGGCATTTTACCATTACGTTTGGCTTATAATTTAGGGTTCTCCTACTACCTTAACTAAAAATTAAAATGAACCTCTCTTCGGTTTCCTCCATAATCCATGAAATTAGACTAGGAAGAGGAGTGGAGCACATGGTGTAGCAGTGTACCTTACTTGAAAGTTAAGATTTTTCCATTATTTTTATTTTTTTATGACTCAAAATCCCATAAACTTAACTAAAAATTAAAATGAACCTTTCTTCGGTTTCCTCCATAATCCATGAAATTAGATTAGGAAGAGGAGTGGAGCACATGATGTAGCAGTGTACCTTACTTGAAAGTTAAGATTTTTCCATTATTTTTTATATTTTTATGACTCAAAATCCCATAAAATTTAAGACCTTTTGATTTTGTTTATAACTTTGAATCTCATACGAGCAAAATAGGAAAAGATTAACCAATTCCTAAGCATCAAGAAATTATTAATTGTGGAATGGAGGACAATGGAGTTTATGCCCCTAGTAAGCCAGCTATTTAGGCAATAAATTATATTTTATTGGATCATTCTTGTTAAATGAAAGTTTATATTTGTTGATACATGATGGAATGAACATCTTAGTAAGAATAAGGTAACACATTTGGCTAAATTAGATACCCAATGTGTTTACACCTAGATGTCAAAATGATTTAACTAAAAGGTTCTATAGCACATCAAAAAAAGTATGAATAATATACGATAATCAATTTCTAATTTAACAAATGATCGGCAATATTCTTTAGAGATTATCATGAAAATGATATTAGTGAATACAAACTTAGAAATATGATACAATTCAAGTTAAATCAAGAACTAACTCGACGAAACTATATTGTAAGAAAAAGGGTCCCCTAAACATCCTTCATATCTTATGGAAGGGTTGCTCCTGAACCACCACTTAGCCAACTAATGTGACGTGATACGTTTGTTGTTGAGTACAATGTTATTCGTAGAAGTATAGGAAGGTCGTAACCCACAAGTCCCCATATCTACAACTGAAGTTCAACCAAAGCTTGATGTATGACAGATCGTACCTAGATGGAGTGTGGTGTAGTTACTCTAATGTTCTCAGTCCGTTCGGGCATGTGCATTCGTCCTATCATTACTTGGACTCACGCTATTATTCATATTTTCAAGGTTAGATATTTTATACCTATGTGGTAGGCAAACATGAATTTAGTTATCTTGCTTGGACGTGTCTTCCCTCCCTGCTCTCTCTTGTGGATACAGGTTTTGATGATAGCAAATATGGACGGATGCAAAGGATAGGATTATGAAGAGTGAAGTAAGCACGTGAAGCTCTCTAAGATGATGAAAGAAGCCCAAGAAGAGTTGAAGCAAATCATTGGCATATCTTATTGTATTTCATTCGTAATTGTAAAAGAAGAGTCGATCAATGTGACGAAAAAAACCTAGTCTAACAACCGCACGCTCGAAAATAAGGGTTAAGTAATCCATTAGGATCCCAAAAGCTACATTAAGCCCAACAAAAAACACTACAGCCATCCTGAATTTAAGGTAACCCAAATTGGCCGTCCAAAGTGATTCTTTGGTCAACCAAAATTGAAGCATATCAATCAAATTAGTTAAAATTATCAATTGCACCTTGTTTAAAGGAAAATTAGCCATTAAACACTTAATTAACTCAACTTACAACTAATTAAATCATGATTAGCTAACCGGCTAATGATAAAAAAAATGCTTGGTCCACCTGAACCAATTTAATTAGGTCAACAAAAACACATCTCTAACTGACTAATGAGCTAGATTGGTCGACCAATATAGTCTCTAGGACTTCGAATGAAGTCCTGACTACTGCTCTGGTTGATCGAAATTACGTCACTGGTCAATCAAAACAATTGACGTGTGATAGATGAGTTTCCTAGCCATTGCGCACTCAATCCTAAGCAAATTTAATCAAGTGTAAACCTTACTCCAAGGCTCCCCATGATCCAAAATTATCCATATGTACCTGAACACACATCCCAACCAAAAACTTACCCCATGCACTGAACAGAACTAATACTCAAGCTCACAAGTTCTCTATAGTTCTCATTGCAAACTCATACTTGGGGGAGGAAGCACTGGTGTTGGGCCTTAACGAGGTACCTAAAGAGAATAAGTGGAACTAGGATAAATTCTCATTCGCACTTGGCTCTCGTTAGGTAACATTGTTTTCATTATTTTTATTTTAATGGTAAGAGTGCCCAATTTCCTGTCTCTTTTTGAGTAGGTTGAAATGAATTAATTCTTTAGTTAGGAATCAAAGGGCAACTATATTAAAGTTACCCTACCTTTCAATTAAGTGGTGTAGTTATTACTTTCATCGATCTAGATCGATCGAAAAATCCTAAATTTGTAAGTACAAGTAATGATTTTTACCTTTCAAAAGATTTTTCACCTAAAATATATCTTATCTGCTATGATTTGATTACTTTTGTAAATTGTATTTTACTCACAAAATTTTAATTCATTGGTAGGATTCAATTGTACCATTCATCCCTCCCCTTATGTAATTTGATCGGATCAGAAGGGATCCTTTAGTCAACTCAAATACCGAGTGAACCCATCTAAATTTATTGAATGCTACAAAATCTTTTTTTTCCCTTGAAGACGACTGACAGTGCTTACCTCATCACCTTGGCCAAAAATGTGAAATCACGTGACTTTCCTGACATTCTTTCTTGTAAGACTAATGTCGTCTCCTAAGCGAGCAACCATTTTATTGAAAGAGCAATGATAACTATATATGACATCATATATAATATTATACACACATTCACATAAAATATGACGTCGTCTTAATTACATGACATGTTATGAATCATATACCTTCCTTTTAATAGAAGGAGATATCATATGTGTACGTTTCCGTATCCTCAAAGTATTTCTCGTATTAGAAGGGTAACTTTTATGGATGGATCCTCACCTTTCCAACGACGAGTCAATCGCGAGGGCTTAATGTTTGCTTTTGCACTTGCAAAACACGCATATGTGGCTACAATTTGGCCATGACTTGGACTGTTGTGGTCAACTAAATCGACGTTATGATGCAACATTTTCAACACGACAACTAAATCCACGTTGTGATGCAAGGGCCATTAAGCTTTTGTTATGATAGAGAGTTTTAGAAATACTCTTTTTTTTTTTTTTTTTCGTGTGCAGCAATATTTATTTCATTTATAACTTATTTTCACATTTCTTACCTAACGAAAAGACATCTCACTTCAACATAAATTTGATTAAAAAATAAATGCTACAAATGAAATGATCTAGAAATGGACCATTTTCTCTACTCACCATTTTTCTCTGCATGATAAAATATTTGGGGACAAAAACAAAAAGGCATGTGCCTACGGGATAAAAAATTGAGAAAAAGTCAACTCAGTTCTTATCCAATGGTTCTCGTAGGAACGTAAATGAGTTAGATTTGAGTATCTCCCCATATCCTCGCTTATTTAAAATTTCTATACACTTATCTTACTCTATTTACCTATGAGAATAGAAAATTCAAATCAATACTCATTCTCACTTATCTATTTGTCGATCCAGTATCTATTTATTTATGTTCAATTGCAAGTTTCATCTTTACTTATGGGCATTTTTTATAAAATAAAAACATACGATAGCACAAAACATATAATTTATGTATAAAAGATTAAAAAGTTTTGTGATATTAATCACACAACACAAAAAAAAAAAATTTTTTTTTCTTTGTAATATATATATGTAAAATGTGGGCATATTATAATATATTTATAAAAATATATAATTAAATAAATAGAGTAAGTAGGTTGGATAAATAGGTTGAATAGACAGCAATGGTAAATGACGAGTCTCCTGAACCCATACCCACTAAAGTTTATGAGTTAAAATCCACATCCATCTAAACATTAAAGGACACATGTACCAAGATGTTAAAGTTGACACCGTTATTTTAGTTACATATTATTTTATATCCATATAAAATTATATTTAATCGATATAAAATCACTTTATAATTATTTTATATTAATATAAAATTACTTTATAATTATTTTACATTGATGTAAAATTATATAGGACCATTATGTATTGTATCGATGTAAAATTACATAAAATTATTTTACATCAATTTAAAATTATTTTATATCTCAATTTTATACGTTACAAAATGTATCATATTAGGTATGTTTGTATGTTTCCTCAAAACTAAATGAGTTGAGTGTTATTCATTCCAATTGTATTGGATCGAGTAAAATTCAAATTTAGGTGAACCTAAATTTACATTCCTATTCTCTCCCTCACTCACTTCTCCTTCTTCCTCCTCCTCCTAAAGCTTCAAATCTTCAAAACTCCTCAACAATGGTGGCATGACGAATACGAGGTTATAGTCAATTTCTCATGTCCAGAAGGGTTTCTTTCGTTTCTTTCTTTTCTTATCTTCCCCAACCCATCTATATAGGGTCAATCTCATCATTTTCGTTATGCATCCAATCCCAGTGCTAGCAAAATCCGCAACCACGGTTTGGACGTTTCAAGTGACTCAAAAACATCGTACTTCTGCCAGACTCTTGTCAATGCCTGATCGGGTCACGGGGACCCAATCGAACAAGTTACGAATTACAAGCACAAATAGGAAAAAAGAGACGAGAGGGGGAGTTGGTGATTTAATTTCACCTTAAAAATGTATATCTTGAAAGGGGATATAACTTTCAATAGTTTATTATTGTGCTCGCCGCCTCTTCTTTTTTTCTTTTTTTAAATAAAGGTAATTATCATTTTCTTGTGTACATAGATTTCTTTTTTATAAGAGTTTTAGATTACCATCAATGCAATTAATTATTTACTTCTTAGTGAGCGTAATCGCCTCCATCCATCACTTTGTCTCTCGGCCACCACCTGGTCTTCCGATTCGTCACCTTACCTCTCCCCTCAGCAGCGTCTGGTCTCCATTCACAAAGTATGTCACTCCTTCACACTCTTTGTACTTTGTAATAAGTTGGGTCAAAATCTGAGTCTAATGGAAAAGCTAAACAACTCATTCGATATATCTTGAATGAAAAAAAAAGAAAACAATTCATTCAATAAAAATCTTATAAATTCAAAGCACCCATTCAAAATATTTAAACACAAATTGTTAAGCGATCATTTTCAATCCCTTCTAACCCATTACTTGTAAGAAATTGACGAGGAGAGGAGAGGAGAGGTATGTTACGATTAGGACTTCAACAAGGTGTTCTTGTTTTTATAAGCCTCACACTCAATCTCATCCCCCGCAATCCTAACTACCTAATCACACGGTTTCCACTAATAAATCCCCTGTAAGCAATGCATAGATCGGGTCAATATGACCACTCGGTCACGTTATCCCTATAACTAACATTACTTACTTTGATGAGTTCATTTTATGAAACTATTTTTACAAAGTGCCTACACTCTTGCTCACTTCTCTCACTTCTCAATTCTTTCTTTTTTGCATGTTTATAACTTGTATCCTTTAACTCAAGCAGACGAGCTGAAGGGTTTTGTATCATGCAATCTAGACAAGTAGGAGTTCTGAGCCCAACCTTGAACGCTTGGACTCTAGCTCTAGCGCTAGCTCTAGTAAGGTCTTGCAAGAAGGGTTTGTACCATTGAGGATTTATTCCCCTCCAAGCTCAGTTCAATGCAATTAAGACTCGTGGGTGTATCTCCTTAGGAGTTGCTGTATGTCCGAAGGTGTACGAGGATCACGTCGACATCTGCTTGTACCCAGGATTAAGTAATCATACAGGTTTAAAAGAGAACACATCATCGAGGTTTCTAGGACAGTAATTAGCTGGATCTCCTCAAGTACAATAACAATAGTCATTTGGCTTAGGTTGAATTATGAGAACAAGCGATTAAGCTTGCACACAAGTCTTTTTTGAAGGTAGAGAGCTGCAAATAAATTCGTACTGGTCTAAACCAAAATTTTAATGATGTATTATATTATGTGGGCCCTTAACAAATTGCTAAGGTGAATGTTGCAAGCACGTAGATAGCACCGACGGCTGCCACGGCAAAGAGTGGGCACACGCACACATTTCTACTGGCTGTGATAAGAGCACAACATCCAAGCTCTTGGTGGGCTTTCGGTCCATTTCTATTCGAGTTGGGCCTTTGGGCAATGTTGATTACGTATTGGGCTTTGGTGGATGATTCTCCGTTTTTGCATCTTATTCGACAGCCACCTGATAGCAATCTAATTTTCATCAACCTTGCAATGTACTATATATATATATATATATATATATTTCCTTGTCAGGGTCCCAAGGTAGTGAGTGAGGGGGATTGCTCCCTTTGTTTATCCTGTCACGACGAGGCAGGTGCTACAATATTGCCAAAAGGATGTCCTCTCACCCAACACAAATTGAAAGTCATAACCCGACTCACCAGTTAAAAGAAGTTGCCGAGAAGTTGGTAGGGTGTTAAGAAACTTTCTTTCCATAAGCACCTTCAAATCCTAGACCCATTTCATTTATCCTTAAGAAAAGAAGGTTGATGAAAACTCAAGTAACACCCGAAGCCATACCTTGCACTGTCCTGAGGCAATCTTCACCAATGCCATGCACCTCTCTTGCCAAAGGTTTCCCATGCAATTAGTTAAAAAATAATAATCATAAAATTGCCTCTCTAGATTTCAACTTCAAATAAAAAAATTAAGATACAAGAATATGGATGTAAAAACAGCAAAAAGATAATTCTCTCTGCCAATCCCATCATCACACGTCTCTCTCTCTCTCTCCCTCTCGTACATACGCACGCACAAAAATGACTCCCTACTCCTAAAATATTAGCACATAATGCACGCTTATCATCTCCCAATTGAGCAACCTTTTCATCATATAAATATTATTGTGGATCCTCTCTCTCTTTGACTAACTACATGTTTATTTTTCTTTGGTAGAAAATTGCATTTTATCTTTTTGTTAAAGAATTATATGATTTATTTAAGGACATTTGGTTCTTGTTAATATTACATGATATTTTTAATTCTTATCGATCCTTGTTTTTTTTTTTAAAAGTGGTGTTAAGTTATAAAATTAAAGCATTCAAAGATCAAGAGACTACCCAAATGCAATTTATCAATGTGGTAGCCACTTAAATTACTAAATTTTGATATCCATGAGTATAAGAATTAAGACATTGAAAATTTTGCTTTAAGCTAATTTTCAAGGTTAATTACCAATCAAACAATATAATTATCGATATACTTCCACTCTTTTTTTACGTTCCATCTTTAGTTTCTTCTTTTACTTCACAGGCATTCCTCAAAAATACCAAGGGAGGGTATGCAATTCTTGAGGAATTGTGCCGAGGATATGCATGCGGTGTGCTTCCGTGTGGATGTCTGGTGCGTTGCACCATAGATGTGTTCGAGTAGTGTCTTTTGATGTATTTTGTTATGCATGGGACCTTAATTTGAGTGACACATTCGCAAGTACTATTGTAAGTTTTAACAAAAACAAATCACCGGAAGAAATTAAGTCATTTACGTTCGAGTTCCTTTATGAGTTCGTCATACGATCCTATTGCAGTTTATTTTGGCATGTAACGGTGTCATGTCACTATGGTGTTATTACGGTGCTTCAATATCCATTAAGAAGTAAACGTCAATGTAATTATTATTTTTATGTGTCGTTTTTATTTTTTTGTGTGTAATTTGTTGTCTATGCTTCGAAATTCATATGAACAATACTGAGTAAAGTGCGCTGTGATTTTGATGCGCAACAAGAATGTCCTGCGACGGTGTGTTGCGTGTCTTGGTGGTGTGTTGGCAGGAAGGTGCAAAGGCAGTGAGGTAAGGTTATATGCTGTGATGTTTGCCATTGTGCTACAGCGGCACATTCGGATGTGCACGCCGTGTGCAAGGGTCTATAGAGTGAGGGAAAAGCTTAGAGCATTTATGGTGATTTCGGAGTTAGGTAAATTATTAGTTTAAAAGAATGTAGTAATCACCAATTATTTACCATTTAATATGCCCTGTGTCTATCGGTCATTTTTGACCTATTATTAGGCTCTAATTATAACACCTAATCGGACCACCTCTTCAACTAATCCTCACATTTAATGGCTCCAATTGAGGATTGATGTCAAATGTGTCCAAATGACCTGATAATGATTATTGCACGTGGATTAAAGTTCAAATATGCTTTGGTATGCAAATCAATGTGAGATTCGTTTAAGAATCGGTTTAGTACCACGAACATCAAAATAATGATTTGGAAGTAGATTTTAATTTTTTAAATCACCGTAATTCCAATCAAACGCACATTGGAGCTCAAATGTGTCACTCGCTTGCTGACCAATAAGGAATCCACTTATATAGGCATCTATCTATTTGCAAACAATCTTGAGATTGAGTTTCGGTAGATGGCTTGGATTCTTCGTATTGTCAAGATTTCACTGATGCCTGTTTTATAAAGAAAAAAAAAAAACACCAGATAAGATAACCTAAAGTTTTAAACTTATAAATAGTGGGGCCCAACCTCCCTCCAACACTTATCAAATGCCTAACACCTTTCACCTATGATATGATGTAAAACGACTCACCACCCTTTGGTTATTTAAGATGTCTGGGATATTCACCAGATGTTTGTCCGGACATCTGGGATGTTCACCAGACATCTGAAAATACTTTTTTCCTTTCGACGCGGATCGTATGTACGTCATGCTTCCTCCCTCACCGCGCCTCGCCACATCTCCTCCTACGACGCGACGCTTCGCCATCTCGCCCCCTCACCTCCTCTCCCTTTATAAACCTCCCCTCCTCTTCGTTGCCCACCCCGTAGCCGAGAGCAGAGTGAAGGCGAGAGCGAGTGAACAGCGGAGAGCCCAAGTGAGAGGAAGCGTGAGAGCGGATGGTGCAGCGTCGTTCTACTGCAGCACCTGCAAGCAAGGGAAGCCAGAGCGGTTTCACGGAAGTCATTTTTTCGCGTAATTAGACGACTTGAGGGACACCCAGACATCTTACCAGACGTCCGAAGGTAGAACAAGATGACTGGTAGAGTTCTACTTTTCATTTTTTTTTCTCTGACTGTAACGACCCGATTCCCGAATCCCTACAAGACATGAGAAGTAGACCGACTCGACTAATCCCATGACCCAATCGTCCAACGAGAAAGTAACCAAAAGAGCAGTATAAACCACATTCACCATGTATATAACTAGCAGTAACAAAATACAGCAGTAAAGAAAGGAAATACTACAGTTTACACCACCACAATAGTAGAGAAATAAACATATACATAAACATGAAGTTTACAATAAACAGAGTACAGGGAGTAACAGAAAACTACTCACTACTGCGGAAAGAAAAGTATAGAAGGTACTACAGGTAACACTACTGGGCTCTACTAGGCCCAGCGTCCTCCGCAGCCGCTAACTCTGGCTGCTCAACACCTGGTCCTCAAAAGGTAACAAGGGTGACACGTCAGCGAAATGCTGAGTAGAGTGAACTAAAAGCTAGAAGAAGCAATAGAGTGGGCAGTAGCTGTTATATTTTTACTTTCTTTCTTTATATTTCTCCATTTATTCACTATTGATTTATTCCTCAGATCCTTCTCTTGATCTTGAATGTTCCTCGTGAGAACGACCTTGATTGTAGTCTTTCCCGAAAAGTAGAAGTAACACGTGGTGCTCTCCTGGCCGGGAGAGTCCCCCGTGGTGGTCCTACCCTCAGTCAACCACCCCAAGGTCGCTGACAGACGTAACGGTGACTACGGCACGCGCGATAAACGCACGGGTAGCTACCCCGCACTAGCACGCGATCAGTCTTTTCCGTTAACGGGTGCGCCCAAAGCACAGCACGGAACCAGTATAGGGCAGAGCCCTCTCAGTAACAGGGGTCCAGCCCCTCCACAGTAACCAAACAGGGGTCTTGTCCCTCCACAGTTCGCGCACCCTCACTTGAATACCATGGTTTGCCCAGTGAGCCTAACAAGTCGGTGTAGGAGAGCTAGCAAAATCCCGGGGCCCGTGGGGCAACTAGTGCTCTCCCTACACTAGTAGCTCTCCTCGATACTGTGTACACGAGGGCCAAAAGTTAGTACAAAGTGGCCAGTCCTAACCCCGGGTTCCTGGGGTGGCTAGCTCCGCTCTGCACTAAACAGGGGGACAATCGCTCTCCTTGGTACTCCGTACTCAAGGGCCAGCTCACTTCCCCAATTCTATTCCATTCACTTTCCAGGAGTTCTACTCCTAATTCCCCGTAGGGTTCAAGCTCTTTTAACTCAGCCAATTCAGGTTTCACCGTTCCAGCTTTATGTCCATACAATTCATGTTCTCAACCGTAATTATCCATTCATAACAGGCAACTGTTAACCAATTTACAGGCAGTTATCATTTCCTTTCCACTTTTCCAAGACTGCAATGTTTATATACTCAACTAGTTTTCCAGTCCTAGGATTCATGGCATACCCTAGGATCTATCATTCAATTTAGTTTTTCAGTTCTAGGATTCATGCAATTCCCTAGGATCTATCATTCAATCTAATTTCTCAGTCCTAGGGTTCATGCAATGCCCTAGACCCTATTAATTATTTCATAATTGTACAAATTTTGGTAATTAAATTAAAGGGCCACTCTACCCACGAAATCGGGAGTACTGGGGGCGTGGTCGGTAATCCCGCACGCCTCCTCAACCCCGAGAGCCGCAACGGAACGGGGTCCTAATACAAGGATCAAAGACAAGGAGCTACTCAAAACAGTATACAATTACTGTAAACAGGTAGAGGAAATAAATCTGGGAAGAATGAAACTTGAAACGTGGAGAACGGACCCTAAACGGGTCAAAAAGGATGAGTCTACCCAAAATCAGACGTCTGGAACTTCTTCCAGACGTCTTAAAAGGTCGATCACGCCATACCTTGTTCTGCGCAGTCCTTCAGACGTCCAGAAGCTCGCTGGATCGTCTGAAGTCAGTTTCCAGACGTCCGATTGTCACCCCGGATGTCTGGAGGTCCTTTCCGTCGTCTGGTACTGTGGCCAGACGTCTGATCCGCATGGGATGGTGAGCCCTCTCCCCTCCCGAACAACACCTGCGCACACACGCAACCGCTCTCATCACGAAGAGGCGCAGAGAACGTTGCGGACGGCTGCATGGCCGTACATGCGTAAATAGAAGAAGATAGGAAAATGTTGTACCTGTCAGACGTCTGGACCTTCCTCCAGATGTCTTCGGCGTCGTCTAGACGTGAGTCCAGACGTCTGATTTTGGGAAATTTCCCCAGAATCAGGACCCTTTTCACTCTCCGCCCGCGACGCACGGCCGCGCCGCGTCGCGTTCGCCTGCTGCCCGAGCTGCAGCAGCTCCTTCGCGCCACCCCACGCTCGCTGCTCTCCTGCCAGCCGGCTCTAGCTGCCTCGGCAAGCTCGCACCTTCGCGGTTGAGCTTTCTTCTTCCTCTCGCAACACTCCTCCTTCCCACACGACCGCTGCAGCCGCTGCTGTCGCACTTGCTCGCTCGCAGGGAGAAGGAGAAGATGAAGGCGGTGGAGTGAGGGTGAGGGAGAGAGGGGAGCTCTATTTGAAGGCAGCGCGGGGAGAGAAAGAAGAGAAGCGGCGTCGTCTGCAGGGAGGGAGAGAAAGAGCAGAACGAAGGCAGCGGGTTCAGTCTGCGCGCGCACGCGCGCAGACGCGAACCTGTATGCCGAAAAAATTAAATACCAGACGTCTGGGAAGGGTTCCACACGTTTGGGACACTTCCCAGATGTCTTAAACTACGTCTGATGCCCATGTTCGTAACATTGACAAAGTCCTGACAGCGTACATATACGTGTCAGAAGGTGAGAGTAGATCGAGGCAGTTTCAGACGTCCGGGAGCACCCCCAGATGTCTGACGGAGTCCTTAGACGTCGGCATTGAGTTCCAAATGTCTGATAGAGGAACACCGAGAGAGGTATCCCTGAGAACTGTTTTAAGACATCTGGGACCTTTCCCAGACGTTCGATTTCTGTCTGACAGCATGTTTTTAGGCCATGCAAGGCCCTAATATTATTGCTTTGCCGCAAACAAACTATCTCTGTTTTCCGTATGAATTTCTCTGTATAATGATACCTTGTTTGTATCATTCTGAACCTTTTGGCCCATCAATCCATGTTTTAGGTCTCCAGTCCATCAGGTGTACGGGACCTACGGAGACGTCGGGAGCCATCGTACGAGCTCCCATTCCACCCGGTTACCCAAGTAGAGTGGTTATAACCTTAAAATCTCTAATTTAATGCATGCAAGTAAGTAATCCTAAGACTTGAAATAAACCCTAGGAAGGAATAAACGCATACTCGAGAGTAACTTCTTGAACCTTAGGTCTTGGCATGAGCACTAGGGTTAGAGGAAATTACATGTGAATGATTGAGTAATCAAAAGCTGCCTGTTTTTATTTAAAATGGACCCCTACTGTGATAAAATGGAAATTGAATTGTTTGTTCCGTACATTCCAACCGGATGAGAAAAAGAAACTCCTATACGAACCCCACGGGGAATATAGACAAGAACACCGTAATACGGAGAACCGTATGGTTCTGGAAATTTACCGCCCATGGGCAGCTATTAAGGGAGGTAAGCTGACCTTCGTGTACATGTTACCGAAGAGAGCAACTATCCCTTGTAGAGGGGAGCTTACTGCCCTTAGGTTGGGACCCGGGGTGGGTTTGGCCACTCTACGATGACTCTTACTGGCCCTCGTGTACGTGGTACCGAGGTGAGCTACTTAGTGTAGGGGGGAGCTAGCTGCCCCAGGGGACCCGAGGCTAGGTATGGCCACCCTGCATCAACTCTCATCAGCCCGTTGGGCAAACCAAGGTAATCGGACGAGGGTACGCGGATTGAGGAGGGGTAAGACCCCTGAGGGGCAAGACCCCTATTCTGTTCTGAGAGGACAAGGTCCTATACTGTTCCGCACTGTACGTTGAGGCGTACCTATTAGCGGAAACAATTGACCGTGTGCCAGTGCAGGGTAGCTACCTGCACGCTTATCACGTGTGCCGTAGTCACCGCTACGTCACGACCGTGACCTCAGGGTGGTAGACCGGGTATAGGACTACCACGGTGGGAATCCCCCAGCCAGGAGAGTGCCACGTGGGCATCCTATATCGCGGGAAGCTGCAAGCAAAATTGTTCCTATAGGGAACACGAAGATTCATTAATAAATCCTAATTAGAGATCTCTATGTACCCACATGTATAATATAATTGGAAAATAGAAATTTTCATGTTAACTACTTGATAAATGCATGTTACTTCTTAGCCACCACTCTACTCAGCATTAGTTGACTCCAGTTAAATAAATTTTGTACATGTCAGGGATTTGTGCAGCCTGAGCTACCGGCTGCTGAGGACGCTGAGCCTAGTCTGGCCTAGCTTTAGTTCTACTATTTTGTAGTGAGTTTCTATAGCTTTGTCTTCTACTATATGTACTCGTTTTTATTATGATAGCTGTATTATGACATAATATTACTGTTCATTTTCCCTTGTTGTAAATTTTTCTCTGCTTAGCTACTGTACTTGTGCGATTGTGGTTTGCTGAATGTTATTTGGTTATTTCTTGTTGGACGACTGGGCCTTGGGATTAATTGGAGCGAGCCGGTCTCAGGTTCTGTAGGGATCTAGGACCGGGTCGTGACATGATGTCACCCTGAAAACTTTCTCCTCCCACCATTTCTCTCCCTCTCTCCCTCATTACACCTCTAAGGTTAGTTTACAGCACAGGTTAGCTAACCTAGGTTAGTAAAATTGTAACAGGATTGACCCCTGTTTCTATTTAATTACTTACAAACATGAGTTAACATCTGTTTGTGTTTACTGAATAGGGTTAAGAATGATGATTATCCTGTGATGTGACATGAGGTGTTTACTTGAGAATAAGAGTTATAATGGATGTTAAGCTGGTAAAAGACATATTTGCACTTGGAATGATAAGTAGGTAAGTTAGTTAAATTAGTTTATTTTTAAATTATTATTAATTTAGTAGCAACCTACTATTTTAAGTTGTTGATGTGGTGGTGTGTATAATGAGAATTCCATTTATAATTACTTTGTATATGTTAAATGATATCACAATTGGACTAAGTTAATATGTAAAATATATATACGTGCTTGTACATCTGAAGCATATCACATTAAAAATAACATATTGGCACATAACATATCTAGAAATTACATGTGAGTATTTTTCCCTCAATAACCATATAAATAATTTTAGCTTTATAGTGTCACATATTGGAGATCATTTTCTAATAATTAAGTAATAAGTACCTTTGTATTTAAATAAATGTAATGATTGAAAATAAGTATATTGACATGACTGATTGGAGAGAAAAAAGAAACACTTGTTTAGGACATGTATTATTTCATGGTTCATCTCTAATATAATAATATAAAATAATGCACATTTTTCCTTATAAAAAGCTCCAAAGGGTAGTGGTCGTCTACGTATATATTTCATTAGTAACACCTCGTAGCAACTCTAAAATCAATAGGTAGTATACAAAATAATTTGAGATGAAACTTTTTCCACTCCATTGATCCTATGCGTGCCATACTTCCCTTGCACAATGGTAGGATGCATTGGTTGATGAGAAGACCATGTGGAATCCTAGGAATAAAAGTGTGATGCTATGAGAAGCATTGGAATCAGGCTTTTGCTTGCCGTCAACAAGAGGCAAATTGATTGTTCTGATCGAGGTACCTATCATGATATAAGAGTAGTAAATGGACATTGTTAGTATAAATGCATTCATTTATGAGAGGCAATGTTTGCATTTTTAGCTCACAAGGTATGTTAATATGGGTATTGTTGCAATCCTTGTGGGTACTATTCCACTGAATTTATTATTTGAGAGACATCTACATGAAAGTGGTAAGGATATATTAGTAAAGTTGAGCTAACCTATAGAACTACCATTGGTAAGGTTGTTGTTCAAGAACCAGCATACCATGATTAAAATGAAATGTTGTTGAATTAAAATTTTCCAAAAAAACCATAATAGATTTCCTCCAGAAATGTGTGCAACCAGTAATTGCCTCCCATTCACAAGTTGTGCAATAGAGGAAAGTTATATGGTAGAGATTAACATATAGCATAGATATAATTTATGCAAAAAGAATGACATGAGGAAATTAACAACATAGCACTAATGAGCGATGAACATGTTGTAATAAAAATTGTGTTTTAAGTGTCATTGTTGTAGTATATTTGTCACAATGCAATCAGATATCGTGACATTTTATTTAAATATAATTTTTACTTATTAGTTTTCAGATCGTTCACTTGGAGGTGATTATTGATATATATCATTCTCTATGTCCAAAAATATTAATTTTATTTATAAAATGAATTAATGAATGAATTAGTTAATTATATACAAAAGAATCAATTAATTCTACCAATAAACATATTTACAAATAACAGACATCAAAAAGCAATTAATACTATACTAAATTAATTATGTACAACTATCCTAAAGAATACTTAAGTCTAAGTATAAAAATATCTACTTATATGTATTATATTAAGTTATATTAACATACTAATATCTTTAGTAACATATTCTATACAGTAACATATATATATGACAGTAAAGATCCTAGTAAAATATATACAACACATAAGTTAAAAGAATACTTTTACTAACATATATACATATCTACAGTGACAGATGTAACTATCACTAAAGACTTAATGTTATTTATTAACAAATAAGGCTCAAACAACACTCTATTATACCTATGTTTATATACAAATATATTATCTATATACGTATACATTATTTACATATATTTATTTACCATGTATATACAGCTACTATAATATTATACTATACATATATGTGTAGATATACTTTAAACTTATACATATATACAATAATGCACACACAACATACTCACAACACTTGGCCACTTTTCATGCACACCTCTCCTTTCTTCTCTACACTTAGTTTTTTTTCTGAAGATCTCTCTCTCTCTCTCACTTGAATCACTGTTCATTAACCCAAAAATTTGATTTTTTAATAGGCGGGCTGGTCTAGTTCATATGATACACAGCACCCGATAGGGTGGGATTAGATCACTACTAAGGACCAACCCTAGTTTATTTTTAGGTGTTTTAGAGTGCATTTTCTCAGGCCCATTTAGGCCCAACCAAACCAGGCCTACATAGACCCATTAGGCTCCCGGCCCACAAATCAGGCTCAGTATATGCATGTATTGAATCAAAGGAGAGGGTATATAATGGGATAAGAGTTGCCCTGTGCTGTGACGATTGAGAGGCCATGAGCACCGAATCAATTTATACCGCTTCATCGCTTCTGCCACTCACGATGTGGCGCTAAAGCGACACTTAATTGAGCGTTAGATTGTGCACTGCAGCATTTAGATTTTGAAGATTTGGCCCTCGATTTGAGGACCATATATAATACTAAATTACAAATAAATTATATAGTTACAAAGCTCTTATATAGGGCTACATAATTGTATAATTAATTTATGAAAATAAGTTATTTACATTTATATTAAATTTAGTTAAACTTAGGGGTTTGTACACATTAAATTAGGATTTAATTTGTTAATTAAAGTACAAATTAGTAACTTAATTATGAAATTGTCTTTATACAGAGTTAATTTACATACCAAAGTATTTATTATACATTTTAAATTTATTTACATTTAAATACATGTTTAAGTTAGGTATATACATATTTAAGTTATAAATATTGTAGTGCACTATAAATACAGCATGAATAGGTTGAACATACTTAAAATAATACTATACAAGTATACATGATAAATTACTTTAGTACTAACTTAACTTACTAATTTATTTTATTTTAAGTTAATAATTTACTTAATTAACTTAATAACTTAATTACCTGCTATAGATACATAATTAAATAAATATACAGGTATGGTATAATATATATTAATTATTAAAATACATATGTAAAGTATTACAAGGGGTTATAAATATATACATAGGTGTTTATAAGTTAAGACCCATGCTGTTTAAGCCTTTTAAGACGTCTGGACTGTGGGTCAGATGTTTGGTCAGATGTCTGGACACCTTCCCAGACATCTAGAAATCGAAAATGTTGAGTACGAGCTCGCGTCTGCGCACAGACAGTACACCCCCCTCGTTTTCCTTCTTATCTCTCCTTTCGCCCCCAGCAAAACCCTAAACCCACACCCTTATAAAGCCCCCTCCTCTCTCTCGTTCCACCCCACTTTCCAAGCCCCTTCCTCCTTCCCAGCGAGAGCAGCAGAGCAGTGAGAGCGCAGGAGTGGCGTGAGGAGAGGAGGAGCAGCATGAGAGGGAGAGGACGAGTTGAGCTTGCAAACTCGTGTGGGAGCTCGCCGGTGAGCGCACGGCCGGAGTGACGCACGCGCGAGGCAGATGAGTGCGTTGGGGAGGTCCTCCCCGACATTGCTGCAGCCAGAGCTACAGGCGAGAGGGCACGGCGCGGCCACGCGTGGCATAAGAGGGTGGAAGCAGGTTCTGGTTTTGGGTTTTTCCTAGAATCAAATGTCTGGAGCGACGTCTAGACGACTTAGACGACGTCTGGAGGAGGTTCTAGACGTCTGAGGAGTAGACTTCGCGAAGGTACATCTTCTTTGCTGATACGGCCATGTAGGCCGCTCTGCTGATGCACTGTTGCATGCCTTTTTGAGGAGATTTGGTAGATTTCGCGTAGGAGTTGCTTTAGGAAGGCGCGGGACACGCCCTCCCACACACTTCAGATGTCTGGGCGAGGCACCAGACGACGGGAAGTGCTTCCAGACGTCCGAAGAGGTGGTCGGACGTCTGGAACTGGGTCCAGACGGTCCAGAGGAGTTCCTGGATGTCTGAGGATTGGCACAGAGACTTAGGTATGCCACTGGACACTTTTAAGACGTTTGGAAGATGTTCCAGACATCTGATTTGAGTCAGAAATCTTATTTTTGACCCGTTTAGGGTCCGTTTGAGGTCTGTTTTCCGCAAATAAGATACCGATGTTTCCCGTATGAGTTCCTCTACTTGTTAGAAGGTTTTCCATACTATTCTGAATATTCCCTTGTGATTGATCCTTGTGATAGGTGATGACTCCATTTTAATGGACTATTATTACTCCTAAGTAATTTAATTCTAACATTATATGTTGGTTAATAATCACATTTGTTCATTAAATAAGTGCATGCATCATTAATTGAGCTTTTATCTATTTTATTGCATTTTATAGTATGTAATTATTTTATATTTTGTTGCAGGAATAATATCGGGAAGAAGTGGGAGGAGGATCAAATGTGGAAAAGAACAGACGGGTGGAAAGATATTCCCCCCCCCTCCCCCCCACACAAATATCTCCACCAAATCCAACAAGCGTCGGCTAAAATTAGGAGGGGATTTTGAAAATCCATTGAAGGGCCGAAGAGAGGAGTTAAGAGGAGGCGGAGCACAGGACAGGAGGGTCATCTTCTTCCTCCCCCTTGAGGGGATAACCATCAACCGTGCAACTGTGCTTGCACTATGCACCAAGCCTTCCACCGCAAATGCCCTTCACCGCACAACCAAGCCCTTCTCCGCCTGCCCTCAGCACGCGTGCCCTAAGCCTTCCACCGCTCCCTCCAACCCGCGCCCGCAGGCGATGCACAACGCTCCCACTACAGGCGCGCCCCCTCCAGCGCCACCTCCACTGCACCGCACCCACCAGCCGCACCCACACCTGCGGTTAGCAGACGCGTGTTGCACCGCGCCCCATAGGCGCTGCATGCCAAGCACCCACAGGCGCTGCAGACCAACCGTCCTTCATTGTTGACGCTACACCGCCCACTGCAGGCGCCCCACCTCAGCCACCCGCAGGTGCTCAGTGCCCTTGCGCATCGAAGCTACTGCACCTCACCGCGCCTGCACAAGCACCCTGCTAGACCACCTGCAAGCACCCGTGCCCTCTCCACTGCAGGTGCCCACTGCAGTGCACCCCCCTCCAGCGGCCTGCAGCACGCCTTGTGCGCGTGTGTGCCCAACGCGTAGCCACGCGGGCTGCAGCAGCGGCCTCCTCCTCCAACAGGTCGGCGGCCATCCCCCTCCTCTCGGCCGCCACCGGCCACCTCTGGTTGCCGCGTCACCACCATTGCGTAGCCCTCGTCGAGGCGCACCTCCCCGTGGACTCTCGCGGCCAACCGTGCACGGCCGCACACGCGAGGAAGAGAGAGGAGAAATCCTTTGTTTTCTTCCCATTAATAATTACATTCAATGCCATTGCCACCAAAATCAATTTTAATTTATGACTATTTTATTGTGGTGAAATTGTGACTGCATACTCATACTTGCTGATAATTGCGTGATTATTGATATTCACATGTTTAACATTGGTTTTGGGATTAAAATGTGCACCAATTTTCTCTAATACATATCAATTGGAAATTACATAAAATTATCACATATTTATTGAATATTTCAGTGAGGAAAAATTACACGTATACCCTTATTTTTTGAGTTATTGTGCATCTTCTTTCCATCGTATTTTATGTTGGATTTGATTATGGATTTCTCACTTGATTGAAAGAATACGAAATAATCGAGATTTTATTGCATCGTTACCTCCTTGTGGACACAACCTGCTCTTCTGTGAGTGGTAATTCTTATTGTAATTATTTTGTTAAGCGATTTTCCACCTCTTTGTTACTAAACGACAGATCATCTTAATCACATTATTCGAAAGCGAGAATCGACTTATCAATAGGACCTCGTTCCATTGCGGGTTCGGGGCTTGCTGAGGCACGTGGACCTGCCGTTCAAGCCCCCACTACTCCTGGGTTTACTGGTAGAGTGGCTTCCCCTTAATTTAATTGAAACCTAAATGCATGTGTGGAATGGATGATTAGAAGCTAGGATTTGGCAAGAATCCTAGGTTGAGAAACACTTGAGATGTCTGGAATGGATGATTGATTTGCAGTCTTGAATGAGTAGTTAGAATAATAACAATTGCCTGTAAATAATAACAGCTGCCTGTGAAATGTAAAGTACTTGTGCTAGCAAACTGTTGCATGTAAATTCCTGTTATGTACGTTAAATGATATAATACGAGCTGCATGTATATAAATTAAGAATGGTAATATGAATGATGGAAATACGAGCTACCTGTGTATAACCCGTGTACAGAAATGTGAATGATAGAAATACAAGTTGCATATGTATAACATGATAATGGAAATAGAAATGATGAAACCTGGTATGGCATGGCCTGAGGAATATGATCATGAACCCTACGGGGGAATAGGAGTTGAGCTCCTGGAAATATATAGAATGGATATGGAAATGCGACGGGAAATGTGCTACCTCTTGAGTACTTGGTACCAAGGGGAGCTCATGTTACCTCTTACTGTAGAGGGGTGCTTGCCGCCTTCGGGTTGAGACCTGGGGTGGGTTTGGCTACTTTGCACCAACTCTGTGGCCCTCGTGTACACTGTACCAAGGAAAGCTACTAGTGTAGGGAGAGAGCTAGCCACCCCACAGGGCCCGGGGTTCAGCTAGCCGCCCTACACCGACTTGTTAGGCCCACTGGGTAAACCAGGGTAGTCAGGCGAGGGTGCGCGAACTGTGAGGGCCGAGACCCCTGTTTGGTTACTGAGAGGGGCTAGACCCTTGTTACTGAGAGGGCTAGGCCCTATATTGGTTCCGTGTTGTGCTTTGGGCACACCCGCTAACGGAAACGACTGACCATGTGCTAGTGTGGGATAGCTACCCGTGCACTTATCGCGCGTGCCGTAGTCACCGTTATGTCTGTCTGTGACCTTGGGGTGGTTGACTGGATGTAGGATCACCACGGGGGACTCTCCCAGCCAGGAGAGCACCACGTGTGCCTTCTACTCTTCGGAAAAGACTGCAATCAAGATCGTTCCCACGAGGAACATTCGAGATCAAGAAAGAGATCTGATAAATAATCCAATGGGTGAAAAGAAATAGATTGTGAAATAATGTAATTGGAAAAACAACAGCTACCTGTCTACTTTTACTGTTTTAGTTAGTTGGTTGCCACTCTACTTAGCATTCGCTGATTTCGTGTACTCATAACCCTTTTCAGGTCCAGGTGTTGAGCAGCCAGAGCCTACGGCTGCAGAGGGTGCTGGGCCCAGTAGAGCCTAGTAGTCGTAATTTCTTGTTGTACTTCTTGCTGTTGTAGTGAGTAGACTCTTATACCCTTATATTCTGTACTCTTTCTTTCTGCACTTTATATTCTTATACCTTGTTACTTTTCTACTGTTGTGGTGGTATGTACTGTAGTAGTTTTACTTCTTACTGCTGTACTTTTATTACTATTAGTTGCTTAGCATAGTGAATGTGGTTTACTTTCTTACTTTTTGGTTACTTTCTCATTGGATGACTGGATCTTGGGATTAGTCGAGTCGGTCCAGTCTCGTGTTCTGTAGGGATTCGGGAACTGGGTCATAACATTATAATTGTTTAAGATAATATACATTGAAGTTAATATAAATTAATATATAATAATACAATAAATTTATATATACTGTAACTCATTCTAAATATTTTATTAAATATATAAATTACATATATAAGTTAATTATGTACATTATTTACATATTTTAGAATATCTACATGTAACTTAGTATTTAATTATATTTACAAGTATTTGCACACTATACAAGGCATTTTTGGATATTTTTGAGAATTTTCTGATTTTTTAATTTTTATATGTAGAGTAGAGATAGGTGATGAGAGAGAAAGGATGAGATGATAGGAAGAAAATTTCTTTTTGGTGTTTTGAACTTGATTTCTTTTATTAAATTCCAAAGTATACTGAACTGTTGATTGGTATGTTCTACTAAGCCGAGGGTTCAGAATACTTTGAAATTTTTCATACACAGAAAATTACATAATCTTACTCAAGATATCTTTATTTTATTATTTGTGAATTTTTTTATATATTTCATTTATTTACAAATCTCATACTAAAGAGGCCTAAATTGAGTTTAAAGCAAAGAACCTAAGGCCTTTATAAGTGTTCCAAAGGCTAAACAAAAGGTTTAAACACTCACATGCATTTAGCATAGCACATGGAAGAGTTGTAATCATTTAAGTAAGATTTTCAACACAATTTTAACTCAAATTCCAAATTGGACAATTAGCTCATATTACATGCTGCTAACATTGATTTTCAAACTGAATTTACAGGCAATTCATATCAAATTTTAAGATTCAACAATACATCAATGCTTGTTTCATACTATTCTACATTATGTATAGACCAGCTTCATGAATCTCTCAAAATCTCAACTCAAACTCTTTCTTCCAAACCTCCAGCACAGTTGCTGCCTCAAGTCAGCAGCCAAGAACTTTTAGCAACTACTACTGCTATAGTAGTAGTTTGCTGCAATATCAAACACCCAACAGCTAATGCTACTGTTGTTGCTGCCAAATTGAGCAACCGTTTGCTGCTTGCTCATTCCCATTTAAAATCATTTCTTCACTCAAAAACAAGGTTGAAATCTATTGAATGTAGCTACTATGCAGCACTTTAATTCACTGCTATGGGAGATTTGAGTTAAAAACACACGTTTGAACATCCATATAAAAACTGATCATACTTTAAACTCATTTTAAAAATCAAATCTGTGTGTTGAAATCCTCATCAAATGCCCTTGGAATCCAGATCTCATTTCAGATCTGAGGTAGCTAATAAAATCTCATAAAAATTCACCTCAAATTCTTTTCCAACATCTTGAAAACCAAGGAAAATTCAAATATATCTCCCAGTAATCATTGAAATGATTCTCATCTTACACTATAGACAGTGTAAGATGGAAATTATATTAAGATTTCAGAACCAAGTGTTTCAAAAGTTTTTTTTATATTCTATGAATCATTTAAAGTAGATTGAAATTTGAAGAACAAGATGAATCCTAATTTAATCTCTCTCTTATGCCATCGACAGCATGAAGAGAAAAATCAAATCAGGAAATAAAATCCATCGAAATTAAATCCCAAAGCTTCAGACTTCTCATTTTGAACTACAACCCCAATGAATACACTAAAATCCTTTAGATTGAAGTCTAAATCTCATCCATATGAGCATTTGAATCATTGCTATAGCCTCAAATCAGGAGGACTGATCATCCTTGGCTTTAGCTATCAATAAAGAACCCAAAACTCTAATCAATGTCAAATTGAAACCAAATATGAGAAAATCTGCAAATCAGCTCATTAAAAACACAAGAGAAGGTGATTGTGGTCAGATGAAATGAATGGAATCAGCCTTAAATGAATTTGCCGCATTAATAAATCTATAAGCCCCTAAGCTTTAGATCCGTTGATTGCCTGATGAATGGGTGAACAATGAATTAAATTATGAAAGAAATCAATGAATGTGGATTGTAAGGTGTCAAGGAAGCTGTATGAATCGAAGCAGAGGTGGAAAAATACCTCTTTGATCTGGATTGATCAGAGAAGGCGAAATCGATTCTAGATTATACTACTCTAATCTAAGCTAATCCATCACTGAATTCACCATCTAATCTATTCCTATTGATCTACAATACACTAACTAACACTAAACTAATCTAGAAAGCATTTAAAATTTTAATCTAATTAGAAGAATGGGTTTCTTGGATCCACAGCCGGCATTTAAGGAGGAAGAAGGGAGGGAGGTCTCCAGCGAGTGAAGAGCCCACGAGAGGAGCTCCAGGGACGTCCTCAGGCTTACGTCATCCCTAGTGACGTGGTTGATTAAGAGGGAAGAAGTTACGCCCCTATCACAGGTGCGACCGAGTGAATGGGGAAGAAGGCATTGGAGAGGGAAGAATGGATCAACTCAAGAGGTGTAGTGGGGAGTCAATGGCACGAGTAGGGGTCATGGGTAGTGTTTAAGTAGGTGCTTCAATAGATCAGATTACCGCAACGGTGAGATTAGGCTATTAGGGTATGGGCGGTGGTGATGAGAAGGATGATGCGTGGGAAGCATTTGGATAAAATCTAGCCACAGGATCCGATCTAGAGGGTGAGGTGATGCTACGCGCGAGCATGCGCGAAGATTGAATTGCGATCGACCGTTGGGTGAGAGAATCAAAGCAGTGACAACCACAATGGACTGTGTTCTTTGGTTAACAGTGGACCCTTGTGGCTGTAGGGTGTTTTGGATAAATTACACTCAGGCCCACACAATTGAAACAGTAGAAGAATTGTACAGAGGCCCATTAGTGATAAGAAGGGTAACAACGCGGTCCCTAGGTCTTGCAAATGGGTCCCTGGTGGCTTGCTAACAAGTCCTTGGAAGTTTTTGACTTATGGAAATGTGAAGGATGAAGGACCTATTTGTAATGTTATGAATGCAAGGTTCTAATGATATCCAAATGGAATAAAATTTTTATTGAAGCTCAATTGAACATTTAGGAATATGATTTTACTTTTAGTTTAAACTTTTGAACCCAAAGATGTGTTCCATTGGCAACTGGATCATCATTTTGCATTTAAAAATAGAATATCTCATTTTGTGACTTAATTATGCACTTTTAACTCATTTTTCTTAATTTCCACACTTAACCCATTTCTTGTGTTAATAATGTAGTGTTTAACTGTTACGACCCGGTTCCCGAATCCCTACAGAACACGAGACCGACCCAACTCGATTGATCCCAAGACCCAGTTGTCCAACAAGAAATAACTAAAAAGCAGGAAAGTAAACCACATTCACTATGCTATGTAACTAACAGTAAAAAGAGTACAAGCAGTAAGGAAAGAAAAGCTGCTAATAGTATATATCACCACCACAACAGTAAAACGGAAACAAGGTACAGAAACGTAAAGGTAACAAGAGTTTGAAACTCATTACAACAGAAAGTAATACAACAAGAAGGCTACTGCTACTGGGCTCTATTGGGCCCAGCACCCACTGCAGCCGAAGACTCAGGCTATTCAATACTTGGACCTGAAAAGGGTTATGAGTAAACAAAGTCAGCGAACGCTGAGTAGAGTGGCAACTAACTAACTAAAGTAGTAAAAGCTAACAGGTAAACTAACTACTCCAATTCTTTAATTTACAAGTTATTCCTTTTCACCCATTGGTTTATATTTTCAAATCTCTTTCTTGATCTCGAATGTTCCTCGTGGGAACAATCTTGATTGCAGTCTTTTCCGAAGAGTAGAAGGTGCACGTGGTGCTCTCTTGGCCAGGAGATTCCCCCGTGGTAATCCTACACCCAGTCAACTACCCCAAGGACACGAACAGACGTAGTGGTGACTACGGTACGCGCGATAAGCGCACGGGTAGCTACCTCGCACTGGCACACGGTCAGTCGTTTCCGCTAACGAGTACACTCAAAGTACAGCACGGAACAGTATAGGGCCTAACCCTCTTAGTAACAGGGGTCTAGCCCCTCAGAACCAAACAGGGGTCTCGTCCCTCTACAGTTCGCGCACCCTCGTCTGACTAGCCTGGTTTGCCCAATAGTCCTAACAAGTCGGTGTAGGGTGGCTAGCTAAACCCCGGGCCCCGTAGGGTGGCTAGCTCCCTCCCTACACTAGAAGCTGTCCCCGGTATAGTGTATGCGAGGGCCAAGAAGTCGATGCAGAGTGGCTAATCCTAACCCTAGGTCCCAACCCAAGGGCGGCTAGCTCCGCTCTACACTAAACAGGGGATAGTCGCTCTCCTTGGTACCACGTACTCAAGGACCAGTATACTTCCCCACTCACATTTTCAGATCCATTCTATTTATTTCCAGGAGCTCTACTCCTAATTCCTCATAGGGTTCATGTTCATATTTCTCATGCCATTCCATACCAGGTTTCTTCATTCACATTTCCATTCTCAGGTGATACAAATGCAGCTCATATATCTATCATTTACATTTTCATTCTCAAGTTATACACATGCAGCTCGTATTTCTATCATTCACATTTCTATTCTCAGGTTATACACATGCAGCTTGTATTTCTATCATTCACATTTCCATTCTCAGGTTATACACATGCAGCTCGTATTCTATCATTTAACGTATACAACAGGTAAGGTCACATGTAACTATTTAACTAGCATAGGTAATTCATATTTCATAGGCAGCTCTTATTCATTAATAGGCAGTTGTTAACATTTCTATTTACTCATTCAAGACTGCAATTCAAACACGCATACAGACATTTCAAGTACTTCTCGTCCTAAGATTCATTCCATATCCTAGGTTCTAGTTATTCAATCCACACATGCATTCAGGTTTATAGTTAAATTAGGAAAAGCCACTCTACCAGACAACCTAGGAGTATTGGGGGCTCGAACGGCAGGCTCACGTGCCTCAGCAAGCCCCGAACTCGCAATGGAACGAAGCCCTATAACAAGGAACAATCACAATGGAACATTCAAAACAGTATAAAAGGCCTTCTAACAAGTAGAGGAATTCTCAGGGAAAACTTGTTTGCGTAAAATGGACCTCAAATGGACCCAAAATGGGTCAAAAATAAAGCTATAGACCCAAATCAGACGTCTAGCACAAGGTTCAGACGTCTTAAAAGTAAATAGGAACTCACCTCAGGTTCTACGTCAACCTTAGACGTCAAGAACCTCTTCCCGACTGTCTGGACCCGGCTCCAGACGTCCGACCTCCTCACCGGAAGTCTGGGAGTGCTTCTGGTCGTCTGGTAAGCTGTCCAGACGTCAGAAACGCGTGGGAGGGCGTGTCCCGTGCCTTCCTGAAGCAATCCCTGCACGCGATAGCAAAATCTCCCACAATAAGCCACGCAAAACGTAGCTGCGGAGTGGCCTTCATGGCCGTATCCGCAAAAGGAAATGTACCTTTGTGAAGATCTGCTTTCAGACATCCAGTGTAGTCACCAGATGTCCGCCTCGTCGTCTGGACGTCATGCCAGATGTCTGATTCTGGGAAAATCCCAGAACCAAAACCACTTCCTTCTCTCTCTCGTCGCGTGCAGACGCGGCCTCGCCTCCTGTTACGAATGCGGTTTCAAGATGTCTGGAACCCCTTCCAGACGTCTGGGATTTATTTTCTGCGGCACACAGAATTGCGTCTACGCGCCTGCGCGGGCAGACCTGCGAACGCCCTCTTTTTCCCTCTCTCCTCCTGCAGGTGCAGGCTGCGCTCCCTCTCTCTCTCTCTCCCCGCGCAGCCTTAAAAGGCCCTTGCCCTCTCCCTCACTCTCATCTCCTCCGCTTCCTTCTTGTTCTTCTTCCAGCCGGCGCGAGAGCGCGAGCGCGAGCGAGCGGCGGCAGTGGCAGCCGCGGCGAGTTGCGGGAGGAGTGTTGCGCGAGGGAGGAGAAGCTCGACCGTGAGGGCTCGAGCTTGCCGGGGCAGCTAGAGCCAGCCGGCGGGGAGCAGCGGGCGTGGAGTGACGTGGGAGGGCTGCTGCAGCTCGAGCAGCAAGTGGACGAGGCGCGGCGCGGCCGTGCGTCGCTGGCGGAGAGCGAGTGGAGCTCTGATTCTGGAAATTTTTCCAGAATCAGACGTCTGGGATTCCAACCAGACGACGGTGAAGACGTCTGGAGGACTGTCCAGACGTCTGGCAAGTGAGTTATTTTCGTCCTTCTTCCTTTTCTGCGACCGTTCGTACTGAGAACGAGGAGTGGGTACGTGCAAGTTCTGAGATTCGCCATCCAACGCGAATCAGACGTCTGGCCGCAGTGCAAGACGACGGGAAGGACTTCCAGACGTCCGGGGTGACCATCGGACGTCTGGGAACTAGACCAGACGCCCCCGCAGGCTTCTGGATGTCTGAGAGACTACACAGAACAAAGGTACCATCTGACCCACATTTTAAGACGTCTGGAAGAGGTTCCAGACGTCTGATTTTGGACTGTTTGGTCTTTTTCGACCCGTTTAGGGCCCGTTCGGAGTCCGTTTTCCGCGTTTCGAGTTGCGTTCTTTTCGGAATAAAATCCTCTACCCGTTTACAGTAATTATATACTGTTCTGAGAAACTCCTTGTGTTTGATCCTTGTGTTAGGACCCCGTCCCATTGCAGTCTCTGGGGTTGCGGAGGCACGCGGGATTTCCGACCACTCCCCCAGTACTTCCGTTGTAGCTGGTAGAGTGGCTTTAAAAATTATTAACATAATTTGTTACAATCATGGAACAATTAATAAAACCTAGGGCATTGCATGAATCCTAGGAATGAGAAACCAGATTGAATGATAGATCCTAGGGTATTGCATGAATCCTAGGGCTGGAAAACTAGATTGAATGATAGATCCTAGGGTACGGCATGAATCCTAGGACTGGAAAACTAGTGATATGAATATAGATATTGCAGTCTTGGAAAAATGTGGAAAGGAAATAATAGCTTCCTGTGAATTGATTTAACAGCTGCCTGTTATGAATAAATGAACATGATTGAGAATATGGGTTGTATGAACGTGAAACTGAAAGGGGTGAAACCTGAATGTGCTGAGTTAAAAGAGCTGGAACCCTACGGGGAATTAGGAGTAGAACTCCTGGAAAGAGAATGAAATGGAACCGAGAAAGAAAGATGTGGAGGTGTGTTGTCGCTTGGGTACATAGTGCCAGGGGAAGCACCTGCTACCTATTTAGTGCAAAGCGGAGCCAGCCGCCCCAGGGACCTGGGGTTAGGTCTGGCCACTTTGTACCGACTTTTGGCCCTCGTGTACACAGTACCGAGGAGAGCTACTAGTGTAGAGCGAGTACTAGCTACCCCATGGGCCCCGGGGTGCTGCTAGCTCACCTACATCGACTTGTTAGGCCCACTGGGCGAACCAGGGTAGTCAGGCGAGGGTGCGTGGACTGTGGAGGGGCAAGACCCCTGTTTAGTTACTGTGGAGGGGCTGGACCCCTGTTACTGAGAGGGCTCTGCCCTATACTGGTTCCGTGCTGTGCTTTGGGCGCACCCGTTAATGGAAACGACTGACCGCGTGCCAGTGTAAGGTAGCTACCCGTGTGTTTATCGCGCGTGCCGTAGTCACCATTACGTCTATCAGCAACCTTGGGGTGGTTGACTGAGAGTAGGATCACCACGGGGGACTCTCCCGGCCAGGAGAGCACCACGTGTTACTTCTACTTTTCGGAAAAGACTGCAATCAAGATCGTTCCCACGAGGAACATTTGAGATCAGGTGAAGGATCTGAGAAATAGATAATTTGTGAAACAATAGAAAGACGTAAATAAAGGAAGAAAGAAAATAAAACAGCTACTATACACTTTACTGCTTCTTTAATTTTAGCTGCCACTCTACTCAGCGTTTCGCTGACGTGTTACACTCGTTACTTTTCAAGACCAGGTGTTGAGCCGCTAGGGTCAGCGGCTGCAGAGGACGTTGGGCCGAGTAGGGTCCAGTAGACTTACCAAAGTTCTTTTGTACCACTTTTGTTCCACTGTAGTGAGTAGTTCTTGTTGCCCCCGTACTTTTCTTTACTTGTAGTTCATGTTATGTTATAAATGTTGTTTTACTGCTGTGGTGGTACATGCTGTAGTAGTTCTTTTTCTTACTGCTGTATTTTGTTACTACTAGTTATATTTCATGTTGAATGTGGTTTATTTTACTGCTCTTTTGGTTACTTCCTCGTTGGACGACTAGGTCTTGGGATTAGTCGAGTTGGTCCGGTGCTCATGTCTCGTAGGGACTCGGGAATCGGGTCGTTACACCTCCTCGCCTACAACTCCGGCTGTAGCAGTGTCGGGGACGACTCCCCCGACGCTCTCCTCCTCCCGCACACACTGCTCCGACCGTACGCCCTCCGGCGAGCTCCCACAAGCTCGCGAGCTCAAGCTCTTCCTCCTCTCCTCACGTCGCCTCTCCTCCTTGTCGCCACTCTCGCGCTCTCTCTCGCACTCGCTCCTCTCGCTGTGGTGGAGAGGAAGAGAAGAAGGTGGCTGGTTGGGTGAAGTGAGGAAGAGAGAAAAGGGGGAGAGGGGTTTTTATAGAGGCGCATTAAGGTTCGGTGGAGGAGGGAAGAGGGAAAGAGAGAGGAGGGTACTGTCTGCGTGTAGCCCACGGGCAGACGTGAAGCTCGTACCAAAAATTTTGATTTCTAGATGTCTGGAAAGGGGTACAGACGTCTTAAAAGGCTCAGGACGGAACGGATCTTTACATTAACCTAGTTTCTAACTTAACTTGGACATTTTAGCTATGATGAGTCACACCTCATTAAGCACCATCTAGCATGTACATGTTAGAAAGAAATAAATAATATGAATTGGGAAGGAAAAGTTTACCTGTTTACATACATTTTTGATGAGTGATAGTTGTTTGTAACTAGTAGATATAAGTGAAATGCATTACTTTACAATCAACGGAGACCTTAATTCATAGATAAGTACAAGAAATTACAAGTGTAAAATTACTAACCAAGGTAGGCAAGATGAATGGATTGTAAGGTACCTAGTCAAGTCTGCAAGATCATGGTACCTAGGTCCTTATCTCTGCCCATTAGACAAACAACCTATTTTCTTAATAGCAGCTTCTTCAGAAATGGCTGCTACAGAATTGCCCAACCCTGCATCCAACCCAACATGCCATACATCCTCCCAAATTACCAAAGATATTCCACAATGGAAGCCCTCTAGACCCATTCCCTCCCCCCCCCCCCCCCCCCCCCCCCCCCCGGCCCAATAAGAGTATTCTCATCAAACCTTCCTTCTTATCTACACTTGGGCATCAAATTAATGGATTATTTTAAAATCAAAGGCACGCAATCAATGATATAGATTGGCTACTTTCTTCAATGATCACTCTCTTTAAGTTAAATGATAGATCACAGCTGAAAATTTGTTTACGATTTCTTAACATTCTCTCCACTGGCTATATTAAGAAAATATACCAATGATATTCACTATCACTTATTTCCCCCAAATTAGCATTTTATACTCATGGTTGTGGTCCTAAATAGGTTTACTTATAGAACATAACAAACGCTTTGAAAGCTAAAGATTACATACAACACTCCATTTCAGCAAAAAACATTTGAGATGCACTCCATTTCAAAACATACAGCAGCTATGTTGAGATTACAAATAGAACATATAGAAGCAAACATAAGAATATGCTATATTCCTTTTCAAATTAAGCTATGTGCTGAACATGCATGCAAACAGAGATCCACAGGATTACTTTTGTGCTGATGAACTCAGCAGCCACTTCGATATTTGAGAATGCAGGCATTACTTTCCACGATGTCTTGTTGCTGATGGAGTAAGTTTCCAACTATATTTACTTATTTGCTAGACAATAATAACTTTTTTTTAGTTGATCTTAATAATTATGAATGAACAACCATCACAAATTCAGATATGGTTTCAATATGATATACTTTATGCTCATGCTGGAATCCTTCTATCGTTACTATTTACCATCTATTCTTTTATTTTAACACTTATTAAATGGTAGTTGGGCATGTGAAGAACGACAAACCAAAATCAAGACAAAAACGTAGGTGTTTCCTTTCCTACGAAACCCAAGCCTTTCCCTAAATTAAGTGGGATGTGGTATGTAATTTTTGCTTAAGAAAATATCCCAATGATATTCACTATTACTTATAGAACATAACAAATGCTTAGAAAGGTAAAGATTACATACAGCACTCCATTTCAGTAAATAACATATAGCAGCAGTCCATTTCAGCAAAAAACAATTCAAATGCACTCCATTTAAAAACATATAGGAGGTATGTTGAGATTACAATTAGAACATATAGCAGCAAAAATAAGAATATGCTATATTCCATTTGAAAGTAATGTGCTGAACATACAAACTGAGATCCGCAGGATTACCTTTGCGCTGATGAACTCAGCCACTTCATTATTTCAGAATGCAGGCAATACTTTCCTGGATGTCTTTTCGCTGATGGAGCAGGTTTCCAACTAAATTTACTTAGTTGCTAGACAATAATAACTTTTTCTTAGTTGATCTTGATAATTATGAATGAACAAGCATCACAAATTTAGATATTGTTTCAATATGATATACTTGATGCTCATGTTGAAATCCTCTTATCCTAACTATTTACCTTATGTTTTTTTTAACGCCTATTAAATGGTAGTTGGGCATGTGAAGAACGACCAACCAAAATCAAGACAAAAAGCAGGTGTTTCCTTTCATAGGAAAAACTAAGCCTTTCCCCATATTAAGTGGGATGTGCCATGTATTTTTTGCTTAAGACAAACTTCCCAATGATATTCACTATTACTTATAGAACATAACAAATGCTTGGAAAGCTGAAGATTACATATGGCACTCCATTTCAGGAAAAAACATATAGCAGAACTCGATTTTAGGAAAAGACTTTTTAGATGCAATCCATTTCAAAACATACAGCACCTATGTTGAGATTATGAATAGAACATACAGCACAAAACGTAAGAATATGCTATATTACATTTGACACTAATGTGCTGAACATGCCAACTGAGATCCACATGCTATAAGGCTTGACAAGCCATCAAAGCCCCCACAAACTGGAGTTTTGATCTCACTCCCCCAACCATAAACATGATAATATCAATCACTTTTGTCCTGAACATGCAACTTCTAGCTCTAAATCTGAGTAGGAAGAAATCAAAACTCTACTATTATTAGTTTAGAAGAGCTGGATTTCACATGCCTGACAGAAACATATTGATTATTACTACCATGGTTGCTCACTAATCCTTTCCTACATCATTCACTTGTGTCCAGATTAATTGTTTATGCAATAACTTCATCAGAATTTTTGATTTAATTCAAAAGTTGGCCCTTAGTACAAGCTCATATTGGCAATGAAGTAACATGTGATTCCTGAACAAATCCCCCAGAGAAGAAAAACTTCCTCCTTCACACTGGATCGTGGATCGAAAGGAAAACTGGTGGCGAAGTCTCATAAATTAACTCCAATTTTAAACGAAGTTCATAGACAGACTCCAAAGAATGACCACCAAGCTCATTGGTCATCCCTCAAATCCATGGAATCTTCGCTTTAATTCTCTCTAACCATATAAAAATGATAACACTAACAAGATTATATGGATAACCATTTGCAAGGTCAGGTCCACAAGTCTATATCCATGCAAAAAAAACACTCTAACTAAGCTATCCCATATAATAGATATGGGAATAAAAATGGATGAGAGGGAGAGACTATATGGATCCAAAGTCTAGGTCAGGACAAAGGCTGAGGAAATAAGCACCCGAACCAAGCAAGCAAAAGAAGAGGATGCAAGTGAATCCATTCGATCGTCATGTGAAATTTAGAACCAATGCCAAAAAATTAAGCAAGGCACAATTCTAAACGTAGCAACAGGGTGGAAAAAAAAAGGCAGCAAAAATTACATAAGAGCAATCATACAAGGGAAAGAAATAAATAGGAATCTAAATTAACAAGAAAAAGACATATGGGGTTACCTGTGAAGGGCAAGCATACAAAGGTTATAAGGAAATGATCCAATCGAAATAAGTAAAATGTATTATATGACAATCAATGGTGACCTAATTCATGAATAGGCACAAGATATTATAAGTGTAAAATTACTAACCAGTAATGTCACTTGATTGTAGGCAAGATAAATGGACGGTAAATTTTGTAGTATGTTCTTTTTAAAAATTCTTAACGCAAGTTATTGGGCGAAGTCTATTACGGATGGTTGTAATTATTTATCCCTCGAATTTTGTATTTCATGGGGTTGCTGTATTGCAGCTATCCATGTCATGCAAGCACATTTAGCTCTCAATTTTTGTGTTGCATAGAAATGCTGCACTGCAGTCATCCTACTTATGTGAACACATTTGATGGGGTTGCTTGATTTTTTGAGCAGGCAGCAAACCAACACCATTCAATTGATTAATAACTTTGCCCTCATGCATTGAAAATTTTCATTATTGCCTATATAATCCTCGTAAATTTATTTGCAATGCATCATGCAGACGTATTAAAAATCTTGGGCTAATATTAAAATATTAATCTATATGAGGGGAAAAAATTTAAAATGAGAATTCGAAGAAAAACACATAACTTGCGAGATATTAAAAGAAAACATAAAGGCATTCAAAACCATTCAATAAGCAAAATTAAAATATAGAAAACAATATCCATAGAGACTAATTTCATGGTTTCAATCACCACGCTTATTACAGAAAACCCACTTTATGAAGATAAATTATTGTTATTAACCTTCAGATAGATCCATAGATTCCATCAACCATCTTACGTTCATGGAACCTAATCAACAAGGACATCCATAATTTCCAGGAATGAAAATTTAAGTCCTCGTAACCTTCTATACTTAATGTTAACCTACACAGCAAGAAAAAAATTGAAAACCTAGTTTTGAATGAAGGTAAATAAAGAGGAGAATGCTAAGTGAAAGAAATCTTGCATGTTCCCACTAGGTCGGATCCTCTAAGATGATGACATGTTCTTCAATATCCCATGTCTATGCCTCATCAGCTAATAATTCCATCACCAATTGATAGCTCTTTTTCAAGAACTTCCAATTGTTCATAATTTTAATGAGTGAGATATCCTCATTGAAATAATATTTCATACGATCTCTCAAAAGGTGTCAAGCATCTCTTGATAAGGTAACGTTAACGTAGTCTCCATCCTCTTTCAAATTTCGTAACGTTGTGATGAGGTATGTATCCTTTTGAAAAGTCCAACCTCAAAAAGATGTCATTCTTACAGCGAAAAACTTTGAAAATGACAAACGACTTAGAAAGTAATCGAGAATTACTTATTAAGAATTTCAAATGAAATATAAATACTTCCAGATTCCGTAGTGTTATTTATAGTAACATCATAATCAATTGTTGAAACAATTGTTGAAAATGTCAACGTGATTGATAGACAATAACTACAAATTATAAGAACTTCACCATACATTACGTCACATAAATGGGTAATTTGACATGAGTTATTGTTACTCTATGGAACATGATGATCAAATCTTATACTATCGTTAATCGTTATAAGCCTCTCCCGACAATTATTATTGTTATTTATTGCTTCTAATTTTTGATGGCAAACAAGTAACTGTTGCTCCAATTCAAGCCTCTTCCTTTTCTCCTCTTGATGCTCGCAACAAACATCATAATACATGCTAGCCATGAATGTCAACTCCATCTTTTGTGATTTCAACGTTGGGTTGAACTTGAGAGGGGATTTTCGAAAATCGCAACCCTAAAATGAAAATGTCATTGCTGCCTTTCCGCAACAACTTTAATCGAACGATATTAATACAAAAGTTTTGCCCTATGTTATTCTTATAAGGACACTTGTAATATAGTCTGTCTAAGATAGCAGATACACATGCACTTTCTTCCTCAAAGACAAGTTCGGCCACGTGTTCACAAGTGCATCTCCTTTGAAGTGTTGTTAATCCGCGTGGCGTAGACATCCCTGTGAGCTAAGGTTTGAAGGAAGGTTATTTGAAGATTTGAATCAAAGAGAACTGAATAAAGATAAATTTCCATAATAGATGTAGAGAAGTCCTCAAGAAGGTGTTCATATCATACATAAAAGTCCATCTGCATTGCTCGAGAACTTTGACAGAACATGTAACGACCCAGTTCCCGAGTCCCTACGAGACACGAGAACCGGACCGACTCAACTAATCCCAAGACCTAGTCGTCCAACGAGGAAGTAACCAAAAGAGCAGTAAAATAAACCACATTCAGCATGAATATAACTAACAGTAAGAAAGTACAGCAGTAAGGAAAGAAACTACCACAGTATGTACCACCACAACAGTAGAACAACATTCATAATATAATTTGAACTACAGGTAAAGAAAGTACAGCGGAAACAAGAACTACTCACTACAATGTAACAAAAAGAGGTACAAGAGACAGTGGTAACTCTACTGGACCCTATTCGGCCCAGCATCCTCTGCAGCCGCTGACCCTGGCTGCTCAACACCTGGTCCTGAAAAAGGTAACGAGTATAACACGTCAGCAAAACACTGAGTAGAGTGGCAACTAAAACTAAAGACAACAGTAGAGTGTACAGTAGCTGTTATGTTCTATTACTTTCTTTATTCACATCTTTCAATTGTCTCACTATTTCATTTATTCCTCAGATCTTTTTCTTGATCTCGAATGTTCCTCGTGGGAACGATCTTGATTGCAGTCTTTTCCAAAAAGTAGAAGTAGCACGTGGTGCTCTCCTGGCCGGGAGAGTCCCCCGTGGTGATCCTACCCTCAGTCAACCACCCCAAGGTCACTGACAGACGTAACGGTGACTACGGCACGCGCGATAAACGCACAGGTAGCTAACCCGTACTGGCATGCGGTCAGTCGTTTCCGTTAACGGGTGCGCCCAAAGCACAGCACGGAACCAGTCCAGGGCAGAGCCCTCTCAGTAACAGGGGTCCAACCCCTCCACAGTAACCAAACCGGGGCCTTGCCCCTCCACAGTCCGCGCACCCTCGCCTGACTACCCTGGTTTGCCCCAGCGGGCCTAACAAGTCGGTGTGGGAGGCTAGCAGAACCCCGGGGCCTGTGGGGTAGCTAGTACCTCCCTACACTAGTAGCTCTCGTCGGTACTACGTACGCGAGGGCCAGCAAGTCGGTACAGTGTGGCCATTCCTAACCTCGGGTCCCTGGGGCGGCTGGCTCCGCTCTGCACTAAACAGGTACAGGTACTTCCCTTGGTACTACGTACCCAAGAGACAGTACACAACTACATCTCAGTTCCATTCATTTCTCTTTCCAGGAGTTCCACTCCTAATTCCCCTGTAGGGTTCCATCCTTTTTACTCAAACATCCAGGTTTCACTTTCCAGTTTCACATTCTTACAATCCATGTTCTCAACCATGTTATTTATTCACAACAGGCAGCTGTTAATTCAAATTACAGGCAGCTTTATATCTCTTTCCATTTTCCAAGACTGCAGTATTATACATTCCACTAGTTTTCCCATCCTAGGATTCATGCCATATCCTAGGATCTATCATACAATCTAGTTTTCCAGCCCTAGGATTCATGCAACACCAAGGAGCTATCATTCCATCTATTTCTCATTCCTAGGATTCATGCAATGTCCTAGGTTCTATTCATGGTTCCATAATTTAACAGATTTTATTAATAACTTAAAGCCACTCTACCAGGTACAACGGGAGTAATGAGGGTGTGGTCGGGAATCCCGCGTGCCTCCGCGACCCCCGAGATTGCAACGGAACGGGGTCCTATCACAAGGATCAAACACAAGGAGTGTCTCAAAATAGTGTATAGCTATTGTAGACGGGTAGAGGAATTAATTCCGAAAAGAACGCAACTCGAATCGCGGAAAATGGAACCCGAATGGGCCCTAAACGGGTCGAAAATGACGAAACTGTGTAAAATCAGATGTCTGGAACTTCTTCCAGACATCTTAAAAAGTGGATCAGAGAATTACCTTGTTCAACGTGGTTTCCCAGACGTCCAGAAGTCTCTGGGGACGTCTGGCCTAGCTCCCAGACGTCCGATGGTCACCCCGGACGTCTGGAGGTCGCTCCCACCGTCTGGTACTACAGTCAGATGTCTGATTCGCGTTGGATGGCGAATCACCGAGCCTGTGCACACCCATCCTCTCCCTCAGTACGGTTAGTCGATAGGAAGGAAGAAGAAGACGGAAAACTCACCTTTCAGACGTCTGGACAGTCTTCCAGACGTCGACCCCGCCGTCTAGCTATCAGCACAGACGTCTGATTTTGGAAATTTTTCCAGAACCAGGGTGCAACTCGCCCTCCGCTCGCAACGCCGCGCCTCGTCGCACCTCGTGCGCCTGCTGCTCGAGCCGCAGCAGGCCTCTTGCGTCGTTCCGCGCCCGTTGCGCTCCCCACCGGCCGGCCCTGGCAGCCTCGGCGAGCTCGCCCTCACGGCTGAGTGCCGCTCTCGCACGCAGCACCCCCTCCGCGCTCACTGCGGCCGTCGCCGCCGCAGCAACCCCGCGCCCGCTCTCGCGCTCGCTCACTGGAAGAAGAAGAGGAAAGGGGTGGAGGCGACGGAAGCGAGGGGAGGCGTGGTCTTTTTAAGGCCGCGCGAGGAGGAGAGAGAGGGAGCACGGCAGCGGCATCTGCAGCCGCAGAGAGAAGAATAAGCGAATATGGGGTCTGCGCGCTCAGGCGCGCAGACGACCCGCGCGTGTCGAAAATAACTGATTTCCAGACGTCTGGAAACGATCCCAAACGTCTGGTCAGACGTCTGGATGTGATCCTAGACGTCTAGTACGACGTCTGGGCCACCTCCCAGACGTCTTAAAAGACGTCTGGGGCACGCGTTCGTACAGAACAACACTCTATCAAAGACGAAGATAAAATGGAATACATGTAAACAAGTTATTAACTAATGGAAGTTAATTCGTTTGATGGAAGACAGCAATTCATTGAGTATGGTGTCAGTCTTTACCCTCAACTCATCTAACTTAGACTGCATATGGACTCTTTTCCTCAGGTCACTAGGTTAACTTAATGCTGCCTCCAGTTTTGCATACAACATGGCCATGAAGCTACGCTCCGCCTTAAGTGATTGAAAGGTAGGGAAGTTGGCTTGCATTGGTTGTTTGTACTTGCAACCCTAAATTGAATTGGATTACAATGCATTAAGGTAATTTCAACCCTCTTTATAACGAAAAAGGAATTAATCGAGTGACTTACTACGTCCCCTTAAGGACATACATAAAATAAACAGTCAAGGGGATTCGTACTTCGGTTGTTGTCCAATTAGAACATAGCTTGCATGGTTCGAAACATAAGCATTCATGTCCATGATACCAGTCCCCTCCAGCATAGTAAGGGACTTCCTCCATCCCTGAAAATGTATGCTTACACATAGGATAGTGGGAATTCACAATTTCCAACGCTTTCTTAGAAAGTAAAATGATCAAAGGCAAGACTTGAAATATAAGAAAGAGTTAAATGTAGTCCATCAAATTCCTGCTGATTAGATAGAGAGAATCATATGTTGGAAAGTGGTACACGAATATGTGAATTAAGTATTATGAATTACGTGAAAAAAATTACTCAAGTGCAAACATTATCGTGCATTTCTGCTTTGCCACTCCTCCCACATGGAATTTGTGATTGTCTCCCTAATCAGCTTGCCCCTTCGAATATTAGCTTGACTTAACGTCATTGATGGCTCAGGTATGGTGTCTCCAGGGTTATCTCTCCCCGGAGGTAGTTGTCACTCTCCGGTTTCATCTTCGGCCATTAACGCTTGAAAGTTTTTGTTGTAAAACTCATCTCGTCCCCTATCTCTTAGTAAAAAGTTGTGAATCACATAACAAGCAACAACGACATCTCGATGGACTTGAATGGAGTTGAAGGAGGTGTAGTTCAAGCAAAGGAATCTCTTCTTTAAAACACCAAAACACATTTCAATGTAATTCCGAATCTTTGTGTGATGGTGGTTGAATAGCTCCTTCTTATTGCGATACTTGTTACGTGTTGACCTAGCTAGAGTTGTACTCGATGATATGATAGCTTACATTTCTGTATGGAGAGAAGAATTGATGGATATTAGCATACCCACAATCCACAAGATAAACTCTGCCTAGCGGTATTGAAATATTGTCTTCTTGCACTGCCCATAGAAGTACCGTTATATCAGTAGCGGATCATTCCCATCCACTTGCAACATACTGAATGGATAGATCCAATGATACAACACACATTATATTCAGTGAACACCAATCATGTCTATTTCGATACCTCCCGGCATCAGCAAGGTTCATGCACAACTCAATATGTGTTCCATCTATAGCCCCAATCACACCCTGCAAAGATTACCTCATACAATTCAAGTTTGTTGACAATTAAAAAACTTATGGTTTTTAATGTAAAGCACCTTACCTTAAAGTATGGATAGAGGTCCCTATTCGTACTTATCTTGTTCGAAATTGGTGCTGAATCATTAGGAAAGGCAATAAACTCAAATTGAAGCTTCTTGATAGATCGAGCCACCTCCTTGTAGTAATTAATTACTAATAATTCATTAAGATCTTTTGAACCGTCCTTGCATGCTACGATTCGTAGCTCCTTGGCCAGTGCCATATAAGAAGATTGCAAGGGTCTTGCTTAAATGCATCTCCTTTGTTGGTTTTAAATAATTTCTCTCAACTAACATATCTCGTAACTTTATGAATTGGGAACTATTCATTCGAAACATATCCAATGAGCGCTTATATGTCTTTCCAGGATTCTATTCACCCAGGCTAATCCCTTTAAATCTCCAGTGTGTTTTGGAAAGCATGGAAAATGGGCGGTACATTAGATTTCATCCGCAGTGTAATGCATAATTTCCTTCAACATAACATTTACGATCGCATCCCCTAACTCATCACTGTCAACCGAAGTTTTAGCAGGTTCCATCTATTGGGAAGTATTGAAAAGAAGTAAATAACATAGGAAGACCACCATTACAAATAGGTTTCATGCATCCAAAAGTAGTTAAACAAGAGTCAACGGAAATTAAAACAACAAAATAGTCCATAATAATCGAAGTCGATGAGACTACATTGTTTATGATGGAAGCACAATCCTACCATTCATGTTGAAGACACCATGGAGCATTTTTTATGCAAAACTAAAACGAACAACCATGTAAAGGTAACGATAGAGTAGCGATCGAGGTTAGATATCATCGCTCATGACCATCTTCACCAACTCTGCCAAATCCTCGGCGCTACTACGAAGGAACACGCTCATTATATCTCTAAATGATGGATCGGAAAGGCGAGCAACCACCCTTGCTCTTGGACCCATTAGTAAGTCGGGTAGCATAGTCGTCAAGCCAAGGACATGGTTATCAATCTCCTTTCTTTCAAAGTCTCAGACTCACTTGCTCTTGCTAAATGTTAGGAACTCATCCATCATTGCCGCTACCCTGTGCACCTCTTCGAATGAGGTGCCACTACTGTGACGATGCTTCCCACTACTCCCCAAGGTGTGCTTCGATCGTTTCGGTGTCAACCTTGATGGTAGGGATCTAGCCATAACATTACACCCCCTTTGGCATCCTAAACAATCGTACATTCTGTACGTGCTAGTTGTGGGTGTTAAAGTTCCTTGAGATGGGAGTCTACAAGGACATCATCAGGTTCTCGTTCAGCAAGAATTCCATCTTCGACAGGTTCACACCACCTTCATCTTTATTTTCACTGACTGCATCAACATCTGATTGCCTACGACTGGAAGTTGCACTGACTCCCCTAACAGTCTCTTTACCAACAATGATTTCCAATTCCTTATAGTAAGGAAAAGTCTTACCACGTAATCTTCTCAGATGCTCTAGAAGCTGCATGTAAATGGGATGCATTGTAAACCGTGAAAAGATTATGTCAAATAGTACAAATTTAATGGTATTGTGATGAACCTCTTCCCATAAACTCTCTTCATATGGGAGGGGACATTTCCTACGATCATCCCAACCGCAGCCGCTCTTGTTGGTCAATGCTACAAATGCGTTGTACTCCTTAAGATTCTTGAAGCGGTTCTGTAACTGATCCTTTATATAAGACAACCCGCTCTCGAAGTTAAACTCATTCACTATCTCACCCCACCCAGTCTGAGTGAATGACCCGTTAACGAAATCGTTATCATAGTGGTTAGATATGAGCTGATCAGTAATCTATCCTTCTCAGTCATCCAGTTCTCGATTTATGGACTTCCCCCTCTGCGAACTTGTTGCACACCCTTTTACGATTGGAACCATCTCCATTCATCCTACATGCGGAAGATAATATTGGTTACCCAATGTAATCAGGAAGGAAGCCCTAAGTATCCCATTTGTTCTTACATTAATCGTCCAAGAAATGTTAAGTCTATACCTTTTTCGAGAATAATGTTTGTCAACATCATGGTTGTAGTGATCTTGCATCTCTGTAGCAAGGATCATTAAACCACTCACAATGATCTTTTTTGACAAGAAAATTTTGATCGTGTTGAAACGATCTCTTTCTTTTATGATAAACACATTGGCTAACCCTACTACATGTGTCAGCCATTTGTCATCCCAAAATATCAGGGGGGTAATCCATAAACAATCCACCTAAACATTATTTATGGTCACTAACAGTAAGATAGTTGAAGTGGGAAACCCTTATATGAAGAGTACAAAAGAAGGCCAAACAAAGCCAAAATTGTACCTGTCACTTACGAACGACACAAATCAATCTTAGATACAAATCAGACTCCCAACATAATCTTCCTTACATCCGATGGAAGTCTTCTAGTAACTCAACTACTTAAAAATTCATCATAGGTAAAAATGACCAATGATGAGCCACCAGAAAAATGGAAAGAACCGCAGCAATTACTCCTCATAGAAAAATATACATGATGTATGACAAAAAATAATGTCCCTTTTTACGAAGGAAATGGAAATGAAGGAATAACTGCAAGAAATATTATTCTACAAGAAATATATCTCTTTAGGTGCAAACTATCTTGAAAGTAGACGAGAGTATGGGGGTGTTAAAGTAAATATTAAATTAACTACTTCCTTTAATTATTTATACATGACCACATGTAACTAAGTTGCATTTCCACGGTAAAGAAAATGATAACCCAAGAATCATATGAAATAAGTTGCAGGATAAAAAATGACAGATTAGACAAAAATAAAATAACTGAAATAAGTTGCAATTGGACATAAAAGCAGAAATACTGACATAACTAAAATAAAGGGAACCATAAGCCAAGAACCATAACAAATAAGTTGAAACGTAACCGGGATAAAGAATGGCAGATTACACATAACTCAAATAAGTTGCATTTGCATAGTAACCAGAAGTACTGACATAAGTAAAGTAAAGAAAACCATAAGCCAAGAACCATATAGCAAATAAGTTGAAACGTAACAGCGATAAAAAATGGTAGATTACACATAACTAAAATCACTGAAATAAGCACCATTTGCACAGAAACCAGAAACCCGACATAACTAAAATAAAGAAAATCATAACCCCAACAACCATAGGAAATAACTTGTATTTGCACAGAAACCACAAATAAACATATTGCAGATTTTCGATGAAAGCACAACACAAGAGGGGGGAAATGACAAATGACCGTCTACTTTGTAAATCACACGGTTAAAGATACTACTAAGAAACACACATTACTGAAATAGATGGAAGCACAATCGAAGAAGCAATGGAAAACACTTGCCTGACAACTAACAAAAAGATCCATTAGTTATAAGTAAATACAAGAGGGAAAATAATTGAAATATTTTCTTTATTTACTAAACACTTTCGTTTCTAAATATTGCAGAGAGGGAAATACATTACCAGAAAAAATTGAAGCACAACAATGGAACACAGCACCAAGATAGCATGAAGAATATAATATATGTATATTATGTAAATCCTGCAATCGAAGGAAGCATGCAGATATCTATTTTACAATTAATACATATAAGAATCCTCCAAAAATCATATCAAATTACTTGCATGTGTGTTTAATAATCAGCTCACTTGGTCAAACATGCGATTCAAGTTATTGACAGCAGTCAAGTAAATATTCCTAAAACCCAAGAGCCATATGAAATTGCTTGCATATGCATATAAATCAAAAAAACATATTGCACATTATCCTTTTCAAAAAAAAAAAAAATATATAGCACATTATTGACGGGAGCGCAACAGATGAAGGGGAAAACGCCTTTACACTGTCAGCGTGGTAAATCTCACGATTGAAGACACTGTGAAGATAGTAACATTAAATAGATGGAAGCCAACAAGCCAACTACTAATGTAAATAGATTGAATCACAACCAAACAAGTAAAACATGCCAAATTGAATTCCGCTCAAAAGCATCAATCGATGCAAGAACTTCACAACAGGGTGGAGGAAATTCACAGCAATCGATTAGAGATGACAATCTCCTCACAACTGAGTACGGTATGTAAATCTTGCGAATAAGAAAGTATGAACATACTAAAAATAGTGGAATACATGGAAGTACAACCCAAGTACTACTGTGAAAAGATTGAATCACAACCAAACAAGTTAAACATGCCAAATCAATTTCCACTCAAAACTAGCAATCCATGAAAAACCTTCACAATAGGATGGACGAACTTCACGGCAATCGATTGGAGATGACAATCTCCTCACGATTGTTGTGAACAGTATGTAAATCTCACCAATCGGATAGTATGAACGCATTGAAAACAGTGGAATACTTGAAAGCACAACCCAAATAGGAAAAGAATGTATGTTGAAAAACAACTAGGAATCGAACCACAACAGAAGAGGCTATAAAATTGCAGGTTCAAATACTACATGTAGGGACTAAAAAAGTTACCTCTCGCTTGAAATGGACGACTAAAATGCAGCTCCAGAAAGTCAAACACAAGAGTGACAGAGGAGCAGCTCAACCTTCAACATCAAACCAAAAGAAAACAATGTGAAGACAAGGAGAAAATTACTTCAAACACAAGCACAATGGCGACGAAACGAAAACCAACCTTAGTATGGTTTTGAGAGCATGTAGGAGGAAACAAAAGGTAAGAGGGTCCCTTTTATAAGGGTGGGGTCGTCAAACATAGGCATGAATGCATTCAACCAACCCCATGAATCGACCGTTCGAGTCAATAAAGCAAAAATTAGATTGTGCATTCATGAGATACAACAGGCGGATTCATGAGAACGCAAAGCAACAACACCTCAAAACCGAAGAGGTCACAAATGGAGGAAGTAGATCGGTAAAGACAAGGAGGTAGTAAAGGCCACCAACTAACCTAGCCATTGAAAACCTCTTGATTCCGAAGAACAAAGCTACAACATCGAATGACGCCAAAGGTTTGATGAGAGCACCAAAGAGCTGCTCCCACTGCCATGACAACCATCGTTCCAAATGAGGATCACCGTGCCAAACCGCTGCAAAGGAGGGAGAAGCTCATGCCAAATGGGAGAGAAGGGCACGATCAGAAAAATGAAATCGTGAGAGGACACATCGAGAGGCGAGAAAAGAGGGGTTAGAATGGGGGTTTTGCTAACCCGTGAGCAACCGGGGGTTACGTTAACACAGGATAACTCACCAAACACATGTTGGGTTATCCCTTGTGGTAAACAGGAGATAACCCCTAAAAAGATAGGTTATCCCCCTCCATAAACTAGGCCCTAGGGTCCTATCTATCTCTTGCTTTCCTAGCCCCTCACCCCCTACTAGCAACTAAGAATGTAACACAATAGCAACAAATTAATAGTTGCAATGTCAATGCTATTCTAAGTATCAAAGGCAAGGAGATGCTTTGATAAGGAAGCAGTAGCATGGCACAACGCATTAAATCCCAAAAAGCTAGTATAAAGTACATTTGATTTTTTGTGAAGGCAATTATGATGGCCATGGTATTTGATCCCATGACCTTTTTGATGCCCGATGTATGCTCTACCTTTAAGCCAACTCTCTGGTGACATTTTATTACTAAAGAGAAACATGAATATGCAAAATGAAGGAGTCCAATGAATATTGGTGAACTATGTTGAGTCAATTCCAATGGCAGTTTAAAAGTAGTTGTAAGTCTAGAAGCTCTCAAGTTCTCTATAGTGGGCTGGATGCCCTTGTTACACATTGTAATTACAAGTAAGCTAGAAAGTTATCGTAACTATTGTTGACATCTCCAATGATCAATGTGCACCGGTTGTTATCCTTAAGAAATGTTGTTGATTGAGGAATATGATCGTGCAATGGGTAAATGCGATAATTTTGAATCACACAAACTTGATTGAGGAATGTGTGAACCCACCTAGATTAGATCATCGAGGACAGCTGAATGGAGGGGTAAGTCTCTACGTAGTATTTTGGTCTAACTAACCATCTATGATTGTCCCAATCCCTTCAGTCGGCTAGGTTTTTGGCTTGCTGTGCGATTTTCAAGAGGGGGATTGAAACTAAAGATGCAACCATATATGTACGGACGTGAAAAGTAACGTAGGAAAATGTGTGGGTGTTATTTTCATACTTTATACAGTATTGAGAACGTAAGTTCACTTGATAACTGATATTTAATGTAAAGAAACAAGAACGTAAAGTTTGTTACGTGTTAGTTCTCACCACATTTAAAACAGTTACCACACAACTTTAATCTAAAATGTACAGGTGATAAATTACTTTACATAGGTGATAAATTATTCTAGGTTATTTGGCATCGGTGATAAATTATTCTAAAGTATCTTTACATCGTGCAATCTAATTTTGTATCAATGTAAAATTATTCCAATGGTAATTGTTCGGCGCGTAAATTGAGTTTTAAAAATGATTTCGTCGTAATATAGCGTGAAATACGTTGACAAATAAAATATAACTAAACTTGGTAAGTCCCAGTTAAACTTAGGGAAGTGGAAAATACAAAATTGAAATCGATAAACTAAGTAGACTCCTAAAATTAGACTAGACTCCTAAATGCGTAATCCAATCTCCAACTCTCGAATATTAATATCACCCGTTCTCTTATTTTCGCGGATAATAAGTGCACTCATTAAAGAGATATAAAATGTAAATATGTGCATCTCAATTTTCACTATTTCCATTATATTAGTATTGTTGAGTGAGTTCAAAAATGTTACAACCCGATTTCCAAATCCCTACAGGACACGAGACCGGACCGAATCGACTGATCCCAAGACCCAGTCATCCAATGAGAAAGTAACCAAAAAGTAGGAAAGTAAACCACATTCACTATGCTAAGCAACTAACAGTAAAAAGATATAGCAGTAAAGAAGTAGAAACTGTTACAGTACATACCACCACAACAATAGAAAGTAACCAGGTACAAGAATATAAAGTACAGAACGTAAGAGTGCAAACGTAAAGGTACAAGAGTCTACTCACAACTACAAAAGAGTACAACAAGAGAAACTACAGCTACTGGGCTCTACTAGGCTCAGCACCCTCCGCAGCCGTAGACTCGGGCTGCTCAACACCTGGACCTGAAAAGGGTTATGAGTACACGAAGTCAGCGAACGCTGAATAGAGTGGCAACCAACTAACTAAAGCAGTAAAAGTGGACAGGTAGCTATTGTTTTCTAATTACATTATTTCACAATTTATTCCTTTTCACCCATTGATTTATTTATTAGATCTCTTTCTTGATCTCGAATGTTCCTCATGGGAACGATCTTGATTGCAGTCTTTTCCGAAAAGTAGAAGGCACACGTGGTGCTCTCCAGGCCGGGAGAGTCCCCCGTGGTGATCCTACACCCAGTCAACCACCCCAAGGTCACGGACAGACGTAACGGTGACTACGGCACGCGCAATAAGTGCATGGGTAGCTACCCCGCACTGGCACGCGATCAGTCATTTCCGCTAACGGGTGTGACCAAAGTACAGCACGGAATAGTATAGGGCCTAACCCTCTCAGTAATAGGGGTCTCGCCCCACCCTCGTCTGACTACCTTGGTTTGCCCATTGGGCCTACCAAGTCGGTGTAGGGCAGCTAGCTGAACCCCAGGTCCCGTGGGGTGGCTAGCTCTCTCCCTACACTAGTAGCTCTGTCCAGTACGGTGTACACGAGGGCCACAGAGTCGGTGCAAAGTGGCCAAACCCACCCCAGGTCTCAACCCGAAGGCGGCAAGCTCCCCTCTACACTAAGAGGTAACATGTGCTCCCCTTGGTACCACATACTCAAGGGCCAGCACACTTCCCAACACATTTCCAGATCCATCCCTTTTATTTCCAGGAGCTCAACTCCTAATTCCTTGTAGGTTCATGCTCATATTCCTCATGCCATTCCATACCAGGTTTCATCATTTCTATTTCCATTCTCAGGTTATACACACGCAACTTGTATTTCTATCGTTCACATTTCCATACTCAGGTTATACACAGGTAGCTCATGTTTTCATCATTCACATTACCATTCTCAAATTATATACATGCAGCTCGTATTATGTCATTTAAGGTATACAACAGGAAAGTCACATGCAACAGTTAACTAGCACAAGTATTTCGCATTTCATAGGTAGCTGTTATTCGTTTACAGGCAGCTATTATCATTTCTTTCTACTCATTCGAGACTGCATTTCATTCAGTCAATACAGACATTTCCAGTGTTTCTCGTCCTAGGATTCATGCCATATCTTAGGTTCTAATCATTCATTCCACACATGCGTTCAGGTTTGTAATTTAAATTAAGGGAAGCCACTCTACCAGTAAACCCAGGAGTAGTGGGCGCTTGAACGGCAGGCTCACGTGCCTCAGTAAGCTCCGAACCGGCAACTTAACGAAGTCCTATCACAACGATCAATCACAAGGGAATATTCATAACAGTATAAAAGTCTTCTAACAAGTAGAGGAATTCGCAAGGAATACATCGGTATCTTATTTGCGGAAAACAGACCTCAAACGGATCCTAAACGGGTCAAAAACAAGGTTTCTCACTCAAATCAAACGTCTGGAACAACTTCCAGATGTCTTAAAGTTGTTTAGTATCATACCTCAAGCCTTGCGCCAATCCTCAGATGTCCAAGAACTCTTCTGGATCGTCTGGACCCTGCTCTAGACGTCCGACCACCTCTCCGGACGTCTGGAAGTGTTTCTAGTTGTTTGGTAAGCTCCCCAAATGTCTGAAATGCGTGGGAGGGCGTGTCCCGCGCCTTCCCGAAGCGAATCCTGTACGCATACACCGAATCTCTCAAAATGGGCATGCAAAATGGTAGCAGCGGAGCGGCCTGCATAGCCGTATCCGCAAAGAGGACGTACCTTGGCGAAACTCTCACCTCAGACGTCTAGAACTACCTCCAGGCATCCGCTCCGTCGTCTGGACGTCGCTCCAGATGTCTGATTCTCGGAAAAACCCACAACCAGAACCTACTCCGTTGCTCTCGCGTCGCGCGTGGCCGCGTCGCGCCCCCTCGCTTACAGCTCCAGCTGCAGTAGTGTCGGGGAGGACCTCCCTGACACACTCCTCCTCGCGCACGCGCCGCTCCGGCCGTGTGCTCACCGGTGAGCTCCCACGCGAGCTCACGAGTTTGCTCTCCTCCTCTCCTCACGCCTCTCCTCCTCAACGTCGCTCGCACGCTCTCTCGCTCGCGCTGCCTCTCTCGCTAGAGTGGAGAAGAAGAGGGGAAGGGATGGTGAGGGGAGAATGAGAGGGGAAGGGGGTCTTATATAAGGTCGAGGTTTGGGTTTGCTTGGAGGTGAGGGAAGAGAGAGAAGGAGGAAAAATGAGGGGGTACTGTCTATGCGCAGCCCGTGCGCAGATGCGAGCTCGTACCCAAAAATTTTGATTTGCAGACGTCTGGGAAGGTGTCCAAACGTCTGACCAGACGTCTGACCCACAGTCCAGACGTCTTAAAAGGCTCAAACAACACGGGTCTTAACATCATAACAAACTTAAAGGAAGTTTCGTCCCCAAAACTTGAGCTAGCTAGGGTGCAGAGAAAGAACAATAAACGCATAACAAACTTAAAGAGGACCGAAGCCGGTCTCAAAAGACGTACCCTCAAAAAGCTCCGGGTACCGCTCTCGCATCGCCGCCTCAGGCTCCCAGGTAGCCTCCTTGTACCTCTGGCTCCTCCACAAGACCTTCACCAGGGGTACCTGCTTCCGCCTTAAACTCCGGATGGCTTTGTCTAGTATCTGTACAGGTTGCTCGGGGTAGGTCTGGTCGTCACCCACCTCGACACTCTCGTGGTTCAGAACGTGGATGGGATCGGAGATGTACTTCCTGAGGATGGACACGTGGAACACGTCGTGCACACCAGAAAGCTGGGGAGGAAGGACAAACCTGTAAGCAACTGGTCCAACCCGCTTCAGGATCTCAAAGGGCCCCACAAACCTCGGCGCGAGCTTCCCTTTCACCCCAAAATGCTGCAGGCCCTTCATGGGTGAAACGCGAAGAAAGATGTGATCCCCAACCTCGAACTGCACCTCCCTACGCTTCCGATCGGCATAACTCTTCTATCTGCTCCTGACAGTGTTTAGTCGTCTATGTATCTGCTCTACCACCTCTTGACTCTGCTAGATCAGCCGGGGGCCAACCTCCCACTTGGTCCCCACCTCAACGCAACTCAAGGGCGCAGTACACCTCCGTTCGTACAGAGTCTCGTATGGTGCCATGCCGATGCTCGAATGATAGCTGTTATTATATGCAAACTCTGTCAAGGGCAAGTGCTCCTCCCAAGAGCCCCTCCAGTCCAGTACACAGGCACACAAAAGGTCCTCAAGTGTCTGTATCGTGCGCTCTGACTGTCCGTCCATCTAGGGGTGGTATGCCTTGTTGAATCTCATCCGTGTCCCCAAGGCCTCCTGAAACTCAACCCAAAACTGGGACGTAAAGCAGGTATCCCGATCGGATACAATCTCGCGCGGAACTTCGTGCAAACGTACCACGTCATGAATATACCTCTCTGCTAACTGTGCTGGTCCCAAGGTGACTCAGATCGGTAAGAAACATGCCGTCTTTGTCAATCTGTCTACAATCACCTAGACTACGTTGTGTCATCGCTGGGTAACGGGCAAACCCACCACCAGGTCCATGGTGATGCTCTCCCACTTCCACTCTGGCACTGGAAGTGGCTGCAACGGCCTTGCAGGCCTCTGATGCTCGGCCTTCACCTACTGGCACACTAAACACTGCTGCACGAACTCACCTACATTCCGCTTCATCCCTCTCCACCAAAAATCCCGTCTCAGATCATGATACATCTTCGTGTTCCGGGGATGTATGGTGAACCTAGAACCGTGTGCCTCAGTCAGGAGCTCCTTCAACAACTCCTCGTCCCTTGGAATGCACAAACGTCCCTCATACGCAGCACCTCGTTTGTAAAGGAGAAGTCTCCTGGATCCCCTGACAGTACTCTGTCGCGCAATGACTGTAGATAAGGGTCTGTCATCTGTCCTGTAATGATGCGGTCTATCAGCTCTGGTCTCATCTGTCATGTCACTGTCACTAACCCGCAATGCCCCTGTGACTCCAGGGGTCGCCAATTACCCAACTCCTCCATGAGTCTCCAGCTCTGTTCCTGTAAACTGGCCAAGTGGGCGGGCGCCTTCCGGCTCAAGGCGTCAGCCACCACGTTGGTCTTCCCCGGATGGTAGGAGATGCTGCAGTCATAGTCCTTCAGGAGCTCTAACCAACGTCTCTGTCTCATGTTAAGCTCCTCCTAATCAAATAAGTACCTGAGGCTCTTATGATCCATGAATATCTCAAAAGTCTCACCGTACAAGTAGTGCCTCCAAGTCTTCAACGTGAAGACAACAGCTGCTAGCTCTAAGTCATGGGTAAGGTAGCTATGCTCGTGGGGCTTTAGTTGCCACGAAGCGTAAGCGACAACGTGACCCCGCTGTATGAGCACACCCCCTAACCGCTGCAACGAAGTGTTCGTGTACACAACGAAACCGCCACTGTTGTCTAGGATGGTAAGCACGGGAGCTGAAGTCAGCCTCTCCTTCAACTCCTGAAAATACACCTCACAAGCGTCTGTCTAAGAAAAGGACACGTCCTTCCGAGTCAACTGTGTCATAGGACGTGCAATCTGCGAGAAACCCCTGATAAACCACCGGTAATAGCCTGTCAGTCTTAAGAAACTGCGGATCTCTGTCACTGTACGTGGTCTCTCCCACCTGAGCACTGCCTCAACCTTGGCTGGATCCACAGCCAAGCCATCCCCTGAAATCACATGACCTAAGAAGGTCACCTATCTCAACCAAAACTTGCACTTGCTGTATTTGGCATACAGCCTACGTCATCTCAACGTGTCTAAAACCATCCGCAAGTGCTATCCGTGTTGCGTCTGATCCCGCGAGTAGATGAGCACATCATCGATAAACACCACCACAAACTGATCCAGATACGATCTGAATGCCTGGTTCATCAAATCCATAAAAGTAGCGGGGGCGTTGGTCAACTCAAACGGCATGACCAAAAACTTGTAGTGTTCGTACCGGGTGCGGAAAGCTGTCTTGGAGACGTCGGTCTCCCTGATCCTCAACTGGTGGTAGCCAGATCTCAAATCTATTTTGGAGAACACCGTGGCACCTCGCAACTGTTCAAACAAGTCATCAATCCTCGACAGTGGATACCTGTTCTTGATGGTGACCCTATTCAGTTGTCTGTAATCCACGCAAAGGTGTAGGGTACCATCCTTCTTCACAAATAATACCGAGGCTCCCCACGGAGACGCATTGGGCCTCACAAAGCCCTTCTCCAGAAGGTCCTGCAACTGGGACTTGATCTCTCGCAGCTCAAGTGGTGCCATCCTGTAAGGTGCTGTAGAAATGGGGCTGGTCCCCGGTACCAGTGAGATCTCAAACTCGATCTCACGCTCGGGCGGTAGTCCTGGCAAATCCTTTGGAAACACATTGGGGTACTCTCTGACCACCGGGATGCTCTGAAGGTCTGCCACGGGGCTGGGCTCTACCACTACACAAGCCAGAAAGCCCTCACACCCCTGGCCTAAAAGTCTCGCTGCCTGAAGTGCAGAAATGCACCTGAAGCCTCCGTCCACCGGCTGCCCGTGGAACTCAAAAGAAGGCCTCTCCGGTATGGAAAAGATGATCTTCCTCTTGAAACAGTCCACCAAAGCGTGGTAAGCGGACAACCAGTCCATTCCCAAAATCATGTCAAAGTCCTCCATTGGTATCACAATCAGGTCAGCGGGGAGGCTGTGTCCCCCGACACTGACCTCACAATCTGTGTAAAATTCCTTAGCTACAAATAGCTAACCCACCCGGACCTTTGATCACAAAGGGATCCTTTAACAACACACAGTCCTGTCCCAAATTAACAGCAAAACTAGCAGCAACAAACGAGTGTGTAGCGTCGGAATAAAAAAGTGTGTAAACTAATCTGCCGGAAACTGTAACCATACCTGCCACCACTGAACCTAAAGCTCTGGTGTCTCTATGTGTCAGGGCGTTGATATGCCCCTCATCTCTCGGTGCGGACGAAGCAGCCACACTTTGCGTCGGACGGGTAGCCGCTGGCCAGTACCCTCCCCGCGACTGTTGTCCTCCCCCACGCGCCTGGGAACCAAACAGGGGTCTAGCCCCCGCCTCAGTAACCAAACAGGGGTCTCGCCCTACCCTCGCCTGACTACCTTAGTTTGCCCAGTGGGCCTAACAAGTCGGTGTAGGGTGGCTAGCTGAACCTTGGGCCCCGTGGGGTGGCTAGCTCTCTCCCTACACTAGTAGCTCTCCCTGGTACGGTGTGCACGAGGGCCACAAAGTCGGTGCAACTAAGAGGTAACATGCGCTCCCCTTGGTACCACGTACTCAAGGGCCAGCACACTTCCCAACATATTTCCAAATCCATCCCATTTATTTCCAGGAGCTCAACTCCTAATTCCCCATAAGGTTCATGCTCATATTCCTCATGCCATTCCATACCAGGTTTCATCATTTCTATTTCCATTCTCAAGTTATACACATACAACTTGTATTTCTATCGTTCACTAGTGGTGGTATGACTAGGTTTTGTTGTTTGTTATAGAAATGGCATTGTAGTACAGATGGTCATTGCCACTATTACAATTTTACTCGGAAATAAAAGATTTTCCTGAGGTCGAACTTAGAGAGCAAACTATAATTCTAGAAGTACAATGTTTCTATTACAAAAATAAGAGAGAAAGAGAGGTAGATTGGTCTCTTGGCTTTTTCTTCTTCTCTTCTTTCTCTCTTGTCTTTGTCTTCTTATTCTTTCTCTTCTCTTCTCTTTGCTTGATCGTCCTTAGTTCTTCTTCTTCTTTACCCTCTTTCTTTTTCTTTCCTTCTTCTCTCTTTGATCTTCTTCAGCTCTTTATCTTCTGTTCTTCTTCTTTTTGCTTTCAGCTGCGGCGCCTATTCTTCTTTCCTTCTTCTTTTCTTTTTCTTCAGAGCGTCGTCTGATTTCTCAATCAGACGACTTAAGTAGCACCTGCTACAGTGCTTCCTCGGTGCTCCTTCTTCTGCTTCTTTCTTCTTCTTCTCCTTCCTCTTCTTCTTGCAGTCCTTCTTCTTCTGCTTTGCTTCGAGCAGCCCTGGCTGCTTCTTCCTTCTTTTTCTTCTCCTTCCTCTTCTGCGGTCTTCTTTCTCCTCTTCTTCTTCTCTGCCTGCACACTCACATAGCTTGGTTAGAGCAAAACCTAACCCTACCCTCCCCCGCGTCTCTCTCTTTCTCAGATTTCGCTCAAGGGATCGCTCTCCCAGAGCTGGGTATTCGGGTACGGGTTTGCACCCGGGACTAGGCCCACTGGCGTGCGGTGGTGGGTGAGGAGTGCAGGTCGGGTATACGGGTCGGGCCAAGTCCGCGGGGGTGGTCACGGACGAGGCCGGGTGAAGCGGGTGAGAGGGACCTCACCCCGTGGTCAGGAGGTGAAGAGGCTATGGCACTTTTCCAATTTATGCGCGGGCGGCGTTTCGAAATCCCACTATGTGGGACTATCTTCTGTGCTATCTTCGCGCGCACCCGCAGGTCGACTCCACCTCGCCCTCTGATCAGCTGCAGCCGATGTCAGTGCCAACTGATGAGGCAGAAGTCTTCGCAGACTTCACCCCAACCTGCAGCACCTGGGAACCTGGGGCTGCAGGGCCTGGTGCTCACCTCGAAGATGCTTCAGTCGTCGTTAATGGCGGCTGAAGTGGCGACCCTGTCAGACAGAAACACGGCCCTTCGGCCTAATCAAACTAGCGGGGGACCTTCGCCGTGGCACGGCGAAGGTGGTGAGGGGTGCAACAGGTCGTGGGGCGGCATCTGGCGGCGGGGCTAGGTCCGACAGCGACCGGAAAAATGGGTCTGTTCGGGGGAGTGTGGTGGGGGTGTGGAGCAGTAATGGGTGGGCGGAGGTTGCTCAATGTGATGAGGCGAAGGTTCTGTGAGGGCCGGCGAGGCGTGTGGGGCTGTGGAGCGATGGGGGTGTCTCGCCGGAGGGTAGCCGGAGACGAAGGGGATGACGGTGGACAGGAGTGGTCGAGGGTTTAACCGAATGAAAAACAGTGAGGAAAAGAAAGAGGGGGAGGTGGGGAGTAGTTCTGACCTAGTTATAGGGACGAAAGGGGCCGGAGCAGGGCGGCAGTCGTATCGACTGTCGCCAGAGAAGAAGATGCCCAGAGGGAGAGGGCGGCGGCGAGGAGAGAGCGGGAGGGAGCGCACTGGGTATGGCGCGACGCGGGAAGAGCAGGCGAAGGTGGCTTTGCTGCTGGTATTGCAGCAGAGCGACGAGGAGGGGGAAGAAGAACCGTCGGAGCTGGTGGGCTTTTGCCAGAGTGGGAAGAGAGGGAGAAAGAGGGTGTTTCTCCGTCAGGACCGAGCTACTCTCCTCTGCAGGCGGAGGCGATTTTTATAGAGGCGAAGGCAGAGAGGTGGGCGGAGGGAGGCGACGTGCCTCCCTCACTGAAGGATGGCCGGAGTAGGGACCCATACCTTCCGCGCGTTCGCACGGAAGGTATGGGCTGCTGCAGAGATCATGGAGGTGTCCCTGCGACAGCAGACGTCGCAAGGAACACTCGGTTGAAAGGGCAGAGGGCCTCCCTCATCCTACGCGGCGCCATGCTCCGCGCAAAGTCGCTGAAGCATGGCGCTGCTCAGGGTTTTGCAGGGAGGACCTAAATGCAAAGAACGATGAAGACTTAGGGGCCAAAATGCGAGGGTTTCAAAAGTTGAGGGTCAAAAAATAATAGATGAGGACCAAAATGCAAAATCGGTCAAGAAGGTCTCTTCTTAGGCTCAAGTTTTTATACATGACTAAATAGGACCTAAGGATTCTAATGGTGAATTTTATTTCTAGATCATACCTTGTTTGACCGGTCAATTTACATAAAAATCTAAATTAAATAATTAATTGGGCATGGTTCTCAATGTAGGTCAAAATGGGTTCCCAAGGCCAAATTGAAAGTTCTAAACCTTAGAGATTATTTTTATATGAATTTTAGAGGATTTAGTCGATTTTTACTTTGCCTCGAACCTCGTGAATTGAAGTAGGTTTGTTTTAGGGTTACAGGATGTCATTTAATTCCTTGGAGTTGCTGTAGCCCTTGTTGGATTAAATCATCCCACTTTCCTTCTTATTAGGTTAGTTTGACCTATGTTTGGACCCTGAGTTACCCTGTTTACTGATTGTGTTGGTGAAATTGCATTTTTACCCCTTAGCTCCTGTTTTCTTCACAAACTCAGAATTATCTGAGTCAAGCCTTTCTATAAGTTATGTAGGAGCTATTTCTCACAAATCTAGGTTAGATGGTGCTAGTTTAGGGTTTATGATGAGGTCCTCATCATTTACATTTCCGTACTTAGGTTATACACAGGTAGCTCGTGTTTCCATCATTCACATTACCATTCTCAAATTATATACATGCAGCTCGTATTATGTCATTTCACGTGTACAACAGGAAAGTCACATGCAACAGTTAACTAGCACAAGTATTTCCCATTTCACAAGTAGCTGTTATTCGTTTATAGGAAGTTATTATCATTTCTATCTACTCATTCAAGACTGCATTTCATTCATTCAATACAGACATTTCTAGTGTTTCTCGTCTAGGATTCATGCCATATTCTAGGTTCTAATCATTCATTCCACACATGCATTCAGGTTTGTAATTTAAATTAAGGGAAGCCACTCTACCAGTAAACCCAGGAGTAATGGGGGCTTGAACGACAGGTTCACGTGCCTCAGCAAGTCTCGAACCCGCAACGGAACGAAGTCCTATCACAAGGATCAATCATAAGGTAGTATTCAGAACAGTATAGAAAGTCTTTTAACAAGTAGAGGAATTCACAAGGAACACATCGGTACTTTATTTGCGGAAAACGGACCCTAAATGGGTCAAAAACAAGGTTTCTGACTCAAATTAGACGTCTGGAACAACTTCCAGACGTCTTAAAGTTGTTCAGTATCATACCTCAAGCCCTGTGTCAATCCTCAGACGTCTGGGAACTCTTCTGGACTGTATGGACCCTGCTCCAAATGTATGACCACCTCTCTGGACGTATGGAAGTGCTTCTAGTTGTCTGGTAAGCTCCCCAGACGTCTGAAATGCGTGGGAGGGTGTGTCCCGCACCTTCCCGAAGCGAATCTTGCACGCAGACACCGAATCTCTCAAAATGGGCATGCAAAATGATAGCAGCGGAGCGGCCTGCATGGCTGTATCCGCAAAGAGGACGTACCTTCGCGAAACTCTCACCTCAGACATCTGGAACCGCCTCCAGACGTCCGCTCCGTCGTCTGGACGTCGCTTCAGATGTCAGATTCTGGGAAAAATCCAGAACCAGAACCTGTTTCCGCTATTCTTGCACCGCGCGTGGCCGTGCCACACCGCGCCCCCTCGCCCGTAGCTCCGGCTGCAGTAGTGTCGGGGAGGACCTCCCCGACGCACTCCTCGCGCACGCACCGCTCCGGCCGTGCGCTCACTGATGAGCTCCCACACGAGCTCGCAAGTTTGCTCTCCTCCTCTCCTCACGCTGCTCCTCCTCGACGCCGCTCGCGCACTCTCTTGCTCACGCTGCTTCTCTTGCTGGAGTGGAGAAGAAGAGGGGAAGGGTCGGTGAGGGGAGAACGAGAGGGGAAGGGGGTTTTATATAAGGTTGGGGTTAGGGTTTGCTTGGAGGCGAGGGAAGAGAGAGAAGAAGGAGGAAAAATGAGGGGGTACTATCTGCGCGCAGCCCGCACGCAGACGTGAGCTCGTACCTAAAAATTTTGATTTTCAGACGTCTAGGAAGGTGTCTAGACGTCTGACCTACAATCCAAACGTCTTAAAAGGTTCAAACAGTACGGGTTTTAAAAAAAAAAATATGCGAGTCATTAATATAGATCGGTGCGGTCATATGAATATATATTTTTTTATTTTTATTTTACAAATTTTTTTGGGATTTTTTATTTTTAATATAAAGATCTACTCTAACTAATACTAAATAGAAATAGTATGAGATATTTGAAGTACACTAACTTTATAGATATCATATAATAATTTCACATCTACTTAAATAAAAAAATACTAGAATTATTAGAATTAAATATACTAGAAATACAACTAATGAGACAAATTATATCTATAGAGAGAGAGAGAGAGTACCAATGAGTAATCTTTGTTTGCCTTTGGAATACGTGGTGGAGTATTGGTGGACGATGGAGGAGGGAGACGGAGTGGAGGCCGGAGATGATGGAGAGCTGGAGAGAGAGGAGAGGAGGAAGAGGCACGGATGCGAGAGAGAATTCGGTGGAGGATCAAATGGGAGAGGAGGTAGAGGGGAAATCTCCGGTTAAAAAAAACTTGGAAATTCGGTGGGGAGATCTTTTTATCCTGGACGGATGGTGGTGGGGGGGGGGGGGGTGGTAGTGATGTCTACGTAGGGTGAGGGGATATGGACTGGGTTGATGGGAAAAGGATGGAGGGACGACTGGAGTTGTTGTTGGAAGTCTTGGGATCGTGGGATTTTTTAAAAATTAGAAAATAGGATTTGGGTTGAGACGTAGAGTAAGGATGTTTTAAAGTCCGTGGAAGGGAGGGGGGATTTAAGGAATTTTCAGTGGTGTTTTTTTTTTTTTTAATTGGAGATAAAAGTCGGTGGAGGTGAGGTTATCGTGGGATTTGGTGGTTATTGTTGGAGTGAGAGGTTTTTACGTGGGATTGGCGAGGATAATAGGATTTAAAAATGGATTTTCTAGAAAAAGTCTTGCTTAAGTGTGTACGTGATTGTGTGTTGCGTGGAATTTTTCGTGAATATGTGTGGGTATGTGTTTGCATTAATGTGTTTGATATGGGTATGCATGCATGCATGCATGTGCATGTGTAGGTGTGTATTTAAGTTACGTAGATGGATATACATGTGTATATGGGTCTAGGGGATGTCTAAATGGATTTCCTAAAGTATCCAAGGTTAGGAATAAGTGGGTTCATAATAGGGAAATTAGGACTAAGAATGAGAAATTAGCTTGGGGCTTAATTAGGTGGGTTTAGGAATATATTTATTGGGTGGTGGATGAATTCATAAGTTTATTCATCTTCCTCTTTTATCATTTTATTTCTTCTATTCTTTGACTTTTTGAATCTTTTCTTCTTATTTCCTCTATCTTATATCTTTGTCTTTTTTTTCTTGATTTATTATTCCCGTATAAACTTGAAATCACAAGATAAGACATTATATCATAATTAGATCCATAAAATACATTATTTATTAATAAGCAGCTAAATATGATGTAAATGCAAACAATGCATGAAATGAATGCAATATTTATAACTATACTAGAAATATATCCCAATTTAGGCATTTTAAAACCTATGATTGCTACGCAATCATAACTCCATGTCTAAACTTTGCTAGTCCCTAGTAAATGCATGAATGAAAAACGAATGCACTATGTATGATCAATGCTATTTATAACTCGGCCTCCGAATGACTGCTTATTCTTTTATAAAGGGTTTGACGGAAGATTTCTTCTTGTTTTTTTTCTAAAATCTAGAAATCCAGTTGACGTGAAAGTAGCTTAAGCAACAAATCCAAGTGAAAAGCCAACCCACATTTAAAGTTTGTACTTGACCCTCGGTAAAAATTCTATTGGGATAGGCAAACTTCTTCCCTCGGAGATACAAATAATATGTGTTATGACCCGGTCCCGAATCCCTACAGGATAAGGGATCGGACCGACTCGACTGATCCCAAGACCCAGTCATCCAACGAGGAAGTAACCAAAAAGCAGTAAAAATAAACCACATTCACCATGCAAGCAACTAACAGTAACAAAAGTACAGCAGTAAAGAAGTAAACAACTACAGTACACACCACCACAACAGTAGAGAATTTAAATAGGTACAGGAAAATGAAGCTTACAATAAAAGAGTACAAAAGTGTAACAAAATACTCACTACAACGGAAACGGGGTACAACAAAAGGTACAACTATTGGACTCTACTGGGCCCAGCACCCTCTGCAGCCGTAGGCTCTGGCTGCTCAACACCTGGACCTGAAAAAGGTTACGAGTACACGAAATCAGCGAACGCTGAGTAGAGTGGCAACTAGCTAACTAAAAACAGTAAAGGTGGACAGGTAGCTGTTGTTTCCAATTTCTTTCTTTATTTAACTAATTATTCTTTCTTTCATCACTTGGTTTATTTATCAGGTCTTTTTCTTGATTTCGAATGTTCCTCGTGGGAACGATCTTGATTGCAGTCTTTTCCGAAGAGTAGAAGTAGAACGTGGTGCTCTCTTGGCCGGGAGAGTCCACCGTGGTGGTCCTACACTCAGTCAACCACCCCAAGGTCACTGACAGACATAACGGTGACTACGGCACACTCGATAAACGCACGGGTAGCTACCTCGCACTGGCACGCGGTCAGTCGTTTCCATTAACGGGTACGCCCGAAGCACAGCACGGAACCAGTATAGGCATAGCCCTCTCAGTAACAGAGGTCTAGCCCCTCTTAGTAACAAAACAGGGGTCTCGCCCCTCCACAGTCTGCACACCCTCGCCTGACTACCCTGGTTTGCCCAGAGGGCCTAACAAGTCGGTGTAAGATGGCTAGCTAAACCCCGGCCCCAGTGGGGTGGCTAGCTCCCTCCATACACTAGTTGCTCTCCCCGGTACAGTGTACACGAGGGCCAAAGAGTCGGTGCAAGGTGACCAAACCCACCTCGGGTCTTGACCCAAAAGCGGCAAGCTCCCCTCGGCACTAAGAGGTAACATGTGCTTCCCTTGGTACCATGTACTCAAGGGACAGCACACTTCCCAGCACATTCCTAGATCCATTCCATTTACTTCCAGGAGCTCTACTCCTATTTCTCCGTAGGGTTCATGCTCATGTTTCTCAGGCCAAGCCATACTAGGTTTTATCATTTCAGGTTTATTCGCAAGTAGCTCGTGTTTCCAACATTCAATCTTTCATTTCCAAATCATATATAGGCAGCTCGTATTTAATCGTGAATAACAGAAATTTACATGCAACAATTGCTACAAAGTACTCTACATTTCACAGACAGCTGTTATCCATTTATAGGCAATTGTTATTGTGCTAATTACTCATCCAGACTGCAATTCATATATTCTGTACAATTATTCCAGTGTTTCTAGTCCTAGGATTCATGCCATACCCTAGGATCTAACATTCAATCCAGATATACATTCAGGTTTGTAATTAAACTAAGGGAAGCCACTCTATCAGCAAAATCAGGAGTAATGGGGGCTTGATCGGCAGGTCCATGTGCCTCCGCAACCCCCAAACCCGCAATGGAACGAGGTCCTAACACAAGGATCAACCACAAGAAACCACTCAGAACATGATAAAAGCATTCCAACAAGTAGAGGAACTTATACGAAGAAGAACGAAATCTTAATTGTGGAAATCAGACCACAAACGGACCCTAAACGGGTCAAAAACGATAATCCTGACTCGTATCAGACATCTGGAACACCTTCCAGACGTCTTAAAAGAAGTCCAGAACCATACCTCACTCTGCACTGCTCCTCAGACGTCCAGGGATCCTGCTAAACCGTCTGGACCTAGTTCCAGACGTCTGACCACCTCTCCGGACATCTGGAGATGCTCCCCGCCGTCTAGTGCCTTACCCAGACGTCTGAACCGCGTGGGTGGGCGTGTCCCACGCCTTCCCGAAGCGAATCCTGTACGCGCAACGTAAATCTCCTCAATACGACACGTATCAGTGCCTCCGCGAAATGGCCTGCATGGTCTTATCCGCAAAGGGAGGCATAGGGCGCAGGATTTACCTATTAGTCGTCTGGAGCCTTCTCCAGACGTCGTCTACATAGTCTAGATGTAGATCCAGACGTCTAATTCCGGGAAAATCCCAGAACCAGAAGCTCCTTCATCTTCTTCGTGCTGCGTGTGACCGCGCCGCGCTCGCTCGCCCACTGCTCTAGCTGCAGCAGTGTCGAGGAGGACTTCCCCAACACACCTCTCCACCTTGCGCATGCTCGACCGGCTGTGAGCTTCTCCGGCGATCTCTCTCGCGAGCTCGTGTGCTCTCCTCTCCTCTCCTCACGCTGCTCCGCTCGCTGCACTCGCCACTCTCGCTCTCGCTGGAGGAAGGAGAAGGTGATGGAAGTGGGGTGGTGAACGTGGGAGAGGAGAAGGGTTTAAGTAGGCGTGGGGTAGGGTTCTGTCGGTGAGAGGGGAGAGAAGAAGGCGGCTGCGCACAGTCTACGCGCGGCACGCGCACAGACTCGAGGACGTACGCACAAAAAATTGATTTCCAGACGTCTGACCCAACTTCCAAACGTCTTAGAGGGCTTTAATAGCACGGGTCTTAACAACATAACAAACTCAAAAGAAGTTTCGCCGCGAAACTTGCGCTAGCTAGGGTGCGGGAAAGGAACAACATACGCATAATAAACCCAAAGAGGACCGAAGTCGGTCTGAAAAGACGTACCCTCAAAGAGCTCCGGGTACCACTCTCGCATCAACGCCTCAGGCTCCCAGGTAGCCTCCTCGTATCGTTGGCTCCTCCACAAGACTTTCACCAGAGGTACCTGCTTCCGTCTCAGACTCCGGATGGCTCTATCGAGAATTTGCACTGGCCGCTGTAGGAAAATGGAGGCCCTACTAGGAGGGGGTGACGTAATAAAATGCGAAATAAAATATATACTAATGTCACAAAGTAAATAATCGCACAATGTACACAATAATTTTTAGGTGGAAACCCAAACCGGGTGAAAACCACCACTTAACCCTTTCGAGTTAGGATTTTCCGATCAACCAAGTTGATCAAATCCACTAACCGAATCACTTTAAACGAGGGTGATTCAACCTCAATTACAACCACACTACAAGTGCGAGGGTAGCGTTCCTCAACCCCTTCTCTTCACGAGAAGGATTTTGTCCCACGAAGGAGACGGGAATTCGCAAGCGAATACCCAACCAAATAACAAAGATAAAATAACAAATATAGTCCTATAGAGCCAACAAAGATTTAAACCTAGCTTCTATAGGAATTAGGAAACTCCCCTTTGCAAGGAGTGCGTCGAATCGATGACGCGAGTGCGTGAGCCACGCGACGGCGCAACGTCGCTCTCATGAACTACGGCTGCAGAGCGGGTGCGCAAATGCTTGATGCTCTCTAGATGTAGAACTGAGCTTAGAGAGTAAGAGATTCTTTTTGGACACAAGAGAGTGGAAAGAGTGTTGCTTGGGTGTGTCTAGGTGTATCTAAGTGTGCAAGAGGTTCCTCTCTATTTATAGAGGCCTTAGGAAGGCTTTGGAAGGCTTAGGAAAGCTTCCATAGCCGTTGGGTGCAAAGCCCAAGAGAATCAGGCCAAAAATAGGAACAATGATTGCACTGATAGGGTTATCAGACGTCTGATCCTGGCATCAGACGTCTGGAAAGCCAGTTTAAGACGTCTGAAAATAACGTCAGACGTCTGATTCTATACGGGTTTCTTCCTGACTTGAATCAAATCTAAATAGGGTTCTAGTGCAAGTCCATCAGACGACAAACAGGATGTCTGACACTATGTCTGGACGTCTGGAAACCTACTTTTTCGTGGGAATGGATTTCCAAGAGAGTGCAACGGCTAGAAAATCTCTGAGAAGAGATTTTGGGTCAGCCGACGCAAAACGGTTATCTATCAAACGTCTGGAAAGGCTTAAGGACATCTGATAAGGCTCTAACGGTCATATCCTCAGTGTTTGCTAAGCCAGCCAACGGTACACTAATTGGACGTCTGGCAAATTCATCAGACGTCTTCCAAGACGTCTGGACAGAGGTCTGGACGTCTGATTTCATCAGACAGAACTACTTAAGTCCAGCATAATTGTTATCAGACGTCTGAATCAACAGTCAGACGTCTTAAAATACATTATCAGACGTCTGATCTTGGAATTAGACGTCTGGAAATGCTGTTTGAACCCTATATTGGTTTTCTAAGTTCTCTACAGAAAACCTAAGTATCCTAGGGTTATACTGGTGTTCCTAGGACTACTGTTAGGGTACTTTGAGGCTCTTTAACATGATTCTAAGTAACAAAAATAAAGAGCAACAAAAGAAACGAAAAATACGAGTACAAGAGAAGGAAATCTATCATATTCTTCTTATCCTTCCATCTTCAATCTATCGCTCCTCGCGAATCTTCTCTGTTTTCCATCAAGCTCCTCCAATCCATCCTGGATGCGAGCTCGAACTCCGTTTAATCACGTCTCCATTTGCAATTGACCTGAAATCTAAGACTCCAAGTGCAAATGTTAAATGACACGTGTTTTGTTATCATCAAAACAAATGATCGTGGTGCTCTAGCACCAATAGCCGCTCAGGGTAGGTGATAAATGCCAGTTTATCATCATTCTTATGCATTAAAACAAACCTAGCTCTTAGGATTTTACTCCGCAAATGGGTTTTTGGGCTGCATTTAGGCATAAAATAGGTTAGGCATGCATTGCATTTTTTATTGTCTTTTCAATATGTTTTTGTGAGTGTTAGGGATGAACAGATGTATAGATCCCTAAAACCCTAGCACTTAAGAAGGCAAATGGTGAAGGAGAAGCCCAGACTAGCTGGAACTCAGCCTGATCCAGCTCACCTCAGCTTGATCCAGCTCACTACAGCTTGATCCAGCTCACCGCAGCTGGAACCTAGCTCACTTGAACTAGGGTTAGCTCATCCCAGCTCCATTCAGCTAATCTCAGCTGACTGGTAGCTCAAGAGAGTTCATCTTAGCTCACCCTAGCTCAAGTCAGCTCAGATCCAGCTCAACTTAGCTGAGTCTAGCTCATCTCAACTCCCACTAGTTCACAGGGAGCTCTAGCTAGCTCAGCTGAGTTGACAGGAGTTCACCCCAGCTCAGATCCAGCTCCACTCAACTCCAGCCAGCTGAAGAAGAACTCATCCCAGCTCAGGAAGCTCAAGTCCAGCTCCCGGGGACTTAGCTTAGCTCAGCTCAGTTGAGTTAAGCTACCTTAGCTGCCTCAACCAGCTTGATTCTCCCTGGGAGCATCAGACCTAGCTCACCTCAGCTCATTTTGGTAGAAGCTAGCTTACCTTAGCTCGGCTTAGTAGCTAGCAAAGAACTAGCAAGCTAAGCCAGCTAGAATAGCTCCATGCCAGCCTCTTCAGCAGCAGCCAGCTCCAATTTCAGCTCCAAACTTCTCCTCCTCGGCTCCTTCCTCCAAACCCTAGCTCCATTACCTTCTCCTCTACTCCACCTTTAGCTAAGCTAGCTTAGCTTATCTTAGCTTAGCTTAGCTTAGCTAACAACCAGCTCCTTGGCCATCCATTACCTTAAAAATCAACCCTAGCTAGCTCCACCAACTCAAGCCTACCTAAGCTAGCTACCCTACTTAAGTTGGCGCCACCACCTAGCCACCCCTTCACCCCATTATCTCCACCAAAGGACACTTCAAGTTGGCGCCAAAAACCACCCCTAACCACCCCCATTTTGGCGCCAACTTTCAGCCTCTTCATCCACCCTACACCTACCCATGTAACACATCCTAGCCATCCACATACCCCCCTTCTAGAACCTTAAGGTGGCGCCACCTAATAGCCTTCTAGAAAGCCCATTTTGGCGCCAACACTAAGGGGTGTCAACACCCATAACTACCCCCTTGGTGTCCCTTAAGGTGGCGCCAACTCTCCTTGGCCATGGGATCTCCAACCACCTCCATCAACTCATCTTGGCCATCCAATTCAGAGGTCACCATAGCCCCCTTCCTATTCTATAAAAAGCCAGCACCTACCACCATTTTGGGGCATCCTCCCTTAGTATATTTTTCTACCTAAACCACCTATACCTACGGCCAAGAAGAAGGAGTAGAGAAGGAGATTAAAGGGGCACATCACCAGCCCCTTTGGTGCCTTCTTCTCCCCACTCTCTTCAACTTGAGCCATGCCAAGGAGGAGGACTCTTCCACTTCAAGGAGGACGGCCAGGAAAAGGAGAAGGACTTAGGGTGGACGCCCACCCTTGGAGAGAAACTTAGGGCACGCCCCCCTAGGGCTTGCCTTGAAGGACATCACCTTGGCGGAGCACTGCAAGGAAGGAGTTCAAGGACTCTTTTCAAGATTGGGAGCCACCAACCTTGGAGCAAGAAGCCCTCTTCTTCACCATCTATCTAGAGGATTTGTATTTTCTTTTCTTATTTGCATTTTTCTAGTAGTACAAGCTTTCCTCTACTAGGCCTTTTGTAAAACACTTTATCAATTATCTAGTTGCCTTCTTTGCATTTTTTGTTTGCATTTTTATTAGCTTATTTTCAGCATTCTTCACTCCCTCTCCCTAATTATTATAGGCCTCCAGTTGCCTAGAGTGAGCTTCGGGAGAGGCTCTACTTGCCACATGGAAGTAGTATTTAAATTGAAGTGTAAATCACTTTTCCCGCCATCAGTTCGCATGTTGCCTTAGCTTAAAAACAAAAAAATGATATATTGAAAAGAATACCAAAAAAGAAAGTTGAGATTTATATTCCTAGCAAGCGAATCAATTTTGCAACCATATTGCCTCCTTGGACGACCCTAGATACTTCCTTATCTAGGATTATAAATTTAAGAGCGAAAGCGGATTTACGCGTTACAACGACCTAATTAACAAACCGCGTATTTTCTCTATCACTTTTTGGCGCCATTGCCGAGGAGGCACGGCTTTGCATTAATTAATTTTCTCTTGCTTGAAGTGGATCTGATCCCCTTCTTCTTCTTTCTTTTGTGTGTGCAGGAACTACAGCGGGAAGGCAGGAATCTGGAAGCGAGAGCTCAAAGTTCCTTTTCTTCCCGCGAAATTCAGGTTGGTTCCTCTTTCTGGTCACATAATCAATTAAAACTACCAAAAATATATTAAACTTGGCTTTCAGGATCCCAAACAACTTAATTAAGTAGAGTGGTGCATTATAAAATCCATTGTTTGCTTGTATGCTTCTTTAACATCACTCCATTGCAAGTATTGGTGTTCTATTTTTCAGGTCCAGATTTCTGTCCGAACTTAAAAAATCAATTCCTAACACCACAGGCCTCTTAAAATCATAAAATTTCAAAGAGTGATCCCCAATTAAGTTTGAAACATCTGTTCCAAATTTCAGATCAATTGGATCTGTATTTAATTTTTAAAAATTCGTGGATTGCAGAGGGGTCACACCCTTTAATCTTCCTGTTTTGCTACTGTCCGCGAATTTTTAGAATTTTTATGCTCATCCAATTTTTGTGAATTTTAGTTTTGTGGAATCCTTGTAAAATTTTACACATCATATAAAATCATAAAAATTTTCTGAGGTCGGTGGTAATACTGAAAAGTCCACAATATCCACGGGTATCATTTCTGGACTTTTACACCAGTACAATTAAAAATTTAAAATAATTATCAAACAATTTCTTAAAATCTTACAAAAATCTTTTTTGGAATCCTTGTTTGATCTTCTTCAAAGTAGTGGTGTTGTTTGACTTGTTTAAACCACTACTTAATTCTGAAAGCCTAAAAATAATTCATTGATAGTAAAACTTCTGTCTTAGGGATAATTGGCTTAGGGTTTCTTTCTTTCTCTTTAGAGACTCAATTAAAAGGAAATATACAATCACACATACAACTTGTCTTTCCTTTGATTGTGAACTTTCAAACTTGTTTGAAAACTTAAATAAAAAAACCCTAAAACTCATTTAATTAAATCAAATCCTAAAAGATAAAAATATAAAAAAAATTGTGTGACAACTTGATTTACATTGGAGCCACTCTCCAATTCCTGCACACAAAAAAAAAAATCAAAATAACAAGGCAACAACCCAATAAACGCCCTCCACATTCCGTGTGCACTATAGCATCCTAGACCTAATTAAAACTTGTAGCAACTTGACCCCTAAGGCTTTATCAACTTAGGCTTGCTATTTAGGTCTTAAGTTTTCCTTAGTTAGTACCAATTCTGTCATCTATATCTGGTGTTCAGGCTGAGGGGCCGTGTCAAACGACTAGGCGCGGGTTTGTACAAGCACCTGGGGTTTTCCCTGGGAAACGTTTGGACCCAAACCTCCCCTTAAGCAACTTGGCTAGATTTGTTGATAGAACGGGTATTCACTATTGACTACTTATTTCCTATATAGACCAAGTCTTAGGTTATTATTAGGGAGTCACATTTAATTTAGGTCTAGTTTTATTTGTTTGAATTGCACACTTTCTCTCATCTCTTTCTCTTCTCCTCCCCTCTCGTTCTTCCATTTTATGCACGTGTACGGTCTCAAAATCCGCACTTGGAAGGATCATTTGATTTCGCCCCCCACGCAAAAGACCACTTTTTCTATCTTCTTCTCCTGAAAAAATGGAAACACAACAAAATAGGTCCACTGACCCTTCCACGTCCACCTTTAACCCCACCACTAACCCTAATTCTAACCCTTCCACCCAAAACCCAACCACCAGTAACTTCCCACACTTGGAGCTCCCTAATCTTGAGTTGCCCCACACACAACATCAAGACCCCCTACCTAATCTTTTAAAATTGATAGCCGATCAGATTAATAAATTAAATTCCAATCAACAAACATTGACTAGGAACATCCAAAACCTAGCCAATCCAAGGCCAAACCCACCACCCCGTCAGCAGTCTGTTGTTCCTCTAAAAGATTTCTATGATCCGTCTTATTATGAGGAACGACCACGGGTGGTCATACCGGAGGGGGACTTTGAGATCAAGCCTGCAGTCCTGAACCTAATTAAACACTTTCATGGCCTTCCTAGGGAAGACCCTTTCAGCCACCTTGAAGAGCTAACTCTTCTTGCACAGACAACCCGTTCCCGAAATGTGCAAGAAGACATATGACTGATGCGGCTTTTTCCATTATCTCTTAAAGATAAGGCCGCTTATTGGTTCAGGACCATTGGCCGACCCATCACAACATGGCCTCAACTCAAGAGTGCCTTCCTCAAGAAATTCCTTCCCATAGGTCGTACCAATTCCTTACGAAGATCTATTACGACCTTTCACCAAAAATCTGGTGAAACTTTCCATGATTCTTGGGAAAGATTTCAAGACCTTTTAAGAAGTTGCCCGCACCACGAGATTCCTTTATGGCAGCTCGTGCAAATCTTCTATCATGGATTAGAAGATCAAATCCGACATTTTGTCGATGCCTCGTGTGGCGGCAACTTCTTAAATAAAGATGCAGAAAGTGCCTATGACCTGTTCGAAGAAATGAGTGAAAACTCATTTAATCAAGCTTCCATGAACACATTTTGCAGAACCCAAAACCCGCAGTTCGGTGCTCATGAAATAGGCACTCAATCTATCCCTGTCACCCAAGACGATCTTCAATTGATTGCTCAAAAGCTCGACCAGATGCATATTAATCAAAAGAAAATTGAGGAAAGACTGGCCAGATCAACTCAAGCTCCACACCCACATCTAACCCAACCTAACTTTTCACGAAGAGAAAATTTGCACAATCTCAACACTACTCCTGCTGATTATTCTGAGGTTGCCTATGATTCACTAGGGAATTACAACTATCCAGATCTTAACCCCACTCAAAATATTTCTGCTATCCAGGAGCCCTTTAAAAATTCTTCCAATTAGAAAAATTACCCGAACTACTCCTGGAATAATCAAGTTTCCTCCCAACCACATCATTTTAACGTGTATGGGTCGAATCCAAACTTCCATCCTGGGCCATTCCAACAAGACATCAATGCCCAGATGATGCAAACCCTGCAGGATATGCAAACAAAAATGACGGAAGTAACCCGCACCATCACAAATCTGAACAATCAGATTGGGGTTACTCCCATGCAAAGACCTGCAGCACATCTTCCGTCCCAACCCATGCCCAACCCTAATCACCAGGGAAACCATTATATAGGAAGAACTCCACACTATCCGAATCAGCCTCCCCCTAATCCACCACCTCAGCAGCCTCCCAGGTTTCAGCAATCACAGGCCCCCCCACCTCCTCCAATTAATAATCCGACTGCACATGCAGTAACTTTGAGGAGTGGGAAAACCACCACTGACCCCGGGCCTTCACACCAACCTGGTGAAATACCTTTGCAAATTGACTCCCCACCTCCCCATCAGGAAGAAAAAGAAATACAAAAATCTCAAGACAAGATTCATGTCCCTTTCCCACAAGCTCTCTACCCCACCACCAACAACAAAAAGAAATTTGAGCCCACTACAGAAGAACTCATGGAGCTATTTGGGCAAGTTCATATCAATATTCCTCTCCTAGATGCCATCAAATATATACCTGCCTATGCTAAATTTTTGAAGGAGATTTGTACTCCTAAAAGGCAAGCTAAAAATCTAAGACAGGTGCATCTTTCGGAGACAGTAAGCTCTGTCATACAGAGTAAGCTGCCTCCTAAGATGAAAGATCCGGGGGCGCCTTTAATTTCTGTAATTATTGATGACACTACATTTAATCACGCCCTCCTTGATCTTGGTGCCTCAGTTAATATTATTCCCACAAGTTTATTCGAAGAATTTCAGATCGGTGAATTAAAACCTGTCAAGGTTACCCTGCAATTAGCCGACCGATCTACAATCAAACCTCGTGGGATTGTCGAGGATGTTTTAGTCAAGGTCCAGAATTGTGTCTTCCCTGCAGACTTTCTGGTTCTTGACATTGAGGCACCTGAATCATTATTGGACTCCCTAATAATCCTTTGACGCCCCTTTTTGGCCACCGCAAAGGCCAATATCAATTGCCACACAGGCAAAATGGATATTAACTGTGCAGGCCAAACTATCACTTTAGATATTTTTAAATCCTCCAGGAGATTCCATGATGATAACTTCTTTGAGGACTCAGATACTGAAATTTCCAATATGGTGGAGGAGACAATGTTAATAGATACCCGTACCGACCACAATTTCTTTGAGGACTCTGATTCAGAATCAGTGGTCGGCGAAATCTATGATCTGGAAACTTGTCTTGACCCCAAATTTATTCCTGATACCCCCCCTAACCCACCCACTATTCCTGCACCTAATTCTTCCACACTAACTTCCCCCAATCCCCACCATTCCTTCCCCGACTCCTTTCTTCCGGACCTACCACCAACCCAACCCGAGTTTGGCATCCAACCTGATTTAAAACCATGGCCAGACTCGGGCTGCACTCATCATTTTCCATCCAACTTTGATCCCAATGTTATTTCTAATCAATTTTCTAGGGATCTAAAAGAAGGCACCTTTTTTGCGGCCATCCAAGTGTCTAATTATCTACATGATTTTACGTCTTTCGTGCATACCTTCACGCCCGGCTGAATGGCGTAAAAGATAGCACTGGATGGGAGGTAACCCATCATTTTTTCTTACTTTCCCTTTTTTCTTCTTTTTCCAGGTTTTGTTCCTCCTAAACCTGACCGTTCTTCACTAAGGTAATCCCTTTTCCCTCCTAATGCATGAGGACATGGCATATCTTAAGCATAGGGGGGTGTTTTTAAATTTTACGATCGATTTAGGATTTTCGAAACCTAAAAATATGCATTTTTGTTTAATTTATTTCCTGCTTGCATACCCAAAAGAATAAAAATAAAAATAAAAATAAAAAAAATAAAAATAAAAATGTTCAAAACTTTTTGAGAAAAAATTTTGAAATTGGGACTAAGGTCGAAAAATTCACTTTTGGTATAATGGGATTTAATCTTTAACAAACTAAGGATGAGGATATGGATCTGATCATTAGAATTCCAGGGTCTATTTTAGACTAGATCAGATATCCTTCTATAAAATTCCACCTGAACTCATGATAGTTCAGGTGACTTGATCCTATTTTGTAATATGGAAATTATTTGACTTAGCCTCTGATTCAAAAACTTGCATGAAAAACTTCTTGTGTCACTCTTCATACACAAGCCAACACTTAAAAATAACTAAAAATTTGAAAAACTCCCTTGTTTGGACTTAGTAAAAGTCTGAAATAGATCATTGGTTTGAGTTCCCACCGCCGAGAAGAAGGAAAATGCCTCCTTTGAGGACGCGATGTCAACATGTTACCCCCTCGGCGTTGCTCCATATCTATATTTCATATCTTTAGACGGAGCATTAAAGCGCATTTTAGCAGCTCAAGTGTCTTGGACGGTGCTCTACCTATAGTGTCGGAGTAAGAGCTTGAGTTTGCTTGGAGCGCCCCTTTTCACCGCATCGTGTTTTGGGGTTGTGAGCTCCTGGGTGGTGTCATGGATAGTGCTATCCCAAAGTACTGGTGCCAGAGCCCCCTCGAGGAATGGTAACGGGAATGATGATCCCGGCACATCTGTTGTAAGACTAAGCTAAAAATAAGCATGGGGGAGAAAAAAAAAAGAGTAATAATAAATAAATTAACACGCTCTTATAAATGTTGGCTTTTCACAAGCACAGACACAAGGTTTTAAAGGATTTTGCAAGTTGCGAATCAGATTCATGAGCCAAAAAAATCCTAAAAACAAACATTTCAAGTCATCTGAATTAACAAGGGGTTAATTTGAGAATTTTCTGGAGGATATATTGATCCCGTTCTGTCTAATGGTTGAATCCAAAAATAAATCCCGATGTTTATCCTTAACAAATCCCGTACCTCCAATGTTTAAATCTACCAAGGTCCATTAATCTCTTTTTCTCCTTAAAAGTCGAAAAAATTAGATTTCCTAAAAATTCCATTTTAAGTTTTGCTAAGAGACTAGCAAAAGATAAGCATTGGGGTGTGATAAACGCCAGTTTATCATCATTCTTATGCATTAAAACAAACCTAGCTCTTAGGATTTTACTCCGCAAATGGGTTTTTGGGCTGCATTTAGGCATAAAATAGGTTAGGCATGCATTGCATTTTTTATTGTCTTTTTAATATATTTTTGTGAGTGTTAGGGATGAACATATGTATAGATCCCTAAAACCCTAGCACTCAAGAAGGCAAATGGTGAAGGAGAAGCCTAGACTAGCTGGAACTCAGCCTGATCCAGCTCACCTCAGCTTGATCCAGCTCACTTCAGCTTGATCCAGCTCACCGCAGCTGGAACCTAGCTCACTTGAACTAGGGTTAGCTCATCCCAGCTCCATTCAGCTAATCTCAGCTGAATGGTAGCTCAAGAGAGTTCATCTTAGCTCACCCTAGCTCAAGTCAGCTCAGATCCAGCTCAACTTAGCTGAGTCTAGCTCATCTCAGCTCCTACTAGTTCACAGGGAACTCTAGCTAGCTCAGCTGAGTTGACAGGAGTTCACCCCAGCTCAGATCCAGCTACATCCAGCTCCACTCAACTCCAGCCAGCTGAAGAAGAACTCATCCCAGCTCAAGAAGTTCAAGTCCAGCTCCCGGGGACTTAGCTTAGCTCAGCTCAGTTGAATTAAGCTACCTTAGCTACCTCAACTAGCTTGATTCTCCCCGGGAGCATCAGACCTAGCTCACCTCAGCTCATTTTGGTAGAAGCTAGCTTACCTTAGCTCGGCTTAGTAGCTAGCAAAGAACTAGCAAGCTAAGCCAGCTAGAATAGCTCCATGCCAGCCTCTTCAGCAGCAGCCAGCTCCAAACTTCTCCTCCTCAGCTCCTTCCTCCAAACCCTAGCTCCATTACCTTCTCCTCTACTCCACCTTTAGCTAAGCTAGCTTAGCTTATCTTATCTTAGCTTAGCTTAGCTAACAACCAGCTCCTTGGCCATCCATTACCTTAAAAATCAACCCTAGCTAGCTCCACCAACTCAAGCCTACCTAAGCTAGCTACCCTACTTAAGTTGGCGCCACCACCTAGCCACCCCTTCACCCCATTATCTCCACCAAAGGACACTTCAAGTTGGCGCCAAAATCCACCCCTAACCACCCCCATTTTGGCGCCAACTTTCAGCCTCTTCATCCACCCTACACCTACCCATATAACACATCCTAGCCATCCACATACCCCCCTTCTAGAACCTTAAGGTGGCGCCACCTAATAGCCTTCTAGAAAGCCCATTTTGGCGCCAACACTAAGGGGTGTCAACACCCATAACTACCCCCTTGGTGTCCCTTAAGGTGGCACCAACTCTCCTTGGCCATGGGATCTCCAACCACCTCCATCAACTCATCTTGGCCATCCAATTCAGAGGTCACCATAGCCCCCTTCCTATTCTATAAAAAGCCAGCACCTACCACCATTTTGGGGCATCCTCCCTTAGTATATTTTTCTACCTAAACCACCTATACCTACGGCCAAGAAGAAGGAGTAGAGAAGGAGATTAAAGGGGCACATCACCAGCCCCTTTGGTGCCTTCTTCTCCCCACTTTCTTCAACTTGAGCCACGCCAAGGAGGAGGACTCTTCCACTTCAAGGGGGATGGCCAGGCAAAGGAGAAGGACTTAGGGTGGACGTCCACCCTTGGAGAGAAACTTAGGGCACGCCCCCCTAGGGCTTGCCTTGAAGGACATCACCTTGGCGGAGCACTGCAAGGAAGGAGTTGAAGGACTCTTTTCAAGATTGGGAGCCACCAACCTTGGAGCAAGAAGCCCTCTTCTTCACCATCTATCTAGAGGATTTGTATTTTCTTTTCTTATTTGCATTTTTCTAGTAGTACAAGCTTTCCTCTACTAGGCCTTTTGTAAAACACTTTATCAATTATCTAGTTGCCTTCTTTGCATTTTTTGTTTGCATTTCTATTAGCTTATTTTCAGCATTCTTCACTCCCTCTCCCTAATTATTCTAGGCCTCCAGTTGCCTAGAGTGAGCTTAGGGAGAGGCTCTACTTGCCACATAGAAGTAGTATTTAAATTGAAGTGTAAATCACATTTCCCGCCATCAGTTCGCATGTTGCCTTAGCTTAAAAACAAAAAAGTGATATATTGAAAAGAATACCAAAAAGAAAGTTGAGATTTATATTCCTAGCAAGAGAATCAATTTTGCAACCATATTGCCTCCTTGGACGACCCTAGATACTTCCCTATCTAGGATTATAAATTTAAGAGCGAAAGCGGATTTACGCGTTAGAACGACCTAATTAACAAACCGCGTATTTTCGCTATCAGTAGGTCAGGTCGTCACCCACCTCGACGCTCTTGTGGCTCAGAACGTGATTGGGATCGGCGACGTACTTCCTGAGGTTGGACACGTGGAACACATCGTGCACACCAGAAAGCTGGGGGGGGAGGGCAAGCATATAAGCAACGGGTCCAACCCGCTCCAGGACCTCAAAGGGTCCCACAAACCTCGACACGAGCTTCCCTCTCACCCCAAACCGCTGCAGGCCCTTCATGGGTGAAACGCGAAGGAAGATGTGATCCCCAACCTCAAGCTGCACCTCTTTGCGTTTCCGATCTGCATAGCTCTTCTGTCTGCTCCTGACAGTGCGGAGTCGCTTGTGAATCTGCTCAATCACCTCCTGACTCTGCCGGATCAGCCTGGGGCCAACCTCCCACTTGGTCTCCACCTCAACTCAACTCAAGGGTGCAATACACCTCCGTCCGTACAGAGCCTCGTAGGATGCCATGCCGATGCTCGAGTGATAGCTGTTATTATACGCAAACTCTGCCAGGGACAAGTGCTCCTCCCAAGAGCCCCTCCAGTCAGTACACAAGCACGCAAAAGGTCCTCAAGTGTCTGTGTCGTGTGCTCTGACTGTCCATCCGTCTGGGGGTGGTATGTTGTGTTGAATCTCAACCGTGTCCCCAAGGCCTGCTGAAACTCAGCCCAAAACTGGGACGTAATGCGGGTATCTCGATCGGATACAATCTTTCGCGGAACTCCGTGTAGAAGTACCACGTCGCGGATATACCTCTCTGCCAACTATGTTGGTCCCAAAGTGACTCGGATCGGCAAGAAACATGCCATCTTCGTCAATCTGTTTACGATCACCTAGACTGCGTCGTATCCTCGCTGGGTAACGGGCATGCCCACCACCAAGTCCATGGTGATGCTCTCCCACTTCCACTCTGGCACTCAAAGTGGCTGCAACGGCCCTGCAAGCCTCTGATGCCCGGCCTTCACCTGCTGGCACATTAAACACTGCTGCACGAATTCACCTACATCCCGCTTCATTCCCCTCCACCAAAAGTCACGTCTCAAATCATGATACATCTTTGTGTTTCCGGGATGTATGGTGAACCTGGAACCGTGTGCCTCAGTCAGGAACTCTCTCAACAGCTCCTCATTTGTAAAGGAGAAGTCTCCAAGGTCTCCTGACAATACTTTGTCACGCAACTACTGCAAGTACAGGTCTGCCATCTATCCTGTGATGATACGGTCTGTTAGCTCTGGCCTCGTCTGTTGGGTCACAGTCACTGCCCCATAGTGCCCTAGTAACTCTAGGGGTCGCAAACTGCCCATCTCCTCCATGAGGCCCCAACTCTTCACCTGTAAACTGGCCAAGTGGGCGGGCGCCTTCCGGCTCAAGGCGTCAGCCACCACGTTGGCCTTCCCGGGAGGGTAGGAAATGCTACAGTCATTGTCCTTCAGGAGCTCTAACCAACGTCTCTATCTCATGTTGAGCTCCTTCTAATCAAACAAGTATCTGAGGCTCTTATGATCTGTGAAAATCTCAAAGGCCTCACTGTACAAGTAGTGCCTCCAAGTCTTCAGTGCGAAGATGACAGCTGCTAGCTCCAGGTCGTGGGTAGAGTAGCTATGCTCATGGGGCTTCAGTTGCCGCGAAGCGTAAGCGACAACATGACCCCTCTGCATGAGCACACCCCTAACCCCTACAAAGAGGCATCCGTGTACACAACGAACCCACCATTGCTATCTGGGATGGTGAGTACGGGAGCCGAAGTCTGCCTCTCCTTTAGCTCCTGAAACATGCCTCACAAGTGTCTGTCCAAGAAAAGAGCACGTCCTTCCGGGTCAGCTGTGTCATAGAACGTGCAATCTGCGAGAAGCCCCTGATAAACCACCTGTAGTAGCCTACCAGTCCCAAGAAACTGCGGATCTCTGTAACTGTACGCGGTCTCTCCCACCTGAGCACTGCCTCGACCTTGGCTGGATCCACAGCCAAGCCATCCCCGAAGATCACATGACCCAAGAAGGTCACCTCCCTCAACCAGAACTCGCACTTGTTGTATTTGGCGTACAGCCTATGTTGTCTTAGTGTGTCCAAAACCATCCACAAGTGTTGTCCGTGCTACGCCTGATCTCGAGAGTAGATGAGCACATCATCAATAAATACCACCACGAACTGATCTAGATACAGTCTGAACACCCGGTTCATCAAATCCATGAAGGCAGCGAGGGCGTTGGTCAGTCCAAACGGCATGACCAAAAACTTGTAGTGTCCGTACCGGGTGCGGAAGCTGTCTTGGAGACGTCTGCCTCCTTGATCCTCAACTGGTGGTACCCAGACCTCAAGTCTGTCTTGGAGAATACCGTGGCACCCTGCAACTGGTCAAACAAGTTGTCAATCCTCAACAGCAGATACCTGTTCTTGATGGTAACCCTATTCAGTTGTCTATAATCCACACAAAAGCGTAGGGTACCATCCTTCTTCTTCACAAACAATACCGGGCTCCCCACGGGGACGCACTGGGCCTCACAAAGCCCTTCTCCAGAAGGTCCTGCAACTGGGACTTGAGCTCTTGTAGCTCAAGTGGTGCCATCCTGTAAGGCGCTGTAGAAATGGGGCTGGTCCCCAATACCAGTGAGATCTCAAACTCGATCTCACGCTCGGGCGGTAGTCCTGGCAACTCATCTAGGAACACGTCGGGGTACTCTCTGACCACCGGGATACTCTGAAAATCTGGGCTCCGCCACCACACAAGCCAGAAAGCACCCACACCCCTGACCCAATAGTCTTGCTGCCCGAAGTGCAGAAACGCACCTGAAGTTTCCGTCCACTGGCTGTTCGGGAAACTCAAAAGAAGGTATTTCTGGTGTGAAGAAAAACAACCTTCCTCCCAAACCTGTCCACAAAAACGTGGTAAGCGGACAGTCAGTCCATCCTCAGAATCACGCCAAAGTCCTCCATTAGTATCACAATCAGATCAGCGGGAAGGCTGTGTCCCCCAACACTGACCTCACAACCTGTGTAAACCTCCTCAACTACAAATAGCTAGCCATCTAGGTCTCAGATTACAACGAATCCCCTAATGGAGTGCTATCAAACCCCAAGGTAGCGATAAACTTGTGGAGCAAGAAAGTACGTCATACTAGAAGCAAGAAATACGTGCTCAATAAAAAAAAAGACCAAAAATTGTAACCATACCTGTCACCGTACAAACTGAAGCTATGATGTCTCCGTGAGTCACGACGTCGCGACACTCCTCAGTACTAGAACGGACAAAACAGCTAGGGTCGGGGTGGAGCTAGTGACAGCTGGCCGATATCCTCCCCCATGCACCTGGAACCCACGACCACCCGACTGGCCTCCAGCGCTCGGAGCGGTGAGAGTCTGCTGTGCTCTAGCCCTAGACGGGCAGTCCCTTCTGAAACGGCCCAGCTGACCACACTGGTAGCAGAGGGGGACTCGACTCCCTCCCTCGATAGGTCCCTGCTGGCGGCTGGGCGGGGGTCCAGTGCTGACAGCTGGCCCCTGTCAGGGCCCCCTAGAGGCTACTGACAGCCTGCAAAGCGCGACGGCTCTCCTGCGGGCGTCGCGTGCCTCCCTTGAGCTCTCCTAACCCGCCTAGTGTGATGGTGGAAATCTTGTTCCACGAAAAACTCCCCTACCGTACCCTCGGAAGAGAGATGAGGGGGTAGCGGAGTGGGTGGAAGCTGAAATTCTTCTCGAACAACCTCTCAGATCAAATGGACAAGGTCCGGAGACTGTACGCTTAGGAGAAGAGAAGGGGTAGCATGTACTCCAAGCTCGACACATCTGCCCCTCTGGCCTCGACCTCGGTCGCGCCCGCGGCCCACCCTTCTGGTTCCCCGTTGAGGCATCTCCTGCAAGGAGATGCGAATACAAAATAGGAAGATGTCAAATCTAACCGACACTCAGCAAAAGAACCTCAAAACAGATGTCAAAAGGTACGTGATGAGAGCCTCATCATGAACCCTAGCTAGCACAATTTGATCTAAATAAATGTGAAGAAGCTCCTACAAAACCTAAAGAAAAGCCTAACTCAGAGAATTCTGAATTGAAGAATAAAATAAGTCATGAGGGGTAAAAATGTAATTTTACCATTGCAATACACAAATAGGGAATATAAGGGTCTAAACACAGGTCAAATGAGCTTAATAAGGAAGGAAGTGGGAAGATCTGATCTGAAAAGGGTTATAGCAACTTCTAGGAATTAAATGACATTCTGTAACCCTAAAAACAAATCCTCTTTAATTCATGAGGTTCTAGGTAGATAAAAAAATCAACTAAAACCTCAAAAAACCATGGAAAAATACTCCCTAGGGTTTATAACCTTCAATTTGGCCTTTGCAACCTATTTTGACCTAATTTGAGAATCATGCCCAAATTTTAACCCATTTTGAGTTTTTACGCAAATTGACTAGTCAAACGTGGTCAAACCTAAAATCAAATTACACCATTGAATTCCTTAGGTTCAAATTAGGATGGTACAAAAATTTGGGCCTAAGTGAATACCATCTTGACCGACTTTATAAATTGGTCTTCTTGAATTACTTTTTGACTCTTATCTTTTCAAAACCATGCATCCAGCCCCTATCTTTCCCTTCGTTCTTTGCAGAACGGTCCTCCCTGCCACCCTACGTAGGCACCATACCTCCAACGACCTTGCGCGAAGGATGGCACCGCGCAAGGTAAGGCAACTGCTCTTAGGAACGAGCGGGGGGTTCCCTGCGTCGTCCTCTGTCGCAGGGACCCTCCCCTGTGACCTACGGCTGGCCATGCCTCTTGTGTGAACGCACGAAAGGCATGGGTTTCCATCTTCGACCATCTCTGGCGAGCTCCCCACGTCTCTCTCTCGAGACCCTCTCCTCGCCAGCGTATTTATAAGGAGCGGCAGGGGCTGTCGTCTCCTTCAAGCCTGATTTGGCCGAGGATCCCTCCCCAATTTCGTCTCCTCCGCCCACGGTCAAAACGCCTGCAGGCTCCGGTGGCCTTTTCCTCCTCCTTTCGTCACTCTACTGCCATACCTGCAGCAGAGCCCACTCCGTCTCGTCTTCCCATTCTAGGCCGCACCAGCTGGCGCCTTCCTGACCTCTTCCTCGCCGCCGTTACTCCCCTCTGGGCTCCTTCATCTCTGGCGCCTACAGGTACGCGTCAAGCGCCGTGAAATGCTTGGTTCGGGACAACCGGGTTTTATTGTTATAACGTTGTAGTATAGCCAGTTATTACCAACATTTCAAATATATAAATTTTTTACTCGGAAAATAAAAGAGTTCCCGAGGTCGAACTCAGGGAGCAAGTTGTATTCTAGAGATATACATGTTTCTATTACAAAATAAAGAAAGAGAGAGGGAAAGAATTTGTTGTTCTCTTTGTTTTCTCCTCGTGATGTTCTTCTTTCTTTCTTTCTTCAGATCTCCTACTTCTTCTTTGTTCTGCAGAGGTGATGCTCCTCTTTCTTTCTTCAGATCTCCTTCTTCTTCTTCCTTGGTTTCTGTCTTGGTCTCTCTTCTTCTTTTTCTGCAGTCTCTTCTGTGAAGGTTTCTTCTTGTTTCTCCTCCCTGCGGCTAAGTGTCAGCTTCTTCTTTTCTTTTTCAGCCAGGGACGTCACCCCTCCTTTCTTCTTTTCCCTTCAGGCCGTCGTCTGATTTCCAAATCAGACGACTTAACTACCTGATGCTACAGTCAGCTTCCTTCTTCTTCCGCGGGTCTTCTTCTTCGCCTGTGCCTGCACACTTCAGAGTTTTTCGTCAGAGGCAAAACCTACTCTACCCTCCCCCCCCCCCGCGTCTCTCTCTCTCTCTGAAACCACTCTTGGGAAAGCTCTCCCAGAGCTGCCGGGTAACCGGGTTCGGGTCAGGCCCGGGTCCAGGCCCACCGGCGTGCGTGGTGGGTGAGGAGTGCAGGTCAGTCTTAAGTCGGGTCGGGTCGGGTCAGGTCAGGTCCGCGGGGCGTGAGCGCGGACGAGACCGGGTAATCGGGCGGGTGAAGGGGACCTCACCCCGTGTGCTGAGGCAGTAAGCCTCCAGCACTTTTGCATCTTATGTCGCTGCGACTCTTCAGGCTTTTCCGAGGTGGGACTAAATGTCCCACCTAAATTGCGCGCCCGCAGCGGGGAAATCAGCGGGAGATTGCGGCGTCACGCGAAGCTTTCTGCCTTAGCTGCGAGCCTGGTGTTTTGCCAAAACGCCTCGCAAGGCCTGGGAGTTGAATCTGGGCGTGGCGCTGAGCGTGGCACGCCTGTAGCTGCAGGCGGAAGCAGTTCCTCCCGCGCGGCAATGGCGGCGGAGGTCGGGTGGTCTGTTCACAAGAAAACGGCCTCTCGGCCTAATCAGAAAGTGCCAGGAGCTTCGCCAGGGTGCGGCGAAGCTCGTGTGGGTGGTGGCGAGGCGCGGGGCGGCGTGCGAGGGCTGCCCTAGGTCGGACTGTGGGTCGGAGGATGGGTCTGTTCGGTGGGGTTTCAGAGGGTGATGTGGGGGAAGTGGCAGGGCGGAGGTTGATCAGGGTGAGGAGGCGGAGGTTCTGCGGTGGTCGGCGAGCCGTGTGGGTCGCTGAGGTGATGGGAGCGGCTCGCCGGAGGGTGGTCGGAGACGAAGGGGGTGACGATGGTCAGGGTCGGTCGAGGGCTTAATTGAATAAATTGAAAGCGGGGAAAGAAAGAGGAGAAGAAGGGGAGTAGCTCTAGCTTACTTGCAGGGACGAAGGGGGAGGAACAGGGCGACAGTCGTATCGACTGTCGCCGGAGAAGACGATGCTCAGGGAAAGGGACGGCGGCGAGCAGAGAGCCGGAGAGGCGCCAGCTGGGTGCGGCGTGGCGCGGGAAGAGCAGGGGAGGAAGTCTCTGCTGCTGGTATTGCGGCAGAGCGAAGAGGTGGAGGGGGAGGAAACCGCCGGAGCTGGTGAGCGTCTGCCGGAGGAAGAAGAGAGGAAATTTGGGGATTTTCTCCGTCAGATCCAGGCTGCCCCGGTCGGTGGAGCAACGGGGGGTATTTATAGGGATCAAACAGGGAGGAAGGCGGAGGGAGACGACGTGTCTCCCTCGCCGGAGGATGGCCGGAAACAAGAACCCATACCGTCTGTGCGTTCGCACGGCCGGTATGGTGGGTTACAACGACCAGGGGGGTGTCCCTGCGACGGCTGACGACGCAGGGCACCCCCGGTTTACTTGCCAGGTCCCCCACCTCACCCTGCGCGGTGCCATGCTCCGCGCAAGGTCGCCGGAGCATGGTGCTGGCAGGTTTTGCAGGGGGGACCTGATCGCAAAGAACGAAGGAGAGTTAGGGGCCAAAATGCGAGGGTTCAAAAGTTGAGGGCCAAAGAGTAAATATATGAGGACCAAAGTGTAAAGTCGGTCAAGGAGGTTTCTTCTTAGGCTCAAGATTTTATACATGACTAATTAGGACCTAAGGAATCTGATGGTGAATTTCATTTCTATATTAAACCTTGTTTGACTGGTCAATTTACGCAAAAACCCAAATTAAGTTATTAATTGGGCATGGTTCTCAATGTAGGTCAAAATGGGTTCTGAAGGCCAAATTGAAGGTTCTAAACCCTAGAGATTATTTTTCTATGAATTTTAGAGGGTTTATTCTATTTTTACTTTGCCTCGAACCTTGTGAATTGAAGTGGGTTGTTTTAGGGTTACAGATTATCATTTAGTTTCTTGGAATTGCTGTAGCCCTTGCTAGATCATTTCATCCCACTCTTATTCTTATTAAGCTGCTTTGACCTATGTTTGGGCCCTGAATTACCCTGTATGCAGATTATACTGGTAAAATTGCATTTTTACCCCTTATGACTTATTTTCTTCTCAAACTCAGGATTCTCTGAGTTAAGCCTTTCCTTGAGATATGTAGGAGCTTTTATCCTTTGTATTAGGTCAAAATGAGCTAGTTATGGCTCATGATGAGGTTCTCATCACGTCGCCTCCCTCCCTCTTCGTCAATTAGGTAGGTAAAAACTTTCCCCTCTCTCTCTCTGTTATTTCCCCTTTCCTAATTTAATATTTCAACCCACCGACCACCACTGTCCATCACCACCTTCTCCATCTCCGGCTGCCCTCTGGCGAGGCGTACTCACCACTCCACACCTCCATCAGCCTCGCCAGCTACCCCTTAAGCTCCACGCCACTTCACTGACACCGAATCCACCCTCCATTCACCACCTAGCCCCTCCAGATCACTCCCCGAACACACCCACTCTCACGCACGCAGAGTGCCCTAGGTGCATGGCCACAGGCACTCTCGTGTCTCGACGACCCCCGCACTGCACTCGCCACGCTCTGGCGAACCTCCCTGAACCTTTTTGACGTGGCCGCGAAGCCGTTTGCGTGTTTCAGGTTCCGCCCTCCTCGCCGCCATTGACAAGCAGCAGGAGCTGCTTAGCAGGCAGCTACAGGTCTCTCCAGCTCCAGGCGTGAGCCCCAGGCGACGCGGAAGGGAGCCGTGCACACATCCAGGACTTCACTTGGGGTCACAAGCTTCGGCTGCTGCCTCAATTGCTCGAAGTTTTCTCCCGCAGGCACCTGAGATCGGAGGTGGGACTTTAGTCCCACCTCGGAAGTGTATAGGCGCATGCCCATACATAAATTGAAAAAGTGCTATCGGCTGGTTGCCTCTGATAGCATTGGGGTGAGGTCCCTCACCTACTCACCGGGTCTCGTCCGTGACACGCCCACGCGGATCTGACCCGACCCGACTTCCCACTTCTGTGCACTCCTCGCGCACCACCCACGCCAGTGTGCCTGGACTCGGGCACGCGACCCGACCCGATTACCCTTCTTTGGGAGAGCTTACCAAAGAGAGATTCAGAGAGAGAGAGAGATGCAGGGAAGGGGTAGGGGTAGGTTTTGCGCTGACGTTTATGTGTCTGCACAGGAAGGAAGAAAGGAGAAGAGGAGCAGTGGCCGGGACTTAGCAACGCAGGGAAGAAGGAAGAAGGAAGGAAGGAGAAGAGAAGAGGAAGCCAAGAGGAAAAGGAGAAGGAGAGGCTAATCAGATAAGGCATCTGAGCTCTGAATCAGACATCGATGAAAAAGAAGAGGCAGCAGCAAGAAGAAGGAAGAAGAAGGGCGGCACTGCTGAAGACAGAAGACAGAGAAGAAGAGTGAAGAAGAAGGGCCAGAGCAGAAGAACGAAGAAAAGAGAAAGAGGAACCGTAGCTGCTGAGAAAAAGAAAGGAAGAAGAAGCAGAGAAGCCCTTCAGAGAAGAAAGAAAGGAAAGGAAAAGAAAAGAAAAGAAGAGAAGAAGAGCTTGCCGCAAAGAAGAAGAAAGAAGAGAAGGAAAAGGGAAAAAGAAAGAAAGGAGCAATTTTTACTCTCTCTCTCTCTCTCTTTTTCTTAATTTTTGTAGAACATTATATATATATTGTGAATTTATATGCTTCTAGAATTATAGTTTTCTCCCTGAGTTCGACCTCGGGAAACTTTTTATTTCCGAGTAACAAATTGTATTAAAATGGTGACCGTTTCCTTATACCATACTATGACGAAACTTTAGAGAGAGATAACGACACCAGTACGTTGTGGTGGTTACTCTAGTTACAAGCACGTGAATTGGTTATTTTCTAGCTAGTTGGTTCACTTCTTGGGACGACCTTGATTTGATACCATCTTGTTATGACCCGGTTCCCGAATCCCTACAGGACACAGGATCGAACCGACTCGACTGATCCCAAGACCCAGTCGTCCAACAAGGAAGTAACCAAAAAGCAGTAAAAATAAACCACATTCACCATGCAAGCAACTAACAGTAACAAAAGTATAGCAGTAAAGAAGTAAACTACTACAGTACACACCACCACAACAGTAGAGAATTTAAACAGGTACAGGAAAATGAAGTTTACAAAAAAAGAGTACAAAAGTGTAACAAAATACTCACTACAACGGAAACGGGGTACAACAAAAGGTACAACTATTGGGCTCTACTGGGCCCAGCACCCTCTGCAGCCGTAGGCTCTGGCTGCTCAACACCTGGACCTGAAAAAGGTTATGAGTACACGAAATCAGCGAACGCTGATTAGAGTGGCAACCGGCTAACTAAAAACAGTAAAGGTGGACAAGTAGTTGTTGTTTCCAATTTCTTTCATTATTTAACTAATTATTCTTTCTTTCATCACTTGGTTTATTTATCAGGTCTTTTTCTTGATCTCTAATGTTCCTCGTGGGAACGATCTTGATTGCAGTCTTTTCCAAAGAGTAGAAGTAGCACGTGGCGCTCTCCTTTCCGGGAGAGTCCACTGTGGTGGTCCTACACTCAGTCAACCACCCCAAGGTCACTGACAGACATAACGGTGACTACGGCACGCACGATAAACGTACGGGTAGCTACCTCGCACTAGCACGCGGTCAGTCGTTTCCGTTAACGGGTGCGCCTAAAGCACAACACGGAACCAATATAGGGCATAGTCCTCTCAGTAATAGGGGCCTAGCCCCTCTCAGTAACCAAATAGGGGTCTCACCCCTCCACAGTCCGCGCACCCTTTCCTGACTACCCTGGTTTGCCCAAAGGACCTAATAAGTCGGTGTAAGGCGGCTAGCTGAACCCCGGGCCCCGTGGGGTGGCTAGCTCCCTCCTTACACTAGTAGCTCTCCCCAGTACAGTGTATAAGAGGGCCAAAGATCGGTGCAAGGTGACCAAACCCACCCCAGGTCTCGACCCGGAAGTGGCAAGCTCCCCTCGGCACTAAGAGGTAACATGTGCTTCCCTTTGTACTACGTACTCAAGGGATAGCACACTTCCCAGCACATTCCTAGATCCATTCCATTTACTTCCAGGAGCTCTACTCCTATTTCCCCGTAGGGTTCATGCTCATGTTTCTCAGGCCAAGCCATACTAGGTTTCATCATTTCAGGTTTATTCGCAGGTAGCTCGTGTTTCCAACATTCAATCTTTCATTTCCAAATCATATACAGGCAGCTCGTATTTAATCGTGAATAACAGAAATTTACATGCAATAGTTGCTACGACAGTACTCTACATTTCACAGACTGTTGTTATCCATTTACAGGTAATTGTTATTGTGCTAATTACTCATCCAGACTGCAATTCATATATTCCGTACAATTATTCCAATGTTTCTAGTCCTAGGATTCATGCCATAACCTAGGATCTAACATTCAATCCAGATATACATTCAGGTTTGTAATTAAACTAAGGGAAGCCACTCTACCAACAAAACCAGGAGTAATGGGGGCTTAATCGGCAGGTTCACATGCCTCCGCAACCCCCAAACCCGCAATGGAACGAGGTCTTGACACAAGGATCAATAACAAGAAACCACTCAGAACATGATAAAAGCATTCCAACAAGTAGAGGAACTTATACGAAGAAGAACAGAATTTTAATTATGGAAATCAGACCCTAAACGGGTCAAAAATGATAATCCTGACTCGTATCAGACGTCTGGAACACCTTCCAGATGTCTTAAAAGAAGTCCAGAACCATACCTCACTTTGCGCTGCTCCTCAGATGTCCAGGGATCCTGCTAAACCATCTAGACCTAGTTCCAGACGTCCGACCACCTCTCTGGACGTTTGGAGACGCTCCCCGCCGTCTGGTGACTTGCCCAGACGTCTGAACTGCGTGGGTGGGCGTGTCCCACGCCTTCCCGAAGCGAATCCTGCACGCGCAACGTAAATCTCCTCAATACGACACGTATCAGTGCCTCAGCGAAATGGCATGCATGGTCTTATCCGCAAAGGGAGGCATAGGGCGCAGGATTTACCTATTAATCGTCTGGAGCCTTCTCCAGACGTCGTCTATGTCGTCTGGATGTAGATCCAAACGTCTTATTCTGGGAAAATCCCAAAACCAGAAGCTCCTTCGTCTTCTTCGTGTTGCGCCTGACCGCGTCGCGCTCGCTCGCCCGCTACTCTAGCTGCAGCAGTGTCGGGGAGGACTCCCCCGACACACCTCTCCACCTTGCACACGCCCGACCGGCCATGAGCTTCTCTGGCGAACTCTCTCGCAAGCTCGTGCGCTCTCCTCTCCTTCTCACGCTGCTCCTCCTCTTCGTTGCTCCGTTCGCTGCACTCATGGCTCTCGCTCTCGCTGGAGGAAGGAGAAGGTGGTTGGAAGTGGGGTGGTGAACGAGGGAGAGAAGAAGGGTTTAAGTAGGCGCGAGGTAGGGTTCTGTCGGTGAGAGGGGAGAGAAGAAGGCGGCTGCGCACAGTCTGCGTGCGGCATGCACACAGACTTGAGGACGTACACGCACAAAAATTGATTTCTAGACGTCTGGGAAGATATCAAGACGTTTGGCCAGACATCTGACCCAACTTCTAGACGTCTTAGAGGGCTTTAATAGCACGGGTCTTAACAATATGAAATTTCTACCCTAGCTTTCTAGCTTAAGTAGAAGATGTTTGAGTCAAATGATTTCATATTCGGTCGCTCACACTCATCTGACGATACATAGAGACTAGTAATACAGACTTTAGATCTCTAGACTATCAAACAAGTCAACCCATAGAGAAGCTCAAAATTGTGCTCCCTTTTGGTTCCTTTGTGCTCACTCTTTCATTCTCTCTCTCTTTTTCTTTCTTTCTTTGTTTTTCTCTTTCGAGCTCACAATTCATCATATTGTGTAAATATAATTAATATTTGGTGGCTTCACATGGCATTAACATTTTAATAAATTCTAATAATCCTACAACTAAGTCAAAATTTCTTAGCCAGTATTCGGGCAGTCAGAAATATAGAAAAATAGGTATTGATCGTATTTAGTGGATCGCAAATGGTAGTGGATATTGTTGCCTCAATAAAATTTATTCATAACACAAACACAACTATGAACTTAAACTTTTTTTAAAAAAAATTCTCTTTTTTTTTCTATATATTTTTTCTTCTTTTTTTTCTTTATTTCTTTCTATTTTTTTCTTTTCTTTTCTTTTTTTTGTAACTACCAACACAACACAACTTTCATTTTTGTGACATTATTGGGAAATGATGGTGTTCAAAAGGATGTTGTGTGACTTATTTTACTTGTTAATTGCAAGAAGACCCTATTCTTTTGAAAATTGTAATAGCACCCTAATTGGTTTATAAATTTATTGAAATTGATTTTCCTTTCTTTCCTTATTTAAAACTTTAAACATATCATTGCCTACAACACAAAGTGTATATTTTACTCGCTAATTGCAAAAATACAAAATTTTATATTTTTAAGTTAGCTATATACTTAAAGAGAAGAAATCTCAATTTCAAGAACGATATCTTCTTTTATAGAAATAAAATCATTTTGAAGGAAATAATCCCAAAATAGATAGGAAGGTTTTACTTAAGTTATTACAAATATAAAATTTTCATTCTTATTGCATTACACTTTTTGCATTTCTTTACTTAAATGAAAAAGTGATTGTTGATGGAGGTGGTTGATTTCATAGAATCCTTAATGTTTTTGGTATAGAAATCCAAGCAAATATATAGAAATCATTGCATCTAATTAGAAATTCATTGAAAACATAATTTTTTATTTTTCTTATTTTAATTTTTAGATCTATTACCATCTATAGCACAGTAACTATGGATATTATTAGCTATAATCTTTTAAAGGACTTCCATGGCAAAAAGGAAATTTCTCTTGCTTGCATGTTATAGGATTTTCCAAAAGCAATCTTTAGGTTGTTAACTTTCCTCTTTTATTTTAACTTGTTGTTTAGTTTTCAATAAATATATAACCTTTGATTCTCTTTTTGGATTATGTGGCATTGCATATTAAAATATTTTGATTATAATTTTTAAAGAACTTTTTTCGTTAATATTATTAAATATTTCCTTAATTTTTTCTACAAATTTCATTATATTTTTTTGCCTTTATATTATTAGTTTAAATATATACTATATGACACAATCTCATATCCATACAAAATACAGGATTAAACGCTAGTCTGTAGTATTCTACGTGTATATTTTCAGCTAATAGATTACCATTATCATTTAGCATTTTCCAAAACCCATTCCAAGACTCATATGCGACCTCTATTCCCATTCCAACACCCGACCTGGTCATGCACTTGGCCTTAGACTAGATTCTAATGGTTGCACATACCCATTCTTTCCACTTCTAACACCATACATAGCTGACAGCATCAGAAAGGCAAACCTCTGCCTTTTATCATTTAGTTGCTTTTCAAGTTAATTGCTAAAGTTTCTATACAAATAAATAAAAAGATGGATAATATCCACAAAATATTATGCAGCTCTTCGTCGTAAAGGATATAGATATAAAAATATAAAAAGTGATGTATTTGACAATATAAGGAGATGAAAATAATTAAAAAATTAAATTTAAAAATAGAGATCATGTAATATGTCTCTTTTTTATGCAAAATAGTAACATAAATACTTTAATGTGATGTAGTTCACCACTACTAAAAGAAGTTATCACCACTTCTAAATAAAAAATATATAAGTGTAAAACAAAAAATTATATCGATACAGAATCAAAATGCATTGTGCCAAATCAAAATCAACACCTTCATAAATATTTTGTAATGATACAAAATCACCTTTAATGCAAAATAACAAGAAACACCTTAGAAATATTTTGTAAGGATGTGTTTTACTTTAGAACCAAAAAGCACCAATGTGTCTATTAACTCACAAAGTGGTATTTTCTAGGCTATGAGAATAAGGTTTATATTGGGATAAAGTACTGTATGGATAAGTTGAGAAGTGTTTGATTGGTGATATAAGAATAAGTAGTGGAATAAAATGATTGGTAGTGTGATGTGATGTTTGTAAATAATTTTTTAATATTATGGTAGAGATGTGAGTGAGTTGAATTGATATAATAAATATATTTTAATGTATATATTATATTGAAATAGATATATTTTATTGTATATTAATGTTGATGTAATATAATATGATAGTTTGATATTGATGTTGATTGGTAAAGTAAAATAAGTTATATTCTTTGACTTCCAAGATAATTTCTTTAACTTACTTTTGTAATCCTTTGATCGGAGAATAATCCTTAAGTTATCTCCTAGATAAACGAGATCTTATAGTAAAATGTATGTTACCACGTTGCTGAACATATGTTACATTTTAGATTTTTTTATATTAAATATCAACTATACGGTGAATATCACATTTACAACGTATAGTCATTACAAAATGTATCCTATTTTATATTTTTCATACATTTTGACTATAAAAAAAAAATCTAGTTCTTAGCCACGATTGTTCGTTTATGTCCGCAAACATATCCTAGGGCTGTAGTTTTTTAATTTTATTATCAGCATAAAATCCATTTCTGCATCCACACTCGCTTTGTGAAATATATACATATAGATGCATGATATCACCTATACAGATATCTATATCCAATAGTTTGCATCCTTAGCTTGGACCCTTTTTTAAGGCTTAGGTCTCAAATATGACCTTCTTTGAAGAGTCATCACAATTCGAATAGCTACGTCAGGCCGTGGTTAATCAATGCTAATATTGTCACCAATAAAGGTTGACCATTTTGCACGGAGAGATCTGGGATACCCCGCCATGATCAGACTAGCGATGTCCAACATCTTACTGATAGTCCTGTCTGTCCAATAAAGTTCCCTAGTTAGGGCTTGTGCACAATAGACTTGGGGCGATTTGCGCCCTCATCGTCTAAATTAAATTGACATAAATGCGATAACTTATACCCAATCTTTCGAACCTGGCTGATAAATAAATTATAATTAAGTAGCCTCTGCCCGTTTGAACACCTCAAGTTTTCGAAACAACTGCATGGTGAGGATCATGGGATGCCTTCTTTTCTTCGTCATTGTATTTTCAATTTTTTTTAATGTAGTTTTGTTTACACCTGTTTCCATAGAGTTTCTTGGCAATTGAATTTTTCTTTTTTTTCTTTCTTATGCTACCAGGGATCTTATTGTATTAGATTTTTCTTTATTTTAATGAAATGCTTATCGTAAAATAATAAAAACAAAAACTACATGATGAGTATTTATAGAAATCTGACGAGCCCTTCGTCTCCATTTTGCTATTCATCTACGAAATTATCCTATTACATGATTCCCTTCCTTTGCACCCTCTCCGACCATGACTCTGAAAAGATCTTAACTATTATAGATTTTATTCGCGTAGAGAGGTGATGGGATGTCGACAAAAACACCACTAATAGCTAAGCTTTTCCCACACCATGTGAGGAATATTACTTAGATTCTTCACGTTCACGTACTCATAATCACCTTGGCAATCCTGAAATTAGATGTCTCTGCAAACAGGAGGAAAATTACTCAACAAAATGAGGATTGTGTGGAACCCATGAATGCCCCAAAGTCTATGAGTTCAAATGTTTGGAAAGTAAATTGTATGGCCTAATTACTTGAAGAATTAACCTCTCAAAATTAGGTTAACTCCCATTTACTTAATTAATCGCTTAGTACTCCATCTAGTAACTAGAGTTTTTCTAACATTAATTTCCACTGCTGTTAGTCAAACTCCACGTTAAGGTGTGGTGTACCACTCACACTGCCATTGTCCTTGTATTTTATATTTCTAACACTACTATCAAATAAATATCAAAATGATTAACAATACAACTTAACATCAATTTAAATAAATATAATCTAGTGTTAAAATTATTCTACAAGTAAATATAATTAAAATTTAACACCAATTTTATATTTCTTAAAATTAATTTCCTAATCCTTCAAATAAACTAGTCAACCTTCTTTTTAGAAGATTATCTCCCATTTATCCGAGAAATTAACCAACATAATCTTTAACACTTCTTTTTAAAGATTAACGTTTATTTTACTAATACCACTATTTTTAAAAAAATATTAACAAGATAAATATTAATTTCGTACCTTTTCCACATTTAAACTGCTCTCTCCCATTAACATCGATTCAAGTTAACATCACATCTCGACGATAATTTAAACAAATGAAATATGATGTTAACAAGTAAACAAAAGTAAATATTAATATCAATATTTCTTTTGACACCAAACCGGTTTGAAATTATAACAATGCTCCAACGCCGAACGAGAAAATACATTATGAGCAAACTGCGTTGGCTGGCTGGTTGAGTTGTCTGCCAAAATAATTATGAAACATCTCGATTCTCTCGATATAACGAAGGATTGGATAATATTATGTATGTATGTGTCAGTGGTTCGCATCAAGAAGATTTCTTCGTGCATGCATTGATACGTGGGCAGATGAGTTGGAGATACGCGTCCACCGGCAATGCTATCCTCTGTCAGTGATCCATCAAGAAGAAATCTGTGGATGGTAAACGTTGGATTGGTTGGAGTGCCTCACTCTTTTTTAATTGCCTCCCTCCCTTGTTAAAGATGGTCAAACAAAAGTGCCTACGTCTTAATTTTGAAAGGCTATTTATAATAACCGTTTAATTAATAGTTGTAAGCTTAAAAGCACGGAAAATCCCATTGTGGATTAATAAAGTCAATGGGAAATTAAGTTACTAATAAGGAACGAGCGTCGCCTGTTTTATGCGTCTCTCTCAAGGGACCGAGAACTTACTTTGCAAGATTCGACAAACATTGAGCATATGTATACGATAGAAAATCAAGAAACCGAAAAGAACAAGTTAAGAAAACATATTCTGATTACCACAAAACACCCTTGTGTTTTCTGCAAGTATGGATACAAACGCTGGGAATTTGATACCTCTTCCGTTAATATGCATGCCTAGAATTAAGCTACGATAAAAAGTTCACTATTATTGATGGAAATGGTCAAGAAACAGATACTTAATTTGCTCCTATTTCATATCCAACCTAGTAGTAAAACTAATGCCAATTGTGCCTTCTATCATCTCAATAATAAATCCATTATTGATTCTAATTAGCTCTACGTAATGTTTTATATATATATATATATATATATATATATATATATATATATATATATATATCGATGATAAGATAATCCTTTCTTATTATTTTTTAATATTTCAATCCAACCTCAATCTTTATTTAGATAATAACATTTAATTAATTAACCTTAACATTCAAATAAGTTAGATTAGATGGCATAGTTAATTAATATATTAGTTTGTAGAGAGTCATATCAAACAATTCTAAGGGGGCAACATGTAGAAAATTTTTTTTTAAAAAAAAAACCTACACAAAGTTTAGGGTCTAAACGTGGTTTAATACCTCCAAGTGAGAACCGCTCTGTCCCCTTTTACCTTATCTCCTCTCCTTCGTCATTCACCGACGTTTGGGTTAGATGTGGTGCGACGGCAACATCTAGGTTCAACGCGGTGCAGTGGCTGCATCCGGAGCATCCTACCTGAGAGTGCTGAGGGATTGCAACGATCGTGCTTGAGGTCATTCATCGTCTTGCGATTGTCACGTTGGAAGCGGGATTCTACAAGACGTCCTTACCTCCACTCTATTTCCTCATAGTTCAATGTTGCTTTTGAGGTTTTGAGTCACGTCGAAGTCGGACCCACCACGATCAAGTGCTTAGTTGGATTCGATTCGACCGTTCGCCACTTGTTAGCATGTTTCGTTGATGACGCTTCGTCGTATCCACTGCTTGATGCAGGTTCTTCCTGCTTCAAAAATGATATCTTAGATGTTTCTTTTCTAATTTTTGTTAAGACCCGTTCTGTCCTGAGCCTTTTAAGACATCTAGACTATCTGTCAGATGTCTGGACCACTTCCCAGACATTTGAAAATCAAATTTTTTGGGTACGAGCTTCGCGTCTGTGTGCGTGCTGTACGCAGACAGTGCCCTCCTTCTCTCTTTTTCCTTCTCTCTCCTTCTTCCCAACCCTAGCGAGCCTTATAAAAGGCCCCCTTCCCCTCTTCTTCCTTCCTCACTTCACCCAGCCAGCACCTTCTTCCCTTTCTCTCCACCGCAGTGAGAGGAGCGAGCGCAAGAGAGAGCGCGAGAGCGACGTGAGGAGAAGAGGAGAAGCTTGAGCTCGTGAGCTCGTGTGGGAGCTCGCCGGAGGGCGCACAGCCGGAGTAGTGCGTGTGGGAGAAGGAGAGCGAGGGGAAATCTTCCCCGACACTGCTGCAGCCGAAGCTGTAGGGGAGGAGGTAAGGCGCGGCTGCGCGCGGCGAGGGCGAGCAAGAGGAGGTTCTGGTTCTGGGTTTTTCCCAGAATCAAACGTCTGGAGTGACGTCCAGACGACGGAGTAGACATCTGGAGGCGACTCCAAAAGTCTGAAGTCAGATCTTTGCGAAGTGCGTTTCCTTTTCCGGATATGGCCATGCAGGCCGCTCCGCAGCTACGTTTTACATGGCTTAATGTGGAGGTTTTTGCTATCGTGTGCAGGGGTTGCTTCGGGAAGGCGCAGGACACGCCCTCCCATGCATTTCAGACGTCTGGGCAGTTCAGCAGATGGTTGGAAGCACTCTCAAACGTCCGGAGAGGTGGTCAGACGTCTGGAGCTGGGTTCAGATGGTCCAGAAGAGGCCCTGGACGTATGGGGTCGACGTAGAGCCTGAGGTGCATTTCTAGTCACTTTTAAGACGTCTAGACATTGTGCCAGACGTCTGATTTAAGTCAGTAACTCTGTTTTTGACCCGTTTAGGATCCGTTTTACGCAAAAAAGATATCAGTGTTTTCCTCGTGAGTTCCTCTACTTGTTAGAAGACTTTCTATACTGTTTTGAATGTTCCATTGTGATTGTTCCTTGTTATAGGACTTTGTTCCGTTGCGGGTTCGAGGCTTGCTGAGGCACGTGAACCTGCCGTTCGAGTTTCCAATACACCTGGGTTGTCTGATAGAGTGGATTCCCCTAATTTAACTACAAACCTGAATGCATGTAAGGAATGAATGATTAGAACCTATGATATGGCATGAATCCTGAGACGAGAAATACTTGAAATATCTATATGCGTGATTGAATTGCAGTCTTGAATGAGTAGATAGAAAACAACTACCTGTTAATGAACAAGAGCTGCCTGTGAAATAGAAATTAACTGTGCTAGTGAAACAGTTGCATGTGACCTTACTTGCTGTATACGTTAAATGCTAGAATACGAGCTACATGTATATAACCTGAGAATGAAAATGTGAATGATAGAAATACGAGCTGCATGTGTATAACCTGAGAATGGAAATGTGAATGATGAAACCTGGTATGGAATAGTATGAGAAATAGGAGCATAAATCCTACGGGGAGTTAGGAGTAGAGCTCCTGGGAATAATTGGAATGGATCTGGAAATGTGAGTGGGGAAGTGTGCTGGCCCTTGAGTATATAGTACCAAGGAGAGCGACTGTCCCCTGTTTAGTGTAGAGCGGAGCTAGCCGCCCTTTGGTCGGGACACGGGGTTAGGATTGACCACTCTGCACCGACTTCTTAGTCCTCGTGTACACTGTACCGGGGAGAGCTACTAGAGTAGGGAGAGAGCTAGCCACCCTACGGGGCCCGGGGTTTAGATAGCCACCCTACACTGACTTGTTAGACCCACTAGCAAACCAGGGGAGTCAGGCAAGGGTGCGCGGACTGTGGAGGGGCAAGATCCCTGTTTGGTTCTTAGGGGCTAGACCCCTGTTACTGAGAGGGCTAGGCCCTATACTGTTCCATGCTGTACTTGGGTGCACCCGTTAGCAAAAACGACTGACCATGTGCTAGTGCGAGGTAGCTACACGTGCGCTTATCGCGCGTGCCGTAATCACCGTTATGTCTGTTCGTGACCTTGGGGTGGTTGACTGGGTGTAGGACCACCACGGGGGACTCTCCCAGCTAGGAGAGCACCATGTGCGACTTCTACTCTTCGGAAAAGACTGCAATCAAGATCGTTCCCACAAGGAACATTTGAGATCAAGAAAGATATCTGATAAATAAACCAATGGGTGAAAAGGAATAACTTGTAAAATAAAGTAATTGGAATAAACAACTACCTGTTCACTTTTACTACTTTAGTTAGTTAGTTGCCACTCTACTCAGCGTTTGCTGATTTTGTGTACTCATAACCCTTTCTAGGTCCAGGTGTTGAGCAGCCCGAGTCTCTAGCTGCAGAGGGTGCTGGACTCAGTAGAGCCCAGTAGCAATAGTCTTCTTTTGTAGTATTCTCTGTTGTAGTGAGTTCAGACTTTTGTACCTTTACATTTTGTAACGACCCGATTCCCGAGTCCTACGAGACACGAGAACCGGACAGACTCGACTAATCCCAACACCTAGTCGTCCAACGAGGAAGTAACCAAAAGAGCAGTAAAATAAACCACATTCAACATGAAATATAACTAGCAGTAACAAAATATAACAGTAAGAAAAAGAACTACTACAGCATGTACCCCCACAACAGTAGAACAGCATTTATAACATAACAAAAACTGTGAGTAAAGAAAAGTACAGAGAGTAACAAAAACTACTCACTACAATAGAACAAAGAGGGCACAAAAGAACAGTGGTAACTCTACTGGACCCTACTCGGCCCAGCGTCTTCTGCAGCCGCTGACCCTGGCTGCTCAACACCTGGTCCTGAAAAGTAACGAGTGTAACACGTCAACGAAACGTTGAGTAGAGTGGCAGCTAAACTAAGGAAGCAGTAAAGTGTGCAGAAGCTGCTTTATTTTATTTCTTCCTTTATTTACGTCTTTCTATGGTTTCACCATCTATCTACTTCTTAGATCCTTCACTTGATCTCGAATGTTCCTCGTGAGAACGATCTTGATTGCAGTCCTTTCCGAACAATAGAAGTAACATGTGGTGCTCTCCTGGCCGGAAGAGTCCCCCGTGGTGATCCTACTCTCAGTCAACCACCCCAAGGTCACTGACAGATGTAACGGTGACTACAGCACGCGCAGTAAACGCACGGGTAGCTAACCCGCACTGGCACGCGGTCAGTCGTTTTCGTTAACGGGTGCGCCCAAAGCACAGCACGGAACCAGTATAGGGTAGAGCCCTCTCAGTAACAAGGGTCCAACCCCTCCACAGTAACCAAACCGGGGCCTTGCCCCTCCACAGTCCGCGCACCCTCGCCTGACTACCCTGGTTTGCCTAGTGGGCCTAACAAGTCGGTATAGGTGAGCTAGCAGAACCCCGGGGCCCGTGGGGTAGCTAGTACTCGCCCTACACTAGTAGCTCTCCTCGGTACTGTGTACACGAGGGCCAGCAAGTCGGTACAAAGTGGCCAGACCTAACCCTGGGTCCCTGGGGCGGCTAGCTCCGCTCTGCACTAAACAGGGGGATAGTCGCTCTCCTTGGTACTCCGTACTCAAGGGCCAGCCCACTTCCCCAATTCTATTCCATTCACTTTCCAGGAGTTCTACTCCTAATTCCCCATAGGGTTCCAGCTCTTTTAACTCAGCACATTCAGGTTTCACCTTTCCAGTTTCACGTTCATACAACCCATATTCTCAATCATGTTCATTTATTCATAACAGGAAGCTGTTAAACCAATTTACAGGCAGCTATTATTTCCTTTCCACATTTTCCAAGACCGTAATATGTATATTCATTTCACTAGTTTTCCAATCCTAGGATTCATGTCGTACCCTAGGATCTATCATTCAATCTAGTTTTCCGGCCCTGGGATTCATGCAATACCCTAGGATCTATCATTCAATCTGGTTTCTCATTCCTAGGATTCATGCAATGCCCTAGGTTCTATTAATTGTTCCATAATTGTAACAAATTATGTTAATAATTTCTAAAGCCACTCTACCAGCTACAACGGAAGTAATGGGGGCATGGTCGGAAATCCCACGTGCCTCCGCAACCCCCGAGACTGCAATGAAATGGGGTCCTAACACAAGAATCAAACACAAGGAGTTTCTCAGAACAGTATATTATTACTGTAAACAGGTAGAGGATTTTATCCCGAAAAGAACGCAACTCGAAACGCGGAAAACAGACTCCGAATGGGCCCTAAACGGGTCGAAAACAACGAAACAGTCCAAAATCAGACGTCTGGAACCTCTTCCAGATGTCTTAAAAAGTGGTTCAGAGGATACCTTCGCTCTGCGTAGTCTCTCAGATGTCCAGAAGCCTGCGGGGGCATTTGGCCTAGTTCCCAGACGTCCGATGGTCACCCCGGACGTTTGGATGTCCCTCCAGTCGTCTGGCACCGCTGCCAGACGTCTGATTCGCGTTGGATGCGAATCTCAGAACCTGCACGTACCCACTCATCGTTCTCAGTACGGACGGTCGCAGAAAAGGAAGAAGGACGAAAAATAACTTACTTGCCAGACGTCTGGATAGTCCTCCAGACGTCTTAACCGTCGTCTGGTTGGAAGACCGGACGTTTGATTCTGGAAAAACTTTCAAAATCAGTCCTCGACGCGCTCTCCGCCCGCGACGCACGGCCGTGCCGCGCCTCGTTCCCCTGCTGCTCGAGCTGCAGCAGCCCTCCCGCGTCACTCCGCGCTCGCGGCTCCCCCGCCGGCCGGCTCCAGCTGCCCCGGCAAGCTTGAGCCCTCACGGCCGAGCGTCTCCTCCCTCACGCAACACCTCCTCCCGCACACCCGCCGCGGCTGCCGCTGTCGCCGCTCGCTCACTCTCGCACTGGCTGGAAGAAGAAGAAGGGAGCGGAGGAGATGAGAGCGAGTGAGAGGGCGAGGGCCCTTTTAAAGCCGCGCGGGGAGAGAGAGAGGGAGAGGGGGGCAGCGCTGCGCCTGCAAAGGAGAGAGGGGAAAAAGGGGTGTTGCATGTCTGCGCGCGCAGGCGCGCAGACGAAAACCACCCTGCCGCAGAAAATTAAATCCCAGACGTCTGGAAAGGGTTCCAGACGTCTGGTCAAACATCTGGGCCAGCTCCCAGACGTCTTAAAAGACGTTTTGAAGCTGCGTTCGTAACACATTTCTATACATTTACGTTCTTTTACCTTGTTACTGTTTTACTGTTGTGGTGGTGATATGTACTATTGCAGCTTTTACTTCTTACTACTGTACTCTTTACTGTTAGTTGCTTAGTATAGTGAATATGGTTTACTTTCCTACTTTTTGGTTATTTCTTGTTGGACGATTGGGTCTTGGGATCAGTCGAGTCGAACCAGTCTCGTGTCTTGTAGGAATTTGAGAATCAGGTAGTAATAATTTTTTTTCTTTTTATTTTTATTTTATTTTTTTATATTCTCCCCTCTGGAGGGAGAGTTAATTTTCCTTTTTTTTTTTAATCGACGTAAGATTCTCTCTCTCTCTCTCGTTTCTACAACGATTAATCTCTTTGTTTTTTTTTTTTTTACAAACCCTCCAAGTGAAAATATTCCCATCCCACCTAGGAACCGGGAAACTTCAAGAAAAAGGCATAAAGAGCAACTCATCGGAACGACGCATAGAGACGTGGATCCCATTCAATCATTCAGATGAGAAGAAGCCAGTTGACTTAAAAATAGGGGTTTATATATGCATATACCTATGTAATCATTGAATATTACGTTTATATTTTTATAATTTTTGTAATTATATAAATATCCTTTTAATTTTTTCTCTATTAATAAAAATATCCTTTCGCTAGTCTGCTATTTGATAAAACTATAATGACCATTATGTAAGGGATGTTTTTGTATATAGAGGGAAGATTAGGGAAATATTTACGTAATTACAAAATATACGAAAAATTTAAGATTTAAAGTCAGTAAAATCACTCATTCAAAATAATCACTCTCGACCTTGGAATCCAAACTCGCATCCTCAATCTAAATTAATTACCTTCACATCTTATACCACATCGTTAAGCAACACCATTGCGTGCACTCTCCTCCGAGTCCGATCTCCACGACGAGGGTTTAAGTGAAAGGGAAAAGCCCTCGAGCATGTTGAAGCGATTTAGAGAGGATTAAGATTAAGTTATCATCGTTGTAATGCAAAATCATCAATCGATTTCTCAACAAATACAATTTATAAACGTAGATATTTAGAAATGAAGTCCGATGTTGAATATTGGGAGCAAATAGGAATTCACACGTTAATCTCAATTAAAATATAAATGAGCACATAAATGAAACACTATAAAGATATTCAATGAATATTAATTTGTCACATTAGATATTAATGATGCTCAAGGTATCTAAAAACAAAAAGATACCTAGAACAAAATAATGATGATTTAGATTACCAATTATTAACCTAAGTCCATGTATATCAATTACTCAATAATGTCAAATAAACGAACAGTAATCAGACGTCTGATCTGAGAATCAGACGACTTAACTGTCGCTTGCTACAGTACTCTTCTTTTTTCTTCAATTCTACTCTCTTCTTTCAAGATTTCCTTAAGGCCTCTCTTTCCTTTTCTTCTTTCCTTCACAAAGCCTCCTGTGTAGCCTTTCCTCTTCTCTTCCTTTCTTCCCTTCATCTTCTCACAACGGCTAAGTGTCAGGCTTTCTTCACTGAAGCAAAACCCACCCCTCCTCCGCTCTCTTTCTCTTTCTTTGTCTGCCCTCTCTTTCTCTCAGACCAGACTTATCAAGTACTCGGATATGCACGTAACCGGATCCAGGCTCATCGGGGGTGGTGACATGCGAGGAGTGGTAATAGGCGGGTCGGGTATGCGGGTAAGGTGAAGGGACCTCACCCCATGTGTTCGAGGCAAACAACCTAGAGCGGAAAAACAACTATGTGGCTTCAGTGTCTTCAAATCCCACGATGTGGGACTATATCCCACGGCTTCTTTGCACATGCGCCTGCAGGTGATGATCTTGTCCAATTGAGGTAAGGCAACAGCTGGGTCCTTGGCTCAATTGCCCAGGAAGACTCCTGGGACTATTACGCAGCACCTGGAGGTGTCCCTGGAACTCGCGAGGCTTAGAATATGAAGAACGACGTCGGAGATAAGGCGCGGCGATGGAGCTCTGGTGGTGACCTGAAATGAAGAATACGGGTTAAAAGCCCCAGTTAAAATGCTCAGGAAGATCGCAATGGTGCGGCGAGAGTGTTGGTGGCGGTGGCGTGCGGCGAGAGAGCATGTATGGGTGTAGCAGATGCGAAGGTCAAAGAATGTTGGGTTGTTTGGTGGGGAGTTTGGGTGGATGGAACGGTGAGATAGGAGAGGGGTTTTGGCTGTGGTCATGTGGTGGAGGTTGTGGGGTAGGTGGCGAGGTGGTTGGTGGCTTGTGGTGTGAGATGGGCCTCGCTGGAGTGGTGGCCAGAGCAGAAGATGGTGGCATGCGTTCGGTTGAGGGGTTATTTTTGAGGTTTTGAGTGGTAGAAATTAGCCTAAAGATGTAACTAACCTAACTACCTAACCTAATTGGACGAAGGGGGGTAGGATCTGCGTCGGCTTTGGTACGCCGGTGATGGAGAAGATGAAGCCTCTGGTGATGAAGGAGCAGTGAGGAAGATGTGGAAGAAGACATCTGCTGGTATTGCGAGACATGGACTAAGTTGGGAAGAAGGAATTCGCTCGCTATGGTCTGTGAGAGTGGACGAGGAAGGTAGACAGAGGGGCTCGCCGGAGTTGGTGGAGATGGAGATCAGGGAGAAGGGAAGAGGGGGTGTCCGGCCTCCAAACCAAGTTAAGGAGGTGAAGAATGCATCGTAGGATCATTTATAGGGTTCAGGATGGAGTTTCAAGTTTGGAAACAAGCTTGGAAACTCTGAGCTTCTTGCGCACGTATGATACATGTGCATTTAAACCATTCACATGGGACTTCCAAAGGGTTCTAGGATCTGTGGACAATCCCATTTTGGAAGGGAATTCCTCAAGGAATCTCCCTTTCAATTTTAGGAGTGTTTAATTAAGAATCGAGCGAGAAATCCTCGCTCGAATCTCGATAGTGAAGTTCTGACCTTCCATTAATGGTGCAAGGACCGATTTGTGAAGATGGAAAACCTAGGGGCCTATTTGTAATGATTTCAAAAAGTTAAGATTCTCCGTGTAATGAAGAGTCTGTTTGGACTGAAATGCAAACTAGGTCAAGTTGATCTCTGATTGGACCCAACTTTTGGTATATACTTAATTTGGATCCAAAAAATCTGATGTTGAGTCAGATTTTGGTTTTGACCACGTTTGAATGGAAAAATTATGCAGAAACCCAAATTAGGGTAACTTTCCGTCTAATACTCTATTTTAGGTTGGGTTCTGATGGTTAAATCAAGGATATCAAACCTTAGAGAATATTTTTCTATGATTTTTAGAAGGTTTAGGTGAATTTTATCCTAACCGAAACCTCAGTTATTTAAGCAGGTCTGTTTTTAAGGTTTCAGATGTCATTTAATTCTCGAAATGCGTGAAAACCTGTTTTATCTTGCATGAACCCACTTATTAGGCATTTATGACTATTTGACCTTTAATTAACCCTTAGGAAACCCCGTGGTTCCTCTGCATTTATGATATGATGGTAAAACTGCACATTTACCCCTGTTTTACTGTTAGTCTCTCAGAAAGGATATGCGGTGAATTACGGTCTTCTGGCGGTTATGTAGGAGCATTTATCAATGGATTATGACTAATTAAAACTAGATATGGCTGATGATGACATTATCATCAGAGCACCTTCTCCGCGCGCTCCGACCGAACCCACCTCCATTCTTCTCCAGCTCCTCCACATGACATCAACACCTCCCCCAACCCAACATCCATAATACCCCCTGATGAGAACCTCATCATGAGCCATAACTAGCTCATTTTGACCCAATACAAAGGATAAAAGCTCCTACATATCTCAAGGAAAGGCTTAACTCAGAGAATTCTGAGTTTGAGAAGAAAACCAGTCATAAGGGGTAAAAGTGCAATTTTACCAGTATAATCTGCATACAGGGTAATTCAGGGCCCAAACACAGGTCAAAATAGCTTAATAAGAATAAAAGTGGGATGAGATGATCTAGCAAGGGCTACAGCACTTCCAAGGAACCAAATGATAATCTGTAACCCTAAAACAACCCACTTCAATTCACAAGGTTCGAGGTAAAGTAAAAATAGAATAAACCCTCTAAAATTCATAGAAAAATAATCTCTAGGGTTTAGAACCTTCAATTTGGCCTTTAGAACCCATTTTGACCTACATTGAGAACCATGCCCAATTAATAACTTAATTTGGGTCTTTACGCAAATTGACCGGTCAAACAAGGTTTAATATGAAAATGAAATTTACCATCAGATTCCTTAGGTTCTAATTAGTCATGTATAAAAACTTGAGCCTAAGAAGAAACCTCCTTGACCGACTTTACACTTTGGTCCTCATATATTTACTCTTTGGCCCTCAACTTTTGAACCCTCGCATTTTGGCCCCTAACTCTCCTTCGTTCTTTGCAAACGGGTCCCTCCTGCAAAACCCTGCCAGCACCATGCTCCGGCGACCTTGCGCGGAGCATGGCGCCGCGCAGGGTAAGGTGGAGGACCTGGCATGTGTACCGGGGGTGCCCTGCGTCGTCAACCGTCGCAGGAGCACCCCCATGATCATTGCAGCCCCCCATACCGGCCGTGCGAACGCACGGACGGTATGGGTTCGTACTCCGACCATGCTCCGGCGAGGGAGACACGTCGTCTCCCTCCGCCTTCCTCCCTGCTTCAACCCTATAAATACCCCCCGCCGCTCCACCGACCAGAGCAGCTCGGATCTGACGGAGAAAACCCCCAACTTTCCTCTCTTCTCACTCCGGCAGACGCCCACCAGCTCCGGCGGTTCTTCTTCCTCCTCCTCTTCACTCTGCCGCAATACCAGCAGCAGAGACCTCTTCCCCTGCTCTTCCCGCGTCGCGCAATACCGGCGCGCGCTGCCTCTGCCCCGTCGTCACCGCCGTCCTTCCCCCACTGGGCATCGTCTTCTCCGGCGACAGTCGATACGACTGTCGCCCTGTTCCTCCCCCTTCGTCCCTGCAGTTAAGTTAGATCTACTCCCCTTCTCCTCCTCTTTCTTTCCCCGCTTTCGATTTAGTCAATTAAGCCCTCTACCGACCCTGTTCACCCTCATCCTCTCCGCCTCCGACCACCCTCCGGCGAGCCGCTCCCATCACCTCAGCGACCCACACGGCTCGCCGACCACCGCAGAACTTCCGCCTCCTCACCCTGATCCTCTTCCGCCCCTCCACTTCCCACCAAACACCCTCTGCAGATCCACCGAACACACCCACTCCTTCGCTCACAGTTTGACCTAGGACGACCTGTTAGCTCCATCTCGCCCCCTGCAGACCCCCTGACCACCTTCGCCGTGCCACGGCGAAGGTCCCCCGCCTGTCTGATTTGGCCGAGAGGCCGTTCTATTGATTTCAGGTTCCAGGCCTTGACCGCCATTGGCGAGGAAGCTCGAAGCTTGCTTGAGGTTGCTCCAAGCCTAGATATCCCAGGTTGAAGAGCCACGGCCAGCGCGAAAGAGTCTTGCGCACACACCCTGGCCCTCAATTGAAGTTGCGCGCCTCAACAGCTGTTGCAATTGGAAGCACCATCCCTGCTGCAGGCGTGAGAGAAAAGGGGTGCGCGGATAGTCCCACCTCGGGAGTTTCTGAAGCCACACACCTACATAAATTGCAAAAGTGCCACCATCTGTTTGCCTCAGTTACCACGGGGTGAGGTCCCTCTCACCCGACCCGACCCGACTCGGCCTCGTCCGTGACCACGCTCCGCGGACCTGGCCCGACCCGGTTAGACTGACCTGCACTCCTCGCCCACCAAAACCCTAAATCGTCCCCTCTGCTCTCCGCCACCTACAGATTGCTCGCTCCTCCACACCTCCCCCAATTGAACCACCCAATTCCTCCTCCCATGGAATCCACACCCCTTCCTCCTCCAAGTGGAAGCTTGACAACGACGAATCCTCAAAGCACCACCAGCAGCAGAAGAGCACTAAGCTCATTGTTGCCACCACAGCCTTAACGTCCTCCCGGTTGTGCGTACACGAGGTGGCAATACCCAGTGGCTACGCCTCTCCCAAGGACGAGCTGGTCTACAGCACCCTCTCAAGCTCGACCTACATGGGGCCTATAGCTAAGTCCTACCCCTTCCCTCTCGATGCCTTCCTGCACGTCCTGCTCACTTGCCTCAAGCGTCGCAAGTCCGCCCTTGTCTCCACCCACACCTCCTTTATGTCGACCTTCCTCGGCTTCCTATCCTTCTCCTCGGGGCTAGCGGGCTTGACGAGGCCCTTAAGCACTTTAACAGGCTTGGAGGGGGGTTTAGAGGAGGGGTTCGGGAAGATCAAAGTCAGGGAGGGAGGCAGAGCGACCGAGGGGGCAGGCATTCTTTTGGAGCTCGAGGAGGCACTCCTTGGTGTACTCGCTAGCCTGGGGCTAGAAGTTGGAGGGGGTGGGGGAGGAGGCGTGGTCCTTGGCAGAGGTGAGCCTGTGGACGAGGTGCTTTGAGGGCGGTGATGGTCTGGAGGAGAGGCAAGAGGGGACCGAGGAGGAGTCACCCTCCTCGTCGTAGGCGAAGCTTAGCAGCTTCGAGGGCTTGGACTTGGGATGCAACGTCATCTTGGTAGAGCGGGCCGCGGGGGTTGTCATCTTCTCCTCGTTGTTGGCGTAGTCATTGGAGCGATGTCGGAAGTTACAACCTTTGGAGCTCGTGATGATCGAGGGTTGGAGGGGGGGTGGGTGGCCTGATGTAAACACGTTTATCTCACATAAGCCATCTACTTTTGTATGTTCTTAGGCGTATAATTGCATCATACATTATAAATATTACATAACATGCATCATTTTGCATTTAGGTTATGTTGTATAAAGTTTAGGTTAATTTTCTCTTTTTATGGTCAGGGAACAAGGTAATATTTTATCAAGGCCTCGGATTGAAGATCTAACCATACAGATCTGATCAAGGCGACGATCGAAATTCAACGACTACAAGATCATCTCGATCGGACTTCCGTAGCATCACATATAGTTCGAGAAAGATCAAAGGTCAAGGGGCCAAGGTGGTGTAAATTCGTACATCAAATGACAAATCCAACTGCACGGATGGGTTCGGATTGATGATCGCAGCCCAACAACGCGAAAATCGATCCAATCTGACATCTGTGGCACCATCTATAACTCACAAAAGATGGACGTCCAAGATGGCACCACATGGTGCCATCTCAATCGTCCACACCGACCTTTGAACGCCCACCCTCTCTCTCCTAAAGCACTCGCCAGATCTGGGTCGTTGGATCTTGATCGAATGGCCACAGGCGCACGCACCTTGGATGGAAACATGACAAAGTCTCGGCCTTGGCTTGTTGGTCACGCACCCACGAATGAGACAAAGGTCGTGGGGTCGAGCCTTCGCGAGCCTCAAATCAAGCGCGGGCGCGTGTGCGGCCAAATACGGTCGTTGGATCGAAGATGAGCAGCAATAAGAGCACCACATGGCACGTGGGATGAGCACAGATCGTGTACGCGCACGATGATGTGCGATCCAACGCACCATCGCACGCGCGCGCGATGATGAGGTGGGTGCGATGCATTTTGGGCCAGCCAATCTTGCAATCGGACGATTGAGAATGCACAGACGTGCAAAAGTGTTGAAGCCAAGGGAGAAGAAGCGACGGGGGGCACACGGACCTTCGGCCACACTCAGGGCTTTAGTGATGCTTAAATTCGTCACTAAAGACCCCCTCATTTAATGTTTGAGATTGAAATGTCAATTTTGCCCTCAATCCCTACAACTATAAAAGGAGACCCCTATCACTCGAATTTCTCATCCCTTCCTCTCTTCACTCACCCCTTCCAAAGCTCTAAGAGCTTGTCCCAAACCCGGGATGCTCCATTAGAGTTAAAATTAGAAATTTTCCACCTTCTCATCCTCGTTTGTGAAGCGCCTGCGGTTGGCTTCTCATCGCCGTTCAGGAAGCAAATCCCGCTGCGATGTAGCCCTACCCTGCCCTCCGTTGTCCGTGGTCATTCTCCTTCGTCCAACATCTCACCACCTTCGTTCGGGTGTTCCGTCAATGCGGCTTGTCTTCCAAGCAGCCGTCGAGGAGGATAACCTTTCTCCATCTTCTCTTTTATTGCTTTCTAGTATAGATTTCTCACTTTCTAATGTAGTCATTAGATGTAATGAACTTGATTCAATGATTATGAAATACCTATTCATTCTCTCTCTATTTTGTCTTTATTTGTATTATTCTCTCTATCTCTTCTATTATTTATTCTTTAAGTAGATAGCTAGTGGAGATTGAATTCAACTAACTAATTTGTTTCGTGACAACAAATCAAATGCGATTTTTGATCAAACGTCCGCCTCTTTATGTTCGACTCGGAATTCCTTTTGAGTTTCGGTTAAAATTATCATTTGACGAATTTTTGTCGCAAATTACGTTACAACGACGTGTTTTCAAAACTCAAATCTTTTGCGCAAATTCTCCGATACAACATTTTGCATAACATGCATCATCCTGCAGTTAGGTTATATTGTATAAATTTTAGGTTAATTTTCTCTTTTTGTGGTCAGGGAACAGGGTGATATTTAATCGGAGCTTCGGATTGAAGGTCCAACAGTACGGATCTGATCAGGGTGACGATCGGAGTTCAACAACTCCATGATCGCCCCGATCGGACTTCCATAGCATCAGATACAATCCGAGAAAGATCAAAGGTCAAGGGACCAAGGTAGTGTAAATCTGTACATCAGATGACAAATCCGACCGCACGATCGGTTCGAATCGACGATCGCAGCCCAACGGTGTAAAAATAGGTCCAATCCGACATCTGTGACACCATCTACAACTCATAGAAGATGGATGGTCAAGATGACGCACGTGATGCCATCCCAGCCACCTAATGCCCGCCAAGGCCTCCCGCTCCACCTCTTCAAGCGAACATCAACGCTTGATCTCGACCGTTGGATCGAGATCCAACGGTCAAGATCACTCGGTGCAAGAGCATTCTCCTTGCCAATTCATGTGCGCAGCGCAGTGGATAAAGCTCTCCTTTGCCTCTAGGTCGTGAGATCGAATCCCCACACCACTTCTCCTGAGCACAGATCCAATTTCAATCAGGACCACCCGATCTCGCATGGACGGCTATGATTCGTCCGCGTCATATGCTCAACAGCTGAAGCGAGAGTGCCACACGCGTGCTTAAACGCCTGATCAGACGCGGGCGTGCGATGCATCCTAAGTCGTTCGATAGCGATCATGATCGAACAGCTGAGGATCGATGATCGTGGGTGTGAGCATTAAGCGCAGAGGAAGGAGAAGAGGCGGGTGCACGCACGAACTACGTCACTAAAGTCCCTAAGTTAATATTTTAAAACACAAAATGACCTATTTGCCCCCAACCCTACAACTATAAAAAGAGACCCCTACTACTTTAATTTCTCATCCCTTCCTCTCTTCTCTCACCCCCTCCAAAGCTCTGAGCACTTGTCCCAAACCCGAGATGCTCAATTAGAGTTAAAATTAGAAATTTTACACCTTCTCATCCCCGTTCGTGGAGTGCCTGCGGTTGTCTTCTCACCACCATTCAGGAAGCGGATCCTGTTGCGACGTTGCCCTGCTTTGTCTTTTGTTGTCCGTCGTCGTTCTCCTTCGTCTAGCATCTCACCACCTTCATTCGGGCGTTCCGTTAACGCAGCTCGTCCTTCAAGCAGCCGTCGAGAAGGATAACTTCTCTTTACATTCTCTTTTATTACTTTCTAGCATAGATTTCTTGCTTTCTAGTGTAACGAGTAGTTGTAACAAACCTGATTCTGTGGTTATGAAATACATGTTCATTCTCTCTCTATTTTCTCTTTATTTGTATCATTTTCTCTCTCTTCTATTAATTATTCTTTAAGTAGATAGTTAGCGTAGATTCAATTCAACTAGTTAATCTGCTTTGTGATAATAAATCAAGCATGATTTTTATCAAACGTCCGCCTCCTTGTGTTCAACCTGGAATTCCTTTTGAGTTTCGGTTAAAATTATCTATTGACGGATTTTTCTTACAAATTACGCTACGACGACGAGTTTTCAAAATCCAAATCTTTTTATGCAGATTTTCCGTCTTAACATGGCCCCGTAGCGACAAAAGCGAAGCAGAGGGCGGTGTGTGGGGTGTTGGCTAGGGTTCTTTTGGCTACGAGAGTGGGTTCTGTGAAGCAGAGGGTAATAAGGACAACTAAAGCCTAAATTTTTCATAATTTTTGTAATTACGTAAATACCCCTAAATCTTCTCTCCATTAACAAAAATACCTCTTACATAACGGCCGTTATAGTTTAACCAAACAGTAGACTAACGGAAAGGTATTTTTGTTAATGGAGGAAAGATTAGGAGATATTTATGTAATTACAAAGATTATGGAGATATATACGTAATATCTAATGATTACAGGGGTATATATATAAAAATCCCTTAAAATTATCCCCCATGGAATCAACCAGAAGATCCTAGATGTGACGTGCCACAAGTGCAAACCTCCATGAGAACCCTCTTATGGCCAAGGGGAGACCCTTATCTGTCCATTATTTACCTTCTTAACGATATCAGCTCCAATTTCTGCATGCACCCTCCCCACCCCCTCGCTTAGCCACCCACATAATGTAGTGACACGTCATGATGTCTGTTTTAATCAACCAGTTTACTTTGGGGGTTAAGAATCTAATTTTAAGAAATATAAAATTGATATTAACCTTCACTTTCATTTACTTAATGGTACTACTAACATTAATCGAACTGATGTTAACACCAGTTTTCAAAGAGTAAAGTTTGAATGTGAAAAGTTACGAAATATTCCTTAAAATTAATACTAGCAAACGAGTGTTAATCCCTCAAAATAAGTATTAAGATTACATGAGTCAATTCCTCAAGTAAACGGAGGTCAACCTTCCAAAAAAAGAGTTAACCTCTTAAGTAAACTAACCCTTAATCGAAAAAACAACATTCAGCCACTATTAGAATGAAATCATACGTGATATATGCTTAGTTGGGATCTCAATAAATAAATGGGAAGGTGCAAGCCCCGGTGTCGAGATCACCCCCACAACGGTGATCTACGACTGCAGCACTCATGGTGCTCGAGAGGCGTGCTCGAAGTGCGTGCGACAGTTAAGACAATGTTGTTGCTTGTCCGTTCGTTTTCGTCTTCGGTCGTGCATCCAATCAAGTTTGCTAGCCGACCGTGCAGGCGTGGTCTCTATTCGTCTGGTCATGCTGCTGTTGTGGAGTCTCCTCGCTGGAGTACGACTAGCTACGGCCACGGGGGCACGACATGAAGGTGGCAGGTTCCGTGGTGATCTGGTGTTGTGGTGGTTTTTGTGTTGGGGGAGAAGTTGGTCTTCTTTTTTCTTTTTTAGTGTTGTTAAACATTGACTAGGACTACGTGTGATTCCGTGCTTATCACGGTTGAGTTTCCTTACGTGAGTTAGCAGTCGATTTATTCGATCTCTTATTAGCACGGTCTTCGAGATTTTCTCATTAGTATTTTACCGTTCTACGAGCATGAAGTTGTCTTCTAGAGATTGACCGATTCCCAATTCTCAGGATACATTCTTTTATTTTTTTCTTTGTTTCTTATCTTATTTTTTATATTAAATTTTTTTATTTCTACGCGACATATTTTTCCCTTCATAAGTAAGGATTCTTCATCTTTCCTTCACTTGAATCAGATACTCTCCTTAATGAAATATTTACTTTCAAATAAATAAATAAATAAATGAGAGTTCATCTCACCCTAAATTTACATATTTCGACCCCCATCTAATTGCGTGTTCTAATCCACACCAGGTGTTTGGGAAGAGGTCGGACGTAAAACTATTTGAATTTTAAGCCCGAAATGTCCAAAATCATCAAGCCTTGCACGTTCAGAACCTTATTAAGAGGGTGGCTGAGTCACCACAAAACTAATATATGTGCAGCAATTAAATTCTCCAAGTATCATGTGCATGTTAATTGGCCTGTTTGTCATTGGTATATAAAATTAATTCCATGCAGATTTATGTTGGAGTGTGAAATCCTGCCCTTAATAGCTTCCCACATTTACTCGTCCTTCCACGGCGTATCTTACTGCGATCTAAAAACCAAAGAGAAAAGCATCCAATATAATTCTTAGATCATAAAATACCATTCTCTCGAGTACCCAAACCATCGAACGGATTAAGCTTTTCTCCTACAGACAGTGGACAACTGCATTTGATGATAAAAGAATCAAATTGCAGATCGCAGATATGATCTTCGATCCCGAGATCAAATGCAACCATGTCCAACTTGGGAAAGAAAATGAATCTTATATTTCGGTGTGGGGTGGAGGCCATCTTGTGATATCTCACCATGCTGTATTAAGACCCCGTTTAGTTGAAGGGTAATTCAAGGGTAATTTTAAAATCAGATAAATATAGAAGAAATAAATTTATCTCCACTTAAATGAGTTCATTACAGTACAATAACATTAATATATATTAAAATATATCGCTTTAATATGATATATTTATTTAAATACATTTACTATATCATATCATAATATTAAAAGATCACCATCAACATCGTATCATTATACACATGATTTCTATCATATTACTTATCTTAACATTTTAATCAAATACTCTTTCAACCTTATCCCTGTTTTTATTCTATCTCAATGCAGAGGTTATCCCCCCATCCAAAGAGAAAATTTGAGAACTCAAAAATTTTTTGAGAACATCCTAATTCTCAATGTCTTCGACCTTTATGCTGCAAGCTGGACGCACACACTCGTAAGAAGAAAGGCTGCTAAAATCTTTGCCTCAAGTTTTTTTGCACCCTTTTACCCAAGTGGGTATATTGCATTGAGGTTCCTTAATGAGACTCCATCCTTCAGTATATTTAGATAGATTGCATGAAAACTTTTAATTGTTCTAACCTTCTATCCAACACCTTTATTATCATTATTTCTCAGCCTTTCAATATCCCATATAAACCATAATCTTGATCTACATATCCTCTTGAGTTTTATTTACTTGACAAACAATTCAACTCAATTTTGTATGACCCTATGGGATATTCCAAACCAATCACTATGGCTCGGATGCTACAACATGGTAATCATCCATTCAATCATCGCAAAGAACATATGCTATGGATGGCTGAACATCTCCATGAACCAAAATCACAACCTATTGTGGCAAACATCTTGAAACGCCATGCAACTTCCAAAAATATTTGACTCTATTTTTCCTCGAAGAAAAGGGAGATAAAAGGAAAAAAAAACACCAAGCATCTGCATCTCATCTGCATCATAAATATATATATTACACTCATGCTTAACTGTTGTTACACTAATAAATTTTATTTCTTTAAGAGAAAAAAAAAAAAAGAAAAGAAAAACATCGTCACCACCATCTTCCTTTCTAAAGAAACTTCATCACAAAGAGAGGCTCTCCTTTACAACACCCCTTCCCTCTCTCCACCTCCTCCCTCTCCCATCCTCTCTCTCTCCCTCTCTCTCTCTCTCTCTCGCCCTTCTCCCCACCCACATATATACCCTCCCTCTCTCTCTCTATATACCCCATTCTAGATTGGGCTCTTCCCCTCCCTCCTCTCTCTCACCACCTTCTCCATCTTTCCTCCCTTAATTGGAAGAAGAAGAAGAAGAAGAAGGAAGAGAGAAAGACAAAGAAAGAAAGGGTAAAAAAAGGCTTTACAATTACAAATAAAAAGTTGGGCAGCTCTTAGCTTTTTCCTTGGGAAGAGAGAGAGAAAGAAAGAAGAAGAAGAACACCGCCATCGACGACGACAACAACAACAACGTCAAGAGATGATGAGATTGATGGCAGATGAAGAAGAGGCCCTCCTCCTCTGATGCTTCTTCTTCTTCTTCTTCTTCTTCTTCTTCTTCTTCTTCTGCTCCCTCTATGAATCTGCCCAGATCTTAAGAATTGCGGAATTCGAGCTCCTCCGATTCCTCCTCGCGTCTAAAGGCCGCATCTTGGATCGGTGAGTGAGCTCCCCAACACCCACCTCCCTTAGATTCCCCACCATCAGATCGATTAAATATACCATTTTGCCCACTTGGGTCCTCCCATCCGATCCCCGACGATCTCGATTCCCCGCCAATTCCCGCGGATTTCACCGTTCGGGTCCGATCGTCTTCTGCACCCATCCGGCGGTCGCTGGATTTGAGGGCCTCCAGATCTCTGGATTCCTTGGATTCCCCCCACCCCCGCTCTCCTCGTGGGGAATTGCGTTCCCATTCGTCCCCTCAGGATGCCCAATTCCGATCAGATCTAGTCCTCAAAGCCGCGATCTTCGATGCTCCTAACCCCGTCATGCCCGTTGCTCCCTTTTCGTGTTTTCTTGCCTTAAATTGCAATGCTCCCATCTTGATTCGTGGATGTTGCAGGGAATGGAATCGGATAGAGGGAAGCTCTTCATCGGGGGCATCTCGTGGGACACCAATGAGGAGCGCCTCAGGGAGTACTTCGCCAGCTACGGCGAGGTCGTCGAGGCTGTCATCATGAAGGACCGCACCACCGGCCGCGCCCGCGGGTTCGGCTTCGTTGTCTTCGCCGATCCCGCTGTCGCCGAGCGCGTCGTCATGGACAAGCACAAGATCGACGGCCGCGTGGTAACCGCCCCCCAACCCCAACTCCAATCTCATCATCGAATCCGATCAATGTTCCCGGCAGCTTTGCTCTGTCCTCCATTTCTCTTTTGTGTCAATTCATCCTAATTGCTTTTATTTAGCTATCCATGACAAAATTATGCTTTCTTTTCTTTTTCCTTTGGGGGTCAATGGGCACATTATTGCACAACTAACACAAAGAAGAAGAATTCTTTGTTAACGTTTTTTTGTTTCCCCCTGGAGATGAATGAATAGAATAGCGTATATATACTACTATATTCGCGTTGCTGCGCGCATTACCGTGGTTTTTTTTTTGGTTGGGTTTAGGTGGAAGCGAAGAAGGCGGTCCCCCGCGACGACCTGCAAGCGCTCAACAGGAGCGCCGGCAGCGTCCCCGGATCGCCGAGCCCTTCTCGCACCAAGAAGATATTCGTGGGAGGGCTCGCCTCCACCGTCACCGAGGGCGACTTCCGGAAGTACTTCGAGCAGTTCGGGACCATCACGGACGTGGTGGTGATGTACGATCACAACACCCAGAGGCCCAGAGGCTTCGGCTTCATCACCTACGACTCCGAGGACGCCGTCGACAAGGTCCTCCTGAGAACCTTCCACGAGTTGAACGGGAAGATGGTCGAGGTCAAGAGGGCCGTCCCCAAGGAGCTCTCCCCCGGCCCCACCGTTAGATCCCCCGTCATGGGATATGGCACCAACCACGGCCTTAATAGGATGACCAGCTTTCTCACCGGTCACTCTCCCGGTTACAACCCCAGCTCGATCGTCGGGCCCTACGGGATGAGGATCGACAGCCACCGGTTCGGGCCCTTCTCCAGCCCCCGCAGCGGTAGCGGCTTTCCCGCGTTCGGCCCCGGCAGTAGCTACGGGCGGACGAACCTGGAGCAGGGTGGCGGTCCGGCTTTAAATTACAACGACAGCATGAGCTATGGAAGCCTACTTAACTACGGCCGTGGGTTGAGCCCGTACATGAGCGGAAACTCTAGTAGTAGATACAATAGCTTCATGGCATATGGGACTGCTGGAAGCGGTGGGGTGGATTCTGCTTTCGGATCGACGGCCGCCGCGCGCAACAACGTGTGGGGAAATGGCGGTCTCAACTACATCAATACAAACTCCACGATCTCCAGCGACTTCCTACGCAATGCGGGTGGGAGGCTCGGCGGGTTCGGCAACAATGGCATCAATTGGGACGGGTCTGCTGCACCCATCTCTGCTCAGACTGGCAGGGGCACCTCCGGCGGGTATGGCACCATCGGTCCTAACTATGGCGGCAACGAGAACGAGTACGGGCTCGGAGGTGGAAGCTATGGAAGGAGCGGTACAACTGGCGGCGGGAACCTTTCGTATTCCTCATCCAGCACTCCTTATGAAGGTGCATATTCGGACCTCTATGGAGGCGCTGGCGACGCCACTTGGCGGCCCGCGTCCTCGGAGCTTGATGGCTCGAGCCCATTTGATTATGGGATCGGTAATCCTTCGTCCGATGCTGCCAACGATGGTTCTGGAAGTTACATTGGCAGTTACAGCAATGTTATTGGTAGATCGAATAGAGGTTAGATACTTTGGCCTTGTACCCTTTTTTTCGTGAACGTTCTGCTTTCCTTTTTCTTTCCTCTTATCTGGAACAGTGATCGGGCTGCATATAGATGTTTAACAATTACCATGAGAACAGAAATGCTTTACTGCTAGAAATATACCCAAATTGAAGCACCACACACACACACACACACACACACATATATATATATATATATATATATATATATATATCACCGTATGCATTTCTCCATCCAATTTCTCAGACATTTTCCTTTTTCAAGAAATTTCTCGGAGATTGAATGAATAGAACCAGATACTGTTGAATTGATTTCGAGATCTGATTGTCTTACCTTCTTTCAAAAAATATAAGTTCCTACTTGGTAATGTTTTGATTGCTTTTCACTAAGTTCGGGACTTGATGACAAACTTTCACACAACGATAGCTATGTTTGCTTGGTAATGAGCACGTATCAACTACTCTTAACAATGGTTGGAAGCTGCTAAATATTCCCAAACTAAATGACCTAAATTGGACAAATCAGCAGGAACTAAACATTTAAACCTCCAGGCACTAGTTGCATGTACCAATTTGCCCAGCGAGGATAGGTTTTAGGATCTATGGACTCAGGAATAACTGTTAGGAGCGCTCTGGAATCCCGAATAATAGCCATTTGTAATTAACAATTTACTGGGTCAAGAACGATTGTATAAGTATAGATGAAAGTAGCAGCGAAGCATCCATGTAGCTAGCCCATTAACACACAGGAAAAGCTTGTTGTCAGTTTTGGTTGTGGTAGTCAACTGGATCAAATTACAATAAATTGGTGCTGATAATAGTATCTGATGATTGTTGTATGTAGCCCATTAACAATTAATTATACCAAGATGAGTTGAAGGCTTGAAGTAACTTGGAGTTTGTCCTTGATCATGGTACTTGACAGCTTCCCCCAAACTCCTATCCCTAATATTTTCAGGGGCTAGATTTAACAGAATTAATGCTTATCAGGGGTTCTAATAATTAGAAGCTTAGATTAGACAATATGTAGGCATCAAAACCAAAACCAAAGCACATTATGATCAGGTACCATCTGCACAAATAGAGTGTCCTCACGAAGCATATATATATCTTGCTTGGACCTCAAAATGCTGAAGCTACGTTTCTTTTATGTTTCACCTTATTTACAGACTTGAGTCATCCTTGTACATGTAGTTTTATTAAGGAGCATTGTGAAGATTGGAACAGGATTATTAGTCTGTCATTGGAGGTCCTTTCTAGAGGAGCTTCTGCTGAGGGGGCTGCCACGAGAATTTGATAAGTGTCAGATCGAATCATCTCTACAAGTATAGTTTTCATATGGAGCCTTGTGGAATGCTGAGACTGGATTATGGTGTCACTCATAGGAGGTGGCTTTTAGTGGAGCTTCCACTGAGTAGGTTACCAGGCAATTTTTCTAATTTCAGACAAAGCTTTATAGTATCCACCATGGTTTGCTTGTGGATCATTTGGGTTGAAAGAAATCAGGTTGTGTTATGTGCAGCAAGACTTTATGTGAGCATTGCTTTTACAGAGTGCTTATTTCTTTAGTGCAAGTTGTGAGTGTACTTTGTCAAGTGGAAGTTTTGTGTCCTGTCCTATATCAGAAGTTCTACTATTCAAATTAAATATGTTGGATGACTGCTGACCTTGAGAGGTCATACCTTCTCTTTCAAAGAAAGAAGAGTGCCATAACAAAATAAACCTCTATTTCTCACCAACTGCAGTTTAGGTATACTTATACTTCCGGTATTGTGACATAAAGTGGTCATTACCCACATTTTGACTCCATGAGTCATGATTTTGCTCTTTGGGGATTTTTTATGGGTGCAATCAAAGATTGAATAGGAATGCATGTAGTTGGCTACAATCAAGTGGTGGAAGATAATTTTATGTTCAGTTTGGTATTGTACTATTTTTTAAAACCAAGTTTTAAATCCCAGTTTTGATGCCAGTGTTGACAAAGGGGCATGTCGACATCACGTAGCCAACATGCCAGAGAGATTATGGAGCAAGTGGAAAATGGATAGATATTGTTATTTTGAACTGTAATTAAAAAATCAAATAATGAATAAATACGAAATGCATAAATAAATCCTTATCTACACTTTATTGGCAAATTGGAGGGTGTCCCCATGCTTGTTAGCATGTTCTGTACAAGCAATGCAGTATGAAGAGAAAACATAAGCCATGATGGCAAACTTTTAGATATACAAACACAGATAACAATTGAAGTTACCACTATCATGACAGAAAGCACTTTAGTGGTATAAGGAATAAAGCACTTGATCAATTATCACACTCACTATGTAGCTAAGGTATGTCTCGTAGTACTTTAATGTGAACTTAAGCTAAGCCTAATGCACTCCTAGATTAGCTAAAGATCATGTCTGCCCAAACGAGTTCTAGATTCATGATACAACTTTAAATCTAGGCCTCGGGAACAAATAAAAGTGATGAGATATGGAGAAAATGGAGTTATCTACTAGCCAGCAGGCTTAGAGAGAGCCTTCAGAGAAAATATAGCCAAGCCAAACTCCCAAGGGAGGATAGGATAGGATGAGAAATATAAGATAAGAGAGAAGCGAAAGCTCAAATGGCTCGCAAACACACAGAAGTCTGAATATGTACACTGTCTACGTGACTGTCACCCTACTTCAGGAAATTATGTTCAATGCCACATAAGTTCATCATATTTAACATAAGTTTTACCAGATTCTCCTGCACCCTGAGGAAAATGGCATAAAAATAGCAGCACACTGCTAGTGAACCATAAAATCTAAAACCATGTCTAAAACATATAATCGTCAGACCACGTGATGAACATCAACTTCTAAATCTTTCAATTATTAGCCAGCCTATTGTCATTTATGGCCACTTAAACAAACCTTTATTAGTCAGCCTACTGCAAGTTATTGCCACTAGAAGAAACCTGCTATGCGAAATCACTTCTCTTGGTCCTTTCAAAAACATTAATAAGATGAGCATTCCATGGGAAAAGATTGGATGCAAGAGTATCGTGCCTTCTAGTTTATTTGTCAGGGCTAAGAGAAGTTTTTCAGTTTATCTTGCTTCATTAATGTAATTCTAACACAATGCATCTTCTTTATTTTTCTTTTTGCAGAGAATTGAAATTGTTGTATTGAGAATTGCAATCTTAGAGTGTCCTCACTGTGATCAGCAAAGCTAATGTAAAAATGTAATGCAATTTCCCTCATTGGACTGAGAATACTTATAGTGATCTTGACAAATTTTTTATCCATTCTTATGCATTTTGACATTTGTTTTTTCAGGAATTGCTGTGTAGGGAATCTTTCTTCACTCCCTAAGATGTCAATTATAAGGGGATAAAACAGTTGAAGCAGATTCATGAATGTCAGTCTCATACATTCTCAGCATTACTACATATGGAGTTTAGCTAATTTTCTAGCTTTTAACGCAAAGTTTTAGTTTCAGAAAATTCAGTTTCAGAGAGCTTCAAATATGAGGTGTTTTTTTGGTAAGGCATGGAGAGTTGATTTCAGTTTTCAAGATTTGAGTTCAGTTTCTACATTGAGTGTAGGTTTTGTGTTTTGCGCTTTTGAGGTTGATCGAAATGTATGATCGGATTGCTGGATTTAATCAGGAGAGCATCCGATTTATGCTGGCCATATGCCAGAACAGACGCAAGTTGTTTTGCTTCATTTTAAACAAACAACGAAAAGAAACTGTAAACTCTGAAGTTGGGAACAATCTTTTGTTATTTAGTGTGAAACTGAGGGATACCATCTGATCCCCAAGAATAAGGATATCAATTGGTCAGTTTAAGTTCTTTTTTTGGGAATTCTATTTCAGAGACTTGTTTTTTGTGGTGGCTGTTTTTTAACACCTTCAGGTTGGTATACAGTTTGTTCAAATTCAAATCCATGAAGTCTTCATTGCCATTTCTTTGTGCATCTGGGACTTGTCAATACTTCGATAGTTCCTATCATAAGGCTTTGAGCTCAAGAAAACGATTCAAAGGTTAATTTGTCAAATGTATTGTTTGGATTTCCTTTTTCATTTTTTTATTTTTAAGAAACTTGAACTCCATTGGATGGTACAATCATGTTGAGAAAAGAGTGCCACATCTAAAAATGTATGTACTGGGAAGTAGTTAATATTAATGATTCGAGCCTCTCTATTCAAGCCAATTGTATTTGAGTCCGGAGCTGTCACAAGTATGAGAGCCACCTCGATCTAATGGCTGGGATTAAATTGTATGTCACCCATCAATTTATCTGCAAGTAAGACCCAAAAAAGGCAACACATGAAGAAGCATGTTGATAAAAGAATATCACATCCAAAAATGTAGAATTTGAGAAGTAATTGCTTTTAATGAGGTGAGGGTCCTCTATCAAGATAATTGGGTGAGTTTGATTTGAGTTCTCTCACAGGCTACGGAATTTCTAAAGTTCCTTCACAAGTATTTTCATTTTTTTCAAATTGGTAAATTGCAAGTCGTTCCATGCAATTTTTCTTTGTTCTTTCGGAAAACCAATCTTGCATTGCTGCTTTAAGATCAATAATTTCTTGTTCCAACAGGAGAAAATAGAGGTCCTGCCGATTTCATCTATTTGGATGATCTTTCCAGGGAAGCTATTTCCTTGACAACAGCGGTCCGAAAAGTTAGACTGCAGAAACTCCTTGTTGTTGACTCAGGATTAACCTGTATTTCTTTTTGTTGAAAAGGTGTTTACCCTGTTAGGTGAACATGTGATGTGGCAGTGGTTGTTTCTTTTACGAGGGGAATTAGATGGTTGCATAAGCTGTGAAACGAGGTTTATGTCCTTGGATTGCCGCTGGTTATACCAGGTATATGATTAATATTTTTTAAATATGGAGAGTATGAAGAGGTAAATACACGGGGGATAACGCCATTTCCAAGAGCTAGTTTTCAACCCGCGATCTGCTGCCGGATTATAAATATTAAAAAATTATTGCAATCCAAAAAGTTAAAAAATATATATTATAATGTGTGTTATTTTCAATCAGTATGTTTTAATATTGAAAATTAAAATATATTAATTAAAAATAAAATTATACCAACATCTTTTAACTTTTCATTTATGAAAATGTATTTTCACTTGTAAAGTGAAAAATGTATTCTCAAAATATATTGGTGTATTTTAAATTTATTGATGAAAAATAAATTTTCACTTATAAAATGAAAAATAATTTTTTATCTATAAGTTTTAGGTTTTGAATTCAAAATAAAAATCACTTTTCAAGTAAAAAATTATTTATAATAGATGAAAAATTATTTTTCATATATAAGTATAAAATTGAATGAAAATATCGATGTATTTTAATTTTTATTGAAGGAAAATAAAAATATAGTAGTAAAATACATTGTAATATGTATTTTTGTATATTTGTTGAAAAAAATTTTCCAATCCTAATATTAAAAGGAAGGTTTTCTTTAATTCATCATCACGTATAAATTTAATATAAATATCACACTTATCATTAAAGTTACTCCAAGAAAAATTAAGGCATTCGTATATATTATAGTTAGATAGATAAAATAACCTAAATCAAACAATAACAAAGAAAAAAAATCGATGCTGGTCATGGCAAAAGAATAAATAAAATCTTAAAATGAGCTGCTATTGGCCGTGACGAGTAAACGTAACAAAAAATTAAAAAAAAAACAGTAACTGTTACAGTTAATAAATATTATAGATAGACGGATAAAATAGCGCAGCTCAAAAGATAAGAAAGGAAGAAACGTTGATGCTGCTCGTAGCAAAGAAAAAAAAAAGAAACAGTAACATTAAAATGAGTCAGTGCTGTCCACGACAAATAAAAGTAAGAGAAAAAAAATAAAGAAACACTAATTATAGGTACTGCTCCTTTCAAGCGTTACACTATTTTGACGTAGTTATTAGTTTTTAGCTCGTGTGATAATGTGAGAGTATAAAACTTAATTTTTATGGAGTGTAGAAGTTAATTATATGAAATATTAATATAATTTTTAATTGATATATTTTAATTTTTATCAGTGAAAAATTAACATATTATATATTATAAAATATATTATTCAGTGTATCTTACTTTTTGATTGATAGAAAAGAAGTAAAATTGATTAAAAATTAAAATATATCGTATGTTGTAAAATATATTACTTAATGTATTTTGATTTATAATCAATATCTTAGATTAAATTTATATTATATATATATTATTTCATATTTTTATAAAAATATACATTTTTAATAAAAAAAATATAAAATGAGAAAACAGACATATACGTTAGAAGTGTGCAAAAGAGCAAAATAAAAGAAAATAAAAAGAAAAATAAGAGAGAGGGAAGGAGAGAGAGAATACTGCAGAAGATGAAAATTTTAAGATAAAAATAAAAAATAAATAAATAGTGGAATGAACAATTTACCGCAAACCACTTCGAGATAGATAGCGGTCGCAGAACTTGTCAGGGGTTTTCAAACTAATTCAATTCAATTGTGACATATTTTTAAGAACAGAATTGGCTTTTCATTTCTGTTGAAACCCCAACAAAAAATCATTTGACTCTTCATGCTAATTGGACATTTTTTGTACAGTTTGAAGGGTTAAAATCAGTTTAGTTCGAGGTGAACTGGATTGGTCGAACTCCCTTAAACCAAAGACAGCATACAAGTGGAAAAACCATGTAATTTCCTAAATAATATAAAAGCACCAAGGAAATAAGAAATAAAACAAGCAACTTTCTACTATACAATAGTTATTTGACATTGATCTTACATAAATAAACTTAATATACCAGTAGAACATATCAAGTACATAACCTTGGGGTTCGCATGAAGGGGTTAGAGATGGAGTTTTAGAATTAGGGTTTTTTTTTTTTATTTCCAGCAAGTTGAAGGTGTGGTTCAAAATGGTTTTCAAAATAGGAAAATCACCCCGCGAACGAATATTTCTTTTCTTTTAGAGTTTATATATATATATTTCTGTAAATTTTTGATAAAACATATGTATCTCATGATCTTTAACATTTAGGTATATACCTTTATAAAGTTATACCCTTTATCAAGAGTAGCATAGTTGGTGTGCCTTCTTCCCATAAGATACTCCCTATGCGGGGTGCACGGGGTCGATCCCCCGTAGCCTACCCATACGTATATAGTGTCCTCATGGGAGACGCATTAGTGTTGCCCCACCTCGACTTGGCATCGGAGAGTGGCTGTGAAATCACGGAGTGGCTCCGTGGCAAGCGAGAAATTCGGGGGTCCCTGGGGGGGTGGGGTCTCCTCCCTCCCCCCTTCTATTCTAGGTATATAACTTTATAAAGTTACTCCGTTAAGGGCGTATACTCCTTGATGGGCCTCGGAAGGCCTACCAAAAGATTTGTTGGCATAAGAGACGCTATTTAGCCAACCCCATCCGTCGCTTAAGGATAGAGATTGACCATCAACGAGCAAACAAAAGAGAACATAAGATTTGGTGACCCAATTTCACTGCAATGGGTGTACGTCTGAGGGGAGGATGATGCTCCCAACTATACACTATAGTTTAGATGTACATATTACATTATCTCACTCCCTCTCCAGGGAGGAGTCCCCTCTCACTGGGGATCTCCCTCTTTATTTATAACATGGGAAAAACTTTCATTGATGGGCTCTGGTATCCCTACTTGTTAGGTTACATGGTAGCTATGAGGGTGCAGGTTATCAGGCCCATCATTTTGTATCTTCCGCCTAGGATGCACAGGATCTTCTGGCAAACCGAACTAGTGTTGACTGGGGATCTGACTGATCTCAGGCAGGACGGGGAGCTGGTTTTGCCTATACACCCCATGTCTGGGTAGTCGGATCCTTTGCCGGGTTGGGTGCAGAGTTTTAGATCCGAGGGCACTTTTTGCCCCTCATCATATACCCCTACTCTCTAACTAGTGCGAAATGTTGAGAGAGTAGTGATAATGGCCAAAAGTCTATGGTAGGTGATGCCCCCAGATGTTCGTTCGGCTGTGTTGTAGCGGGGGAAACATTTATGCTTGAGGACTTAAGTGGCCTTCACCCGCTTCCGGTTGCGTGGAAGAGGTTTCGTGTTAGGGTGTATGAGCTCGAGTTTGCGCTGGTTTTAGGTGGTGACATGCTCCGAGGCGGAACGCGGGGTGTGTAAACTCGAGTTCGAGCTAGCCATATAAGGCGGGTATTGACTTCGACGTAGGCTGTATGAGCCCGAGCTGGTGTTGGCCTTTAGAGGGCGACAAAAATTTGGCACAGGGCATATGGGCCCAAGCCTTTGCTGGCCTTGGGAGGCGACCTGTCCCAAATTCAGGGTGGGCTTATAAAGTGGTGATTTATGCCGGCCTTGAGAGGCGACGGGAGTTTGGACGTGGGGCATATGAGCCCTAGCTTGTGCTGGCCTTAAGAGGCGACAAGAATTTGGGCGTGGGGCATGTGAGCCCTAGCCCTCGTCGACCTTAGGAGGCGGCCTTTCATCCATCCTAGATGCTGAGGTGAGCACCGTTGTTGCATGTGAGGATGTGGCCTGAAACGTCGTGCGTTTCTGAGGGGCACAGAAGTCTTTTCGAATGCCCGACGTGTAATAACACGTGGGGTTCTTGACCAACAATTTTATTGGTGCGGTTACGCTACCGCGGGATCAGTGCCATATCCTAGGGGATTTGGTTCCTCGGGAACTGGCGAGCCGTAGGGGGGGTAAAAAACATTACCGCCATCATGGGCTCAGGGGGCAAGCATTATAAATAGGGGCCCGATGTAGGCCTTGTTTCATCGCCTTTCATTGTCCTTGATTTCTCTTGAGGGAATTAAGGATTAAGGAACAGCTGTGGCCTCATTCATTCCTCGGGTAGAGTTTTGTCATCGAACTTCTGTGTGTCCTGCAAAAAAATCGAAGAGCAGCTATGTTCGGCTCTTCGGATGAGGGTGAGTGTTGGCAGGGCTAGATCGAGGTTTTAGAAAGATGCATTCGTTGTAGTAATAAATCCTCAAAACTAGCTCGAACAACAGATTAAATTTATACTCGAATAAAAGTCCGAGGTCGTTCGCTGGGAGAAAATAGGAATTCAATCGCTAATCTCAATAAATAATGTTGGTCTAGAGGTACTCAAGTACCAACCAAGATCCAGACTTGACACGCTTTAGCCTCAGTCTACCGCAAAGGTTTCTAAGGCCCACAGGAACTAACCTAAGGTTCGTTGAACTCTACGATTAAAGCACCCATGCTTAAAACATGGTTAGTCTAGGTTCAGTTTGCAGTGCGTTTTTGTAAGAGAGAGATAGAAGAATTTTTTTTGTATTTTTGAAGAGTTTTCTCTCTCTTTTCTTTTCCTTATTTCTAGCTTCGGATTGGCTTTACAACACGGTCTATATCAGATTCCTAACTCCCACCATCAATCCTCGCAGGGTCCATGCCTTTCGATGCTTCGGGATAGCACCGCCCTTGGCAACCCCCAGAACCCTGGCTTTTGACACTTCGAGATAGTGTTGCCCATGGCATTCTGTAGCTAAATTCAGGCCCTGGCAATCGATATTTCGGGATAATCTCGCCTATGGAACCTGAATCAACACAAGGTGCTTACATGCCCCCAATAGAATATTTAGATATCCTAGGTGACAAGCACCAAGGAGACGGTATGTTACTGCGCATCTTCAAGGGGAATTACCTGCCTTTTCGCACCGGGAACTCTTCCAAATCAACTTGTGTTGATAAGCCGTTCCTAATCTAGGGAGCTTTTCAGAATAGAATTAATGCATTTGCGTGATTTTGATAATTAAGCTCACTGAAACAAACGATGTGTGGATTAGGGTGCTTAGGTTACTGAATCCCACAAACTAGAGGTCAGTTAATGAGATTGAATACTTAAGTTTCACATTTTCCTCAACCTCTTGAGGACTATCCAGATCTTAACATATACTTAAATTTTTAAGCCTAAACACAAGCCCAAGAGGCCTAAGATCAGCGTTCATACTAATCTCTTTATCTCTTAGCACTTTCTGACTTTTATTTCTTTCTTTTGATTTGATCTAAAACTAAGTAGATTCCTTAATCTTTTACTAATGACTAACTCTTTTTGTTTCAAATTGTTACTCCTTTTTGACATTTCAAAATCACCTCCCCCCTTTTCCTTCTCAAGAATGATTTGCATTTAATTCTTTCAAAATTTTCTCCCTTCTCCATTTTGTTGTTCTTTTTCAATTTTTTATTTTTTTGATTTTTTGGAATATGTATTTTTTTGTGAGAACCCTTCAGAACTATGAATTTTCATGTGTTTGCACTTTACCACCTCCCATGCCTAAGTTTCGCAATGTCCTCATTGTAAATGGAGGGTATGAAACAGTTTTGGGTTCAGGAATTAGAACAAGATTATTGGGTGGGTGAATCGGTCGGGATGACTGTTGCAGACGATTTCAAGCTCTGATATGAGTACCAAAGGTGGGATCGACTGTTCTAAAAACTGAACTTAGAGTGCATTAGACGTGAAGTACAGAAAGGATAATAAGAAGGATCTCAGGATTTTTTTTTTTTTGGATTGATGGGTTGCCTCCCGTTAAGTGCTAAATTTAATGTCTTTAGACGAGCAAAAAATGGTATGGAGGAGTGGTCAAATCAGACGAACTTTGTAAAATAAGCACTTTGATCAATAGCTTGGTTGGTCCAACTAGGTACTTGTTCAGGTCAGCAGGTTGATGATGCAGCTCAAACCCAATCAATATGGTGGGTTGATAGATGTGAATCAGTAAATGCGATACCCACCAGATGCTGTGGAACTCAAATAGATGTGGAAGTGAAAAATTAAGGTTCGATTGAGTCGGATCAGCCTAGTCAGAGTAGGGATCCTTAAATGAAAAAGGGTCAGTGGGGGATGTAGGAACCCTACGGGAGTAATCAGAGAAGGATGGGTCGTGATTTGTAGTCTGATTGATGTCCGAAACCCGATTGAAATATGGAGGAGAATTATGTGTAACTGGCTCATTAAGAGGAGAATCAGAGTAAAAATTGAGTCTGGTTGCGGGTCGGGGTTGACAACGGGTTTTGGAAGGCTTTGTATATGTTGTGGAAGAGGTGGCTTCAAGAATAATTGTATGTGAGGGCTCCTCTATAAAGGATTCAAAGGTGGGTTCATCTAGAGAGTCCTCATAATAGCTATCAAAATCAAAGGTAAATACCTGAAGAGTGTTTATAGGATCAAGGACATCTAAGTCAAGAAAAGATTTGAACTCTGGGTTGTAGACACTCTTGGCAATTTTTGTTTCCGATTCTTGAGGATCAACAAGAAATGATTCCATCTCAATGGAACCTGATTTTGAATCAATGATCATGGGATCAGGGACATCAAAGTCAGAGTCAAAGAATGGATCATGTGTGCTGAGGTCATAGATTGGCTCATAGTCATCAGGAAACAACAGTTCTCCGAAATCAGAGTAAGATTCGAAATCGTCAGAGAACTTGCGAGAATCATATTCTGAATTTGATTCGGGATCAGAGTTTGCACCACAGAATAAATCAAAAGATGTAGAATCAACAACCTGACTTGGATTTAACCTATTTTCAGATTCCGGGCTCAAAAAGGTGTCCCTATTAGGTTTGGGCTCGGGTTCTTGGCTTGTAGGGAAGACCCAATCAAAATTCAACTCTTCCAACTCGGTTTCTTTATCATAGATTGGCATGACTTTCGAAAAATCAATTTGTGTTTCTGGGGATGTTGGAGAGGTGCATTCATGAAATAAAAGCCCAAAATCATAATCTAGATTTAAAATCTGATTTCCATCACATGGGGCCTTGTAATCCTCCCAAGAAGGCTCAGATCTAGATCTAGGTTAAAGGTGTGGGTTGGATCACTAGAATCTAGGTTGTGCTCTACAGGGATGGTAGAATTGCTTTTAAGAGTCACCTTATTAGAATAAGGAGTGGAATTTACACCCTCGAGAGGTTCTGACTTAATCTCATTATCATAGGTGTCTGGGAAATCTAAGCTTGGTGAACTAGGGTTTTGTATCTCTAGGGCTGGCTCAAAATCGTGATCACTTGCAATCGGATTCTCCCAACATGTCTCAAGATTAGGAATGTCAATTGCTATGAAATTTGTATCTGAATTTATTTGGGCTACAGATCCACAATTATCATCATTGAACTCAGGATTTGGGAAACTGTGTTGATCACTAGTCTCATTCCAAGATGTTTTGTTAGTTTCTAACGGATATTTTTGATCAATTGTTCTATATAACTTATTGAGCAATTCTCCCTGTTCTAAAAATTCCTGGAATTTTTCTGGAAGTGAAGGGTTTGACCAACATTGCAGACAATCATTGTTGTGTAATTTGACCAATTCATTGTGTTCTGCTAATAGGTGATAAACACCAGTTTATCATTATTCTTATGCATAAAAAAAACCTAGCTCTTAGGATTTTACTCCGCAAACGGGTTTTTGGGCTGCATTTAGGCATAAAATAGGTTAGGCATGCATTGCATTTTTTATTGTCCTTTTAATATGTTTTTGTGAGTGTTAGGGATGAACAGATATACAGATCCCTAAAACCCTAGCACTCAAGAAGGCAAATGATGAAGGAGAAGCCCAGACTAGTTGGAACTCAGCCTGATCCAGCTCACCACAGCTGGAACCTAGCTCACTTGAACTAGGGTTAGCTCATCCCAGCTCCATTTAGCTAATCTCAGCTGAATGGCAGCTCAAGAGAGTTCATCTTAGCTCACCCTAGCTCAAGTCAGCTCAGATCCAGCTCAACTTAGCTGAGTCTAGCTCATCTCAGCTCCCACTAGTCCACAGGGAGCTCTAGCTAGCTCAGCTAAGTTGACAGGAGTTCACCCCAGCTCAGATCCAGTTACATCTAGCTCCACTCAACTCCAACCAGCTGAAGAAGAACTCATCCCAGCTCAGGAAGCTCAAGTCCAGCTCCCGGGGACTCAGCTTAGCTCAACTCAGTTGAGCTAAGCTACCTTAGCTGTCTCAACCAGCTTAATCCTCCCCGGGAGCACCAGACCTAGCTCACCTTAGCTCATCATGGTAGAAGCTAGCTCACTTTAGCTTGGCTTGGCAACTAGCAAAGAACTAGCAAGCTAAGCCAACTAGAGTAGCCCCATGCTAGCCTCTTCAGCAGCAGCCAGCTCCAGTTTCAGGTCCAGACTTCTCATCCTCAACTCCTCCCTCCAAACTCTAGCTCCAACACCTCTTCCTCTACTCCTCCTTTAGCTAAGCCAGCTTAGCTTAGCTTAGCTAGCAACCAGCTCCTTGGCCATCCACCACCTTCAAATTCAACCCTAGTTAGCTCCACCAACTTAAGCCCACCTAAGCTAGCTACCCTACTCAAGTTGGCACCACCTCCTAGCCACCCCTTCACCCCATTATCACCACCAAAAGGCACCAATTTTGGCGCCAAAACCTAACCCTAACTACCCCTCTTTTTGGGGCCAATATACATGATGAGAGCCTCATCATGAGCCATAACTAGCTCATTTTGACCCAATAAAGAAGATAAAAGCTCCTACATAATCTAGAAGAAGGCTTAACTGAAGGAACAAGTGCTCTGAGAAGAAAACATGAAATAAAGGTTAAAACTGTAATTTTACCATTGCAGTACATAAACGGGATTTCTCATAAGCAAAACATAGGTCAAATGGTCCAAATAAGATAAAAAGAGGGTTGAGTAAATCAGAAATGGGTTTATGTGCAATCTAAGAATTAAATGACACTTGGTAACCCTAAAAACAGATCCGCTTAAATTAACAAGGTTCTGGTCAGGATAAAAATCAAGTAAACCCTCTAAAAATCATGGAAAAACATCCTCTAGGGTTTAGAACACTTAATTTGACCTTTGGAACCTAGTCTGACCTAGATTAGGGTCCTAGCTCCTCAATTAACCAAATTTGGGTTTTTATGCAAAATGTCTAGTCAAACAAGGTCAAACCTGAAATCCAACTTCGCCATTGGATTCCTTAGGTCCAAATTAGGTTTATACCAAAATTCGGACTTAAGGGGAGGTCATCTTGACCTACTTTGCAATTTAGTACACCCAAATCATAAATAGGTCCCTATCTTTTGAATATCCTTGCAAAGAGCCCCCCAAGTTCTTCGCCCCCTTTGCAATCCGGTCCTGCCGCCATTGTTAGGGCAAAACTGAGCTCCGGCGAGGTTCAGAGAGGGATTGCTCTCTAATCCCTCAGAGATTCCCTCCCAGAAATGGAAGGGGGATTCTCTGAGGAATTCCCTTCCTTATAAAGCCAATTACAATCGCTGGTGTGAACCCAATCTCTCGTGCGAACGTACGAGAGATTTGGGTATCCACCTTCCTTCCAACTCCGGCAAGCCGGCAGACCTAATTGCACGCTCTCCACGTGCTGATAGGAGCGACCAGCACCTATAAAACACCCCCCAGACCCTGCCGTAGGACGGAAGCTTGATTTTGACGGCGATCCCCTCCAAATTCCCTCTCTCCCATCTCCGGCCAAACGACCCGCAAGCTCCGGCGACCTCCTCCCCTCCGTCTCGTCGCTCTGCTGCCATACCAACAGCAGAGTCCTCTCCGCCTCTTCCTCCCGCGTCGCGCTGTACCCCACGCGTGTGCTCCTGACCTCATCTTCGTCGCCGCTTCCTCCCTCAGGGTCTTTCTTCCCCGACGACGGCAGTTACGAGCCGTCCTCTCCACCGCCTCCCTTCCTTCCAGACAACCCCAGATACATTCTCCATCCTCTCCTCTCTCTTTTCCCCCTACTATTTTACTTGATTACCCCTCGACAGTACCTAACCACCTCCATCGTTCTCGCCTCCGACCGCCCTCCGGCGAGCTGCCCACACCACTCCGCCCCTCCACACGGCTCGCCAACCCCCTCGTGAGCTTCGCCTCACCACCAGGAACCCATTCCACCCCATCACTGCCACTCCAGACCTCCACAAGCACCCCCCGACCAACCCACCATCTCCAGCCACAGGTTGACCTAGGCACGCATGCCTAGGCCGACTTGCAACCTACAGCATCACCCACCGCCTTCGCCGTGCTACGGCGAAGGTTTCCAGCTATTCTGATTGGGCCAATAGGCCGTTCTGTTGGATGTCAGGTGTACGCTCCGGCCGCCATTAACAGCCGAAGCAGCAGGGAGCTTGGAGCAGCTTCGGGCATCAGGCTTCCCAGGCTGCAGGTGCAGCAGACTCTCGCGAAGGTCGCGAAGCGAACGAGGCTAGCCAGTCACACAGAGGAGCCATCAGCTTGGGCAATCGAGTGACGAGAGCTCTGCGGGCGCGCGTGAAGGCAAGACCGACCAGATAGTCCCACATCGTGGGATTGCAAAACTCAGGAATCCTATAAATTATTTTTGTGTTTTCTTCTTACTGCCTCCGTAAGCACAAGGGTGAGGTCCCTCACTGCCCCCGCATGCCTCGTCCGCGGCTTGATCTCGCGGATCTGGCGGATCCGACCCAACCTAAACCTACGCACTCCTCGCGCATCACCACTTGCCGGTGCGCCTGGTCCCGGGTGCGAATCCGACCTGACTACCCGTGTGGCTCTGGGAGAGCGTGCTTGAGTGAACTGCTTGAGAAAAAGAGAGACGCTTGGGTAGAGGGATGGGGGTAGGTTTTTGCTACTGTGTGGTGTCTGCAGGAAGGAAGAAGTGACCGAGGCAGCGAACACTTAGCAGCTGAAGAATAGGAAGAGAAGAAAGAAGAGGCTGTGTAGCAGTGAAAGGAGAAGTCTTCGCCAAGAAGAAGAAGGAAGACAAGGCAGAAGAGAGAGAAGAACAAAGAAGAGGCCAAGTGAAGACTGCAAAGAGATCAGAAGAAAAAGAAGAAGAAAGAAGAAAGGCAAGGCAGGAGAAGAAGGAAGATACAGAAGCAGAAAGGAGAAGAAGAGAGAAAGAGAGATCACATTTAAGACGTCTGATACAGAAATCAGACGTCCAATTCTACTTTTTTTTTCACAAATCCTTTTTAAAATTCTCTCTTTGAATCAATTATATTTGCATTTAACAGTTGTATTCTTTGGTTTTACAAAGTACTGAGATTGCTCCCCGTGTTCGACCTCGGATACTCTAGTTGTTCGAGTAATAAAATTCTTTATATTTGTTTAAACATTTTGTCGGTTATACTACAACGTAATACGCTTTAAATCCGCACAAAATCGTTGAGAACAATACACCCCCACATCCACCATACACCTAACCCTACAACCCATCCTAGCCATCCACCTACCCCTCCTTCTAGAACCCTTCTTGGTGCCAACTTAGACCCCCTTCTAGAAGACATTTTGGCGCCAACATCAAGGGGTGTCAACACCCATAACCACCTCCTAGGTGTCCCTTAAGGTGGCGCCAATTGACCTTGGCCATTGGATCCTTAACCACCTCCATCTCTTCATCCTAGCCCTCCATTCCAAGAGTCACCTTAGCCCCCTTCCTATTCTATAAAAACCCACCACCTACCACCATTTGGGGGCATCCTCCATTAGTGTATTTTGCTACCTATACCACCTATACCTACGGCCAAGAAGAAGGAGTAGAGAAGGAGATTAAAGGGGCACATCACCAGCCCTTTTGGTGCCTTCTTCTCCCCACTCTCTTCAACTTGGGCCACGCCAAGGAGGAGGACTCTTCCACTTCAAGGAGGATGGCCAGGCAAGTCAGAAGGACCTAGGGTGGACGTCCACCCTTGGAGAGAAGCTTAGGGCACGCCCCCTTAGGGCTTGCCTTGGAGGACATCACCTTGGCGGAGCACAGCAAGGAAGGAGTTGGAGGACTCTTTTCAAGCTTAGGAGCTACAAGCTTGGAGCAAGAAGCCCTCTTCTTCACCATCTATCTAGAGGATTTGTGTTTGCTTTTCTTATTTACAATTTTCTAGTAGTAGAAGCATTCCTCTACTAGGCCTTTTTGTAAAACACTTTTTCATTTATCTAGTTGCCTTCTTTGCAATTTCTTATTTGCATTTCTACTTGCTTTGTTTTTAGCATTCTTCACTCCCTCTCCCTAATTATTCTAGGCCTCCACTTGCCTAGAGTAAGCTTAGGGAGAGGCTCTACTTGCCACTTAGAAGTAGTATTTGAATTTGAAGTGTAAATCACTTTCCCACCACCATTTCACATGTTGTCTTAATTCAAAAACAAAAAAAATGATATATTGAAAAATACCAAAAAGAAAGCTGAGATTTGTATTCCAAGCAAGAGAATCGATTTTGCAAACATTTGACCTCCTTGGACGACCCTAGATACTCCCCTATCTAGGAATATAAATTTAAGAGTTGATCGATTTTGCACGTTACAACGACGTATTTAACAAACCACGTGAAATCTCTATCAATAGGTGATCCTGGGTTGAACCGTGTTTCATTTGTGTCCATATTATCCCTACACAGTTCGTGATGAGTTCTATTATTTTTGCAAATCTTTCCTGAATGTCCCTTGTATAATATTCTTTATGGTTTCTATAGGCATTCTCAAGTATCTTTTCTTTCAAGCTCATTTGGGACTCAGGTTTTCTAAATAGTTTTCCTATATAGTCTGGTTGCATTTTTTAATCAAATGGTGGAATCAAGATATAGAATCAAACTCAAGATTAGGTTGAAGTTGATCAAATCGGAAAGAGATTCCCAAGAAAATCTAGTGAAGCTTCTTAGGTTAAAAACCTAATAGCCTTCCTGTGTATGCGTACTAAATAGAAGGGATGAGGGTCTGGACATGAATTTTGACCCAATCAAGGCACGCAAAGATTTTTGGATGACTAAGGCAGCTTTGAGGAGAATGATGCCTCTGAATCAGAAATTTGCACACCCGAGAATTACCTGGGTAGCCAAGAAGGGAGAGCCCCGCAAAGACCTCTACACAGTAGAGTGTCCCCACGGGTTACAGGGTTTCTCCTACCCGACTTTCCTTATCACTGAGGATCCAGGTAGACCGGAATGTACGAACTTAAGACCTTAAGTCTACCAATTTTATGTCCTAATTTGTGCCTTTAGTTTCATTTGATTAGAAGTTAATTCAACTTGTGACCTAATTTGGAGGTTAGTTGAACTACAATGTAGACTAACTTCACTTGACCTGACCTAAAGATGGCAGAATGAAATCTAGGTCAAGACCTAGAAATCACCCTAATTGACTCTTAGTTTATTATGTCCAAGGATTTTAAGATTTAAGTGAAATTAGAGCCTGATTTTTAGGGCTTTGTTGATTAGCTCTTTTCAACCAAGGGCTTGTGGCGAAACGGTAGCAGCAACTAGCTTTTCTTAAGTCGTTGTAGTACAGATAGTTATTGCCATCATTTGCTAATATTTGTTACTCGGAAAATACAGTTCTCACGAGGTCGAACTCAGGGAGCAAGTCGTATTCTAGAGGTATACAGTTTCTATTACAAAAAAAATAAAGGTAAAGAGAGAGAGAAATAGAGAGAGGAGGAAATTTGGCTTCTTCTTCTTCTCTTCCTGTTCTTCTTGTCTTCTCTCTTCTTCTGTTCTTCGGATCTTCCTCTCGTGCTCTTCTTCTTCTATCTTCGCTGCGGGTCCTGTTTCTTCTTTCCTTGCGCTTCTCGTCTTCCTTCTTCAGCTCTATCTCAGCTGCTTCTTCTTTGTTTATCTCCTTGTGGTCTTCTTCTTCTGCTTTCAGGACGTCGTCTCTCCTTCCTTCTTCTTTTCTTATTTGCAGCAGTGGTGATGTTCTTCTTCTTCTTCTTCTTTCTTTCTTCTCTTCCTTCAGAGTGCCATCTGATTTTTCACTCAGACGACTTAAGTCGCCACTGCTATAGTGCATCTCGTTGCTCCTCCTTCCTTCAGTCTTCGTCGGCCTTCTTCTTCTTCTCTTCTTCCATGGTTCTTCTTCTTTGTTCACCTGTGCCTGCACACTTCAAAGTTTACGTCAGTGGGCAAAACCTACTCTACCCTCCCCCCCCGCGTCACTCTCGCTCAGAATTCTCTCTTAGGAAAGCTCTCCCAGAGCAACCGGGTACGCGAGTCGCACCCGGGTCCAGGCCCACCGACGTGCGGTGGTGGGCGAGGAGTGCGGGTCGGGCTAATCGGGTCGAAGCCAGGTCCGCGGGGCATGAGCGCGGACGAGGCCGGGTAATCGGGCGGGTGAAGGGGACCTCACCCCGTGTGCTGAGGCGATAACCCTCCAGCACTTTTTCAATTTGTATCAGTGCGCCGCTTCGGAGTCTTCCGAGGTGGGACTAAATGTCCCACCCCAATTTGGCGCCTGTGAGGAGGAAACAGCGGCGGTCGAGGCTTCGTGCGAGGCACTCGCTCCAGCCGCGCACCTGGGACACTTCGCGAAGACGCTTCGCGCAGCCTGGGAGTCAAACCTGGGCGTGGCTCGCCTGGAGCAGCAGGTTGAAGAAGCTTTGCTGCTCAGCAATGGCGGCGGCGAGCGAAGTACCTGCCCACAGAGAAACGGCCTCTCGGCCTAATCAAATACGCGAAGAACCTTCGCCGTGGCACGGCGAAGGTGGTGGGGGGGTCAGGCAGGCGACGAGGCGGAGCCTAAGGGCTGCCCTAGGTCGAAATGCAGCACGAGAAATGGGTTTGGTCGGTGGGTCTGCAGGGGGCGAATGGCGGGGAATGGAAGGGCGGAGGTTGATCAGGGTGAGGAGGCAGAGGTTCTGTGAGGGTCGGCGAGCCGTGTGGGGTGCTGGAGTGACGGAAGCGGGTCGCCGGAGTGTGGCCTGAGGTGGAGAAGGTGAAGGCGATTGGTCGGAATCGAGGGCGACAGTAAGGGTTCAAAGTGAGGAAAAGGAAGAGGGGAGAAAGGTGAGAAGTTATACCTACTTAACAGGACGAGGAGGAGCCGGAGAAGAAGCTGCCCAGGGGAAGGAGCGACGGCGAGGAGAGGGTCGGAGAAGCACGCGTTGGGTGCGGCGCGGCGTGGGAAGAGCAGGGGAAGGCAGCCCTGCTGCTGGTAGTGCGGCAGAACGACGAGGAGGAGGAGGGAAAAACCGCCGGAGCTGGAGGGATTCCTGTCGGAGTGGGAAGAGAGTGAAAAGAGGGTGTTTCTCCGTCAGGACCGAGCTACTGAGAACGGCGGAGCGACGGGGGTATTTATAGAGGCGGAATCAGAGAGGAGGGCGGAGGGAGACGACGTGTCTCCCTCACCAGAGGACGCCGGAGATGGAGACCCATACCGTCCGTGCGTTCGCACGGCCGGTATGGTGGGTTGCAGCGACCAGGGGGGTGTTCCTGCAACGGCTGACGACACAGGGCACCCCCGGTTGACTTGTCAGACCCTCCCCCTTACCCTGCGCGGCGCCATGCTCCGCGCAAGGTCGCCGGAGCATGGTGCTGGTCAGGTTTTGCAGGAGGGACCTGAACGCAAAGAACGAAGAAGAGTTAGGGGCCAAAATGCGAGGGTTCAAAAGTTGAGGGCCAAAAAGTAAATATATGAGGACCAAAGTGTAAAGTTGGTCAAGAAGGTTTCCTCTTAGGCTCAAGTTTTTATACATGACTAATTGGGACCTAAGGATTATGATGGTAAATTTTATTTCCAGATTAAACCTTGTTTGATCGGTCAATTTACGCAAAAATCCAAATTAAGTTGTTAATTGGGCATGGTTCTCAATGTAGGTCAAAATGGGTTCCTAAGGCCAAATTGAAGGTTCTAAACCCTAGAGATTATTTTTTTATGAATTTTAGAGGGTTTAGTTGATTTTTTTATCTGCCTCGAACCTCGTGTTTTTAAGTGGGTTTATTTTTAGGGTTATAGGATGTCATTTAATTCCTTTGAGTTGCTGTAGCCCTTATTGAATCATCTCATCCCACTTTTCTTCTTATTAGGTTGCTTTGACCGATGTTTGGATCCTGAGTTACCCTGTTTTCAGATTGGATTGGTGAAATTGCATTTTTACCCCTTAGTTTCTATTTTCTTTGCAAACTCAGAATCTCTCTGAGTTAAGCCTTTCCTTGAGTTATGTAGGAGCTTTTATCCTTTGTATTAGGTCAAAATGAGCTAGTTATGGCTCATGATAAGGTTCTCATCAGCTTGTGAAACGACCCATTGCCTGTTTAGTCGGATAAGACGTTTGGAGTTTCAGTTAGACGTCTGTCCAGATGTCTGGACACGTGCCAGGACGTCTGAAAGTGAGATTTGCGTATGTCCCTTTTCCGCTCTGTGCGCGGGCGGTGTGCAGAGGTCTCTCTCTCTTCACACCCTCACCCCCTAAACCCTAACACCCCTCTATATAAACCCCCCTTCTCTTCTCTCCTCACACCACTCAAGCCACCACCACCTCCACCTTCTCCTGCGACGACCACGCCCCCCTCCTATTTCTACTGTAGCCGTGGTGAGGAAGGAGAGCCACCGGTGAGGGGAAAGCAAGGAGGAGCAAGAGCGAGAGGGTGCGAGGGAGTGAGAGCGGGGAGGAGGACGATGGCTGCAGGAGCTCGGTGGAGCTCGAGGAGTCGTGGGAGAGAGGAAGATGCCGACGAGGAGCTTCTCAAGCCCCTGCAGCTGCTGGAGTTGCCACTGCAGGTGGAGAGCGAGCAGGGCGAGCTGCGTGAAGAAGTTCTGATACTGGAAGTTTCCAGTATCAGACGTCTAGAGTGACGTCCAGACGGGTGGCAAGGCACCAGGACGTCCAGAGCTAAGGTTGGATGTCTAAAAGCACAATATCGTGAGGTACATATCTTCTTGCATTGCTTTCCACTATACAGAAAATTTCAGCGCAGGAGGTTGACGTGGTTCATGCGTGTGTGTTTAGAAGTGTCGTTAGAGTTTGCACTTGCGACGTCGATTTTAAAGTAAAGAAATGGATGTGAGTCCAAGTGTCGGTCTCAGGGAGGTGTGAAAATTGGATTTTTCTTGTCACTTATTGTCATGAAAATCGTGGGATTTTGCTTGCGAAAAGGCACAGGTGAAAAGCGAGAGAGAGAGAGAGATTAGGGTTAGAGTTGTTTCATTTGTAACATGCAATTTAAATAGAAAATAGAGTAAGCAACTGAATAGAAAACAACTTCATTAATCATGCAGCTTTAGTTCATGAGTTACAACATTAGATACATGCTTAAACATAAGTAAAGTAAAGCTTAAAAGAAGGGAAGAAAGAGAGAGAGAGGGAGGGCGACGAGGCAGCCACGGTGGTGGAGAGTGCTCCGTCGGCGGCTCGTCGTCTCCGGTGATTACAAAAGAGCTTAAAGGTAGCTAGGAGAGGGGTAGAGTGGTTGCAAGTGGAGTGAATGCCTTGAATGGGTGGTTGGAAGGGGTTTAAATAGGGAGAAGGGATTTCCAAATGAAGAAGGGGCTTTAGCGACGTCCGGGACATCGCTAAAACCCTTCCCAAAATGTCGGTGAAGCCCCTTGCCCGCCAGTTGCTCGCTCGCAGCCGTTCTTCCTCGTGCCTGATCCGTGTGTGTGCGCCACGAGCCGTTCGATCGAAGATCGAACGACTGCGATCTCGCGCGAGGCGCTCACCTGGATCGCACCCTTGCGCCCTCGTCATCGCGCGCATTTGGCCAGGGCGCATCTGCGGGCGCCACGTCACGCTATCTCATCCGTCCGCTGCTAATCGGGCGACCCAATTTCTCCTGTGCGCGTCGCCGTCTCCGAATTTCAACTCCATGCTGCTCAAACCCGCGTCGCGTGGGCGTGGGCGTGCGCTCCAACCGCTGCTCTACGCCCGCTGCTTTGTCGCGACTGCTGCAGGCGTGCCCGCGGTTCTCAACCGTTTGATCGGAGATTGATGGCTGAGATCTGCTCTCCGGATGAAGGTGGAAGCGCTTGCGATCTGGACGCGGTGAGCGGGGGCCACGTGGCGCACCATGGGCCGTTGATCATCAGATCAACGGTCAGAACTTCTTGGGCCCATTGTGCTAGCTCCGGATGTCGGTTCTGAATCCATCCGTGCGGTCCGATTACTCATCTAAGGTCTGCTTTGACAAGTGGTCGTACAAATGGCCATTAATACTATTTTATAAGCAATCTTGACATATGATGCATGCAATGCTCCCATTCTACTTATGTTGTGTTATCTGTGCCTTTTATTCTTAAGATGGGCCCTATTTAACAGAATTATCACCCCAAGATGCAGTGTTATCATACCCCCATGCTTATTCCTTGCTAATCCCTAGCAAGGTTTATTCTAGCCTTTATTTTTTTGTCAGAATTTAAGAAGTAATTACTTAGACACTTCGTCACTTGTCAATAGGAGGAAATATACTAAGATCTTAATCTACAAAGACTAAGTAGCGCCCAGGTGTCTACCAAAATACGAATCGCCTGAATCATTGCTTTAATGTATGTAAATATATATGTGTATATATATATTTTTTTATATTTTTTTTTGGAATTCAGAGTAGGTTGGTAACTTTTTACGACTACCCAACCCACCCAAAACTCAGTCAAAACCCTAAGTGCTAAGCATCTTGGTGTGAAGATCGTGATAGACTCACTCAACGGTAATTTGGATAGACTTCGGGTTTCTACGCCCCTAGGTGACTAGAAGAGGAAGTATTTTGCCTGAAGGTGTATTTGTTCGATTGGTAGCTTTCTCCCTACATTTGTTTTAATTGAGGTCAACACAAGGATTTTTTTAGTGTATATCTCCCTAGCTTGTACTACTTCCCTGCTTCTTCCTTAAGTGTTTTGGTTCTTTTTGTGCAATTACTGAGCTGGGCTCTGGACAACCGACTAATGGGCTCTTACCCATGGTAACTTGGCAGCTATACTCGTGCGGTGAAGTGTGGTTTATTTTGTTTTCTTCTCCTTTTTTTTTTTTTGTAGGTGGCTTCCCTGATCTCAAATGTACCTAGAGGCAATGAAGAAGTGGTCCCATGGCTAGGCTCTGGACAACCTACCAATGGGCTGTTACCCACGACAACTTGCCAGCCATACCACCCTAGAGAGTTCATTAGCTACCCAATTTTTGTCAAAATCTCCGAGGAGTGAGTCTGTGCAAAAATGTGTGCAGATGCTTAGACTCAAAGTTCTTCTGAGTTAGAGGGTGAGTTGATAAGTCGTACACTTATCACCTTATTTAGTAGGTGGATTAGAGTAGCTTAAGGTTGCAAGGATTTGAAGCTAAATCCATATTTTAACGGACACCAGGGCTGATTAAGCTGAAGACCTGAAAAGTCTAAGTGTTCAAGTTCTTTTTGTATTATTTCCCACTATTGACAAGTTTCTAATGCCTAAGTTTCTTCCTCAATTAATTTTTTTTTTAATTTTATTTTATTCAGACTGATTAAATGAGCTCAGGATCATGCAATTTACCACCCCCTATGCTTAAGTTGGACAATGTCCTCATTGGCAAATACATGGATGCAACAGGGGTTCAAAAAGATATTACCTGAGTGACGTAAAATACCAGATCAGTTTGAATCCTCTAGGTTGCCTTCCAGGAAGCATTGAGTTTAACGCCTCTTGCTGGGCGGTGCTTCGTGTCATCCCTCAATGAGGGTGACACTCTCCTTTGGGGGAACCTGGGCTAGGAAGTGTTTCAATATTTGACCATTAACTATAAAAGTGTGCCTAGTGTTTGGATCAGCGATTTCAACCGCCCCATTAGAGTGAGGCTTAACCCCCAAAATGGTTCTATCCATTTGGACCTAAGTTTCCTCGAAAAGAGTTTTAGGCGGGCATCGAACAGCTAGACTTGCTGGTTAGGCTCAAAGGTCTTTCTATGGATGAGTCGGTCGTGGACGGCTTTCATTTTCTCCTTATACAGTCAACTATTCTCAAAGGCGTCCCGACGAATTTCTTCGAGCTCAGAGAGTTGGAGCGCCCTCTACGTATCGACTAACTGGGAATCCATGTTACATTTCTTGATAGCCCAGTAGGCCCAGTGTTCCAATTTGACAGGAAGATGGAAGGCTTTGCCAAAGACCAGGCGATAAGGTGACATGCCTATCGGGGTCTTGAAAGCGGTCCTGTATGCCCACAGGCTTCATCTAGTCGTGTGGACCAGTCTTTCCTGTCAGGTCTCACAGTCTTTTGTAAAATGTTCTTGATCTGTCTATTTGAGACCTCGGTCTGTCCATTTGTTTGTGAATGATACGGGGTAGCAATGCAGTGGTTAACCCCGTATTTTCTAAGTAGGGCACGGAATTGGGAGTGAATAAAATGACTTCCACCATCATTGATCATGGCCTTTGGTATTCCAAACTAGGAAAAGATGTTCTGCTTAACAAAGTCCATGACAGTCCTGTGATCGCATCGGCGGGTGGCGACGGCTTCAATCCATTTAGAAACATAGTCTATCGAGACTAGGATGTACTTGAAGCCGTTGGATGGTGGAAAGGGGCCCATAAAATCGATACCCCAAACGTCGAAGATTTCGATAATCAAGATGGGCTGGAGGGGTATCATATCTTTTCGGGTCATGGTCCCCAGCGTTTGGCAGCGTGAGCAAGTCTTGGCAAAGTTGTGTGCATCCTTAAATAGGGAGGGCCAGTTAAATCTAGACTGCAGAACCTTCGCAGTTGTTTTCTTTCCAGAGAAGTGGCCACCACAAGCCTGGTCATGACAGAAAGAAAGCACACTCTGAAGTTCGTTCTCGGGGATACACCTCCTGATGATCTGGTCGGCACAGAGGCGAAACAGCATGGGATCATCCTAGAAATAGTGCTTGGCCTCAACCAAGAACCTATCCCGTTGCTGTCTGGACCAGCTGTGCGGGGTTTGTCCTACAACTAGGTAGTTGACATAGTCAGCATACCAAGGCAGTCTCTTGTCTTGCACAGCCAGAATGTGTTCATCAAGGAAGGTGTCAGATAAAGGCAGGGAGGGTCCAATGTGGTCTGGGTGAAGTCTACACAAGTGGTCAGCCACCACATTCTTTGACCCGGCTTTGTCACAGATTTCCAGGTCAAATTCCTTCAAGAGCAGGATCCATCTGATGAGCTTGGGTTTCGTGTCCTTTTTCGCCAACAGGTGCCGGATGGCTGAATGGTCAGTATAGATGGTCACGTGGGATCCCAGCAAGCAAGGTCGGAACTTCTCAAGTCCGAAGACTACAGCGAGCAATTCTTTCTCTATGACCGTATAATTTCGTTGGGCCTCGTCCAATGTTTTGCTCGCCTAGTAGATCACCACGGGTTTCTTGTCTTGTCTTTGTCCCAGGACAGGGCCTATGGCAAAATCTGATGCATCACACGTAATCTCAAAGTCCTAGGACCAATCCGGGGGCTGAAATATAGGGGCTATGGAAACTAAGTCCCGGAGGGTGTGATAAGCCTGGATGCAATCAGAGGACATGTGGAATATGGCGTCGTTGGCCAGAAGGTCGGTTAAGGGTTTGGAAAGCTTGGAGAAGTCTTTAATAAACCTTTGGTAGAAGCCAACGTGTCCCAGGAATGAGCGAATCTACCGGACCGAGCTAGGTGGAGGAAGTTTGGAAATCAAATCAACCTTAGCCCGATCCACCTCAATGCCCCTATGCGATACGATGTGACCGAGGACAATTCCTTCTTGAACCATAAAATGGCTCTTTTCCCAACTTAACACCAGATTAACCTTGATACATTATTTCAGGATTTTCTCCAAGTTGCTCAGACAGTGGTCGAATGAATTTCTAAATACAGAGAAATCATCCATAAAGACCTCTAAGTATTCACCCACCATTTCTGAAAAAATGGCTAGCATGCAATGCTGGAAGGTAGCAGGTGCGTTGCATAACCCGAACGGCATTCGATGGAATGCAAACGTGCCGTACGGGTAAGTGAATGTGGTCTTTTCTTGATCTTCTGGAGTAATTGCGACTTGGTTATATCCTGAATATCCATCTAGGAAGCAAAAATACTTTTGCCCTGCCAATCTTTCAAGGATCTGGTCAATGAATGGCAAGGGGAAATGATCCTTCTTAGTGGCTTCATTGAGCTTCCTATAATCAATACACACCTGCCATGCGGTGGTGGTGCAGGTGGGGATGGATTCGCCATGATCATTGGTGACAATGGTGAGCCCGACTTTCTTTGGAACCACTTGAGTGGGGCTCACCCGGGGCTATCGGAGATAGGATAGATGATGTCGGCATCAAGCCACTTGATAATTTCTTTCTTAACGACCTCCCGCATGTTTGGGTTTAATCGTCTCTGCATCTGGCAGGAGGGTCGTGTCCCATTTTCCAAGTAAATCTTATGGGTGCAATAGGCAAGGCTAATTCTTCTCAAGTCAGAAATGGTCCAACCAATGGCGGCCCGATGTTCTGAAAGGGTTGCGGTCAACCTGAGTTCCTGATCCTTTGTTAGATGAGAATTAATAATCACAGGGAAGGTCTGGTCAGGTCCCAGGAAGACATACTTGAGGTTCTCGGGTAGTGGCTTAAGTTCGGGTGCGGGTGGAACAACGGTTGACGGAAAAGGGAAAGGCGGGAGTTGATCGACATTGATATCCTCAAATGGTGTTGTTTGATGGTAGTCAGCCTTACAGAGGTCCACGGGTAGCGATGGTGACGGGTCAGAACAGTTGTTACAGGCTTGGTGGTCAGAGACAGAACTAAGGGTGAGGCATTCCTCGACCAGAGTTTCCACGGGATCATGTTCCTCAACACAATCGCAATCAAAAGACTTTGTCACCCGGAAGATATCTAATTGCATTTTCTTATCTCTGAAGGCGATTTCCATACATCCCGTGTCACAATCAATGCTTGCTTTAGCCGTAGCTAAGAAAGGTCTGCCTAAGATTATGGGTGCATTCTGTAATTTTTCAGGGACTTCCATGCCGAGCACCAAGAAGTCGATCGGGAAATAGAAGTCCTTGACCCGCACAATCACGTCCTTGACAACCCCCTTCGGGGTCTTTACAGATCTATCAGCCAGCTGGATGGTGACCGGTGTGGGTGTCAACTCTCCAAAACCAAATTGGTGGTACAGGGTTGTTGGAATCAGATTGATAGAAGCACCTAAATCCAGGAGCGCTCTATCAAATGTCATGTCCTCTATATTGCAAGAAATCAGGGGTGCTCCTGGGTCAGTTCACTTGAGCGGAAGGTTGCTTGATATTACGGAACTTGCTTGTTCGGAGAGCACAACCTTCCTAGGTGCTTGAGGTCTTGGCTTACGTTTGGGTATACAAGCATCCTTTAAAAACTTGGCGTAAGCCGGGATGTGCTTAACGGCTTCGAGGAGCGGAATATTAATCTGTACTTGCTTAAAGATCTCCAAAAGCTCCTTAGTTTCCACAACATTTTTCTTCTTCTTGATTGTCTCCAAGGCCTCAGGGTAGGGTGTCTGAACATGGATTAGGTCTATTTCTGGGTCCTTGGGTTTTTCTGGTGCCTCTTCTGAGCCGGGTATTTCAGCGGGTGAAGCCTCGGGAAGAGTCGGCCATTTGGGATCCTGGGTTTTGGTGCCTCTTCTCAAGGTTACCGCATTCGTAGAGGCATTGGGACCATGGGTTGATCCTTGAGAAGACGAGGACGAAGAAGCACCGAACCCAGGGGGTGTTTGTGGGGCTGGCTAGACCATGTGAGACTGCCTAGGATTGCCCTGGAACCCTTGTGAATTGGGGCCTCTGTTAATTATGTTTCGCAGGTTCGGTTGTGGCTGGGAAGGTAGGGATCCTTGTTGTTTACAGTCCAAAAGTTGGCTTAACTATCCCTTTACTAAGGCCATTTCCTCTTGATGTTTCTGGTTCATTTCAGCCATCATCTTTATTAGGGTGTCCGTTGGTTTTGTGGGGGAGGGGCTGCCCTATTTTGATTATATGGGGGTCTAACTGGTGGTTCTTGCTGATAGGGGGCAAGTTTGGCCGTTGATTTGGCCTGGGCTGGTTTTGGAATTGCGGTGGTTTCTGGTTTGTCCAACCAAAGTTGGGGTGATTACACCAGCCAGTGTTGTAAGTGTTGGAGAAAGGGTCAGGTTTAGCATAACCTTGGACAACTTGCAATCTTCAAGGATAACGGATGTCGATGGGGAGGGAAGAGAGTAATCAAGGGTTGAGGGAACAAAGGTCCCTCCCTGGAACGTGGTCAGGGGTTGTTCCAGGTTCAGTTGGCTTAAGGGCTGGACCAGGTCAACATTATGTGCTCCCTTTGCTAGGGCGAAGGCCTGTAATGGGTTCCTGGTCTGGTTCAGTAGCTCATCAATCTTTTTGTCCACCAATTCCACTCGATCTACTTTCTTGGCAATGATGTCCATGTCAACCATTCCAGAATTTGCTTGTACCTCATAAATCCCACCACGGGGTTGACTGGATTGGTTAAACTAGGGCATTGAGGCATTGTTGAGAGAATTTTCGCTCATAGACTCAAAGAGCTCAAACGTGCTCTCCTCGTCCATGTTCAGGAAGTTCCCCCCGCATGAGGCATCGACGAAGTTCCATAGGTTGTTGTCCAGACCGTGGTAGAAAATCTAGGCCAATTGCCACCTTGATACTTCGTGGTGTGGACATTTTCTCAAGAGTTAATTAAATCTTTCCCACTCCTCATGGAACTGTTCCCTACCCTGGAGTGTAAAGGTAGTAATAGCTCTTCTAAGGGCATTGGTCTTTCCTATGAGGAAGAATTTCTTTAGAAATGCATCCCTCAGTTCTTCCCAGGTGGTGATGGGTCTACCTAGGTTTCTAAGCCAGTGAGAAGCCTTGTCTCTTAACGAGAAGGGAAACATCTTAATTAGAACAATGTCAAGGCTAATGTTCCTAGGTTTCACAGTTCGTGCTATCCGATCAAGATCCTCTAGGTGCTGGAAGGGGTCTTCATTTGAGCTTCCATGGAAGTGGCTCTGGATCAGACTTAAGACATTTGGTTTTAGCTCAAAATCATCTCCCCCTTTGGGGATCCTAAGGTGTGGCTCAACTCTAATAGCAGAAGGATTGTAGAAATAGCGGAGGGGCCTCGGTTGATCCTAAAATGGTGGTACATCAAGTGGTGGTTGCCCTTGTGGGCCTTGGAAAGGTGGTGGTGGTTGCCCTTGTGGGTTTTGTAATCGGCGTATGGCTTGCATGATGGTGTGGATCTGTTGTTACTGAAGCCGGTGGTTTGCATTAATCTGGGCTTGGATGATGGCCATTATGTCTGGTGGGGGTTGGTCCTTAACCTCATCAACCCTAGGTTCAGCCATGTTTCTAGCAGAATCAAGTCGCCTGGATTCCCGTCCCAAAACAAAAAACTCAGGATGCAGTGAGCATCTCCCATGCATACACTAGAGAAGAACAGGAGGGGATGCGGAGAGTGACAGATGCGAGAAGTGTGTGTTCAATCAAGCAAACAAGCCTAGTCCTTATGGTGTATTCCTTAGGAGACTTAGAAATCTCAAAAAGGGTGATTAAGTCCATAAGCACTGGACTTCCCTTCCCAAAGCTAATCTAGCCAGGTTGATTACGAGGGGATTGCAGGGAAGGTTCTTCCTTTGGCTTGCGCCGCCGGTTCCGTAGACCCTACAACCGCGGTCGTTTGACACTGTCCCGCAGCCTAGTCACCAGATTCTACCAAGGGAATGAAAGCCAAGTGCCCAACGAATAAACCTTGCCTCTCGAGACTTAACTCAGTTCTGCGTAGGGCATGTCTACTTAGTTTTAAAAGGGCTAGGATAGTGCTTGTGCTATTGTTATGTGATGAGGAATTGATTGGGGTGGTGCCTCTTAATTTTCCACTTTCAGAGTGCGTGCTTCTATCAAAGCATGGTTTTCAAGTAAGGATTTTTCCAAGATGTGGTGTCTTTTAGTGTTTCATCCTTACTTTAGTGTCTTTTAGGGTTGACATGTCTTAATGTTTTCAGACAAGTTTCAGTGGGCACGTCAAGTTTTGCACACAATTTGGTGAAAGTAGATTTCCTTTAATTGTGTAGAGGCTCTAAAACCCTAATGTACTCATCCTAATGATCATGCAGCTTCTATTAGAAGAGTCATTTTTAGGGTTGACTGGTGCGGCCCAAGTCAATCCAAGGTGGCTTTGCAAACACCACTCAAAAAGAGAAAAGAACACTCCAAGAATTTATTCAGAATGTTAGAGTGTACATTTTTTTTGTTGGGTGATGTGTCAAGGATGTGGGTCAGGTAATCATACACCACGCCAATTTTTTTCAATTTTACAATTTTTTTAGTTTTTCAAGAAAGCAAACAACCATGTGTAAAGAGCTACTCACTACCGATCCTTGTTGCGCCTATTCCCTTGTTACCGTCATGGGTTGCGCTGCTTTGCCGTCTATTCGTCGCACTTTTGTGCGGTTTGTTAAAAGATAATATCGCGTTGTAATATAGCCGCTAAAGCGTTCAAAACAAATAAAGATTTTTATTACTCGAAAATCGGAGTATCCGAGGTCGAACACAGGGAGCAATCTCAGTACTTTGTAAAACCCAAGAATACAACTGTTACATGCAAATATAATTGATTCAAAGAGTTTTTAGAAAAAGTAGAATTAGACGTCTGATTTATGTATCAGACGTCTTAAATGTGATCTTTCTTTCTTTCTTCCTTCTTCTCCTTTCTGCTTCTGTATCTTTCCTTCTTCTGCTTTGCCTTTCTGATCTCTTTGCAATCTTCCCTTGTCCTTCTTCTTCTTCTCTGCGAAGACTTCTAATCTTTCTGCTTTCCTTCTCCTGCGAAGGCTTCTTTCTTCTTCTTCTGTCTTCTTCTTTGGCTTGCTTTTCCTTCTTCTGCAGCGGCCAAGTCCTTCTCCTGCGATCAGCCTGCCTGCACAGGAGCAAAACCTAACCCTTCTCCCTCTACCCGCGCGTCTCTCTCTCTCAAGCAATTCACTCTGAGCTGCTCTCCCAGAGCCACAAGCATAATCGGGTCAGATCGTACCCGGGACCAGGCGCACCTGAAGGTGGTGTGATGCGTGAGGAGTGCGTAGGTCTAGGTCGGGTCGGATCCGCCAAGTCCGCGTGGTCAGGCCGCGGACGAGGCGTGTGGGGTCAGTGAGGGACCTCACCCCTGTGCTTACTGAGGCGATAAGAGTATATCACAAAAGCAATTTATAGTGTACCTAAGGTTTGTAATCCCACGATGTGGGACTAAAGGTTTCGTCCTTCCCTCACGCGCGCCCGCAGACTCTCGTGTGCAATTGCCCACGCTGAAGGCCCTGCTGGTGCTCCTCGCTGAACTCAGTCACCTCGCGACACTTGCGAGAGCCTGCTGCACCTGCCGCCTAGGAAGCCTGACGCCTGCTGCTGCTCCAAGCTTCCTGCTGCTTCGGCTGTTAATGGCGGCCGGGGCGTTCACCTGAGATTCCACAGAACGGCCTATTGGCCCAATCAGAATAGCTGGAAACCTTCGCCGTAGCACGGCGAAGGCGGTGGGTGATGCTGCAGGTTGTCGGTTGACCTAGGCATGCGCGCCTAGGTCAACCTGTGGCCGGAGATGGTGGGTTGTTCGGGGGGTGGTTATGGAGGTCTGGAGTGGCAGTTGTGGGGTGGAGCGAGTTCCTGGTGGTGAGGCGGAGCTCACGAGGTGGTTGGCGAGCCGTGTGGAGTGGCGGAGTGGTGTGGGCGGCTCGCCGGAGTGCGGTCGGAGGCGAGGAAGATGAAGGCGGTTTGGTACTGTCGAGGGGTAATCAAGTAAAATAGTTGGGGGAAAGGAGAGAGGAGAGGATGGAGAACGTATCTGTGATTGTCTGGAAGGAAGGAAGGCGGCGGAGAGGACGGCTCGTAACTGCCGTCGTCGGGGAAGAAAGACCCTGAGGGAGGAAGCGACGACGAAGACGAGGTCAGAAGCGCGCGCGCGGGGTACGGCGCGACGCGGGAGGAAGCGGCGGAGAGGACTCTGCTGCTGGTATGGCAGCAGAGCGACGAGAAGGAGGGGAGGAGGTCGCCGGAGCTTGTGGGTCGTTTGGCCGGAGATGGGAGAGGGAGGAATTTGGAAGGGATCTCCGTCAAAATCAAGCTTAGCCTCTTCGGCCGGAGTTGTGGGTTCTTATATAGGCGCTGGACTGGGTGTGCAGGGCGTGAAGGGCACATAATTGCCTAAGGTTGGTCGCCGGAGATGGAAAGGAGTTAGGATACCCAAATCTCTCGTGCGTTCGCACGAGAGATTGGGTTCACACCAGCGATTGTAATTGACTTTATAAGGAAGGGAATTCCTCAGAGAATCCTCCTTCCATTTCTGGGAGGGAATCTCTGAGGGATTAGAGAGCAATCCCTCTCCGAACCTCGCCGGAGCTCGGTTCTGCCCTAGCAATGGCGGCAGGACCGGTTTGCAAAGGAGGCGAAGAACCTAGGGGGTTCTCTGCAACGGTATTCAAAAGATAGGGACCAATTTGTGATTTGGGTGTACTAAATTGCAAAGTATGTCAAGATGACCTCTCCTTAGGTCCAAATTTTGGTACAATCCTAATTTGGACCTAAGGAATCCAATGGTGAAGTTGGATTTTAGGTTTGACCTCGTTTGACTGGATATTTTGCGCAAAAACCCAAATTAGGTTAATTGAAGAGCTAGGACTCTAATCTAGGTCAAACTAGGTTCCAAAGGCCAAATTAAGTGTTCTAAACCCTAGAGTATGTTTTTCCATTATTTGTAGAGGGTTTACTTGCTTTTTGTTCTGACCGGAACCTTGTTAATTTAAGCGGGTCTGTTCTAGGGTTACCAAGTGTCATTTAGTTCTTAGATTGCACATGAACCCATTTCTGATTGACTCAACCCACTTTTTATCTCATTTAGACCATTTGACCCATGTTTTGCCTCTGAGAAATCCCGTTTATGTACTGCAATGGTAAAATTGCAGTTTTAACCTTTATTTCATGTTTTCTTCTCAGAGCACTTGTTCCTTCAGTTAGGCCTTCTTCTAGGTTATGTAGGAACTTTTATCTTCTTTATTGGGTCAAAATGAGCTAGTTATGGCTCATGATGAGGCTCTCATCATACCCCCATGCCTAGCTTTTGCTAGTCCCTTAGCAAAATTTCAAAGTTTCAACTTCCATTCTAGACCCTGAGTGTCTGTCAACAATGCTAAGTGCTTCTCCTTTTCTTTTGTGATTAGGTGGGAATGCCGACAATAGGCCTAGAGGTACTCAAGTACCAACCAAAATCCGGACCTGTTCTGCTTTAGCCTCAGTCCTCCGCAAAGGTTTCTACGGCCCACAGAAACTAACCTAGGGTTTGTTGGACTCCGCGGTTAAAGCACCCGTGCTTGAGACATTTTTAGCCTAAGTTCAGTTTGCAATGCGTTTTTTTTTTGTAGGAGAGAGATAGAGGATTTATTTGTTTGGAGAGCTTTTCTCTCTCTTTTCTTTTTATTTCTAGCTTCGGATTAGCTTCTCAACATGGTCTGTATTGGATTCCTCGTCCCCATCATCAATCCTCAAGGGTCCCTGGCTTTCGAGATTTCGAGATAATCCCACCCATGGCAACCCCCGGAACCCTGGCTTTCGAGATTTCGAGATAATCCCGCCCATGGCGTTCCGTGGCCGAATTCAAACCTTGGCGATTGACATTTTGTGATAATGCCACCCATGGTATCTGAACCAGCAGAGTGCTTACATGCCCCCAGTAGGATATTTAAATATCCTAAGAGACAAGCACCGAGGAGATGATATGTTGTTACGCATCTTCGAGGGAAATTTCCCGCCTCTCCGCGCTGGGAACTCGTCCAAATCAACTTGTGTTGATTGGCCGCTCCTAATCTAGGTGACTTTTTCAGAATATTAAACGCTTTTCGCGTGATTTGGATGTTTATGCGCACTAAACCAGACTGTGTGTGAATTTGGGTGCTTAGGTTACCGACTCCCGCAAACCGGAGGTCAATTAACGAGGCCGAATACTTCCTAAGCCTTAGACCTAATACTCAAGCTTCACATTTTCCTCAACCTCTTGAGGATTATCCAGATTTTAACGGATACGTGAATTTTTAAGCTAAAGGTACTAGCCCAAAAAGCCTAAGACCAGCGTTCCTGCTAATCTCTTGTTATATCTCCGTAGCACTTTTCTTTTCTTTTTCTTGATTCGGTCTAGAACTTCAGTTAACCCCTTAATCTTTTACTAATGACTATTTCTTTTCATTTTCATTTTGTGCTCCTTTTTGTCATTTTTTTCTTCTTTTCCTCCTCTCATTTGTATGACCCTGAATTGTTCCTCCCCTCTATCAAGTCTTTTTTTTTTTTTTTGAAACCCTTTCTTGATATGAATTTTCTGACATTTTGCACTTTCATACCCCCCCATGCCTAAGATTTGCAATGTCCCCATTGTAAATTAGGTGGGTTCGAATTCAGCTTAGTTCATGTATTAGGACAGGTGTGTGGTGAGTGAATGGGTCGAAGCGACTTGTTGCGAACGATTTCTAATCTCGGGTAGGTATACCTGAGGTGAAGTCGGCTGTTCTAATGAATGAACCCTAAAGTTCAATATGAGCTCCGCATAGAGATGTCAGAAACGGTTTCGGGTTTTTCAAAGAATGACGGGTTGCCTCCCGTTAAGCGCTGAGTTTTACGCCATCGGCTGGGCGCAATGAGCTCAAGAGGAATGGAGGGTAAAAGATGACTCAGTCAAATCTATATTGGTCATGTCAATGAACGGCTTGTGTCTCTGCCCGTTCACGACAAAGGGTTCAGAATCGTGGCTGAGTGGGCTGATTTCAATAGCTCCATTTCCGAAGATTTGGCGGACTAGGTAGGGTCCGACCCACTTGGATCTTAGCTTTCCTGGGAATAATTTTAGTCGGGCATCAAAGAGTAAAACTTTTTGACCAGGATGAAAGACCTTTCTAGAAATGTGTTTGTCGTGAAAAGCTTTAACCCGTTCTTTGTAAATTCGCGAGTTCTCATACGCGTCGTGGCGTAATTCATCGATCTCGCTCATTTGGAGTCTTCTGTGGGTTCCAGCCTTAGAAAGGTCGAGATTACAAGTCTGTACTGCCCAATAGGCTTTATGTTCCAATTCGACGGGGAGGTGACATGCCTTCCCGTACACTAGTCTGAAGGGAGACATTCCTAATTGGGTCTTGTGGGCGGTCCTATAGGCCCACAATGCTTCCGGAAGCCGAGAAGACCAATCTTTTCTATCAGGTCGAACAGTAACCTGAAGGATCTTCTTGATCTCTCGGTTAGATAGCTCAGCTAGACCATTAGTTTGGGGGTGGTAAGGAGTAGAGATTCGGTGTGACACCCCGTATTTGGTCATCAGTGACCTGAACTGAGCGTTCGTAAAATGGGTCATTCCGTCGGAAATTATAGCATGCGAAATCCCGAACCTTGAGAAAATGTTTTGATGGAGGAATTTTATAATGACTTTATGATTGTTGGTTCAGGTCGGAATGGCTTCTATCCACTTGGACACATAGTCAACTGCGAGTAAGATGTATTCGAAGCCATCCGAGTTTGGAAAGGGTCCCATGAAATCAATCCCCCAAATATCGAAAATTTCGCATACCAAGATCGGCTGTAGAGGCATCATGTCTCTATGGCTCATGTTGCCCAGAGTCTGGCAACGGGAACATACCTTACAGTGATCGTATGCATCCTTCAAAATTGTGGGCCAGTAGAAGCCACACTGGAGGACTTTCGATGCGGTTTTATGTCCATAAAAATGTCCACCGCATGCCTGGTCATGGCAGAATGAGAGTATGTCTTTGATTTCCACTTCCGTGATGCACCGTCGGATTATCTGATCAGCACCAATGCGGAAAAGATACGGGTCTTCCCATAGGTAATACTTGGCATCGGAACGCAATTTGTCCTTTTTGGCCTTCGACCAATCGGGCGGAATCTGATGTGATGCTAGGTAATTAACTATATCGGCGAACCATGGAAGACTTGTACTGATAGTTAGGAGGTGCTTGATGAGAGCCTCATCATGAGCCATAACTAGCTCATTTTGACCTAATAAAGAAGACAAAAGCTCCTACATAACCTAGAAGAAGGCTTAACTAAAGGAACAAGTGCTCTGAGAAGAAAACATGAAATAAAGGTTAAAACTGCAATTTTGCCATTGCAGTAGATAAACAGGATTTCTTAGAGGCAAAACATGGGTCAAATGGTCTAAATGAGATAAAAAGTGGGTTGAGTCAAGCAGAAATGGGTTCATGTGCAATCTAAGAACTAAAAGACACTTGGTAACCCTAAAACAGACCCGCTTAAATTAACAAGGTTTCGGTCAGAACAAAAAGCAAGTAAACCCTCTACAAATCATGAAAAAACATACTCTAGGGTTTAGAACACTTAATTTGACCTTTGGAACCTAGTTTGACCTAGATTAGGGTCATAGCTCTTCAATTAACCTAATTTGGGTTTTTACGCAAAATATCCAGTCAAACAAGGTCAAACCTGAAATCTAACTTCTCCATTGGATTCCTTAGGTCCAAATTAGGTTTGTACCAAAATTTGGACCTAAGGAGGGGTCATCTTGACCTACTTTGCAATTTAGTACACCCAAATCACAAAGAGGTCCCTATCTTTTGAATATCCTTGCAGAGAGCCCCCTAGGTTCCTCGCCTTCTTTGCAAACCGGTCCTGCCGCCATTGCTAGGGCAGAACCGAGCTCCGACGAAGTTTCGAGAGAGATGGCTCTCTAATTCCTCAGAGATTCTCTCCCAGAAATGGAAGGGAGATTCTCTGAGGAATTCCCTTCCTTCTAAAGCCAATCAAATTCGCTGGTGTGAACCCAATCTCTCGTGCGAACGCACGAGAGATGTGGGTATCTTTCTTCCTTCCAACTCCGGCGAACCGGCTGACCTAATTGCGCGTCTTTCACGCTCTGATAGGAGCGGCCAGCACCTATAAAACACCCCTCGGACCCGACCACTCATCTTAAGCTTGATTTTGACGGAGATCCCCTCCAAATTTCTTCTCTCCCATCTCCGGCCAAACGACCCACAAGCTCCGGCGACCGCTTTCCCTCCTTCTCGTCACTCTGCTGCCATACCAGCAGCAGAGTCCTCTCCGCCTCTTCCTCCCGCGGCGCGCTGTACCCTGCGCGCAAGCTCCTGACCTCATCTTCGTCGCCGCTTCCTCCCCCAGGGTCTTTCTTCCCCGACGACGGCAGTCACGAGCCGTCCTCTCCACTGCCTCCCTTCACTCCAGACAACCCCAGATACGTTCTCCATCCTCTCCTCTCTCTTTTCCCCCTGTTATCTCCCTTGATCGACCCTCGACAGACGCTAACCACCTCCATCGTCTTCGCCTCCGACCGCACTCCGGCGAGCCGCCCACACCACTCCAGCCCTCCACACGGCTCGCCAACCACCTCGGAAGCTCCGCCTCACCTCCAGGAACACACTCCACCCTCCCACTGCCACTCCAGCCCTCCACAACCACCCCCCGACCAACCCACCATCTCCGGCCACAGGTTGACCTAGGCACGCACGCCTAGGCCGACCTGCGGCCTGCTGCACTGCCCACCGCCTTCGCCGTGCCACGGCGAAGGTCTCTATCTATTCTGATTTGGCCGAGAGGCGCGTTTTTTGTACGACAGGATTCGAGCTGCTGCCGCCATGGACGACCTCTGATGAAGCTCCCGCGAAGCTCCAGGCACCCGGTCTTCCAGACTACAGGTGCTGCATACTAACGCAAGTGTCGCGAGGTGAACGAATCCAGCCGAGGAGCGCTAGCAGAGCCAGCAGCTGCGGGGCAATCGCACGACGAGGTTTCTGCAGGCGCGCGTGAAGGCGAGACCAGATAGTCCCACATCGTGGGATTGCAACCGGCAGGTACCGTATAAGTTGTTTTTACGCTTTATTCTTATCGCCTCGAAAGCACAGGGGTGAGGTCCCTCACTGACCCCACCCGCCTCGTCCGCGGCCTGACCACGCGGACCTGGCGGATCCGACCCGACCTAGACCTACGCACTCCTCGCGCATCACACACCTGCAGGTGCGCCTGGTCCCGGGTACGATCCGACCCGATTGAGACTGTGGCTCTGGTAGAGCGGTTAGAGTGAATTGCTTGAGAGAGAGACACGCGCGGGTAGAGGGAGAAGGGTTAGGTTTTGTTCCCCTGTGCAGGCAGGCTGATTGCAGGAGAAGGACGTGGCCGCTGCAGAAGAAAGGAGAAGCAAGACAAAGAAGAAAAGGAGAAGCAAGACAAAGAAGAAGAAGAAGACAAAGAAGAAAGGAGAAGCAAGACAGAAGAAGAAGAAAGAAAGAAGTCTTCGCAGGAGAAGAAGAAGAAGGACAAGGGAAGATTGCAAAGAGATCCGAAAGGCAAAGCAGAAGAAGAAAAAGAGAAAGAAAGATCACATTTAAGACGTCTGATACATAAATCAGACGTCTAATTCTATTTTTTTTACATCTTTCTTAAAAACTCTTTGAATCAATTATATTTGCATTAAACAGTTGTATTCTTGGGTTTTACAAAGTACTGAGTTTGCTCCCTGTGTTCGACCTCGGATACTCTAGTTGTTCGAGTAATAAAATTATTTGTTTAAACGTTTTGTCGGTTCTACTGCAACGTAATACGCCTTTAAATCCGCACAGAAACGTTGACAACATTTTGGCGCCGTTGCCGGGGAGCAACGGGCACTTGTGAAGCTTTTGAGTACAACTTTTCTATTTAATATCTGACTTAACTTCTCTTTTGTTGTGTTCAAACAGGGAAAGCAAAACAAAAAGGAAAGAATAGCAACTGCACAACAGACTGGAGCAGGTAATCTCCATAAGCCCTCCCCCTTAACCCTCTCACAATCTAAAAGACAAAAAAAAGGGAGAAGTCAACTTAGGGCTACCTGTCTTATATTTAGTAACTCATCAAGTTGCCTGATTTTCATTTCAACATATTTTTGTCTGTCATCCAACTAAGGCAACTAGGGCTAAAACTTTCTTGATTGAGCCCTAGGTGCTAAATTCTAAGGCAACTAAATTGGACCCATTAGAGCCAAGTTAGGATTGCAAAGCTAGGGTTTTTAGAGACACATCTTCTCTAAAACAAAGAAACAAACTTTCCAAAAAGAAGTGTGCCTAAACCGTGTTTGAAAATATTTATACAAGAGGAACCCTAAGCAAATCAGGCTGATAATTCATTTGAATCATAAAAGGAAGGACCTAAAAGCTCTCAAAGGTGAAGTTGATCCCTCGGGTCAACCAACCTTAATATTAGGTCACTTTTTGCACTCAAAATACTTAAAAGTTCAAGTGGAACATTAAGCACCTTGATCTTAAAATAAAAAAAGGTAGACTTAAGAGGTCAAGATCCCCATTCTGGTCTACCTGGAACCGCAGTGACAAGAGAGGTCGGGTGGGGGAAACCCTGTAACCCGTAGGGACGCTCTACCGTGTAGGGGTCTTTGCGGGACTCTCCCTCTCTGGCTGCCCAGGTATTTCTCAGGTAGACGATCTTCTGATCCAGGGGTCCATCTGCCCCGAACCTCTATAGTCACCCAACAATTCTTGGGTGTCTTGATTGGGTCCAGCACCTTCTAATCTCATCACATCTTCCGGTGCATGTTTGGTAGGAGGTCCTTAAGACCACCTTTAAGACCTCCTCTAGAAATTCATTCTCGCCGAGGCCAAGCCTCGACGCCCTTGTTTGTGCAGCAACCCCACCACATAAATCTTTCATCTGATTCAGACCCTGATTCTCCTTCTTCTCCCATCATGGCACAACCCATTGAAGAGGAGAATAACCTTGAACACCAACTTCAACGCTTGAACGATCTCTTTCAGAACTTTGTAAACCCCCCACAGCGACCTATGATGCGAGATCACTATAATCCCGCTGCGGTGGCAATTGAACCCCGAGTACGAATCCCAATTGGAGGACCCGATTCTGATCTAAAGCCCAATATGATTCATGCCATACCAAAGTTCCATGGGCTTAACTCTGAGGATCCATTCCAACACATTAAACAACTCAAGCATCTGGCCCAGACTTTCGGGTCAGATGTACAAAACCGGGATATCCTACTCATGAAAATGTTTTCGTTCTCCCTCTTGGACAAGGCCGCGCACTGGTATCAGACTCAGACCCGCCCGATCAACACTTGGGAGGAATTACAGTCCGAATTTTTGAAAAAATTCTTCCCTGTTGGCCGGACGAATGCCTTGCGCCACCAGATCACTCATTTCACTCAACAACCGGGAGAACCTCTTCACGAAGCTTGGGATCGATTCCTAGATCTCATGCGAAAATGTCCCCATCACGGAGTTCCTAAGTGGGAACAAGTCCAGTCTTTTTACCAGGGACTCCGTGAGGATATTCGTCTAATCGTCAATGCAACATGTGGAGGAAACATCATGGGCCAACACGAGGACACGGTGTGGGAGATTCTCGAAAATATGTGCGAGAACTCCATAAACAATGACTCCTTGGGCTTATTCGACAGGACGAATGCCCGCGCATCGACGAATCTAAGAGGGACACATGAGACGCAGGACCTGTCCACTTCTGTTGACTTGGAATTGATGGCTAGTCGGTTGGACAAGGTCTCTATCATAGAAAAGAAGGTGGACGAGCTAACTCGACATTTGCAGCAAGCCACCTCTGCACAAAACTCTTTTGCACGACCTCCTCTGGCAAGGGAAACAGTGCAAAACATCTATCACCAACCTGCCAAGGGGATGAGCCCCTATCCACAATCTGAACCCTCGTATTCTGACTTTCCTGAGGTTTCTCAGAACTGCGAGGACCTCAACGCCATCCAGAACGACCCATACTCCAATACCTACAACCCTGGATGGCGAAATCATCCTAACTTTCAGTGGGCGGGAAACTCTCAAAAACCACCATATCAACCCCGCCCACAAGCTCCTCGTCCATATCAGCCGCCTCAGCCTCGGCCCAATCCCACCTACCAATCTGGGCAAAATCAGGATCAATTGACTCTTATCCTTCAAACGCTGGCTGACATTCAAAAAACGAATGCGGCAATGCAACAACAGCACAAGGACGAGATCACAGAGGTTCGCAACCAACTGGCCCAGATGGCAAATTCTCGCCAACCTGGCACCCTTCCTTCGCAACCTCTGCCCAACCCAAATAATGTGCCGACCCAGAGGCGCATTATGAATCCAAATTCAGGCCACGCACATTTGATTTATCAGGCCCCTGCTACTCCATCACCAGACAGGATGGAGGCTTCTACATCTTATGCAGAATTTCAGCAGCAGCCACCTCTCCTACCTAACCCAAACCAAAGTCAGGCTGGATTAAACTCTGTAACAACACGTAGTGGTAAAACAACACAAGACCCACATTATCTGAACCACTCCAAGCCTGATAATCGCCAAGACCCTAGGGTAGTCATCCAAGATACTACTGTCCCAGATCAAGAACCTGGACCTATCCTAGAGGAACCAGCTAGGATCCCATTTCCTGAGGCCTTGACCAAAGGAAAAAGGACAACCAAACCTGTGGCTCCTGAGGAGGATCTGGTCAAGCTCTTTGAACAGGTCCAGATAAACATCCCGTTGATGGATGCAATCCGCCACATACCGGCTTACGCAAGATTCTTGAAAGACATATGTACACCTAAACGTAAGCCGCGAACCAAGGATGGGAATCCGATTGTACTGTCAGAGCAAGCCAGCTCTGTCATCCTGAGCAAACTCCCACCCAAGGCTAAAGACCCAGGAACCCCCTTGATTTCTTGTAAAATTGGTGAAACCCAACTTGATAGAGCCCTACTAGACCTAGGTGCCTCCATAAATTTAATACCTACATCCCTCCTTGACCACCTTGAAGAATCTGAACTTAAACCCACTGAGGTGACATTGCAGTTAGCTGATCGATCCATCAAGTCACCCAAAGGAATACTCGAGGATGTCATTGTTAGGGTACGAGATTTTTATTTCCCAGTGGACTTCATAGTACTGGACATGGATGCACCTAAGAACCCAAGGGACACACCAATCATATTAGGGAGACCCTTTCTGGCCACTGCTAGGGCCAATATAAACTGCGAAGAGGGCCAGATAGAATTAAAATTTGGGAATCAAAATCTGAAGATCGACATTTTCAAAGCCCAACAAGGGATTAATTGCGGGGTTATAGAGGAAATTTGTGATGTCAAAACCGTGGTTGATGAACTGCACATAGAGGACAACCTGATTATTTCTGATCAACCACTAGAAAATCAAAAACCGCTAACAGAGGAGTGCGAACACAATCTAGACACACCTATGACTCCTACCATTGCTCCCGATACAAACCCTGAACCACCCGCTGCTGCTGACAATCCTGTCATGGAACTCAAGCCCCTTCCTGAACATCTAAAATATGTCTTTTTGGATTCAAATCAAACGTTTCCTGTGATTATCAATTCTCGACTCACACCTGACCAGGAACTCCGTTTGATTTCTGTTCTCCAGCAACATCGTAGAGCCATTGGATGGACTTTAGATGATTTGACTGGTATAAGCCATTCATACTGCACGCATCGAATCTATACAGAAGAAGGCTCACGACCTTCAAGAGAAATGCAAAGGCGACTAAACCCGAACCTACAGGAGGTCGTGAAAAAGGAGATCATTAAGTGGTTAGATGCAGGGATCATCTACCCGATCTCCGACAGTCGTTGGGTGAGTCCAACACAAGTGGTACCTAAGAAGGCAGGACTTACCATCATCACGACAGAAACCGGGGAAGTCATTCCTACCCGAATAGCTAATTCGTGGAGAGTCTGCATTGATTACAGAAGACTAAATTCCTCCACGAAGAAGGATCATTTCCCACTACCGTTTATTGATCAGATCCTCGAGAAACTAGCGGGAAATAGATTCTTCTGCTTTCTTGACGGGTACTCCGGTTACAATCAGGTGGCAATCCATCCAGAGGACCAAGAAAAGACCACATTCACCTGCCCCTTCGGGACATACGTGTTTCGAAGGATGCCGTTCGGTCTCTGCAATGCACCTGCAACTTTTCAGCGGTGCATGCTTGCCATATTCTCAGATATGGTAGGTGACTATCTGGAAGTCTTCATGGATGACTTTTCAGTTTTTGGACAATCATTTGACGATTGCCTCCAACACTTGGTCCATATACTCAGGCGGTGCATCGAGGTGAATTTGGTTCTTTCCTGGGAAAAGAGCCATTTCATGGTGCCTGAGGGAATTGTCCTGGGACATTTAATCTCAGAGAAAGGCATCCAAGTGGATCGAGCTAAGGTTAACCTGATTTCCAAGCTCCCTATGCCTAGCTCGATTAAGGACATCCGATCTTTTTTGGGGCACGTCGGTTTCTACCGTCGATTCATCCCTGATTTCTCCAAAATCGCGCGCCCCCTGACCAATCTGCTGTCCAAGGATGTGCCTTTCGGAATTTCCAAGGAATGCACTCAAGCATTTGAGATCTTACGTGACCGAGTCACCCAAGCCCCAATCCTACAGTCCCCTGATTGGTCTCAACCCTTTGAGATCATGTGCGATGCATCTGACTTCGCTGTAGGAGCGGTTTTGGGGCAGAAAATTGACGGGAAACCTGTGGTCATTTACTACGCCAGCAAAACACTGGATGAGGCTCAGCGTAACTATACGGTTACTGAGAAAGAGCTGCTGGCCGTAGTATTTGCCCTGGAAAAATTCAGATCATACCTTCTGGGTTCCCGTGTTATCATATACTCGGATCACACAGCTGTGAGGCATCTCCTAGCCAAGAAGGACGCGAAACCTCGATTAATCCGCTGGATCTTGCTGTTGCAAGAATTTGACATCGAGATTCGCGACAAGGCGGGAAAGCACAATGTGGTAGCTGATCATTTATCCCGCCTTCCTCCTGAAATTATTGATCCGTCCGGACCTATTACAGAACATTTTCCTGATGAGCACCTCCTGACTATCAGTACAAGTCTTCCATGGTTCGCCGATATTGTTAATTACCTGGCATCACATCAGATTCCGCCTGATTGGCCGAAGGCCAAAAAGGACAAATTGCGTTCCGATGCCAAGTATTACCTATGGGAAGACCCGTATCTCTTCCGCATTGGTGCTGATCAGATAATCCGACGATGCGTCACGGAAGTGGAAATCAAAGACATACTCTCATTTTGCCATGACCAGGCATGCGGTGGACATTTTTCAGGACATAAAACCGCATCGAAAGTCCTCCAGTGTGGTTTCTACTGGCCCACAATTTTCAAAGATGCATACAATCACTGTAAGGCATGTTCCCATTGCCAAACTCTAGGCAACATGAGCCATAGAGACATGATGCCTCTACAGCCGATCTTGGTATGCGAAATTTTTGATATTTGGGGGATTGATTTCATGGGACCCTTTCCTACCTCGGATGGCTTCGAATACATTTTACTCGCAGTTGATTATGTTTCCAAGTGGATAGAAGCCATTCCGACCCGAACCAACAATCATAAAGCCGTTATAAAATTCCTTCATCAAAACATTTTCTCAAGGTTCGGGATTCCGCGTGCTATAATTTCCGACGGAGGGACCCATTTTACAAACGCTCAGTTCAAGTCACTGATGATCAAATACGGGGTGTCACACCGAATCTCTACTCCTTACCACCCCCAAACTAATGGTCTAGCTGAGCTATCTAACCGAGAGATCAAGAAGATCCTTCAGGTTACTGTTCGACCTGATAGAAAAGATTGGTCTTCTCGGCTTCCAGAAGCATTGTGGGCCTATAGGACCGCCCACAAGACCCAATTAGGAATGTCTCCCTTCAGACTAGTGTACGGGAAGGCATGTCACCTCCCCGTCGAATTGGAGCATAAAGCCTATTGGGCAGTACGGACCTGTAATCTCGACCTTTCTAAGGCTGGAACCCACAGAAGATTTCAAATGAGCGAGATCGATGAATTACGCCACGACGCATATGAGAACTCGCGAATTTACAAAGAACGGGTTAAAGCTTTTCACGACAAACACATTTCTAGAAAGGTCTTTCATCCTGGTCAAAAAGTTTTACTCTTTGATGCTCGACTCAAACTATTCCCAGGAAAGCTAAGATCCAAGTGGGTCGGACCCTACCTAGTCCGCCAAATCTTCGGAAATGGAGCTATTGAAATCAGCCCACTCAGCCACGATTCTGAACCATTTGTCGTGAATGGGCAGAGACTCAAGCCGTTCATTGACATGACCGATATAGATTTGACTGAGTCATCCTTTACCCTCCTTTCCTCTTGAGCTCATTACGCCCAGCCGATGGCGTAAAACTCAGCGCTTAACGGGAGGCAACCCGTCATTCTTTGAAAACCCAGAAACCGTTTCTGACATCGCTATGCGGAACTCATATTGCACTTTAGGGTTCATCCATTAGAACAGCCGACTTCACCTCAGGTATATCTACCCGAGATTAGAAATCGTTCGCAACAAGTCGCTTCGACCCATTCACTCACCACACACCTGTCCTAACACATGAACTAAGCTGAATTCGAACCCACCTAATTTACAATGGGGACATTGCAAATCTTAGGCATGGGGGGGTATGAAAGTGCAAAATGTCAGAAAATTCATATCAAGAAAGGGTTTCATTCATAAAAAAAAAAAAAAAAAAAAGGACTTGATAGAGGGGAGGAACAATTCTGGGTCATACAAATGAGAGGAGGAAAAGAAAGAAAAATGACAAAAAGAGCAAAAATAAAGAAAGGAGCACAAAAGGAAAAGACAAAGAAAAAGTCATTAGTAAAAGATTAAGGGGTTAACTGAAGTTCTAGACCGAGTCAAGAAAAAGAAAAGAAAAATGCTACAGAGATATAACAAGAGATTAGCGGGAACGCTGGTCTTAGGCCTCTTGGGCTAGATTTTTAGCTTAAAAATTCACGTATCCGTTAAAATCTGGACAATCCTCAAGAGGTTGAGGAAAATGCGAAGCTTAAGTATTAGGTCTAAGGCTTAGGAAGTATTCGGCCTCGTTAACTGACCTCCGGTTTGCGGGATTCGGTAACCTAAGCACCCAAATTCACACACAGTCTGGTTCAGTGCGCATAAATATTCAAAACACGCAAGAGCGTTTAATATTCTGAAAAAGTCACCTAGATTAGGAGCGGCCAATCAACACAAGTTGATTTGGACAAGTTCCCAGCGCGGAGAGGCGGGAAATTCCCCTCGAAGATGCGTAACAACATATCGTCTCCTCGGTGCTTGTCTCTTAGGATATTTAAATATCCTACTGGGGGCATGTAAGCACTCTGCTGGTTCAAATACCATGGGTGGCATTATCACGAAATGTCGATCGCCAGGGTCTGAATTCGGCCACGGAACGCCATGGGCGGGATTATCTCGAAATCTCGAAAGCCAGGGTTCCGGGGGTTACCATGGGCGGGATTATCTCGAAATCTCGAAAGCCAGGGACCCTTGAGGATTGATGATGGGGACGAGGAATCCGATACAGACCGTGTTGAGAAGCTAATCCGAAGCTAGAAATAAAAAGAAAAGAGAGAGAAAAGCTCTCCAAACAAATAAATCCTCTATCTCTCTCTTACAAAAAAAAAAAAAAAAAAAAAAAACGCACTGCAAACTGAGCGTAGGCTAAAAATGTCTCAAGCACGGGTGCTTTAACCGCAGAGTCCAACAAACCCTAGGATAGTTTTTGTGGGCCGTAGAAACCTTTACGAAGGACTGAGGCTAAAGCAGAACAGGTCCAGATTTTGGTTGGTACTTGAGTACCTCTAGGCCTATTGTCGGCATTCCTACCTAATCACAAAAGAAGCACTTATCATAACTAAGGACACTTTGGGTCTAGAATGGAAGTTAAAACTTTGAAATTTTGCTAAGGGACTAGCAAAAGCTAGGCATGGGGGTATGATGAGAGCCTCATCATGAGCCATAACTAGCTCATTTTGACCTAATAAAGAAGACAAAAGCTCCTACATAACCTAGAAGAAGGCTTAACTAAAGGAACAAGTGCTCTGAGAAGAAAACATGAAATAAAGGTTAAAACTGCAATTTTGCCATTGCAGTAGATAAACAGGATTTCTTAGAGGCAAAACATGGGTCAAATGGTCTAAATGAGATAAAAAGTGGGTTGAGTCAAGCAGAAATGGGTTCATGTGCAATCTAAGAACTAAAAGACACTTGGTAACCCTAAAACAGACCCGCTTAAATTAACAAGGTTTCGGTCAGAACAAAAAGCAAGTAAACCCTCTACAAATCATGAAAAAACATACTCTAGGGTTTAGAACACTTAATTTGACCTTTGGAGGGGTGAGATCAGCGTGACAAAGAAAATGCGGAATTGAAAGCAATATAAGCCAATCTCACAAAATAAGCAATCACAAAATGTACACAAGTAATTTTTAGGTGGAAACCCAAACCGGGTGAAAACCACCACCTAACCCTCTCGAGTTAGGATTTTCCGATCAACCTAGTTGATCAAATCCACTAAACCGAATCACTTAAAACGAGGGTGATTCAACCTCAATACAACCACGCTACAAGTACGAGGGTAGCGTTCCTCAACCCCTTCTCTCCACGAGAAGGATTTTGTCCCACGAAGGAGACGGGAATTCGCAAAGCGAATACCCAACCAAAAGACAAAGATAAAATAAACAATAGTCCTATAGAGCCAACAAAGTAATAAACCTAAGCTTCTATAGGAAATAGGAAACTCCCCTTTGCAAGGAGTGCGTCGACGATGACGCGGGTGCGTGAGCCACGCAACGACGCAATGTCGCTCTCGTAGACAACGGCGGGAGAGCGGGTGCGCGAAGGGAACGATGCTCTCAAGATGTAGAACTTGAGCTTAGAGAGCAAGAGCTTCTTGGACACAAGAGAGTGGAAATACTTGATCTTAGTGTATTGCAAAGTGTTTCTTGTGTTTCTCTTGTTGTGTCTTTGTGTTGCAAAGGTTCCCCTCTATTTATAGAGGCCTTAGGAAAGCTTTGGAAGGCTTAGGAAGGGTTCTATAGCCGTTGGGTGCAAAGCCCAAGAGAATCAGGCCGAAATCAGGACAATGATTACATTTGACAGGGTCATCAGACATCTAACTCTTTCATCAGACGTCTGGAAGGCCACTTTAAGACGTCTGATTTAAAGGTCAGACGTCTGATTCTATGCGGGTTTCTCCCTGACTTGAATCAGATCTAAACAGGGTTTTTGTACAAGTCCATCAGACGACATAGAGGACGTCTGGCACTAAGTCTGGACGTCTGGAAACCTACTTTTACCGTGGGAATTGATTTCCAAACGTTGCAACGGCTAGAAAATCTCTGAGAAGAGATTTTGGGTCAGCCGAGGCAAAACGGTCATTTATCAGACGTCTGTGAAGTCCTATGGACGTCTGATAAGGCTCTAACGGTCATATTCTTGAGTGTCTTCTAAGCCAGCCAACGGTCCACTAACTGGACGTCTGGCAAAGTCATCAGACGTCTCCTAAGACGTCTGGTATAAGGTCTGGACGTCTGAATTCATCAGACAGAACTAACTATGTCCAGCCTAACAGTTATCAGACGTCTGATACAACTGTCAGACGTCTTAAAATCCTTTATCAGACGTCTGATTCGTGAATTAGACGTCTGGAAAGTCAGTTTTAACCCTATATTGGTTTTCTAAGTGTTCTACAGAAAACCTACGTATCCTAGGGTTGTGCAGGTGTTCCTAGGACTACTGTTAGGGTTCTTTGAGGCTCTTTAACATAATGTCTAAGGAAAATAAAGAGCAAGAAAATAAATACAAGAGATACATGAAAGGATAAAAAAGAATCTATCCTATTCTTCTTGTCTTCCATCTCCAATCTTTCGCTCCACGCGAACCTCCTCTATTTTCCGTCAAGCTCCTCCAATCCGTCCTGGATGCGAGCTCGAGTTCCGTCTAAACACGTCTTCATTTGCAATTGACCTGAAATCTAGGACTCAAATTGCAAATGTTAAATAACACGTGTTTTGTTATCATCAAAACAAATGATCGTGGTGCTCTAGCACCAACAATCTCCCCCTTTTTGATGATGACAAAACCGTAAATAATAATGCATAAAATTCTCCCCCTTTTTGACATTATCAAAAAGGTTTGATTGATTTTATATTTCCTATTACTCCCCCTTAAAACATGCTCTTCTATTTATTTTTAACAAAGGTAATATTCTCCCCCTTTTTGTAACAATGCGATAGCTATTATTTTTCTCCCCCTTACTAAAGGAAATTTAGCTACCTTATTTCTCCCCCTTAAAAATTGACAATTAGCTCATCATTTTTTAACTCCCCCTATCTAAATGCTTATGATAATAAGATAGGGTTAAGAATTTTTACCTCACCTACCATGGCCAATAAAATGGCCCGAATGGTGGTGGTGGATGCCACATCGGATGGGGCTCCCATCCGTAGCTTGGAGGCCCGGGCATCGGCGCCGGTCTCCAATCCGGTGGTCGACGTGCGGCGGGTCCGTCGTTTGTTCGCCGTCTCGTCGGTCTTCTTCTTCTCCTCCTTGGTCTACTCATTGGTTCTCCCAACTTAAGTTGACCAGCCTTGAGCTTGTAGGTCCAGTCCTTTATGTTGTAGTCATCCCTGAACCCTACAAAACAAGATTCTAATTTTTTCTTCGGTATCCAAGTGAGCTTGGATCCGGATTTGTTAGAAGGTCTCCTTGATGGAGATCCTTTCTCAACCTTAGGACTATAAAAATCATCTACTTTATTGATTAGTTTGTTAGAGTTTTCCCTAAGACATGCAATTTCTTTTTCTATAGTATTCATCTTAGTCTTTAAATCAGAAATTTCTAACTTAAGACTATCATTTTCCTCAATCAACTTATTATTTTCATTGATGAGGTTATGATTTTCTAATAACAGGTTATTATCCTTAGCACTGGTTTCTATGTCCTTAAGTTGTTTTTCTAACCTATCATTTTCAGATTTAAGAAAACTAAGGTTCTTTTTAATACTTTTGTTTTCTATTTTAAGTGATTTACTAATCTCAAAAAGTTCATTAAATGCTTCTTGAAGATCGAGATTTACCTCGTTGTCTGAGTCGCTTTCGCTTTCACTTTCTCCAATTGCCATGAAACCAAAGCAAGTGGTTTCTTCTTCTTTTTCTTCTTCTTCTTCCTCCGAGCTGGAATCCTCATGAGTGCCTTCCAACCTCCTCCATATCTCGTGGGCGGTGGTGCACTCTTGGATTCGTTTGAATTCCTTCGGACTCAATGCGCAGTACAAGGCATTCATTGCCTTTGCGTTGAGTGAGAGCTCTAGAATCTGTACCTGCGAGTAGCCTCCTTGGGGTCGCTTCGGGATCTCGTATGGGGTTTCGCAACATCCCCATACCTCGAATTCAGTGGCTTGGAGCCACGTCTTCATCCTCAGCTTCCAGTAGCTGTAGTTGTTCCCATCAAAGTAGGGCGGACGGGTTGTGGACTGCCCCTCGGAAATCCTGCTTGTGGAACAGCTTCCCTCCATGTGATCTTTCCGCGGATGTTACTCCTGTCGGCGGAAAACCTGCTCTGATACCAATTGAAAGTTCCCTTACTTGGAGGGGTGAGATCAGCGTGACAAAGAAAATGCGGAATTGAAAGCAATATAAGCCAATCTCACAAAATAAGCAATCACAAAATGTACACAAGTAATTTTTAGGTGGAAACCCAAACCGGGTGAAAACCACCACCTAACCCTCTCGAGTTAGGATTTTCCGATCAACCTAGTTGATCAAATCCACTAAACCGAATCACTTAAAACGAGGGTGATTCAACCTCAATACAACCACGCTACAAGTACGAGGGTAGCGTTCCTCAACCCCTTCTCTCCACGAGAAGGATTTTGTCCCACGAAGGAGACGGGAATTCGCAAAGCGAATACCCAACCAAAAGACAAAGATAAAATAAACAATAGTCCTATAGAGCCAACAAAGTAATAAACCTAAGCTTCTATAGGAAATAGGAAACTCCCCTTTGCAAGGAGTGCGTCGACGATGACGCGGGTGCGTGAGCCACGCAACGACGCAATGTCGCTCTCGTAGACAACGGCGGGAGAGCGGGTGCGTGAAGGGAACGATGCTCTCAAGATGTAGAACTTGAGCTTAGAGAGCAAGAGCTTCTTGGACACAAGAGAGTGGAAATACTTGATCTTAGTGTATTGCAAAGTGTTTCTTGTGTTTCTCTTGTTGTGTCTTTGTGTTGCAAAGGTTCCCCTCTATTTATAGAGGCCTTAGGAAAGCTTTGGAAGGCTTAGGAAGGGTTCTATAGCCGTTGGGTGCAAAGCCCAAGAGAATCAGGCCGAAATCAGGACAATGATTACATTTGACAGGGTCATCAGACATCTAACTCTTTCATCAGACGTCTGGAAGGCCACTTTAAGACGTCTGATTTAAAGGTCAGACGTCTGATTCTATGCGGGTTTCTCCCTGACTTGAATCAGATCTAAACAGGGTTTTTGTACAAGTCCATCAGACGACATAGAGGACGTCTGGCACTAAGTCTGGACGTCTGGAAACCTACTTTTACCGTGGGAATTGATTTCCAAACGTTGCAACGGCTAGAAAATCTCTGAGAAGAGATTTTGGGTCAGCCGAGGCAAAACGGTCATTTATCAGACGTCTGTGAAGTCCTATGGACGTCTGATAAGGCTCTAACGGTCATATTCTTGAGTGTCTTCTAAGCCAGCCAACGGTCCACTAACTGGACGTCTGGCAAAGTCATCAGACGTCTCCTAAGACGTCTGGTATAAGGTCTGGACGTCTGAATTCATCAGACAGAACTAACTATGTCCAGCCTAACAGTTATCAGACGTCTGATACAACTGTCAGACGTCTTAAAATCCTTTATCAGACGTCTGATTCGTGAATTAGACGTCTGGAAAGTCAGTTTTAACCCTATATTGGTTTTCTAAGTGTTCTACAGAAAACCTACGTATCCTAGGGTTGTGCAGGTGTTCCTAGGACTACTGTTAGGGTTCTTTGAGGCTCTTTAACATAATGTCTAAGGAAAATAAAGAGCAAGAAAATAAATACAAGAGATACATGAAAGGATAAAAAAGAATCTATCCTATTCTTCTTGTCTTCCATCTCCAATCTTTCGCTCCACGCGAACCTCCTCTATTTTCCGTCAAGCTCCTCCAATCCGTCCTGGATGCGAGCTCGAGTTCCGTCTAAACACGTCTTCATTTGCAATTGACTTGAAATCTAGGACTCAAATTGCAAATGTTAAATAACACGTGTTTTGTTATCATCAAAACAAATGATCGTGGTGCTCTAACACCAACAGGGTTCATGTGCAATCTAAGAACTAAAAGACACTTGGTAACCCTAAAACAGACCCGCTTAAATTAACAAGGTTTCGGTCAGAACAAAAAGCAAGTAAACCCTCTACAAATCATGAAAAAACATACTCTAGGGTTTAGAACACTTAATTTGACCTTTGGAACCTAGTTTGACCTAGATTAGGGTCATAGCTCTTCAATTAACCTAATTTGGGTTTTTACGCAAAATATCCAGTCAAACAAGGTCAAACCTGAAATCTAACTTCTCCATTGGATTCCTTAGGTCCAAATTAGGTTTGTACCAAAATTTGGACCTAAGGAGGGGTCATCTTGACCTACTTTGCAATTTAGTACACCCAAATCACAAAGAGGTCCCTATCTTTTGAATATCCTTGCAGAGAGCCCCCTAGGTTCCTCGCCTTCTTTGCAAACCGGTCATGCCGCCATTGCTAGGGCAGAACCGAGCTCCGACGAAGTTTCGAGAGAGATGGCTCTCTAATTCCTCAGATATTCTCTCCCAGAAATGGAAGGGAGATTCTCTGAGGAATTCCCTTCCTTCTAAAGCCAATCAAATTCGCTGGTGTGAACCCAATCTCTCGTGCGAACGCACGAGAGATGTGGGTATCTTTCTTCCTTCCAACTCCGGTGAACCGGCTGACCTAATTGCGCGTCTTTCACGCTCTGATAGGAGCGGCCAGCACCTATAAAACACCCCTCGGACCCGACCACTCATCTTAAGCTTGATTTTGACGGAGATCCCCTCCAAATTTCTTCTCTCCCATCTCCGGCCAAACGACCCACAAGCTCCGGCGACCGCTTTCCCTCCTTCTCGTCACTCTGCTGCCATACCAGCAGCAGAGTCCTCTCCGCCTCTTCCTCCCGCGGCGCGCTGTACCCTGCGCGCAAGCTCCTGACCTCATCTTCGTCGCCGCTTCCTCCCCCAGGGTCTTTCTTCCCCGACGACGGCAGTCACGAGCCGTCCTCTCCACTGCCTCCCTTCACTCCAGACAACCCCAGATACGTTCTCCATCCTCTCCTCTCTCTTTTCCCCCTGTTATCTCCCTTGATCGACCCTCGACAGACGCTAACCACCTCCATCGTCTTCGCCTCCGACCGCACTCCGGCGAGCCGCCCACACCACTCCAGCCCTCCACACGGCTCGCCAACCACCTCGGAAGCTCCGCCTCACCTCCAGGAACACACTCCACCCTCCCACTGCCACTCCAGCCCTCCACAACCACCCCCCGACCAACCCACCATCTCCGGCCACAGGTTGACCTAGGCACGCACGCCTAGGCCGACCTGCGGCCTGCTGCACTGCCCACCGCCTTCGCCGTGCCACGGCGAAGGTCTCTATCTATTCTGATTTGGCCGAGAGGCGCGTTTTGTGTACGACAGGATTCGAGCTGCTGCCGCCATGGACGACCTCTGATGAAGCTCCCGCGAAGCTCCAGGCACCCGGTCTTCCAGACTACAGGTGCTGCATACTAACGCAAGTGTCGCGAGGTGAACGAATCCAGCCGAGGAGCGCTAGCAGAGCCAGCAGCTGCGGGGCAATCGCACGACGAGGTTTCTGCAGGCGCGCGTGAAGGCGAGACCAGATAGTCCCACATCGTGGGATTGCAACCGGCAGGTACCGTATAAGTTGTTTTTACGCTTTATTCTTATCGCCTCGAAAGCACAGGGGTGAGGTCCCTCACTGACCCCACCCGCCTCGTCCGCGGCCTGACCACGCGGACCTGGCGGATCCGACCCGACCTAGACCTACGCACTCCTCGCGCATCACACACCTGCAGGTGCGCCTGGTCCCGGGTACGATCCGACCCGATTGAGACTGTGGCTCTGGTAGAGCGGTTAGAGTGAATTGCTTGAGAGAGAGACACGCGCGGGTAGAGGGAGAAGGGTTAGGTTTTGTTCCCCTGTGCAGGCAGGCTGATTGCAGGAGAAGGACGTGGCCGCTGCAGAAGAAAGGAGAAGCAAGACAAAGAAGAAAAGGAGAAGCAAGACAAAGAAGAAGAAGAAGACAAAGAAGAAAGGAGAAGCAAGACAGAAGAAGAAGAAAGAAAGAAGTCTTCGCAGGAGAAGAAGAAGAAGGACAAGGGAAGATTGCAAAGAGATCCGAAAGGCAAAGCAGAAGAAGAAAAAGAGAAAGAAAGATCACATTTAAGACGTCTGATACATAAATCAGACGTCTAATTCTATTTTTTTTACATCTTTCTTAAAAACTCTTTGAATCAATTATATTTGCATTAAACAGTTGTATTCTTGGGTTTTACAAAGTACTGAGTTTGCTCCCTGTGTTCGACCTCGGATACTCTAGTTGTTCGAGTAATAAAATTATTTGTTTAAACGTTTTGTCGGTTCTACTGCAACGTAATACGCCTTTAAATCCGCACAGAAACGTTGACAACAGTGCTCATCAGGGAAATGTTCTGTAATAGGTCCGGAAGGATCAATAATTTCAGAAGGAAGGCGGGACAAGTGATCAGCTACCACATTGTGCTTTCCCACCTTGTCGCGAATCTCAAGGTCAAATTCTTGCAACAGCAAGATCCAGCGGATTAGTCGAGGTTTCGCGTCCTTCTTGGCAAGGAGATGCCTTACAGCTGTGTGATCCGAGTATATGATAATACGGGAACCCAGAAGGTATGATCTGAATTTTTCCAGGGCAAATACTACGGCCAGCAGCTCTTTCTCAGTAACCGTATAGTTACGCTGAGCCTCATCTAGTGTTTTGCTGGCGTAGTAAATGACCACAGGTATCCCGTCAATTTTCTGCCCCAAAATCGCTCCTACCGCAAAGTCAGATGCATCGCACATGATCTCAAAGGGTTGAAACCAATCAGGGGACTGTAGGATTGGGGCTTGGGTGACTCGGTCACGTAGGAATTTAAATGCTTGAGTGCATTCCTTGGAAATTTCGAAAGGAACATCCTTGGAGAGAAGATTGGTCAGGGGGCGCGCGATCTTGGAGAAATCAGGGATGAATCGTCGGTAGAAACCGACGTGCCCCAAAAAAGATCGGATGTCCTTAATCGAGCTAGGCATAGGGAGCTTGGAAATCAGGTTAACCTTAGCTCGATCCACTTGGATGCCTTTCTCTGAGATTAAATGTCCCAGGACAATTCCCTCAGGCACCATGAAATGGCTCTTTTCCCAGGAAAGAACCAAATTCACCTCAATGCACCGCCTGAGTATATGGACCAAGTGTTGGAGGAAATCGTCAAATGATTGTCCAAAAACTGAAAAGTCATCCATGAAGACTTCCAGATAATCACCTACCATATCTGAGAATATGGCAAGCATGCACCGCTGAAAAGTTGCAGGTGCATTGCAGAGACCGAATGGCATCCTTCGGAACGCGTACGTCCCGAAGGGGCAGGTGAATGTGGTTTTTTCTTGGTCCTCTGGATGGATTGCCACCTGATTGTAACCGGAGTACCCGTCAAGAAAGCAGAAGAATTTATTTCCCGCTAGTTTCTCGAGGATCTGATCAATAAATGGTAGTGGGAAATGATCCTTCTTCGTGGAGGAATTTAGTCTTCTGTAATCAATGCAAACTCTCCACGAATTAGCTATTCGGGTAGGAATGACTTCCCCGGTTTCAGTCGTGATGATGGTAAGTCCTGCCTTCTTAGGCACCACTTGTGTTGGACTCACCCAACGACTGTCGGAGATCGGGTAGATGATTCCTGCATCTAACCACTTAATGATCTCCTTTTTCACGACCTCCTGTAGGTTAGGGTTTAGGCGTCTTTGCATTTCTCTTGAAGGTCGTGAGCCTTCTTCCGTGTAGATTCGATGTGTGCAGTATGAAGGGCTTATACCAGTCAAATCATCTAGAGTCCATCCAATGGCTCTACGATGTTGTTGGAGAACAGAAATCAAACGGAGTTCCTGGTCAGGTGTGAGTCGAGAATTGATAATCACAGGAAACCTCTGATTTGAATCCAAAAAGACGTATTTTAGATGTTCAGGAACGGGCTTGAGTTCCATGACAGGATTGTCAGCAGCAGCGGGTGGTTCGGGGTTTGTATCGGGAGCAATGGTAAGAGTCATAGGTGTGTCTAGATCATGTCCGCACTCTTCTGTTAGCGGTTTTTGATTCTCTAGTGGTTGATCAGGAATAATCCGGTTGTCCTCTATATGCAGTTCATCAACCACGGTTTCGACATCACAAATTTCCTCTATCACCCCGCAATTAATCCCTTGATGGGCCTTGAAAATGTCAATCTTCAGATTTTGATTCCCAAATTTTAATTCTATCTGGCCCTCTTCGCAGTTTATATTGGCCCTAGCAGTGGCCAAAAAGGGTCTCCCTAATATGATTGGTGTGTCCCTTGGGTTCTTAGGTGCATCCATGTCCAGTACTATGAAGTCCACTGGGAAATAAAAATCTCGTACCCTCACAATGACATCCTCGAGTATTCCTTTGGGTGACTTGATGGATCGATTGGCTAACTGCAATGTCACCTCAGTGGTTTTAAGTTCAGATTCTTCAAGGTGGTCAAGGAGGGATGTAGGTATTAAATTTATGGAGGCACCTAGGTCTAGTAGGGCTCTATCAAGTTGGGTTTCACCAATTTTACAAGAAATCAAGGGAGGTCCTGGGTCTTTAGCCTTAGGTGGGAGTTTGCTCAAGATGACAGAGCTGGCTTGCTCTGATAGTACGATTGGGTTCCCATCCTTGGTTCGCGGCTTACGTTTAGGTGTACATATGTCTTTCAAAAACCTTGCGTAAGCTGGTATGTGGCGGATTGCATCCATCAACGGGATGTTTATCTGGACCTGTTCAAAGAGCTTGACAAGATCCTCCTCAGGAGCCACAGGTTTGGTTGTCCTTTTTCCTTTGGTCAAGGCCTCAGGAAATGGGATCCTAGTTGGTTCCTCTAAGATAGGTCCAGGTTCTTGATCTGGGACAGTAGTATCTTGGATGACTACCCTAGGGTCTTAGCGATTATCAGGCTTGGAGTGGTTCGGATAATGTGAGTCTTGTGTTGTTTTACCACTACGTGTTGTTACAGAGTTTAATCTGGCCTGATTTTGGTTTGGGTTAGGTAGGAGGGGTGGCTGCTGCTACAATCCTGCATAAGATGTTGAAGCCTCCATCCTGTCTGGTGATGGAGTAGCAGGGACCTGATAAATCAAATGTGCGTGGCCTGGATTCGGATTCATAACGCGCCTCTGGGTTGGTACGTTATTTGGGTTGGGTAGAGGTTGCGAAGGAAGGGTGCCAGGTTGGCGGGAATTTGCCATCTGGGCCAGTTGGTTGCGAACCTCTGTGATCTCGTCCTTGTGCTGTTTTTGCATTGCCGCATTCGTCTTTTGAATGTCAGCCAGTGTTTGAAGGATAAGAGTCAGTTGATCCTGATTTTGCCAGGATTGGTAGGTGGGATTGGGCCGAGGCTGAGGCGGCTGATATGGACGAGGAGCTTGTGGGCGGGGTTGATATGGTGGTTTTTGAGAATTTCCTGCCCACTGAAAGTTAGGATGATTTCGCCATCCAAGGTTGTAGGTATTGGAGTATGGGTCATTCTGGATGGCGTTGAGGTCCTCGCAGTTCTGAGGAACCTCAGGAAAGTCAGAATACGAGGGTTCAGAGTTCCCCCAACTCGAATAGAAGGGATCGGAGGTCACTCCGGTCCGAGAGGTAGACGGGGGTGGATATGGGTCCATCCCCTTGGTAGGTTGGTGATAGATGTTTTGCACTGTTTCCCTTGCCAGAGGAGATCGTGCAAAAGAGTTTTGTGCAGAGGTGGCTTGCTGCAAATGTCGAGTTAGCTCGTCCACCTTCTTTTCTATGATAGAGACCTTGTCCAACCGACTGGCCATCAGTTCCAGGTCGACAGAAGTGGACAGGTCCTGCGTCTCATGTGCCCCTCTTAGATTCGTCGATGCGCGGGCATTCGTCCTGTCGAATAAGCCCAAGGAGTCATTGTTTATGGATTTCTCGCACATGTTTTCGAGAATCTCCCACACCGTGTCCTCATGTTGGCCCATGATGTTTCCTCCACATGTTGCATTGACGAATAGACGAATATCCTCACGGAGTCCCTGGTAAAAAGACTGGACTTGTTCCCACTTAGGAACTCCGTGATGGGGGCACTTTCGCATGAGATCTAGGAATCGATCCCAAGCTTCGTGAAGAGGTTCTCCCGGTTGTTGAGTGAAATGAGTGATCTGGTGGCGCAAGGCATTTGTCCGGCCAACAGGGAAGAATTTTTTCAAAAATTCGGACTGTAATTCTTCCCATGTGTTGATCGGGCGGGTCTGAGTCTGGTACCAGTGTGCAGCCTTGTCTAAGAGGGAGAACGAAAACATTTTCATGAGTAGGATATCCCGGTTTTGTACATCTGACCCGAAGGTTTGGGTCAAATGCTTGAGTTGTTTAATGTGTTGGAATGGATCCTCAGAGTTAAGCCCATGGAACTTCGGTATGGCATGAATCATATTGGGCTTCAGATCGGAATCGGGTCCTCCAATTGGGATTCGTACTCGGGGTTCGATTGCCACCACAGCAGGATTATAGTGATCTCGCATCATGGGTCGCTGCGGTGGGTTTACAAAGTTCTGAAAGAGATCGTTCAAGCGTTGAAGTTGGTGTTCAAGATTATTCTCCTCTTCAATGGGTTGTGCCATGATGGGAGAAGAAGGAGAATCAGGGTCTGAGTCAGATGAAAGATTTATGTGGCGGGGTTGCTGCACAAATAAGGGCGTCGAGGCTTGGCCTCGACGAGAATGAATTTCTAAGGGAGGTCTTAAAGGTGGTCTTAAGGACCTCCTACCGAACATGCACCGAAAGATGTGATGAGATTAGGAGGTGCTGGACCCAATCAAGACACCCAAGAATTGTTGGGTGACTATAGAGGTTCGGGGCAGATGGACCCCTGGATCAGAAGATCGTCCACCTGAGAAATACCTGGGCAGCCAGAGAGGGAGAGTCCCGCAAAGACCCCTACACGGTAGAGCGTCCCCACAGGTTACAGGGTTTCCCCCACCCGACCTCTCTTGTCACTGCGGTTCCAGGTAAACCAGAATGGGGATCTTGACCTCTTAAGTCTACTTTTTTTATTTTAAGATCAAGGTGCTTAATGTTCCACTTGAACTTTTAAGTATTTTGAGTGCAAAAGTGACCTAATATTAAGGGTGGTTGACCCGAGGGATCAACTTCACCTCTTGTTCCTTTGAGAGCTTTTAGGTCCTTCCTTTTATGGTTCAAATGGATTATCAGCCTGATTTGCGTAGGGTTCCTCTTGTATAAATCTTTTCAAACACGGCTTAGGCACACCTCTTTTTGGAAAGTTTGTTTCTTTGTTTTAGAGAAGATGTGTCTCTAAAAACCCTAGCTTTGCAATCCCTAACTTGGCTCTAGTGGGTCCAATTTAGTTGCCGTAGAAATTAGCACCTAGGGCTCAATCAAGAAAGTTTTAGCCCTAGTTGCCTTAGTTGGATGAACAGATAAAAATATGTTGAAATGAAAATCAGGCAACTTGATGAGTTACTAAATATGAGACAGGTAGCCCTAAGTTGATTTCCCTCTTTTTTCCTTTTTTAGATTGTGAGAGGGTTAAGAGAGAGGGCTTATGGAGATTACCTGTTCCTTGGAGAGTCTGTTGTGCAGTTGCTATTCTTTCCTTTTTATTTTGCTTTCCCTGAATGAACACAGCAAAAGAGAGAAGTCAAGTCAGATATTAGATAGAAAAGTTGTACTCAAAAGTTTTAAAAGTGCCCGTTGCTCCCCGGCAACGGCGCCAAAATGTTCGTCGCGCTTTTGTGCGGTTTGTTAAAAGATAATATCGCGTTGTAATATAGCCGCTAAAGCGTTCAAAATAAATAAAGATTTTTATTACTCGAAAATCGGAGTATCTGAGGTCGAACATAGGGAGCAATCTCAGTACTTTGTAAAACCCAAGAATACAACTGTTACATGCAAATATAATTGATTCAAAGAGTTTTTAGAAAAAGTAGAATTAGACGTCTGATTTATGTATCAGACGTCTTAAATGTGATCTTTCTTTCTTCCTTCTTCTCCTTTCTGCTTCTGTATCTTTCCTTCTTCTACTTTGCCTTTCTGATCTCTTTGCAATCTTCCCTTGTCCTTCTTTTTCTTCTCTGCGAAGACTTCTAATCTTTCTGCTTTCCTTCTCCTGCGAAGGCTTCTTTCTTCTTCTTCTGTCTTCTTCTTTGGCTTGCTTTTCCTTCTTCTGCAGCGGCCAAGTCCTTCTCCTGCGATCAGCCTGCCTGCACAGGAGCAAAACCTAACCCTTCTCCCTCTACCCACGCGTCTCTCTCTCTCAAGCAATTCACTCTGAGCTGCTCTCCCAGAGCCACAAGCATAATCGGATCGGATCGTACCCAAGACCAGGCGCACCTGAAGGTGGTGTGATGCGCGAGGAGTGCGTAGGTCTAGGTCGGGTCGGATCCGCCAAGTCCGCGTGGTCAGGCCGCGGACGAGGCGGGTGGGGTCAGTGAGGGACCTCGCCCCTGTGCTTACTAAGGCGATAAGAGTATATCACAAAAGCAATTTATAATGTACCTGAGGTTTGTAATCCCACGATGTGGGACTAAAGGTTTCGTCCTTCCCTCACGCGCGCCCGCAGACTCTCGTGTGCAATTGCCCACGCTGAAGGCCCTGCTGGTGCTCCTCGCTGAACTCAGTCACCTCGCGACACTTGCGAGAGCCTGCTGCACCTGCCGCCTAGGAAGCCTGACGCCTGTTGCTGCTCCAAGCTTCCTGCTGCTTCGGCTGTTAATGGCGGCCGGGGCGTTCACCTGAGATTCCACAGAACGGCCTATTGGCCCAATCAGAATAGCTGGAAACCTTCGCCGTAGCACGGCGAAGGCGGTGGGTGATGCTGCAGGTTGTCGGTCAGCCTAGGCGTGCGCGCCTAGGTCAACCTGTGGCCGGAGATGGTGGGTTGTTCGGGGGGTGGTTATGGAGGTCTGGAGTGGTAGTTGTGGGGTGGAGCGAGTTCCTGGTGATGAGGCGGAGCTCACGAGGTGGTTGGCGAGCCGTGTGGAGTGGCGGAGTGGTGTGGGCGGCTCACCGGAGTGCGGTCGGAGGCGAGGAAGATGAAGGCGGTTTGGTACTGTCGAGGGGTAATCAAGTAAAATAGTTGGGGGAAAGGAGAGAGGAGAGGATGGAGAACGTATCTGTGATTGTCTGGAAGGAAGGAAGGCGGCGGAGAGGACGGCTCGTAACTGCCGTCGTCGGGGAAGAAAGACCCTGAGGGAGGAAGCGGCGACGAAGACGAGGTCAGAAGCGCGCGCGCGGGGTACGGCGCGACGCGGGAGGAAGCGGCGGAGAGGACTCTGTTGCTGGTATGGCAGCAGAGCGACGAGAAGGAGGGGAGGTCGCCGGAGCTTGTGGGTCGTTTGGCCGGAGATGGGAGAGGGAGGAATTTGGAAGGGATCTCCGTCAAAATCAAGCTTAGCCTCTTCGGCCGGAGTTGTGGGTTCTTATATAGGCGCTGGACTGGGTGTGCAGGGCGTGAAGGGCACGTAATTGCCTGAGGTTGGTCGCCGGAGATGTAAAGGAGTTAGGATACCCAAATCTCTTGTGCGTTCGCATGAGAGATTGGGTTCACACCAGCGATTGTAATTGACTTTATAAGGAAGGGAATTCCTCAGAGAATCCTCCTTCCATTTCTGGGAGGGAATCTCTGAGGGATTAGAGAGCAATCCCTCTCCGAACCTCGCCGGAGCTTGGTTCTGCCCTAGCAATGGCGGCAGGACCGGTTTGCAAAGGAGGCAAAGAACCTAGGGGTTTCTCTGCAACGGTATTCAAAAGATAGGGACCAATTTGTGATTTGGGTGTACTAAATTGAAAAGTATGTCAAGATGACCTCTCCTTAGGTCCAAATTTTGGTACAAACCTAATTTGGACCTAAGGAATCCAATGGTGAAGTTGGATTTTAGGTTTGACCTCGTTTGACTGGATATTTTGCGTAAAAACCTAAATTAGGTTAATTGAAGAGCTAGGACCCTAATCTAGGTCAAACTAGGTTCCAAAGGAAAAATTAAGTGTTCTAAACCCTAGAGTATATTTTTCCATGATTTGTAGAGGGTTTACTTGCTTTTTTTTCTGCCGGAACCTTGTTAATTTAAGCGGGTCTGTTCTAGGGTTACCAAGTGTCATTTAGTTCTTAGATTGCACATGAACCCATTTCTGATTGACTCAACCCACTTTTTATCTCATTTAGACCATTTGACCTATGTTTTGCCTCTGAGAAATCCCGTTTATGTACTGCAATGGTAAAATTACAGTTTTAACCTTTATTTCATGTTTTCTTCTCAGAGCACTTGTTCCTTCAGTTAGGCCTTCTTCTAGGTTATGTAGGAGCTTTTATCTTCTTTATTGGGTCAAAATGAGCTAGTTATGGCTCATGATGAGGCTCTCATCACCGTCCAAGCGTTGAATTCCTGCAACCATCAAGTAAAAGGAGACAAGGTGTTAGATGATGTGAGAATGGATGTAAAATGGAAGTGACAAAACAAATCCGTTACCTCCCCGGCAACGGCACCAAAAACTGACGTGGTTCGTGCATGTGTGTTTAGAAGTGTCGTTATAGTTTGCACTTGCGACGTCGATTTTAAAGTAAAGAAACGGATGTGAGTCCGAGTGTCGGTCTCAGGGAGGCGTGAAAATCGGATTTTTCTTGTCACTTATTGTCACGAAAATCGTGGGGTTTTGCTTGCAAAAAGGTGCAGGTGAAAAGTGAGAGAGAGAGAGAGATTAGGGTTAGAGTTGTTTCATTTGTAACATGCAATTTAAATAGAAAATAGAGCAAGCAGCTGAATAGAAAACAACTTCATTAATCATGCAGCTTTAGTTCATGAGTTACAACATTAGATACATGCTTAAACATAAGTAAAGTAAAGCTTAAAAGAAGGGAAGAAAGAGAGAGAGAAGGAGGGCGAAGAGGTAGCCACGGTGGTGGAGAGTGCTCCGTCGGTGGCTCGTCGTCTCCAGTGATTACAAAAGAGCTTAAAGGTAGCTAAGAGAGGGGTAGAGTGATTGCAAGTGGAGTAAATGCCTTGAATGGGTGGTTGGAAGGGGTTTAAATAGGGAGAAGGGCTTTTCAAATGAAGAAGGGGCTTTAGCGACATCCGGGACGTCGCTAAAATCCTTTCGAAAACGTCGGTGAAGGCCCCTGCCCACCGGTCGCTCGCCCGCAGCCGTTCTTCCTCGCACCCAATCCGTGTGTGCGCGCCACGAGCCGTCCAATCTTTGGATCTCGAGCGAGGCGCTCGCCTGGATCACGCCGTTGCGCCTGCGTCATTGCGTGCGTCTGGCCAGGGCGCATCTGCGGGCGCCACGTTGCACTATCTCGTCCGTCCACAGCTGATCGGGCGACCCAATTTCGCCTGTGTGCGTCGCCGTCTCCGAATTTCAACTTCGCGCAGCTCGAACCCGTGTCGCGTGGGCACGGGCATGCGCTCTAACCGCTATGCTACGCCCACTGCTTTGTCGCGACGACCGCGGGCGTGCACGCAGTTCTCAGTTGTTCAATCGGAGATCGACAACTGAGATCTGCTCTCCAGATGAAGGTGGAAGCGGGCGTGATCTAGACGCGGTGAGCGGGTGCCACGTGTCGCGTTGTGGGTCGTTGATCATCAGATCAACGGTCAAAACTTCTTGGGCCCATTGTGGGAGCTCCGGATGCCGGATCTGGCCGATTTTGAGTCCGTTGGACTCTATTTGTCATTCTGAATCCATCCGTGCAGTTTGATTGCTCATCTGAGGCCTGCTTTGATAAGTGATCATACAATTGGCCATTAATACTGTTTTATAAGCAATCTTGACATATGATGCATGCAATGCTCCCATTCTACTTATGTTGTGTTATCTGTGCCTTTTATTCTTAAGATGGGCCCTATTTAACAGAATTATCACCCCAAGATGCAGTGTTATCAGAGTTGTTGGCCTAAAATTGAGCTTGCATTTTCATACGTAGGTGAAGGCTTTGGGAAGGCGTGCGGTGCGCTTTCCCAAGTACCTTTGGATGTCTGATCACGTTGCCAGACATCCAGAGGTACTTCCAGATGACCAGAGGCCTTGTCTAATGTCTGGAGCTGTCCCCAGATGGTCGCAGAGAGAGTTTGGATGTCTGAAGCAGCTGCGAGAAACACAAGGTGAGATCTGACATCTAGGACTAGTCCCAGACATCTGATTTTGGTCAGTAACCGTGTTCTTGGCCCGTTTAATGCCCAAATGGAACTGGTTTTCCGCAAATGAAGTACCGCTGTTTTCCACTCGATTTCTTCTACATGTTTGTGTTGAGTATCTACTGTTTTGACCTCGTTTAATGTAATTAGTCACTGGTACAGGTTACCAGTCGGTGGCGTGTTTAGGGCCCGCGAAGATGACGAGATCTGCAGCACAGGCCCCCATTCCTCCCGTGCTACCCGGTAGAGTGGTTTAATGCATTTATTAAGACATGAATAAAGAATATGCCTGCCTAGACTAAATTGATTGAAACTCTAGGATGTGAAATGAACCCTAGGGTAGAAATGTATGAGCATGATATGGAATTACTCTGGTTTACTTAAGATGCATGTTAAAATATGAGTTGCCTATATGTAATGAGAAATTGAACTGTGAAATCATAAGTTGCTTGTTTATGATTGAGAACTGAATTATGAAAACACGAGCTGCCTGTATATGGATGAGGAACGAGTTATGCAACATGAGATCTGGATATGGATAAATGAGGCGAATGTGAGCATGAACTCTATGGGGAATTAGGAGTAGAACTCCTATGTATGAAAGGAAATCTGGAATGTAGACGGGAAGTGTGCTGGCCCTTGTGTACGTGGTACTAAAGAGAGCAACTATCCCTTTTTAGTGTAGAGCGGAGCTAGCCTCCCTTGGGTTGAGACCCGAGGTTAGGATTGGCCACTCTACACCGACTCCTGTTGGCCATCGCGTACGTGGTACCGAGGCGTGATACTAGTGTAGGGAGGGAGCTAGCCACCCCACGGGGCCCGGGGTTCAGTTAGCCACCTTACACTGACTTTGTTAGGCCCTTTGGGCAAACCGGGGTAGTCGGACGAGTGTATGTGGACTGTGGAGGGGCGAGACCCCTACTTGGTTCTAACGAGAGAGACCCCTGTTCTGAGAGGGCAAGACCCTATACTATTCCATGCTGTACTTTGGGTGTACCCGCTAGCAAAAACGACCGACTGCGTGTCAGTGCGGGGTAGCTACCCGTGCGCTTATCACGCATGCCATAGTCACCGCTACGTCTCGACAATGACCTCGGGGTGGTTGACTGGGTGTAGGACTACCACGGGGACTCTCCCGGCCAGGAGAGCACCACATGTACCCTCTACTCTACGGAAAAGACTATAATCAAGATCGTTCCCACGAGGAACATGCAAGATCAAGAAATACCTGGATACTTTGAGAAATAGATGAACCAGAAACACATAAATGAGATAAATAGAAATGAGAAATAAACTTGTTATTTTTACTGTACTTGCACTTAAATAATGTAAACACCACTCTACTCAGCGTTCGCTGACTTTGTCTTTTTCGTAACCCTGCTCAGGACTAGGAATTGAGCAGCCCGAGTTTTCAGCTGCAGAGGGTGCTGGACCCAACCGAGCCCAGCAATAGTCATTCTTTCAGCACTTTCATTTTTCTGCTTTTGTAGTGAGTAATGGACATATATTTTACTGTTCCTGTTACTTCTATTTCCTTTCCATTTTCTGTTGTTGTTGTGGTGGCATGTACTATGTTTTGAGACAGTTGTTCTACCTTTTTTACTGGTTCGTTCTTTTCTTCTGCTTAGTTATATTGCATGTGTGAATGTGATTTATTTTCCTACTTTTGGGTTATTTCTCGTCGGACGACTAGGTCTTGGAATTAGTCGAGACGAGCCGATCTCGAGTCCTGTAGGGATCTGGGAATCAGGTCGTAACAACTTGAGTAGCACACAAATGCGGGTGGATTTTTTTCCTTTTATGCAGGCAAGTGTAAACTAGCACTCCAAAACCCTAAAAATTGAAACCCTAATTGGCTCTATTCTGCATCCAATTTGATCTTAAAATGTTCTCCTTGGACTTCAAACAAAAGGTGCGTAGTCCAAGAAGATTAGAAATTAAGCGTTGTCCCTAATAGGCACAACAGATTTTGGGGTAGGGAATTCTAAACAAAATTGTCTCCATCTTCAATCAGATTTGAAAAAAAAAAATTCAAATTAGGAAACTTGCATTTTAAATGATAATTACTATGAAAGATAAGGTAGCTGATTCCTAATTGATTATTTCCTTTTTTGCCTTCCCAAGATTAGGAGGTTGATTAGGGAAGAATAGAGAAGTTACCTACCCTGAAGTGGTTGATTTACGTGGAAGATCTCCTCGTGAAGTACCTCGCAAAATCATAAGAAAGCAAACAGGGCAAGTCAGTGCTCAAATATAATCAAATAATGCAGTGAATAGTGGTAAATTTCACGTTGCTCCCCGACAACGGCACCAAAATGTTGGCAGGGCTAGATCAAGGTTTTAGAAAGATGCATTCGTTGTAGTAATAAATTCTCAAAAATAACTCGAACAACAGATAAAATTTATATTCGAATAAAAGTCCGAGGTCATTCATTGGGAACAAATAGGAATTCAATCGCTAAACTCAATAAATAATGTAAATGAGCACAATTAATTACTCAAAAATTAATAATCAATGTAGCACATGAGTATATCAAGAATCTATTGAGGAAAAAAGTCATCTAAGACAAAATAATGGTGATTTGAATCACCAATTATTAGCTTAGATACATATATAATAATTACTTAATCATCTAAATAAATGAACAGTTTAACCATGCAAATCTCTAGTGCATAGTGCACTTTATCAGACGGCTTAAGTGTCTTGCTACAGTGCCAAGAGGACACTATACTTCTTCTTCCTCTTCTCTTTTTTCCTTCTTCTGCTTCTGCTCTTCTTCTTCTGTGTTTGCCTCTTCTGTCGCTCTCCTTCTCTTCTCCTTTCTTTCTCTTCTGTCAAGGCCTTCTTCCTTTTTCTCTTGGCTTTCCTTCTTCACGCACAGAGGGAGGCAATCCCTCAAGCAGCTATGTGTCAGCCGACTCCCAAGAGAGCAAAACCCCCTGTCCCCGCATGCTCTCTCTCTTTCTTCTTCCTCTCTGGGTTAACCTCTTTCACTCCCTCCCAGGGCCATGCATGGTAGCCAGTTATTGGGTAATCGAAGGATAGAGCGCACCCGGGTCCAAGCTAACCAGTAGTGGGTGGTGAGCGAGATGTGAAAGGCTTAGGTGGGTAATCAGGTGAGTGCCAGACCCGCGTGAGCAGTGTCACGAGCGAGGCAGGTGAAGGGGCACGAGGGACCTCACCCCCTATGGGACTAGAGGTGATAAGCCGACATCACAAAATCAATTTGTCACCGCGGGTGCTCTTCAACAGCTGATGTGGGACTAAATTCCCCATCTTCTTCGCATAAGCGGCCGCGACGCTCCTTCGTTTAATTAACATTCAATTTTGGTCAAACATCCCAATTGACCACTTGGAGATGTTCGCTTGATGATTCCTCACCACTTGGTGCTTTCGCCTGGAGCAATTGGTTGGGAAGCGAGCTTCAATGCTTGCTCGAAGCTTCACGGTAATGGCAGCGGTGGCAGTTTACCTGAAATGAAGAACACGGCCTTGCGGCCTAGTCAGATGGTTCAGCAACTTCATCGTAGCACGGCGAATGTGGTGGTGTGCATGATGTAGTGCGAGGATGCGTGTAGGTGGATGGTGAAGTCGGAGTAGGTCGGAGATGATGGGTTTGTTAGGTGGAGGGTTCAGGTGGACGGTGGAGTGAAATAGGAGAGGGGTTTGATTGGTGGAGTTGTGGCGAAGGAGTTAGGTGTCTTAGCTACCGCAAGAACAAGCGGGTAGAGCGTCTCAGCTGCTGGAGGAGTTGGGCGGGCTTAGCCATTGGACAAGGTAGCTTTCTCGTCCAAGCTGATTGCCGATCGCAGAGCTGGACAAGGGCTCCCGCTACGAGGGCTGTGGTCCTTCTGGACTTGCCCAGTTGCTTGCCCCCTGTTGCACACTCCTTTTGGAGGAGGCACAAGTTTTGGAAGTATCCACCCTTTTCCTGGGGTCATGATACTTCTCAATGTCACCTTCATCCTTTGTGGCGGATAGGCGAGTGCCTCTGAGTATTGCTGCCAATATCTTCATACTAGCTTGTCTCTTTTTAGCTATAACTTAGCTAGAGACAATATTTCGGGGAACGTAACAGTCAATGTTTGTCGCAAAGAAAATAAAAAAATGTATTGTTTATTCCTTGTATGGATTGCTCGTATGCCAATCGTGAGAATGCTCTCCCCGCATAGGTTTCACTCGCATAGGTTTTGTGAACCGCACTTTACGAGGCTTGGCTTGATCTCACGTGGGATTCGCTCACTTACTTGAACGACTTGGCATAGAGGCTCCTCCTGTTACTCCCTCTCGGCTTATCGTTAGTGGGGCCTACTGGGATACCCACAAGGAGGGGCATCCGTAGTAGTGGTTGGGTGCCTATGGCTGGCAATGTAGATACTTAGGTAGGTTGCCCTTGGAGACCTTCTTAGTAGCCTTTCTAGGCCAACTAGTTACCCAGCACCTGATCCAGTCACTTCCCTCAACAAGCAAGAGGAGGGCATTCTCCTTTGAGAGGCTGCGTCAAGGCTACTCGGTGCGTAGTGCTTGTCCCATGGAATGGTTGGGCTAAGGGTGTCCGCGACAGGTACCCTGCCTTTGACCTACTCTCCTTGTGAGGTGGCGATAGGTAGGGCTAGAGAGTCCCGACCTATCCTTTGGCCTTTTTTAAGTGGGACGCTCCAGCCCATTTGCACGTTCCTTCGAGGGTCGGTTGCTTACGAGGGCCTTCCATGAAGGGTGGCTAAGAGGGGGGCCAACCTTAGGAGGTGACTCGAAGGGAAAGGTGGATTCAGGGCACGGGAAGCCAAGCTTGTGCCTTCGTGTGGCCTCGCGTCGCCTGGGGGGTGGGGCACTACGATCCCACTCCCTTTGTTCCTTTGTAATATGTCAATCGTTAGCAGAGGCGAGCCAGAGCCTTGCCATTCACTTTGACAGGCAGATGCCTTTTGAGGGCAGGGTAACCCAAACCCTTACCATTGGGTGGTGTATTGAACCTCAGGGCGCATGAGCCCGAGTCCTCACCAGCCCGAGGGGCTGGTCCCTGCTTGCCTTGGCGGCATTAGGGTTGGAATGTCCCGAGGTTTGAACCTCAGTTGCCACTCGACTAGGATTGCCCAGGTGGAGTTAGAAGGGTGTTCTGAGTGGTCTTGTGCATCCCGAGCCCTTCTTCTGGCAGCAAGGGCCAAGGGGCTATGGCTGCCTTGGTGATGCCATCCCTTGTCCTTATGTTAAGGGCTAAGGGGAGCTAGGGCTCCTCCTATTGAGTCATGTCCTTCCCTCTGGGGGATGCTCAATTGGGTCCCATAGGAGACCCCTTAGCTAGGATAGGCCCGTCTCCGGTGATACTCGTTGCATATCCTTCTTGGGGGTTGGGCAAAGGTGCCCTTCGTAGGAGTGTCTGGAGACCTATCCTTGATGAGGGGGCTTCCTGGTAGGCTATGCTGGTGGAGCCTGTGCGGTGCGTCGCTTGAATCGAGTGGCCAAGGCAAAAGAGCTTGGTGAAATTCCCTTGGGGATTGGCTCAGACCTAGGTGTTGTACCGTGGTCCGTTACCTTGGCCTCTCTTCGGAAGCGAGGGTCTAGGAGTTGGTCATTGGGTGGTCAACTGATTCTGCGAAGGCGGTTGGTGTCTTAGTCACTTTCTGGACGCAGCCATTCCATTACTGGGCATGTCCTCATCGTCATCGTGGCCACGAGGCGTGGTACCATCGAGCACCTGTCCGCCTGGCTATCCCTTCGAACAGGGTGAGCGTCGGGGGACTTTCATGTGGGTTGGCCCCTAAAGGTGGCCATCGCTAAGGCCATAGAGTGGGGCCGACCTTGGAAGGTGGCGATGGGCGCTTGGACTCTTGTTGGCGAAGGTTGGAGACACACCGAGCGGGGCTTGGAGCGTGGGGGTCCAAGCCTCACGCAATGGGCACTGCGCAACGTTGCATCACCCGAAGCATGGGGCACCAAGGTCCCGATTCAACCTTCGGTGGCCGACATGGCGACTATTGGGTGAGGCAGCCCAAATGCTTACTATTTGCTCCAGTGGTGACGTGCTTATAGGGTGGCAAAGACTTTGTTAGCGGGCGGTGTATGGAACTTTCAGGCACATAAGCCTGAGTTCTTACAAGCCTGGGGAGCTAATGCCCACTCACTACCAGTGAGGCGTAGGAGCCTTGATTATGCGATTCTCTGGGAATGGCATTCTAGCGTTCGATAAGCAGGGCAAGGGTGTCTCCGCTTGAATTTGTGTCAATCGTCAGGAGCAGCTTTGTCAACTCTGGGAGGCTGCAATTGTCAGGTCTGCAAGGGTTGCTTCTTTTTGGCCTCGGCCGACCTGGAAAGGTGGCCTTTCAGCTTGAATATGCGATGGAATAAGGAGGCGTTGTGCGAGCCTGTCTATGCTGACCTTAAGAGGAGGCAGAGCGGGTCTTGAGGGGAGGCCCTACATCCACTCGAGCTTGTGTCATCCTGCCATCCTTGAGAGGTGGCAGGGAGAGGAACGTCGGGCTCATCTACCCGAGTTCTCGCCTACTGTAAAAGGTGGCCAACGTTGATCCTTCGGACGTATTCATCTAGGTCGTAGCTAGCCCGATGAGGTGGGTGGCCGTCTCAAAGGGACGATGATGATAACATCATCATCATCCATATCTAGCTTTATTTAGTCATATTCCATCATTAAATGCTCCTACATAACCGCCAAAAGATAATAATTCATTGCACATCCTTTCTAAGAGAATAACAAGAAACCAAGGTTAAAACTTCAATTTTACCATCCTATCATGAATGCAAAATAACCACGGGGTTTCTTAGAGGTTAATTAAAGGTCAAATTTTCGTAAATGTCTAATAGTTGGGTCTATGCAGACAGAAACGGGTTTTCACGCATTTCAAGAATTAAAGGACATCTAAAATCCTAAAACAGACCTGCTCAATTAATAAAGGTTCTAGTCAGGATAAAATTCATATAAACCCTCTAAAAATCATAGAAAAGTATTCCCTAGGGTTTGACATCTTTGAATAAACCTTCAGAATCCATTTTGACCTAAAACAGAGTCTCAGACGGACAATTGCCCTACTTTGGGTGACTGCGCAATTTACATACTCAAACTTGGTTAAAACCTAAATCCGACTTCACCATCATATTTCTTGGGTCCAAATTATATTTTTATCAAAATTTGGGCCCAATCAAAGATCATTTTGACCTAGTTTGCATTTTGGTCTAGTCTGAGTCTTATCTCACATGCCCCTAACTTTTGAATTATTTTCAAAAAGCCCCCTATCTTTGTCATCTTCGCAAAAAAAGGTCCCTACCGCTTCCATGTCCTACTCCTACAACTCCGAAGACCTTCAATCAGAGTTTTCTCCCTAATTTCACGCTCAATCTCTTCCAATTTTGGAAGGAAGATTCCTAAGAGATTTCTCTACAAATCAAACCTATTCGTGGGCTCGAATTCTTTCCCAATCTCTCATGCGAACACATGAGAGATGTGGGTATCCTTCTCCGGCAAGCTTACTAAGCTTGAAAACTTGGTATCCAAGCTTTAAACCCCTTCCCATGGCCTATAAAAGGAGCAGGGGCAAGAACCCTTGCTCCTTAGCTAGGTTTAAGGCCAGAACAACGTCTTCTTCCTCTCCCACAACCAGCTCTGACCTAAGCATTGGCAGTCTCCTTCTCCATCTTCTTAAGGATGGCCAACGACCAAATTGCCTCGTCCAACTTCTTCCTCAAGCTCGTCCGCGTCTCACCAGCCACCGCGAGAGCATCCTCCCCCTTTCCTCGCCACCGTCTCCCTCAACGGAGCTAGTTCCCTCTCCGGTGCCGGCCAATCAAAGCCGGTGCCAACTTCTTCCCCGTCGTCCATAATTTGGTCCACACACTCTCTCTCTAGGTTCTATCTATCCCTTTTTCCCTTCATTTCGACCGCCGTTCATGCCATTCACCCTTCATCTTCCATATGACCGACCGAGCTCCAGCGAGGCCTCCACAGCTCCACAAGCCACCACTCGCCTCCCCACGACTCCCATAAGCACGGCCATGCTCCACTAACCAAAACCCCTCAAGAAATTGAGGGGATTAGTCCCTCACTTGCCTCACAGACACGATCACCTATGCACCGCCTTCTCGCCTCCGTCCAACCGCCACATGCTTCTACTAGCCTCACAACCACCACCACTAGACTCCACATCCTCCAGCGACACTAGTGAGCCATCTAATTCGGGCTTTTGAGCCCGTATGCTTGTTTCAAAACATCACTACCCTCCACCGCCGCCGCCATCATCTCCGACGACGTCCACTGTTCTCTGGCCGCATCCACTCTAGGTCTTGGTTCCAGAAGTTGCGGTTCCATTCTAGGCTTCCTCCCAGGCGATCAATCACAGAGCATATCCACTCTCGACGCTTCAATTTGGAGGACTACCACAGCTGTAGCTTCACACAAAGGATAGGGGACTCAATAGTCCCACATCGTGTGAGTAGGAAGCACTAATGCCGAATAAATTGGATTTGTGATTAGCGTTGTTTTCCTTGAGACACATGAGGGTGAGGTCCTCCTTACTCGCACTCACGACTCGACCTGGTTAAGCCCATCTCACTCCTTGGTTGCGACCATGCCCACAGCCCTGGACTCGAGTACGCGCTTGACCCGAATACCCGATCCGATTGCCTGGTTTCAGTGAAAGAAGGGGCGGAAGAGAGAAAGAAAGAAAGAGTGGGGAAAAGGGGGTTTTGCTCTTGAAGCCTTCCAACACTTAGACAAAATCCGAGAGCTCCTCCCTTGTACGTGAAGAAGAAAGAGAGAAGGCTAGAGAAGGAAGGCTCTGTGTAGAAGAAGAGAGAAGAAAAGAGCTTGAGAGAAGAAGAAGCTAAGGCTGAAGAAGTAGGCCTGAAAGAAGAAGCTGAGAAGAGCCAAGGCAGAAGAAGAAAAGAAGAGGTTGAAGAAGAAGGCTTGAAGAAGAGAAGAAGAAGCAAGAGGGAAGAACAGAAGAAGAAGCCTCTTTGAGGCACTATAGCAGAGCTGAACTTAAGTCGTCTGGTCATCTGACCCGACGTCTGACTTGGTTGAAAACATTGTAGCTTTGTTTGAGGTACTGTGCATTTATTTAGATCATTGAGTAATTATTATATATGTTTCTAAGCTAATAATTGGTGGTTCAAATCACCATTATTTTGTCTTAGATATCTTTTTGCTTCATTAAACTCCTGATATACTCTTATTTAGTATTAAATATCATTTAAGTAGTTATTCTTCATTAAATATTGAATGTGGCAGGTTATTATTCATTAAAAATATATATTTTGCTCAATTTCTTGTGCTTATTTATATTTGATTGAGATTAGTGTGTGGATGCAATACTTGCTCCCTGTGTTTGACCTTGGACTTAAATTCAAGTAATAAATTGTATTTGTTGACGAGCGACTTTGGTCTATACTACAACATATCAATCTTAAACACCGATTTCGTGCGTAAACATTTAGGGGTCAAACACATCCACCCAAGTTTGTGCCGACCTTAAGAGGTGACTTGTTGTCCAAAGAGGTGGCGACATATGGACGATTCGATCTGAGTTTTCTGCCCACCTTCAGAGGTGGCTCGCCATCCTAAAGAGGCGGCAATATATGGAGCGTTGGATGTGTTTGTCGGAGTTCTCATCCATCTTAAGAGGTGGCTTGCTAACTTGAAGAGGTGGCTTGTCGTCCGATTTCTCGTCGACCAGAAGAGGTGGCTTCCTGACCTAAAGAAGTGACAATAAATGGAGTGTCGAACGTGTCCGTCCAAGTTCTCGCCGACCTGAAGAGGTGGCTTGCGGGCTTGAAGAGGCAGCAATAAATGGAATGTCGGATGCATCCATCCGAGTTCGTACCGTCCTGAAGTGGTGGCTTGCGAGACTGAAGAGGCGGCAATAAATGGGACGTCGGATGCATCCATCTGAGTTCTTACCGATCTAAAGAGGTGGCTTGCCATCTTAGAAAGGCAGCACTGAATGAAGCATCGAACGCATCCATCCGAGTTCTCGTCCACCTTAGGAGGTGGCTTGTCAACCTGAAGAGGCAACAATACATGGAATGTCAGGCGCATCCATCCGAGTTCTCGTCCACCTTAAAAGGTGGCTTGCCGGCCTAAAGAGGCGGCAATACTTGGAACGTCAGGCGTGTCCGTTCGAGTTCTCGTCCACCTTAAGAGGTGGCTTGCCATCTTGAAGAGGCAGCAATACATGGTACGTCAGATGCATCCATCCGAGCTCTCGCCATCCTGGGGAGGAGGCTTGGTGGATCAAAATTTTGTCCCAGGCATTCTTTGGAGGTGAATCGCCAGGTGAGGGCTGAGAATAGTTGTCACTTTCCACGAGCGGTGGTAGCTCGTCATGAGAAGTGAGAGCCTGTCCTTGATAAGACAGGTCAAGCCCCTTACACCCTAGGAAGTCTGTAGAAGAAGCAGGAGTCAAGGGGCAAATTGAGGAATATCCGGACCTCAGATGACAAATCCAACTGCACGGATGGATCCGGATCGATGTTTGTAGTCCAACGATGCAGAAATCAACTCAATTGAAGGCCTACATCATCAGATACAAGGAGAAGATGGACGACCACGATGGTGCCAAGTGGCACCATCGCAGCTGCCCCTTACCGCACCCCAATCTGGGAAGGAAATCCATGGGCCGTTGGATCGTCATCCAACAGCCGCAATGTGTCCACGTTGCCCGCCTCCAACCGTCTCATCACGTAAGGGAGAGACCTTGACGGTTGGATTTCCATCCAACAGCTGAGGGCGGTTGCATAAGATTTGGAAACTTGATGCAAAGTCACCTGCTACGCGTTGGTTAGTGCCTAAGCAACCGACGCGGGTTCGAGGAGAGCTCAACATGACATCAGGAAAAGCGATGAGTGCAGGCGCAATTGACCGTCGGATCTTCATCGAGCGGTGGAGCTGCGAACGCGTGGCGGGCGCAGGAGCGTTGGATGAAGACGCGTGTGATGACGCGTGCCTTAGGAGTCAACCGGGCACAGCGCACGACTTTTAAGCCGTCCAATCGAGAGATCGAACAACTGAGATGGGTTAGGATTTGAGGCGCGTTTAAGCATTGTGTGGCAGGCATGCGGACGACAATGGCGAGCGAGGTCATCGGATGTGGATCCAAGGGCGTACAGCACTCCACGTGGTAGCACCAGATCAAACAGTGGATAGAAGGAAGATTTGGAAGGCTTAATTAGGAAGGTTGACCTCCCGATCAACGGATCTGATTAATCTGAAACCTTTGCATGGAATTAAGGGCTCAAATATCCTAAATGCCCTTCACAAAAGCTATAAAAAGAGGCCTAAAGGTCCCCTTTGAAGGCCATCCCTTAGTTTTTCTTCTTCCTCCTTCTACAACTCCTCCCATCTTCTCTACCTCTGTCTCTGCATCTCCGTCTGAAACATCCGTTGGGCCACCCTGATGGATCGTTGCTGCTCTTCCCAACCTCTCCAAAAGGCCACCACGAACCACCCATGGTGCCCGTGTTCTGTTACATAAGTAGTTTATGTTTATGTTAGAATTTGTTTAGTTAGATGTATGCAATTCATGTTCAAACTCGTTGATTGATATATATACTACGATATTGTGTCTATACTAATTAGTAATTATATTGGGAACAAACACATAAAATCAAAAGTGCTTCCTGCCTCCCTGTGATCAATCAAGACTCACAAGTTCCATTAATTTATTTGCTCGAGACATATTTTACGCTATACTACAACGTGTTAATTTTCTATGCGATCTATGCCCCAAACAAAATTGGCACCGTTGCCGGGGAGGCACGACGACTTTTGATTTCATCTCTAATATAGTATTTTTGTGTGTAGGTACATCAAAATGAAGCAACGAACGAGGCAAAGTGGGCTCTACAAAAATCAGGTGCACACATTCTTATTAGAAACTTGACCAGAAAGTAAGTGTTACCTTTAAAATTCAATAGCCATGTTTTTTATGTTCCAAAAGTCTTGAAATTTGGACTGGAACTATATCATCAAATTATATTTCCAACGCCACCTTTCCCAAAAATAATTTCCTTTTGTGGAATTTTTAAAAATTCATGGAATACATACTGGTCAGATTGCTTGAAAACATAACTTTTATGAACTTTAGAAATCAATTCTGACCAACATACAAATCGGATTTACTCACGATTTGTGGGGTTTGAAAGATAATCAAATTAGCTTTCATTATCATATTTTTATAAAATTTTTGGAGCATATTTGATATTGTTTCTAACCAAAAAACCAACATGGGGTCCAAATCCCAGATTTGACCCCTTGTTTGTTAAAAATTCACAGCTAATTGTTAGAAATAATAAAAATTTTGAAAAAATACTCTCTAAAAATCTTATTAAGAAAGGAATCTTCTTGCCAAACTTCAAATCATTTGGATTCTATCTTACTTGAGAGTATACATTTGAATTGTGGTCTTAAATTTGAAAAAAATTTAGAAATGCACGAGCTAATAGGATCACATAGACTAACTTAGACTCCGACGAGCCCAAGAATTAGTCGGCCGGGCGAGTCACCTTGTGGACCACCCACCATCTACTAAATTGAAGAAATAAGTTAAAAATTCACAAAAATATATCAAATAACCTGCATTTGGCTTGAAACCACTAAGTAGTTCCAACCTCTCCTGCAAAACCTGGTGTCTAAGCTTGTGGGGTAACGGAATCGAAGGCAAAAATCGAAGGAAGAACCTTCCTCGTAGTCCCCTTGTAAACAGACTGGCCGGGTTAGTCTGAGAGGCAAGAATTCCTTGCAGTCGGTCTCTCGTCGAATTATTTTTAATAACACAAACTTAAACGAAAGATCCAGTCATCTGATCTAAACGACCACTCTGATTAACAAGGCCTTAGCCTTGTTCTGCTTGACTACACCAACCCTTTGAGTTGGTGTATCCAAGGAAGAAGGTCGTTAAGACCTAAACTTGCAGGACCTTGGGAGCCGAACCCAAGGCGGCAAAGGCGATTTTCGCTGGACCTCTCTTCTCAACCTTCTTCCACTTGATTAGCTGAGATGGCTAATCCTGGTCCTCGAGTTAGTCAAGACCCTCAGAATCAGGACCCAATGGCTTGTTTGGAAGCCAAGGTCGAGGAAATAGAATAGAAATACGAGCAGAGCATCAACAGGATTCTCACAACACTCGACAGGATGCAACACCACCACGCGGAGAACAACTGCAGGACTTCTACAATCCGGCGGCAACAATTATAGCACCTCAGGTCCGGATTCTCGCAGGCGGAGATGCATTCGAGTTGAAGCCGAATATCATAAGTCTGATTCAGACTCATTTCCATGGAAACTCGAATGAGGATCCCTTCCAGTACATCGAAGATCTGAATCGGATTGCAGAGTTGGTTCGTCCCAGGAATGTAGATATCGGAATTGTTCTCATGAAGCTTTTCCCTTTTTTTCTCAAGGATAAATCTACTTATTGGCTCAAGACTATCGAGAGGCCAATTGGAGCCTGGGAGGAATTACGTCGCGAATTCCTCCAAAAGTTCTTCCCGATCGGTCGAACAAATGCTATGAGGCATGTGATCACGACCTTTGCCCAAGGCCATAGAGAGAAGCTACATGACGCCTGGGATAGATCCCACAATCTTCTCAGGAAATGCCCACACCATGGTGTACCCAAATGGCACCTTGATCAAGTATTTTACCATGGGTTGGATGACACACATTGGTACCTGGCCGATGCATCTAGTGGTGGGAATTTCCTCGCGAAGGACGAGAACAATGCATTTGAGTTGTTCGAGTCCTTAGTAGAGAACTCAATGAATGCCACCTCAATGAACCAATTCTAGCAACATGGATAGCAACGAGTCGATGTCCACGAGGCTCAAGCCGAGTCTTCCCGAGCCAACATGGACATTATCACCAAAAAGCTGGACAAGGTGGATCTACTCCATAAGAAGCTAGATGAATTAATGCGAGCGAGATCTAGATCTTCTGGTAGCACTGCTCCATCTTACTCCTCTCAAGCATACCGATCCCCCTCTGCTCGTATGTTAAGACCCGTTCTGTCTTGAGCCTTTTAAGACGTCTGGACTGTCAGTTAGACGTCTGGTAAGACGTTTGGACACCTTCCCAAACGTCTGAAAATCAAAATTTTTGGGTACGAGCTTCGCGTCAGCCGGCAGGATGCACGCAAACAGTACTCTCGTTTTCTCTTCTTCTTCTCTCTCTCCCCTCCAGCAAACCCTAACACCCCGTCCTTATAAAACCCCCCTTCCTCCTAGTTCTCCCCACTCCAACCACTTCTTCCCTTCCTCTTCACCCCAGCGTGAGAGCTAGCACGAGCGAGAGAGCATGAGAGCGGCAACAAGGAGGATCGGAGTGAGGAGAGGAGGAGTTGAGCTCGCGAGCTCGTGTAAGAGCTCATCGGAGGGTGCACGGCCGGAGCGGCGCATGTGGGAGGAGGAGGAGTGTGTCGGGGAAGTCATCCCCGACAATGCTGCAGCCGGAGCTGCAGGCGAGGAGGCGAGGCACAGCCGCGCACAGCGAGAGTAAGTGGGAGTAGGTTCTGGTTCTGGGTTTTTCCCAGAATCAGACGTCTGAAGTGACATCCAGACGATGGTGCGGACGTCTGGAGGCAGTTCCAAGTGTCTGAAGAGAGGTCTTCGCGAAGGTACATTCCCTTTGCGGATACGACCATGCAGGCCTGATGAGAACCTCATCATAAGCCATAACTAGCTCATTTTGACCTAATACAAAGAATAAAAAGCTCCTATATAACCTTAGAAAGGCTTGGCTCAGAGAGATTCTGAGTTTGCAAAGAAAACATAAACTGAGGGGTAAAAATGCAATTTCACCAATCCAATCTGAAAATAGGGTAACTCAGGATCCAAACATAGGTCAAAACAACCTAATAAGAAGAAAAGTGGGATGAAATGACTCAACAAGGGCTACAGCAACTCCGAAGAATTAAATGACATCTTGTAACCCTAAAAATAAACCCACTTAAATACACGAGGTTCGAGGCAAATTAAAAATAGAATAAACCCTCTAAAATTCATATAAAAATAATCTCTAGGGTTTAGAACCTTCAATTTGGCCTTAGGAACCCATTTTGACCTACATTGAGAACCATGCCCAATTAACAACTTAATTTGGATTTTTGCGTAAATTGACCGATCAAACAAGGTTTAATCTAGAAATAAAATTCACCATCAGAATCCTTAGGTCCTAATTAGTCATGTATAAAAACTTGAGCCTAAGAAGAAACCTTCTTGACCAACTTTACACTTTGGTCCTCATACATTTACTTTCTGGCCCTCAACTTTTGAACCCTCACATTTTGGCCCCTAACTCTCCTTCGTTCTTTGCATTTAGGTCCCTCCTGCAAAACCTGAGCAACACCATGCTCCGGCGACCTTGCGCGGAGCATGGCGCCGCGCAGGGTAAGGGAAGGAGCCTGCCAAGTCAAATGGGGGTGCCCTGTGTCGTCAGCCGTCGCAGGAACACCCCCCTGATGGCTGCAACCACCCATACCGGCCGTGCGAACGCACGGACGGTATGGGTATCCTTCCTCCGGCGTCCTCCGGCGAGGGAGACACGTCGTCTCCCTCCGCCCTCCTCTCTGGTTCTGCTCCTATAAATACCCCCGTCGCTCCGCAGTTCTTCCCAGCTTGGATCTGACGGAGATACCCCCTCACTTCCTCTCTTCCCACTCCGACAGACGCCCCCTTGCTCCGGCGGCTTCTCCTCCTCCTTCTTGTCGCCCTACCGCACTACCAATAGCAAGGTTGCCTTCCCTCGCTCTTCCCGCACCGCGTCGCACCCAGCGCGCGCTTCTCCAGCCCTCTCCTCACCGTCGCTCCTTCCCCTGGGAAGCTTCTTCTCCGGCGACAGTCGATACGACTGTCGCCTGCTCCGGCCCCTCCTCCTCCTGCTAAGTAGGTATAACTTCTCCTCTTCCTCCCCTCTTCCTTTTCCTCACTTTAAACCTTTACTATCACCCTCGATTCCGACCAATCACCCTCACCTTCTCCACCTCTGGCCACACTCCGGCGACCCGCTCCCATCACTCCAGCAACCCACACGGCTGGCCGACCACCACAGAACCTTCGCCTCCTTACCCTGATCATCCTCCGCCCTTCCACTTCCCCCGAATCGCCCTCTGCAACTCCACCGAACAAACCCATCTCGCCCCTTGCAGTTTGACCTAGGGCGGCCCTTAGGCTCCACCCCGCCACCTGCAGACCCCCCGATCACCTTCGTCGTGCTACGGCGAAGGTCCTCCACGTATCTGATTAGGCCAAGAGGCCGTTTCCCTGTGAGCAGGTACTCCGCCCGCCATCGCCATTACTGAGCAGCGAAGCTCCTTCGACCTGCTGCTCCAAGCGCGCCACGCCTAGATCAGGCTCCCAGGCTGCGCGGCGTATCTTCGCGAAGAGTCCCAGGCTGCAGCTGGGGCGAAGCCCTCGCATGAAGCCTCGACTGCCCGCTGCCTCCTCCGCGCGGGTGCCCAAATTGGGGTGGGACATTTAGTCCCACCTCGGAAACCCACTGAGGCGAGCGAGCGCTTAAAGGCAAAAAGTGCCTTAAGCTCTTTGCCTCAGATCACGGGGTGAGGTCCCCTTCACCCGCCCGATTACCCGGCCTCGTCCGCGCTCACGCCCCGCGGACCTGGCTCTGACCCGATTAGCCCGACCTGCACTCCTCGCCCACCACCGCACGCCGGTGGGCCTGGACCCGGGCGCGACCCGCGTATCCGATTACCTGGTTGCTCTGGGAGAGCTTTCCTAAGAGCGAATTCTGAGAGAGAGTGACGCGGGGGGGGAGGGTAGAGTAGGTTTTGCCCTCTGACGAAAACTTTGAAGTGTGCAGGCACAGGTGAAGAAGAAGAAGAAGAAGGACTGCGAAAGAAGAAGAAGAAGAAGAGAAAAAGAAGAAGAAGACGGAAGCTAAGGGAGACACTGTAGCAGCAGCAGTTAAGTCGTCTGATTGGAAAATCAGACGACGTCCTGAAGGCAAAAGAAGAAGAAGGACAGAAGGACTGAAGAAGAAGAAGAAAAGAAGAAAGAAGGAGAGACGACGTCCTGAAAGCGAAAGAAAAGAAGAAGAAGAGCACGAGAGGAAGATCTGAAGAACAGAAGAAGAAGAAGAAGAGAAAACAAGGAAGAACAGAAGGCAGAAGAGAAGACCATGAGGAGATAGACAAAGAAGAAGAAATCAAGAGCCAAAGAGAAGAGAAGACAAAGAGGAAGAAAGAAGAGAAGAAGAAGCCAAATTTTCATCTCTCTCTCTCTCTCTATTTTTGTAATAAGAAATACTGTACTTCTAGAATACAACTTGCTCCCTGAGTTCGACCTCGGGAACTCTTTTATTTTCGAGTAAAAAGATTATATATGTAATGATGGCAATAACTAGCTGTACTACAACGCTATTTATATAACAAAAGCTAGTCACAACGCCGTCATCAAGGCCACTCCGCTGCTACCCTTCGCATGGCTTTTTTTGAGAAGATTTGGTCATTGCTTGCAGGATTTGCTTCGAGAAGGCACGGGACACACCCTCCCATGCATTTCAGATGTCTGGGCGGCTTACCAGATGGCTAGAAGCACTTCCAAACGTCCGGAGAGGAGGTCGGACGTCTGGAGCCGGGTCCATATGGTCCAGAAGAGTCCCTGGATGTCTGAGGTCGACGCAAAGTTTGAGGTGCATTTCTGGACACTTTTAAGGCATCTGGAAGTTGTTCCAGACATCTGATTTGAGTCAGCAATCCTATTTTTGACCCATTTAGGGTCTGTTTGAGGTCCATTTTATGCAAATAAGATATCGACGTTTTCCTTGTGAGTTCCTCTATTGGTTAGAAGGCTTTCTATACTATTCTGAAAGCTCCTTTGTGATTGCTCCTCGTTATAGGACTTCGTTCCGTTGTAGGTTCAGGGCTTGCTGAGGCACATGAGCCTGTCGTTCGAGCCCCCAATACTCTTGGGTTGACTGGTAGAGTGGCTTCCCCTAATTTAAATACAAACCTGAATGTATGTGTGGAATGAATAATTAGAAACTAGGATATGGCATGAATCCTAGGATGAGAAACACTTGAAATGTCTGTATGCATGTTGTGCAGTCTTGAATGAGTAGATAGAAACAATTGCCTATTAATGAATAAGAGCTTCCTGTAAAATATGAATTAACTGTGCTAGTGAACTAGTTGCATGTAGCCTTACCTGTTATGTACGTTGAATACTATAATATGATCTGCATGTATATAACCTGAGAATGGGAACGTGAATGATAGAAATACGAGCTGCATGTATGTAACCTGAGAATGGAAACGAGAATAATAGAAATACCAGTTTCATGTGTATGCCCTGAGAATGGAAACGTGAATAATAGAAATACGAGCTGCACGTATATAACCTGAGAATGGAAATGTGAATGATGAAACCCGGTACTGAATGGCATGAGAAACATGAGCATGAACTCTCCGAGAAAATTAGGAGTAGAGCTCCTGGAAATATATGAAATGGATCCGCAAATGTGACGGGAAGTGTGCTAACCCTTGAGTATGTGGTACCAAGGGGAGCACATGTTCCCTTTTAGTGTAGAGGGGAGCTTGCCACCTTCGGGTTGAGGCCCGGGGTGGGTTTGGCCACTTTGCACCGACTTCGTGGCCCTTGCGTATACTGTACCGGGGAAAGCTACTAGTGTGGGGGGAGAGCTAGCCACCCCAACGGACCCGGGGTTCAGTTAGCCACCCTACACCGACTTGTTAGGCCCACTGGGCAAACCAGGGTAGTCAAGCGAGGTACGCGGACTATGGAGTGGCGAGACCTCTATTTGGTTCTTAGGGGCTAGACCCATGTTACTGAGAGGGTTAGGCCCTATACTGTTCCGTGCTGTACTTGGGTGCACCCGTTAACGGAAACGACTGGCCGCGTGCCAGTGCGGGGTAGCTACCCGTGCACTTATCACGCCTGCCGTAGTCACCGTTACGTCTGTCCGTGACTTTGGGGTGGTTGACTGGGTGTAGGACCACCACGGGGGACTCTCCCGACCAGGAGAGCACCACGTGCGACTTCTACTCTTCGGAAAAGACTGCAATCAAAATCATTCCCACGAGGAACATTCGAGATCAAGAAAGATATCTGATAAATAAACCAATGGGTGAAAAGGAATAAGTTATGAAATAAAGTAAATGGAATAAACAGCTACCTATCCACTTTTACTACTTTAGTTAGTTGGTTGCCACTATACTCAGCATTCCCTGACTTTTTAGGTCCAGGTGTTGAGCAGCCCGAGTCTACGGCTGCAGAGGGTGTTGGGCCCAGCAGAGCCCAGTAGCTATAATTCTCTGTTGTTGTACCTTTTGTAGTAATGAGTTCAGACTCTTGTACTTTTACGTTCTGTACCTTTACTTTTCTGTATTGTTATGTTCCTGTACCTTGTACTGTTCTATTGTTGTGGTGGTGACATGTACTGTAGTAGCTTTTACTTCTTTACTACTGTACTCTTTTACTATTAGTTTCTTAGTATGGTGAATGTGGTTTACTTTCATGCTTTTGGTTATTCCTCGTTGGACGACTGGGTCTTGGGATCAGTCGAGTCGAGCCGATCTCATGTCCTATAGGGATTCGGGAACAGGGTCGTAACATCGTACATATCCATTCACTTGGGATGTTTCTCTCCATCTCCGCAGGATCCTGCATATCAGGAACCCATGAACAATGTGGATCTGGCCCCGTAGAATCAGGGTTACGCACCACACAACGATGCAAGTGCGTATTCTTTTGATGAATTTACATCTGAGACGTCTTCGGCCTATGAAGATGTCAATGCTATTCAGGGTTACAGGCGTAACAACCCGTATTCTAAAACATATAACCCTGGTTGGCGCCAGCATCCCAATTTCTCTTGGTCTAGTAGCCCACAGAGACCTAATCAAGCTCCACACTACCAGACCAAACAATACGGAAATGTGCAGAACACATACCCAAGGCAGCAACCATTCTCGTCTCAGCAGCAACAAACCCGTTCTATTTATCAGCTGCTGCACCAAGCTGCCAACTATCCTCCAAAGCGGACCGAGCCTTTGGAGTCTCTGAAGGAGGAATTGTAGGCATCAATTCGGAAATCTACTCATGACAACCTGCAAATAATAAAGGTAGTGTTTAACCAAATACAGAGCATACAAAACACGAAAAACCAGATGATATAGGAGCATAGGTCACAGGGAGCTTTGCCCTCCCAACCTGTCCCAAACCCGAGATATGTGCAGAATCAGGGTGCCTCGCCTAGATTCCAAGCACCACAGGGGCAGGCACATGCTATTCTGCAAGCACCACCCGCACCACCTGGTTATGGGCTCGGTCAGCCACCTCTGTTTCCAAACCCTGTGTATCCAGACCAACTAGCTCCTCTACCCCTTCATGGACAGCATGCCGATGCAAAAGCTGTCACTCTAAGGAGTGGAAAGACTACACAAGACTCGCTACCTAGGCAAGCGGGTAATGATTTTTCCTGTGCTCTACTGCAAGATGGCTCACAACCCTCTTCCTCCAACAAGCCATCTTCATTAGATAAAGGAAAGAAGCCCCTAGACCCTGAAATTCCCATCCCTTTTCCCACGGCTTTAATGAGAGATTCAACATGCAAAAAGGACACGTAGAATTTCGAGGACCTGAAATCTATGTTCAAGAAAGTTCACATTCAGGTTCCTCTCCTCGAAGCAATAGATCACATCCCTGCTGTTGCTAGGTTCTTTAAGGACTACTGTACTCCGAAGCGACAGTAGAGAATTGGACGACAGGTGGTATTATCTGAGGAAGCCAGCACTGCTATCTTAGCCGACTTATGGCCCAAAAAGGACCTGGGCACACCATCGATTTCCTGCTTTTTGCAGGATTCCCCTTTTAATAGGGCCCTTCTTGACTTGGGGTCATCCATCAACCTAACTCCCATTGTAGTATTTAATCGATTTCGATTTTGGGAGTTAAAGCCCACCTTGGTTACCATACAGTTGGCTGACCGATCGGTGAAAATGCCGAGGGAGGTGGTTGATAATGTGATCGTAAAAGTCCAAGGATTCTGCTTTCCATCGGACTTTTTTGTTCTTGATATGGAGGTTCCTCCTAATCTTCGTGATGCATCGATTATTCTAGGTCACCCATTTTTGGCAACCGCTCGCACAAACATCGATTGTGCATTAGGATGCATGGAGATTGCCCTAGGGAATGAAAAGCTTAGACTGGACATTTTCAGGGCATCAAAGAACTTCGACTGCGATTTAATTGAGGAGAATGGTGAAGATGAAGATTCAGCTTTCTGTGGGAACATTGGGCTCCTCTACAGAGACCTAATGGCACATTCATCTTCACTATCAGGGGTCTTAGATCGTGATCCACACGGGACTAAGACTAATGACATACACATTTCGTCCCATGGGTCTGGTTGTCATGGGTGTTCATGTGCTCCTAACACCCCTGATCCTGACTATCCTGTCCTATCTAGCACTGACATCTTAAGATAGGATTACATGACCACTGCGAATGGATTCTCCATTAGCCAAGATCAGCAGATTTCCGCTGTTGTTTCCTCTCCTCCCCTGCACAAACACTCTCCCCACCCTCCTCTACTAGAGTGAAAACCCTTGCATGATTCACTCAAGTATGTGTTTCTGGGAGAAAGTGAAACGTATCCCGTGATTATCAATGCTCACTTGACTCCAGACCAAGAACACTAGTTGATCTCTGTTCTACAAGCACATAGGGCTGCTATCAGGTGGGGCATCGCTGATCTCCACGGGATTTGCCCCTCATATTGCACTCACCATATCTACACTGATGAAAGGGTGAGACCATCGAGACAACCTCAAAGACGATTAAATCCAAATATGCTGGAGGTTGTCAAGAAGGAGATCATTAAATGGCTAAATGCGGGCATTATCTATCCAATTTCCGACAGCCAGTGAGTGAGTCCCATTTAGATTGTGCCCAAAAAGGCAGGACTCATCGTAATAAAAAATGAATTGGGCGAATCCATCTCGACCTGCACCACGACTTCTTGGTGGGTCTGCATTGATTATAGGCAGCTAAACTCGGCCACCAGAAAGGATCATTTTCCTTTACCCTTTATTGATCAGATTTTAGAGCGGCTGGCCGGGCATAGTTTCTTCTACTTTCTAGATGGATACTTCGGGTACAATCAAGTAGCGATCAACTCGGAAGATCAAGACAAGATGACTTTTACGTGTCCCTTCGGAACATTCGCTTTTAAGTGGATGCCCTTCGGCCTTTACAATGCACTAGCTACTTTTCAGCGATGCCTGATGGCCATCTTTTTAGACATGATCAGGGACTGCGTAGAAGTGTTCATGGATGACTTGTCCGTGTTTGGAGACGATTTTTCGTCTTGTCTTGATAACCTCACAAAGATCCTGTGGAGATGTATAGAGGTTAACCTAGTACTTTCATGGGAAAAAAGTTATTTTATGGTGAGGGATGGCATCGTACTAGGTCACAGGATCTCCTCTAATGGACTCAAGGTCGATCGAGCTAAGTCCGAAATCATTTCGCGATTACCTTTGCCTAAATCTGTCAGGAAAATCAGATCATTCTTAGGGCATGTCAGATTTTATCAAAGATTCATTCGAGATTTCTCGAAAATTGCTCGTCCATTAACGAATCTTTTGGTAACTGACACGCCCTTTGATTTTGACTCCTCATGTCTCAGTGCTTTCGGGACCTTGCGAAGTGTTGTTTCAAGTGCACCTATTCTCCAACCTCCCGAGTAGTCTCTCGACTTTGAGATGATGTGTAATGCCTCCGACTTCACCATCAGAGCCGTTCTTGGCCAGCAGCAAGAGCGCCAACCATCTGTAATATACTACGCTAGCAAAACACTGAATGAGGTTCAGCGTAACTATGCAGTCACTGAGAAAGAATTGCTAGCTGATCGCACAGGTTTCACGAGTTAAAAATCAGGGTTACAAGTAACCCGTTGTCGTAGTTGCAAAACTGGTGATCAAATAAAATTTATATCGAAAGTCCAAGGGAGTCCCTGTTTACTTTAATTGAAAACCGCACTTTGATTTGTTTCTTTTTGGTATTTTAGGGTTTTGTTATTTTTTTATATTTTTGAAAGAAGAAGACAAGCAGAATGAATCACAAGATAGAGATGGAACAAATATGATATATTTATCACTTCAGTATCTATTACAATCAACTATGAAAGCATAAAAAGAGAGGGGGGTGATGGTAGAAGCTCGAACGAAGGAGGTGAGGAGCGGGACAAACGAAGTGAGATGCAAGACGACGTCGGGGAGAGGAAAGCTTCAACGTGGATCTAGAATGGAGGTGAGAAGACGGAGATGATCTGCTACCGAAATGGAGGTGGGAGGATAGCTCCAAGGCGACTTATGAATGGGAATGGGAAGATGGATGAATATTTGGTGAGGCAGAGGTTTGCTACATTGATAGGATCCTTGGGGGCTTGAGAACAAGCTCTAATGGAGCGTTGGTAGGCTTGCTAGAGCTTAGGAGTAGGTGGGAGTAGAGTAGGTAGATATGGCTTAGAAGGGAGGGGGTGTAGGTCCTTTTATAGTGGAGAAGAGGCAAAAATAGGCATGGGACCATTAGTGACCTCCAGGCCGTCACTGGAAGCGTCGCTATAGATAGCTCATGCCCGCTCATGCCCATAGTTGGCTTTGCTGGCGCGTGAAGAATTAGCGACGGCTCTAAGCGTCGCTGTAGGCTGGAGCCAACCGAGCACGCACCCGCCTCATGCTCCGCTGGCGCTGCCTGTGCTGTGCCTGCTCATGCGTGCTGATTGCGCGACAACCCGCTGGTGTGCACTGGCGTGCTCACTCAATTAAGAATGGGGGTTGGGGGGGCTGTGGGGATTCGAACCCACGCCCCTCCCTTGCGAACCACCGCCCCACTCGCTGCGCTAAGCCTTCATGTGCGTCAGCCCCGGCTAGCAAGACTCTGGATGAGGCCTAAAGGCCCAAAGGAACCCCAGAGGAACTAATCTTTTGACCCAAGACAACCCCGATGGCATAATCAGATGCGTCAGCCATAATCTCAAATGGGGCTGTCCAGACCGGTGGTTGCAATACTGGGGCACAAGTGACTACCGTTTTCAATAAATCAAATGCCTTACGGCATGATTCATCAAACTCGAACAGTGTCTTTGGCCAGAAGGTTACTCAAGGGCCGAGCAACCTTCGAGAAATCCTTAATGAATCTTTTGTAAAAACCCACATGCCCAAGGAAAGAGCGGATCTGTTTTATGGATGTGGGTGAAGTCTAGAGATAGCACCCACCTTACCTCTATCAACTTCAATACCCCAACTAGAGACCACATAACCCAGGATAATGCCTTCCTGAGTCATAAAGTGGCTCTTTTCCCAGCAAAGGACCAGTCGTGTTTTGATGCATCTCTGGAGGATCAATTCTAGGTTAGCCAAGCAAGACTCAAAAGAATCTCTGAAAATGAAGAAATCATCCATCAACACCTCAAGACAATCTCCCACCATGTCAGAAAAGATGACCAGCATGCACCTTTGAAAAGTGGCAGGCGCATTGCAAAGCCCGAACGGCATTCTACAGAAAGCAAAGGTTCCATAGGGACATGTGAAAGTTGTCTTTTCCTGGTCTTCTGGATGGATAGGGACTTAGTTATATCTCGAATAACCGTCTAGGAAGCAAAATATTTTTTCCCAGCTAAGCTTTTAGGGATTTGATCGATGAATAGCGAGGGAAAGTGATCCCTTTTAGTGGTTGTGTTCAACTTCCTATAGTCAATACAGACTCTCCAAGCAGAAGTTGAACGAGTGGTGAAGGTTTCCCCTTTCTCATTAGTTGTAATGGTTATTCCTGCCTTCTTGGGTACAATCTGGATGGGGCTAACCCACAGACTATCCGAGATTGGGTAATAATCCTAGCATGGAGACACTTGATTATCTCCTTCTTGACCACTTCTCGCATATTCGGGTTTAGTCTCCTTTGCATTTCACGAGAAGGGCGAGATCCATCTTCCATGAAAATACGATGATTACAATAAGATGGCTCGATCCCCCTAAGGTCATGGATGGTCCAACCAATTGCCTCCTTGTTGTTCTTAAGGACCTTAATTAACTTTGATTCTTGCTCCTTAGTAAACTCAGCACTAATAATTACAGGGAGTGTGTTTTCAAGTCCTAAGAACTCATATTTCAAATTTTTGGGCAATGGTTTTAATTCCAGCTGGGGTAGGTTTAGAATAGAAGGTAGGGAGGATGCTAGCGAAGATTCATCAAGACGATCCAGTGGAAGAGGTTGGGAATGAATAAAATCAACAGCCTCTTCAGGATGTGGCAGGTCTACCACGGAGGGTTGTGGGTTGGGTTTGCTAAAGCTGGTGGAGTCCTCAAGTGCACTGATTGTCATACAAGTCTCAAGATCCTGATCCTCTAGCTCCTCAATGAATCCACAATCCTCAAATCCTCTTATCGCCCTAAAAATATCCAGAGTTAATTTCCTATCCCAAAGGCAATCTCCATACTACTGCTTTCACTGTTTATGTTGGCCTTAGTTGTAGCTAGGAACGGACGCCCCAGAATGATGAATGTGTTCCTCAAATAATTAGGTACATCCATGTCGAGAATGAGGAAATCTACAGGAAAATAGAAATCCTTGACCTTGACAATTACATCCTCAATAACGCCTCTCGGTGTGGTGACCGATCGGTCCGCTAATTGTAGCGTTACTGAGGTTGGCCTGAGTTCACCTAACCCAAACCTCTCATAAAGAGAAGTTGGGATTAGGTTGATGGATGCACCTAGGTCCAATAGTGCCCTATCAAAAGTGTATTCCCCAATAACGCATGATATCAAGGGGGCACCTGGATCTTTCTTCTTTTGAGGAAGGTGATGCAGGATAACAAAACTTGCCTGCTCAGAGAGAATCACCTTCCTTGGAGTGGGTTCTCTCGGCTTACGCTTTTGGGTACACAATTCTTTAAAGAATTTAGCGTAAGCCAGGATATGCTTAATAGCATCGAGGAGCGGAATATTTATCTCTACACTCTTGAATAAATTCAAGAGCTCCTCACTACTGTCTATGGTTTTCTTCTTCCTAGTTTTCAATAGGGCCTCAGGGAACGGGATATGGGTGTTATTTTCAATTTCCGGTCCCTGGGCCTTATTATCTTCTTCAACCTCCTCCTTCTCTTTCTCAAGATCCCTAGGGTTTTGACTTCTAGAAGGCAATTCAGGGTTCTGGGTCTACTTCCCACTTCTCAAGGTGACAGAGTTTGCAGAGGCATAAGGGTTTGGGTCTTGAGGTAGATTAGTGAAGATTGGAGGGCCTTGGTTGGTCATATAACCAGAAGAAGAAGATGAGGGACTGATGAGTCGCCTTTCGCGGTGTTTTAAAGATATCTTCGTTGTAGTATTACCATGAAAAGCGATTACCAGTTTATTTCAATTTATTACTCGAAATTTAGAATATCCCGAGGTCGAACTCAGGGAGCAAACTTTGATTCTAGAAGCATACAAATTCACAACTAACTATATACTATTTTACAAAAATTAAAGAGAGAGTGAACAAAAAAAAATCCTTTTCTTCTTTTCTTTCTTTCTTCACCTCTTCTTTCTTCTCTTCTTTCTCTGCCTTTCCCTTTTCGGACGTCTGATTCTTTGAATCAGACGTCTTATCTGCCCCTTTGCTACAATGCCTCGCAGCTTCTTCTTCTCTTGGCTTCTTTTTCTTCTCTTCTCTGTTCGGCTTCCTTCTTCTTCTTCTTGCACTGTGCCTTCTCCTTCAGTTGGCTTCTCTGCCTTCCTGTCTTCTTTCTTCTTCTGTTGCAACTCTTGGCTGCTTCTTATCTTTCTTTTCTCTGCAGCTTCCTCCTTCCTGTCTTCTTCTTCTTTCTTCAGCTGCTGCCCTGTGCGACTAAGTCTTCATCCGTTCCTCCTCCTTTCTTCTTCTCCTGCTTCCCTGCACGTTACACGGTTAGGCAAAACCTAACCCCTACCTGCCCCACATCTCTCTCTCTCTATTTCTCTCTCAAAGGTTCGTTCCCAGAGCATTCGCGGGTATACTGGTCGGGAACGTGCCTGGGACCAGGCCCACCGGTGTGCAGTGGTGGGTGAGGAGTGCTTGGTCAAGTAATCGGGTTCGGACCTAGGCCTACGGGATGTGAGCGCAGGCGAGGGCGGGAGCGAGCGCGTGGCGCGCTACGTGCGTAGGCGAGGGACCTGACCCCTGTGTATCGAAGGCGATAAGCCTAATACACTTTTTCAATTTATTTGAAGCGCTGCGCCCAACCATTTACGAGGTGGGACTAAAAGTCCCACCTAAATTTCGCGAATGCTCGCAACAGGAGCTGCGTTCAATTGCCAACACTGCAAGGGTCCTTGCAGCCAAACACTTGGCTGGGGTTGTGCGCAGGAGGATTCTGCGCAACCTGGGGCTGTGCACCTGGAGCGAAGAGGCCTGCAGCTGCATTAGGCTCTCTTCAAGCTTCTTCGGCAATGGCGGAGGGACGTCGGAACCTGAAACGTGTGAACACGGCCTTGCAGCCCTGTCAGATTAGACGAAAACCTTCGCCGTATCACGGCGAAGGTGAAGCGGAGGTTGGCTGGCCGCTGGGCGGCCTAGGCGTGCGTGCCTAGGTCGTTATGTGGCTGGAGTTATGGGTTAGGTCGGGGGGCGTTTGTGGTGGTGTAGGCGGTGTGTAAGTGGGTGGATGATGTTCAATGGAGTGTGGCGGAGGTTGTGAGGTGGGTGGCGAGGCGTGTGGGGGTGCAAAGTGACGAAGGCATCTCACCGAAGGGTGGCCGGAGATGGGGAAGATGCGGGCGGACAGTGGCGGTCGAGGAGTGTTGTGTGAAATAGAAAGAGGGAAATGAAAGAGTGGAAGACGAGGAGCTTATCTGGATAAGTTGGAGCGAAGGGGGGGCAGCGGAGACGGATGGCTTGTTTGTGCCGTCGTCGAAGAAGATGACCCTGAGGGAGATAACGGCGATGAGGAGGAGGGCAGGAAGGTGTGCGCTGGTGCGGCATGACGCAGCAGGACGAGGCGGAGTGAACCCTGCTGCAGGTATGGCAGCAGAGCGACAAGAGGGAGGAGGAAGAATCGCCGGAGCTTGCGGGCTACTTGGCCAGAGAGAGAGGAGATGAAATCTAGGGGATTCTGTGGCCAAAACAACTCTGGAGCAACCAGCAACCCCTGCCGCTCCTTAAATAGGTGTTGGCGAGGAGGGAAACTCAAGGAGGAAGCGTGGGCAGGCCGGAAAAGAGACCCATGCCTCTTGCGCGTTAGCACAAGAGGTATGGGCGTCGGCAGGGCATGGGAGGGGGTCCATGCGGAAGAAGACAACTCAGGGGACCCCCATCTCATTTCTGGGGCTGATCCCCATACCCTGCGCAGCGCCATCCTCCATGCAAAGTCGCCGGACGCATGGGCAGCTGCTGCGGGTGGCATAGGGACCGGCTTGCAAAGAATAAAGGGAAGGTTGAGGGGTTAAGTGCAAGGGTTCAAAAAGTTAAGGGTCAAAAGGTAATTCTTGAGGACCAATTTGTAAAGTACTTCAAGGAAAACTTTCCTTAGGTCCAAATTTTGATATTACCTTAATTTGGACCTAAAGAATCCAATGGTGAAGTTGGATTTTAGGTTTGACCACGTTTGGTCGATCAATTTGCATAAAAAACAAAATTATGTCAAAAATTGGGTACGGTTCTCAATCTGGGTCAAGATAGGTTCTAATGACCAAATTGAAGGTTCTAAACCCTAGGGGACATTTTTTCATGAATTTTAGAGGGTTTAATTGATGTTTATCCTTTCTAGAACTTCTTGAATTAAAGCAGGTTTGTTTTAGGGTTACAGAATGTCATTTAATTCCTAGATGCCGCTATAACCCTTTTCCGATCAACTCATCCAACTTTCTCTCTTATTGAGCCCATTTGACCTGTGTTTAGACCCTTAGAAATCCCGTTTGTGTACTGTATTGGTAAAATTATAGTTTTACCCCTTTGAAGTGCTTTATACTCAAATTTATAGTTCTCTAATTTAGGCTTTCCCTTAGGCTTTGTAGGAGCTTTTTATGCACTTATTTAGGTCAAAATGTGATAGTTAGGGTTCATGATGAGGTTCTCATCATACCCCCATGCCTAGCTTTTACTAGTCCCTTAGCAAAAATTTAAGGTTTTAACCTTTGTTCTAGACCATGAATTTCCTTCATCAAATTTTGATAAGTGTTTTTCCTTTTGTATCCTTGATTAGGTTAGAATGCCAATCATAGGCCTAAAAGGTACTCTAGTACCAACCAAGATCCAGATCTGTCTAGCTTTAGCCTCAGTCTTTAGCAAAGGTTTTTAAGGCTTATAGGAACTAACCTAAAGTTTATTGGACTCCATGGTTAAAGCACCAGTTCTTGAGATATTTTTAGCCTTGGTTCAGTTTGCAGTGCGTTTTATAAGAGAGAGACAGAAGGTTTATTTGTTTGGAGAGTTTTCTCTCTCTTTTCTTTTTAATTCAAGCTTAGGATTGGCTTCACAACACGATCTGTATCGGATTTCTTGTCCCCATCATCAATCCTCAAGGGTCCCTGGCAGTCGATTCTTCGAGATAGCACTGCCCATGGTAACCCCCAGAACCCTGGCTTTCGAGATTTCGAGATAATCCCGTCCATGGTGTTCCGTGGTCGAATTCAGACCCTGGCAATTGACACTTCGTGATAATGCCATCCATGGAATCTAAACCATCATAGTGCTTACATGCCCCCGGTAGGATATGTAAATATCCTAGGAGACAAGCACCGAGGAGATGATATGTTATTACGCATCTTCAAGGGGAATTTCCCACCTCTTCACTCTGGGAACTAGTCCAAATCAACTTGTGTTGATCGACTGCTCCTAATCTAAGTGACATTTTCAGAATATTTGAAACGCTTCTACGTGATTTTGATATTTATGCTCACTGAACCAGACTGTGTGTGTGAATTTGGGTGCTCAGGTTACTGAGTCCCGTAAACCGAAAGTTAGTTAACGAGGCCGAATACTCCCTAAGCCTTGGACCTAATACTTAAGCTTTTCATTTTCCTTAACCTCTCGAGGAACATCTAGATCTTAACGGATACTAAGAGTCTAGCCAAGAATGCCTAAGGTTCGCGTTCTTACTAATCTTGTTGTGCACTTTCCCTTTTCTTTTCTTTAATGTGATTTAGAACTTAGGTTAATTCCTTAATTTCTTACTAATGACTATCCCATTTCTTTCATTTTGTGCTCCTTTTTACCATTCTGCTCTTTTTCCCTCCTCTTTCTGTAAAGTTTTCCAGCATTTTCTTCCTCCTTCAAAGTTTTTTTTTTGTATATGCGGATTTCTTTTTGTTGAAATCTTTTCTTGTTATGTCATTTCATTGCACTGTCATACCCCCCATGCCTAAGATTTGCAATGTCCTCATTGTACATTAGGTGGGTTTTTATTTAGCTTGGTTCATGCATTAGGACAAGTATTTGGTAAGTGGATGGGTCGAGGTGACTGTTGCGGATGATTTCTAATCTCAGGTACGAGTACCTGAGGTAAAGTTGGCTATCCTAAAGGATGAACCTAAAGTGCAAAGAAATGTCAGAAAAGGTTTCGAGTTTTTCAAAAAGAATGACGGGCTGCCTCCCATTAAGCGTTGAGTTTTACGCCATCGGCTGGGCACAATAAGCTTAAGGAGAATGGAGGGTAAATGATGACTCAGCCAAATTTGTACTGGTTACGTCAATGAACGGTTTGAGTCTCTGACCGTTCATGACGAAAGGTTTGGAATCGTGGCTGAGAGGACTGATTTCGATGGCTCCATTTCCAAAAGTCTATCGAACAAGATACGTCCGACCTACTTGGATCGCAGTTTCCCAGGGAAGAGTTTGAGTCAGGCATCGAAGAGTAGGACCTTCTGACCACAGTGGAAGATCTTCCTAGATATGTGCTTGTCATGAAAGGCTTTAACCCGCTCTTTGTAGATTCGCGAGTTCTCATACGCATCAAGGCGTAATTCATCAATCTCGCTTATCTGAAGCTTTCTGTGGGTTCTAGCCTTAGAAAGATCTAAGTTGCAGTTCCATACTGTCCAATAGGCTTTATGCTCCAATTCGACGGGAAGGTGACATGCCTTTCCGTACACCAGTCTAAAAGGAGACATGCCTTATTGGGTCTTGTGGGCGGTCCTATAAGCCCACAAAGCTTCCGGAAGTCAGGATGACCAGTCCTTCCTGTCAGGTCGAACAGTAACCTGTAGGATTTTCTTGATCTCCCGATTTGATAGCTCAGTCAGACCATTAGTCTGGGGTGGTAAGGAGTAGAGATTCGGTGGAACACCCCATATTTGGTCATCAGTGACCTCAACTGAGCATTGGTAAAATGGGTCCCTCCATCAGAGATGATTGCACTAGGAATCCCGAACCGTGAGAAGATATTATGATGAATGAATTTGATGACAATATTGTGATCACAGGTTCGGGTCGGAATGGCTTCGATCCATTTGGATACGTAGTCCACAGTGAGTAAAATGTACTCGAAGCCGTCCGAAATAGGAAAGGGGCCCATAAAATCAATCTCCCAAATATCGAAAATCTCGCATACGAGAATCGGCTGTAAAGGCATCATGTCGCGATGGCTCATGTTGCCCAAAGTTTGGCAACGACTACATGCCTTACAGTGACTGTATGCATCCTTGAAGATAGTGGGCTAGTAAAAGCCACACTGGAGGATTTTTGATGTGGTTTTGTGCCCAGAAAAATGGCAACCGCATGCCTGGTCATGGCAGAATGAGAGTGTTATTGATTTCGCCCTCCGGGACACATCGTCGGATGATTTGGTCAGCACCTATGCGGAAAAGGTACGGGTCTTCCCAGATGTAGTACTTGGCATCAGAGCACGACTTGTCTTTCTTGGCCTTCGGCCAATTAGACGGGATCTAATGAGATGCCAAGTAGTTTACTATATCAGTAAACCATGGAAGCCTAGCACCAATAGTCAAGAGGTGCTCGTCAGGAAAATGCTCCGTGATGGGTCCAGAAGGGTCGATGATCTCAGAAGAAAGGCGAGACAAATGATCAGCTACCACGTTCTGTCTTCTCGCCTTGTCATGAATCTCGAGGTCGAATTCTTGCAACAGTAAGATCCATCGAATTAATCGAGGCTTCGCGTCCTTCTTAGCAAGGAGATGCCTCACAACTGTGTGATCCGAGTAGATTATGACGTGGGAACACAGGAGATAAGATCAGAATTTTTCGAGGGCAAATACTATAGCTAGCAGCTCTTTCTCCGTAACCATGTAGTTACGCTGAGCCTCGTCAAGTGTCTTGCTAGCATAGTAGATGACCACAGGTTTCCCGTCAATCTTCTACCCCAGAACCGCTCCTACAGCGAAGTCAGATGCATCACACATGATCTCAAAGGATTGAGACCAATCAGGGGACTGTAGGATCGGGGCTTGGGTGACTCGGTCACGAAGGTTCTCAAAAGCTTGAGTGCATTCCTTGGAAATCTCAAAGGGTACATCCTTGGAGAGAAGAGTAGTCAGGGGGCGTGCGATTTTCGAGAAATCAGGGATGAAACGACGGTAAAACCGACGTGCCCCAGAAAAGATCGGATGTCCTTGATCGAGCTAGGCATAGGAAGTCTAGAAATCAGATCAACCTTGGCTCGATCGACTTGGATGCCTTTCTCAGAAATTAAGTGTCCCAAGACGATCCCCTCAGGCACCATAAAGTGGCTCTTTTCCCAGGAAAGAACTAGATTTACGTCAATACAACGCCTGAGTATGTGAACCAAGTGCTGGAGGCAATCATCAAATGATGCCCCGAAAATTTAGAAGTCATCCATGAAGACTTCCAGATAATCACCTACCATATCAGAGAATATGGCAAGCATGCACCACTGAAAAGTCGCGGGTGCATTGCTGAGACCGAAGGGCATCCTTTGGAATGCGTACGTCCCGAAGGGGCAGGTGAATGTGATCTTCTCTTGGTCCTCTGGATGAATCGCCACTTGGTTGTAACCGGAGTACTCGTCAAGAAAGCAAAAGAATCTATTTCCCGCTAACTTCTCGAGAATCTGATCAATAAATGGTAGTGGGAAATGATCCTTCTTCGTGGAGGAATTGAGTCTTCGGTAATCTATGCAGACTCTCCACGAGTTGGCTATACGGGTAGGTATGACCTCTCCAGTTTCAGTCGTGATGATGGTGAGCCCTGCCTTCTTAGGCACAACCTGGATTGGGCTCACCTAACGACTGTCGGAGATCGAGTAGATGATCCCTGCATCTAACCACTTAATAATCTCCTTTTTCACGACCTCTTGCAGATTGGGATTCAAACGTCTCTGCGTCTCACGTGAAGGTCATGCGCCCTCTTCAGAATAGATACGGTGTGTGCAATAAGAGGGACTTATTCCAGTCAAATCTTCGAGAGTCCAACCAATGGCTCTGCGATGTTGCTGGAGAACAGTAATCAGACGGGATTCCTGATCAGGTGTGAGTTTGGAGTTTATAATCACAGGAAATGTCTGATTAGGACCCAAAAAAACGTATTTTAATTGATCGGGAAGGGGTTTGAGTTCAAGAATGGGGTTATCAGCAGCAGCGGGTGGTTCAGAGTGAGTGTGGGGTACAAGGGTAGGAGTTATAGGTTTGTCAAAATTAAGGTCTGACTCCTCTAATTGCGGTTCAAGATCTTCTTATGGTTGATGAGGAATAATCATGTTGTCCTCAAGTCGTGGTTCATCAACCACAGCTCTAATATCACAAATTTGTTCAATGACACCACAATTGATCCCTTGTTGGGCCTTAAAGATATCAATTTTGAGAGTCTGGTTCCCAAATTTCAGTTCTATTTGGCCCTCTTCACAACTTATATTGGCCCTTGCAGTGGCCATAAAAGGTCTCCCTAATATGATTGGTATATCCCTTGGGTTTTTAGGTCCGTCCATATCTAAAATATGAAATCTATAGGGAAGTAGAAATCTCGCGCCCTTACAATAACATCCTCACGAATTCCCTTAGGTGACTTGATAGATCGATCTGCTAACTGCAATGTCACCTCGGTCGGTTTTAGCTCAGATTCTTCTAGATGATTAAGTAGGGATGTGGGTATCAAGTTTATGGAGGCACGTAGGTCCAATAATGCTCTATCAAACTGGGTTTCACCGATCTTACATGAAATTAGGGGAGTGCCTGGGTCTTTTTCCTTGGGTGGGAGTCTACTCAGGATTACAAAGCTGGCTTGCTCTGACAGTACAATTGGACTCCCACTCTTGGTTTGCGGCTTACGCTGAGGTGTACACACGTTTTTCAGGAATCATGCGTAAGCCGGTATGTGGCGGATTGCATCCATCAAGGGGATGTTTATTTGGACCTGCTCAAAGAGCTTGACCAGGTCCTCCTCAGGAGCCATGAGTTTGGTTATCCTTTTTCCCTTGGTTAAGGCCTCGGGAAATGGAACCTTGGTTGGTTCCTCTAAGATAGGTCTAGGTTTTTGATCTGGGACAGGGATTGGAACATCCTGGATGACTGTCCTAGGGTTTGGGTCACCACCAGGCTTGGAGTGGTCTGGATAAGGTGGATCTTGTGTTGCCTTTCCACTATGGGTTGTTACAGAATTTATTCCTGCCTAGTTCTGGTTATGGGTTGGTAGGATGGGTTGCTACTGTTGGTAACCCGCATAGGAGGTTGAAGCTTCCATCCCATCAGGTGAAGGAATAGAAGGGACCTGATAGACAATGTGTGCTTGGCCTGGGTTTGTGTTCATAACGCGCCGCTGGGTCGGCACGTTATTCGGGTTAGGAAGAGGCTGAAAAGGAAGTGTGCCTGGTTGGCGAGAATTCGCCAACTGGGCAAGTTGATTTCAGACCTCTGTGATTTCGTCCTTATGTTGCTTCTGGATAGCCGCATTCGTTCTCTGAATGTCAACCAGAGTCTGGAGGATAAGGGACATTTAATCTTGGTTTGGCCCGGATGGATAAGTAGGGTTGGGCCGAGGCTGAGGCGGCTGATAAAGACGAGGTACTTGTGGACGGGGCTGAAAGGGTGGTCTCGAATTCTGAGAATTTCCCATCCACTGGAAATTGGGATGGTTTCGCCATCCAAGATTGTAGGTGTTGGAAAATTGGTCATTCTGGATGGCGTTGAGGTCCTCGCAGGTCTAAGGAGCCTCAAAAAAGTTGGAGAATGGGGGAGTAGGGCTCCCCCAACAGGAATAGAAAGGATCAGAGGTCCCTCCAGTCCTAGAGTCAGAAGGGGGTGGATACGAGTCCATCCCAGGAGAAGGTGGTGAAAAATGTGCTGCACAGTTTCCCGTGCAGGAGGGGGCCGTGCGAAGGAGTTCTGCGCAAAAATGGCTCGCTGCAAATGTTGAGTTAACTCGTCCACCTTCTTCTCAATAATAGAGACCTTGTCCAATCGACTGGCCATTAATTCCAGGTCGACTGATGCGGACAGGCCCTGCGTCTCATGTGCTCCCCAAAGGTTTGTCGCTGCGTGGGTATTCGTCCAGTTGAATAGTCCCATTGAGTCATTGTTGATGGAGTTCTCACACATATTCTCGAGAATCTCCCACATGGTGTCTTCATGTTAACCCATGATATTCCCTCCGCAAGTTGCATTGATGAAAAGTCTAATATCCTCACGGAGTTCCTGGTAAAAAGACTGGACTTGTTCCCATTTAGGAACTCCGTGATGGGGGCACTTTCTCATGAGATCCTGAAAACGATCCCATGCCTCATGAAGAGGTTCTCCAGTCTGTTGCATGAAGTGAGTAATCTGATGGCGTAAGGTATTGGTCTGACCAACGGGGAAGAACTTCTTCAAGAACTCGGACTGAAGTTCCTCCCAAGTGTTGATCGGGCAAGTCTGTGTTTGATACCAATGGGTTGCCTTGACCATAAGGGAGAAAGAGAACATCTTCATAAGTAGAATATCCCGATTCTGTGCATCTGACTCGAAGGTCTGGGTCAGATGCTTAAGCTATTTGATGTGCTGGAAGGGGTCTTCAGAGTTAAGCCCATGGAATTTAGGTATGGCGTGGATCACGTTGGGCTTTAGTTCGGAATCCGATCCTCTAGTCGGGATTCTGACTCGAGGCTCAATTGCCACCGCAGCGGGATTATAGTAATCTCACATCATGGGGCGTTGTGGTGGGTTCATTAAGTTTTGGAAGAGATCATTGAGTCGCTGGAGTTGGTGCTCAAGATTATTCTCTTCTTCAACACGCTGAGCCATTGTGGAAGAAGAAGGGGAATTGGGTTCAGAATCAGAAGAGAGGTCTATGTGAAGAGGTTGTTGCACAAACAAGGGTACCAAGGCTTGGCCTCGGGGAGAGTGAATTTCTAGAGGAGGTTTCAAGGACCTCCTACCAAACATACACTGATGGATTGGACGAGGTTATCAGGTGCTGGACCCAATCAAGACACCCAAAATGTTGGGTGACTATAGAGGTTCGGGGCGGATGATACCCCTTAATCAGAAGGTCGTCCACCTGAGAATTACCTGGGCAGCCAAAGAGGGTGAGTCCCGCGAAGACCCCTACACGGTAGAGCACCCCCACGGGTTACAGGGTTTCCTCCACCCGACCTCTCTTGTCACTGAGATTCCAGGTAGACCAGAATGGGGACCTTGACCTCTTAAGTCTACCACTTTTAATTAGGATCAAGGTGCTTAAGGTTTCACTTGAATTTTATCCTTTTATGTGCAAAAGGTGACCTAATTTCAAGGCTGGCTAATCCAAGGGATCAACTTCACCTATTAGTTCCTGTGAGAGCTTATTAGGTCCTGTCTTTTGAGGTTCAAGTGACTTAAGAGCCGGATTGCTTAGGGTTTCTCTTCATAGATCTTTTCAAGCAATGGCTTAGGAACACTTCTTTTGGGAATTTTCAATTCTTGATTAGAAGGTGTGTCTCTAAAACCTTAGCTTAGAATCTTATGTTGGCTCTAAGTGGTCTAGTTAGTTGCCTCAAGATTAGGTAACTAGGGCTCAAGCAAGAAGGTTTTAGCCCTAATTACCTTTAGTGGATATATAGATAGAATGTGTTGAAATTGAAAAACAGGCAACTCTTATGATTTACTATGTATGAAAGATAGGTAACCCCTAGATTACTTTTCTTTTTCTTCCTCTTTAGAATTTTAGGGGCTAAAAAGAGAGGATAGAAAATTACCTGTCCCTTGGTGTGGTTGTTGTGCAGCTGCTTGTTCCTTCTTGTTTTCCGGTGCCTGCACAACAAAAGAGAAGAGATTAAGTCAGTAGTAAATCAGAAATTTATGAATTAATAGCTTCTAGAATGCCCGTTGCTCCCCGGCAATGGTGCCAAAAACTGATGAGTCACCTTTCACGGTGTTTTAAAGATATCTTCGTTGTAGTATTACCATGAAAAGCGATTACCAGTTTATTTCAATTTATTACTCGAAATTTAGAATATCCAGAGGTCAAACTCAGGGAGCAAACTTTGATTTTAGAAGCATACAAATTCACAATTAACTATATACTATTTTACAAAAATTAAAGAGAGAGAGAGTGAACAAAAAAAAAATCATTTTCTTCTTTTCTTTCTTCTCCTCTTCTCCCTTCCTTCTCTTCTTTCTCTGCCTTTCCTTTCTCGGACGTCTGATTCTTTGAATCAGATGCCTTATATGCCCCTTTGCTACAATGCCTTGCAGCTTCTTCTTCTCTCGGCTTTTTTTTCTTCTCTTCTCTGTTCGGCTTCCTTCTTCTTCTTCTTGCACTGTGCCTTCTCCTTCTTCAGTTGGCTTCTCTGCCTTCCTGTCTTCTTCTTTCTTCTTCTGTTGCAGCTCTTGGCTGCTTCTTCTCTTTCTTTTCTCTGCAGCTTCCTCCTTCCTATCTTCTTCTTCTTTCTTCAGCTACTGCCCTGTGCGGCTAAGTCTTCAGTCGTTCCTCCTCCTTTCTTCTTCTCCTGCTTCCCTACACATTACACAGTTAGGCAAAACTTAACCCCTACCCACCCCACGTCTCTCTCTCTCTATATCTCTTTCAAAGGTTCGCTCCCAGAGTATACGCGAGTATACGGGTCGGGTAACGCACCCAGGACCAGGCCCACTGCCGTGCGGTGGTGGGCAAAGAGTGATTGGTCAGGCAATCGGATTCAGACCCAGGCCCGCGAGGCATGAGTGTAGGCGAGTGCAGGTGCAAGCGCGTGGTGTACTGCGTGCGTAGGCGAGGGACCTGACCCCTGTGTATCAAAGGCGATAAGCCTAATACACTTTTTCAATTTATTTGAAGCACTGCACCCAGCCATTTACGAGGGAACGCTCGCAGCAGGAGCTACGTTCAATTGCCGACGCTGCAGGGGTCCTTGCAGCCAAACACTTGGTTGGGGTTGTGCGCAGGAGGATTCCGCGCAACCTGGGGCTGTGCACCTGGAGCAGAGAGGCCTGCAGTTGTAGTAGGCTCTCTTCAAGCTTCTTCGACAATGGCGGAGGGACGTCGGAACATGAAACGCGTGAACACAACCTTGCGGCCCTATCAGATCAGAGGAAAACCTTCGTCGTATCATGGCGAAGGTGAAGCGGAGGTTGGCTGGCCACGGGGTGACCTAGGTGTGCATGCCTAAGTCGCTCTGTGGCCGAAGTTATGGGTTAGGTCGGGGGGTGTTTGTGGTGTTGTAGGCAGTGTGTGAGTGGGTGGATGATGTAAAGTGGAGTGTGGCAAAGGTTGTGAGGTGGGTGGCGAGACGTGTGGGGGTGTGGAGTGACGGAGGTGTCTCGCCGGAGGGTGGCCGGAGATGGGGAAGATGCGGGCGGACAGTGGCGGTTGAGGGGTGTTGTGTGAAATAGAAAGAGGGAAATGAAAGAGTGGAAGACGGGGAGTTTATCTGGATTAATTGGAGCGAAGGGGGGCAGCGAAGACGGACAGCTCATTTGTGCCGTCGTTGGAGAAGACGGCCCTGAGGGAGATAACAGCGACGAGGAGGAGGGCAGGAAGGCGTGCGCTGGTGCGACGCGAAGCGGGAGGACGAGGCGGAGTAAACCCTGCTGCAGGTATGGCAGCAAAGCGACGAGAGGGAGGAGGAAGAATCGTTGGAGCTTGCGGGCTACTTGGTCGAAGAGAGGGGAGATGAAATCTGGGGGATTCTACGACCAAAACAAGTCTGGAGCAACCGACAGCCCCTGCCGCACCTTAAATAGGTGTCGGCGAGGAGGGAAACTCGAGGAGGAAGCGTGGGTAGGCCACTGAAGAATGGTCGGAAAAGAGACCCATGCCTCTCACTCGTTCGCACGAGAGGTATGGCTCTCAATCTAGGTCAAGATAGGTTCTAATGGCCAAATTGAAGGTTCTAAACCCTAGGGGACATTTTTTTATGAATTTTAAAAGGTTTAATTGATTTTTATCTTACCTGAAACTTCGTGAATTAAAGCGGGTTTGTTTTAGGGTTACAGAATGTCATTTAATTCCTAGATGCCGCTATAACCCTTTTCTGATCAACTCATCCCACTTTCTCTTTTATTAAGCCCATTTGACCTGTGTTTAGACCCTTAGAAATTCCATTTGTGTACTGCATTGGTAAAATTACAGTTTTACCCCTTTGAAGTGCTTTATACTCAAATTTATAGTTCTCTGATTTAGGCTTTCCCTTTGGCTTTGTAGGAGCTTTTTGTGCACTTATTTAGGTCAAAATGTGCTAGTTAGTGTTCATGATGAGGTTCTCATCAGGGACCCTGCTCAACCACCTGAGCATGTGCGTGTGGGTCCCTCTAATTCCTGTACCTCTAGGCTTTATTGCCCTGATTTTGCACATTATGCAAGTTGGGTACTGATAGGAACTCGAATAGGTCTTATTAATATGGTGATATCATCGTTGAAATTAGTATAGTGAGTTAACCTAAATCGAGTTTACACCAGCTTCACAAAATTTTTAACTTGGCCTACTTGATTTTATCTTGGTCACTTTTAAGCCCAGGGTTGATCTCAGGGAGGCGGGGATTAGGAGATCAAGGACTTTCTACGCCTTTCCTAAAACGTATATCTTCCTTGCGTTTATTATGTTTTTTGGTTTTTCTACTTTTAAGATTTTTTTTTGTGATAATGTTGTTCTTGAGGCACACCCTCAAAAATGAAGTCCTTGGCCTTAAGCCAAATGATCTTTGGCTAGAGCCAACTTAGGGTTCCAAAATTGACCTTGTTACTCACAAGATCAAGTACCCGCAAGGCAAGAATTATCTTTTCTCTTCTATACTTTTTTTTTGTCTTTTTTAATAGTAAGGAATAAAAGACAAATGATAGCAGACTAAATTCCAAGGAAAGAAATGAAAAGAAATACTTAGCTTAATATATATATATATATATATATACACACATATATATGTCTATATATAGTAGATCAAGAATATATATATATATAGTTATATTATATAGATACGAGTGGAGGTGGAAATGGAGATGGAATGTAGCACGGTGTCTAGTGGGTCCACGTCTAGCAAGATGCAACCAACAAGACTAAGTGCTACGTGGAGTGTAGAGCGAGTGTGTGTAAGCATGGGTAGAAGCGCTTGCTTTGCGCGAGTATCAGGAAATATCCACAACTGGTGCAAATGTTCCCGTGATACCATGCGCGGTGAAAGGGTGAGTGCACAGGTACGTGGGTAGTGAATGTATGAGAAAATGCGGATATGTGGATATATGAATATATATGTATGTATATATGTCTCTATAACTATATATGTGTGTGTGTATGTGTGTATATATATATATATATATATATATGTATGTATGTATATATATTTATGTATATGTAGGCATATGTGAGGATGAGAGTGTGTGAATATATATATGTGTGTGTGTATGCGCGTGAGTGTGAGTGTCTGTGAGGGTGAGTATGAGAGAGTGAGAGTGGTTAAGCCGTCTGGAGGGCTGGAGCGTCGTCTAGAGAGAGAGAGCTGTGTGCTGGAGAGCGTACGTGCGCAGGCGCAAGGGAACACGCAGTGCACAAGGGCTACATGCGGGCGAGTGCAGGCAAGTGCAGTGGTGCAGGCGCGCGGGTGAGTGCGAGCAACTGGCTGGAACAGGTCACGCGAGGAGAGGAGCGCGCGAGGTCACCGGATAAGTGAGAAACGAGCCAATTGCGCACTGTAGCCGCGTGAGGTCATGGCTACAGTGCTGAGGGCAAAAAGCAATCGACTCTGTAGCTGCGCAACTGGCTGTGCAATGCACTGGGGCATGCGATGGAGGGCGCACACAGGCACGCAGTAAGGTGTGTGGAGCATGCGCATGCACGTGGAGGCTGGTCTGAAATGTGCGGTGGCGCGTGGTAGTTGCCGACGTGCGTGCACAGTGTTGGTGAGCAAGCTTCACAGCTTGAAGCCCCTCACTAATGACGGAGGAGAAGAAACTGAAACAAAAAGAAATGAAGCACACAACAAAAAGGAAAATATGCAAATAATAAAGAAAAACTAAGAAAGCATCCACCACACCCACCTACTCACAGAGGAGCTAGGCAGCGGTGGAGCTCACAGTGGGGGTCTGAGACCACTGTGAGCTCTCTCCTGCACACAGTGTCCCCTCTTCTCAACTTGTGAGAAGAGGTACTGTGTATAGCGAGGGAGAGGGAAAAAAGAGTTTCCAGCGTGTGTGTATGTTGTTGTGTGTGTTTTGTGCACAGGTCTGAGGGTGGAGAAGGGTGTATCTGTGGGTGGAGACTGGCCTCTACAGCAGGGGAGGGTGGATGCTCTTTTATAGAAGGAGCACACGTCGCTCTCATACTGCTGGCATGAGGAGAGACGAGCGGACGTGAATAACGCCATGCCTTGCTGATGAGAGCCTCATCTTGAGCCCTAACTAGCTCATTTTGATCTAAGAAAGAGAATAAGAGCTCCTACATAACCTAGAAAAGGGCCTAATTTAAGGAATAAGTGTTCTGAGAAGAAAATATGAAATAAAGGGTAAGACTATAATTTTACCATTGCAGTACATAAATGGGATTTCTCAGAGGCAAAACAGGGGTCAAATGGTCTGAATAAGATAAAAAGTGGGTTAGTTCAATCAGAAATGGGTTAATATGCAATCTAGGAATTAAATGACATTCTGTAACCCTAAAACAGACCCGCTTAATTCAACAAGGTTTTGGTCAGGATAAAAATCAAGTAAATCCTCTAAAATTTATGGAAAAATATCTCCTAGGGTTTAGAATTCAAAATTGACCTTTGGAACCTATTTTGACCTAGATTAGGATCCTAGCTCATTAATTGACCTAATTTGGGTTTTTGTGCAAAAAAATCCAATCAAACGTGGTCAAACCTAAAATCCAGCTTCACAATTTGATTCCTTAGGTCCAAATTAGGTTTGTACCAAAATTTGGATTTAAGGGGAGGTCATCTTGACCTACTTTGCAAATTAGAATACCCAATTACATTTTGGCCCCTATCTTTTGAAAACCATTACATAAACCCCCCTAACTTCCTCGCCACTCTTACAAACAGGTCCCCCCACCATTAATGGGGAGGAATCCTTCTCCAACGAGGAATGGAGGAGGAATACTCCCTGATTCCTCAGAGATCTCCCAGATTTGGAAGGGAGATTCTCTGAGGAATTCCCTTCCATCTGAGCACAATTGCAATATTTGATTTGCATCCAATCTCTCGTGCGAACGCACGAGAGATTTGGATCTCCAACTACCTTCCTTCTCCGGCAAGAAGTCGATGGTTGAAGGCTTTCCCTCCACGCACCAGAAGCTCGGCCAGCAACTATAAAAGGATCCCCGGTCCTCTGCGAATCTCTCAAGCTTGTTTTGGCCGCAGACTCCCCCAGACTTCACCTCCCCTCTCTCCAGCCAAGTAGCCCGCAAGCTTCGACGATTTTTCCTTCTCCCTCTCGTCGCTCTGCTGCCATACCAGCAGCACGGTTCACTTCGCCTCGTTCTTCCGCGTCGCGCCACACCAGCGCACGCCTTCTTGTCCTCCTCCTCATCGTCGTTATCTCCCCCTCAGGGCCGTCTTCTCCGACGACGGCACAAATGCGCCGTCCGTCTCCTCTGCCTCCCCTTCGCTCCAAGTACTCCGGATAAGCTCCTCGTCTTCCACTCTATCCTTTCCCTCATTCTATTTCACAAAATACCCCTTGACTGCCACTGTCCACCCGCATCTTCCCCATCTCTGGCCACCCTCCGGTGAGATGCATCCATCACTCCACACCTCCACACGTCTCGCCACTAACCTCACAACCACCGCCACAGTCCACTGAACATCTTCCACCCATCCACAGGTCGCCGCATGCACTCCACACTTCCCCCGACCTAACCCATAAATCCGACCACAGAGCAACCTAGGCACAAAAGCCTAGGCCACCCCACGGCCTGCCACCTATCGCTTCACCTTCGCCATGACACAGCGAAGGTCCTCGTATGGTCTGATATAGCCGCAAGGCTCCTTTTGTGTCATGCAGGGTCGAGCTCCCATCTGCCATTAGCGACGGCTCAAACTCGATTATTCTCTAGCTCCAGGCCACAATCGTTAGGTCCCAGGCTTCCAGACTGTGCGGATTGAGGGCGAGAGTGAGTCCAACCTGGTAGCAAGTGCCACGAGGCCTGCAGTTGCGCCAATTGTGAAGTCGCTCTCCTGCAGGTGTCAGCAGAGGTGGGTGGGACTTTTAGTCCCACCTCGGTAAGTGTTAACCTTTTTGAGCGGTTTAAGTAGATTTTGTGCTCTCTGCTGTTTGCCTCGAATTCACTAGGGTGAGGTTCCTCGCCTCACCTATCATGCCTCGTCCGCGACATATAACCCACGGACCTGGCACCCGGATCCGATTAATCCCTTCATGCACTCCTCACGCACCACACCCACGCCGGTGCACTTGGACTCAGGCGCACGACCGACCCGATAACCCATCTCTAGGAGAGCGTACCGAAGAGAGATACACAAAGAGAGAGAGACGCGTGGGGAGGGTAGGGGAATAGGTTTTGTTGCATGGTGCTTGTGCAGGAAGAGGACGCTAAAGAAGGAAGAAGCGTAGCAAGAGAAGGAAGCAAGACTTAGCCGCCGCAAGTGAAGGAGAAGAAGAAGAAAGACACACTGTAGCAAAGGTGCGGCAGACCAAGAGAAAGAAGAAGAAGAGAGAGATCAAGGGGCAGACAAAGAGGAGAAGCAAGAAAGCAAAGGAAGAGAAAGAAGAAGGAAACTAAAGAAAAGACAAGGCCAGGACTTAGCTACAGGAAGAGAATCAAGAAGAGAGAAAGCAAAAGAAGAAACAAGGAAGAAGAAGCAGGAGCGGCTAAGAAAGAAAAAGAAAAGGAGAAATAAGAAATCATAGCTGCAGCAGAGCAAAGCAAACAAAAAAGAGATGAGATTGAAGGCCAATTTTAAGACATCTGATACAACATCAGACATCCAATTCTTTTTTAGCACTTTTTCCATAACATTATCCTATCATTTTTGTTGAACTAGTCATTGCTTTTTATTAAAAGTTGTGTTCTCAAGTTTTGGAATACTCAAATTGCTCCCTGTGTTCGACCTCGGATACTTTGATTTTCGAGTTATAAATTTTTACTTGTTTTCGCAGAGAGTTCATCTATATTACAACGAGATATCTGTTAAAACACGATCTAGCCGCATAAACACCTGCAGCCAAGGAATAAGAAAATGTGAAAGGCAAAATTGCAATGTAGCATACAATGAAGATGTTAATTGTTGAAGTAGATTGAATGACCATTTATTCTCACTCTCTTCCACTCTTTATAAATGCATGCAAGTATATATTTACAAATGCAAGTATGGCTACATAAAATGCATGGGTAATGCCTAGAAATAACATAAGATGGCATATTTATTGGCGTAACTTGTTGTGCAATCATGCCCCCATGCCTATCTTTTGCTAGTCCCTAGCAAAACATTTGTATTATGTTTAGAAATGAACTTAAGCTGAAGATTTTTTTTTTTCTGAAGCAACATTAATGTGTTTATCAGTTGGATATTGTGAGAACCAATTGTAGAGAAGACTACCAATACTCAAGTCTTACATGATATAGACCATCTCTCGATTAACCTGGACTCTTGATATTTAAACCTTAAGTATGATTTCCAGGACTCAGAGGATTTTGCCGTACTCGAGGGCTAAGAGATTATGGTTTGTGCATAGTGAAGGATCAAGACCGACCAGATGAACATTAAGGCTCAAGCCGAGGGTTTCACAAATTTTTAAGTACGGATTAGTCCCAACTTCAACTCATGTCTTCGGATTAACTCTCAAAAAGATGATGGAAAAACTCAACCCCACTTTTACTATTTTTGTGGCTCAAAAATATATGGTAGAACAGGGTATTTGTAACGTGCCTTGAAAAACTTTTAGGGAGAAGAATTTACAAACATTTGGAAGATATACTGACTTATTTGCAAAATTTTCTTTTTTCAAACAAGTGTCATTATATCTCCTACAACTTTATTTGGAAGAGCATACTTATTTGGTGGGTGAGTACTTTTTCGGTGGAAAGAGTTTCTTCTAAACACAAGACTAAAGATTGGGATAAAAAGTCTACCTGCACGCACAGGTAAGGACTCCACCTTCCCTAATGAACACTAGGGTTTAATCTTATGTTCACCTGGTCTTTCTCGATATGTGTAGTATGAACCAATATTACTTAGACTCTCAAGTAGAGGCAAACCAATGAATCCTATACTGGTGGCTCAGGTACAAGAATACGCCCTAAGTTAGGAGAGATTTTGATCTATCTTATCAATGCTCAAGCGAATCAAGCTTCTGTGGCCTGGAAAGTCTTCAAAACAGAGGTTGAATATCCATAAACACTTATTATATTTTTGTTTCAACTTTCAGATCATTACTAAACTCTTTACACACTTTTTTTTTTTTGGCTATGTACATATTTATAGATGTATATGTATAATGGATGCAGAAGCTGCATGATACCCATATAATACCCAGATCCTATGGATGCCTATCACCCCCCCATGACAAATGATGCTATGCCCTCATATGCATGCAGGGTTAAGCAAGGTCCAAGGGTCTTGGTATGAGAGCTGAGGTGTGAGGTATACAACAGGGTCGTAGGGTGGGTGGATGGTGGGTGGTGAAGTGAAAAGTGAAGAACTGCGAAGTGAAGTGAAATGGAATGTGTAGGCGAAAGTGGAGGAGTGTTGCTGGGGTGCCTCCTAACAAGTGCTGAATTTAATGTCCCCAGTTGGACTCAGAGTGAGACATGAAGTCAGTTACCCTCCAGCAAGGCAACAATTTCACCAACAGGGGCAGGTTCATGAGTAAGATAGGGTTTTAACCACTGCCCATTGACCGTAAATTTATGCCTAGATCTAGGATCTTCAATTTCGACAGCCTCGTTGGGAAATGGTCTCGAGACCAAGAAGGGACCAGTCCATTTGGACTTTAATTTCCCTGGAAAGAATTTGAGCCGGGCATTATAAAGCCAAACTTACTAAAATGGCTTAAATTCCTTCCGCTGAATGCGGCAGCTGTGAAAGGCCTTAGTGCGTTGTTTGAAAGTTAAGGAAAAATCATAGGCCTCACAACGGAGCTCTTCCAGCTCCTGGAGTTGGAGTTTCCTTTCTCGACCACACAGGTCTGGGTCGAGGTTACATTGGCGAATCGCCCAATAAGTGCGGTGCTCCAACTCCATGAGCAAATGACAAGGCTTCCCGTAAACAATTCTATAAGGATACATACCAAAGGGAGCCTTGTAGGCGGTCCAATACGCCCAAAGTGCATTAATCAGCTTGTCGGACCAATTCTTACAGTCAAGTCGAACCGTTTTCTGGAGAATATGCTTTGATTTGCCGGTTCGACACCTCAGCCTGGCCGTTCGTCTGAGGATGATACGGAGATGCGATACGATGGTGGACTCCATATTTCCTCAGAAGTGCCCGAAAAGAAGCATGGGTAAAATGACTTCCTCCATCAGAGATAATGGCTCGAGGGATCCCAAAGCGCGCAAAAATGTGCTCTTTGACAAATTGAGTAGATATGACATGGTTAGCATGGCACGTGGGAATAGCCTCGATCCATTTTGAAACATAGTCAACAGCAACGAGGATATACTCAAAGTCGTTGGAAAGAGGAAAGGGACCCATAAAATCGATTCCCCATATGTCAAAGATTTCAATAGCTAGGATGGGTTGCAAGGGCATCATGTCTCGACGTGACATTGACCCTAGCGACTGACACCTAGTGAACCATTTAGCATAATTGTGTGCATCATGGTGAAGGGAGGCCCAAAAGAAACTACACTGCAACACCTTGGCTACAGTTTTCCTCGAGGAGAAATGGCCTCCGCAGGCCTGATCATGATAGAAGGATAGCACATTGGGGACCTTGCTGTTAGGAATACAGCGACGGATGATCTGATTAGCGCCTACTCGAAAAAGTAGTAGGTTATCCCAGAAATAATACTTTGCTTTTGCGATGAGACGCTCGCACTAGTTTTTAGGCCAGCCACGTGGAAGGGAGCCAAAAGCAAGGTAATTGGCAATGTCGACTGATGGGAACACCATCATGAACCCTAACTAGCTCATTTTAACCCAATGAAGAGAATAAAAGCTCCTACATAACCAACTAGAGGGCATAATTCACTGAATAACCTTTCTGAGAGAAAAGCAAGAAACAAGGGGTAAAAATGCAATTTTACCATTGCAGTACAACTACGGGTTTTCTCAAGGGCTAAACACAGGTCAAAAAGTCTTAACAAGAAAAAAAATGAGTTGGCTTTGACAGAAAAGGGTTTGTGTGTACCCTGTGAATTAAATGACTTCTTGAAATCCTAAAATAGACCTACTTGATTAACCAAGGTTCTGGTCAGAATAAAATTCACCTAAACCCTCTAAACATCATAGAAAAATATTCTCTAGGGTTTATAACTTTCAATTTGACCATTGGAACCCATTTTGACCTAGAATGGGGGTCGCAAACAGATATTTGCCCAAAATTGAATTTTTGCATAAATTGCCCAGTCAAATGTGGTTAAACCCAAAATTCAACTTCACCATTGGATTCCTTAGGTCCAAATTAGGTTTATACCAAAATTTGGACCTAAGGGGAACTCATCTTGACCCACTTTGCAAATAGGTCTAGCCTGATTACATTTGTACCCCTATCTTTCAAAAACCTTTGCAAAAGCCCCCTAGCTTCTTCATCGTTCTCTCAATTAGGTCCCTCCGCCATTATAGTAGAGGAATCCTACTCCGACGAGCTTTAGAAGGTGGTTTCTCTCTAATTTCTCAGAGAATCCCCTTCAAAATTAGAAGGGAGATTCTCTGAGAGAATCCCTCCAATGTGAACCCAGTTTGATGCCCTACTTGTTACCTAATCTCTCATGCGAACGCATGAGAGATTTGAGTTTCTTTTGAAGTTTCTATTTCCGGCGACCTCACCTTGCTTGGAAGCATGGCTTCTAAGCACAAATCCCCCTCCAAAGGTCTATTTAAGAAGCCCCAGATCCAACCGACTTCTGCAAGCTTGAAATCGACCGAGAAACCCCCTCAAATTCTTCTCTCCTCCTCCGGCCGATTCGCCCATCAAGCTCCAGCGACCTTCCCTGATCTCCCTTTTCGCCTGACCACAATACCAGTGGCAGGTTCTTCCTTGCGTTCGTCCGCATCGTGCAGTACCCACCGACGCCCTTGTCTCCCCTTCATCCTCACCGACCATCCCTCTCTGAGCACCTTCATCTCCAGCGTCGGCAGTACGTGCCCAACGCCATCCTCGCCTTCCCTTCGTCCAATATCACCCTAGATAAGTCCCTTTTATCCTCTACATTCTTTCCCCCTCTTTATTTCCCTAAATCGACTACTGCCACACTCCACCACCATCACCTTCTCCACCTCCGGCAATACCTCCGGCGAGGTGCTCTCGTCGCTCCGCACCTCCATCCACCTCGCCAACCACCCTACGACCTCTGCCTCGACTCCCTGATCACAACCCCTCACTCCATTCACTCCGCCACTCACCCAAACACACCCCCGAACACACCCACACATACACACACAGTGTGACCTTGGCACGCTCACACAGGCGTTCCCATGACACGTCGACCACCGTAGCATATTCTTCGTGCCTAGGCGAAGCTTCCTGAGTAATTTAACATGGTCGTGAGGCCGTCTTGATGATTTCAGGTACAGGCTTCCTCCGCCATTAGCGCAAAGCTTGAAGCAAACTTGAAGCGATCTCCAGGCCGTGCCAGCTCCATGTCTCTATCTCAAGTTGTGCAGAGCACCCTCGCGCACGACTCCAGGCTATCAATTGAAGTCAAGGGCAGTTGCAGCTGCTGCAATTGGAGGAACACCTCTGCTGTGGGCAAGCGCGAAGAAAGGTGGACAGATAGTCCCACCTCGGAAAGTTCTGAGGCGCAGCACCTGCATAAATTGAATTCTTGCTAGTAGTTGTTTGCCTCCAAATCACGGGGTGAGGTCCCTCTCACCCGAATCGAACCGGCATCGTCTGCGACAATGCCCCGCGGACCTGGTTGACCCAACCCGACTAGCACTCCTCGCCCACCACCGCACACCAGTGGGCCTGGTCCCGGGTACGTACTCGACCCGATTACCTGAGAAACGTGTGACTCTAGGAGAGTAGAACCTAAGAGAGAAAAGGGAGGAGAGTGCGTGTGGGTAGGGGGTAGGTTTTGCTCTGCAGGCTAAAGAGGAGGAGAAGAGAAGCTGAAGAAGAGGAAGGAGAAGACAAGGATGCAAAGAAGCTAAGGCAGAGAAAGAAAGAGAAGGAAGAAGTTGAAGGAAGAAGAAGCTGAAGGCAAAAAGGTAGCAAGGCAAAGGAAGAGAGAAGGCAGCCGACAGAGAAAGGAAGAGAAAAGAGAAAGGCAGGGAAGCTAAAGAAGACAGAAGCCAAAGGAAGAAGAAGAAGGGAGGAAAAGACAGAGAAAGCTAAAGACAAAGAGACAGACAGAGAAGAAAGCTCACCAAGGCAAAATAAGAAGAAGAAGAGAAGAAATCAAAGAAAGAAGAAATCAGAAGGAGCACAGTCCAATTTTGAGTTTAATTCATATACATTGAGTTTCTTTAGTATTTTGTGCTCTACATTTAATCCCATATTTTTGCACTGTGATATTGATAGTATTACATATTCTTCTAAAATCTAAATAATGATCTTGATTTCTAAACACCAATTTGCTCCCTATGTTCGACCTCGGACTTTAAATTCGAGTAATAAAATTATATTTGTTTTGAACGCTCTTTCGGCTATATTACAACGCGATATTCTTAAAACCCAATTCAGCGCTTTCAACATCAGCATACCAAGGTCTATTTGCCACATTAATTGCCAGTAGGTGCTCATCGAGAAAAACCTCATTAATTGGCAGGGTAAGTCCAACGTGATCAGGGTCCAGTCTTGAGAGATGATTAGTAACAACTTTCTGGGCTCCGGCCTTATCGCGGATCTCAAGGTCAAATTCTTGGAGCAAAAGGATCCAACGAATCAGTCTAGGCTTGGCATCCTTCTTGTGCATGAGATGACAAATGGCCGCGTGATCAGTGAATACAGTAACATACGAGCCCAAAAGGTAAGAGCGGAATTTCTCCAGCCCAACGACGACCGCCAATAGCTCTTTCTCAGTAGTCGTATAATTATGCTAGGCCTCATTTAGCTTCTTACTGGCTAGTACACCACGAAGGGGTGTCTATCGTGTCTTTGTCCCAGAATGGCTCCAACTACAAGGTCGGAAGTGTCACACATGAGTTCAAAGTCGAGGGACCAATCAGGTGGTTGGAGAACAGGGACCTTGGTGACAGCATCACGCAGTTGCGTGAATGCTCGTATACAGTCGGGGGCCATATCAAAGGGTACGTCGGTCGATAGGAGATGAGTTAAAGGTCTAGAAATCTTGGAGAAGTCCTTAATGAATATCCTATAGAAACCGACATGTCCTAAGAAGGAGCAGATTCGCCGAACAGAGCTAGGCACAGGTAAATCAGCAATCACATCAAGCTTAGCTCTATCCACCACAATACCCCTATCAGAGATGATGTGACCGAGAACAATCCCCTCGTGTACCATAAAATGACTTTTCTCCCAAGAAAGCACGAAGTTCACATCAATACATCTCCGAAGGATGTGGGTCAAGTTGGCTAGACAATCATCAAATGAAGGTCTAAAGGAGGCAAAGTCATCCATGAAGACCTCAAGAAAGTCACCCACCATATCATGAAATATCGCCAGCATACATCTCTGGAAAGTTGCTGGTGCATTACAAAGTCCGAATGGCATCCTTCTAAATGCGAAGGTGCCAAAGGGGCAGGTGAAGGTAGTTTTCTCTTGGTCCCGGGGGTCAATAACCACTTGGTTATATCCAGAGAATCTATCCAGGAAACAGAAAAATTTATTACCCGCTAACCGCTCCAGGATTTGGTCAATAAAAGGTAGCGAAAAATGGTCTTTCTTTGTTGTAGCATTTAGTTTCTTATAATCTACATACACTCTCCAAGATGTAGGATTACGTGTAGGGATGGATTCGCCCTTGTCATTGACACGGATGGTGAGTCCCGCCTTTTTGGGCACAACATGAATCGGGCTCACCTAGGGGCTATCTCTGATCAGGTAGATTATGCTCACAACTAGCCACTTAATGATTTCCTTTTTAACAACTTCCCGCATGTTAGAGTTGAGACATCACTGCATCTCGCAGGAAGATCGAGCCTCCTCCTCCGTATATATATAATGAGTGCAATAGGAGGGGCTAATGCTAGTTAAGTTAGATATGGACCATCCAATGGCTACCTTGTGTTCCATGAGGACCTTCATTAGCTTGCATTCTTACTCCCTGGTTAGTTTTGAACTAATAATTACAGGGAGCATTTCATTTGGTCCTAGAAAAGTATATTTCAGCATGTCAGGCAATGCTTTCAGCTCGGGAGTGGATGGTGAAAGATCTGGCATTTCTAGGACGAGAGTGTCCCAAAAGGATCAGAAGAAAGAAGGGTAGGAGAAAGAAGTTGGCCCTCAAATTGGACAAGAAAAGGGGCATCTTGGATTGATAGATCCAAGAAAGGACAACCCCAGTGATCAACATTTGAGCTCAAGGTCCTAGTATGGAGTCGCATTTCCGCCTAATTTGGCGGGATGGAAGGGACAATCCAGTCTTCAAAAGGGTGGACCGACTGTAAGTAGCTCAGATATGACTCAGACCACGAGGTGTGGGAAGTGAAGAAAACCTCATCAGAAGTCTGGTCAGGAAAAGGTACGAGTACGGGGAGGGATGGGGGAACGTCATAGTATAAGTCTGCTAGGTGATGGGCTGTGTCCAGGGGCAATCCACAGCAGTCAGAATAGGTCCCTATTAGTTCGATACACGCGCTGACGGCCATGAACTTGTCAGACGTGTCATCCTCGAAGCAATCGCAATCAAAGTTGTTGGCAACCTTGGAAATGTTTAACTTAAGCTTCTCAGAGCCAACGGCGTTCTCAATGCAACCCGACTCACAGTCGATATGGGAGCAGGCTGTCACCAAGAAAGGTCAACCAAGGATGATCGAACAATCAGAAAGTGAGCTGGGAACTTCCGTATCCAAAATAAGAAAGTCAACAGGAAAACAGAAACTGCTGACCCTAACCACCACGTCTTCCACCACACCCTTCGGGATTTTGACAGAACGATCTGCCAACTGCAATGTAATAGGGATGGGTTTCAGATTTTCTAAGGCAAATTTCTCGAGCATGATGGTATAAGATTGATGGAAGATCCTAGATCAAGTAGAGTACGATTAAAATTGCAGCCTTGTGATGAGAACCTCATCATGAACCCTAACTAGCATATTTTGACCTAATAAAGTATACAAAAGCTCCTACATAACCTAAAGGAAGGCCTAATTCAGGGGATTACTAATCTGAAAAGAATACCTGAAGAATAGGGTAAAACTGTAATTTTACCATTGCAGTGCATCAACGAGATTTCTAAGGGTCTAGACATAGGTCAATTGGACTTAATAAGAGAAAAAGTGGGACAGTCCAATCAGAAAATGATTATTTTGAAATTTACGAATTAAATGACATTCTGTAACCCAAAAATAAACTCACCTTGATTCACAAGATTTCAGGTAAGATAAAAATCAAATAAACCCTCTAAAATTCATGGAAAAATATCCCTTAGGGTTTAGAACCTTCAATTTAGCCTTTGGAACTTATTTTTACCTAAATTGGGGTCAATGCCCAATATTTGACCTAATTTGGGTTTTTATACAAAATGTCCAGTCAAACGTGGTAAAACCTAAAATCAAACTTCACCATTGGATTCCTTAGGTCCAAATTAGGTTTTTACTAAAATTTGGACCAAAGGGAAGGTCATCTTGACCAACTTTGCAAATTGGTCCACCTAATTATATTTTGGCCCTTAACTTTTGAAAACACTTGCGAAGACCCCCTCAACTTTTTCGTCACTTTCTTCATTTTGGTCCCTCTACCATTGCAGCAGGGACCCATACTGCCGGCGAATTTGCGAGGAGGTTTTCTCCTCATTTCCATGGGGAGCTGCTCCCAGATTTGAAAGGGGAGCTCTCTGCGAAGCCCCCTACCGCATGAGCAGCTCCCCATACCCTGAATAAACCCATACCTCCCGTGTGAACACTCGAGAGGTATGGGTCTCACTCCGGCCATACCTTCAGCGATGACTTCTGGCCTCTTCCTTGCGATCTCCCTCTGCACGCGTCTATTTAAGCTTGCCCAGAGCCCTCCGCTTCTAGCAAGCCTGATTTGGTCGAAGAAATCCCCCCAATTTCGTCTCCTCTTCCGGCCATCCGCCTACAGGCTCCGGCGACTCTCCCTCCCTCTTCTCGTCGCTCTGCCACCGTACCAGCGGTAGAGCCATCTCCGCCTCACTCCTCCACATCATGCCATACCCGCACGAGGCTCTCTAACCTCCTCGTCGTCGCTGCCTCTCCATCTCAGGGTCTTCATCTCTGGCGATGGCAAACACGCGCCACTCGCCCTCCACATCCCCCCTTCGCTACAAATACCCTAGATAAGTTCCTCTTCTCCCCCTCTTCATTTCCCCTCTTTTAATTTACACTCTTGACCCCTCGACTGTCACTGACCACCAATATCATTCCCACCTCCGACCAGACCTCCGGCGAGGTGTTCCCACCGCTCCAAGCCTCCATCCATCTCTCCAAAACCCTCAGAAGCTCCTCCACCTTCCACTGAGCACTTTCCCCATCTCCACCGCCCGCCACACACACTCCACACCTCCACCGAACAACCCCACACCCACAGTCACAGTTCGACCTAGGCACGCACGCTTAGGCCGTTCTGAGCCACATTGAACCCTGCCTCACCTTCGCCATGACACGGCGAAGGTTTTCCTGTGGTTTGACAAGGCTGTAAGGCCATATTCGTGTTGACAGGTATCGGCCCCCTCTCCGCCATTGAAGCTCGAGCGAGCTTGCTTGCTGCTTCACCCCAAGCTGCTGCACTCCAGGCAAACAAGTCCAGGTGGTGCGGGATGGTCTCACACATACATTTAGACAAGTGAGAGGCCTGAAGAGGAATCACCACAGCAGCAATTGGGCGAAGTTCTTCCCTACGAGTGCGTGAAGAAGCGGGTGGGACATTTAGTCCCACCTCGGAAACTCAGGCACGCGATAAGTGCTTTTTATTGTTTTTGTGCTTTTAGCTCTTCGCCTCCAGTACACGGGGTGAGGTCCCTCGCCACGTACACCCGCCTCGTCCGCGACCACTCCTACGCAGACCTGGCTACTCCTCCAGTACACGGGGGCATGCACCTGGAACCTGACCCATATACCCGATTGTCTGGCTCTGAGAGAGCGAAGAGAGAGATAGAGAGAGAGCAACGCGGGGGAGGGTAGGGGTAGGTTTTGCTTCACTCTGTGCAGGGAAAGAAGGAGAAGGAAGCTGAAGGCAGGAGCAGCTAAGGGAGAAGAAGGTGCTGCTGGAGAGGAAGAGTTGAAGTCAGGAGTGGCAAAGAAGAAGAAGGAAGGACTTAGCCACAGAAATCAAAAGAAAGAAGAAGAAGAAGAAGCCAAGGAGGTAGCTGTAGAGAAGAAAGAGGAAGCTAAGGCCAGAGGAGGAAGGAAACTGTAGCAGCAGAGGAGCCAAAAAAGAAGACGGCCAAAGATAGAGAAGCAGAAGCCAAGGAGAAGGAAGAAAGAAGAAGAAGGCTCGGCTGAAGAGAAAATCAAAGAAAAGGAAATGTAGCAGTCGTCAGTTAAGGCGTCTGATTCATAGAATCAGACGTCTGAGAAAGGAAAGACAAAGAAAGAAGAGAAAGAAGAAAGAGAGCAAAGAAAAAGAAAAAGATAAGAGAAGAAGGAAGAAAAGAAAAAAAAGAATTTATTTCTTTTTACATTTACCTCTCTAGTATTTATCTACATTGCATTATTATTGAACATCTTTCAAGTAAAATTTGAGATTGTGATTTTGCTTCTGAAATACCAATTTGCTCCCTAAGTTCAACCTCAGAAGTTTTTGAATTTCGAGTAAATAAAATTGGTAATCGTTTTTCGAGGTGATTTCCAATATACTACAACGAATATCTCTTTAAAACACGATCTCGTCGCGAAGCATTCAATTATTTTTTGGCGCCATTGCCGGATAGCAACGGGCATTTTAGAAGCTTTAATCACAATTTCTAATTCAATACTAATTTAATTTCTCTCTTTTGTTGTGATTATTGCAGGAAAATCCGAGGAAAGAAAGCAGCCGCACAACAACCACACTAGGGAACAGGTAAACTCTTATTAGCCCTGTCTCTTAATCCCCTCAAAATCTAAAGAGGAAAAACAAAGAAAAATCAATCTAGGGCTACCTGTTTCTATATTTAGTAATTCACAAAAGTTGCCTGATTTTTAATTTCAACACATTTCTGATTGAACATCCACTTAAGGTAACTAGGGCTAAGACCTTCTTGAATTGAGCCCTAGATACCAATTTGTGAGGCAACTAAAATGGACCAGATAGAGCCAACTTAAGGATTGCAAGCTAGGGTTGTAGAGACACATCTTCTTCTAAAAAAGAATCAAAAATTCCAAAAAGTGGTGTGCCTAAGCCTTGTTTGAGAAGACCTATCCAAGAGAAATCCTAAGCAAATCAGGCTCTTAATCTACTTGAACCTTAAAAAAAAGGACCTAAAAGCTCTCAAAGGAATAAAGATGTGAAGTTGATCCTTTAGGTCAACCAACCATTAAATTAGGTCACTTTTCACTCAAAAGGCTTAAAGTTCAAGTGGAACCCTAAGCACCTTAATCTTAACTAAAAGAGGTAGACTTAAGAGGTCAAGGTCCCCATTCTGGTCTACCTGGAATCTCAGTGACAAGAGAGGTCGGCTGGGGGAAACCCTGTAACCCGTGGGGGCGCTCTACCGTGTAGGGGTCTTCGCAGGACTCTCCCTCTCTGGCTGCCCAGGTAATTCTCAGGTCGACGACCTTTCTGACTATGGGGTATCATCCGCCCCAAACCTCTATAGTCACCCAGCATATTTTGGGTATCTTGATTGGGTCCAGCACATTCTAATATCATCCAATCCTTCGGTGTATGTTTGGTAGGAGGTCCTTAAAACCTCCTTTAGAAATCCACTCTCCCCAAGGCCAACCCTCGGTACCCTTGTTTGTGCAGCAACCCCACCACATCGACCTTTCCTCTAATTCTAAACCAAGTTCCCCTTCTTCTTCCATCATGGCACAGCCTGTTGAACAAGAAAACAATCTTGAGCACCAGCTTCAGCGTCTAAACGACCTCTTCCAGAACTTCATGAACCCACCGCAGCATCCCATGATGCGAGATCAATAAAATCCTGCTGCAGTGGCAATCGAGCTTCGAGTTCGAATCCCGGTTGGAGGTCCTGATTCTGAACTAAAGCCCAATATGATTCATGCCATGCCAAAATTCTATGGGCTTAACTCCGAGGATCCATTCCAGCATATTAAACAGCTCAAGCATCTGGCCTAGACCTTTGGGTCAGATGCACAAAACCAGGATAATTTGCTCATGAAGATGTTTTCTTTCTCCCTCATGGACAAGGCTGCTCATTGGTACCAAACTCAAACTCGTCCGATCAACACATGGGATGAACTTCAATCCGAGTTTTTGAAGAAGTTCTTTCCCATTGGTCGGACAAATGCCTTGCACCATCAGATTACTCATTTCACCCAACAAACGGGAGAACCTCTTCATGAGGCATGGGACCGATTTTTGGATCTCATACGAAAGTGCCCCCATCACGGAGTTCCTAAATGGGAACAAGTCCAGTCTTCTTACCAGGGACTCCATGAGGACATTAGATTATTCGTCAATGCAACCTGCGGAGGAAACATCATGGGTCAGCATGAGGACACGGTGTGGGAGATTCTCGAGAATATGTGCGAGAACTCCATCACCAATGACTCCATGAGCTTATTCAATCAGACGAATGCCTGTACATCGATGAATCTGAGGGGAGCACATGAGATGCAAGGCCTGTCCGCATCCGTCGACTTGGAGCTAATGGCCAGTCGGTTAGACAAGGTCTCTATCATAAGGAAGAAGGTGGACGAGCTGACTCGAAATTTGCAGCAAGCCACCTCTGCGCAGAACTCTTTTGCATAGCCACGTCCCACGAGGAAAACTGTGCAAAATATCTATCTTCATTCTTCTCCGGGGATGGACCCGTATCCATCCCCGTCTAACTCCAGGACCGGTGGGACCTTCGATCCGCTCTATTCTTGTCGGGGGAACTCTGAGCCCCCATACTCTGACATTCCTGAGGCTCCTCAAACTTGCGAGGACCTCAACGCCATCCAGAATGACCCATTTTCCAACACCTACAACCCTAGATGGCGAAATCATCCCAATTTTCAGTGGGCGGGAAATTCTCAGAACCAAAGACTACCTTATCAACCCCATCCACAAGCCCCTCGTCCATTGATGAGAGCCTCATCATGAGCCATAACTAGCTCATTTTGACCTAATAAAGAGAATAAAAGCTCCTACATAACCTAGAGAAGGGCTTAATGGAAGGAATAAGTGTTCTGAGAGGAAAACATGAAATAAAGGGTAAAACTATAATTTTACCATTGCTGTACATAAATAGGATTTCTCAGAGGCAAAACATAGGTCAAATAATCTGAATAAGATAAAAAGTGGGTTGGTTCAATCAGAAATGGGTTTATGTGCAAACCAGGAATTAAATAACATCTTGTAACCCTAAAACAGACCCACTTAATTCAACAAGGTTCTGGTCAAGATAAAAATCAACTAAACCCTGTAAAATTCATGGAAAAATATCCCTAGGGTTTAAAACCTTCAGATTGACCTTTGGAACCTATTTTGACCTAGATTAGTGTCTTAACTCATCAATTGACCTAATATGGGTTTTTGTGCATAATGTCCAATCAAACATGGTCAAACCTAAAATCAAACTTCACCATTGGATTCCTTAGGTCCAAATTAGGTTTGTATCAAAATTTGGACCTAAGGGGAGGTCATCTTGACCTACTTTGCAAATTAGTACACCCAATTACATTTTGGTCCCTATCTTTTGAAAGCCATTACATAAACCCCCCTAACTTACTCGCCACTCTTATAAGCAGGTCCCTCCGCCATTAATGAGGAGAAATCCTACTCCAGCGAGGAATAGAGGGGGAATACTCCCTGATTCCTCAGAGATCTCCCAGATTTGGAAGGGAGATTCTCTGAGGAATTCCCTTCCATCTAAGCGTGGTCCTGATCTAAGATTTGCACCCAATCTCTCGTGCGAATGCACGAGAGATTTGGGTACCTAACAGACTTCCATCTCCGATGAGGATTCTCGCGCTTGGAAGCTTATCTTCCAAGCACAGGAGTCCCTACCAGTGCCTATAAATTAACCTCCAACTCCAGCCGCACCTCCTTAGCTCGACTTGGCTGGAATTCCACCTCAATTTCCTCTTCTTCTCCTCCAGCCAAGTGCTCCAACGAGCCCCGGTGAGCCCCCCTCCTCTTTCTCGTCTCTCTACCACAATACCAGTGGCAGAGTTGTCCACCCCATCCTCCTCCGCATCGCGCAACATCCGCGCATGCTTCCCTAGCTCCGTCGTCGCCGCCGTCTTCCTCCACTGGACGCCTTCTTCTCCGGCGAGACGTTCCCGTCACTCCGCAGCCCCACACATATCGCCAACCACCGCACAACCTCCGCCACACTCCACTGAACATCCTCCACTCGTCCACATACCGCCTACTCCACCACAACTGGCCCCCCGACCTAACCCATCCGTCCGGCCACAGAGCGACCTAGGCATGCACACCTAGGCAACCCTGCAGCCTGCCACCTACCGCCTCACCTTCGTCGTGACACGGCGAAGGTCCTCCTGTGGTCTGATAGATCTGCAAGCTTCGTTTTGTGTTAAGCAGGGTTTGAGCTTCAGCTGCCATTAGCGTTGACTCGAGGAGATTGCACGCTCGCTCCAAGCTGAAGACTTCAAGATTCCAGGTGCAGCAGATTTAGGGAGATCTCGCGAAGTCATCTGTTCCAGCAAGTGGCACCAAGAGACCTGCAGTTGTTGCAATTGGGGGAACGGTCTGCTGTGGGTGCGCGAGAAAGAGCGGTGGAGCATTAGTCCCATCTCGGTAAGTCACAAGGTGCTTGAGTACATTAAATTGATTTTGTGCTATCGTTGGGTTGCCTCTAATACACTGGGGTGAGGTCCCTCCTCACCTATACATGCGCCTCGTCCATGAGCTCATCACGGGGACCTAGTGACCCAACCCAACTACCCGGCTCTGGGAGAGCATGCAGAAGAGTGATATACAGAAAGAGAGAGACGCAGGTGTGGGTAGAGGGGTAGGTTTTGCTCTCTTCGATTTGTGCAGGGAAGGAGGAGGAGAAGTGAAGCTGACACTTAGCTGAAAAGCAAGGAAGAAGGAAGGAAGCTTCGCAGAGGAAAAAGAGAAGGAAAGGCAAGGCAGAGGGAAGAGGCGAAGCCAAAGAGAAGAGGAACTGAAGAAGGAAGGAGAAATAAAGAAAGGGAAAGACAAGCAGAGGAAGAAGGGAAGCAGAACCAAGGAAGTAAGAAGAAGAAGACCTGCAGAGAAAAGAAGAGAGGCAAGGCAAAAGACAGAAGAAGGAAGAAGTAAACGACCACAGAAGAAAAAGAGGAAAATCAGAGAAAGAAAGTCAAAAGAAGAAGAAGAGAGAACAGACAAGAGAAGAAAGAAAACATCTTTTTAAGACATCTGATCATCCAATTTCTCTATTTTTGCCACAATTTACTTTTAAACTCATGCATATATATATTTTGAATTAAGTTTTGAGTAATTAAGTGTTCAATTACATTATTGAGATTAGTGAATAAATTTCAATTGCTCCCTGTGTTCGACCTCGGATACTTAGGTTTTCGAGTAATAAACTTTTATTTGTTGACAACGCTTGGTCACCTATACTACGACGCAACTGACTGTTAAAACACGATCAAGCCACGTTAACATCCATATTAGTCGCCTCAGCCTCGGCCCAACCCCACCTATCAATCTGAGCCAAACCAAGACCAAATGTCTCTCATCCTCCAAACACTGGCTGACATTCAGAGAACAAATGCGGCAATCCAAAAATAACACAAGGATGAGATCATAGAGGTCCACAACCAACTTGCCCAGATGGCGAATTCCTGCCAACCAGGCACACTTCACAACCTTTGCTGAACCCAAATAACGTGCCAACCTAGAGGTGCGTTATGAACCCAAATCCAGGCCATGCACACATGATTTATCAGGCCCCTTTTGTTCACTCACTTGACGGGATGGAAGCGTCAACATCTTACGCGGGATATCAACAACGACCACCCATTTTACCAACTCCCAACCAGAACCAGACAGGATTAAACTTTGTAACAACTTGTAGTGGTAAAGCAACCCAAGACCCACCTTACCCAAACCACTCCAAGCCTGGTAGTGACCCAAGCCCTAGGATAGTTATCTAGGATGTCCCTATCCCAGATCAAAAACCTGGACCTATTCTAGAGGAACCAACCAAGGTTCCATTTCCCGAGGCCTTGACCAAGGGAAAAAGGACAACCAAACCCATGGCTCCTGAGGAGGACCTAATCAAGCTCTTTGAACATGTCCAGATAAACATCCCCTTGATGGATGCAATCTGCCACGTACCGGCTTACGCACGATTCTTGAAAGACGTGTGTACACCCAAGCATAAGCTGCGAACCAAAAGTGGGAGTCCGATCATACTATCGAAGCAAGCCAGCTCTATAATTTTGAGTAAACTCCCACCCAAGGCAAAAGACCCAGGCACTCCCCTGATCTCATGTAAAATTGGTGAAACCCAATTCGATAGAGCATTGCTAGACCTAGGTGCCTCCATAAACCTAATACCCACATCCCTGCTTAACCATCTTGAAGAATCCAAGCTTAAACAGACTGAGGTAACATTGTAGTTAGCTGATTGATCAATTAAGTCACCTAAGGGAATACTCGAGGATGTTATTGTTAGGGTACGGGATTTTTATTTCCCAATGGATTTCATAGTTCTAAATATGGATGCAACTGAGAACCCAAGGGATACACCGATCATACTAGGGAGACCTTTTCTGGCCACTGCTATGGCCAACATAAGCTGTGAGGAGGGCCAAATAAAATTGAAATTTGGGAACCAAACTCTTAAGATTGACATCTTTAAGGCCCAACAAGGGATTAATTACGGTGTTGTAGAGCAAATATGTGATATCAAAGCCGTGGTTGATGAACCCGCATATTGAGGACAACCTGATTATCCTCGATCAACCACAAGAAGATCAAAACCCACCATCAGAGGAATCTAAACCTGATCTAGATACACCCATAACTCCTACCCTTGTTCCTCACACACACTTTGAACCACCCGCTGCTGCTGATAATCCCGTCTTGGAACTCAAGCCCCTTCCCGATCATCTGAAATACGTCTTTTTGGGTTCCAATCAGACGTTTCCTGTGATTATAAACTCCATACTCACACCTAATCAGGAATCTCATCTGATTACTGTTCTCCAGCAACATCGTAGAGCCATTGGATGGATTCTCGATGATTTGACTGGTATAAGCCCCTCTTATTGCACACACCACATCTATTTCGAAGAGGGCGCACGACCTTCGCGTGAGATGCAGAGACATATGAACCCTAATCTGTAGGAGGTCGTGAAAAAGGAGATCATTAAGTGGTTAGATGCAGGGATCATCTTCCCAATCTCCGACAGTCAATGGATGAGTCCAATCCAGGTTGTGCCTAAGAAGGCAGGGCTCACCACCATCACGACTGAAATCGGAGAGGTCATACCGACCTGTATAGCCAACTCGTGGAGAGTCTGCATAGATTACAGAAGACTCAATTCCTCCATGAAGAAGGATCATTTCCCACTACCGTTTATTGATCAGATCCTCGAAAAACTAGCAGGAAATAGATTCTTCTGCTTTCTTGACGGGAACTCCGGTTATACCCAAGTGGCAATCCATCCAGAGGACCAAGAGAAGACCACGTTTACCTGCCCCTTTGGGACATACGCATTCCGAAGGATGCCTTTCGGTCTCTGCAATGCACCCGCGACTTTTCAGTGGTGCATGCTCGCCATATTCTCGGATATGGTAGGTGATTATCTGTAAGTCTTCAAGAATGACTTCTCAGTATTTGGGGCATCATTTGATGATTGCCTCAGCACTTGGTTCAAATACTCAGGCGATGTATTGATGTGAATCTGGTTCTTTCCTGGGAAAAGAGCCACTTCATGGTGCCTGAGGGGATCGTCCTGGGACATCTAATTTCAGAGAGAGGCATCCAAGTCGATTGAGCCAAGGTTAACTTGATTTCCAAACTCCCTATGCCTAGCTTGATTAGGGACATCCGATCTTTTCTGGGGCACGTCGATTTTTACCGTCGATTCATCCCTAATTTTTCAAAAATCGCGTGCCCCCTAACCACTCTTCTCTCCAAGGATGTATCTTTCAAAATCTCCAAGGAATGCACTCAAGCATTTGAGATCCTTCGTGACCAAATTACCCAAGCCCCGATCCTACAGTCCCCTGATTGGTCTCAACCCTTTGAGATCATGTGCGATGCATCTGACTTCACTGTAGGAGTGATTTTGGGGTAGAAAATTGATGGGAAACCCGTGGTCATTTACTACGCTAGCAAAACACTTGACGAGACTCAACGTAACTACACTGTTACTGAGAAAGAGCTGCTAGCCGTAGTATTTGCCCTAGAAAAATTAATATCTTATCTCCTAGGTTCCCATGTTATTATCTACTTGGATCACACTGCTATGAGGCATCTCCTTGCAAAGAAGGATGCAAAACCTCGATTAATCCGATGGATCTTGCTGTTGCAAGAATTTAACCTCGAGATTCGTGACAAAGCGAGAAGACAGAACATGGTAGCTGACCACTTGTCCCGCCTTCCTTCTGAGATCATATACCCTTCCGGACCCATCACGGAGCATTTTCCTGATGAGCACCTCCTGACTATTGGTACAGGGCTTCCATGGTTTGCTGACATAGGAAACTACTTGGCATCACATCAGATCCCGTCTAATTGGTCGAAGGCCAAGAAGGACAAATTACATTCCGATGCCAAGTATTACATTTGGGAAGACCTATATCTATTCCGCATTGGTGCTGACCAATTTATCCGACGGTGTGTCACGGAAGCGGAAATCAAAGACATACTCGCTTTCTACCATGACCAGGCATGCGGTGGCCATTTTTCTGGGCACAAAACCGCATCAAAAGTCCTCCAGTGTGGCTTTTACTGGCCAACAATCTTCAAGGATGCTTATAATCACTGTAAGGCATGCAACCGTTGCCAAACTTTGGGCAACATGAGCCATCATGACATGATGCCTTTACAGCCGATTCTGGTATGCGAGATTTTTGACATTTGGGGGATTGATTTTTTGGGCCCCTTCCCCATCTTAGACGGCTTCAAATACATTTTACTCGTTGTTGACTACGTGTCCAAGTGGATTGAAGCCATTCCCACCCGAACCAATGATCACAAAGTCGTTATCAAATTCATTCACCAAAACATCTTCTCACGGTTCGGGATTCCTCGAGCGATCATTTCTGATGGAGGGACCCATTTCACAAATGCTCAGTTCAAGTCACTGATGACCAAATACGGGGTGTCACACCAAATCTCTACTCTTTACCACCCCCAAACTAATGGTCTAGCTGAGCTATCAAACCGAGAGATCAAGAAAATCCTCCAGGTTACTGTTCGACCTGACAGGAAGGACTGGTCATCCCCACTTCCGGAAGCTTTGTGGGCTTATAGGACCACCCACAAGACCCAACTAGACATGTATCCTTTCAGACTGGTGTACGGGAAGGCGTGTCACCTCCCCGTCGAATTGGAGCATAAAGCCTATTGGACAGTACAGAACTGCAACTTAGATCTTCCTAAGGCTGGAACCCACAGAAAGCTTCAGATAAGCGAGATTGATGAATTACGCCTCGATGCGTATGAAAACTCGCGAATCTACAAAGAGCTGGTTAAAGTCTTTCATGACAAGCACATATCTAGAAAGATCCTTCACCCTCCTTCACCCTGGTCAAAAGGTCCTACTCTTTGATGTCCGACTAAAATTATTCCCAAGTAAGCTGCGATCCAAGTGGATTGGACCATATCTAGTCTGACAAATCTTTGGAGATGGAGCCATTGAGATCAGTCCACTCAGCCACGATTCTGAACCCTTTGTCGTGAACAGTCAGAGACTCAAACCGTTCATTGACATGACCAATACAGATTTAGCTGAGTCATCCTTTATCCTCCATTCTCCCTAAGCTCATTACGCCCAGCCGATGGCGTAAAACTTAGCGCTTAACGAGAGGCAACCCGTTATTCTTTCAAAAATCCGAAACCTTTCCTGACATTTCTTTACTAAATTCATATTACACTTTAGGGTTCACCTTTTAGGACAGCCGACTCCACCTCAGGTACCCGTACCCGAGACTAGAAATCGTCCGCAACAGTCACCTCGACCCGTTAACTTACCCAACACCTGTCCTAATGAATGAACCAAGCTGAATACAAACCCACCTAATTTACAATGGGGACATTGCAAATCTTAGGCATGGGGGGTTATGAAAGTGCAAAATGTATGAAAACTCACATCAAAAAAAGGTTTCAATAAAAAAATCACATATCATCTAAAAAAAAAAACTAAGAGGAGGGAAAATTTTTATGGGTTATACAAAACAGGGGGAGAAAAAGAGCAAAATGACAAAATAGGAGCACAAAATGAAAAAGAAAGAGATAGCCATTAGTAAGAAATTAAGATATTAACCTAAGTTCTAGACCACATCAAGAAAAGTAAAGAGAAAGTGCTAAAGAGACACAAAAAGATTAGTAAGAACACTAACCTTAGGCCTTTTTGGCTAGACTCTTAGTATCCACTAAGATTTAGACAATCCTCGAGAGGTTGAGGAAAATGTAAAGCTTAAGTATTAGGTCTAAGGCTTACGGAGTATTCGGCCTCGTTAACTGACCTTCGGTTTGCGGGACTCGGTAACCTAAGCACCCTAATTCACACACATTCTGATTCAGTGCGCATAACTATTAAAATCACGCAAAAGAATTTTAATATTCTGAAAATGTTGCCTAGATTAGGAGTAACTGATCAACACAAGTTGATTTGGATGAGTTCCCGACGTGGAGAGGTGGGAAATTCCCCTCGAAGATGCGTAACAACATATCGTCTCCTCGATGCTTGTCTCTTAGGATATTTACATATCCTACCGGGGGCATGTAAGCACTCTGCTGGTTCAGATACCATGGATGGCATTATCATGAAATGTCACTCGCCAGGGTCTGTATTCGGCCATGGAACGCCATGAGTCGGATTATCTCGAAATCTCTAAAACTATGGTTCTGGGGGTTACCATGGGCAGTGTTATCACGAAGCATCGATTGCTAGGAACCTTTGAGGATTGATGATGGGAATGAGGAATCCGATACAGACCATGTTGAGAAGCCAATCCAAAGCTAGAATTAAAAACAAAAGAGAGAGAAAACTCTCCAAACAAATAAATCCTCTGTCTCTCTCTTACAAAACGCACTGCAAACTGAACCAAGGCTAAAAATGTCTCAAGCACAGGTGCTTTAACCACAGAGTCCAATAAACCTTACGATAGTTCCTGCGGGCCTTAAAAACCTTCGCGGAGGACTAAGGATAAAGCTGGACAGGTCCGGATCTTAGTTGGTACTAGAGTACCTTTAGGCCCATTGTCGGCATTCTGACCTAACCACAAAAGAAAAAGCACTTATCATAACTAGTGAAAGAAATTCATGGTCTAGAATAGAAGTTAAAACTTGAAATTTTGCTAAGGGACTACCAAAAGTTAGGCATGGGGGTATGATGAAAACCACATCATGAGCCCTAACTAGCATATTTTGACCTAATAAAGTATACAAAAGCTCCTACATAACCTAAAGGAAGGCCTAATTCAGGGGATTACTAATCTGAAAAGAATACCTGAAGAATAGGGTAAAACTGTAATTTTACCATTGCAGTGCATCAACGGGACTTCTAAGGGTCTAGACATAGGTCTATTGGACTTAATAAGAGAAAAAGTGGGACGGTCCAGTCAAAATGGCTTATTATGAAATTTAAGAATTAAATGACATTTTGTAACCCTAAAACAAACCCACTTTAATTCACAAGGTTCCAGGCAGGATAATGTAAATACCCGTTCTGTCCTGAGCCTTTTAAGACGACTGGACTGTCAGTCAGACGTCTGCTCAAACGTCTGGACCCCTTCCCAGACGTCTAGAAATCAAAATTTTGGTACGAGCCTTTGCGTTTGCGCGCGGGCTATGCACAGACAGTACCTCTCTTCTCTCTCTTTCCCTCTTCCTTCCTCTACCGAACCCTAACGCACCCTTATATAAACCCCTCTCCTCCTTTTCCTTTCTTCCCCACTTCACCACAGCCAGCCAGCTTCTCTTCCTCTCCACCACAGCGAGAGGAGCAAGCGCGAGAGAGAGTGAGAGAGCAGCGACAAGGAGGAGAGGCGGAGTGAGGAGAGGAGGAAGAGCTTGAGCTCGTGAGCTCGTGGGAGATCGCTGGAGGGTGTACGGCCGGAGCGACGTGTGCGGGAGGAGTGCATCGGGGGAGCCGTCCCTGACACTGCTGCAGCCAAAGCTGCAGGCGAGGAAACAAGGCCGCAGCTGCGCGTAGCAAGGGAGAACAGGAGGTGGTTCTGGTTCTGGGATTTTCCCAGAATCAGACGTCTGGCATGACGTCCAGATGACTGAGCAGACGTTTGGTGACTACACCGGACGTCTGAAAGTAGATCTTCGCGAAGGTACGTTCCTCTTGCGGTTATGTCCATCAGGCCGCACTGTAGCTACGATTTGCATGGCTAAATATAGGCGATTTGGCTGTCGCGTGTAGGGATTTCTTTGGGAAGGTGCAGGGCACGCCCTCCCAAGCGGTTCGAACGTTTGGACAGCTTACCAGACGACCGAAAGCACTCCCAGACGTCCAGAGGAGAGGTCGGACGTCTGGAGCTGGGTCCAGACGATCTAGAAAAGGCTCTAGACGTTTGAGGTCGACGCAGAACCTGAGGTGAGTTTCTGGTTACTTTTAAGACATCTGGACCTTGTGCCAGACGTTTGATTTGGGTCTGTAGCCCTATTTTCGACCCGTTTAGGATCCGTTTGAGGTCCGTTTTACCCAAACAAGATATCGGTGTTTTCCTTGTGAGTTACTCTACTTGTTAGAAGGTCTTTGATACTGTTCTGAATGTTCCATTGTGGTATGTTCCTTGTCAAAGGACTTTGATCAGTTACAAGTTCGAGACTTGCTGAGGCACGAGAGCCTACCATTCGAGCCCCCAATACTCCCGGGTTGTCTGGTAGAGTGGTCTTCCCCTAATTTAATTATAAAACCTAAATGCATATGTGGAATGAATAACTGGAACCTAGGATATGGCATGAATCCTAGGACGAGAGTACTTGAAATGTCTGTATGCGTGTTTGGAATTGCAGTCTTGAATGAATGAATAGAAATGTTAACAACTGTCTGTTAATGAACAAGAGCTGCCTGTGAAATATGAATTACCTATGCTAGTTAAACAATTACATGTGACATTACCTGTTGTATATGATAAATGATAGAAATACGAGCTGCATGTGTATAACCTGAGAATGGAAATGTGAATGATGAAACATGGTATGGAATGGCATGAGAAATACGAGCATGAACCCTACGGGGAATTAGGAGTAGAGCTCCTGGAAATAAATGGAATGGATCTGGAAATGTGAGTGGGAAGTGTGCTGGCCCTTGAGTACGTGGTACCAAGGAGAGCGACTGTCCCCTGTTTAGTGTAGAGCGGAGCTAGCCGCCCTTGGGTTGGGACCCGAGGTTAGGATTGGCCACTCTACACCGACTTCTTGGCCCTCGCGTACACTGTACCGGAGAGAGATACTAGTGTACGGAGAGAGCTAGCCACCCCACGGGACCCGGGGTTCAGCTAGCCACCCTACACCAACTTGTTAGACCCACTGGGCAAGCCAGGGTAGTCAAATGAGGAGGGCCAAATAGAGATGAAATTTGGGAATCAAACTCTCAAAATTGATATCTTAAGGCCCAACAAGGGATCAATTGCAATGTCGTTGAACAAATTTGTGACATCAGAGCCGTGGTTAATGAACCACAAATTGAGGACAACATGATTATCCCTCATCAACCACAAGAAAATCTTGAACCGCAATTTGAGGAGTCAGAACTTGACCTAGACAGACCCATAACTCCTACCCTTGTACCCCACACCCACTCTGAACCACCCGCTGCTGCTGATAACCCCATTCTTGAACTCAAACTCCTTCCCGATCATTTGAAATACGTCTCTTTGAGTTCCAATCAAACACTTCCGGTGATTATAAACTCCAAACTCACACCTACCAAGGAATCCCGTCTGATTGCTGTTCTCCAGCAACATCGCAGAGCCAATGGCTGGACTCTCGATGATTTGACTAGAATAAGTCCCTCTTATTGCACACATCGCATCTATTCTGAGGAGGGCACACGACCTTCACGTGAGATGCAAAGACGTCTAAATCCCAATCTGCAGGAGGTCGTGAAAAAGGAGATCATTAAGTGGTTAGATGCAGGGACCATCTACCTGATCTTCGACAGTCGTTAGGTGAGCCCAATCCAGGTTGTGCCTAAGAAGGCAGAGCTCACCACCATCACGACTGAAATCGGAGAGGTCATACCTACCCGTATAGCCAACTCGTGGAGAGTCTGCATAGATTACCAGAGACTAAATGCCTCCACGAAGAAGGATCATTTCCCCCTACTGTTCATTGATCAGATTCTTGAGAAGTTAGCAGGAAATAGATTCTTCTGCTTTCTTGACGAGTACTCCGGTTATAATCAAGTGGTGATTCATCCAAAGGACCAAGAGAAGACCACGTTCACCTGCCCCTTTGGGACGTACGCGTTCCGAAGGATGCCTTTCGATCTTTGCAATGCAACCGCGACTTTTCAACGGTGCATGCTTGCCATATTCTCTGATATGGTAGGTGATTATTTGGAAGTCTTCATGGATGACTTCTCAGTTTTCGGGGCATCATTTGATGATTGCCTCCATCACTTGGTTCACATACTCAGGCGTTGCATCGACGTAAATTTGGTTCTTTCCTGGGAAAAGAGCCCTTTTATGGTGCCTGAGGGGATCATCCTGGGACACTTAATTTCTGAGAGAGGCATCCAGGTGGATCAAGACAAGGTTAATCTGATTTCTAGAATTCCTATGCCTAGCTCGATCAGGGACATCCGATCTTTTCTGAGGCACGTCGATTTTTACCGTCATTTCATCCCTGATTTTTCGAAAATCACGTGCCCCCTAACTACTCTTCTCTCCAAGGTTGTACCCTTTGAGATTTCCAAGGAATGCACTCAAGCTTTTGAGATCCTTCATAACCGAGTCACCCAAGCCCCGATCCTACAGTCCCCTGATTGGTCTCAACCCTTTGAGATCATGTGTGATGCATCTGACTTCGCTGTAGGAGCGGTTCTGGGGCAGAAGATTGACGGGAAACCTGTGGTCATCTACTACGCTAGCAAGACACTTGACGAGGCTCAACGTAACTACACGGTTATGGAGAAAGAGCTGCTAGCTGTAGTATTTGCCCTCGAAAATTTCAGATCTTATCTCCTGGGTTCCCACGTCATAATTTACTCGGATCACACAGCTGTGAGGCATCTCCTTGCTAAGAAGGATGCAAAACCTCAATTAATCCGATGGATCTTGCTGTTGCAAGAATTCAACCTTGAGATTCGCAACAAGGCGGGAAGGCAGAACGTGGTGGCTGACCACTTGTCTCGCCTTCCTTCTGAGATCATCGACCCTTCTGGACCCATCACGAATCATTTTCTTGATGAGCACCTCTTGACTATTGGTACCAGGCTTCCATGGTTTGCTGATATAGTAAACTACTTGGCATCACACCAGATCCCGTCTGATTGGCCAAAGGCCAAGAAAGACAAGTTGCGCTAAATGCCAAGTACTACATCTAGGAAGACCTGTACCTATTCTTCATAGGTGCTGACCAAATCATCCAACGATGTGTCCCGGAGGGTGAAATCAATGACATTCTCTCTTTCTGCCATGACCAGGGATGAGATGGCCATTTCTCTGGGCATAAAACCACATCAAAAATTCTCCAGTGTGGCTTTTACTGGCCCACTATTTTCAAGGACGCATACAGTCACTGTAAGGCATGCAATCGTTGCCAAACATTGGGCAACATGAGCCATCACGACATGATGCCTTTACAGCCGATTCTCGTATGCAAGATTTTCGATATTTGGGGGATTGATTTTATAGGTCCCTTCCCTATTTTGGATGGCTTCGAGTACATATTACTCACCGTGGACTACATGTCCAAATGGATCGAAGCCATTCCGACGTGAACCTGTGATCACAAGATCGTCATCAAATTCATCCATCAGAATATCTTCTCATGGTTCGAGATTCCTCGTGCGATCATCTCTGATGGAGGGACCCATTTTACCAATGCTCAGTTCAGGTCACTGATGACCAAATACAGGGTGTCTCACCGAATCTCTACTCCTTACCACCCCCAGACTAATGGTCTAGCTGACCTATCAAATCGAGAGATCAAGAAAATCGTGCAGGTTACTGTCCGACCTGACAAGAAGGACTGGTCATCCCGACTCTCGGAATCTTTGTGGGTTTATAGGATCGCCCACAAGACCCAATTAGGCATGTCTCCTTTTAGACTGGTGTACGAGAAGGCGTGTCACCTTCCTATCGAATGGAGCACAAAGCCTATTAGGTAGTACGGAGCTGCAACTTAGATCTTTCTAAGGCTGGAACCCACAGAAAGCTTCAGATAAGCGAGATTGATGAAATACGCCTTGATGCGTATGAGAACTTGCGAATCTACAAAGAGCGGGTTAAAGCCTTTCATGACAAGCACATATCTAGAAAGATCTTCCACCCTGGTCAGAAGGTCCTACTCTTTGATGCCCGACTCAAACTCTTCCTTAGGAAACTGCAATCCAAGTGGGTCGGACCATATCTTGTCCGACAGATTTTTGGAAATGGAGTCATCGAGATCAGTGCACTCATCCACGATTCCGAACCTTTCGTCGTGAACGGTCAGAGACTCAAATCGTTCATTGACGTAACCAATACAGATTTGGCTGTGTCATCATTTATCCTCCATTTTCCCTGAGCTTATTGCGCCCAGCCGATGGCATAAAACTCGGCGCTTAACGGGAGGTAGCCCGTCATTCTTTTTAAAAAATCAAAACCCTTTCTGACATTTCTTTGCACTTTAGGTTCATTCCTTAGGACAGCCAACTTCACCTCAGGTACTCGTACCTGAGATTAGAAATCATCCACAACAGTCATCTCGACCCATCCACTCACCCAAATTTCTGTCCTAAGAATTGAACCTGACCAAATAAAAACCCACCTAATGAAAAATGAAGACATTGCAAACCTTAGGCATGGGGGGGTATGAAAGTGCAATGAAATGACATAACAAGAAAATGTTTCAACAAAAAAAAAATTCTCATATAGAAAAAAAAAGCACTTTGAAGGAGAAGAAAGTGCTGGAAAACTTTATAGAAGGAGGAGGAGAAAAAGAGCAGAATGCTAAAAAGGAGTACAAAATGAAAAAGAAAAGGGATAGTCATTAGTAAGAAATTAAGGAATTAACCAAAGTTCTAGACCACATTAAAGAAAAGTAAAAAGAAAGTGCACAACAAGATTAGTAAGAACGCGAACCTTATGACTTCTTGGCTAGACTCTTAGTATCCGTTAAGATCTAGATATTCCTCAAGAGGTCGAGGAAAATGAAAAGCTTAAGTATTAGGTCCAAGGCTTAGGGAGTATTCGGCCTTGTTAACTAACCTTCGATTTACGGGACTCAGTAACCTAAGCACCCAATTCACACACACAGTCTGGTTCAGCGAGCATATATATCAAAATCACGCAGAAGCGTTTCAAATATTCTGAAAGTGTCATCTAGATTAGGAGCAGCCGATCAACACAAGTTGATTTGGACGAGTCCCCAGTGCGGAGAGGTGGGAAATTCCCCTCGAAGATGCGTAACATATCATCTCCTCGGTACTTGTCTCTTAGGATATTTAGATATCCTACTAGGGGCATGTAAGCACTCTGCTGGTTCAGATTCCATGGATGGCATTATCACGAAGTGTCAATTGCCAGGGTCTAAATTCGACCACGGAACACCATGGACGGGATTATCTCGAAATCTCGAAAGCTAGGGTTCCGGGGGTTACCATGGGTGGTGCTATCTCGAAGCATCGATTGCTAAGGACCTTTAAGGATTGATGATGGGGACAAGGAATCCGATACAGACCATGTTGTAAAGCCAATCCTAAGCTAGAATTAAAAAGAAAAGAAAGAGAAAACTCTCCAAACAAATAAACCCTCTGTCTCTCTCTTACAAAATGTACTGCAAACTGAACCAAGGCTAAATATATTTCAAGCACGGGTGCTTTAACCACGGAGTCTAATAAACTTTAGGTTAGTTCCCGTAGGCCTTAAAAACCTTTGCTAAAGACTGAGGCTAAAGCTAAACAGATCTGGATTTTGGTTGGTACTAAAGTACCTTTTAGGCCTATGGTTGGCATTCTGACCCAATCAAAGAGACAAAGAGAAGAAAAAGCACTTATCAGAATTGATGAAAGAAATTCATGGTCTAGAACAGAGGTTAAAACCTTAAAATTTTGCTAAGGGACTAGCAACAGCTAGGCATGGGGGTATGATGAGAACCTCATCATGAACCCTAACTAGAACACTTTGACCTAAATAAGTGTACAAAAGCTCCTACAAAACCAAAGGGAAAGCCAAAATCAGGGAATTACAAATTGGAGTATAAAATAATTCACAAGGGATAACACTATAATTTTACCAATGCAATACATAAATGGGATTTCTAAGGATCTAAGCAAAGGTCAAACGGGCTTAATAAGAGAAAAAGTGGGATGATTCGATCATGAGAGGGTTATAACAAAATTTGGGAATTAAATGACATTTTGTAACCCTAAAACAAACCCGCTTTAATTCACGAAGTTTCAGGAAAGATAAAAATCAATTAAACCCTTTAAAATTCATGAAAAAATATCCCCTAGGGTTTAGAACCATCAATTTCGCCATTGGAACCTATCTTGACCTAGATTAAGAACCATACCCAATTTTTGACCTAATTTGAGTTTTTGTGCAAAATGTCTAGTCAAACATGGTCAAAATCTCACCATTGGATTCCTTAGGTCCAAATTAGGGTTATACCAAAATTTGGACCTAAGGAAAGGTTGCCTTGACCCACTTTACAAATTGATCCTCAATAATTACTTTCTGACCCTTAACTTTTTGAACTCTTGCATTTACCCCCTCAACTTTCCTGTCATTTTATGCAAACCAATCCCTCTGCCACCCGCAACAACAGGCCATACCTCCGGTGACTTTGCGCAGAGGATGGCACTGCGTAGGGCATGGGAGCCGACCCCAGACTTGAAAGGAGAATCCCCTACGTTGTCCTCTTCTGCATGGACCGGTTCCCATGCCCTGCTGGCCACCATACCACTTGTGCGAACGCTCGAGAGGTATGTGATGAGAGCCTCATCATGAGCCATAACTAGCTCATTTTGACCCAATAAAGAAGATAAAAACTCCTACATAACCTAGAAGAAGGCCTAAATGAAGGAATAAGTGCTCTGAGAAGAAAACATGAATTAAAGGTTAAAACTATAATTTTACCATTGCAATACATAAACGGGATTCCTCAGAGGCAAAACATAGGTCAAATGGTCTAAATGAGATAAAAAGTGGGTCGAATCAATCAGAAATGGGTTCATGTGCAATTTAGGAATTAAATGATATTTGGTAACACTAAAACAGACCCGCTTAAATTAACAAGGTTCTAGTTAGGATAAAAATCAAGTAAACCCTCTACAAATCATAGAAAAATATCCTCTAGGGTTTAGAACACTTAATTTGGCCTTTGGAACCCAGTTTGACCTCGATTAGGGTCCTAGCTCTTCAAGTAACCTAATTTGGGTTTTTACGCAAAATGTCCAGTCAAACGAGGTCAAACCTAAAATCCAACTTCACCATTGTATTCCTTAGGTCAAAATTAGGTTTATACTTGGACCTAAGGGGAGGTCATCTTGACCTACTTTACAATTTAGTACACCCAAATCACAACTTGGTCCCTATCTTTTGAAAATCATTGCAGAGAGCCCCCTAAGTTCCTTGCCACCTTTGCAATCAGGTCCTGCCGCCATTGTTAGGGAAGAACCGAGCTCCGGCTAGGTTTAGAGAGGGGTTACTCTCTGATTCCTCAGATTCCCTCCCAGAAATGGAAGGGAGATTCTCTGAGGAATTCCCTTCCATCTACGGCCAATCACAATCTCTAGTGTAAACCCAATCTCGTGCAAATGCATGAGGGATTTGGGTATATTAACCTATTTCCTACTCCGGCAAGCCATCAAAGGCACAGGCGTGCCCTCCACGCTCTGAAAGCATGGCCCAATGCCTATAAAAGAACCTCTAAGCCCGGCCGCAGATCTTCAGCTTGATTTGGCCGAGCTTCCACCTCCAATTCATCTCTTCCTTTCTGGCCAAAGTCCTCAGCAAGCTCCGGCGAGCCCCCCTCCCCATCCTCTTCGCTCTGCCACAAAACCAATGGCAGAGTCATCTTCCTGACTCTCCTCCGCGTCGCGCAGCACCCGTGCACGCCGCCTCAACCCCGTCGTCGCCGCCGTCCTCCTCCACTGGGCAGCTTCTTCTCCGGCGAAAGCAGGTATTGCTGTACGCCTTCCATCCCCCATCGTCCCTATAATTAGGTTAGAACTACTCCCCGTATTCCCCTCTCTCTTTTCCCCCTGTTATTTCATTAAATTGCCCCTCGACCAACGCTGATCACCTCCATCTTCCTCGCCTCCGACCGACCTCCGGGGAGCCGCTCCCACCATTCCACCCCTCCACACGGCTCGCCAACCAACTCATAAGCTCCGCCTCACCACAAGGAACAGCTTCCGCCCCTCCACTGCCACTCCACACCTCCTCAGTAACCCCCCGAACAACCCCACACCTCCGGCCATAGGTTGACCTAGGCACGCACGCCTAGGTCGTCATGCGGCTTGCAGCACCGCTCACCACCTTCACCGTGCTAAAGCGAAGGTCCTCAGCTGGCCTGATTAGGCCAATAGGCCGTATTGGTGTTTGGCAGTATCGACGCTCCTGTCGCCATTGACGACAGTTGAAGAAGCTCCAAAGCAGCTCCAGGCGTCAGGTCTCCCAGGCTCCAGGCGCAGCAGATTCATGAGAGCGTTGCGAAGCCCTCGGGTCCAGCACACAGCACTGCAAAGCTCCCAGCTGTGGCGATTGCACGAAGGTTTGCGGGCGCGCGCGAGATTGGGCCAGAGACTTTAGTCCCACATCGTGGAAATACGAGGCGCCGCTGTAGTATAAGTTGAATTTGTGATATTGTTTGGTTGCCTCCGAACGCACAGGGGTGAGGTCCCTCACCTGCCCTAGCGCCCGCCTCGTCCGCGGTTTCACCTCGCGGATCTGGCGGGATCCGACCCGACCCTATCCTACACACTCCTCGCGCATCACCCACCTGCAGGTGCACCTGGTCCCGGGTGCGAAATCCGACCCGATTACTCGTGTGGCTCTGGGAGAGCGGCCTTGAGTGAATTGCAAAGAGAGAGACGTTTGGGTAGAGGGAAAGGGATAGGTTTTGCTCTGTGCAGGTAGGCTGAACGTTGAGGAAGAAAGGCTTAGCCGCGAGGAAGAAGAGAAGAAGTAGAAGAAGAAGCTGTGCAAGGTAGAGAAGAGAAGGAAGAAAGAAGAAGGCAGAGAAGAGAAGAAGGGAAGAAAGAAGAGAAAAGAAGCAAAGGCAGGAAGAACAGAAGACCAAGGCAGAAGAGGCCTTCTCAGAAAGCCAACACAGAATCTGAAGAAGATAGAAGGAAGAAGAAAGATTAAGGAAGAAGAGAAGAAAGAAGAGAAAAGAAGCAAGGCAAGAAGAAGAGCCTACGCAGAAGAAAAGAGAGGCCAAGACAGAAGAGAAGAAAGGAAAGGCTGCCGAGAAAGAAATATCTACAATAAAGGGAAAACACTTTTAAGACGTATGATCACAAGATCAGACGCCCAATTTCATTCTTTTTTTTGGCATAATTACTCTTTACCCTCATACATTCATGTTTGAATTTATGTTTTGAGTAAATTAGAGTGTTCAATTACATTTTGATTAGTAGTAAAATCAATTGCTCCATGTGTTCGACCTCGGATACTCCGATTTTCGAGTAATAAAAACTCTTTATTTGTTTGAACGCTTTGTCGGCTATACTACAACGTGACATTCTCTTTAAACCCGATCAAAAGCGTGACGAACAGTATGGGTCTTCTTCCGACCATGCCTCCGGCGACCAGCCCACGCCTCCTCCTCGCATTTCACTCCAAGCCAGTGCCTATTTAAGGAACGGCAGGGGCTGCCACTTCCGACAAGCTTCGTTTGGCCCAAGATCTCCTCTCCTATTCGTCTCTCACCAACTCCGGCCAACTGCCAGAGCTTCCGACGACATTCCCTCTCCTCTCTCGTCGCCTGCCGTCTTCCGCTGCGTCGCACCATACCAGCGGGCGCTCTCCAGCCCCTCTTCCTCATCGCCATTCACTCCCCTGGCATCTTCATCTCTGGCGACGGCAGTGGTAGCCGTTCGCCATCTCCGCCTCCCCCGTTCGCTCCTAACTTACCGGATAAGTTCCCCTTACTCTCCTTTTTATTTCCCCTCTGTCAATTTGATCTTTCGACTCCTCGACTCCACTGTCCACCATCTCCACCTCCGGCCAAACCTCCGGCGAGGAGTCCCTGCCGCTCCACACCTCCATCCGCCTCGCCAACCACCCCATAAGTACCGCAACATCTCACTGATCCTAAATCCTCACTCCACTCACCATGCCACACATCCAGAACACCCCCCGAACACACCCACTCTCACACACACAGGGTACCCTAGGCACGCACACTCCGGCCCCCCCACGCCACATCGACCCCCCGCACTCTCTTCGCCGTGCCTTGGCGAAGCTCACCGAGCGTTCTGATAGGGCCGCAAGGCCGTATTCATGGTTTCAGGCCCCGTTCCTCTGCTGCCATTGACGCCGAGCTTGGAGCAAGCTCACAAGCAGCTCCAAGCCTTTCCAACTCCAAGCCAACAGCCCAGGTCACGTGGAATGCTTCCGCGCACAGCTCCAGGTCTTCAATTGGTGGCAGAGGCCTTTGCTGAAGCGGCGATTACGCACGTTTGCTGCTGCCAGGAGCACGACAAGCGGGTGGGACTTTTAGTCCCACCTCGGAAGTGTGTGGGTGTGTGGGTGTGTGCCCGCACATAAATTGTAAAAGTGTCTCAGGCTTATCTCCTCGAAACACTAGGGTGAGGTCCCTCGCACCCCCACCACGCCTCGTCCGCGATCACTCCACGCAAACCTGGCACCCGGATCCGATTAGTTCCTGCCTGTGCACACCTCGCGCACCACCCACGCCGGTGTGCCTGGTCCTGGGCGTGTCACCCGACCTACTTACCCAATTAAGGCTCTAGGAGAGCGAACCCTGGAGTGAATTTGAGAGAGAAAGAGACGCGGGGAGGGTAGGGGTTAGGTTTTGCCTAACCTTACACTGTGCAGGGAAGCAGGAGAAGAAGAAGGAGGAGGAGGAGGAGATAGCGCAACAGCAAGGAGGAAGAAGAGGCAGAAAGGAGGAGGAGCGGCTAAAGACTTAGCCGCACCAAGGAGCTGAAAAGAAGAAGAAGAAAAGGAGGAGCTGCAGCAGAAGAGGAAGCTGGAGCAGAGAGGGGCCAAAGAAGAAGACAGAGAAGGCCTTGCACAGAAGAAGAAGAAGAGAAAGAGAAGCAGTAGAGAAGAAGAAAAGAAGAAGCCAAGAGGAAGAAGAACCAGCAGAAGAAGCACTGCAGCAAGTGGAGTTTAAGTCATCTGACCCTGGAGTCAGACGTCTGAAGAGAGAAAGAGGCAGAACCAGAAGAAGAAAGAGAGAAGAAGAATAAATTTTTCTTTCTTTATTTTTTGTAAAACAGTATTGTAAATTGTGATTTTGTACTCTTCTAAAATCAAGTGTTGCTCCCTGAGTTCGACCTCGAAAATTTTTTATTTTCGAGTAATAAAAATAAAAATATATAACTTTACTCGAACACCACCAACCACGTGCCGCTCGCCCTCCTCATCCCCCCTTCGCTCCAAATACCTTAGATAAGGTCCTCTTCTCTCCCTCTTCATTTCCCCTCTTTTAATTTACACTCTCGACCGCTCGACTGTCACTGACCACCACCATCGTTCCCACCTCCGACCAAACCTCCGGCGAGGTGTTCCCACTACTCCACGCCTCCATCCATCTCACCAAACCCCTCAAAAGCTTTTCCACCTTCCACTGAGCACTTTCCCCATCTCCACCACCCGCCACACACACTGCACACCTCCACCGAACAACCCCACACCCACGGTCACAGTCAGACCTAGGCACGCACGCCTAGGCCATTCTGAGCCACACTAACCCACGCCTCACCTTCTCCGTGACACGGAGAAGGTTTTCCTATGGTTTGATAAGGACGTAAGGACATATTCGTGTTGACAGGTATCGGCCCCCTTTTCGGCATTGAAGCTCGAGCGAGCTGGCTTGCTGCTTCGCCCCAGGCTGCAGCGCTCCAGGCGAATTAGGTCAGCCAGTGCAGGATGGTCTCGTGCACGCATTCAAATAAGTGAGAGGCCTGAAGAGGAATCACCGCAGCAGCAATTGTGCAAAGTTCTTCCCTACGGGTGCGCAAAGAAGCGGGTGGGACATTTAGTCCCACCTCAGAAACTCAGGCACGTGGTAAGTGCTTTTTATTGTTTTTGTGCTTTTAGCTCTTCACCTCCAGTACACGAGGTGAGGTCCCTCGCCCACGTACACCTGCCTCGTCCACAACCACTCCTACGCGGACCTAGCTGACCCGTTTACCCTGCACTCCACGCACACCACCCACGCCGATGCGCCTGGACTCGGGCGCGCGTAACCTAACCCGTATACCCGATTGTCTGGCTCTGAGAGAGCGAAGAGAGAGATAGAGAGAGCGATGCGGGGGAGGGTAGGGGTAGGTTTTACTTTACTCTGTGCAAGGAAAGGAGAAGGAAGCTGAAGGCAGGAGCAGCTAAGGGAGAAGAAGGTGCTGCTGGAGAGGAAGAGTTGAAGTCAGGAGCGACAAAGAAGAAGAAGGCAGGAGCAGCCTTTTATTGTTTTTGATAAATTATGCACGTTATCAAAGTCCTGCGTATTCTTTTTCTTGCCTTTTGGCTCCCTCAGTAGAGCCTCAGGGAATGGGACTGATTCTGGCACCAATTTGGGCGTATCGTCCTCACGAGAATGCGATGTGCATCCCAAATGAGAGGGCGATGAAGATGATGGGCCAGGATCAGGTTGAGGTGGATCGACATTTGCTTACCACTCCTCGTAGTAATCGCATTGGATGACACAGGTCTAGTGGAATCATATGGCGGAGGAGGGTTCACAATAGGGACATAAGGGTGATGTACTGCTGCGGGATTAGCCTGGAATCCAGGTGGAGTGCTCGGAGCTTGCAAAATCTGATGAACCTACCCCTGAGAAGGTCGTACCTATGGTTGCGAGCCACGAGGTACAAAATTTTGTGGGTTAGGGACAGGTTGGGCTGGAAGAGTGCCCTGAGATTGAGTCATCAAGCGTAGATGATGAGAGCCTCATCATGAGCCATAACTAGCTCATTTTGACCCAATAAAGAAGATAAAAGCTCCTACATAACCTAGAAGAAGGCCTAAATGAAGGAATAAGTGCTCTGAGAAGAAAACATGAATTAAAGGTTAAAACTCTAATTTTACCATTGCAATACATAAACGGGATTCCTCAGAGGCAAAACATAGGTCAAATGATCTAAATGAGATAAAAAGTGGGTCGAATCAATCAGAAATGGGTTCATGTGCAATTTAGGAATAAATGACATTTGGTAACCCTAAAACAGACCTACTTAAATTAACAAGGTTCTGGTCAGGATAAAAATCAAGTAAACCCTCTAAAAATCATGGAAAAATATCCTCTAGGGTTTAGAACACTTAATTTGGCCTTTGGAACCTAGCTTGACCTAGAATAGGGTCCTAGCTCATTAATTGACCTAATTTAGGTTCTTACGCAAAATGTCTAGTCAAACGAGGTCAAACCTAAAATCCAACTTCACCATTGGATTTCTTAGGTCCAAATTAGGTTTGTACCAAAATTTGGACCTAAGGGGAGGTCATTCTTGACCTACTTTGCAATTTAGAACGCCCAAATCATAATTTGGTCCCTATCTTTTGAAAATCCTTGCAGAGAGCCCCCTAATTTCCTCGCCACCTTTGCAGTCAGGTCCTGCTGCCATTGTTAGGGCAGAGTAGGATTCCTCTCTGATTCCTCAGAGATTCCCCCCCAGAAATGGAAGGGAGATTCTCTGAGGAATTCCCTTCCATCTAAAACCAATCACGATCTCTGGTGTGAACCCAATCTCTCGTGCGAACGCACGAGGGATTTGGGTATCCACCCTCTTTCCTTCTCCGGCAAGCCGGCGGAGGTGATTGCGCACCCTCCATGCACTAGAAAGTTCGGCCAACACCTATAAAAGGATCCCCAGACCCGGCCGCAGATCTTCAGACTTGTTTTGGCGAAGATTCCCCCAAATTTTCCTCTCTTCCATCTCCGGCCAAGAAACCCGCAAGCTCCGACGACCTCCTCCCCTCCTTCTCGTCGCTCTGCTGCCATACCAGCAGCAGAATCCACTTCGCCTCTTCCTCCCGCGTCGCGCCGTACCAAGCACACGTTCTCCTGACCTCGTCCTCGTCGCCACTCCCTCCCTCAGGGTTCTTCTCCGACGACGGCAGCTACGAGCCGTCCACTCCGCTGCCTCCCTCCCTTCCAGAACACTCCAGATACCTTCTCCATCTTCCCCTCTCTCTTTTCCCCCTTTTATTTCATTTAATTGCCCCCCGACATTGCCTGACCACCCTCATCTTCCACGTCACAGACCGACCTCCGGCGAGCCGCCCCCATCATTCTGCCCCTCCACACGGCTCGCCAACCGTCTCATAAGCTCCGCCTCACCACAAGGAACAATCTCCACCCATCCACCATCCCTCTACGCCTCCACCACAGCCCCCCGAACACCCCCACACTTCCGGTCACAGGACGACCTAGGCACGCACGCCTAGGCCATCCCACGACCTACGGCACCATGCACCACCTTCGTCGTGCCACGGCGAAGGTCCCCAGCCTGTATGATTAAGCCAAGAGGCTTGTTTTGTGTTGGACAGTATTTCATCTCCTGCCGCCATTGACTGTTGAAGCAGCTTCGCAGCAGCTCCAGGCTTTAGGTGTAGTGGACTCGGGCGAGCGGTGCGAAGTGATCTGGTCCAGCAAAGAGCGCTACGAAGCCCGCAGCCTTGGCAATTGCATGAAGAATCTTCTGCGGGCGCACGCGAGAGCGGGGCAGGACGAATAGTCCCACATCGGCGAAATACAAAGAGTAGGTATACTTTAAATTGTTTTTGTGTTATCTGCTATTCGCCTCCGAACGCACAGGGGTGAGGTCCCTCACCCTTCCCACGCTCGCCTCGTCCGCGGTTTCACCTCGCAAATTTTGTGGGCTCCGACCCGACCCAGCCTGAGCACTCCTCGCGCATCACCCACCTGCCGGTGCGCCTGGTCCTGGGTGCGAAATCTGACCCGATTATCCGTGGCTCTGGGAGAGCGTCCTTGAGTGAATTGCAGAGAGAGAGAGACACGCGGTTAGAGGGACAGGGTAGGTTTTTCTTCCACCTCTCTGTGCAAGCAGGCTGGTTGAAGTTGAGAGACTTAGCCACAAGGAGAAAAAGAAGAAGAAGAGAAGAAGCAGAAGAAGAGGCTGAGCGAAGAAGAGAAGAGAAGAAGAAAGAAGGACTGCAGACAAAAAGAAGAAGAAGACAGAAGAGAAAAGAAGCAAAGGCAGGAAGAAGACCAAGGAAGGAGAAGATTTCGCAGGAAAGAGAAGTTCAAGGAAGAAGAAGACCTGTAGATCAGAAGAAAAGAAGAAGAAGGAACCTACGAAGAAGAAGAAGGCAGAAGAGAGAAGAGCAAGCAAAAATTAGAGAAGGCCAAGGCAAAATCAAAACAGGAAGAAGAATAGTTGCATTTAAGACGTTTGATATAGAAATCAGATGTCTAATCCTGTTATCTTTTAGCAATTCTTTTTATAACTCTCTCTTTGAATCAATTGTTCTTCATTTAAAAGTTGTATTCCTTAGTTTTAAAAGTATTGAGATTGCTCCCTGTGTTCGACCTCGGATACTTCGATTTTCAAGTAATAAAATTCTCTATTTGTTTGAACGCTTTGTCGGCTATATTACAATGTGTTATCTTTTAAAACCCGATCAAGCGCGATAAACATTGATTGATCTCAGCATTCTGCTGTGCCAATTAGTGCTGAAGAGAGATCATGTTTTCTTCATGGTGCTTGGACATTTTCGTCATCATTCGCATCAATTTATCAAGAGGACTTGATGCGTCTTCTGTTTGAGGTACGCAAGGACCCGATGGCAGATTTGCCACAAGATTATACTGGGCCCTTGGGATGACGGATGCCGACGGTCTTATTGGTCCACCCATGGGGTTTTGGTGCTGCGGTGAAATGACCCGTTGCCCTTTTAGTTGGATAAGACGTCTGGACTGTCAGTCAGACGTCTGGACATATGTCCGGACGTCCGAAAGTAGAAAGAATATCACATATTCTTTCGCTCTACGTGCAGGCGGTGCTCAAAGTCCATCTCTCTCCTTCACCCCCTCACCAAAACCCTAACTCCCCTCCTATATAAACCCCCTTCTCTTCTTCTCTCCTCCTCACACCATTCCAACCACCGCCACCTCCACCTTCTCCTGTGACAACCACGTTCCCCTCCTATCTTTGCTGCATCCGCGGTGAGGAAGGAGAGCCACCGACGAGGAGAAAGCGAGGAGGAGCGAGAGTGAGAGAGTGCGAGGGAGTGATAGCAGGGGAGGAGGGCGACGATCAAGGGAGCTCGATGGAGCTCGAGTGGAAGTCGTGGGAGAGAGGAGGACACCGGTGAGGAGATACTCAAGCTCCTGCAGCTGCTAGAGCTACCACTGCAGGCGGAGGACGAGCGGGGCGAACGGTGTAAAGAAGTTCTAATACTGGAAGTTTCCAGTATCAGACGTCTGGAGTGAAGTCCAGATGACCAGCGAGGCACCAGGATGTCCGGAGCTGAGGCCAGACATCTGAAAGCGTAATATCACGAGGTACATATCTTCCTGCGCTACTTTCCACCATGTAGATCGTAGCGCAGGGGATGTCAACTGATCGTTGTGTCTGCGAATGCTCGTATGCAGGTGCAGGCTTTGGGAAGGCGTGCGGTGCGCTTTCCCAAGTACTTTTGGATGTCTGATCACATCGCCAGACATCCAGAGGTACTTCCAGATGACCGGAGGCCTTGTCCGACATCTGGAGCTACCCCCAAACAGTCGCAGAGAGAGTCTGGACATCTGAAGTAGCCACAGTAAGTGTAAGGTGAGTTCTGACGTCTTTTAAGACGTCTGGGACTAGTCCCAGACGTCTGATTTTGGTCAGTAACCACATTTTTGGCATGTTTAAGGCCCAAACGGAATCGGATTTCGGCAAACGAAGTACCGCTGTTTTCCACTCAAGTTCCTCTACGTGTTTATGTTAAGTATCTACTATTTTGAGCTTGTTTAATGTACATTGGTAGCTGGTACAGGTTACCAACTGGTGGCGTGTTTGAGGTCCACGGAAACAACGAGATCTGCAGCACAGGCCCCCATTCCTCCCGTGATACCTAGTACAGTGGTTTAATTCAGTTGTTAATATTTAAATAAGAATGTACTTGGTTGGAATAATCGGATTGAACTCTAGGATGTGGAATGAATCCTAGGGTAGAAATGAATGAGCCTATTTGAGCTGTACTATTTACTTGAATGCATGGTTAAGATAAATTACTAGCAAATACCTTTAATATAATTACAAGATGCATGTTAAAACACGAGCTGCCTGTATGTAAATGAGAAAATTGAACTATGAAACCACAAGTTGCATGTTTATGATTGAGAACTGAATTATGAAAACACGAGCTGCCTATATATGAATGAGGAACGAGTATGAAACATGAGATCTGAATACGGATAAATGAGGCAAATATGAGTATGAACCCTATGGGGAATTAGGAGTAGAACTCCTGTGTATGAAAGGAATTTGGAATGAAGACGGGAAGTGTGCTGGCCCTTGTATACGTGATACCAAGGAGAGCAATTGTCCCTTTCTAGTGTAGAGCGAAGCTAGCCTCCCTTGGGTTAAGACCCGAGGTTATGATTGGCCACTCTACACCGACTCTTGTTGGCCCTCGCGTACGTGGTATCGAGGCGTGCTACTACTGTAGGGAGCGAGCTAGCCACCCCACAAGGTCCGAGGTTCAACTAGCCACCCTACACCAACTTTGTTAGGTCGTTTGGGCAAACCGGGGTAGTCGGACAAGAGTGCGCAGACTGTGGAGGGGCGAGACCCCTATTTGGTTCTGAGGGGCGAGACCCTTGTTCTGAGAGGGCAAGGCCCTATACTGTTTCATGCTGTACTTTGGGCGTACCTGCTAGCGGAAACGACTGACCACTTGTCAGTGTAGGGTAGCTACCCGTGCGCTTATCACGCGTGCCATAGTCATCGCTACGTCTCGACAGTGACCTCGGGGTAGTTGACTGGGTGTAGGACTACCACGAGGGACTTTTCCGATCGGGAGAGCACCACGGGTGTATATATTTATGTATATGCAGGTATATGTAAGGATGAGAGTGTGTGAATATATATATGTGTGTGTGTATGCAAGTAAGTGTGAGTGTCTGTAAGGGTGAGTGTGAGAGAGTGAGAGTGGTTAAGCCATCTGGAGGGCTGGAGCGTCATCTGGAGAGAGAGAGCTATGTGCTGGAGAGCGTACGTGCGTAGGCGTAAGGGAACACGCAGCACACAAGGGCTGCACGCAGACATGCAAGCGCGGGCGAGTGCAGTGGTGCAAGCGCGCGGGTGCACGCAGTGGCACGCAGGCACAGGTGAGTGCGGGCGACCGGCTGGAACAGGTCACGCGAGGAGAAAGAGCGTGCGAGGCCACCGGATAAGTGAGAAACGAGTTGCTGGCGTGTGTATGTGCTGTTGTGTGTGTTGTGTGCGCAGGTCTGAGGGTAGAGACGGGTGTATCTGTGGGTGGAGACCGGCCTCCGCAGCGAGGGAGGGTGGATGCTCTTTTACAGAAGGAGAGCACGCCTCTCCCATACTGCTGGCATGAGGAGAGACGAGCAACGTGCATAACACCATGCCTTGCAGCCGAGGAATAAAAAAAAGTGAAAGGCAAAATTGCAATGCAGCACACAATGAAGATGTTAATTATTGAAGTGGATTGAATGGCCATTTATTCTCACTCTCTTCCCCTCTTTATAAATGCATGCAAGTATATATTTACAAAGCAAGTATGGCTACATAAGATGCATGGGTAATGCTAGGAAATAACATAATATGGCATATTTATTGGCATAACTTGCTATGCAATCAGGTACGGGTTGAGATGGTAGGGATCCGAGTTGTCAGGTGTTAGGAATTAACCTGGATTGCAAGTTATCCAATGATGTCTTCATTTGCTTCATAAGCTGAAGAATGCACCCTTGCATTTCTACCATCTGCCGGTTTAACTCAGCCTGCCCTGCAGATTGTTGGACATTCCAAGATGGCTAAGTAACAAGTCTTAGGGGCAACTAGGCATATACTTGACTCTGACCCATAGGTCTTTAAGATGCATAGTTGCTGAGTCGAGTTTGGGTCTGTTGCCCCTAACCTTTCCAGGAGGAGTTAGGGTGGTTCCTCCAACCCGAGTTATAAGTGTTGGAATATGGGTTGGACCTAACATTCTCTTGCATTGCATGCACATCCTCATAGACCGAGGATGAAGAGAAGGAAGGATCAGAAAAAATGGGATCAAAGGCCCCAGTTTGGAACCCACAAGGTTCTGAGAAATCCTGGCTCATAGGTTGAGCCGATTCAAGTTGGTTCACCAACTCCCGCCCCGTGGGAGCTCGTGAGAAATGGAATCCCAAATTCTGGGATTGAGTAGGTATAGAAGTGTTTCCTGAATTCCCAGACATCCATTCTTCCATTCTCTTAGCAACTGTTGAACGTTTACGAACCTTCGCCAACATGTTCGATTTTGGAAAACCTGTCGTTGTAGTTCGAAAGCGAAGAATTAGTGTTCAACAAATAAAATTTATATCGAAATTAAAATTCCAGGTCGAACACAGGGAGGCAGACGTTTGATTTAAAAACTACGCGTTTCTTTTTATTTGTTACAGAATAATTCAATTTAGAACTATTTAATTATTTACAATAAATAGAAGAGAGAGAGAGAGTAAGAGAGAAAGAGAATAGTACACAGAGAAATCAAAATGAGATGTAGAATAAACAAGGAATTTTTGTATTGAAGAGATTGTTCATTACAACTAGAAAGCATAAAATAATTACTCTAGAAAGCGATAAATTTACTCTAGAAAGCATTAAAAGAATGGAGAGAGAAATGTCCTCCTCGACGATTGCTTGGAGGACGAGTAGATTAATCTAGAAAGCAGTAAATCTATACTAGAAGCGGTAAAAAGAATAGGGAGAGAGAAATCCTCCTCGACGGTTGCTTGGAGGAAAAGCCGGACGGGACGACGCCTGGACGAAGGAGAACGAAGCGGGACGAAGGAGGACGAAGCAGAAAAACGGGAACGAAGCAGCACGCCGTCGTCGTCGCGGGATCCACTTCCGAAGGGGAACGAAAATTGGACTTTATCTCACGAGAAGCATCCCGGGTGTGGGACAAGCTTCTCTTGAGCTTTGGAGGGGTAGAGATGAGAAAGAAGGGATGAGAATTTCGTATGGAGGGGGTCTCCTTTTATAGTTGCAAGGAGTGGGGGTAAAATGGACATTACATCTTCAAAATAATAAATAAGGGGTCCTTAGTGACAGATAAATCCGTCACTAAAGCCTCGACATGGCCGTCGCCGCTGTGCCCACCCGTGCCTCCTCGGCTGCCCGCTCCTCAACGCTCGCGCACGTCCAGCGCTTTTCAGCCGTCCGATCGCGAGATCGGACAACTTAAATCGCGTCCGCGCCCGCTGCAACCCGCCCGCCTGCGCGTGCGATCGCGCGTTACGTGGGGCGTCCAATCGCGCGTCGGCGCTATCGGGCGCCCGCAACCGCACGATCTCCATCCGACACTCCACGCGCCTCAATTACCTGTGCCTTCAATCCCCTCACCGCGGCTCGAACCCGCGCTCGCGTAAGCGCGCTCGACCGCTGCGCTGCGGGGCGCGGATGGTCGAGCGCACGTTTTAAGCGCCGAGCGGCCACAGCCGTTGGATCTCCATCTGACGGCGGAGAGCGATCGGGCGGGGGCCTTCACAAAATGCCAGCGGCCGTTTGGGCGGCTGAGATGGCACCACGTGGTGCCATCTTGGCCGTCCATATTCTGGAAGTTGTAGATGGTGCCACGGATGTCGGATTGACTCGATTTTTGTGTCGTTGGGCTGCGAGCGTCGATCTGAATTCATCCGTGCGGTCGGATTTGTCATCTGAAGTGCGGATTTACACCATCTTGGCCCTTGATCTTCTAGGGTTCCCCGATCTCTATCTGATGCTACGGATGCCTGATTAGGGCGATCTTGGAGTCGTTGAACTCCAATCGTCGCCCTGATCACATCCATACGGTTGGATCTTTGATCCGAGGCTCCGATAAAATGTTTGCCCTGTCCAATCACATAAAAGGAGACAATTAACCTCCATTTTATTCAAACTACTCTAAATGAGAGATGATGCATGTTATGCAATATTTATATCATGAAATGCAATCCTATGCTTAAGAACATGCATAAATAGACATTTTAAGTAGTTTAAATGTGTTTACATCAGCAACCAAGTCCATTTTATCCAGTTTATTACAAATTAATTCCATGTCAAATGAATGAGAATCCTGGATCTCATTAGCACTTGACCTAGGTTGTTGGGACCGGTTGAATGCATCCATGGAGGCATGATTAATTGAGTTCTCGCTCATTTCCTCAAACAGGTCGTATGCGCTATCTGCATCCTTGTTGAAGAAATTGCCTCTGCAGGAAGCATCCACGTGATTACGGAGTTGCTCCATCAACCCATGATAGAAAATCTGCACGAGTTGCCATTTCGGCACCTCGTGGTGTGGACATTTCCTTAAAAGTTCCTAGAATCGCTCCCAGGCACCATGAAACGATTCCCCCGGTCGCTGGGTGAAAGTGGTAATCGCCCGTCGCAAGGCATTGGTCCTTCCGATAGGGAAGAATTTCTTCAAGAAAGTCGACTTAAGAGCAGCCCAAGTTTCAATTGGCCTTCCTATAGTCCGGTACCAATGTGCGGCCTTTTCCCTAAGAGAGTGGGGGAAAAGCCTCATGATCATTTGCTCTTCGTTCACATTCCTTGCTTTGGTGGTTTGAACTAGAGTGATCAGATCCTCCAAGTGCTGGAATGGGTCCTCCGAGCCAAGCCCATGAAAATGCTTAATCAAGCTTAAGACTTGGGGCTTGATTTCTATGTCTCCGGCGGGAATCATGACGCCGGGACATTCCCCATAGTTTGAAGGATCATAAAAATCCTTCAAGGGCCGAGTGCCCTGACCATTCATACGTTGGAACCCTTGCTGCATTTGCTGCAATTCTTCCAACTGCCTCTGAATCAGCTCCTGCTGGTTCGAGGGCGGAGGAGGTGGTTGTTGAACAGCCATGGAATCTGCTTGACTATAGCTCAACCTCTACCTCCTAGAATGGTCTAAAGGTCCTTCCAATCTAGGGTTCAATGACCTCCTCCCAAGCATACATTGGAAGGAAGTCGGAAGGACGGGGAAAAGAGGGAACCCTGCAGCGCAAGAATACAAGTCTGTCCTTAGATGGGGTAGCCTAAGGTCTACTGACTCTCAGAATCCGTCCTAAGATTATGGACGATTTACTATACTTATGCCCAGGCAATCCAACCAGTTAGAAAGAGGGACTAGGGAGAAGGTTCTCCCTTTGGCTTGCGCCTCCGGTTCCTAGTGCACGCACCAGCCGTGGTCGTTTGATGCTACTCCCATAGCTAGACATCAAATTAACTAGTATAAGTAGGTTAATCCTTAGGGCCAATGTCTAATTGATTTTAGTTAGGCTTGAGAAATTGGTGCTCTGGAATGTGACAGGCCCTTAATGGGTTGTGCCCTTAATGATTTGTTTGAGAACGTGTGAATGTGCACAACCAAGAGGCCTTCAAGCAAGATTATTAATGATGAGGTGAGTTTTAGGGTTCGAATCTTGCTTAATAGCCTTTAGGATTCAAATACTTGGTGTTTTCAACCAAGTTTTGTGAGTCAAACCAAGTTTTTTTTTCAAAGCTCATGTTCAAGTATTTTCCTTTAGAAATCAAGAAAAATATGGAGTGCCTGGCTTGACCTAATTATTAAATCCTATGGGGCAACTAGAAAATGAATCTCTTTTAGATTAGGTGGTGCGGCCCAAATAATTCAATCAATCGGCTCAAATGCACCACCAATTAAGGCACACAAAAAGGTGATTAACCTAATATGATTTCTACTCTTTTATGTGTTGAATTTGTGTACCGGGTCCATTGGTCGGAAGCCCAATTGAGTAGATGAAAATCAAGTCCGATTATGTGCCTCAAATGTGGGTGTATAGAGTGTGTATATTGATACGTCACACAGAAAGTATCTCTTCTTTTTTTTTTAAATGCGGGGGTGAGGTGGATGAAGGTGGCAAACAAGACAAACAATTATATCCTAGGGTTTATGCAAACACCTAAGTAGATTAGGTCTTGGTTATGAGTGTAGCAAAATGAACTAGTGGGGGGGAATGTGGGGGACACTTACAGAGTATTCTACCCAATACTTGGATCTCCATGCTAGGGTACCTGCAAGATAGTAGATCAAAGACAAGCAGGGTTAGTACTATGTAAATGCAAAGAACTGCAATAAACATAAAGTAAATTCCGCTGCCTCCCCGGCAACAACACCAAAATGATAGCATGGGTTTCACGAGTTAGAAATCAGGGTTATAAGTAACCCGTTGTCGTAGTTGCAAAACTGGTGATCAAATAAAATTTATACCGAAACTCCAAGGGAGTCCCGGATCGAACATAGGGAGGCGACGTTTACTTTAATTGAAAATCGCACTTCAATTTATTTCTTTTTGGTATTTTAGGGTTTTGCTATTTTTTTGTATTTTTGAAAGAAAAAGACAAGAAGAATGAATCACAAGATAGAGATGAAACAAATATGATATATTTATCACTTCAATGTCTATTATAATCAACTATGAAAGCATAAAAAGAGAGGGGGCTGAGAAGAAATCTCCGGAATCGGCTGTTCGGCGAGACGACGGTGCCTGGAAAATGCTCGGACGAAGGAGGTGAGGAGCGAGACAATGGAGGTGAGATGCAAGAGGACGTCGGGTAAAGGAAAGCTTCGACGTGGCTCCGGAATGGAGGTGAGAAGACGGAGATGATCTGCTATCGGAATGGAGGTGGGAGGACAGCTCCAAGGCAACCTATGAATGGGGATGGGAAGATGGATGAATATTTGGTGAGGCAGAAGTTTGCTACACTAATAGGATCCTTGGGGCTTGAGAACAAGCTCTAATGGAGCATTGGTAGGCTTGTTAGAGCTTGGGAGTAGGTGGGAGTAGAGTAGGTAGAGATGGCTCAGAAGGGAGGGGGTGTAGGTCCTTTTATATTGGAGGAGAAGAGGCAAAAATAGGCACGGGACCATTAGTGACCTCCAGGCCATCGCTGGAAGCATTGCTATAGACAGTTCATGCTTACTCATGTCTATAGCTGGCTTTGCTGGCTCTCGAAGAATTAGCGACAGTTGTAAGCGTCTCCGTAAGTCCAACACATGCGTCGTTGTAGGCTAGCGCCAACCGAGCACGCACCCGCCCCATGCTCCGCAAGCGCTGCCTATGCTGTGCCTGCTCAAGCACGCGGATTGCGTGGCAGCCCGCTGGTGTGCACTGGCATGCCCGCGCTCGCGCGGGCGCTGCTGGTGTGCGCACTCAATTGAGAATGGGGGGACTGCGGGGATTCAAACCCGCCCCCCTCCCTTGTGAACTGCCGCCCCACCCGCTATGCCAAGCCTTCATGTGCGTCACAAGGAGGAGTTTGCAGCTGCGTGGCGCGGCGAGCTCTCAGTCGTTGGATTTGCATCCAACGGCTGAAATCACTTGATGGGCAGCCTTTGAAGAAGTGGCAGGCGGCTGCGGGCGCTCCAGATGGAGCCATGTGGCACCATCTGGACCATCCACACTTCATTGCTTGCAGAGGATGCCACGGTGCTCAAATCGAGGTGATTTCTATGTTGTTGGACTGCGATCGATGCTTTGAATTCATCTGTACGGTCGGATTTTTCATCTGAAGTTCGTAAGGATGTCGCATAGCCTCCTGGCCATATAAAATGAAGGAATTAATATACAAATCATACAACTATCCTAAATGCCATGCAATGGATGTTATGCAATATTTATAACATGATATGCAATGCTAAACTTAGGAACTATCATAAATAAGCAATTTATCATGAATTCATGTGTGTTCATCACTAGCTGTGGTATTCGGGTTGGAGAAATTCAAGTCATACTTACTCGGATCCAAAGTTATCATCGACGCTGACCATTCCGCCCTTCGGCATTTGGTGGCAAAGAAGGATGCCAATCCCACCTTATCAGATGGATCATTCTTTTGCAGGAGTTCAATGTCGAAATCCGCAACAAAGCCGGAGCACATAATGTTGTGGCGGATCACCTATCTCGGCTAGACTTAGATTATATTCCGTACTCCCCGCCGATATCAGACCAATTTCCAGATGATTCTCTGTTGTCCATCAACTCTATCGAGTTTCCTTGGTATGCCAATATAGCACACTATCTCATCGCAAGCAGGCTACCCGTGGGATTATCCAAGGATCAAAAACTCAAATTTATATCAGAGGCTAAATTCTATTTTTGGGACAACCCACAACTCTTTCACATTGGGGTTGATCAGATCATCCGTAGATGCATCCCTGATTCAAAAATCTCTAGTGTGCTATCCTTCTGCCACAGCGATGCTTGTGGGGGTCATTTCTCGAGCCAAAAGACCGCTGCAAAGATTTTGCAATCGGGATTTTTCTGGCCAACCATTTTCAGAGATACACACGAGTTTGCCAAGTGCCGTAAGCGATGCTAGGCAGTCAGCTTTATGACCCAAAGAGACTTGATGCCTCTCCAATTGTTGGTAGTGGAAAACTACGCGATCGAAGTTGGATTTGAAAAACCCGTCGCTGTAGTTCGATTTGCGAAGCAATCCGTCAACATATAAAATTTTACCAAAATTCGTAAAGAAATTCTGAGTCGAACATAGGAAGGCTACGTCAATCTTAAATCCGCGATTATATTTTTTTTTGTCTTTTTGTTTGAAAGCGAGATAATTACAATGGAATTGATACAAACAATAAGAGAAAGAGGTAGAGAGAGAGAGAACAATCACTTGATATAATAATATTATTTTATAACTAGAAAGTGGGAAATGATTACAGCTAGAAAGTGGGAAATTCTATTCTAGAAAGTGATAAAAAGAAGGGAGAGAGATGTTATCCTCCTTGACGAATGTGACACCTGGAAGACGGAGGACGGAGGGGGAAGAAGGAGGACGAAGCAGGAAGAAGTGGGAACGAGGCAGCACATCGTCGTCATTGAGGGATCCACTTCCGAAACGAGGGCGAGAAAACTTGGATTTGGCTCTAGAGTAGCATCCCGGGTGTGGGACAAGCTTCCCTTGAGCTTTGGAGAGGGAGAGAGGTGAAGGAAGGGATGATAATTTCGTAGGGTAGGTGTCTTATTTTATAGTTGCAAGGATTGGGGGCAATTTGGTCATTCTATATTCAAAAACATTAAAATCAAGTCTTTAGTGACAGATGTATCCATCACCAAAGGCCTGATCGTGGGCAACATGCGCGCACTACGCGTGCCTCCTCTTCTCCCACGCCTTAACGCCAAGTGCACGTCCAAGAAATCTCAATCGTCCGATCATGAAATCGGACGACTCAGATCACCCCTCGCCCGCTTCAGCTTCGCACGCCTGCGTGTGCGATCGAGCGTGAGGAGGGGCATCCAATTGCACGTGCGCCCGATTGGGCGATCTGGGCCGCTCGCAACTAATCGCACAGTCAAGATAAAATGCAAACGCACCTCTGATTGCGAATCAAACCTGCGCCTCGCGCTCAAGCAAGGACGCTCGACCGCTGCGCTGCCTCCTCCTCTTTGTCGACTTTCCAACTGCGGCGCGCACGCTCGTGGCCATTGGATCAAGATCCAATGGCCCAAATCTGATCTTGCGTTGAGAGAGATAGAGCACGGCGGGTCCTCGCATATTGGCTGGGCCGGTTTGGGCGGCCGAGATGGTGCCATGTGGTGCCATCTCGACCATCCATCTTCTGTGACTTGTAGAAGGTGCCACGGATGTCAGATTGAGCCAATTTTCACGTCGTTAGGCTAAAATCATCGATCTGAATCCATCCGTGCAGTCGGATTTGTCATCTGAGGTGAGGATTGACACCATCTTGGCCCTTGATCTCTGGGCTTCGTCAGATTATATATGATGCTACGGATGTCCGATCAGGGCGATCTTGGAGTCGTTGAACTCCCGTCGTCGCCCTGATCAGATCCATACAGTTGGATCTTCTATCTAAAGCCCCAATTAAAAATCACCCTGTCCCTGGCCATAAAAGGAGATAATTACTATACAATTTGTACAATTTGACCTAAATGAATGATTATGCATGTTATGCACTATTTACAATACATAATGCTAATATAACACTAAGAACATGCATTAACAGACATTTTTGGCTATTTAGATGTATGCACATCACCAATCCATTCTTTTCGTAGAAGTGTTCGACGTCTGGGGCATTGACTTTATGGGCCCCTTCCCAAACTCACATGGCTTTGAGTACATACTCCTCGCAGTAGACTATCTCAAAGTGGTTAGAAACTATCTCGACAAGATGAGCCAATCATAAGACTGTTAGATCCTTTGTCCGGGAATTCATTTTTGCGAGATTCGGAGTTCCCCGCGCTCTGATAAGCGATGGGGGTAGTCACTTCATCAATGCCCATTTTAGGTCATTATTGAAGAAATACGGGGTGCAACACCGCATTGCTACCCCGTATCACCCACAGACCAATAGGTAGGCTAAAATATCAAACCGTCAAATCAAGCTTATCCTTCAAAAGACGGTTAGACCTGATAGGAAGGATTGGTCCGATTGGTTGATTGATACACTATGGGCATATCGGACAGCGTACAAGGCCCCGCTCGGAATGCTGCCATACCACATGGTGTATGGAAAGGCTTGTCACCTTCCTGTGGAGTTGGAGCACCGTACCTTTTGGGTAGTGCAGAAGTGTCATTTTAACCTCGAGGCCGGAGGTTATGAAAGGAAGCTCCAGCTCAGTGAGTTAGAGGAGATTAGGCGAGAAGCTTACGAGAATGCAAAAATATACAAAGACAAGATAAAGGCTTTCCATGTTCGATACATCCGGAGTAAGGAGTTCACACCTAACCAACAGGTCTGGTTGTTTGACTCCCGACTCAAATTCTTTGCAGGAAAGCTCAAGTCCAAGTGGACTGGGCCATTTTGGTGGTCCGTCCGTATCCTAGCAGGGCAATCCAAATTAGAGACCCGAAATCTGGGCATGTTTTTATGGTTAATGGCCAGCTCCTCAAACCATTCTTTGTCCAGGAACCTCCTCCTGCTGACGAAACGATACATCTTCTCAAGGACGTGTGACTGATGAGTTGTCCAGCTGAAGGCATTAAACTCAGCACATATACATATATACATACCATATATAAATAGAATATTTCATTTTCGCATATTGTTTCGCATATTGTTTGCATATTGTGTATTGCATTGCAGTGATGGCATGAGCTAAACGACAACTCAAATGCAGTTTCAGGTGATTTCTATCCACATACACCCTGCCTTATTTCTTTTATTCATGCATAAAGACATGCAAACACTTAAGCATTGGGGGGGGGGGGGGGGGGGTAGTCCATAAAAATTGAAAATTTTCTGCGAACAAGTGGGGGATTGGATCGTTTTATCGAGAGGTTTTATTAAAGATTTATTCTTTAGTAGATTCCTAAGCTTAGAATCCAGCATAACCTCACATCTGCATGTAGAATTTGCAATGGATCCACTGTGAAAATTGATAAACATCTCTAGTTTGTCAAGAAGCATTACTTCTTCTCCTGAACCCTTGGGCAACAATCAGGGAGTCAGGTGAACCATCTTTTAATAGATCGACCAAAACATATGTGAGATAAGAGTAGAGAGTCTACTGGTGCTCTAAGGCTAGTGTAAGGAATCTTTAACTTTGAATAATTGAATAATGACACTCAAAGATGGGCATAGTTTTCGCACTTAGTTCTTGCATACTAATTTTGTGAGAAATTCCATACGAGAGCCACCAAATAAGGCAAAAACACAAAGAGTGGGTTCTAATAAAACTAGGACTGAGGTGGATGGTCACGACCGTCCTCTACGAAATCCTCGACTGAAGGAGGGTACTGATGTCAAGGTCAGAAATACGTCATCCTGTCCAATCCCTACCCGGTGCTGAGAGTAGGCACTTCCACCAAATAAGTCACCCAAGATCCTCTTGGTCATCCCCAAAAATCCCAAATAATGCCTCATGAATAAAAGTACATATGTCGTGTTGCACTATTGCATTATGTTATGTTGGTAACAGCATTGTGCCAATATATATATATAAACAGAGAGAGAGAGAGAGAAAAAGCATACAAAAGAGGTATTTGCTTGAAAAAAAAAAAAGAGTGTTATGTTAAGAAGTTTGAGTTATGTAAGTCAAAGTATTTTGAGACAAAAACACCTTCCATCCCCACGAACCACCAAATACAGCCTAAACCTATTTTTTCTGTATTTCTGACCGCCAGAATACATGCTGAGGAGTCTGACTTAGTCGTAGGGTTATTAGAACCTAATTAAAGTGTAATGCCATGTAGGACCACCAAATACAGTTGCAAATCTAGTGAGATATGAGCTCAAGAAGAATAAGAAAAAGGAAAAGAGAGAGAGAGAAAGGGAGAAAAGAAAAGGTACAAAAGATTAAAGAGAACATAATTTTTCAGCCTTTCTCTAAGTTAATTTATTCAATAATCTAGAAATCTAGATTCTAAATACTAGTCTCTATGTAGCACCAGAAGAGAGCGAGACACCAAATACAAATCCAATGAACTCAGACATCTTCTACCTAAGCCAAAAGCCGAGGCTAAAATCAGAGAATAGTTTATATCCCCGAGAGAAGAGGTTTGCCTATCCGAAAAGAATTTTACTAGGGGTCAAGTACAAGCTTTAAATGTATATCAACTCTTCGCTTGGATCTGTTGCAGAAGCTACAACATTACATATTCATGGTTATCTGGATTATGAATTTTTGGATGAAACAAAAAGAAATAAACCTTTAGTTAAATTCTTGATAAAATGCACTTAGTCTTGCACTTGCTAGGCATTAGCAAGATCTAGGCATGGGGTTATGATTGCGCAGCAATCATAGGCCCTAATTCACCTGAATTAAGGTAGAACCTAGCTTAATATGGGCATGCTGCATGCATACACATCGTACTTTGCATCCTGGATGATTTATATGTTTTATACATAATAATGTGTTAGTTGAGAGGTATTAATAATTGTAGATAATCCAGGGCCGCAGATGACTGATTCAACCTTATGGATCTGTTTGGAATAACAAGAGTCCAACGCTTCCAAGAGTGCATCAATCAGACTCCCGTAGCACCCTAGGGAATCCACAGAAGAAGCAGAAGCCAAGGGGTAAATTGAAGAATATTCGAACCTCAGATGAAAAATCCAACCGCACGGATGGATCCGGATCGATGTTTGCAGACCAACGGCGTAGAAATCAACTCAATCGGAAGCCTACATCATCAGATACAAGGAGAAGAAGATGGACGGCCACGATGGTGCCAAGTGGCACCATTGCAGCTGCCCCTCACCACGACCCAATCTGGGAAGGAAAGCCATGGGTCGTTGGATTGTCATCCAATGGCCACGATGCGCCCACATCGCCCACCTCCAGCCGCCTCATCACGCAAGGGAGAGACCTCAACCATTGGAATTCCATCCAACGGTCGAGGGTGGCTGCACAAGATTTGGAAGCTTGACGCAAAGTCACCGGCAGCGCGTTGGTTAGCGCCTTCGCGCCTAAGCAACCGACGCAGGTTCGAGGAGCACCCGGCATGAAATTAGGAAAAGCAACGAGTGCAGGCGCAATTGACCACTAGATCTTCATCAAGTGGTGGAGCGGCGAACGCGTGGCAGATGTAGGAGTGTTGGATGAAGACACGCGTGATGACGCATGCCTTAGGAGTCAACCGGGCACGACGCACTACTTTTAAGCCGTCTGATCTGTTAGGATTTGAGGTGTGCTTATGCGTTGTGCGGCAGGCGTGTGATTGCACAGCAATCATAGGTCTTAATTGACCTAAATTAGGCTAGGACTTAGCATAAGTTAGGGTTATTCATGCATGCATACGCATTATCTGCATCTTTACTGCTTTCCTTTAGCTATGCATAAAATAATGTTATAATGTGCTGATTAAGTGCATTATGTCGATTGCAGGGAATAAGCTGATCAGGAGCTGGATCTGAAGCTGGATCAGAAATAACAAGAGTTGTAGCAGAGCTGGAGCAGAAGGCCTAATTTAGATGTAGGAATAATAATGTAAGGGGGTTAAAGATTTTCTTTCTATTAAGTAGAATAAAGCAGTAAAATGTGAAGAGCTTAGGTCCATCCTAGCCCTAGGATAGCCTAGAGACTTCCCCAAGCCTTAGCCACCCTTAGATTAGGTCACAACACCCTAGGAAGCCCTAAAACCCTAGTTCCAACCCTCCTCTGGACGTCCAGATAAGTTTTAAGATGTCGAGGACCCTTAGCTAACTCCTGCACACTTCAAACCCACTTCTGCAGTGTTATTGAACGTCCAGACACTTTGTCAGACGTCTAATTTCTGTAGAATACCCAAAACAGAACCCGAAATCCTTCCTGACTCTGATTGGACGTCCAGACAACAAGTCTAGACTTCTGATTTTTTAGTATAAGACGTCTGATTCTATTATTAGACGTATGATACTGCTCTCCAATTCCTACTTTGAGATTTAAGCCTTGATCTTGGATCTCTAGGTCCCTAAACCCAATTCCAACCCCATAGGAACATAAATTAAGGTGCCCTAACACTAGTACATCACCTCTAGACCTCCCTAAGGACCTAATTAGGTCCTCACTAAACCTAATTGACTTGGATCTTAGTCAATTCCATCAGCCTATTCAATTGGACTCATTGAGTCCAATTAAGCCCTGATCTCAGCACACACTGTCCAATTGGACTCAGTGAGAGTCCAATTGACCTATACCTGACTTAATTGAGTTGTTTTACTCTCAATTAAGTTTCCACACACCCAATTAAACTTGTATTAAGTTTAATTGCACTTTACCTTAGTGAATTAGGGTTTATAACCCTAATTTGAGACCTACCTTGACCTAAACCCACTAGAACCCAACCTAATCAACCTAGCCACCTAAGTTTTGACCCACACACACCATCCACACAAAAATATCTAGCCTAGAGTTCTCTAGAACTCTCTACCATGTGTGGTTGCCTTGGTTGCCAAAAATAGCAACCAAGAGCCATTCAATTTTTAGATCCACATTTGGTGGATCTAAAAACCACCATCCACCCTCTCTCTCTTACTCTCCCACGAGCTCCCACCATAGGCCTCTCTAGAGAATTCCATAATTCTCTAGAGAGCTTCCCTTAGGACTATAAAAAGACCACTTGGGTGGCCATTTGCACCCATTCACTTCCTTGGCATCCATTCCACTTAGAATAGCCACTTCCATCTCCACTCCACCTCCACAAGTTGAGCACCACCATGGAGGCCACCATCTCCACTCCAGGAAGCTGGATTAGCTCCCCAACCTCTCTCCAAGGGCCGGCCTAAGTTCCATTGGCCACCCCTCCTCTCAACCATTCAAAGGCCATCGGGGACCACCCCTGAATGCCCTTCCATTCTGCTAGATTTAGATTATGTGCTTCGTAAATTTACCGCGTTTATTTACTGCTTAGTAGTGTAGTCTTACTTCTCCCCCAATGATACATGAGAAATCCCCCCATCGATTCTTGTATGCGATCATTTTCTGGTAGCTAGATTTAATTTTCAAGCATTTATGTACAAGCTTTCCTCTAGATTCCTTATGCAACAACTCCCAAATGAATGAATGAAAACACATTTATATATATATATATATATATATATATATATATACGTTTGAAATCACCATGAGCTTAATGATTGCTATTATCTTTTGCATGATTAATGTTGCCTATTTCTAACTCTTAATATTCTTGCAACTAACCATGTCGTACGTAAATACGTAATAATCATGAACCGGCATACGATTCTAAACAAAGTAGAGCGGCAACAAGATCGATTTCAAAAGTAAAAGCAACGCCTTCCAGAGACGAACGATCAGGACTCAAGTCTCGTTATCTTTAGAAATCAATTTTTAATGAACATTTTTGTGCGACTATACTACGATTTCCGACGACTTCCAAATGCGTAAAAATGGCTTTCTGTCAGCGTGCGGACGACAGTGGCGAGCGACGGGCAAGCGAGGCCGTCGGATGCGAATCCAAGGGCACACAGCACGCCATGTGGTACCACCAGATCAAACCGTGGATAGAAGAAGGATTTGGAAGGCTTAATCAAGACCGTTGATCTCCCGATCAACGGATCTGATTAATCTGAAGACTTTGCATGGAATTAAGGGCTCAAATATCGTAAATGTCCTTCACAAAAGCTATAAAAAGAGGCCTAAGGGTCTCCTTTGAAGGCCATCCCTTAGTTTTTCTTCTTCGTCCTTCTACAACTCCTCTCTCTTCTTCTTCCTCATGTCTTCTCTACCTCCGTCTCTGCATCTCTATCTGAAGCGTCCGTTGGGCCACTCCGACGGATCCTTGCTGCTCTTCCCAACCTCTTCAGAAGGCCACCACGAACCACCCATGGTGCCCTTGTTCTGTTACATAAGTAGTTTACGTTTATGTTAGAATTTGTTTGGTTAAATGTATGCAATTCATGTTCAAACTCTTTGATTGATATATATATTACGATATTGTGTATATACTATTTAGTAATTATATTGGGAACAAACGCATGAAATCAAAAGTGCTTCCTGTCTCCTTGTGATCGACCAGGACTCACTAGTTCCGTTAATTTATTTGCTCGAGACATATTTCGCGCTATACTACAACGCGCTAATTTTCTACGCGATCTACACCCCAAACAATAGCAGCTTTAGCCCTGAAATCAAACATCTGAGAAAAAGTTTAGACGACTTAAAAAAAGTAAATTGAAATTCTGATAGAGCATACGTCTAATCTATATCATTTTATTCTTCATTTAAATCTTTGTTCTTTCTCTTTTCTCTTCTTTCTCTCGAACTCTTTCTGCTAACTCTTTTCTTTTCTTTTATCTTTTTCACTTAGCTTCCCTTATTTCTTAAGCTCTCTCTCTTTCTAGGCCTCTTCTCCTTCCTTATTTCTTTCTTTACTGTGCCTTCTTATTTCACTACACTTAGTCAATTTTAGATCTCACTTAACCCATTAATCCTTTACTTAATCAAAAGTTTATTTAATGAGTAGCATAGGTTTTTCAAGGATACACAACACCTTCACAGGTGGGACCAAACCCTCCTAGGCCCGTGCCTAGTTATTTAATTCATGGATTTTAGTTCATTTCAAATCATGTACGGTACTGGGCCCAATCAGGCCCACTCACACCCACGCCCACATGCACGCATCTGTACGCACACACACCCAGGCAAGTGCACATGCACGTGCCCACGCTAAGCTCAATTCTCTTTGCGCCCTGCACTGACGATCGTGAGGGTCGTAGTGCAAAATCATAATATACTACGTCATGTGGTCAAGAGTTCCCGATTTGGGACTAAGTCATCAGCTCTAGGCCAATGTTCAAGACTGGATTCCGGCCGACTCAATCAACCAATTTGGTTGAACCAAGGCTCAATCGAAAGCTATTTGTGTGCTCTACCTAATTTTAGCATCAATTTGATGCTTGGATCAACTCTAATCCAACGATTTCAGGGATGAAACACAGTTGTCCACCATGGTCGGAACAACTGCAGAGAAGAGGAAACAGGTCGTTTGACCTGCAGAAGGAGTCTTTGCCTTCGACTAAAGGTTTGAATACCTTCTGTGAGGTATTCCGCATCAAAAGGAATACGTTAGAAATCAGGAAGAGGCTTCAGGAGACACCAGAAGCTCAAGAGCTTCATTCTAGAAGCACAGAGCTCGGATTTAAGCTCAGAATTTGCTACAGAGAGATAAAACACTGAAGAACTAATCTGAATGGGTTCAGGAGGTGAAAAGCAATTGATATGGGCAGGATTGATCTTCAAAACTTAACAAAAAGGCTCAAGAACAAGTTGGGTTCCAGTTTGAACCCAAACTGTGCAGTGAATCCAATCTTAGATAATCCTCAATGAAACTTAATAAAATCAATTTAGATAAACTTTAAATAATTCCAGGAACATTAACAAATCACTCAATCATGAAATCAAGCCCAAATTCCTCAAATTCAACTCAAGTTTGACTTAACATGCTCTAAAATTGACTTTTTGCTCCAAGGTCTCATAGGTTAAATTAAAACCCTAATTTGGCTCAAATCATCCTTAAGAAGCTATTCCACTCTTCATATCAGAGTTTTGAGGACTCTAGAAGTGATTCAGACGTCGCCGCCTAAGGTCAAGATGAGGCGTGTTTGTCTAAAGACTCCAGAGGTTCTCAAATCAGTTAAGGATCATGAACTAGTTCTCTAAGTTTTGCACATGCTTCTGGACCTAGTCACATGGTCTAAACTCTAACACACTCGCCTCTCCAACTCCACCGAAGTTGGAGAAGACAGAGATCAATCCAGAGCTCAGAACAATGAAACATACTTTAGAACTTGAATTCTTGATCTTTAGGCCCAAGAAAAGCGATCTAGAGCTTTACAGAGAATTCTAAGGGCTAAAGCTCTAAATTGGGTCGCCGAAGCTCTGGTGAACTCAAAAATAAAGTGCTGGAGTTGAAATCTCAACAAAACAGGCCAAGAATGGCCTCAATGTGTTCCTAAGGTTGCAAGGAACCACAAGAAGATGACAAATGCTTCAATTGAAGGACTTAGCACTGAATTCATTAAGAATTCAATGGAATCACATCTTGAGTTCGCCAGAACTCAATAACTGATCTCCCTCAAAATTATATGAGGCGAACTACTAATTAGGATGTGGTGATAGTGAATAGGTGTTCAATTAAGTGATTTAACTCCTCTTGAGCCACCATTGATAGCGAGCTCAAGGGGTTGTGTGTAATTAGGTGTTTTGTGTGTAGTGAGTTATAGGAGTAATTAATTAGGTCAGGATGGTCCTTAAGGTGTCGTGAGGGTGATGGAGGACCTAATTGGATGTGGAAACGACTTTGAATACCTCACCATAGACAGTGAGGTGTCAGGTGAAGGTGTTGGTGGATTAGGTGTTTAGATGCTTAATTAAGTGAATTTGAAGATAGATGGGGCCTTATAGTGATGTAGAGGAGATGGAGGGCCCTTATGGAGGTGATCTAAGCTAGGAGGCCTCCGCCGTGGACAGCGGAGGTTGCCGGTGAAGGTGGAGTGGTTTAGGCGTGTCAGCTGATAAAACAATGAGGAACGAAGTGGAGGATGATCGTGGAGAATAGAGAAATGTGATCAGATACATGAAACAGTGAATCGAAGTCTAGCAAGACCAGACTTGGCCTCACCGGAGTCGGAGAAGGAAGATTGGAACTAGGCTAAATCTATGCTAATCTAACTACCTAACAATCTTAAACTAAATCTTACCTAGTTAGATAAGTTTAGGTGGTGCTAACCTTTATAGGTTTTGCCGGAGGTCAAGGTGGCTGTATCTGGACAAACGAGGGTCTAGGTTCATGATAACCACCGGCGGCATCTCTGACACCGGTGAAATTATTCACCTAACCTAATTAGGATTTATGGCCAATCCGTATCATTGGATGGAAAGGGGAGAGTGAGTCGAAGCTCAGCAGCTTGGGCGACAAAGTTCAATCGTGGGATAGAGGAGGATCGGGTGGTGCAGTGATCGGCCACTATCAGCCGTCTAAACTTTGATGAAGAAGAAAACAAGGAAAAAGAAGACAATGTTCATAGGGACTCGTTTGCAAATAAACTTAAGGACCTAAAAGTGAATAAGAGGACTCAATTGGAATAGAACCTAAAGACTAAAACATAAACTGAGGTTTTCAATGCTTATTTCAATTTAATTCTTTTTCAACTTTTTATATATAATTATAAATTAGATAAATATTATATATATGCCTTGAATTTACGTTTTAACCTTTTTAGCTTTATTTATTTAATTAATTAAATTACTTAAGTTAATTACAGACTTAGGTATAAACAATGCTTAAGTTAATTTATATATTAATTACATAGCTAAATTTGTATAAATTGAGTCTGAATTAATAGTTAAATTATTAATAATATAATTTGATGTCTAATTTAGTATTTTTAACTTATTTTTGTGGCCCTTAATATTTTGTCCCTTATATCATAATTAAACCCTAAATAGACATATTCTAAGCTAATTAACTTAGGAAACTAGTTAATTAGGGGTATTTATGAGCCATGATGAGTCTCTCATCAGCTGCCTTAATGTGTCACGTGCCAGTGGGTGCAACTTAAGGTTCCTCCTTCTGAGCGGGCCAGGTATGCAACGGGAGATTCCATGTGGCAGGCGCGTACCAATGGGAAGTCAACCGAGTTGGAATGTTGGAGAGTCATGCCCTTCCTCCTCCTCTTCTCTAGGTTGTTGAAGGGTCGCAAGCGGAATAGCCAACAGGAGGAAAGGGAGGCACTCCCATCGGAGTGGGGATGCGCCAAGGGTGCACTGACTCGAAAGGGGTGGCTTGGGTGGCAGCCTAGCCTGAGCGCCTTCGAGCATCGCAGATGTTGCCACAGGAAGTTGCACAGGTTGTTGACCCGTCTTCAACGACATCGCTCCAGGAGGTCGCCTCGGTTTCCATGCTAACACATCCAAGAAGCTGAGGACGAAGTTCTCGATTACCTGCGGGAATTATGGTGGAGACTTCTGCCTAGTCGACAGCAAGGGGAGCATGCTTTCTGAAGGACTTGGAGTTGCATGGTCGGGGGAGGCTTTCGCCAAAGCAAGCCTAAAACGCTCCGCCAAAATGTGGGGAGGTTTAGTCCTATCTTCCTTGCCCGAATGGAGGTCGAGGGGAGGTACCTGGGGAGAGCCAACCTAGAAAAGGGGGATCGATTTCTCGGAGTGACGCAGACTTCAAGGTCGCTTCGTCCTTTGCACTGGTAGGCTCAGGCACTAGGAGGAGAGGACCTCAAGTGGCATGGGCACTATTGCCAGGGTCTCGGCGACGGTGTCCACTTGTCGGGGGATCATGGTGACATTGCCTGCCCCTCTGGACGGGGTGTTGACCTGCCTAGCTCTCAGCTTGCAGCAAAGGCAGAGATGGCTGCCTGTAGCTGCCAGGGCCCCTCTCCGAGGTGCCCCCCTAAGTGTCCTACAAGCCTTCCACTCCTTAGCCTCACGACACCTGGGGGCAACGACCCTTAGTCTAAGGTCGGCCCCCCATCAGCCACGCCCGCCTAACTCATGGTCGAGGGGGGTATGCATTCATCGAGGAATCCTATTGGCCCATGTGGGCGTGCTCCTCCGCGGACCGATCCATCTTGGGCACGTCCACTTGGTGCCAGTCCAAAGGAGTGTGTTCTACTTTAAACGCGGGACGTCGTTGCCAAGTTCATTCTACTCTTTGCTGGTGGATGAAGCCTCTTCCGTGGGTAAGTGTCATGGCCCGCCTATCCGAGGGCATACCTGCCTTTAGCAGCGGCTGTCATTGGCACCGCGTCTTTCGGGTGATCCTTGAGGAGAAACACCTCACTCCACGACCCCTTGTCAAATACTTAGGTGTGTGACCGGGGGCATTGCGCCCATGCTTGCGGCACAGACGAATTGGCTCGGGGTGTCATGAGTCTGCCAACTCACGAGATCTGATTCGTAGCACCGAGCCTCGAGCTAAACTGGGCAGGACCAGGCGGGCTCTATCATCTACTGCTCGACTCTTGATAGCCTTTTGGGATTGCCCCTGGTCCCTAAGTGCTTGGCGAAGCACTCTTGGGTCCTGCACTTTGCACCCTCAGAAGGGTTTGTCCAACTGGCCAGGGAATGATCCACACGTGGGCCCTCGCCAGGCGGGCGCCGCTAGAAGAGCCCAATGGGAAGCTCCCGTGGGATGGCCGAGCGCTGGCTCGCCTCAGTGATTCTCTGAAATTGTCAATCGAGATGGTATATGCATCATAAGTAATCGTTTCCATTGATTAAGAAATTTGGTTCCTCAATATTTTAGCCCGTAACAAGGTCATTCACATAAACATTGTTTAAGACATATGAAAGTAAACATGCATAAAGAGGGATTTAAAAGTAAGGATTCACAGAAACGCTTTTATGCATCTAGTTCTACGTTAACAACATATGATTGCAATAGCATATTAGGGGATATCCAATGCATGTGTGATGGAGCATATAGATGGATTATACAACATAATAATTGTAATCGATCATACTGGGCATTATGCTACGATGGGGGGAAGGGATATAGTAGTATGACAACAAATGCATCTAAATGTTTCAATAATATTTTGAAAGGTTGTCGAGGATTACCAATTGTTGCTCTTGTTACAGCGATTTACTTTCGTTTGAACAAGTACTTTACTAAGCATTACGATAACGAAAAAGTCATGACAACAATCCTTACTCCAAATTTTGATCAAGTTATGAATAGGGAAATTTCAAGTTTGCAAAGATTACAAGTTGTTAGATTTGGTAGAACGAAGTTTAGAATTTGAGAGAAACCATACTCATATGAGGTTGAGATTACTTCTACCAATGTATTGAATAACACAATATGTTCTTACGGTTATATTCAATTAAAGCATCTTGTTTGCAGGCATGTGTTAGCTGCTTGTGCACATATTAGATTGATCATCTTTCGCTTTGCTCAGAGTATTATAAAACAGTAAACTATCAATTAGCGTATGCGAAATCCTTTAATCCAATCTATGACAAGATATATTGGAGACAGAGAGAATCTTCAGAGTTACTACCTCTAGATATCAAATATGCTAGGGAAAGAACACGTGTTGAAAGGATTATAAATGAAATGGATGAAATGAGTAGTCGTCGTATCCCTCGATGCTACAAATGTCGACAACAAGGATACAACAGAAAATCATGTCCCAATAGAGGTGCCAACTAAACGAATACGGTACTCATTCACCTCACTCTTATGCGCACACAAACACAAACCTACTACACACACAAACTCACATTCACACATCACGTGCAAGATTTCCATTTCCGTGCATTATATCACGTGTGTGCGCACGAGCTGCACATACATATGTGGTAACCCGCACACATTAAACCTTCACACACACATGCCCACACGTCCATTCTAGATCTCGCATGCAGTGCATTATTAGCATCAATGACGTCTTTGTAGACATCAGTCAAGCTAACCAGCGCTACATCAAAATTCAATACCCACTTTATTTCTCATTACTATATTAGATAAATAAGGTTAGTATTTCAATTTCAACAATATCTCTTTATTATAGAAAATATACTAACATTTTTTCTCTTATGATATACTTCTTTTTTCTCTTATCATATAATAATAGATGGCACAGTAAAATATAAGTGATTACGAACTTATCTGAACAGACCGTCGTCATATCTTCTATCCGGATCGACGTGACATTACATAGGTATTGCAAATATTATTATTTGATATTATTCATTTATATAAGTAATTTTTGAAAATTTTGTTGTAATTATAATAACTTTTATTTTAGGTGAAACTTACTTAACATACCATGATAATGAATCAAGTATTGGGAAAAAGAAACAATTTAGTGCAACAATAGTTGGAGTTAGCGAGGTTTGGAGCGACCTCATGTTTGTCGAAGTCGTAACTCGATCATGCACTTATGCATGCTATGGTTGAGTGCTGGCATCTAGAAACTTACACTTCCCATCTACTGAAAGGAGAAGCTATCGTGGCGTTAAAAGAAGTCGCGATTTTAACGGGTCTTCGGGTGCATGGTCCACCTTTGACAGCCGTTATACAATGGAGAGATTAGAAGGAAAAGTGTGTGGAATTACTTGGAGAAAACCTGGATGAGAATCCAAGTAAAAAGAACTTAACCTCTAAAAGGTTAAGTATGACATGCTTGAAGTCTAAATTTGTAGATGACCTCAAGTCTGTAAAGACAAAAGATGATGTAATTAGATATGCTCAAGGCACCATTTTGATTTACTTGGGAGCTAATATCCTTCCGGGTTCGACCAAAAATATGATCCCAATTAGGTACTGTGAATAAAACACATATAATGTCTCAAGTAATATTTTTATGCACACTTTACCAATATTTTTATACATTTGCAAGTACTTATTACTATTAGAAAATCTTAGAGTATGCGGCCAACTAACTTGGGGAACTACTTCACTTGCTCAGCTGTATCACCAATTAAATGAAGCAACGGGATGTTCAACAACAAATGTATATGCTTTTTTTACGACGTTACAAGTAATTTTTACATTAATTTATATAAACTTTATAAATTTCTTTAAATATACATTATAATATTTAAATTGTGTTTCTAGTTATGGATTTGGAAATAATTTCATATTGGGAGGCCAAAAGAAATGTCATTTCCTCATCATTTGGTACATATTGCACCATTAGGCGTATGATAGGTTCAAAATATTCAATATAACAATAATTATTAAATTCATTACTCTTTTCTTAACATAATAAAGTTATCTTTCAGGTGGAGTAGTGGTAAAGAATTTAATAACAATGTAAGAACAATAAATCATATTTACTACCGAAATGAGTTAGATACACAACGTAATTATCAGGTAACATATAATTACTCCAACTAAATTTCATATTTATCATAAATTCTTGATTTATTATGTAATAATAATATTTAAAATATTTTCGTTCATAGTATACGTGATTTGTGATCCGTACATAGATGGGAGGAACATTCATCCCATCTGCTTAGCAAATTCGATGGTTTGGAGATCCAGGACATCCTTGATTTGTTATAATATAGTAATCATGCATGTTCCTGATCATGTGATGGCACGGTTCGAGCTGAAGCAACACATACCAAAACATATGGATAGAATTGGATATGTTGACGAACGAGTAACGTGTCTCTTCATGGGCATCATATCATCAGAGCTACATTGAACGGTGGACTCGGAGGCTAAAAATAATTATTGAAGAGCATGATTTACAAGACACACCCTACAAAAGTTAGAGAGCGTTACTTGCAATGGTATTGGAGGAAGACAAGAATGTGTATGCAAGAACAGATGCTGTAACCTCTAGTTGCGTACGAACCTCGAGTCCCAATTAAGAGAGATTTGGTAAGAAAAATATATTTTAAATGAATTACTAAATTTTAATTTATATTTTTGACAAATAATCATTATTTTGTTTAATATTAGGTAAGTCTTGTTTTCAAATCAAAAGAACAGATGACGAGGTGGTTAAATACACTGCATTTAGGTTCAAACATAAGAGAGAAGAAAATGAAGGACTTGACCAACTTACGAAGAAGATAGAAGAGCATGAGTTGCATGCTATTGAAGACCATGGAGTTGGAAATGAATCCGCGGATGCTATTTCCAAGGAGGAGGTCGGCCCACCTCAAACGCAAAACACCCAACCTCCGATATACTTAGCCTCCACCGATACACTTTACCCAGCCTCCTCCAACGTTGTTTATCCAGCCTCCTCCGATGGATTACACCGAGCAACCGATGGATTATGCTTAAGTCCTGACGCAGTCTACCCAACCATCGTATGCTTACAATCCATTTGGAAAAAGATCCTCACAAATTCCAAATTTTTCTGCTTCTGAGAGTCAGCAGGGTACTTTTGTAGATATGATTTTTGGACATCCGATGCAAAATTCATACATGTCAAGGTATTCTATATCAGATCCGGGCTCATCTAGACCACCATTTCAACCTCCTCCGATGCCTACGTATCAACATTCAAGACCTCCACCTATTTGGAATGAATCGTGAATGCAATAACAAGAAGACAACGATAGTGAAAGTGACAATGAGGGTTATGTAGCGAACACTAGAAGCATACATGGCTAATCCAATGTTGGCAGCAGGTCTATTCACCTAGATCATGACGATCTTGAGAGAGAAAGAGGAAAGGTTGCATAAGAAGAATCGTCATGAGGTAGCGGTGAACGTGGAGGAAGAGAAGGTAAGCGACATAGAAGATGTTTTTGTGCATTTAGTAATGTTGTTCAGCAACATTAATTATAACAAGATAAGTTAAATGTCTCAAATGTTGTATTTGATGTTTTATAATTTAATAATAATTACTCTTTTTTTCTCAAAACAATTGTATGTACATTTCGATTGAGTGGAGTTTCGATCCATCCTAAAGCTACGTATTTAGTTAACCATAGATAAATTATACTGATTGCTCATATAGTTAATATGCTAAATTATCGTTATAAAATCCAGGATATTATTATTATGAACGACAAACAAATATTAAAAAATTTAATTCCAAAATTCGATTGCTTCAACCTCTTAAAAAAAATAGTAGTGCTATGCTATTTAACTTTTGATTCATATAAATATAAATGATTTGTCAAACAAATAATAAATAAAAAGCATTTTATTTTACAAATTAATAATTTCTTTTCTATATAAATAAATTTTATATATATACATACAAATACATACATATATACTCTTAATATACAAATATTCATTATGTATATGCTTTATATACAAATAATAATATACACATATACTAGAGAGGGGAAAGTGGAGAAGATCCGACAGCCTCCGCTCCACTTCTTTCAGGTGGCGGGTGCCGATGGTAGGTCGCCAAATGGAGCATCAACCTTCATAGGTCACTCCTTCATCGAGCGATCTTTGTAGGTTATCCATTTTTATTTGTTTTTCGATTCCTACCTTCTCTCCTAATTTATCCCTCACCCCATGCCCTTTCATTATTGTGAACCTATGGTCATGTTTTTTTTATTTTTTATTTAAATATTACTGTAATCTTTTAAAATTATTTTCTTATCATTTACTTCTTAATTTTATTTTAAATATCTTTTTTAAAAAATTAACAACATTTTCGTAATTTATTAATTAGAACAATTAAATCCAATCAAAAGTAATGAAAATTTTTTGTTTACCTAAATTTTTTTCTCTCTCCTATCCTTTTCCCCTTCCTACCCTCCTTTCCCTATCTCTTCTCTTCACCGGCACATCACGACCACCGCTACCTCCACCCCAACCACCACCACCTCTTCTTACATCCACCTCAACCACAACCACCACCATCTCTTCCACCTCCCACCTCTACCCCAACCACCACCATCTACACCCCCACCCCGCATCCACCTCCAACCTTTCCTCACCATCCTCTCTGTCGTTAACTCTCTGCACCATCACATCGCCTCCAACAACCCCCGACTACCTCCCCACCTCACCTCGTTGGAGAGAAGGGGCAAAGCAAGAAAGGAGGGGATTTTTTAAAAAAGATTGAGGATTAAAAAATAAAATATAAAAATTAAAAAATAAAGTTTTATTATACTTTAATTTAAAATCATTAAATTTAACATACTAACGAAGTAACAAATATAAAAATGATGTCACTTTTTTAAGGATATTTTAAAAAATATTCATAAGTGGATGATAATAAAGTAACGTTAAAATATTATAATGGCATCTTTTTTTTTTTTTGGTTGAAAAGTCACCTCCCAGGAAAGTTGTAATGAACTTTTGTTTGTTCATTATTCTCGAGGTTAAGAAAAATGCTGAGTAGCTTGTGTGCATTGAGAATTTCAATACAATTTTGTCATATATTGATAAGTGTGATGGCAAGGGAACCCTAATAAGATAATTTCAATATTTAAGATCTTTCACCGTTGGCCTGGGATTATTGGACCTTAGATTTTCTGAATAAGTTTTCACTTGGTCTAATAAAAGGAAACCAATTTTTTTGATTAAAGAAAGACTTTACAGAGCCTTTGCCTCATTTGATTGGTTTATAAGATATCCCAATGCAAGGGTTTTAAATCTACCTGCAATTTGAAGTGATCATAGTCCCATTTTATTGCGATTGGTAAGGAAAAGAAAGGGAAAAAAAAAAAGGGTTTGGCGGCTGGGAGTGGAATGGAGCCTCAGAGATGACTATGCCAATATTGTCAAGAAAGGATGGGAAACCTCAGGACCTAAAGTTTGCATTTGGGAAAGGGGCCAACAGTTGCAGTAGGAACTTATTTGTTGGAATGCCAAATCTGAGGTCAATTGGAAGAAGAGGAAGGAAGATATTGAATCACAGTTAGTTGAAATCCAGGGAAGACCATCCTTAGATGACGAATCTGAAACACAAAAGAAATTACAAAAGGAATATGAGGAAGTCTTAAGTCAAGAAGAAGTCTATTGGTTTCAGAGATCAAGAAAGGATTGGATATCAAGTGGGGATAGAAATACAAAATATTATCATATATATGCCCAGGGTAGGGCAAGGAAGAACACTATTGAATGGATTATATGTCCAAATGGTGAAGAAACGGCAAAGCAAGAGCAGATTTAGAAGGTTTTTGTGGACTACTACAAGGACCTATTCACCTTTCAGTTGCATAGAAGTACTCCTAAGAATTTATTCTCTAAGCAGGACTGGGCTACTGAAATTGATCAAAGGTGGTGTAAGCTGATTCCTGATGAAGATGAAGTTAAAAATACTCTTTTCTCAATGCACTCTTACAAAAGTCCGACTCCTGATGTGTTTCCAACCTTTTTCTAGCAGCATAGCTGGGACATAATCAATAGAGAAATAGTAGAGTTTGTGCACAGTTGTTTCTTGGGTCAAGTAATGCCAATGCAAATGAGTAGAACCTTTGTTGCTTTGGTGCCAGAATTACATACTCCAAAATAGCCAAAGGACTTTAGACCTATCAGCTTGACCAACACCGTGTATAAGCTGGTTACCAAGATTATTGCTAGAAGAATCAAACCAATTATAAGAAGAATTATTTAAAGTACACAGGCAGGGTTTCTGTCAGATAGGCAATTAGCAAATAATGTTATTTTGTCAAAAGAAATCATACATGATATGAGAAAATCCAGGAGGAAAATTGGTTCTATGGCTTTAAAGCTAGATGTGGAAAAGGCTTTTGATAGAATGGAATGGAGATTTGTCAAATTTTGTTTAGAGCAGATAAAATTCCTAATTCCCCTAATTAACCTCGTTATGGCTTGCATAACTTCAGCTACATTCCAGATACTGGCAAATGGGGAGCCTACGGAAGTCATTATGCCATCCAGAGGTATGAGGCAAGGCTGCCCTCTTTCCCCGTATATCTTTATCCTATGTTCTGAATACCTTACAAGAAGTATAGATAGAGCATTGCATGAAAAGACCTTGACTAGGTATGAACTTCACAAGCAGTTATGTCAAATTACGCACCTTATGTTTGTAGATGACACAATGGTCTTTACAAGAGCTTCTGTTAATGATGCTTTGGAGATTAACGACATCTAGCTAAATATGAAAATTGTTCAGGCCAAAAGGTTAATTTCCAGAAGTCCAAAGTGTTTTTTAGTAAAGGCACTCCAAAGAATATTCAAAAGCAAATTATTGAAGTCATAAAAGTTGATCAGATGAGAAGCAATGAGCTATATTTAGGTACTCCTATTATGGATAATGCCAATCAAAAAGAGTTAGGTGATTTGATGTTATTAAAATATGAAAAAAATATTAGCTGGATGGAAGAAGAGACTACTCTCACATGCTGGAAGAGGAGTTCTCATACAAGCCTCCCTTGCATCTATTCCTTGTCACTTAATGGCCACAAACTTATTCTCTAAACAACTTTGTGCAAAGTTGGATGGCTTGGTAAGGGATTTTTGGTGGGGTGCCTCGGAGGGGAAGAAGCCCATATACCTGAAAGCATGGAAATCCCTATGTGTGCCTAAATGTTTAGGAGGCTCAGTCTTTGGATTGGCCAGGCTTGTTAATTTGGCTTATCTAATCAGAGTGGGTTGGGCTCTTTGTGCAAATCAGGGAGGATGGTGGTAGGTGCAAATCCAAGGGAAATATTACCCTAGTGGCTCCTTTTGGGAATATTTGGAGAAGCCTACTGATTCCCCTTTTAAGATAGCCATGACAAGCATCAAAGACATTTTGCACAAGAACATCTTATGGCTTGTAGGGCATGGTGATAAAATTAATGTTTGGTCGGATCCTTGGTTGGAAAGTGAATCCAATCCCTTCCCTATCAAAAGTGTGGGCCTGAATATATCCTTACTGTCAGATTTTATATACAAGGAGGATGGCAACTGGAGGATAAGGGAAATGCAAAGTTGCTTCTCTGATGAGATTGTAACAAGTATAGTTAATACACCTATTCATCAGGGAGAAGATAGCCTTATCTGGAAATCGCATCCAAAAGGAATTTTTTCCTTTAAATCTACGTATGTGGTGTTGCTTAGTGAATTGAATGTGCAAAGTGGTTTAGATGCAGCACAGGTTAAGCAATGTAAGGAAGTTTGGGCCTTGGAAAAAATACCACCAAAAGTTAAACTCTTTCTTTGGAAAGCCATTGCAGGGGTGATCCCTCTAAGAACTACTCTTATCAAAAGAATCAATATTGATGATACTTACTGCGCTTTTTGTGCTGAAATGGATGAAACCTGGGACCACCATGTTAGAGGATGTACTTTTAGCAAAGCATTATGGTTTTAATGGGGGATTGCAAATTTCCCTCAGTCAAGCTCATGGTGGGATGCTGCTAAGGAGGTTTCCAAACTCCTTGTGACTGCAAGGATGAGTAGGATGCTTGTTTTTTATGTCTTATATGCCTTGTGGACTCATAGGTGCAGCATGGTTATGAATGGGGAAGTTCCTAACACCAAGATTGTTATTAATGCTACGAGGAAGATGTGCACTTTCTATGGAGACAGCCTAGAATGCTCGAACTGCAATTGTTCCACCAATATTGAAGGAACACCAATGCAGGCCTCGACAATTATTGCTACATCTATGAAATGACCCGTTGCCTTTTTAGTCGGATAAGACGTCTGGAGTTTCAATCAGACATCTGGACACAGGCCCGGACGTCTAAAAGTAGGAATTTTCGTATGTTCCTCTGTGCTCTGCGCGCAGGTGGCGCGTAGTGCTTCTCTCTCCTCCACACCCCTCACCCCTTAAACCCTAACCCCATTTTATTTAAACCCTCCTTCTCAACACCCTCTTCTCCTCACCCCCTCACCACCAGCCACCACCACCTCCAGTGTCCTCCCTGTGCAGCCGTGGCGAGGGAGAACGAGAGGGACGAGAGAGAGGGCGAGCGAGGGAGAATGAGAGGGAGAGAGAGGAAGGAAGAGCGTGAAGGGTCGGAGGACCTTCAGGAGCTCGGCGAAGCTCCCGCGGCTGGCGGCGGGCACGTGCACGAGTAGGAGGGGCTCAAGGAGGTGGCCTCCTGGCCCTCTGCAGCTGCTGAAGCTGCTGCGGTGAGCTGCGGGCAACGCTGCGAGGAGAGGAGCATCGCGAAGGAGGTTCTAGTGCTAGAAGTTTTCCAGTATCAGACGTATGAAGCATCGACCAGACATCTAGAGAGGTACCAAGACGTCCGGAGCTGAAGTTGGACGTCTAAAAGCATAATATCGCGTAAGGTACATATCTTCCTACGCTACTTTCCACCATGTAGATTGTAACACAGGAGATGTCGAGCTGAGATTAGGTCTGCGGCTTTCATACGTAGGTGAGGGCTTTGGGAAGGCGCGCAGTGTGCTTTTCCAAGTACTTTTGGACGTCTGATCATGTCGCCAGACGTCTAGAGGTACTTTTAGACGACCGAAGGATTTGTCTGACATCTGGAGCTACCCCCAGACGGTCACAGAGGGAGTCTGGACATCTAAAACAGCCGCAGGAAGTACAAGGTGAGATCTGACGTCTTTTAAGACGTCGAGAACTAGTCCCAGACGTCTGATTTTGGACAATAACCGTGTTTTTGGCCCGTTTAGGGCCCAAATTGAATCGGATTTCCACAAATGAAGTACCGTTATTTTTCACTCGAGTTTCTCTATGTGTTCATGTTGAGTATCTACTGTTTTAACCTCGTCTAATGTAAATTAGTCGCTGCTACAGGTTACCAGCCAGTGGCGTGTTCGGGGCCCGTGAAGACGATGAGATCTGCGGTGCATGCCCCCATTCCTCCGGTGATACCCGGTAGAGTGGTTTAATTCATTTGTTAAGATGCGAATAAAGCATATGCCTGTCTACATTAGATTGATTGAAACTCTAGGATGTGGAATGAACCCTAAGGTAGAAATGAATGAGCCTGATGTTTGAGCTACTCTGTTTACTTGATATGCATGTTAAGATACGAATTGCTTGTATGTGAATAAGAGATTGAACTGTGAAACCACAAATTGCTTGTATATGATCGAGAATTGAATTGTGAAAACATAAGCTGCCTGTATATGGTTGAGGAACGTGTTATGAAACATGAGATCTGAATATAGATAAATAAGATGAATATGAGCATGAACCTTACGGGAATTAGGAGTAGAACTCCTGCATATGAAAGGAATCTAGAATGTAGACGGGAAGTGAGCTGGCCCTTGTGCACATGGTACCAAGGAGAACAACTGTCTCTTTTAGTGTAGAGCGGAGCTAGCCACCCTTGGGTTGAGACTCGAGGTTAGGATTGGCCACTCTACACCAACTCCTGTTGACACTCGCATATGTGGTACCGAGGCGTGCTACTAGTGTAAGGAGGGAGCTAGCCACCCCACGGGGCCCAGGGTTAAGCTAGCCACCCTACACCGACTTTTTTAGGCCCGTTGGGCAAACCGGGGTAGTCGAACGAGGGTACGCGAATTGTGGAGGGGCGAGACCTATGTTTGGTTCTGAGGGGCGAGACCCATATTCTGAGAGAGCAAGGCCTTATACTGTTCTGTGCTATACCTTAGGCGTACTCGCTAGTAGAAACGATTGACCGCGTGCCAGTGCAGGGCAGCTACCCGTGCGCTTATCAAGTGTGCCGTAGTCACCGCTACGTTACGACAGTGACCTCGGAGTAGTTGACTGGGTGTAGGACTACTGCGGAGGACTCTCCCGGCCAGGAGAGCACCACGTGTACCTTTTACTCCACGGAAAAGACTGTAATCAAGATCGTTCCCACAAGGAACAAGTAAGATCAAGAAATACTTGGATACTTTAAACCAGAAATACATAGATGAGACAAATAGAAATGAGAATAAAACATGCTTGTTGTTTTTACTTTAATTGCACATAAATAATGTGAACACCACTCTACTCAGCGTTCGCTGACACTGTCTTTTCGTAACCTTGTTCAGGACTAGGAGTTGAGCAATCCGAGTTTCCAGCTGCAGAGGGAACTGGGCCCAACCAAGCCTAGCCGTAGTAGTGTTCTTTCCAGCTCTTTTTTTTTCTGCTGTAGTTGTGAGTACTGAACTTTAAAATTACTATTCTTGTTACTTTCTGTTCTCTGCTGTTGTTGTGGTGGCATGTACTATTTTGAGATAGTTGCTCTACTTTCATTTACTACTTTGTTTTTCCTTCTGCTTAGTTATATTGCATGTGTAAATGTGGTTTGCTCTACTTTCCTTTACTACTTTATTTTTCCTTCTGTTTAGTTATATTACATGTGTGAATGTGATTTATTTCCTACTGTTGTACGTTTACGAACCTACGCTAACGTGTTCGATTTTGGAAAACCTGTCGTTGTAGTTCGAAAGCGAAGAATTCGTATTCAACAAATAAAATTTATACCGAAATTAAAATTCCGGGTCGAACACAGGGAGGCAGACATTTGATTTAAAAACTACGTGTTTCTTTTTATTTGTTACAGAATAATTCAATTTAGAACCATCTAATTATTTACAATAAATAGAAGAGAGAGAGAGTAAGAGAGAAAGAGAATATTACACAGAGAAATCAAAATGAGATGTACAATAAACAAGGAATTTTTGTATTGAAGAGATTGTTCATTACAACTAAAAAGCATAAAACAATTACTCTAGAAAGCGATAAATTTACTCTAGAAAGCATTAAAAGAATGAAGAGAGAAATGTCCTCCTCGACGATTGCTTGGAGGACGAGTATATTAATCTAGAAAGCAGCAAATCTATACTAGAAAGCGGTAAAAAGAATATGGAGAGAGAAATCCTCCTCGACGGTTGCTTGGAGGACGAGTCGGACGGGACGACGCCTAGACGAAGAAGAACAAAGCGAGACGAAGGAGGACGAATCAGAAGAACGGGAACGAAGCAGCACGTCGTCGTCGTCACGGGATCCACTTCCGAAGGGGAACGAAAATTGGACTTTATCTCGCAAGAAGCATCCCGGGTGTGGGACAAGCTTCTCTTGAGCTTTGGAGGGGTAGAGAGGACAAAGAAGGGATGAGATTTCGTATGGAGGGGGTCTCCTTTTATAGTTGCAAGGAGTGAGGGTAAAATGGACATTACAAGTTGAAAATAGTAAATAAAATCTAAATGCGAGATGATGCATGTTATGCAATATTTATATCATGAAATGCAATCTTATACTTAAGAACATGTATAAATAGACATTTTAAGTAGTGTAAATGTGTTTACATCACCTACTTTTGGTTATTTCTCGTTGGACGACTAGGTCATGAGATTAGTCGAGGCGAGCTGGTCTCGGGTCCTGTATGGATCTGGGAACTGGGTCGTAACAGTCTACAATTGTAGTAGATGCAGTGGTAGGTAATGATCACTCAATGACTGCGGCTAAATTATTAGATGAAAATGGGTGCTTAGCTATTGTGTCTGCTTAGAGAGTTAACACAGTGAGTAGTGAAATAGTGGAAACTTGGGCTATTCATAATGGTCTGCTTTTAGCCATAAATCATGGATTGCTGGTGGTTGTAATTCTATGAGAAGCAGTTAATCCAGTCAATCAGGTTAATGCCCAATCACAACTACCGTGGAGGCTCAGGTATGTGGTACAAAAATATATATCAATGCTTCAAGATAATCCTTCTCTCTCTTTAGCTAAGGCTCAGAGATCTGTTGTTAAATCCGCTCATACCGTAGCTCATTATTGTTTGAACCAGAGTATTTGAGGAATCTTAGATGAGCTCCCGCATACCTTATATCTTGTTTGGTTGCCAATGATTTTTCTCACTTAGAAAAGAAAAAAAGAAAAATGCAGTTAAACCGCTACCGCTGCGATTTGGACGCCCGATCGATCTGCAGTGATTGCCACCATGTAACTTTTTATCAATAGAATAAATTCTCTGATGTGAAAAATAAAAAAATAACAATAAATAAATCATATAAGTACTTTCCTATTCTCTGACTGAGCCACTTAGAGCAACTCTCGCCGATCGTTTCTCATTCAAACCGATACCCGCATTTTTAGATTCGATCTCTGTCCGCCACAATCCATCTGCAGGGGTTTTTCCTACTTGTGGTTTGCTCCTCCAAGATTTTCAGTTATTTACGATATACGAAATCTAGGAAAACTGATCTGTGTCCGAACAATTTGCCAACTAATTTATAGCTTCCAATTCTGTTCGCCTTTTTTCCTTTTCTGATGCAAAGTGGAACAGTTGCTCAAAACAGTAGCGACCTCTGTAGCGCATTATTTCTACAAAATGCCAAACTAAGGACATCTTAAATGTTTGGATTTATTATGTAGATCTTTTGAAGAGGAATATAAATAAGCCTAAGTGTATGTAAGCACAAAAGTTGATGCAAATATTCAAGCATCCCTCGTAACAAAATTGTATAGATTTATATTTAGTTATGGAATAAATTGCACCAATTATGCTTAATTTTGAATCAGATTACATCCATGATATATAATTGTAAAATAAATGGCATTAGTCGGTGACATTCGGCTATAAATCAAATTGTGTCGAAGATATTTACTTATTAATTAAATTACATCAGTGACATCTTAGTTCTACCAAAAATTACATTAGTAATATTTAATTTTAAATTAAATTTTTTTGATAGGTAATATTTAATATCATTTATAATTTTTAAATATCTCCGATGTAATATAACCAGATATAACCAATGACGTCTACTTTTTGGAGGGTCTGGAAACCTTTACGTGAGCTTTCTTGATTGAAGGGTCTGGAAACCTTTACGTGAGCTTTCTTGTGAATAAACCATGCTCCTAAAAATAAGATGCAGACATTTTGTTGAGGTTTAATATGCTCCTATAGCCATAGCATGCAAATAATATAATAAAGGAAAAATAAAAATACACTTATATATGTTATACATGTATCTCTACACTCACCATATTGTTCTAGACCTAGACCTAAATTTAATTGAAAAAGTTGACCTTACCAATTTTCTAGGTATGAACCAATGAACCTAAAGCTACCATTTAAATTGCTTAAGCCCGAATTTAATATGTCCACATTGGTGTATGCTTTGGCCTTCCTTCGTGGGAACTTTCATGAGTTTAGTTTAGCTCTACGTTAAGGGTATACACATGTCATGTTGAGTTGTAGTCTCAACATCTCCTCTATACACACACACGCGCACGCGCGACTCAGACAAAATTGTTATCTAGTTAGTTTCAACATCTTCTCTCTCTTGCATTGTAAATTTTTAATTTTCAACCCTCATCGATCTCTCATCTCTTCCATAGTTACCTCTACCAACTCTAAGTTGCACCCTCTGCCCTCACCTCACCTCCAAGCTCCACTCTAAGTTGTGTCTCTCCCCAGCTCCAAACTCTAAGCAATGCCCTCTCTTTACTTCAGTGGCGATGCACTCTTCAAGTAACGCTCAACCTTCTCTCTTCTTTTAGCCCCCCACCTCCGCTCCAATGACCCACCCCTCCTCTCTTCTTTCACATAAAAACCTACCCACCACCACCAAACAACGGACCTCTACTCTCCTCTTCCTCATAGAGATTCGACCACCACCACTGGAGCACCCTTGTTATATTTATTGTTAATTATTAATATAAACCTAATCTTTTATATACACCTAATAAGTTTATTATCAAATATGTCATTATCTTTTCTTGTTACATTTAGATTTTATTTTTAATTTTATTGTTTGATTTTTTGTTTTTATCTATTTATTCTTTTATTATAAGATACAAATTATTTATGAGTTTAAAATTATTTCTTATCAAGTATATAAGACATAAAATAACACATAGAAGATAACCATAAAATTTGATTAGTAATAACCCGACTCAACCCAACCTGATTTTATAGGTTAGGTTTGGTAGTGTAACGGGTTGAGTTGAGTTAAAAAATCCAACTCATAAATCATAGATTGAATTTGGGCAAAGTTCCAACCTAATCGATACACACCCTGTAACGACCCGATTCCTGAATCCCTACGAGACACGAGAATCGGACCAACTCGACTAATCCCAAGACCAAGTCGTCCAACGAGAAAGTAACCAAAAGAGCAGTAAAATAAACCACATTCAACATGTATATAACAAGCAGTAACAAAATACAACAGTAAAGAAAGAAATACTACAGTATACACCACCACAACAGTCGAGAAATAAACATATACATAAACATGAGCTTACGATAAAGAGAGTACAGGGAGTAACAGAAAACTACTCACTACAGCAGAAAGAAAAGTACAAAAGGTACTACAGGTAACACTACTGGGCTCTACTAGGCCCAGTGCCCTCCGCAGCCGCTGACCCTAGCTGCTCAATACCTGGTCCTGAAAAGGTAAGAAGGGTGACATGTAAGCGAAACGTTGAGTAGAGTGGCAACCAAAAGCTAAGAAAAACAGTAAGGCGGACAGTAGCTGTTATATTTTTAATTTCCTTCGTTAATTTTTCCATTTATTCGTTACTAAATTATTTCTCAGATCTTTCTCTTGATCTTGAATATTCCTCGTAGGAACGATCTTGATTGCAGTCTTTTCCAAAAAGTAGAAGTAACACGTGGTGCTCTCCTGGCTGAGAGAGTCCCCCGTGGTGGTCCTACCCTCAGTCAACCACCCCAAGGTCACTGACAGACGTAACGGTGACTACGGCATACGCGATAAACGCACGGGTAGCTACCCCGCACTGGCACGCGGTCAGTGGTTTCCGTTAACAGGTGCGCCCCAAAACACAGCACGGAACCAATATAGGGCAGAGCCCTCTCAGTAACAGGGGTCCAACCCTTCCACAGTCCGCGCACCCTCGCCTGACTACCCTGGTTTGCCCAGTGGGCTTAACAAGTCGGTGTAGCAGAGCTAGCAGAACACCAAGGCCCGTGGGGTGGCTAGCTCTCTCCCTACACTAGCAGCTCTCCCCGGTACGGTGTACGCGAGGGCCAGAAAGTCGATGCAAAGTGGCCAAACCTACCCCGGTCTCAACCTGAGAGCGGCAAGCTCCCCTCTACACTAAGAGGTAATATGTGCTCTCTTTGGTACCACGTACCCAAGAGACAACACGTTCTCTCATTTTACTTTTCCAGTTCCATTCCATTTATTTCTAGGAGTTCTATTCTTAATTCCCCGCAGGGTTAGTACTCATGTTTCCTCAGACCAAGCCATACTAGGTTTTATCATTTCAGGTTTATTGCATATAGTGCGTATTTCCATCATTCAAACTTTTCCTTTATATACAAGAAGCTCGTATTTAGATTCTAAACAACAGTAATTACAAGTAGCAGTTACTAGCAACAATATTCTACATTTCACAGACAGCTGTTATCCAATTACAGGTAATTATCATTACTTATCCGAGACTGCAATTCAAGCATTCAAGACATTCGTTTCAATGTTTCTGTTCCTAAGATTCATGCCACAACCTGGGATCTATCATTCAATCTAGTTTTCAAGCCCTAGGTTTCATGTCATACCTTAGGATCTATCATTTAATCTAGTTTTCAGGTCCTAGGTTTCATGCCATACCCTATGATCTATCATTTAATCCAGATAAGCGTTAATGTTTGTAATTAACTAAGGGAAGACACTCTACCCGCAAAACCGGGAGTACTGGGGGCGTGGTCGGCAATCCCACGTGCCTCCGCAACTCCAGAGCCGCAACGGAACGGGGTCCTAATACAAGGATCAAAGACAAGGAGCTACTCAAAACAGTATACAATTACTGTAAACAGGTAGAGGAAATAAATCTGGGAAGAATGAAACTTGAAACGCGGAAAACAGACTCCGAACGGACCCTAAACGGGTCAAAAACGACGAGTCTACCCAAAATCAGATGTCTGGAACTTCTTGCAGACGTCTTAAAAGGTCAATCATGCCATACCTTATTCTGCGCAGTCCTTCAAACGTCCAGAAGCTCGCTGGATCGTCTGAAATCAGTTTCCAGACGTCCGATTGTCACTCCGAACGTCTGGAAGTCCTCTCCGTCGTCTGGTACTGTAGCCAGACGTCTGATCCGCGTGGGGTGACGAGCCCTCGCGCCCTCCTGAATAACACCTGCGCACACACGCAACCGCTCTCATCACGAAGAGGCGCAGAGAACGCGGCGGACGGCTACATGGCCGTACATGCGTAAATAGAAGAAGCAAGAAAAATATAGTACCTGTCAGACGTCTAGACCATCCTCCAGACGTCTTCAGCGTCGTCTAGATGTAAGTCCAGACGTCTGATTCTGGGAAATTTTCCCAGAATCATGACCCGGTTTGCTCTCCGCCCGCGACAAACGGCCACGCCGCGCCGCGTCTGTTTGCTGCCCGAGCTGCAGCAGCCCCTCCGCGACACCCTACGCCCGCTGTTCCTCTGTCGGCCGGCTCTAGCTGCCCCAGCAAGCTCGCACCCTGGCGGTCGAGTTTCTTCCTTCCTCTCGCAACTCTCCTCCTTCCCACACGCTCGCTGCGGCCGCTGCTGCCGCAGTCGCTCACTCACGCTCTCGCTGGCAGGGAGAAGGAGAAGAGGAAGGCGGATGGAGTGAGGGTGAGGGAGAGGGGAGCGCTATTTGAAGGCAACGCGGGAAGAGAGAGAAGAGAAGCAGTGTCGTCTGCAGGGAGGGAGAGAAAGAGCATAACGAAGGCGGCGGGTTCAATCTGCGCACGCACCCGCGCAAACGCGAACCCGTACGCCGAAAAAATTAAATACCAGACGTTTGGGAATTGTTCCAAATGTCTGGCCAGACATCTTAAACACGTCTGATGCCCTGTTCGTAACACACCCTTACTCTATGCTTGTGAGTTAGCGCAAACAAGCATGCTTTCTTTTTTCAAGTTAAAATGCACGGATGAAAAGTCATTTCAAATGTGATTTTGGTGACTTTACATCTGTGAAAAATAATTTTAAAGATGATTTTAATGGATTTCATCTATGCAAAATAATTTTACATCGGTGTAAAATAGGTTTAAAGGTGATTTTAGTAATTTTACACTAGTACAAAATGAATCTTAAGGTGATTTTAGTAATTTTACATCTGTATAAAATAATTTTAAAAATAATTTTAATGATTTACATCAATGCATTTTTTTTCTTAAAATAGTAATGATCTCTTTAAACGATAATGAACTCTTTGACTGCATGTCATTACTTCCGTTAACTTTTTACATGAAGAAGAGGCACGTGACATAATCTCCACTTTTGACTTTTCATTTTTTGTTATTTCTATATACTTGTATTACAAAATACATCACACGTGTACTTTATTATGCACCCATATTTTTATACTGATTTTGTTAGTCTTGATATTGCTAAAGTACGTTGAACCAAAATCGTATTTTAGCTTATTTTTTTATGAAAAATCGATAACTAATCCAAATTTCCGTTGTTCTCGAAGTTCGCGCGGCATTTTTGGCTTCTTCCATTCCATAATGCTCTCTTTTGGTACGTTGAGTTTGATCGCGATTTTGGGAAGGGTACGCTGATTCCAGGAATTTCCCCATCAGAGAGTGTCAGGAAAGAAGAGCCTTTTCCCCGAAAAGTTTCCATATCTAAACCAGTTGCATTTTATATTTTCCCTGTTCCTGTCCCTTTCTTTCCAAATTCAAAACTCCTCATTTAAAGGTGAGATAAAATATGGTATGAATAGATTAAAATAAAATAAATAAAGATGGATATTTGTTTACGAAATAAAATAATAATAGAATCAAAGTGAGAGATAAAATAATTTGAATAACGAGATGATGTCAGGGATGTTTATTTAATAGTTAAAGTGAGGAAAGAAATTATTATGATTTGATTGAAATGAATGAGAGTAATTATATAAAAATTTAAGTTAAAATAATAAAATTAAATAATATTAGTGATATTTATTTAATATTAAAAGTAGGAGTTAAAGGATATGATAAATATTTGTTTAATAGTTAAATAAGAGAGAAGATTATTATCATTTGATTGAAAAGATTGAAAAAAAATGATATGAAAATTTGTGTGACACCAAAGCTCTCACGGTAGAAAAATTCTGCACACGTACAAATAGAACCCCAATCCTTCCTCATTCCGAGGACACCTTTCCCTTTGCTCGGAATTACAATTATCGACGCATCCAAGCGCAACCAAATGAGGTCATTCTAGCCTTTCCCTTGAACCGAACCTGTATATAGGATATCGACAAATTTATAATTCATTATACATGTACTTGTCTGTATCATATCCATAGGTACTCGTATATATAAACGTGTAGACATCTTTGTCTGTAATCTTGACATGTAAAAAGTAAGTCGAACCGAATCCAACATCAGCGATCCAGCATTATTTCCCGAATTCGATGGTCCCCCCTTACATGCATGGATCCATCTTTCCTAAGACGACCTCCGTACATTAATTTGGTACGAGATTCCCATAGAAACAAGTTGCACGCAATATAAATAGACAGTAACAAGATCTAATAGTTGCTTAGCATCATACATGCAGATAGATATTTAAATATGTCAAACTTTATGATGTTTGATATAAAAAATAGATTTGTAGAATAAGTAGAATAATATAAAAGGAGTAAAATAAAATAATGAAATAACTGGATTAACTTTATCTTAAATTAAACTTTCTCCACGGTGTAGGTAAAATAACTTTATATTGAATTAAGTTACCCTTAGGCTAACGCAAGTGATAAGTACGTCATGTGGGGTTAAAAGAAGTTTAAGTGAACTTAACCTTCCTTGAATTGTCTACCAAACACCACTGTAGGTGGCAGGATCTGCTCTTCCCTTGGTTGGAATACAAATTATACAAACAGCATTAACAATTCCAATCTAATTAAGCAACACCTACTAATACATGCCTGAACTTATCAAGGAACTGGTTAATTAACAAAGCGCATTAGACAAGTGATCAGAGTTATCATTGAAAGTACTCTTCCAATGAAAGCCATGGATATATATATATATATATATATATATATATATATATATATATATATGATGATCGCCAGAGTGGGAACTAACCGACGACCTTGTTCCTCACCTTATTAACTGTTGTGCCTCCCCATGGCATCCGTGCATGCATGCTCAACCTCCTCAACAGGCCCACAAGCCTCGCAGCAAATCTCCTCCTCGAGACCCAGCTTAGCGAGGCAACCCAACCTCGCGGTCGGACCCGCACCCGTGCCCTCCTCCTCATAACCACCCCAACCTCTGCAAGGCCTTGGCTCTTGGCACTGGCAGTAGTAGCACTGCAGCTTCCATACACCTCATCACGTGGCCATTCCATGCTCTCCTTGAGAGAAACTAGCTCCTCTTCTAGCATCTCGACCTTCAGCCTCGCAGACTCATACTCGTCCCTCGCCAGCCCCGACCTCCTCAGGGCTATATCCTTCAGCATCAAGGAACCCAGTGGTGTGCCGCCCGACGATAGTTGGCTTGATCCTAATTCGCTTACTTGCCTGCAGTATGAATCCTCCCCTGGTGGTTGGATCTTTCCAGGAACATTGGAGCTCGAGAAAACCGCGGGAAAAGTGTGCCTGAATGAGCCCGAACACTCCTCGAAGGCCCTGTGGGTGCTGAGCTGCTGGGCAAGGAGCACTCGGATCGTCAGCCGGATCGGCATCCGGTCGTTCCGGACCGCCTCGATGCACGCCTCCTGGGACAGCTTCTGGCAGTTGAGCAGTTTGCATATTGAAGACTTGTCTTCAGCTGATAATTCTGGGTGGCTCTGGGATATATAATTGAGGAAGGATCGCCGTTAATTGGTTAATACAATCTAATTAAACACCACAGCTAAACTCACATGCTTATTTGTGTGTTTAATGTGAAAGCTGTCGATATGTATTAAGTTTGAGTGTGTCTCTGCAATTGTTTGTGTAAGTCTGTTGCCGCTGCAAGGTCCAACAAGACATCACAGCGGTGACCAACGGAAGGCGGCTTTAGAAATCGAACCAGCCGAACCGGCTTAAGCTTCGGTTTTGCATTTTAATGATTCAACTGGTGATAGACATCATCACTTAAATTAGGTTAGAAAAAAATGGATTGATTTATATTGATCCAATCAAATTGAATCAAAATTAGATCAAGGTTTAGTTCATACAAAAAAAAAATAGATATAATTATTAGAAAATACTATTTTTTATATATTTAATCAAGCTTTGAACACGTATTAAAATAAGACATGAAAGGCAAGAGAGTGGCAACGGTGGTCGGAGAGGAGGTAAGGGAAGGTGGTGAGTCCGGAGAGGAGGAAGGGGGATCATGGGCTGGTGGTGGTGGTCAAAGGGGGGTGGGAGGCGGTGGTGGTCCAAGAGGATGAGAGGAAGCAGAGGAGGAGGAGGGGAACTGGCGAAGGTGGGAGGAGTAGAAGGAAGGTGTTCTTACCAACACCAAAGGGTAGGATGATTCGATGAAGTCGGAAAGGAGAGGGCGGGCGTCCGGTGAGAAGGAGGCCCAAATTAGAGGGGTTAGTTAATGGTAAGGATTAGCTAATTTAGGTTAACTTCTTTACGATAAAGAATAATTTTTATTTGTATTTAGTTAAGAATAGAGGTTAACCTCTATTTATTTTTACTGGATAAGAGATTTTTATAAGGTTGAGGCATCAGTTCCTCTCTCTTTGTTTTTTGTTTTTGCTTTTTTTGCTAACAAAGCGTGCAGTATCGGTGGGTACGATATTGCACAGGTTGAATCGGTTTTCGTAGGTTTCAATTGTCATGGACCTCTACTCCAAAAGCCGGATGGTCCGATCGATCCTCCACCGATTTTCGGTTCGACCGGCCAATCGAGTCCGATTTTTAAAGCATACAGCCTTAGCCCAAATTACGGAGACAGACCCGATCGAACTTAATACCTACTGACAAAAGCTTCATAGGTAGCTTAGGACTTACCAAGAAGAAGGTGTCTATTGCATCGTAGAGATGATCGTGCCTCCGACGATCTTTCGCGGGTACGACTTGAATCAGTTGCTCAAATCTCGAGGGAGTCGTCTCCGAGGAGGCCGCGATTCGCGAAAGAAATCCGTCCCAAAGATCAGCGACTTCAGCTCTTTCATTTGAATTCTTACGCTCCCTTTCGTCGTTCTGATCAACATCCGTACCGATCAAGAAGATCCTCTCCACGGCTTCCATTCGCGCAACCGGCGCCTCCTCGTCGCCGTCCGCGACAAGCAGCAGCAGGTCGTCGAGCCGAGCCAGGTGCAGCATGGCAGCAATCCGATCTTGCACCTTCGCCTTGTACTCATCGCGCAGGCGAAACCTGATGGCTTTCGCGAGCAACGCGAAGTAGAACCCGACCGGGATCACCACACTACTACTACTGGTCTGATGATCACTTCCCACAAGTAGCAAATCAATCGCGCCCCTGAGGACCAACGAGGCCTTTGCGACCGTCTGCCGGTCACGATCTTCCGTCGACAGCACCCACCTGTTCGCGTAGAACGCGACAATCGCGCCGACGTGCGTCTCCCTCATCCCCTGTCTCCGAAGGGATTCGATCACCCTCCGGAAAAACTCGAAAGGAAGCCCGACGAGATCCCCGATCCAGGGCACTCGGTTCGCCAGTTCCGTCGCGGTGTCCGAACTCCACGTCCCTCCCTCAAGTCTCTGAAAAGGAAATCAATTTCCACATCACTTCGACATCAATTGTCACATCAATTTTTAAAGGTTTGAATAGGTGACCAAATAAGCGGCTAAATCAAATGAAATGATGGATGCAAGTAGTACCTGCAAGGTTGCGGTAGGCTCGTCGTCCCTATGGTGGTCGGGATCGAGGATCTCCATGGAGGCCATGAAGGCGATGGACTCGACGCAGCGGCTAACTATGAGGAGCTTATCGGACAAAGGGAGGAGGGGTTGGCACCTCTTGAGGACGGTGAGGGTGTCGTCCCAGCTCTGCAGTATCACCTGGTTCAGGTACAGGTCCGCCCTCTCGCACAGATTCCCCGCCGCGTGCTTCTCCGTCATCCCCAGGTACTCCGCCGCGCAGCGCACCGCCGCCACGCTTGACGGATCGAACGGAAGAGGGGATCTGTAGATGAACAGCCCAACCCTCTCGAACGCCCCGCATCCCCCCGGGAAGTTCCGCGGCAGCTCGATGGACTCCGGGGAGCTCAGCAGATGGAACTTGAAGTATCTCGATTTCTGGATCAGTGGCAGCTGCCAACATATACCGATAATAATAATTAACATCTTTGAAAATTAAAGTGGAAGCCAGTGCCATGCATTAATTAGATTAATTAATTATGATAATGAGCAATAGCTAATTATCTGACCAAGCACAGTGAATTAATGAAATTTCGGTGCTAATGATCAGCATTGGAACTCCACGTAGGAAAGAATCACGATTGTTAATATGCATCATTGGAGTTCTTGCATGCGCTGAACAGTTAATTAGTGAGAAAGCTGAAATGCTAGCTGGGAGTGAACAATGGAAGTTTGAGCAGAGAAATTTGAAGGAGGATGATGCATTACTAAGTCTAGCTAATAACGTGCATTGACCAACCATGTGCAGGTTGTAGATCTTCCCGTCGACGGAGACGCGAACCGACGGGATCAATCCGGTTTCTTGGGTCCTGATATCGAAATCGGAGGGATTGCGTGACAGGATCTGAGTCAGCTGCATTATCTATCTCATAGGAGCAAAATCGAATTTATAGTTATGAGGCTTATATGAGTACCATACCAATCAAGAACTTTTTCCCTCAGAAGGAAGCCTCCATCTGGATCACCAGACTCCATTATTGCAGAAGAATCAGATCTATGAAAGTGATCACAGAGCCATTTCAGGAAAGCAAGGCAAAGATCAGATGGATGGTGCCCACTTTCTGCACAGATGAAGAAGATTTGATGATTGTGATACTTTGAATGGTGAGATTAAGGATGTGTGGAAGGGCCCATCTGAAGAAGAATTGGTGCTCATCGAGCTAATTGATTAATTAATTAATTAATTAATTAATTAATTAATGGGTGGAGATGGAGTGAGTATGCATGATACTTGCAAACTTAGGCACAGTCTCCCACCGCTGCACGGAATTTCGAGCAGGAAAGTCAGAAGTTTAGGGGATGAGGGCGTTGAATTCAAGTTTTATGCCCTGAGTTCAACCGATTTTAAAAGTACAAGTGGGACTTAGTTATGAACCCCGACTTGTGCACCAAAACGTGCTGCTTTCCTTTCAATCAGCTTCCTGGACGTGCTCTATGCCCCCACAGACAGATAATCACTCACTATTGGGGGCTTCTCTGCACATACATGCACGCATCCACCCCCAATAATTGAACATTCGCTTGCAAATAACGCATACAACTTATATATTCAAGAAAGCAGTTTCAAAAGAACGATAACATTGCAGTCAGATTAGATTATCTTTTTCCTAATGATGACATGTAAACTGTGGAAGAATTCATCGTGCTCTACGTACCAATCTCTGGACAAATGCAGCTGGAATGAGGATTGAAACGTAGATCTCTCCTATCAAAGTCAAAGTCTCTACTGTTGAATCAATGCCTGAATGAGATGAGGTACAAAACTTTGTCCGTCCCATTTTAGGGTAATTTATGTAAATATCCCTAGAATTTGAGCAGGTTTTCGTGCGACTCCTGAAACTTCTAAGAGCCTCAACGTCATGATACAAATGAAGTAGACTCTGTTTGCTGAACCTGTTAGGACTAAATTCCCCTTTTGAAAGGCATAATTTCTAGGACTATGGTTGACTCATACAAAAGTTCACATATTATTTCACCCATCCTTCGAAAGAAAAAATCTTAATGGTGATATTTGAATATCGATAATTGGTGATATTTTAGCAATTTTTAAATATTATCGATGATAATTTGTTCGTAACTAAATATCATTTACATAAATTTCTATATTAATGTACATTTACGCTGATTATTGGAAGAGAGGATGTGAATGAGAAGCAATAGCGCGCGCACGAACCAGAAGTGACTTGCTCATCTTTTAGGCTGCGGTTGGCAGCAGATTATATCGTAGACAGGATAAGTTGATGGATAGAATAAATCGACATGGTGATTAGTCGAATGATGTGATAATTGGTAATTTGAATGTAATTTGACGAGGAGTAAAAAATGTTCTTGAATTTAAAATTTTAAATAAAATCTAAAAAGTGATCTGACTATTTGAATATTGGGCAAATAATTGAATCCAGCTTCACCTGATCTGTTTGCATTTAGACGGATCCGAACCTATCTTTATCTAGGTGGATCCAAATAGGACCGATACATCGAAGGATTCAAGTTGGTTGAAGTTAAAGAGTTGGCAATAACACCCACTATACCTACGTCGGTAGTAACGATGACGTTATCAATGCTATTAATAATCACATAATAGACGTGTCGGAAAATCCACGAGGGCCGTTGCGGAAGATCTTACGTTATTAGGATATCTCCCGTGCTATAAATAAATAAGAGAGACCCTTGAAGGTACTCTTCACGTAATTTAGGAGAGAGAAAAATAGATAATTTGTATTACTGCTAATTCTAATGGAGATTCGAAAGTATTGCCTTCTCTCCAAACATACACTTCTTACAGTGAAATTGGATCACCAACTTTCTTATCTCTTTTGTGTGATTGATTGTGTGTAATTGTTAGATAGGATCCTCCGTTTACAAAAAAAAAAAAAAAAAAAAAATCCTATCAAAATTCAATTGAGAAAATAATTGCGGTAGAAAACACAACATTAATTAAAGATCATGGGCTAAACTTTATCCCCCCAACCACTTCACGTTTTGGTAAATCCGCTTGACCAAGAGAGCTCTGCAACTCCGATTGATTCGGCAGATGGTCCTGTTATAATTCTCTTATTTGCCTTTTGTGCGGGGAGTGGGACCCTCGCGTGGAATCTGATGGTTACTGATATTATACTTTATGGGCCGACTGATGCCCAGATCAAAGAGCCGAGTCATTAACTGCCCACAATCGTTTTCTTATTCTATTCATCAGGAATTGAATAGTTGTTATAATCTGATGCCGGAGACGGCACGAATTTGACAGGAGGACGTTCGTCGAGGTCTCATGCAATGCAACCAAACGGATCCAAGGACGATTGATTCAACCCAATCTGTCCGTGCACAACTCCCCATGCACACACACGAGCCCCCATTCTCTTCTCCATGCACTCCTACTTCTCCTCAGCCTACCACGAATTTTCACCCGCTATGGTACAGTTCTCAGTCGACGATAACCGCCGATCATGGCAAGAGAGATCTTCGAACCTTACAATATTTAAGGGTGGGTATTCCGGAACCATCAATTCCTTCAATTTACTCGTAAAGGATTTGGATCATCAATCAAACAAAAGAGACTACAAATTTCCCTTTGCATTTCCATTTCCCGCTCCAATCAAATTCCAGGAATCTCTTCATAGTGATGCAAGAGTCACGTGAACCTTGTAAGGATGTCGGGTACATGGAATTATCATCATATTATCCCTAATTCTATACATGGAATGTATGATTCCAGAATCACATCATTTTAAAATTAGGGATGTAATTTTAAATTTTGATAATTCTACCACCTCCCCTTGAATTATCTAATTCTACCGGTTAAATACACTCACTCATTCCTTTCAACTAATTTTCTTTTTATTTCACTAACTTATTTCACCAAATAACCAACCCAAGCAAAATAAAATTCTCTAATTTCTTTGACAAAACACAAATCCAACCAAACACTCAAACAGAATAAAATCCCTTAAACCCGTGAGTACAGAAACGTGTGTTACAATACGTTTTGCAACATGCGAATCCTCATGACTAAAATACACCGGTTAGAAATGAAAACACATCGGTTTAAAACGAAAATATATTAGTTGGAAATGAAAATACACCGATGAAAAATGATTTTCTACTTGAAAAAATAATTTTTCACCAATTTAAAATCAAAATACACTAGTTAAAAATGAAAACACATCAATAGAAAATAATTTTTCACTTGGAACGTGATATTTCACCTATGTAAAGTAGTTTTCACTAGTAGAAAATTAAAACACACCAATTGAAACCACCATTCTCACTTCACACATTGCAAAACACGTTGTAGTGTGTGTTTCTTTATTTTTTCACAAAAATTTCTCCATTCCTTCTACTATCAATTTTATTCCTCATAATAATTTTCCTTACCAAACAGCACCTAAGTTGATGGAAGAAAGAAACAATATATATTAGGATTAGGGTGCAAAAGATGAATAAGAAAATTTTCTAAAACTTTTCTTCCACCAGAAGTAGTAGATTTTTGTTGTGGAGTTTCATTCAAAGGGCATTTTGGTAAAAGGTTTTAACTTTGTAGAGCATCTAGTAAATATGAAATGTGCAAGGGCATGTGTGCCATTATATGTTAAAATTTTTTATTTCGTTTAATTATTATGGGTTTATGAGTTAAGGTGATGGAAGAAAGAAATAATTTATTAGGGTGGAAAAGATGAATAAGAATGTTTTTTAACTTTTCTTCCACCGAAAGTAGTAGACTTTTGTCGTGGAGTTTCATTCAAGGAGCATTTTGGTAAATTTTGTACGTTATCCAAATAACTATGAAATGTGCAAGTACACGTGTGTTATTATTTGTGGAGATGTTTTCTTTTGTTTAATCATTATGGGTTTACGAGTTTCATTCAAAAGGCATTTTGGTAAAAGATTTTAACTTTGTAGGGTATCTATGTGAATATAAAATGTGCAAAGGTCTCGTCTGTCATCATATGTGGAAATTTTTTCTTTCATTTAATTATCCTCTACAAGCCATCCGTATTTTGGTTGAGGGAAGGATTTCTATGCAGTTGACCTCCCATTTGCACTTTATTAATCGTGCAAGTGCGTGCTATCGCATACGTATGCGGATATTTCAATTAATGAAATTTTATCCACCTTAAATCTAAACGTACGTACAAATATTCATGGACAAAAATATGGTAGGATGTTGACGCTGATGATATGAAGATCTTAGGCACATGTGATGGATGATGTATATCATACAAGTGTAGCTCTCTGCGTCCACTCAAAATATTGCTTTCATGTTCTTAACCTTTGAGTGATCCCGTAATCTATCACATTTTTAAAAAATAAATTAATTTTTTAGTAAAAATCCTGATATGGAAATCAAATGACGTTTCAAATTACCAAGTCTGTCTAAGTTCTTGCAAAATGGAATTCCTGATGGTTTTTCAAGAACCTACGCTACAAGGTTCTTACCCAACACTCTAATCGTTCAGATTTGTGGCAGTTGAATATTTGGCACAAACACGAAAGCCAATGGTGACCAAACAGCAGCTGGCAAACAAATTTGCAATTAAGGACTTACAGTTTAAATTTTAAAGGAACATTTGCCCAGCACATACACGCAATACCCCGACTTTATCCTGACATTTTTTCCCAAAATTAATCTGTTCCGACATTCAGATCTTTCACCTTACATTGAAAAGTTAGAACCCGTTCCTTGAACATGATATTGTCAAGAAAATAGCATCTCACTGCAAATAAATCCCCCTATGGACTCACATCAAAATTCATGATAGACCAAAGGCCAACGATCAAACTCTTCAAAGCTTTTGTAAGAAACCTGCTATTCCAAGAACCACCATCGGAAATAAACAAAATTCTTATCATGTTGTCTTCGGACGAGGGAGAAGTAACTAGACCTACAGACCTATTCCATTAAACATGAATATAGAACTAGTCTTTGAAATCTTAGCAAAGAGATTCACCGTCACTATAATCTTGCCAACCTAATCGATGTATTCATCTATAATCAACACGGCTTTCCGTTAAGCTCCCCCCATCCTACTGCCATTCCCTGCCCACCCGCAGTTGCTCTAAGCGGTTGTTTCAAGTTACTTCCACCTCACATCCAGACAACTATCAGTCAGAGTCAAAATGTGCATAAATCCCAGCCAAAAGGCTACTACTTTATATTTTTCATGGATGAATGAGATCTCGCTCCAAATCTTCTATTTTGGCAAAAAGAAAAATAAGAGAAGACAAAGACTCCCCAAGCAGGGCCTGCGTTAAATACTGGTCACAAACTAACTGTTACCGTTAAGAGATATTTGCAAACAACATCGTGCTATGGACAAAAGGAATAGAAACACAACACTAGGTCCTGCTTTCTTCCTTTTTTTCGGTTGGAAATGAGATGGAGAGGGGGGGAAGGGGGGGTAGAAGACATACAAGCACCTTCAAAGTTCCAAATCATGGTAAATATGTATGCAGAAGCGGCGGCCTGTCAAGGTTCCAACTTCAGTGAAACCACCCGAGATTGCCGATTCCTCTTGGCCACCTTGACGAAGACCACTGCAAGGCAGGCAGGAGCCCACCACGGACGGCGAACTTCTTGCTCCCCTTTCAAGCAGGCAACTGTGGCACACAAGGAATAAAATTGTTGGACTACAGATGGGAATGTACTTGAGAACATCAGTCATTCATAATACATAAGCATGCATTCAAGAATTAGAGAAATTTAAAGTCCCAAACTGTCAAGCTTTTTAGGTATCTTTTTCATAAAATTTCCGTGCCTGCTAATTCCAGAATAAGATACCCCACAGACAATATGAAGTTCATTCTAAATGGTCGACATTGCCCTTTTTACAGCAAATATCATTATAGCCTAAGTTCTCATTCAGTCTCTTCTTATCCCCGTCCAGTCAGTCCCTTCTTATCCCCAATAGATAAAACCCTTCATTTCTCAGCATTAGCCTCTGAGGTCCACACATCCTTAAATGCCTCAGCTCCATGCCTGTGTTACAAAACCCAGGTTTCATGACATGTAAGCGGTGTTAACAAATATCATTACAAATGACATGAAGTTCATTCTAAATGGTCGACATTGCCCTTTGTACAACAAATATCATTATAGCCTAAGTTCTCATTCAGTCCCTTATCCCCGTTCAGTCCATTTTATCCCCAATAGCCAAAACCCTTCATTTCTCAGCATTAGCCTCTGCAGTCCACACATCCTTAAATGCCTCAGCTCCATGCCTGTGTTACAAAACCCAGGCTTTATAACATGTAAGTGGTTTAACCCTATTCTTGTTTACTTTGCAGAAGTGCTAACCTACAGTTAACACTTGTTTCTGTTTACTTGATACAAGTGTTAACCCATGATGTTAAGGAGAAAGGTAAAAAAAGGGGGGTTAACACTAGTTTCAAGTTAATACCAATAGGAACACAGGTTTTACAAAACCCATGTTTTAACTAAATGGAGGGTAACCCCCATTTACAAGGGTTAGTCTCCCAAGTAAAACTAGGACTACGCGCCTCATATCTATGCCTCTTCAATATTCAAACTATACCAGTCATCCGGATCTCTTCCCACTCAGATTAGTGGAGATATAAAAGGATCCTAGTTTTTTTCTTCTCTTTGTTGAAGGACGTATTTAAGAAGTTTGAATCCATAAGGTCTAGTTTACCTTGGAGGCTTACAGAACCTAGGTTTTGCAAAGTGAAACTTTTTGAGTTGACTGCCATTTTTGTTTACTTCGGAAGTAGGGGTTAACACTGGTTTTTGTTTGCTTGAAAGTAATGTTAGAGGCATGTCGGAGAGCTAAGAAATCGTGTTTTGCTTAACACCCCTCCAAACTAGTGCTAGCATAACATGGGTTTGCATGGGCAAAACCTAGATTTTCAACACCAAGGTTAAACATGGGTTAGGGGTTAACCCACCAAGTAAACTACCCTCTTTTTTTTAAAAAAAAAAAGGGTGGTTATCTTTTAACCACCCAAAAAGTAAACTACCCTTATGACAAGCACATCATATCACATGGTGCATTTCTTTAATTGACAGCAGGCAGACAGAATGGCCAGCTTGTTGAACAGTATTATGATTCATGTCAAAATGTCAAAAAATTAATCAGGGTTCTCTTTTAACAAAGGCAGACAGTTTTCGCACGTTTACAAGGATCATGATCTTGGCTTGAACATACTCTCTTTTCAGTTCTTGATAAAGAAGGGAACCATTTTAGTCTAGTGATAAATCTCCAATATTACAGCCTCCACAGGAAGAACAAGGTAACTAGAAAAGCAAATCAACTAATGAACTATAAAGAAAGTAGCCGTCACCATAGTAGACTAGTAGCCACAGTAGCAGTAGCACTCATACAAGAAGGGTCCAGAGTAAACAGCCATGCAATCTCACATATAAATTGGAGTAAAGATAGGCACATTCCAAGAGCATAAGGAAGATCAGCTGCAACGCGAGCACCCATCTCTAGTGTAATAATATAAATATGGCTTGGGTAAAGCCTCAAAACTTGAAGCCTCCTCTTGAGACCAAAATGCTTCTCAGAAAACCATGGCCAAATGATGTGCAAAAAGAAGAAAAAAGATATGAAAGAAGGCCACAGATGGAGCAAGCTAAAGCATCTAAAGCATGGAAGAGGTGCCCAAACATTTGAGCACACATTACATCATCCATCAGTGTTGAGAGAATTGAGTGGTTGGTTTAATGTCACATTAGAAGATATGGACTTTGTGTGTGAGTGGTGGCCTATAAATAGGCGTGTACTCCTCCTATATTCCTTGGAGAAAAAATATAGAAATCAAAGTCCTATCGGTGCCTTCTCCCGTGATTTTCTCTCCGCTCTCCGTGAGTAAGGTTTCCATGTAAACCCAAGTGTTTTACATTATCTTTATTACTTTGATTATTGCTTCCGCACTGTTTAAATTATTCAACTTGGTATCAGAGTAGTTCTTTGTTAAGATTATCTGTTTGACTTAGAAATTATATTATTTTTGGAGTTCTTCTGATCGGTCGCAAGGAGAAGATCAATCAATGCCTCAAAGCCAGGCGGAGCTTAGAGGTGCCTCTAAGGTTGGAGTGGCCTTAGGGCAACGGTGGCGTCACCGGTGCCACTAGCACCGAAGCCCCTACCTCCGATGGCGAGAGATGGCGGCTCAGCGAGAAAAGAAGGCACTGTGATCCTCGTGGCGAGGCAGCACAGTGGCACGAAGGCCGCAAAGGCAATGCAGCAATCTGCTGGGTTGCATCAAGCGATGTTGCTAGGGGGAAGGCGGTGAGCTTCAAGGCGGCGTGCCTCTTACAACACCGCAAGGGAGAGGCGCGCGATCGTGTGGAGCGATCGTAGCGATACTCCGACTAGTGCTGGTGGTGCTAGCGGAGATCTAAGTCAGCAATGGCGTCGATGATCTCTTTGGCACGCGAAGGAGATGGCAAGCTAGGTCTTCGCGCGAGACAAGGTCGAGTCAGAGATTACTGCGGAGATTTCGCACGAGATTCATGGCGAAGTCGATGGCGATGATGGCAACCGAGATTCATGGCGAAGATCGAGGAGATCTGGGGGCGTCGCCTGGACGTCAAAACGGAGAACGGAGGGGGCAATCGCCCAAACCCTCACCCTCTACCACTTACGAGGAGAACCTAGGAGAGGCGGAGGTACTGCTAGGGCTCGCGAGAATAGGCTGGCAGTCGCGATTTCCGGCAAGGATCTCGGTGATCACGTGCGAAGTGATTGTGATCGAGAGTCACAACAAGGATCTCAGTGAGACTGCTTCCATCTTTGCTCGGGCCATGATGGTTTGGGTTCTTTTTTCTCTCTCTCTATCTCCCTCTCACCAGGTGGTGATTTGACTTCTTTTATAAGGCGAGGGGTTTTCCTTTTTTTATCTTGTTGCCATCTGAGTTGTGAAAGAAAAAAAAATAGAGGAAAAGAAAGAAGAGTGTAGAAGAGGATATCAAAAAAGAAAAATAAAAAGGAAAAATAAAAACAGAAAAAAATTATTATTAAAAAAAATGAGAGAAAGATGATTATGTTTAAGACAAGATATGGAGAAGTCTTCTCTAGTTTTTATTACTTTATTTCTTATCTTTTTTTTCTCTCATACGAGTATGGGAGAAAGGGGGAGTGTGGAAGCCTGTTGTAGTCATCCCTCATTTGAGAGTCCCTTTTGTTCTTGGACTACACATGAGAAACCATAACTCTGGGAGGTCCAGAGTTTTGAGGTCCTCAGAAGAAGAGCTCATTTCAGGTTTCTATGTGGGAGATCCAGTTTTGTGGACTCCAGAGAGGGCGATCCACTTTCGAGATCTTCAGAGAAAGATCATTTTCAGGGATACTTAATGAGGAGCCACCATACCTCCTCGATCTTCGTCGCGAATCTCAACTACCATCATCGCCATCAACTTTGCTGCAAATCTCGTGCGAAATCTCCACAACAATCTCCGACTCGACCTCATCTCGCACAAAGACCTAGCACGGCATGGCCTTCTTCGTGCGCCAGAAGAGATCACCGACACCACTGCTACCTCAAATCTCCACCAGCACCACAAGTGCTCACCGAAGCACCGCTACGATCGCTCCACACGATAGCGAGCCTCTCCTTCCTCGCAGCGTCGTAAGAGGAACGTCACCTTGAAGCTCGTTGCCTTCCCCCTAGTGACACCGCCTCGTGTAGCCCAGCAGACTGCCGCCTTGTCGCCTCTATGGCCTCTGTGCCACCACGCTGCCTTGCCATGAGGATCACAGCACCTTCTTTTCTCGTTGAGCTACCATCTCTCGCCACCGGAGGTGGGGGCTTCAGTGCCACTGGCACCGGTGACACCACCACTACCCCAAGGTCACTCCAACCCTAAAGGCACCTCCAAGCCCCGCCTGGGTTCCGAGGCACTGATTGATCTCCTTGCGACCAATCAGAAGAACTCCAAAGATAATATAATTTCCAAATCAACCAGATAATCCCAAAAAAGAACTACCCTGATACCAAGTTAAATAATCTAAATGGTACGAAAGTAATAATCAAAGTAATAAAGATAATGTAAAATACTTGAGTTTACATGAAAATCCCACTCACGAAGAGTAGAGAAAAAACCACAAGAGAAGACCCCAGTAGGGCTCTGATTTCTATATTTCTTCTCCAAGGAATATGGGAGTACACACCTATTTATAGGCCACCACTCAAACACAGTCCACATCTTTTAATGTGACACTAAACCAACCACTCAATTCCCTCAACACTCCCCCTCAAGCTAGAGCATGGAGTGCTTAGCTTGTAACACAAAGAAATCGCTCTACACAACAGAACAAACAACACTCTTAATATGTACAATTAACTCTCCTCTACAAACGACAGTTGCACTCTTGTTCATGCTTGTAGGCAGGTATGTTGATGACGACACATTAGACCAGCTGGAGCTTGATGACAAATTGTTTTAGCTAGTTCTAACAAGGGCCTCTTCTTTCGAGACCACAACTGGTGCTAATGGCTGCCCAGTCAGTATCCCTGAAAAAGGTCTTCATCTGAAGATCTCGAAAATAGATCTCCCTCTCTGGAGTCCAGGAAACTGAATCTCCCACATAGAAACCTAAAATGAGCTCTTCCTCTAAGGATCTTGAAACTCTGGATCTCCCAGAGTTATGATTTCTCATGTGTAGTTCAAGAACAAAAGGGACTCCCAAATGGGGGATAACTACAACAGGCTTTCACAAACAGCCCCAAGGTATAGAAACACAATACACATGAACATGCACGTCAGTAAAATAGAAACACAATACACATGATCATGCAAGCCAGCAAAACATTCTTTTATTGTATGGTTTTCCACTTCTTTTCCGATTTCTGCAGACAATTCTTCAAATTGACTGTGTAAAGGAGCAAAGACTTTACAGAAACAAAGAATGGACTGCTTTAGGAAACATCATGTGACCATATGATAAAACCAATATGCAAGTAAATGTGATCACTGCCGAAATAGTGAGTATAAGAAACACACTTATGAGATATCATATGAGCAAATGTCTAAAAGGTTAGCTTGGCAGGCAATGCCCAGTGAATACAGCACATTGTCGAGCATGAAGGTCAGTGAGCAACTTCACCATTTCCCATAATTTTTCGTAGTAATATATAGTTGCACAGTGAAAAGTAAATAATAGACACGTAAAATAATCAGAGACATGATAATATGTTGGACAACCATTAGTCTTATGTATTGAAGGGTGGAAGTTGAGGTGATCAAGTGAGAAAGTCAGAACCAATGCCAAGGGCAATCAAAGGTGTCCCGTGGTTACGACTTCATATTTTGACATATAGTTACTAAAGATGAAGAAGAGATACTGGAAGTTTTCCTACTGAAACATGCATCTAACGACCATTACCTGCACTAAACATATTCATCTTATTCTGTTCAAAGGAGTACAACAAGACAATGACGCAATGATAAATACCATAAACCTTCATCATGTCCAACATTGTTGCTATCAGATTAAATTCTCTTGACAATAACCATCTTTATTTCCAGTCAATCAAATACCTATATTGGGTATTTCCAGCTATCCTTCGCATAGCCAGGTATATCCAGAGTTAACGTGGATAGCAGCATTGCACAGAGGACGATGAGGGTTGTGTTTGGAGAGCACCAATTTGGTGGGCAACAATCAAGGCAAAGAACAGTGACCTCCCGAAGATTATTGTGGTTGTCACCCTATTTATGGTTCTGACACAGAGCAATAGACAGGTAATTATTATCATTTAATCTTTTTTTAATCAAGTAAAAAGGAGTGTCACTCACAAACATTCATTAAAAAGCTTGAATTACATGAAAACCAGGAGGGCATCCCCTCCCTTACAATGAAGCCCAAAGAGCTTTAAAGGTCAAAGCCTGATTTATAACATTCTCCATATACGACCATTCTCCTTTGAAACTCACCCCATTTCTATTCAACCATGTTGACCAGTAGAGAGCCAATGGAAAGGCACGCTCCCTAGCTGATCTAAAATTTCCCCCGCCAAAAGATGGTCCAAAATTCTTCCCAGGATGAGTGCTCAATCCAATCAATCTACATCAAACTCCAAACCCTCCTTGCAAACGTACATCTGATAAAAGATGGCAGCAATCTTCAATATCCTCATTGCTTATTGAAGGGGCGGTCATGGAGGCAACGAATGTAGCTCTGCTGGTGGAACTCTTTGCTGATTTTTCAGGTCTAAAGGTCAATCATGATAAATTGTCCTTTGTAACTTCTAATATGGTGGAGGCAAAAAGTTCTACGTGTGATGAAAGGTTGCATAACATAAGGGGCAACCTGCCATTAAGGTACTTGGGATTGCCTCTTAATGATGGGAAGCTCAAGTTTGAGGATTGGATGCGAAGCATTGAAAGGTTGGAGCAAGGCCTGGAGGGTTGGCGGTCACGATTGTTAACAAGAGGAGGTAGGTTGGTTTCGCTACGAAGTATTCTCTCAGCTATCCCACTTTTCTACTGAACGATTTTCCTTATACGAAAAAAGGTGAACACATTGGAGAGGATTTGTAGATGATTTTTCTGGAGAGGGGCAACAGTAGACAATAGTAGGGTTTCGTTGGTCCCTTGAAACAAAGGTTTGTAGGCCAGTCATAGAGGGAGGTCTTGGGGTGTTGCACTTACGTACGATGAATAAATCCTTACTTGCGAAATGGGTGATGAGGATTATCAATCATAAAGGGAATTTCCTTACCTCTTCTCTGGACTCTATTTACAACAGGGAGACTAGTTGGGAGGAGAGATTGAATATCCTGAGAGGTGCTTCTACCTTTTGGAGAAGCTTAATGAGTGTTGCTAAGGAAATCCAGCACCTTTTCAAGGCAAGATTGGGCAATGGTGAGTCCTTCAGATTTTGAATTGATGATTGGACACGACAAGAAAAGTTAGCGGACAGATTCCCACAACTGGTTGGGTTAACTTTTGAACCAAGTTGTCAGGTTTCTGTTTGTTGGGAGGGGAATGTGTGGAGCTTTCACCTACCACGAGCATTATCTAAGCACAGACTTGATAATTTTGTCTTGTAGCAGGATTTGTTCAGATTGCAGGAAAATGATTTTGATGGTTGGGGGTATTCGAATGATTGCAGAAATGAGTTTACATCCCACAAACTTCAAATATTCACAAACATAATTTCAGCAAAAGAATGCTACTTAGATGTGTCCAAGTAGCCTTCAATAGAGACAATAATGTAGGCTAATATGGAATTATGGTCACGATCTTGAGTTGAATAAAATTTATTGTTAGCCTAATATTTCCAAAAAGAATAATTTTCCAAGTTTCCTTGAAAAATAGTTACAACCCAACTACATGAGACAATAAAATTGGGGATGTGCTATGGTCAAAGCCAGAGGTGAGAGTTTGGACCTTGTGGAATAGGACAACCAATGGTGGAGATCAATGAAGAACCGATGGTGGTCAGAGCACAATAGTAGACGTCGTCACATAAAAGGCATGGAGGTACAAAGACCCACGAGATCGGTGACGGGAAGCGCATAACTATCAAGGTGGTGAATCTCACCTCAGGCAAAGACAAATGGTGGTGGGAGAGCGACGAAGGAGAGAAACACAAGGGTTGCATAGGGAGGCAAAGGTGTCTAGCAGTCAAGGAGGGCTGAGTGGTGGCAAAGTTGATGGTGTTGAAGCAGTGAGGCATGATTGACAGTGGTGCATTCGCCAATGAAGAAGGGTGACAAGGTGACCAAAGGCCAAAAGGATGTGACATGTTGGTTGACATTGGAGCGATGGTGGGTGTATGATGGGGAGTTATGCATGGAGGTTTGCAGTATTGGGTCTTGGAGGGAAGTTGTAGGAGGATGGGAAGGAAGAAGATAAGTGGAGAAGAGATCACGTGGAGGGGAGGAAAATAAGAAAAGAGAAGAAAGACTTGGTGGAGAAGAGAGGATCTTTTCTATTATTGATTCTTTGTAGAAGCATCAACTTCATAATTAGAAATGAACTAGTGGCATCTCCCTTTACTATGATACCATCACATCTTCATAATTGTCCTGGATATCTTTAGATTAAGCACATCCAACAGCCAAGATTGGTTCAACCGACCGGCATTTCCTACTCTTCCAAGTACTCCTCGAAAATAGGTGGCAACAATTCCTATCAATTCATCTAGCACAAAGTTTACATTCGCGATCCGAGCATTTGGACATTTGATTGCTTGGCAACCTTTCTAAAGGCATTAGAAGCAGGTGACTGGATTTATATTTGGTTGGGACCCAAGAATGCCAGCATTGATGTTAAGAGGTTGAGGGCTTGAAGCAATTGTCCCCACTATGGGCATTGGATGGTTGTGGGGGCTCAGTTCTTGAATGGGAGTCGCCTTTCGGAATTTCGAAGCTTCTAAGGATGAGGAATGTTAGAGTTAAGAAGTGGTTGTGGCTAATGTAGGGCAATGATTAGCCAACTGTGCCAACTTGGTCTCCATTTTAACTACACTATCACAAGTGTCACTAATGGCTCTATAGTCGCATATTATATAGCTCATCTTGAATATTGAGCCTTAAACTATTGATCTATCAAGGCACTAGCTGGTCATCAGTCTCATTCAGATTATCCCAAGCCACCAATATCTAGAACTCCTCTATATACTCTTGGACACACTTAGTTCCTTGGCACATATTCCAAAGTTTATGTTTTGACAATACTCCAGAGGCAAAAACTTCTCTTGTGGCTTCTTCATCTTGGTCCATGAACAGATGCATTCTTTACCCTTGCACTCTCAATCTTTTTTGTAGGTGGCTCCACCATAACAAAACATACCCCTTCATTTTGAGAATAAGAAATTTAACTTTGTGGTTACTCAATAGATCCATGACTTGAAGAAGTGCACTAAGTGATTGAGCTAGTTAAGGACATCTAGACCTAAACATCCCTCAAGCTTGGGTATCTCAATTCGGATGTCCCAATCCCAACTAGCATCTTGTTGTGATCACCGTTGCTCAACATTTCCATCATATTCTGCATCATCTTCCAAAGCCAAAGTAGGTTGTTGAGGTTGACGAGGACAAGAGTTTTGTCGACGAGTTACTTCTTCACCTTCATTAATAGACTTGATTATTACATATTGTTTTATAACTTCTATATATCACACATGCACGTGTGCGTGCATAGACTATCTTATTTATATTTAATTTCATATATTAATCTTAGTACGAAGCCCAAGCTCCCCCATTTGCTTGGGCGAGCCACCCGAGTGTCAAAGTGTAGGAGGCCTCCTATTTGTTTGAAGGGGCCCACCTCACCACTCCCCTTCCCCTGTTTCAGCAATGGAACAGAGCCTCCCTTTTCCACAAATTTCTTCGACCGTACCTAACCCATGAATTTGCTTTCTTTACTTTAGATCTTGTTTTAGCTTTAGAAGATGAATGAGATTAAAAATGCCAGGTTGAGCTTATCTTGTGTGACCCAAAAAAAACTTGCAAGGCAACCCTCTGATTTCACTTTCCAGTCCGCACTGTCCCTATTCCATTTGAAACTACAATGCATACCCTGGCTCGGTACTATGAAAAAATCGACCGAAGTTCAAACTATTCATTGGGAATTCCGTTCTTACAAGGAAATGCTCGACACCCAAGTGGGCTTGCAAATTGGATCATGATCCAATGCTTTTTGGGGTTTCTCATGGTTTGTAATTTGTATCTATCCACACAATATCTCGAGTCTTTTTACATATAAAGGATTTACTCCAAATCACAATTGGAAGAAAAAAATCAACTCATGTTCCTCTTCCCTCATCTTCTTTCGTCTCCTTCCTGCATGTCCAAAACAAGTCCTCAACTTGACCCACAAGAGTTGACATCATGTTGCTCAGAATAGCCACCTCATAAGAGTGAGTCAATCTCCTATGACTTTGATACCAATTGATGCAACCAAACTTAATATAAAGTGTGAGAGTTATTAAATAATAGGGTTATTAGGCATTTTTGAGAGCTATATTATTTCTTAATTAGTCAAGTGTTCCGTTGTAATTCGCACAACACTCCTTTTATAAAGGAGCTAGGGTTCATTAGTTGAATAAGAGAGTTCATTTTCTCAATTCCCAATATGGTATCAGAGCCATGATCTCTGTGGCTTAAGGTTAGGAAAAAAAACCCTAAAGAGGGGAGGGGGTCTCTGGCGGCGCCGCCAGTCTCCAGCAAGCCTCCGGGGAGGCCCCTCCCCTTTCCACGTCATCTCCTCCTCTCATCTCTAATTTTCTTCTCTCATATTTTTTTCTTCTCAATGTTGGAGCCCATTGCTACCTATCCTCAACAACACCGAAGATCAACACCACCGCTACTCCAAGGGTGCATCACCTGCTCATCGTCAGCCTCAGGGGGGGTGCATCACCGGCTCATCGCTAATCAGCTGCACACCTTTAGTGACCAACCAACGCGATCGCCGCTGGCAAGCCAATCCGACTCCAACGTCGCCGGTGACACGAGGCTTGAATCCCTATTTTGAGCCCTCTCTTCCTGATCAAAGGGGGTTCAATTGGTCTTGTTGGAACCCCAGGGAAGTCACCTTGGTTTCAAGACAAAACCTAACATCGGTTCCTTACCGGAGCATCACCGGAGCGTCACCTAGAGCCCCCAATGGCACTGGCAAGGGCTATTATCTTCATGTGTGGCCTTGGATAGTCTTTGGTAGCCACTGGATCTAAAGATTGCATTGAAGATGAGTTGGTTTGCATGACTCTCACACATATCAACCTTAGCAATGAGCCTTCTCTCACCTATATTACATGGATTTCCACTTCTTTACACGAGGAGTCTCCTCTCATGTGAGAAGCGCCCATTGGACTAGCATTTGCAACCCAAGACAACCTGAAGAAGCAAAGGCAAATATCCACATCGTCACATAGGTGGGATGCACTCTCACGCATCTAAAGCATTTCAGCTGGCTCCTGGAGCGTAGGAGCAATGGCAGTGATGTGACCTTATGCATGCTCAAAGAACCAAGCACAATACACTAGCTCGCGAGATGTAAGAGCAATGGCACCCAGGTGATCTTATGTCCACTCAAGAAGACCAAGCCTCTTCGTCTTCAAACTCTTGGACGTGCAAGCAGCAACACCCGAGTTACAATAGTGATTTCTCGCGTACCCAACACCTTACACAAGACATACAAGTAGACACACGATCAATAGTTGCAGATGCAAATGCCAGTTAATTCATCATCTACAGTTGATCTCTGATTCTCGTCCGACTATAGTCTATCACTGTTGCTCCTTCGACTACATGGATTAGGGGGGAACCCCTCATTTTTTGTAACTCCTCCAAGTTAGACATTGCACACTCCAACTTGGGGGGAAATGTAAGAGCTATTAAATAATAGGATAAGTAGGTATTTTTTAGAGTTATATTATTTCTTAATTAGTCAAGTATCCTATTGTAATTCACCCAACACCTCTTTTATAAAAGAGGGGCAAGGGTTCATTAGTTGAATAAAAGAGTTCATTTTCTTAATTCCCAACATAAAGAATGAATTTACATTCCACAAACTTCAAACATTCATAAATATAATTTCAGCAAAATGATGCTATTTAGATGCGTCTAATCAACTTGTTTGTCCCTATCTATAGAGAGATAGTGGCATACACTAATCTGGAACTGTGGTCTTGGCCTCAATTTGAATAAAATTTATTGATAACCCGAAATTTTCAAATAGGATAATTTTCCTAGTTGCTTTGGGCAATCGTTGAACACAATGACGTTGGAGATGCATCGTAGTTGGAGCTAAAGGAGAGAGTCAAGACTATGCAAGATAGGCCAACCAATGGTAGAAATTGAGGAAAAGTTTCAGTGGTGATGTAAGTAGCAATGGTAGGGGGATGTCATCATGCAACAAGGGTGGAGGTGCAAACAACCATGGGGTTGATGAAGTGGTAGTGGAAGCACATGGTTTCCAAGGCAACAAAGCTCATCACAAGCAAAGATGGGTGGCGGTGGGCAAGCAGCAAAGGAAAGGCACACAAGGGTTGTATAGGGAGTAAGGTGTCCAATACGCCCCTAGGATGGGCGAGTCATAGCAAAGTTGATGGCATCATCGAGATGAGGCATGGTCGAAAGTGGTGCAATCAACAATGAGGAGGGGTGGTGAGGTGACCAAAGGCCAAAAGCTGGTGGCACATTGGTGGACACCTAAGCGAAGGTGGGCATGTGATGGCGAGTTGTGTGTGGAAGTTTGGGGTGTTGGATTTGAATGAGAGGAGTTGCAAGAGGACGGGAAAAGAATAGATCACCTTGTGCAACTTGTTGGGGTTGGTGTGCATGTGTGCTTTGGGGGGGGGGGGGGGGGGGGGGGGGTGCTGTTTAGAAGAGGAGAGAGAGTTAATGGAGGGAAAAGGATCCTTCTCTATTGTCGTTCCTTTAACTCTTTACCATTGAATAATACCTCCCCTACTTATATATTGGGGAATACAAAGAAAAGGAAGTCCTCTTATCCTTAAATAAATGGGAAATCCAGAGCTAATAAACTTAAAACAAGAAAGAAACAGCAAAATTTGGGGTTCTCCCTAAAAGACTTAAAAATTACATAAAACTCCCCATAAAAATAAAATATATGAAATTTAAGCAGAAGCCCTTGGATTTCAAGTATATTGCACTACACTACATCAAGAATGGTCAAAGGATAGACATGGTGGCAAAGCATGCTACAGTACCTTTTTTATGGAAGTGGATTGGAGAAGTAGGTGGATGAGATTGAGGGAATGTATATCATGATTTTGAATTTAAATTCGTACTGCCAATAATGTTATAACATCAGATCTTACAATCATATTATCCAAGAGCCATGCCATTCTTCGTCACTGTGGTGGTTTTTGGGAGTTGGAGGGCTTCTACATCGATTTCAAATTTTAAATGGATAATCAAGTACCTCATCTCAGCCCTAGACAGGTTGCCTTTAAACCTCAAATGATTGGTCACTTGGGGAGTCTAGTCTTGATTATATCTTTTCAAAGACCTAGTCGCATTTCTAGTTTTAACATCTCGTCTTTTTGCCTTCATTGGAACCAATGAGTCTACAAAGGCTTGATTTGGGTCCATTGATTTTTTTGATATGTCAATAGCATTGTGACAGATCCATTGATATTAGCAGCAGTTAACCCAAGTCCACACGGGGATTGATACACAAAGAGCCATTGCTGAAATCAGAATGATATTCTAATTGATGTTAATATGGTTAAACTCTGTCATATTTTGAACAAAAGTCTAGGAAAATGATTGACATGATTGATATTGTAAAACTTCAACCCCCAATCGACCAAGGGTGTGTGTGATACACCAAATGATATTTTTCTCTTATCATAACCAATTATCCTATAAAATAGCTTGCTCAAAATCCATCTTAATGTATATTAACATATCTATCTCTGTTGAAATGCTGCAGTTCAAGCACTCATTCTGTTCCTAAGATAAACTGCAACTCCATGCTCTGTAGAGTATTTGTTAAAATTCAAATTAGACAATTAAGAATCTCTGCAGTCTAAAGTTATCAAATCAGCTATTGACACATGAACTACCAAGTAGTTTTGAAGAACTTGAACTACTTGGATAAGTTTTTTTCCTCTTAGATGTTCCTCAGCCCTCTTTCACTGGCCTCAGGAAAGAAATATTCACTAGAACATTAATGCATAACAGCAATATCAGCAATATAAGTCATATGTATTTCTTTTGATTTGATATTCGGCAGACTTGGTGATGGCTGACAAGAAAAGTGGCTCTAGCTAAAACTGTTTATACCCACTTGCATCATAACCAATTCCAACAAAGATTTCAGAGGACTTAAACTTACTTAGAAAAAACCAAACACAGCAAGTACCTTTGATGCGCCTCAATTCCTTGCAGAGTGTGATGAAGTCGCCCCACTTCATATGACATCGTCTAATAAAACGCAGGATTTGCTCTGTGGTGAACATGGACAAACTCTCTAAGTACTCTCCGTTGACACCATTTTCTTCAAAGACTTGGCGATAGCTGCCCAAATTTATCTCCTCTAGCCACAAGCCAACATCCTGCAATTGCCACAGGTTGTACTCACTAGGGCCATAACCAAACCAAGAGCATGTATCCAAAATGAACATGATATAATATAAAACCAGTCACCGAAATTCAAAAGCATTTTGCGCATTTTTACAGTTTTTTTGTTTTTTTTTGAAAAAGATGTTCATATGGTTGTTGACACAAGCAAATCTTACAAAATCATCTTTTTTAAGTAAACACAGGCATAACGCAAACTTTGTATGCATTCTGAAGAGCTTATTACAGCTATCACAAATCCCACTTTTTGATGCTTCAAAAGATTGTTTCCATTCGGTAAAATAACATAAGTCAATAAGATCTCCCACAAAGTGAGCAATCAAAACATGGACATGATAATGGCATCAAAATAGCTCCATAAGAGCATTACACATTTAGGTTTATTTTTAAACCAAGAGTGAATGTGATGATTAGCAATCCATATTTCAGTATATTGCCATCTGATTTCTAGTAAAATAAACTACCTAATGCTAAGATTCCATAATGATGGACTCTCCCAGACAAAAAAGTGTACTGAAACAAAGGAAAGAGAACTTATTAGAGAATGGCCATGTACAGAGTCATCTTTATGCTGCACATGCGTTGTCTAGAATATCACTTTTATTCTGACAAGCAAAAATCCAAGAAAACTTTTTCAGAGACCACAATACAAGATCAATATCAAGGCAAAGTCCACACAAAATAAAGTAATTCGAACAATTGAAGCAACTATAAGCAACTGACCACAACCAAACTTCAAATATCCAAAGGTAATAATTTGGCACATTTGTGATTAAAGGCAAAGAATCCATGTAGCTGACCCCACTTAACATGGAAAAGGCTTTATTGTTGTTGTTGTTGCTGTTCTTGGCAAATAATTTCAAAAAGAAAAAAAGAAACATTTATTTTCAACCTCAGAGCTGATCTACAATCAACATATCATTATAAAATTCTACCAAAAATACACTATTTTTAAAAGGGTAACTCGTGATATTTATTAGAGGATCCATCTAACAGGCAGTAGATTGCACATGGTTGAACATGTGGGAGAAACACACACGCACGCGCACACACATGCACACACACACACATTGAATTCTGGAATCTTCAATGCCAGCCAAATGAACTGCAATGAACGCTGCCATAAAACTTGTGGACTGAAATGCAGAGTTTGCCCTAATTCAAGAAAAGATGTTTGAGCACTCCAGCAACTGGGCTTGGGATGAGCTTGGAAAAAGTTGGCAGGAAGGTTCCTCTCCCCTAATGTGGCAGGTCCTTCAAGACAAATCCCCCTGCCTTGGTGTAAAAATATGTCAGACTACATGGATGGAAAGGCTGGCGCTTCTGCAGTTTATGCTTTTCTCAGGAGAATCAACAATAATTTCTAGTTTTCTGGTCTTCTCAGTGGATGGTCTCACATACGAGACCTCTGAGGACAAGCCCAATGACAGGGTCAGGTGTTCAGAGACCTGTTTACAAAGCAAGCCTCAGTTAAGTTCTCAGTTTCTAACTGCATATCATGACAAAACCTCGACAATGTCGCAGTTGAAGCTTGACCACAATTTCTTTGTGGATTTCATAAAGGTGATTCCACTGTTGAAGATTCATGCTCAGGATACACATTTCTCTATCCTGATTGATGGACATCCAATAAAGGTTGGCATTTGAAAGTCAGGGTTTTTTAAGGCTTGCTTGTTGGAGCTTCCACTTAGACAACTTGTAGTTCAGTTGAGACAGCTTGACTCCATTTGGAGTTTTCTAATTCACAATGGGAGAAAGGTTAGGGAAGGGCGAGAGCATAGGTGTGGCACATGTTCTTGTGGTTACCTCCAAGATCGCTCAGGTTGAAGCTAAAGGAAACTGGACAGGGAATGAGAAGGAGAAAAGAATTTCACAAGCTCATGCTTCCAAAAGATGGCACCCAAAGGTTCAATAAATCAGAGGTTTCGTCAAGGCAATAATGGTTGAAAGAGGGGAACTCAAATAATACATATTTCCACCTGTCTGCAAAGAAGTAACTTCATGGACAAAGTAAAGGCGAAGGAAAGGAACCCAAAATGCTCAATTCCATCCTTGATGAAAGTGGCCTGCAAAGAAATATCTTTGTTGATTGGATAAAGGCCCACAGGGAAAAGGCAGTAGGGAAATTACAAGTCAATACACTGTTCACAGCTCACACAAGTGAGTTCGCATATAGATGTCTGCCAGGAAGATGCATGATGGATGAAGGGGAGTGACACAGTTGTCTACCTTCCACGTCTTCAATTATATGTTTCACAGAGGTTTACGTTGAGGTACAAGTGGCTATTACAGGGATGAATGCTGAGAAATCTCCATGTCCAGATGGCCTCCCAGTAATGTATTCAAGTAGTTTTCACATGTTGTGGGAGAAGACACCACAGCTGTGCTCCATGTGTCCACAAATGAGAAAAGGAGATTAACAAGATTACCCGATTCCTTATTTTTCTTTCACCAGAGAAGGGCACTATAAATTTGCGGAATATCATCAATCAAGTAAGATCTCCAATGCAGTTAATTCTGTTGTAGGTGAGGTTCATGAAATTGCATGCAGCATGTGTTAAGGGGCATGGTGCACCTTGTATAGCTAGATTCCTTTGAGGTAAGATCCTTGTTAAATGAATTTGTTATGTTTCTCAAACTATTTCAATACTAAAAGACAGTGCACCAGAAGGGGTTCTTGAGGAAAGTGGTCTTCTTGGGCTAAAACTTGTATAAGATGGTTGGTTAAAAGAGGCACCCCTGATAGGGGATAGTTTGGATGAACTGTATCATCAACTCATTAAATGCATTGGTGAATGGTAAAGTTGTCAGGCATTGGGTGCAACTTATAAGGCTTTTTCTGAGCTTGTTCTTTCTGTCCTCTTCACTTTATTCTGGTGGTCAATATTCTAGGAATCTCAGACATTTATTCCACAAACTTATTCACCACCATGAATTACAGGGCCTTATATCTACTCCAATGAAAATATTGTCTTTTCAGGGACATGTTGAGCAACTGCTTTAATCCACACTTTTTGGGGGTCTCAGAGTTGGTGGTGAAAGGGTTGAATTCTACTCTAGTCCTAGTTGCTATGAAGAATATAGAGGCAATCACACGCCCAAAAATTTTATAAGCACATCTTGGTGGTTTGCCCATTGCATATAAGGACTTCCTCAGATCCGCATGCACATTTTTTATTAGAACTCCATCTGTACTTTTCACAGTTACGAACCTCAATTCATTCGATTGGTTATCCTTTTAGCATTTGATTCCCATGTGGATCGAGTAGCAATTTTGATTTTAACAGGAAGCAGTGAAGGGCACAGGTAACAAAGATGGTAGTCTTTTGTTGTTTGAACACTATTTGCAGCCCTCGTACTAGTGACAAACTGGGGCTTTTTTTTTTGAGAGAGACAGATGGGCTAATGACAAGTTGGGACTTTTGCATTTGAGAATGACAAACAAGCCATTGCTTACCAAACAAGTGGTCAAAACTATGGGTGCTCCAAGGGATTTGTGGAGTATGGAGTTTTCTTTTTTATTCAAAAGGTAAGTATGGAGTTTTTTATTGAATCTAGGTTGGGCAAGGGGCTTCTTCTTTTGAAAGGACCTTGTGCCAATTTATGCCAAATGTTGGTCATCTATATTAAGAACCTTTGGAAGCGGAAGGAGTTCATGGTGTGCAGGATAAACAAGTTCTGTGAAAAGGTAGTTATAGGTCTATCCATGCAACTCTTCACTTGGGCTCTAGATCCAAAATCTTTGATGGCAGTGTGTTGTGCTAGTCCCCATGATCTGTTTGTTGGATCTACGGCTAGCATTCACAAGTACAATTGCAAATTGCAATGGGAGCAACTTGTTCTTGGTGGTTGAACTCACTTTGCAATTCACCCAATGGATCCAAGCAATGTTCCTGGGATGGAGTTTTGCACACCAAGTGGATAGCAAGTGTGGTTAGGTAGAGCTTCCCAAATTGTCAACTGATCTAGAAATCACAGGATCCCTTTAAATTTCAATTTTTTTACAATTAGCACATTGGAAGATGTTGGCCATGAAGGAGTAAAAAAGTGAATGTGCAGCAAATACTAATGTACTTTCCCTTTATGACCAGCATGGAATGGACATGAACCATCTTTTCCATTGTGCATTCTCTATGGCAATTCAGTGAAACAGTGGGATAGACTATTCAGATAGATTGCATTGACGCTTCATCTTTTCTAACAGACAAGGTTTAAGCCCAATTCTATTTAGAAAAGCTAGCCCTCTGAAAACGGTTTTGGGCCCAATGGACCCATGCTAACTTAGCTAACCAGCGAAAATGTTTAACCCTAAGTTTAAAAGTAGGAATTCTCAATAAGCATGCATCATTTTTTATTGTTACTCCTATTATCCTTTAGGGGTTTTTACATATAAGCTTTGAATATTATGTGTATACTCCTATATTCTTTGTTATTACAAAAACATCGCTCACATCTTCTCTCCGTTAACAAATATATCCTTCTGTTACTCCACTGTTAGCAAGTTAGCGCAACACCTATCAACTCAAGAGCATTTATGTTACCAAAGAGAAGATGTGAAGGGTGTTTTTGTAATAACAAAGAATGCACACACACACACACACAAACACACACACACATATATATATATATTAAAGATTTCAGTGTAAAAATTCCTTTTTAAAATCATTTTTAAGACAAAATACCAATCCACTTTGCTTATTATATTAGGTGATCCTCCATCATCAAGAGATTGGAGTAGTTGTACGAGATGGTAGAAAATACATAGGTTTAAGTGCTGAAACTCATATTTACGGGGCTAGTCAATTTTTTTGCCCAGATAGGTGCAATTTATATGGATTACATTGTTGATTTAATGGGATGTAGATGAGAGTCATCTAGGTAGTATCAGTTTTTAGAGTAATATAGAGATGTTGTACCTAATGCTTAATGGAGTGAGTTGTAGATTAAATTTTGGTTGTTCCATTGGATACTTTTCTATGGTTTCTCTAAACTTATACTAGTTCAATGTTTCACTATTGTTGGCCTTGTTTGGATAAGGGATAGAGTTTATCCTTAGATAAAACTTAGGACAAGATAAGTTTTAGTAGTGTTGGTGTAAGTGGTGGGAGTAGATGTATTACAAATTGTAAGTCAATGTGATTTAAATATAGAGAGATTTGTAGTTTATTTAGTATATATTTATATTGGATTATTCTCTTATTATTGTTTTATTGGAAAGTAGAGTAAGTGGAAATTAGATGTGATAGGTGAGTTAATACATTGTATATGGATATTTAAGGTGACATTTTAGCATTATTTATAACATTGTTCATCCTATCCCTATCACATTACTTAATCGCCCGTCTTATCCCTCATCCAAACAAGACCGTAGGCACTTTTTTCCTCTTTTTGGAGGCACTACCACGTTGTGTATATATGAAATTGTGTAGCGACTTGTGCATACATATGCATGAAAATGAAAGACATATAGTTGTAGTAGTTATATTTTTGTCCATAGGTAGGCAGATTGTTGAGTGTACCCACTTGTATTTCTGTGGCACTTAAGATGAACCACATAAATATTACCTAAAAATGGTGAGAAATTTTTACATATACACTCCTCTAATCTTTGAATATTACGAATATACACTTGTTTTCTTTGTTATTATAGAAATACTACTGACATCTTCTCTCCGTTAACATAAATGTCGTTAACAATAGTTGGGTTAATTTGTTAACGATGGACTAAGGGAAGGATATATTTGTTAACGGAGCAAAGATGTGCAGGATATTTCTGTAATAACATAGAATACTGAGGCATATACGTAACATTCAAAGATTACAGGAACATAAATATAAAAACCCCATCCTATATGAGAATGATTTCCTCTTTTTTTTAAAAAAGGTATATGGGAATAATTTGTAGTAGCACATCTTCCAATTCCTAGGATAACTTTAATTATACACCTCATTGCTTTCAGATTTAAGCATTTCTGGGCACAGTAGCATACATAAAGAACCCTAATTCTAGGGATTTAAAATTTATTGTGGGGAAAGTTGTCTATATAACTGCTAAACAAAAGGGGCATTACTTGCCGTTAGTGTAAACACATCCACTGATTTTCATAAACTCTGACCACTATCAAGTAATCATCCTACAATAAAAATCAAATGAACAATAGAATTCATATTAAAAGACAAAAAGACAATGGCATCTTGTTGTTCATGCCTGATGATCCAACTAGGAGAAAAGAACATGGTGAGAATCTTGTGATGACTTCATGTCACTGATGCTAAGAGTCTAAGACATCATCAATAAGCAGATGCTTATGCAACTTGAAGCGGAAGATAGGTAACAAACCAAAAGTCATACCACATTGGAAAGCTAACAAAAAGTAAGATGTGGTTATAAAGATTTCAATTACCAGTTGATAACTTGGACTTAAACATTTTAAGCAGGGTGATTTGGGTATGTTCAAAGTTAGGGCCAATTTTTCACAAGGTCATTATAAGCAGTATCAAAGCCAAGAAATACAAGAACTGAGTGTTTTGCAGGACAAGTGTTATACCATGAAAATTAATGATAAAAGCCACCTCTAGAGTCTATACAAGCTACCTCTACAAACTCATGTCACCTGGAAACTGACCAATTAACTAATCATATGAACCTTTACAAGGATTTCGGGATTAAGTGTGAAAGGTTGGAATACCCCCAAAAATAATACCACACTAGTACAAAAAATGAAGCATAGTTATAAAGGGTTAAAATTGCTAGTTAATGTCTTAAGGGCTTGTGTTTAAACATTTTGGTGGTTGATTAGTAATTGAGAATCAATAAGTTGTCAAGATCAACTTTCTCAATTAGGCTCGAATCTAGGCCCTAGGTTACTAGAGGATGGTTCAATGAGTGAACATGTGCAAGAATGGAGGTACGGGGGACAATGCAGTGGATATTATAGGAGAACAGTGGTGGATAAAGGAGAAAGGTAGAGAAGAAAAATAAGAAGAAAAAGAGGAAAAGGGGAACCGAAGGGAAAAAATACAATGTGGATGGAAGGAGGAAAGCATAAGAGCAAAGTAGATGTTTGAGTTCTTACTCCAGTTGATGTGTGAGTTGATGAAGACAAACAGAAGAATTGGGGGGAGAACTCCTTAAGGGCCATAATCCAACTCAAATCACCACATCATTGCAAACTGCATAAGCCAGGTACAAGACTTGTACATATTACTTGATCTTGATTGACCCACGAGCAACCCTAATGTAGTCCTATTCTACAGAAGCGCCTGTAAGGCTGCACTTTATTTGGTTGTGGGTTAAGTTTTGTGCTTGGAATAACCTTTACAAAGTGTTAGGTTGTAACAAGTGTTTACTTCTATGGTAGGATAAATAGTAGTTTACAAGTGATACCTGAATAGACGTGCTGGAGTTGGCAATATTTAATTAAGTATTAGACTATTGGTTGTTATGTTGGGAATTGAAAGGTGGGTTGGATTCTTCTCAAAAAAAAAAAAGAAAGGTGGGTTGGATATTGTAGTTGAATGGAAGTATGATGTCATTTAATTGATTATTGAGGTGGATGATTAGATAGTTGGATGTGATAGGAAGGCATTGCCTTGGGGACCACAAAAACCCCTTAACCCACTGCCCTACCCCATCGATGTTGTAGCACTTATCTCATTCAAGTAGACTAACCCCCCTAAATAACCAAGCACCAATGCAATCTATGATATCTTTGAGTCAAAACAGTATCAGCCACCTTCCTAGATTGACTAACAAAGCTCTACATGACTTAAAAATGGACAAGATTCGAAATGCCGATTTCGACGCCGTGTCGATGAAATTCTAAGTGTGTATTTCGTGGGCAAGCCAAGGGCACACAGTAGAAATACCCGTTTTCCAATGGGCATGCCGAGGGCACACAGTGAAAATGCCGATGGCATGTCAAAAAAAAATGACAGAAGTAATCAAAATGATATCAATTTTAAGAAAATCAGATACTGATTATGTAACAATAAAAGTGTTCCATCAGGCATGCCAAGAACACACACACCCATGCACACGCAGCAACGCACCGCAGCAGGCATGCCCTAGCACAGGCATCAGCATCTGTCGGCATGCCGCCGGCATCCCTGCATGTCGACAGCCATTTGGTGTCGGCATGACCCCTCCCCAAAACTACCACTGAAAATGGATCGATAATGAGCAAACTAAACATAGAGTTAAATCCAGCAATCCGGTGGCTTTCAGAGTCAATGTATAGTGTGGTGGTTAAGAAGGCAAAGAAGAACAAACAGAAAAAAATCACACATCGGTGAAATTTTCCCAAGAGACTCAGACCTAAACTCTCACTGTCAACCCACCAAGAATTGCCTTTGGGTATATATGCCAAGGCTACTATCTTAGCAAGCATAGCTTTGGCACACAAGCAATGCTAACAATCACTTGAAACACACCCCCCGAACAGTAACTCTAAATGAGTCAAACATTTTAAATAAAAGACTGATTCCTGATGTAAACAAATTTAAAAAAAAAAAAAAAAAATCCAGTGTAGAGTGTTGACAAGTTTCCATCAAGGTCCCTACGTTATAAATTTGCGAAGTCAACATCATACACTAGCGATTGCTCTGCCACTCCCCACTGCACGAGACCAGTAAACAACAAGCACGAGAAACGGATTTCAAGCCAGAAACTCAAAAACACACCTAGCCCAGAAAAAAAAAAAAAAAAAACATTGGCATAACTAGCAATCCAGACTCGATGAAGCTCATTTCCAGTCACAAACAATGAGAGCACATTAACAGCTAATTTCCCACAATATCGATATGAACATCCAGCTCAACCAAAAAGAAATCCGCTGTAGATCACCAAAGTAGGCAAAAAAAACAAACCCACCCTTTCCTCAAAACCCAGGCCGAAAAAAAAAAAAAAAAAACGCCTTTTTGTTAGTTACAAACTCGCCATGTAACCCGCACCAGAACCACATTCACAATCCCAACTTTCCACCTCCCGAACCACAAACCAACAGAGATCACGGCGAAGAAACGCACCTCGACCGTCCAGATGAAGAAGTCCAAAGGCTCCGGAGGGCGATCCCTTCCCATTCCCATGGCACCTGCGCACACATCAAGGAGGAACCCGTCAGATGGGAGTCCAAACATTCGCGTGGAGGGATAAAATGATAGAAAGGGAGCACCTTTTACCCTCGAGATGGAAGGAGGGAAAGGGGGTTCTTGGGATTTAAGGGCGTGGCTTGGGGAGCCCTCAATGCGAAGGATCTATGGGGGATTTTAGGGTTGCGGATCTCAGCAGGTAGGAAGGGAGGGAAGAAGAAAGATCAAGAGCCCTCTCACGTCTCTCTCTCTCTCTCTCTCTCCTCTCCTCTCCTCCTCTGCTTCGCTTTGTGGGGTGAGAGCTCGACAGTCGCCACACAGCAGCTGCTCGAAATGGACAAATGTGGTGATTGGAAGCAGGTGGGGTATATATCATTCGGTAAACTTTCTACGTACACGGAAACTGAACATTAAACTGGGCTTCCACCCCCATTCCCTCCCGCCTACCCTTTGAAAAAAAATTAATAAGTGGGATCTACTCGTAAATTCACTTCAGTTGTCTTTTTATATCCATCCAAGGACTGTCACGTTATCACCTAGGATGTATCATCTACTGCGGCTCTCTCTCACTCTTGCGTGAATAAAAAAAGTTAATTAGATCTTTTGTTCTTGCCTTCGAAAGATATTTATAAAAAAGATCCTGGTAATTATAATACGGTAGGAGTTGTTTGTTTAAATCCAATGGTTGAAGTTAAATTTTAATTAATATTTACCTGACTGGTCCTTCAACTAAGTTGATTAATTAGGTGTTAGTATCCAAAATGTAATTATATCTAAACTTTTTTTTTTTGGATGAAGATCAAACTTTTTTTCCTTCGTTAAATGCTAGATCAATGATTGTTAAACTTGTGTAAAGAATATTTGATTTTTCTATAATTAATTATCATGTTAACAATGAAACATTTGGGATTTAGGATCAACAACATTATGCTACCTTTAAATATTTTAAATACTCATGAATCATTCACGCTAAAAGACTTATATAAGTCCTAGAATTAATTTTCAAATCCATTATCCTTCTTATTAAGGATTACATATATTTATTTTCTCTTTGTATTATTAGGTCGAGAACAGAGACCAGTTACTTTTCAAAAGAACTTTCTTCTTTTCTTTCATATATAGGTCAGATTGTGACCCACATGACTATACATGAAATTCCGTACATCCCGATATATGTTAAGTGAGCATGTGTCTTCCAAATCACTATGTACACCTATAATAGTGGATCTATGTGATTCTTTCAAGAAATCACGTATCTCATGTACTCTCATAGACATAGTAGCTTTCCAGTCTCAACATCATGTTAGGTGTATGGATTATCGATTCACCAAATGTGCATATTCCAGTATAAATACACATATATGTCTTAAGTCAAAGGATACGCCTTCTCTGTAATAGTGATAAGAGAAAGACTTCCCGCACCTCTATGTCGTCAAGTCAACCCATTAACTTAAATTGTGTAACAACCTCGAATCTCTTGTCTTATATAGAGGATGTACATCAAGGACATTCATCAGAGAGCAGTCTCTCAAGAAAATTGCCATCCCATCTCCGATTGGAGACTACTGCTTGATATCACGATATTCTAAATGACTTATCTAAATCTTCAATCCAAATCATTTAAATCTTTACTACCTGTAATCAATTATATTCAACATGGTTATAATATATTCTCTCAATTATACTGAAAGATCCAACTAACTGCATTAATATATTCATGTGATTTGACATTTAGATCTAAATCATTAATCAAATGATTTTACTCAACTAGTAAGAGAACATTCTTTTCTATAGGTGCATACATGCAAAGTTAAACAAATATAAACACATAAATATACATATGTATACACATACATCTATATATATATATATGCCAATACATGCATATGTGTATATATACATATGTTTGAGTGTTTGAGTGTTTATATATACATATGCATATGTGTATGGTTATAAATATAAATATATCTATACACACATTAACACGTATATATAGTTTAATCAGTAATTAGTACTAAGTTCTTAATTCATCAGGAATTATTTCCTAATCCAATTTAACAAAAAAAAGAACAAAAAAAGTTTGATTTTCATGCATTTTTACTCACCGAACACCCCATCCAAGAAATGTACCTTTTAATCAAATAAGGAGGGTGCAATATTTTTTACGATGTCCTTTTTATTGGTACTTCATTTTAATTATATTTGTGGCCCACGTTATCATCAATGATTACATGAATCCTAAGATCAACATCATGCATGAAAACTTAACTATGGAACCTGTCCAAACCCTCAACAAACACACAGCCAGGCCCACATGGTTTCGTACTTTGAAGCTTTGTTTGTTGCTTATAGCATAGATCAATTATGCGTAGTCTAATATTTTTTTTCATTTTCATCGAAATTTTCAATATTTGTTTTCTTATTAGGTTTGCAATCATTCGTTTGATCTTTCGAAGAGCTAAGTGATAAATCAACCACCAGCAAGGTTAATGATACACTCATTGATCAAAGTCTTTAGAATAAAAATCTCGACTCAAATAATTGATCACAAGGTAATTATGTAAAGATGTGATGATCCAGTTCAACCTAAGTGGTGTACATTTGGGAAAAGAGCGATGTTTTTAAATTCTAATAATACTCTTGTAGGTGTTACAGTCACACTTTCTTATTTCTCCCTTTTGCTCTGATTGCATAAAAAATAAAAACTATCGCATCCTAGGTATTTATAAGATGAACCCCCTTTGATTGTGGATTATATCGGATTCCTTACGATCCCACGATCTGATTATTAATAGAATTTAATTGAGTAATCAACGTAGACTATAATTGCAAACGTTGACATGATGGTTGTCCATTTTAACTTCAATTAATAGGATCCTCAAATGGGTTATCAAATCCTTGGATTAGGCTAGATTTGGCAAGATGCTGAGCAATTGAGTCTACTAAGATACTGAGCCATTGAATCCATTAGATTGGTTTACAAAATTCTAATAAGAGAATTTTTCTTCCCTTGTCACTCACCGATCATCCAACACTCTGTTAAATTAAAGTTCTTAATTACAAGCTCACTAAAAAAATTATACATTTGTGGCATTATTGTTATAGGTAGTTAGGCTTTTATGTCCAGTGATCTTGTTGTCATATATTGCCCTTATAGCCACCTAAATTAAAATTACCGGAAAGGAAAATATTTTGCAATATCAATTGTCCTATGTATTGAATCAAAATTTATCAGTTATAAGCAGAAACGTATGTACTGACATAAAAATTGATATAGGGAAATGTGTGTATGCTGTTTTCGTACTTTCACAACATTGAGAATGTGGGTCCACTTGATAATTAATATTTAATGTAAAAAAATAAAAGAACGTAAGGTTTGTTACGTAGTGATCCCTACGACATTCAAAAACAACAACACATCAATTTAACCTAAAATGCGTAGGTGATAAATAACTTTGCACCGATGATAAATTATTCTGGTGATTTTGCACCAATGATAATTTATTTTAAGGTATGTTTACACCAGTGCAATCTTATTTTGCATCAGTGTAAAATTATTCTAATGATAGTTTCACCTATCCAAAGTGGTTTTGCACCCATGAAAAGTGATTTTGACCTACGAGTTTAAGATTTAAGGTTTAAGATTTAGGTTTATGGAAAGTGATTTCATGTATGAGAAGTGTTTTTTCACTTGAAAGATGATTTTTCACCTTAGGGTTTAAGGTTTAAGATTTAAGGTTTAGGGTTCTAAAGACTAAACCCTCAGATAGAAAAATCACATTTCAAGTGTAAAATCATTTGTCATATGTGAAAAAATACTTGGAATTTAATTTTTTACCCGTACAAAATAAGATTGCACCAATGCAAAGTAGTTCAAAGTAAGATTGCACCGATGCAATCTTACTTTGCACCTGTCCAAAATTATGTTGAAGGTGCAAAGTGATTTTCCATATGTGCAAAATAAGATTGCACCCGTATAAAGTGATTTTGCATCAGTGCAAAGTGATTCCGAAGATGATATGAGTAGTTTGCAACTATACAAAAGTGATTTGTTGCTAGTTAAAATAGTGGTAGATCCCATCATATGTCAACACCTGTTTTACATAAAAAGGAAGGATACAAGTTGAGACCACAATCACACTGTTGCATATTAATTTTTACATCAACTTTTATATTTTTCAACCTACATCCTAGTTACATGTACAAATGATAGCTCGATGCTTCGTATATATGAATCAAGTGATGAGTTTAAAAATAATTATAAATAAATAAATTACACATGAGATTAAACAAGTACATGGATGAGAAAGCATATCACATTAGTGACAGGATTAGATGATAAGTAAAATGATGTTTGGCTATATAAATTGCGTAAAAGAAATTGAAGCAGTAATGCATATACATCATTATAAAATATGTTTTATACATTTGAGGATCCTGTGCAAGTCACTGTAGAACTTAATTTACCAATATTTTTGATATGTGCCTACAGGTTTCTGAAAGATACCTATTAAAGGCCTTTGTAATAAATGTTTATATAAATTACCTTCACAAGTTACGGAGAGTTGAAGACAAAATACTTAGTTTTCCTCTGTACGTGGCATATTTTATATCAAAGTATGAGAGCATAATTATTGTAAGTTTTGGTCATGAAAGTGATAAGACCATCGGAAGAGGATTATTTTAGAGTTTTTTTTTCTTGAAACAAGATTATCTACCTACACTTATCAATTACAAATTTATAATCAAAAAGCCAACGTTCAAATAGCACACTTCTTTTTAATGAGTCATTCTCCCTAATCGCAAACTTTTAGTACCCATGAAGCACCGACACAACCCTCACTAACCCCTCTGTCTTCATATTTTTTGAATGAAATAAAGTCTTCTTTCTTTTGAATCCTTATGAGATTCCTTGCATCCTTACTTTTTCTTTAGGAATAGTAAAGTCTATAAAAGGTACTTGGTTTGTTGGTGGAATAATTAGGATTGTCGGATATTTTAGATGAATCAATGCAATTTAAATAGTTGATAGAAGTCTATAGTTTATTTTTATATTTATTGTTAGAATTTTTAATATTTGTTTGATTAAATAGTGGAGTAAATAATAGAGTTTGATATGATAAGTTGTTGATGTACTGTATAAATATATTTAAATTTAAATAATTTCTTGTCAAAAGTTTGTCTTAAAAATTTTGAAGAACAGATAATCCACTCACTTAATCATTAGGCTCAAGCTCAATTCAATAAGAGCATATGAGCTAGGCTCAATTAGGATTTGAGCTAAGTTAAATTGTAGTTGTGATCTTAACTTACATGTTCAATCTTGATTGAGCCTAGCTTAGCTCCTTAATAGTGCTATGTATTTGGTGTGTGTGTGTGTGTTAAACTTTAAGCGTCATATATATACTTAGAGAGACTAACCATCAAAAGGTCATTCAAATTCTACACAAGTATTTCTATAATCTACCATTTGGATGATTTGACTTATAACTTACCTATTGAATTTCCCTAAATCTTCCTTCACCGAAATTTTCATCGGTACCACAGTTGATTATAACAAATTTTCACATGGTCAATAGCTTGGAAATTTTAATCCAACAAAAAACTACCAACTCCATTTCAAACCATTGCTAATGATAAGCTAGGTAATTAAACTAATATGACCAACGCGATCCAATCAAGTCCAATGCAAATAGATTTTGGTTATGAGTGTCAAATATAAGTTAGTTCACTTGGCTCGCAAGCTTGGCTTGAGCCAAACAAGCAAGACCTGAACCTACTCAATTGAACTCAATCAAACTTGAGTTCAATCTCAAGCCAGCTTATGTGTGTTGAGCTTGACCTTGAGCCAAGTTGTTTTCAACCCATCTGGTGAAACATCTAACCCTAAGAAAGCTCATCAATGCTGAGATAACCTTGGATAAAAGAATTATAGGAGGTATTTGGTTAGCGGGTTAAGTGAACTTGCGTTGGATTAAGTATTTAACTTGCCACTTAACCTGCCCCCCATTTACACCAAGTTAAGTAGGACTTAACACGGGATAAAGTTATTTCGCTTTCTCTGCGGAATAACTTTAACCCACCAAAACATCAAAATGGGTTAACTCACTTATGTTACTATTTATTCCACTCCTTCCTTATTCCTCTGCTTATTCCACAAACTTATTCCCCATATCAAATAGGGCCTTAATGAACTATGCATTAATATTGTGTTAAAATAAATGCATATAGAAAATAAATAAATAAAAACATATGCATTTCCAACGATTTCACAAAGATCAAAAATATTAAACCAAGTCAAACATGATATAGCAAGATCTAAAATAAAATAAAGAACAAAGAATATACAATAGCATAAATAACCAAAACAAGAAGGAATTAGATTTTATTCCGATCGAGATGCCCATTAAGGACTGCCTTTAGAGAAGGTATCGTCCCCCACAGTACCAGTGTGTCGGGGTTTGACAAACTCTTCCTAGAATATGATGATCCACCTTTAGGATTCAGTTCACTTCAATCTTCGATGTCCTCGAAAATCACCTCAAGAGAACAAAGCCAAGGCAATTTAGTTTGCGAAATAAATTCTCGATTGATCTACCAATTTAATGGTTTGATCAATCAAAAAGTTCTCATAGATCTCTCAATCTCCTTGTACAAGATCGACAAAACTGATTGAATATTTTTTCTACCAATCTCAGGTCAAATGAACGCACCAAGAAACAAAAATAAGAACGAGAGGGGGTGAGAGAGTGTGGAAAGAGCTTTTCTGCTCTTATTGTGTTTCAAATGAGAGCCCTCTCGTGACCCTTATATAGAGCCGACACCCAACTTTTTATGGAAATTCCTATTTTATGGAAATACGATAATTTATCGACCAATTTGGTCCCATTAATCAATCAAAATCAATTAATAGATCAAACTTGATTTTTTGGTCGACCAAATCAATTAATCGAACAAACTTAATGATTGATCAAAATATTTGATCGACCAATACATGTCAAAATCAGTAGCAAAAGAGTTCAAATTCCAAGTTCAAAATTGATTCTCACCCATGCCCAAGCCCGAGCCCGAGTTAGGCTGAGGCAAGGTGGGATGCGCCCGCATGTTGCGTGGTCCCCAGCCCCACCTCTCACTCTTTTTTACATAAGCCATGGGAGCCAGAAACCTTTTACACTCATCAAGAGGTTTGTTAACTTCCAGTATGAGACTAAAAATCTTTACCAAATATCAATGATTTCAACATGAATTTCTATATTACCATTTATCAATTGCATCATGATTGATGCAATTAGACTCTCAAATCCAATATTCCTCTACAAATTCATGGTTAAAATTCAACGATAAATTCCTCGGCTACCACACTCTACTTTCAGTAAAGATACCTTCTAGTTTGAATCCTTACCTGAATCATTCACCTTCACCACAATAGGAATAAAGTGAAACTAGTCTTAAACTCTAGACCTTTATGTGGGGTGTATAGTGGTGACAACAGAATGGAGTTCTTGATGATAATCTTCAGGGTTGGTGCTTTTAAAGGCCATACACCCTATCTTGTTTCATGAGTGTATTCGGGAATGACCTTATTCCCTAAACTGCGGCCCATAGTGACACATAAGTAGCATTCTCTAAGGATGCACTACTCACATCCTAAGGCTTGAACCCATTACAAGCCTCTGCTCTTCTTAAATTTACAGCTTAAGGCACTCAGGCTTCTAGGTATTAGACTCAGATGCAAATGCATCAAACAATGAGTGCCAACCAATTCCCCATACAACTTTTTGTTACCATATTGAACCTACTATGTGGGATCTCCACTCAGTTAGGTTTGGTTACTATTGCAGGTAAACTCCCAATGGGTCTCAATCTCATCCCAAGCATGGACTTAAGGACTAAAGATCTATCAAGTTCTTTAGTAAATGGATCTATTGTTTTATCCTTGGATCCTATAAATTCCACACCAATCGCACCTTGAGACACTAAATCCCTTACAAACTTGAGTCTGATTTGGATGTGTCTCCTTGTTTTCTGATTAAACTTTGAACTCTTGATCTTTGTTATAGAAGTCATACTATCACAATGCAAAGATAATGCAGGAATCAGCTTACCGACCATAGGGATTTATGAAAGAAGTCCCTTTAGCCATTCAGCCTCAATTCTAGTGATGTCCAAAGCACATAGCTCAACCTCAAAGGTAGATCAGGCTAAAATGGTCTATTTTGCAGACCACCAGGGGACTACACCACCTCCAAGGGTAAAAGCATACCCTGTAACACTATTGCTCCCGAAATCCTCCATTTAACCGATCCAACTTACATCTGTTGGTGCTAGAGTACCACAATCATTTATTTTGATGATAACAAAACACGTATTTTTTAATATTTGCCTTTGAGTCCTAGTTTTCAGGTCAAATTGCAAATGGAGACAGGTGTTTAGATAGAGTTCGAGCTCGCATCCATGGTGGATTTGAGGAGCTTGACAGAGGTGGAGGAGCTTCATGAGGAGCAAAGGCTTGAAGAAGGAAGGGGATGAAGAATATGATAGATTTCATTTTATCATGTTCTATGTATTTTTGTTTCGTTGTTGTGCTCTTTATTTTTGTCTTAGATCTTATGTTAAAGAACCTCAAAGAACCCCTTAAAGTAGTCCTAGGAACACCTACACTATTCTAGGATACTTAGGTTTTCTATAGGGAACTTAGAAAATCAAAATAGGGTTCAGACGACCTTTTCAGACGTCTAATCTGGATTTCAGACGTCTGATAAAAACTTTTAAGACGTCTGACTGTTGACTTAGACGTCCAATTATTTAGGCTGGACTTAGTTAGTTCTGTTTGATGAAATCAGACGTCCAGACTTTAGTCCAGACGTCTTAGGAGACGTCTAAAGCCTTTGCCAGACATCCAATTAGTGGATCGTTGGCTTCCTTAGCAAACATTGAAGAAATGACCATTAGCCTCGTATCAAACGTCCATAGAGGACCTCAGACGTTTGATACATGACCGTTTTGCCTCGGCTGACCCAAAATCTCTTCTCAGAGATTTTCTAGTCGTTGTACTCCCTTGGGAATCCATATCCGCAGAAAAATAGGTTTCCAGACGTCCAAACCTTATGTCAGATGTCCTATGTGTCGTTTGATAGACATACACTAGAACCCTGTTTAGATATGATTCAAGTCAGGAAGGAAACCCGCCTAAAATCAAACATCTGACTTAGTTCTCAGATGTCTTAAACGAGTTTCCCAGACGTCTGATAGCAAGACCAGACGCCTGATGATTCTGTCAGAATCATGATTAATTTTTACTACGGCCTAATTTTCTTTAGATTTATACCCAACGGCTATGAAAGCCTTCCAAGGCCTTCCTAAGCCCTCCATAAATAGAGGAGGACCCCTTGTCTTGTAGACACACCCTTGCTAGAATTTTTCCACTCACTTGTGTCAAAAAGAAGTAGAAGATCAAATAAAAGAAGCTCTAGCTCTACAAGCATTCACTTCACACCTAAGAGCTTCGTCCTGCTGTGCACCTGCTCTCTCGCCGACGTTACGAGAGCGCTGTTGTGCCAAAGCGTGGTTCAAGCATCCGCGTTGTCACTTCGACGCACTTCCACCAAAGGGAAGTTTCCTAACTCCTATAGAAGCTAGGATTATATATTTGAGGTTCTATAGGATTGTTGTATTTTATATTATCTTTGGTTGGGTATTCGCTTTGCGAATTCCCGTCTCCTTCGCGAGAAAAATTCCTTCTTGTGAAGAGAAGGGGTGTTGAGGTACACTACCCTCAGTCTAAGTAGTGTGGTTGTAATTGAGGTTCAATCACCCTCATTTAAGTGACTGGGTTTAGTGGATTTGATCGACTAGGTCGATCGAGAAATCCTAACTCGAGAGGGTTAGGTGGTGGTTTTCACCCGGCTTGGGTTTCCACCTAAAAATACTTGTGCCTATTGTGAGATTGCTTATTTTTGTGAAATTGTCTATTTTAATTCCGCACTTTATATTACGTCACACATATCTCACCCCCTCCAACCAGGAAATTACAACATCACTATATCCTTCCAAAACTGAAGGATATTTAGCATATTGCAAATTAAGGGAAATAATTCCCTTTAAGACCTAAGTACTCAGTCTAAGGCATCCCAATGAGTATAGTCAGGACAACTTGTGTGTCTACTCAACTTAAACACAGAGAAATAAATATCTGGTTTAGTACAATTAGCCAAATACATCAAGCTTCCTATTATCTGTGAATATTTAAGTTGTGAAATAGGTGTTCCACTTTTGTTCTTATAGAGAGTTTTTGATGAATCAAAACGAGTGCTTACAATCTTACAATCTTGATAGCCAAATTTCTCAAGAACTTTCTCAACATAATGAGATCGAGAAAAAGCTATCCCCTCTATTGATCGAATCAGTTTCAGACCTAAGATCACATTTGCAACACTCATATCCTTCATCTTAACTTACTAGTCAAGAACAACTTTGTTTTAGTCACAATTCTAATGTCTGACCCAAATAGTAGTATATCATCTACATATAAGCATAGAACGGTACACATATCACCCTTAACCATAGAATAGGCATACCTTTCGAATTCGTAACCTACAAAGCCAAAAGACTAGATAGTCTTATCAAACTTTGATGCCATTGTTTGGGTGCTTGTTTCAAGCTATAAAGAGACTTAACAAGCTTGCAAACCTTTCTCTCATTCCTAGGAGCTACAAATCCCTCAGGCTGTACCATGTAGATCTCCTCCTCAAGATTGCTATGAAGAAAAGCAGTCTTCACATCCATCTGCCGGATAGTGAGATCATAAATGGAAGCTAATGCAATAAGCATCCGAATAGTAATTATCCTAGTTACTGGAGAGTAAGTATCGAAATAATCGATACCTTCCATTTGCTTAAACCCCTTGGCAACAAGTCTAGATTTGTATTTCTTAGGAGATCCATTAGGCCTGAGTTCTCTTAAACACCTATTTGCACCCAATAATAGAATACTCTAGAGGTAAATCAACCAACTCCTAATTGTCATTAGAGATGATTGAGTCTATCTCATTCTTAATGGCATCTTTCCGATGCTTAGGTTTAAAAGAAGCTATAGCATCATGATAAGTAGGGAGATTGCCCTCGATTTGGTAAGCAATAAAGTCGCTTCCCAAATCTTTGACAATTCTTGGTTGTTTACTTCTCTTAGGTTCAAAATCCTTTACTTTATTAGGTTCAAAATGGGAAGAGCTAGCCCCCAGATTAGACATCCTTTCCACATGATCATGAATAGATCCAGATGTGGTGGCTAGATTATCTAAAGTCATATTTTGAGGTAATCATGTTTTCATAGAGAAGACATCCGAAAAAAATGTAGCATCGAGAAGCTCAACAATGGTGTAGACATCTATGCCTGAAATCTCAGATTTTATAGCAACAAATCTATAGGCATAGCTATTATCAACATAACCCAAAAAAATCACATCAACTACCTTAGATCCAAGCTTCTTTCTCTTGTGTTGTGGACAACTACCTTTGCAAGGAAGCCCCACACTTTGAAGTATTTTAAACTTGGTTTCATATTTCTCCAAATTTCAAATGAACTACTTTCCTTATGCCTGAGAAAAACTCTATTCAGAATATGACATGTTGTATTCAAAACTTCCCCCTACATGTCAGTAAGTAATCCCGAGCTTTGCAAGAGAGCGTTAACTATGTCAGTCAGAGTCATATTCTTTTGCTCTGCTATCCCATGAGATTGTGTAGAACATGGGGTTGTCACTTCATGAACTATACCAAAAGTTTAACATTGTTCATCAAATAAGTTGGACGTATATTTCCTTCCCCTATCTAACCTCAATTTATTACGAGTTTTCTCAATTTGTATTTCTGCTTCTTTCTTGAAGATAAGGAATTTATTTAATCCCTCATCATTAGATTTAAGCAAATACACATAGCAGTATCTACTATTGTCATCTATAAAAGTGATAAAATACTTTTTATTGTCCTTAGTCAACACACCATTAAATTCACAGATATCTGTATGCATCAAATCTAGAATCTCAGTATCCCTAGTAATAAAGTGAAAAAGTTTCTTAATTTTGTCAATTTGATTCCATTGATGAAGTCATAAGAATGTCTAATTGAATTGAACCTTTCTATGATCTTATCAGTATTAAGATATTTATATCCCTAAAATTTCGTTGCAAAATAGAAATTATAAACAAAATCAAAAACATTTGGAGGAACCCATTTTAGCTTATAGACTTACGTATGTAAATACATATGCACACATACATTAAACTCAATGCTGTAAATCCCTACTTGAAGGGGGTGAGATCTGCGTGACGTAAAAATACGGAATTAAAATATAACACAATCTCACAAAATAGTAATCACACAAGTACACAATGATTTTTAGGTGGAAACCCAAATCGGGTGACAACCACCACCTAACCCTCTCAAGTTCGGATTTTCTGATCAACCAAGTTGATCAAATCCACTAACGTACTACTTAAACGAGAGTAGTACAACCTCAATTACAACCACGCTACAAATGCGAGGGTAGCGTACCTCAAGCCCCTTCTCTTCACGAGAAGGATTTTGTCTCACGAAAGAAACGGGAATTCGCAAAGAAAATACCCAATACAAGCAAAGTAAAATACAAAAATAGTCCTATAGAGCCAACAAAGATATTCTTAACCTAAGCTTCTATAGGAGTTAGGATGCTTCCCTTTGCAAGAAGTGCGTTTATGATGCGGATGTGTGAACTACGCGATGGCGCAACGGTGCTCTCGTGAACTACGGGGGGAGAGCAGGTGCGCAAGTGATCAATGCTCTCTAGATGTAGAACTTAAGCCTGAAGAGTAAGAGCTTCTTCTATAGATCAATTTGACACAAGGATGTGGAAATGCTTGTACTTGGTGTGTCTAGGTGTGTGTTTGAGTAGCAAAGGTTCTCCTCTATTTATAGAGGCCCTAGGAAGGCTTTAGAAGTCCTTGGAAGGCTTCCATAGCCGTTGGGTGCAAGTTCCAAGAGAATTAGGTCAAAATTAGGATTAATCATTACACTGACAGGGTTATCAAACGTCTGATCCTGGCATTGGACGTCTGGAAAATCAGTTTAAGACGTTTGGGAACAAAGTCAGACGTCTGATTTTAGGTGGGTTTCCTTCCTGACTTGAATCAAACCTAAACAGGGTTCTAATAAATTGTCATCAGACGATATACAGGACGTCTAGAAACCTACTTTTCTACGGAAATGAATTTCCAAGAGAGTGCAACGGCTATAAAATCTCTAAGAAGAGACTTTGGGTTAGCTGAGGCAAAACGATCATGTATCAGACGTTTGGGGTCCTCTACGAATGTCTGATACGAGTCAATAGTCATTATCTTTAGTGTTTGCTAATGCAGCCAACGGTCCACTAATTGGACGTCTGGCAAAATCATCAGACGTCTTCTAAGACGTGTGGACTAAGGTCTGGACGTCTGATTTCATCAGACAGAACTAATTAAGTCCAGCCTAAATGTTATCAGACATCTGAGTCAACAGTCAGACGTCTTAAAAGTCAATATCAGATGTCTGACTTTCATATTAGACATCTGGAAAGGTTGTTTGAACCCTATTTTGATTTTCTATGTTCTCTACAGAAAACCTAAGTATCCTAGGGTAGTGCAGGTGTTCCTAGGACTACTTTAAGGATCCTTTGAGGCTCTTTAACAGATATTCTAAGAAACAAAAAGAGCAAGGAAATAAAGACAAAAGTATATAGAAAAAGATAAATAGAAATCTATCATATTCTTCTTGTCCTTCCATCTTCAAGCTATCGCTCCTCGCGAAGTTCCTTTGTTTTCCATCAAACTCCTCCAATTCACCATGGATGCGAGCTCGAACTCCATCTAACCACGTCTCCATTTGCAATTGACATGAAATTTAAGACTCCAAGTGCAAATGTTAAATGACACGTATTTTGTTATCATCAAAATAAACGATCGCGATACTCTAGCACCAACAAATGCATGTACCTATAGAAGCAAAATACGTAACAAGAGATCATTCAAACTTTATTCCAACATATCCCAAAGTCCTGCAAGTTGGTTGGTTTGAATTTTATCGGATGTCTCCGAAGGGATAGTGAATTGGTTGGTTCGGATTATAACTTAGCGATCTGATTCTCCATGTGGATCTTGTTTCACCAAAACTGTTAATTGCCATCATAGTTGATAGGTCAAAATCTTTGCTCAGTCAATAGCTTGGACATTTTAGTGCAATAGAAAATTATCAAGTTCATTTCAAATTATTGCTAAAGATAAGGTAGCTCATTTAACTTTTGAAGTAACCCTATCACTCGAGCCAAATAAACCTAATGATAACTTGTTTGATTTAGTTAATTAGTTTATGAGTATCAAAGATAAGTTAGCTCACTTGGTTTGCAAGCTTGGTATGAGCCAAACAAGCTCGAGTAGAAAAAACTCAATTCAACTCAATTGAGCTCGAGTTTAGGCTCACACCAACTTGGTTTATGTGTTCAACTCATTTGGTTTGACAACCAAGACTAAGAATGTTCAACATGCATTGGATAGCCCTTGGTGAAGGCAACATAAGTGAACCACTGTCGTAAAGCGTCTAAGTTTGTTCCCACAAAAGCCCAGCAATACTTGATGCAAACTTATTGGGATTTCCTGACAGGAAGTCTTCAAATCTATAGATGATGACTTGATGAGATTGATAGACTACATTTTACTTGAAAAACAATTTGGCTTCTCTTCATCTAATGTGAATTCTCTCCACTTACTCACCTCATCCCTAATTAGAGCCATAAATGAGGGCAATATCATCACAACTTTTGTCCAGAAGCGGTGGCTCAAACGTCGGATACATCTTTGGGTAAAATCAGGCATGAGGATTGACATGGGGAAATCATTTCCCATTTCACTTAATGCCGTATGCTCGTAGCCCTGGTGTCATGTTTGGTGTTGCAAGTACTTTAACCTAACATAAAAGAATCTAGAACGAAGGTACAAAAATATTAAATTGGATGTAAAATGTAACACAATTAGGTGTGAATGTGATCTTCATTTGATATATATATATTTTATGTAAAAAAGTATTGATATGTGATGGGATTCATTCATATTGAAACTAACAACTAGCTTATTTTACATGGGTGTAAACTGCTGAAATCACTTTACATTAGTGTAAAATAATCTTGCACGAGTGCAAAATTATTTTGCATCTATGTAAAATTATTTTATATTTATGAAAATTACTAGATCACCTTTGAAATCACTTTGCATGTACCGATGTAAAATTATCGGAATCACATTCAGAATTATTTTACATCGTTGTAGAATATGATTGCATCAATATAAAATAACCTCATAAGAATTTATCATCGTTATACAATAACTTTACACTAATGTAAAATTAATCAAAATAATTTATCATCAATATAAAATAATTTATTAAATGTATAAATTTAATTTATCATATATATATTTTAATTTAAAGTGACGTGAAAATTTTCGTGAGAGAACACCTAACAAATCTTATATTTTTAAATTTTCTATGTTAAATCCGAATTGCCTGCTGCTTGCTTTGTCTTTTTCCTAGGAAAGTTAATTTGGGCCGATGCGAACACAACTAACTTAACCAAAATGGGTAACACCCATCACGTTCAAGTTTCAAATGCGGATGTATATGGATAGAGGCTTGGGTTTGAAACTTTACCTATTTATTTAAACCGATGTACTTTAATATTAGAGTTGACATACAGCGTTGTTGGATAAGTCCATTTTATATGGACGGTTAAGCTCAAACCAACCTCCTATACGTTGATATTGTAAGGTGGCATTTCTCGCTGCCCCCGATTGCTTAAATATTTGCAGATAATTCACAGAAAAATAATCTGATTTTTTTTTTTATTTGTTAGGGAACAGAAAATGTTTGAATAATTGCTACCCGAACGTATTCTCTGGCAACATGTAAAGGATTAAAAAGGAGGGCGGGGGTTGAAAAATGTAAAAGTTACATAAAAATTGATATATAGTAGTATAGATGTACTTCTCGGTTATATTTTTTTTTATGTAAAAAATATTAATATACCGTGAGATTCACTATCATTGAAATTAATAACAAATTATTTTTATATGGATGTAAATCATTCAAATCATTTTTAGAATCACTTTATATCGGTATAAAATTACTTTTCACCATAAAAATAATTTTGTACCTGTATAAAGTAAGAATACACCGGTGTAATCTTCTTTAAACTACTTTTCACCAATGTAATGTAATTTTACTTTGTATCGATGTAAAGTAAGATTGCAGCAATATAAAATTAAATTCCAAATGTTTCTTTACTTATAATAAGTGATTTTACGCTTGAAAGGTAATTTTTCCACTTTACGATTTAAGGGTTTATTATCCTAAATCCTAAACTTTATACCTTAAGATGAAAAATCACATTTTAAGTAAAAAATTACTTCTTATACGTGAAATTATTTTCCATAAATCTAAACCCTAAATCCTAAACTTATAGGTCAAAATCAATTTGCACGGATGTAAAATCAATTTGCACAAATGAAATCACCTTTGAAATAATTTTGCACCGATACAAAATTAAACTTTATCGATGTAAAGATATCTTAAAATAATTTATCATCGATATAAAATTATTTTACATCAATGTAAAATAATTTATTACCATTGTAAAGTTATTTATCAACTATATATTTTAGATTAAAATGGTGTGATGAATTTTTCAAAAAAATTAAAATTTAACACCTAATAAATCTGATGATCTTTTATTTTTTTACATTAAATATAAATTATCAGATACATCTACATTTACAAACAATACATAAAATATTAAATAATATCTATAAAATTTTCCACGTCAGCGAGTATATTTACTTACTTTTTGGCTAAAAAGGACCGGTGCCTGTCACAATGCTACGTTTGGGATACCGTCAACATATCCCATTACTTTCATCTATTTCGAGTGGCTTTACGGTTCAATAGTAATATTTTAAGAAGTAAAAAAATTGGTGTAACAGTTCCCTCTCACATTGTTGTCATTGCCCATTAGCTCAGGTCGCCTGTGATTTTGTTTGCCTATTTCATTTTTTCTTTTTTATTTTTCATTTTGGACCAATGAGAAAATCACCTCTACCGATAGGTGAACTATAGATGCTTACTGAACATATGCTGTCATCATGATCATTTTTCATACGACAAGAGGGTGCGAATGCTACAATTTTGTATAATTTTTTCATTAATTTTAGGAAAGCTTTTTAATTTTTATTTTATATATTTTTAAAATTTTTTATCTATGAAAAAAAATGAGCAAAACACATTTAATATTAATTTCAAATGAAAAAGGAAGAGATTAGTTGCAAAAAAAATAGAAATAGAAAATAATGCTTATAGATAAAAAAAAAAAAAAGTAGAAAAGAAGAAGACGGCAATAATTTTTTTTCTTTTACAAATTTTACGATCAGAGGGAGAGGAGGCAACGCCCAAGCATAGGACGAGGAAGGGGCTTGGGACAACAAACAGCCTTGAGTGGGGAGAGGGAGTTCAGGGAATGCGCCAAAGAGGAGGGAGGGGAATAGGGGTGACAACCTGGAGGAGGACGACGAAGGGAGATGACACCTAAGGAGATTGGAAGAGGTCTGGTCAAGACTCGAGGGAGGAAGAGGTTAGAGGGAATGGAGTGAAGGGTTGAGAAAAGTGGAAGATGGGAGCCGTTGGATCTAACCTTATCCAACGGTCCCATTCCCCCCAATACTTTATACCACACTTTTACCTTATTCAACGAGTTTATATCATGATGAAAATTCAATGAAACATTATTTATCTGATTTTGGTCGAGAACTCAGGGTTAGAGTGGCTCATTTTTAAAAGGGTTGCTGCTGCTGGCCATCATTAGATAAATAATATCCAATGACTAAACGATAAAATTCTTGGTTTAGGCTTTGATACCTACCTGATAGGTAAACAGACATGGCATAAACAACGGATTTGTAAATAGACATGGTACGGGCATAGCCAAATCCAACGCATCGCCATCCCTAATTTTTATCCCTCAAGGCAAAATTTCCCTCGCCCATCCCCTCCCAGCTCGGTTGAATGCACGTCCCAAAATTAAATAAGAATAATAATAAGGAAAAAGAAAACGGCAGGCATGATAGATCTGTCATGCCACAGCTCGATCCTATCCATCTGATAATGATGTCCTCTGGGTCCCTCCAAATTCATGAGACCCACTTGGGCACAGAAGGGTCATGAGCTGTGCATTAGCTCCCAAACCTTATCCAATCAGGAGGAAGGAGGAACGGTGTGGCCCACACTAGGGGTTCACGGAAATCCACTTGCCATGCCAACGTGGATTTTAAGGAGTAAACCCTCGCTTTGTTCACAAGTAAGGCTAGAAACGATTAATATCGTTTACTTCCAATTATAAGTTACGACATACACATCCCCTTTTTCCTAATTCAAACACCTCGATCTTTCAGTATCTTGAAGAAAAAAAAAATCCATCCGCAAAACAGAGGTCAACCCTTTTTCATTTCCCTGTGTGCAGAAGCTCCTGTCTCATACTCTGGCAGCATGCTCTACTCATCAACGGAAGTCAAACAATCAAATGGACGAGGTTGACTGGTAAAAAAATTTAATATTTCCTATCAGCATTGTCACCTGTGTGGAAGCATGAGTGAAAGCTTGCAAAAATTTAAAGAGTTCCCTCCATTTTAATCCAGTTTCCGATTAATAGATGTGGGTTGTGATGACATTGGATTTATGGGCAAAAGTCCATGAAAGGAGACACTCCTTAATCATAGAAAATTAAATGTGCCCTCCTTGGCTCAGGGGTGCAGAAGTCATCAAGTCCTGAAAAAAATGCACCCCCTTCAAAGTGATTCTTTATTTATGAGTGGGGTATCATTCGAGTTATATCTTAGAAGTGATCATATTAGTAGGCCAGACTTGGTGATTTGACTGGCAGAAATGAGCAAGAAAAACATTCTCCAGCAGACCAAGCTCCTAAAACTAACGTATTTTCTGGTTCTGAATTAGTTGTTTTCCATCCCTCGCCTTCTACCATGTATCAATCAATCCCTTGATTGGAATGATTTAAGGCCTGAGCACATGGTGTGAAATGGCAAAACCCGCAGATATCTTAAGAAAGATTCTTGTCCTTCCAAATTGTTAAGTGACTCCATGTTACTTGTTTTGTTTTTGATCTTATTAACGATTTTTTTTAGAGCATACACTCCTGCCAGACAAAATTTTTAAGGTATGATGATTCATACATCTTGGATTTATGCAAGTGAGGAACCTTGTCCTAGAAAACTCACTATGATGTCAATGGCATGGGCACATAGCATTTCATAAAAATCTAGTAACAATATGGCAAAGAATTTCCTTTTCAAAAAAATATGGCAAAGAATTTACAACCTTGGTTGAACAAGAGACTGCTTAGAACTGCATTTTGGAAGTGAGGGAAATCTTCAAAGAAGAAAAAACTTAATAACGGATGATAGAGGTAGATAAAAGAAGCCACCTATTGCAACAGAATTAAATAACCTTTCTCACTATCAAGGCAACTATAACAGAATTATTTCCATTTGATCATTATATTGATGTTTCTATTCAAACATATCACTGACAAAGGGTGCCTTTTCACCTTTAACTAAAATATCTACTTGACCATCTCTTTCCAACTTCCCTCTGCGAACAGAGTTCTTTGTTGCCTTTCCATGCCTATTTACTTACAGACTCATTTCCTATCTTCTGCTTGCTTCTATGCTTGTGACAAACAACTCTGTGTTCTTCTGTTACATATAGATCCAACATAATTTGAAGGATTCAACTGCATCATTCCATAGTACAAAGTATGAATCAGCACCTGCAGATGATTTCGAATATGATACATCTAAGAGTTAAGGAATGCCTCTATAGTTACCTTACCTCTATGGTAACCTGTTTTCTTTCAGTTTCATTTCTACGTCTACTACACAAGTGTAGAAATTCTGCTTCCTAAGCGAGGTGATGCAAAAGGACTCTCGGGTAAGTCTACCTGGCTACTGACAAAGAGAAAACAGTAACCACAACTTAGATGTAAAGAACTTAGTAAGAAAGAGTCCACCAAGAAAAAGGCAAGCAAAGAAGACAGGAAAAAGGAGTACACCAAAAAAATATGTACAATTTATGCATGCCAAGCAATGATCCAAGAGAGAATGTCCAAGCTGGCTAATGCATGCATTGGCTCTCTAATTGATTAGTATTACCAAATTATTATACGTATTGTGCTTTCGAATCTCACCTTTCCTGGTGGCTGCAATTATTGCAAGCACTCCTATTTTTGTCCCCACTAACTGCGTTATATTTAAGAGCGTCAAGTTGGGAGTGGGAACCTGGACAATCTGGTGAGAGAACCTCGCCACCATCTGCAAAATATAAAGAGAATTTAATATTGGAAAGTAATTGCAACATGCACTAGAAAAGAAAAGATAGAATAGGTGATCGCTTGGCAAGTAAATTCTGCAGTACCTTCCAAGAGACTAGCCTCTTCCATGTCAAAACCAAGGTACCGGCGCTGAGCAAGTTGTCTAGGCGCCAAGCGCAAACCCCTTAAGCGCCTCATTTGGAGAGCAAGTGGCTCCTCCATAAGCTGCCTTCTTACACCACTGTCAAGGGTTCTTGGCGCTACAAACAACCATGTGCATTCTCATCAGTAAATAAAACCATCAGGTTTTTATGCTGAAGCAACTATGATATTACATATAATGGTCTTCTGACTTCATTCTGAACAACAAAATTTGACACAATAACTACTGATGCCAGAAACTTACTTGAATGAAACCTGTTATGAACTTCCAGCTGCTGAGAATGATACATTGGGATTTCAACCTTCTCATTGTATTTCCTGCATAAGATGAAATAATTCCTTCATGATTTCAGCATGTGCCTAAGTCTTAACATGAAGTACCAGAAAAACAATGCATGTGACAGATGCATCATATATACCCAATGGCAATAGATATGGAAGGAAATCTGTTCTAGATGACAAACTTGATATTGTGATGAGCATTTCAATGAGCCCTCAACTGGCAATTGAAACAACATTACCATATAAACAATTCTCATACTCAATGAGTGAAGAGAACAGCATCCATTTTCTAAACATTGGTCATGCTCCATTTATACTACAATATCTGAATGAATTGACCATTAAGAGAACATTCAGATCCACTTGGAGACAGATGGCCAGTCATCAATGTAAAATTTCATCCTAGAGATTCCAATTTGGCAACTTCAATCTAACTAATTATACGTGTACCACCTCCATGTACGAAGACCGATCTTGGAACAAACCCAAATGTTCATGCATAATCTTTCTGTATTGTGGTGAAAAAGCACTCAACACCTCCTAAAAAGGACAGCTTCCGGAAATGCTTGATGACATCAAAAGAAAATCTCAGGATAGAAGTTGGTTATGGTGTGGCAAATGACTAAATAAAACAAATGGTTGGGGTTGTCATCTCAAAACCAAGCACCGACTATTGGGCATTAAGAAGAGAAATACTAGAAAGAAGGCATGACATAATACTGGAGATATAGATGGATAAAAGGCATGACCATGAGGAAAAGACATGTGTTCCTTGGGTACATACTACATATTGACATTTAATGTCAGTTCTTCGCCTGAAAGGAATCCCGTGTTTCAGCACATTTCAATCAGGAGCATGGCATGTGAACCATAAGCACTAGCAATGAGCTACTTGTTATGAAAAACAGTATTCCAAAGAGCTTGAAGGCCAGATTATAGTATACACCTTTCAAAATTCCTTGTCTTCTCCCGATAAGGCTTGGCAAGTACTCGAGCACCACATATGTAATGTGGATTTCCTTTATTCAGGACCATCTTCACAGTCTCCGGTAGCACAAAGGTAACGAAACCAAACATGCGTTTCTGCTGAGGAGGAATCCTCACAGCATGAACTGGCCCAAACTGACTGATGCATGAGATTATGAAAGCAAGTAAATCAAGGGAAAACATTTTAAAACAATGTTCATCAAGCAATCGCTCAAATATCTGATTACTTGAAGTAGTTTGAGACATCCTCTTCTGTAAATGTGCTTTCCGCAGGAAATGTAAGATAAATCTGCTGAGAGCTAGTGACTGCATTTCCAGGATCACTCATCTCATTCCTGTATTCCGGATGCCTCGCAGCATCCTCTACCAACATAACTGAATGCTGCCCATGTGGTCTGCAGATTAGCATCAGAACACTTCAGAATTAGACTTGGCAAGTTCAGAAAAAGCATAACCTGAAGTATATCATTGAACATTAAACGGAAAATTTCCTAGTATTCTTGTTAGTGTAGCTACCAAATAAGGTTACAAAATTGTTAAATAGGGACTCATTGGCACTCTATGGCTTATATCACCTGTCTATGATTCGGATACTGTTCTTTAAACGAGCAAGTAACTTTGTCAAGCTAAAACCAGCTTTGCCGTGCCTCTGACTCTCTGTCAGATAGCCTTCAGCCTGCAAATGTTTCCCATATTTCTCGTAGTACAATAAGGGCAGCATAGCAATTGAAATACCCTGACCTCCTTGGGATTTCAGCAGCTCTGTAATCTCCAACTCCAGCTTCTCGAGTGAACCGGGTGACAAATTGCCATCTTCGACAGTCATATCATTCTGGTTGGTATTGCAAAGCTTGAAGAAGCTATCAGGGAGAGATTGGCCATGGAAGTATCTGCAGCTTGTGCCATGTTTACAGTACCCCTTGTAAAAATAATGGCAAGCTTTCACCTGTGATTCTGGAAATCCAACTGATCTCCTCCCAGTCCTTAAGCCGATGCCTTCCCAACCCACTGGTAGTTCCTGGCTATGATAGCTATTGCTCAAAAAGTCACCCCACATTGCACTACCATTGTCCACATTTTCTTCTGGCTGAAATTGATTCGAAAGCCTATATTCTTCTCCGAACGTGTTCGCATATGGCGATGGGATAATATCTATTTGCTGAATTGGCAAATGGTGGTCAGCAACAATCTGAGATTCCCAATATGGAGAAGATGGTACATGAAGCGCTGCAGAAGCAGACGGTGTGCGAGAAACCACCCTAGGGTAGGACAAAAGCATGTGAAGAAAATCAGTGGTGGACTGTGCAGAAGGTGAAACTGGGGATATGGGAGGAGAGTTGTACCCAAGAAGAGCGGACTTGGCCTCTTCGACTAGAGAAGCAATCATGCAATCTGGTCCAAATGCAAGCCGTATCATCTCAAGATCACTGAACTCATTTAGAAGAAGATACCCAATTATCTTGTTGGCAAGTGCAGGCTCGATTGCTTGGACTCGACTACGCACGATCTCAGTCGCCATGGAGAAATCCATCCCAAGATTTCAGAAATCTGCAATTCAAAGCAAGAAAAAAAATCACTTCAAATACAAAAGAAGATAGCAGAATAACTCGAATTCCCATACAACATAAGAGCTCAGATTAAACGTCATTCTCCTTCCGAAATTAGTAGGAAGCAAGAAGTCACCAATGTATCTCCAAGTGAACAAGAGAGCATACATAAATGCAAGGGAAAAAAAAGTTACATCACACACCTACTCTTTTCTCATTCCCAAAATTGAAAGCAGGGACCCTGACCACAGGAACAACCAATCAGATAACAAAATCACAGTTGTGTGTCACAGAGGACAGAAAGGAACAAAAACAGCTAATGAGTTGGAAGAATAAAATCACACCAAAATGACAGGGAAATCGTGAACAAAAATTATGGAGAAACTTTGGCTCTGAAAAGTTCCAAGTCCATTAGCAAATACTCCCACTAGGAGACAGCTTTCTGAACCAAAATTGGAAATGGATATTACAGAATTAGGGTTTTGGAAAGAAAAATCCAAACCATCTGTACCATTCCATTTGAAAGAACAGCAGCATCACAAACATTAAACACAACAAGGCCAGGAAATAAGGAAACCCATAAAAGTGCGAAAATAAGAAGATAACATGGAACAATTCCTCCAAGGATTCAACACAATTGCCAAAGGCATACACAATATTCAACAAGCTTCAGGCTTTTTGCTGAAGAACAGTTTCAGAAACCAACTTCTTTTGAAATCATGGCACAATTATGGTAGCAGTAAATGCATTCCCTCAAAGAAAAAACCTTCACCTTCCACATGAAACCCGTGACAAGTCTAGAGGGCCTATCAAAATCCAACCTTTACCCACCAAAGGTACAACTTTGCACATAACAACGCAGGACCACCCCACCGCAAAAACTAATATCTCCCCAGCCCAGGGGAAAGCAAGACAAGCAAAATCCAGAAAAGTACCCAAGAGAGAGAACCCAGAAGAGAGCAAGACGAGCAAAAATCAGACAAACCCAAGAGACAAAAACCAATTCTTTGAACGCCACATATGGAAGGTTTGAAGGAACCTTCCCCTTCCTCCATCTTAACCAAAAAGAGAACTAACAATACCGCTTGCAGAGCAAAGATGTGACCTTTATGTGAGCATAAAAATCCCAGACCCAGAAACTCTACCTATCCTTCTTCTCTCGTCCAAAACGAGCACCTTCTCCACCTCTATCTCTATCTCTCTCTTTCCCACTCTCCCAACTTACAACTTCTATGTAAGGAACCCACCAGGTGGGGGTGCAAATGGGCAGTCCAAAATCTAAACAGCCATCCTCTCACGGGGCCTGAATATAAAGGGCGCGTTTGTTCAAAACACCATCAGAGAACTCAAAGGCAAAAAAAAAAAAAAAAAAGCCAATAAATGAGAGAGTAAAAAAAGGAGAGAGAGTAAAACCCCCTCCGCGTTCAATGATATTCGGAGGGTAATTTACCATAAATGGCAATCGGACGGAGTCATTAAAGGAAGATTTTTTCAAATGACCTTTTCCCTCTCTCCCCCTCTAATCTCTCCCTCTTTACAAGGGATGGCAATTTGACCCGTACTACTCACCCGTACTTGTGTGAAATACAAAGAAGATTGCAACTTTGGAGTAGTGCTGAAAGAATTCTTCGTGGTGGAAGTGGATATGTAAATGCTCCATCTAACTTGATATTCCCGTGGGGGCAATGATTTTCAAATATTACTTTATACATAAAAGCTAACATCCGGTCTCATTTCTTCCTTATCAACAGCGGAGTTGTTGGGTCCCACTCCCTTGTTGGTAGAGGAAAGGGTGCAGACAAAAGATGTCTTCCAAAAATCTCCCTTTCACGTTCATGTCTTGCTTTTACCATTTTATTTGCATTTATTAAGCAAAGAATCATCATGTACCTCCTTCTATTAAAAAGTTAGTAGCATGTAATTCTCAAGGTTTAGAAAATGTAGCGTTGAATGTACTAAAGCCTTACCCACTATGATAGTTTCTCCATTTTCTTACCATAGAGAAAAAAAAAAGTTAGGAAATTTAAGGTGCCCAGTGGAAGGAGAAATCATGGCCAATGAGAAAGAGGAGAGGGGAGAATGTTAAAGGGAGAGCATACAAATCAAAGATGAAATATGGGAAGAAAAGAAAAAAATTTCCAAAAATACTTGCAAATTCTTCATGTCAAAAATATCGGGAAAAATATTTAACGTGGCACACTGAAAAAGAAAATGATGAAAATGGATCCGACGGTTATTGTACTCGTTAATCAGAAATGTGCGTAGAAAATACAAACGTTGTATCGAGAAGAAGGAGGAAATAAGTTAATCTACAATTCAATAACGAAGAAAAATATTAAAATAAAGATATGTCCTATCCAAGAGGAGGATAAAAACCACTCAAAAAAAAAAAGCAAAAAATGGAGGCTCCCTTCGACTGCCCAAAACCGTGGGCGGCAAGTTGAAATTTCTCCCCAACAATCGCTATCGGTTTGCCATGAGCGTCCCCGCCCGTTTGGACGATATTACCCCTCGACGGACCCAAACCCCAAGCCAAAGCAGCAGTTTCAATCGACCGATCTCATCCGTTCAGCAGAAATAGAACGGTGAAGATGCCCCAATTGATCGCGCTTCGTGCCACGTGTGCATCCGAGGTGGAGGGAACAACCTGTGGGGTTAGGGGGCATTTCTGTCCCGACGGATCATGGTGTGACCGTAACAGGTATCAGCAGGTAGGGGTCGGGAAGGCGTAACGATCTCAGAAAATATCTCTTAAATCTCGGAAGACAAGAAAATTTGGAGAGAGCAGCAGTTTCGGATCTCAGCCATTGGGCTCCGGTTTTTTATTTTTTTTTTATTTTTTTATTTTTTTATAAGAGCCATTGGGCTACGGTTGAACAGGGCAATCCATGATGCATCCACTGGCTGAATATGGATTGCTTTTTATCCATATCTTTAACTTGGACGGAAGTTGGAAAAAAATAAAAAGATTACTATTACATATGTTAGTGAACACAATTTTACGTCTTCAATTTCTTGCCCAATGCCTCATGAAAATTCTCAAAGATGCAGGGACATTTTTCGCGTAGCTGAAGTGACACCTTAGAGTATAATTCAGATTTTCAATGGAATTACATTTCCACCCCTCCAAAGTAGGAAAATGTAATTTGTTATGAGTAAATGGTCTAGGATTTTTCATATCCACGTCCCTTGGATCTTTTCCAATTGCATTCATATCTCCATAAACCCCATATTTACATTAATATCCCCAAGAAGTACATCATTCTTCATATACGCTCTTTCGTTATTGTGTAACCGTACGTTAGACTAATTATGGTTGATATGCAACTATAGATCATCGTAATGTCCCTTAAAACTTTCTTTTATTGGAAAAAGGAAAGAGCAAGAGAGAGAGAGAGAGAGAGAGACAAGGACGGTATGGCAATTGGAGGAGGAGGAGGAGGAGGGTGACCTTTGTTGGCAATCTCGACGTCGTCCTTTTTATTGTGGCCTCGACTAGAAAGGGCAACTTTAGCTTGAATAGAAAGAAGGCGAGGAGAGGAGGAAGAAGAAAGATGTTAAAAAAATGGGGGAAATGAGTACCAATGTAATTTCTGAACTTTGTGTGGTTAGCTCTAATGGTTAGGGGAATATTTGAGGAATATAATGGAATATTCACTTAAAATCTTATGGAAACTTAATCTAACTCATAATCAACGCGGTTAGAAAGTTTGTATGGGTATAGATGTAAATAATAAATTTATGAGATATCAATAAAATTAGAAAAGACCTGACGGACATAGATGTAGAGAACCTAACAATCTATAAAAAAAAATTTTACACTGGAAGTTTCATTTGATAAAGTTCAAGCTTAAATGGAGCACAGAAAAAGTTTCAAATACCTACAAATTCTATTGATATGGGTACCGGTGAGTCTTACAACGAAAAAGGGGTTGAGAAAATACATGATTCTACCTTTAGGATTTGTTTGGTGGTGATTTATGTGAGATTCTCTCCAATTAGGTCACAAGAATACCAATCTTGTGTGGAGAGGGAAGACATACTTAACCTTGTCTATTTAGATGTGGACATGAAGTGTAATTCCTCCTATTTAATGTTAGAGATTGCCTTAAAATTTGAAAATGCATTCAATTTATCAGAAACAATTAGACATTACTATGTTAATGACCTCAGTTTATCAAACAACAAAGCTCTTCCTAAACAACTATGATTAGGAATGAGCTTGCTCTCTATTGCCTTTCTTAACGATATTCTATGATGGAACACTAAAATTGCTTGGATCCTAATGAGATTAGAAGTGAATAAATGCAAGTAATGCTTGGTATTGGGATGATTATTTCAAGGACTTCCAAAACTAGTTATTCACTTATGCATCCAAAACGAAGGTCAATTTTGATAAGAATTGGGCAAGTGCTTGATATTTAGGTGATTCAACAAGTACATATTACGAAAAAGGCTAAAAGTTTCAAGAAAGTTCAAAAATCCAATTGAGTTTATTTGAAATATATGTCTTAAATATCTCAATTTCAAATAGGCAATCGATATATCACATATCACCAGCCTATGATAAATCAATATGGGGTACATATTGTTACAAGCAATATATCCCAATATCGAGGGTATCAATCAATATCAACAAATATTAGTATATGCCTTTGTAAAATTTCCCATATATTGGGGATACATAGGGGATATGGGTGATATTTCACCCATTCTTTATGTTTTAAACCACCTTGGCCCTTACTGGTATCAATTCCTATAGTACGATTGAAAATTGACATTTTTCTTTCACCTGACTCAAAAGATTCTATTAATGCTTCAACTTATACTTAGTTGATATCAACAACTTTAATTACTAGTAGAGGAACTAAGTTGCATGCTCATCTCTTCCACCAACATAAATGCCTCATCTCAATTTTATCTTCTCAAGAGAAGTATTTTTCACTAGCATGAGGCAACTATAGTTGCTTGGGATTGTCTCTCATAACTAACACCACTAGTAGTGTAATTATATTATGTTTTTATTTAAAATTTAAAATTTTAGTTTTCTAAATATTTTTTTAAGCATGTAGTGATTCTTGAAATGTGAATTTCATCAAATTTACAATATTTTGAGCTATTTTTTATTATTTTGAATAATTTTTTTAAAATTTTTCAATATCAACGATATATCTCCAATGCATTCTCCTTTTAATTTACCGATACAATATCAATATCGATATTTACAACCTTACTTTGATCCAGTGAATGAAGTGAACGAAATTAAAGTTGATAAGGTACAAAAATAACAATTATGTTACCAATACAAGTCAACAAGGGTCTAAAAGCAAAAATAAACTTGGTAAGGATTTGAAAGAAGAAAGTAAAGAAAATAATAATGGATCCTTTGATACATTAGCTTAGTGGGCATTGACTTTTTTAAGATATTAGATCTTGTCATCCATTGTTTGAGAACTGCTACGATCTTAATCTCAACTATTGCACCTAGATGCATTTAGCATCATCGTGCATATCCTTAACTCCTACACCAAAAAGGGTTGGGCTTTAATTGCAAATGATATTAATTAAGGAAGTCAAGCATGCATCTTACAATGAAAGAGAACTAAGAATATCTTAAAATAATTGAATCAAGCTAGTTCACTTATTTCTATTATGTAATTTGCTATATGGTAGATATAAGTTAACATAAAATTTCCGTCCCCTCACCCAAATAAAATGGCCTTGAAGTTATTTATTTGTAAAATAAATTACATCAATAATATTTTAATTTTAAATTAAATTATACTAGTGATATATATTTTTTTATAACAAGGTAATCTCCCGGAGATCCCAAGCATCCCAACTCCATGACTTCTGAATAAATTTAATGTTGACATGACTCGAACTGATGACCTCGTTCTCTTAATAGTACTATAAAAATCTTACCAACTAAATCACTCGTCGGAGAGTTACCGGTGATATTTGATTTAAAATTAAATATCATTAATAATATCCACCTTCTAAATGAGGTATAAACTTTTGCATGAGCTTTCCTATAAATACATCACATTTTCTTTGTTATGTTGTGTATGTATTTTTATATAGATTGTATTTTTTGTTTGCTTATTCTCTTATGGAATTATCAAATAGAAATGAAGAGAATGTTTCTTTCACGATAGAGATAAATTTTATTTTAAATATCTTCTATCATGAGTTTGCCTTTATTTCCGATCTTTATTTTAAGGAGAGACAAGGGCAAGTTCTGTTGAAGTCAAAAACCTAAGTCTTCAAGAAAAGTCTTTTTGAGATTGACACGGATTTTAGTGAAGTGGGCAGCAAAAACTGAAAAATCCTTCATAAATTTTTTAAAATCCTAGATGAGATGACAACGTTCCAACGATGGTAGAGATAACATTTACTGGATTTTAGGTGCTGCCATATTCTTGCTGTTTTCACCGTATTATCAAGTTGATCTATGCGGATTTCCAAATGAGAGCAACCGACGTTGATGCACGTGGTTTGGTTTCTTTGAAAATTATTTTCGAAGTTGGTCTTTATCAAGGCACTGGTCATTGCAATTTTAATTTATTTCCTAGTTTGTGGAGGAACTTAGTTCATGGAATTAGCAGCTTTGACGGATTTGGCAGCCTCAGCCAATTTTTTTGCTTCTCAAAGTTTTGTCAAGTCGTTCTTTTTGTTTTCCCTTTTAAACGCATCTTAATTGTATAAATAAGATGGGCTATACATGTTCGCATGTTATTCGCAAATAGCATATTATCAACTAGGTTTGTATTTTTGAGCTTGGGTAGACATAAATTATATTTGTTGTAAGTTATTATGCACTTATTCATCCATGGGTATCCAACTTGGGGAGGGTAACAATCGTTCATCTTATGCAAGAATTATTGGATTCGACACCACATTTTTGCACCGATTTTATAGGGTTTAGGTATCTTGTCTTGTGAATATGGTTATGTTTGTCCACATATTATTGTATAAATTGCATGGTTTAACGAGACATAGTAGCAACAAAGAGCATGTGGTTAAGAAGTTATACCGAGCGAAGTGGGCAACGGATTTTCCGGAACCTTCCTTTCGTCTCCTAACTCTTTGCCCGAGCAAATTCCTAAACCATCTGCCGCCCGGTGGTCCCTCGGCCGGCCTTTGGGTTGCCTACGCCCCCTCCCCATCCCCACCTGCTACATTCGATCCACCCCTACCCATCTATCCCTCACTGCTAAGCTCGACTTTCTTGTTTGCATCTTTGGCTCGGGGTGGTGAGTGCGGCTGCCGACGATCGAGCAGCGAGCTGCAGATCGGAACTCTGATCCCAATCGAAGTCGATAGGCTGTTGGCTACATCTCGTTACCGACTTTGATCTTGGGTCAAGGGATGTGACTCCTTCGGTGGCATCCTCTGCTCTCTCTCAAAGCAAGCCGTTCTTGACACTTTGTATCCCAATGAAGCGGTTGTAGGTTACCCAACGTTGAGATGCCTCCATCACCATTTTCGCTTCCGATCATTGACGTTCTCGACGGTTTTGTGATTGTACTTTTTTTGCTTTCTTTTCTTTGTGTTCGCTGGCTGTTTTTGGGATGGGATGGGATGGGTTATGCTTGAAACCGTGCTAACATAATCAGCCTTTTGACAAGTATTTTTCTACTGATTTTACCTGTCTCACGTAATGTATGGCATAAATCGTCTTCTATGACATGGAAATATTTAGATGGTATTTAAAGTTTTTGCCTCAGGAGAGCGTTTTTTTTTTTTTTTTTTTTTTTTTTTGGAGGAAAATAATATTCTATTAAAAAGAAAGAACCCAATACATAAAAATACATCCTAAAAGAGAAGGAGAAGGAGGAGCTTGATACCCTCAAAAGGGAAAAGTTACACCCCGTCTGAATAGACGAAGGCAAAAACTCAGCAAAAGCAAGATAAAAAATAAAGGGAAGAAAAAAAGAAACATCCTAAAAATCAGGAACCAATCAACCTCTTGAAAAAGTAACTCCACGTTCGTAGAAGAATAAATTACCAATACGATAAAATCTTAAAGATCACACTAACGAGAAACCTCATTCGAGTGTTACTCCCTCTCTTTTGGGAGATGTAATTTCCCTCTTTAAAGGATGTGATGCTGTGATGCAAACAACTTCTACTCATTTATGAAGTTCCATCCTTAAAAAAAAAAAAAAGAAAGTAGTTATACCGAGCGTAGGTGTGAAAGTGTACCATCCAAAACATTCTAGCTTCCTGTAACAAATTTTTATTGATAGTATACATAATCCTTCCCTACCATGCGTTGTTCAAACTATTTTCACACACCACACACCACGCATTCCATTTCTGCTAACTTATTCCTCTTTCCACCTCGGATTGATGTATTTTACTATGCATGAAATATATGAACGTACTTCAATGTATATTTTAGTTTTTCATCGATTAAAAATAACATCATATTTTAAACCTTCACGACAAAAATTAAGTTCACTCAAAATTATAAATTTTAGATTTAAAATTTAAGATTTAGGATACATAAAAATTACTTTTTCACCCAAATTTAAAATTTAAGATTTAAAGAACTTAAATCTTAAAATCTAAATATTAAATCCACCAATGAAAAATTACTTATTATAGTTAAAAATTGATTAAAAATTAAAATATATCAAGTAAAAATGAAAATATACTAGTATATTTTAATTTTCAATATATATATAAAAGAGAATGTACAAGTAACTTGACGTAAGTTACATGTCGATAGCAATATCTCCCACTACAAATAATATTTTAGATTTAAAATTTTAAAATTAAAATCACTTTATATAAACATATTATGCATCAAATTTAAAACCAACCTGACACTTCTAACACATCCAATTACATTGAATTTCATGATGCTTAAGCCGTAAAAAATGAACTCACTTTGATGTATATGCTAAGAGTGTCGAATTGACTTCAAATTTAATGTATAATATATTTATATACAGTAATCTCAATCCGTAAATTTTCAATTTAAAATATTATTTACCGTGGGAGATATTATCGCACCTATGTATAATTTACATGTAGGTCACCTACAAACTTCCAACCATATATATATATATTATTGAATAAAATCACACATTACAAAATACATGGTAACATATATTTCACTACTCATGTCCATTAAAATATAACTCTCCTGCAAGACCATTAAAATATATCTCCAGCGAGTAAGGTCGAGACTGAATAGTACAATCTTACATCTAAATTCCATGACCTTATCTCCACAAAAAGTAGCAATATCAATTAGTTTAATTGAGCATTAGCATAAAACCTCGCTTCAGCATGCTCCGTTTCAAAAATTTACCTGCAACGACCATCAGGGGTTAAAATACTCTGTGATGCACCTAAACATCATACCATGTAATGCATCCTCAAGAATCATGATCCAACCTTGCAAATGAATCCAACCTTTGCACACGTATGGTACCATCGACGTGGGTACGAGAGGTCCAACAATCATACAAGAAGATGATGGAAACAAGTGATCCAGAAGTAGGTAAAGCTTATTCACCCATTCTCTCCTCTACTTGGACAACCTAATTAATTGGATATAGGCAGTGCTTTAAAAAGCAAGACCTCATAATTCCAGGGCCGAAAGAAAGTCCCCTCACTCTACCTCTGCTTCTCTCTTCTTCTAACAAGTTCACCCAAAATTCTCTATCTTGAGTTGACCATCAGCTCATCATTTGAAATTCTCCATCTTCATACAAAAGAAGCATCTTTGTAGAATCCCTTCTTAGAAACACATTTTCCTTTTAGTTACCTTGCCCTGTCATCTAATGGTTCAGTTGTTCACGAATGATTAAGCCAACATGAAGAACGCCATGGATTGTGAGGATGACACGAATTGTCTCATGGCTGGACCAATCAACAAACTCATTCCAAGAGCAAGGATTGGTTGAGCAACCAATGAAGGGCATGGATGTGAAACAGAGGGGAGGGGGGCCATCTTCTCCTCAAACCCAGGGCCAGGTTATGTTCAAGAGCATCCTAATCAATATTCTTATTTTCATGTCAGCAACAAAAGTCCAATGTTATTCTTGTTCAAAAAGAAAGGTAAACATACCCAAAGAACTAAGTAAAATAAACTTCCATTCAAGATTTAATAGTAGGTCCATTCTCATCCTCAGTAAAGTCCATCTTATTGTAATAAAAAGAAAAGGGAACAAATAAGCTTTCACCAATGTGATTAGAATCTCAATTTTCGTTTCAAAGATTCCACTCATCTAATTTATTCCAAAAATCTCCAGAATCAATAAAATAGGTAAAATAGAGAAATTCCATCCACTTAAGTAAAGAAATAGATTGAGACAGGGTAGGTTGCCCCTCTAGGCAAGAGATTAATGACACATCCGGAAGGCACCTTTAAAGTGTGAGCACATGGAGGAATTAGGGGGAGAGGTAAAGTATTTGGAGGTTGGGATGAGAAATAAGCGGGCTTTTGCTAATAATGGCAAGACTGAGTTTCGATAGCAGCTACAACTATAAAGCCTCCATCCCTCTCGTCCCTAAACCCCCACTGCTACCCTCAAACCATAACTTTTTCCTAGCGTCACCATGGGCCCCCAACCAACCACCTAACACAGGCTGGGGACCCCATCCCCCTCTACCCCATCTTTTCGACCCCCCACCCTCCCTCTAAAGGTGTCTGAAGACCAATAGGTTGCACGGCTTCCTCGACCAAGAAGAGTTCGCCTACACATATCTTCCATAGCCATTGTCGACGTGCATGAAAGGTTCGTTGACCATCTCATCCCTGGCAACTTGTAGGTGACTAATGTGAGGTGGCACTCCCTTGTTTGACTAGTTCCTTCCTACTCGAAGTCCAATCTTAGACCTTTAAGGGGGTTGCCCACCTTTGTCTCATGGTTCGCAAATCCTCGCCTCCACTCGACCCCTCCCACCGTCTTTCATACTTGAATCTTCTTCTCTAGGGATGTAAATGGGTTTAGGTTTGAATCAGGTTTGGCTAAATCCATATTCATACCCATTGAGAAAATCTATACTCATACCTTACCCATTTACCCATGGGTATAAAAATTCAAACCCATATCCAAATCCATCTACCCATCGGGTATCCATTTACTCATCGGACACCCATTTATAAATTGATTCTACAATCAAATCGTAGCCAAATTAGAGTTACAAAAGAAAAAAAAACTATAACATGATTCATGAATTGTTTATTTTTAACAAGCTTGAAACATATGGGCTCAACCTACTCCAATTTTAATGATTCCCACTGAAATTATTATAAAAAAGAACTTCAAGGAAAATATATCAAAAATAAAAAATACAAAGAAGTCCAAAATACAAGTACATTTCAAATAACAAATTTCCATCCTAGACATAAATGTTCAATGGAAGCTTCAAAAGTACTCCCAACCTTCAAAATCATGGAGGGAATAATGAGGGAGATTAAAATTGGGAGAATGAGGGAGTTAAGGTGAGACATATATCACAGGTAAATGAAGCTTTTATTTGGATACACGGGTCGGATAATCGAGTATAGATTTATACCCATACCTAGCCGGATTTTTTGGATAAAACCCATACCCAAACCTTATCGATTTTGGGTCGGATTTTACTCATTCTTTTCGAATCAACTTAGTCAGATTTACCAAAACTTGCATCCCTATTCTTCTCTGCTTCTTCCTAGATCGAGTGCCTGTGGTTTGTGCTTCCGTCATCCATCGATCTTTCGACTCTCGTGATTGCTCTCTCTATCAAGGTAATTCGACATCTTAAGCTTCTTGTTCTACTCTTCCTCAATTCGACCCACGCTGCACCGAACCACCAATGGAAGGAAATCTTCATCTTGAAAGGATTCACTCTGTCAAAGACATATTAGCGAGCTCTCTTATCTTTTAGTAAATGCATTTCACAACACATGATGTTGATGAAATGTTGCTTCTTGGGTATATCAACTTCGGGGGAGTTCAATATAGCCTGAGTTAACTACTGAATCTTTTCAAATTGGGAAATTCGAACCTAATTATTGGAGGCAATGTTTTTACTGAAACTTTCTCAATTCAAGGCTATAAGTGGTGTGAGTTTGCTAAAATTAAAGGCCAAAGTTGGTGGTGTTCATGCTTCATCTTTCACAACTGCAACCACCTTTTTGCTTTTCTTTTTCTTCGTAAGATCTAGTGTATTGTTGGAAGTGGTACCAAACTTGAGCTTTGTTACAAGGTCGTTCAACATCTCCTCTACAACTTGGTTCGTATTGTCGATAAATAGATCTATGCCATCGATGCTGAGCTAGATGCAAGATTTGTTTCTTGTTAGCTAGAACGCATACACCAGATGTGTTGGATATACAACTTCTCTTTTCTTTGTTCTCACTTTTTCTCGTCTATGCTTGCATCCAATGATGTCTTAGTTAGCCAAGCACATTTGCATGCACCCTTTTGTTCCCAACATCAGGCAGGTCATTGTCCTCCGATCACAAGTGGATCATTTTGTCTCTTCTCCTTCCTCTGTTACTCCCTCCCCTCCTCAATCTTGTGAGGTGACTGTGATGTATGTTCTTTCTCTGTGAGAGGATTTTAGCACTAGCTCAGGAAAAAAAGAAGATTGGGTTTCAGCAAGTGATAGTCCCCAAGTGCCAGTATCCCTAGTTGCACCAAAATGACAGACAACCTACCTGAGATTATCATACAGGTTGACGCTGCACTCAAAGACAACATCACTGTGGCTACTGCAGATGCTCTCAGACCTGATGGCATCTATCGTTTGGCTCAAACCCACCCTGTTGATGCAAGTTCAGCAGAGAAAGCTGAGATCCAGGCTCTGCACATGGCACTGACCTCACTGACTCCCTTATCACTCGGGTGATCTTATTAGCTGTCCATTTACACCTGAGCATAGGTTCCACTTCTTCAACGCCAAGTGAGGTGCTTTTCATGTTTGGAAACCTGATAGAATGTCTAGGTACAAACAAATGTAAATCATGATAAATCATAAACTCCAACCACCAAAAAATTCTAACCATAACCACCATAGGTTGACGGTCCTGTCTCATACCCCCGCAACAAACAAAATGTGCTACCTGAAGACAGTACAAAAGGAAACAAGACACAAAACTGCCCTTATTATTTCAGGTGTTTCCTTATTCCATATAAGAAATGAGATTTCCTTGAATAACTACTCTGCAAACGTTCTCATCTATAATTACATAAGTCTATCCATTATCTAAGTATGGTTATTCCGAGTGACCCCCTGGTACTCAGAGTTACTCCTCGAACACCTGTCTCAAGTCACAAAACACTTGATGTCACCTCAATAGGTTTACCAAATCTCATCGCTAAAGAAAAATTGTGTAACAGTTAACTACATTGGATGTAGGTGTGTGGGGGAGGACGGTTTGGCTAACCCCCAGTCATATCCTTTCTCCCTGAAAGGATCAACATGACATATTTGCACAGCTGCAGATTTTCTCAGTTCTCTTCATGCCACAAAAGCATGGTAGAGAATTTGTCATTACAGTTTCAGAGCTTCGTTTTGGTGTCCCCTTTCACAGTGTAACATTATGTCTACAAATAGTTTCCACAATAAATTAATCATAACCGCATAATGTATTCGTTGCTTTTTAAAAAAAGGCTTATGTAGAATCTAATAACATTAGGAGGAGGAAAGTTACTATCTAACAACAGCCCCCCATGTAGTGGAATAACAGGGGTATTCAGGAAAATTGAGTGGAAGTAGGATTGAAGAACTAGGGAGGAAATCAGGAAGGAGTGGCAAACGAAGAATTGTTTGTCTTGTCTTTCCTAATATAATTAAGAATTTGGTTTTTGAGAAGGTAAGAAAAAAAGGCTATGATGGAGAGTTAGATTTCTCCAGGTTCCCTAAATATTTTAAGGATTGTTACATCCACATCCCTACAATCATACCTAATATCATTTGTATCCCTCTATACTTCATATATGAATCTATATCTCTACAAACTTGCTAACTAGACATTGTTATACCATCAGGTTAAACCTCCGTTAGTTTTAAGAAGATATTCCTCTAGTACCATTAACTTTAGTGGCATAAATCTAAAAATTAAATTAGTACCCCTACAATCTTTCTTCACCATTTTCTCTTCCGTCTTCTCCTTAGCTACCTCGACAGGCTCCTCGTCAACAATTGCCATCTTCCCTTTTACATCGTCAACATTGCGGAGTCCATTGACCTCATGATCTTCAAGCTCTTGGTCGTCGGCCCCCTTGCGACATCTCCCTTATTGGCCCCCACATCACTGACCCCCTCCTCTCCCTCCTTAGACCAACCATAGCCACCTCCCCCCCTCACGATCTTCAAGCTCTTGGTCGTCAGCCCCCTCGCGACATCTCCCTTGTTGGCCCCCACATCATTGACCCCCTCCTCTCCCTCCCTAGACCAACCCCACTAACCCCCCTCCTTCCACAAACCAACAAAGGGCACCTCCTCCTCCCCATGATCGCCCCCCTCCATAAACCCACCATGGTCCACTCCTATTCCTCCCTTGTCAACTCACAAGTAGTGTTTTAGATGCCGACGGCATGCCGAAAATATGGTCATTTTTGGGTAATAGGTATATCGACAGGGAAAAGTTTTCGATATGTAGGTGTTTCGCCAGCATGCCGATGAAATTGTCAGCATGCCGTCAGTAAGATCTGTTGTGTTGCTGCTGCTAGTGCACTTTTGCTACTATTGCTACTGCTACTACCAGCCATCCTAGTGGATTAGATCTCCAATATGGAAAATATTGATACGTATAATTTTGCGTCATCGATAATCTCAATAACCTGACATTGATACACAGGCGTTTCCTCGACATACCCTCGACATACCCACGATACACACTTGGAAATTTATCAGCACGGCATCAATATCGGCACTTCAAACGTTACCCACAGGTGTGAGCTCCCCATTGAGGAATGAGCTCCTTCATCAACCCTCCACATCTGACATCTCTGTCAAGGCGCAAGCTCCTTCACCACGTCCTTTGTCAGCAAGTTACGAGCTCCTTCATTGTCAACTCCTTCGCCAGGCAAGGTCCTCTTCAAGGTGGGAGCTCCTTCATCAGTGAGTTGCGAGCTCCCACCAAGCAAGGTCCTTGTCAACGTACTCCTTCAACGCCAAGCAAGGTCTCATCAGCAACACACCAAGCCCTTTCTATCTCTCTATCTAGGTGTAAGAGGTGGAGGGAGGAAATTTGGTTTTATTTTTTCTTTTTGTTTTTTTTGTTTTTATTGGGAGAAGAAATTCAACCATGGCAAGGAGCATATGTTAACCATAATTACAATCATCTAGTGTTAAATGTAACAACAAGAGTATGTATGAGTAACGACATATGTGTTTCAGGGGTACAGACATACATATGAAGTATAGACGAGTACATATGATATGAAGTATGATTGTAAGGGCATTGATGTAAAAATTCTAATATTTTATTCTTCTTCACACCAATCCTTTCTTTTAATGAATTATTACTAAGTAGAAATCATGCCAGGTTTATAGTCAACTACAATCAAATGCCATTAGACATAAAAAAAAAAAGGACGCTGTGCAAAAAGGAAAAAACCAGGTTTGGAGCAGATAGCAATTACTTGAGAGGAAATAAAAACATAAAAGTTGCATCAACAATAACTCAAGCAGCAAGCTGGATTTATATACAAGAATACATTGCAACCAAATGTAGGAAAAAGAATGACACAAGTATGAACAGTAAAACAGGAAAAGCTATTGAGATCCACAATAAGCTATCAAGAGTCTGCACGGAAACAGTCCATGAAATAAACTAAATAACACCAAGAATCAAAGGAATTCCAGCAACAAAGTTGCAGCCAAAGTCTGATGAAATCTAATTACATCAATAAAAGAAATTATTCTCAAAGGATAAAATCAAAAGAACTAAAATAAGATTTGAAATGGGCATGTTCAACAAAAGGGGGGTTTGAAATCCCATAATCCCATTCTGACGACAGTCCCAGGATTACATTGCAATACCGTTTACAATAAAACCCAGTTACTACTTTTATGGTATATTTGAAATGTGTAACATGAACATAAGGCACCTTAGTTTTTTATAGTCATAACTTTGGAGACATTAAGAGACACTGGGAAATCCACAGTGTGGGCAAAGTACTAATCATACATCAAAAAATGAATTTTGAATTTTTGCAGCCCAATGATCCCCAATGAGATGATCATACTAGAATTAATTTCATAAAGCTAAAGATATTCTCCACAAACCACCAGATTTGGACCAAAATCTACCATTTTTTCATTCATATTAAATAATGAGAAGGGATAAGGAATTGAAGAAACTCTGTTCAGGAGAATGAGTCTCCTTGTAGCATCAGTTGGCACCTCCTCTTGGGGATTGGTTACGATGGAAGAAGAACCTATGTTGATACTTTTCCCCTGCGTATAAAAAACTAGAACAAACTCTTTTCAACTTTTACCAATTATCAAGCAGATCTTTTCCTCTTCTTCTTCTCAAAGTTTCCTTTTTACAAAATTGCACATAACTATACCTTGCATACTGACAAGTCTTTCATTAAGGCATTTCATCTTGTTTCATCAGATGATTGATCACTTTAATCGACGCCTGAGGTGTCTCTTACTGTCTCGCACAGTTTTGGTTTTAGCTGTTGCTTCATGATTCAATGTTTTTTCTATCCATTAGAAGGCTTGAGTTCTCTATCTCAACAAGCCTTCTGGAGCCTATATGTACCGTAGCACTTTATCACTGTTAGATACAATATGTAAGCATGAAAATATCCATTCTTGAGATCTCTCTCTAGTATACAAAGGAGTACTCTACTGCAAATTCATCATTGTTCTCTGCAAGCATGAACTTCCCTGATATTAGAGCTGTGTTGATCTTTTAAAGGAAAGTTTTTTTGAGCTTTGTCTCTTTTGTTCAAGAATACATTTTACAAGTTCTGAATCCAAAATTTACAAGCAGAAGCTAACATCACAACATTTTCGAACCAAGCACGTTCGCCATGGAAAACTACCCTATTCTGCTGAAGCCACAGTATCTAGACACCAGAAAAAATCCTCCCCAAGCAAAAGGGGACATCCTGTGCATTGTTCCACATGTTACTCCATGGAGCTACAACACAGTTGAAAAGGAAGATCTTGATTTAGTAACTGCACTCAGACAGCCTTCACAAAATCACAGCACAGAAAAAGGTATCTGGTCCTCCTCTCCATTCCCAAAAAGTGAGCAATTGACATCCTCCTCCAGAGACCACCTCCACCTCAAGGATTTTGTAACTAATTTCCCCACACTTGAATCTCCTCCTTATTCATGAACATTGTGGCTCCCCAAGGTTGGTATTTTCATTTATTTGTCAAGTGTCCAACATGTCACATTCCTTTCTTCCAAAAAGAGAAGATATGATCTTCCCTGATACGAGAAACCAAAGAGGGTTGTGTGTGGAGTAGCTATCTCTGGATAAACAATAACTATGTGTATGCACTTGGACTATTTGCAATCGAAAGTGACTTAATGATGACTTTTCCAAACAAAGGTTTTCCCCTATATGTTCCTCTTCTCTTGTGATTGATTGATTCTTATATTGATTGTTGGGTATGAATCAAATTATATATTGCTATATACGGTATTCACCCAACCCCAATTTATTTTCACATGTGATCAAGTCCTTACCAGAAGTCAAATTCATTTCCAACAAGGACCAACTTATGGGATACTATGATGAAGCCCGCTCATTTGTACACTTTACAAACTAACCATTCAAAAACCATTACTTTGTGATGGGATTTTCAAGGATAATGCAATTCAACAACATGAACGGCAAGATTTTGGATGAAACAAACTTCATTTTTTTCTCCATTTTTCCTGTATCATCCAAATGTAACGAACTATTAAAGATGCATTACCCTTGTATTACCACAACTGTAAATAAAGAATGGAGGCAAGGCATACCTTCAAATGGTGCAAAAAATTATTCAATATTCTGTTTCAGCGGTAGGGAAGAATAACAGAGATGGATCCTCGAAAAGAATATTGATCTGAAAATGGGCATAGAAGTGGAGAAAATGTGACACTGCAGCTACAAATGAATGGTGAAGGTTATTGAGTTATTGTGGCAGGGGCTGGGCAGGTTCAAGGTTTAATGAAAAAAATCAGAAATAATCTAAAAGTGTCGCAGGATTTTCAGAACTTATTAACAAGAAGCAGCACATAAAGAAAGATCAAAGGATCAATGCTTTCATCAGGCAGAAGGGGTGTTTGGACAGGTCAAGGCATGTGAAAGATACTTGTTTGAGGTAAGGTATAGAGCTGTGATTTAAATGCCGACGGCATATCGATTTACAGGTGTGCCGTCGGCATGCCGATGAATTTCGCCGGCATGCCAACGATTTCACCATCATGCTGACGATTTCATCGGCATGCCGATCGGCGCTGCGAGTGGTTTGAAATGCAGGTGCTGGAGATTCGGAGGGGCTAAAATATGAAATAGGGGGCCTTAGTCAAGGGCTGAAATTTGAAAATTGGGGGACTGTCACACACACAAACAGAGCGGTTTGAATGCAGGAGTGGGAGATTCGAAACTGGGAATGTGGGGGAGCTGAAATGACACACACACGATGATTAACTCAACTAGAGACACTTAAGCTTTCCAAGTAGACACACACACTTCATTTTGAGTATTTATGTGATTTTCTATTTCATTTTGAGTATTTATGTGATTTTCTGTCAGCATGTTATCGGCATGCCCTTGGCATTCCCACGGCATGCCTTCGGCATGCCCATCGGCATGGCCATCGAAAAACGAGCATTTCCATGACATGCCTTTGGCATACCCACGAAATGTGCACTTAAAATTTTGTCGGCACGGCGTCGAAAGCGGTATTTCGAACCTTGGTATAGAGAAGCATAATAAGGTCAGATCAGCAGGATTTTGATTGACAAATATAATGCTGATGATGCAAATCACAAGGATTCGGAAGGAGAAGATGTAAGGTGCTGCTATAAAGCTTTATTCGAATATTCAAAACAACCAAGAAATGGCAAGCAGGTCAAAGTTTATGAAGAACATGAAATTGTCTGTAGGCTATGACTGTTGTGTGATTTCTTTTTCCTTTTTTTAATGAGGACTGTCAATTGGATGCTTGCTGTAGCACTGATGATTGGAGCATATTTCTGATGAAAGGAATCTTTCCAGGCAAAATGCCAGAAAAGGGTATACCGGTGATGAGGCTCAGGAGCATCCAAGTAATGACTAGCCTAAACAAAAGAGCAGGAACAAACAGACTCAGAGACAGATCCCGATTGTGATTTTTTTTTTTTTTTTTTGAGAGGATCCTGATTATGAAAGGCCAACCAAAAAATGTGTGGTGCTTTTGGAGAGTACAGAGAAGAAAAAACTCGCTCAAGGTTGTCTGCAATCCTCTTCTGACAATCCAAGATGAACATAGAGCCTGTGGCTTTAAAGTATTCCAAGGAACATGTATGTTTCAGATTGTACTTTTCAGTTTAATTGGCTGCTACAATGGTAATTTTAGGGATTGCAAGGAGGATCATGATGAATGATGATACAGGTTTTAATGCAATGTTCAGAGATTGATGATTGACGATAATGTGAAAATTAATTGAAGTTTGCTACTGCAAATCAGAGCTCATATGCCACAGATATTATTCAAGATTAATTGGTCAGGTTTATTTGAATGCAGGCAGTCAGGTCCATGCCGGTGATGTGAAAATTAGCCTACTCGGCAGAGTAATCGCAGTCCCGACTGAATAATCAATAATCGGTACTATAGTCGACCACACCGACTACTCGGCCGAGTAGTCGGTGTAGTCGGCCAAGTACTCGAGCGAGTTTTACATAGAGGTATTATAAACCCAAAAATCGTTTTAAGTCCTCGACCCCACAAACCCCCACTCGACCCAACAAAAGCCCTCTCCTCAACATAACACATGCCCTAGCGAACCTCTCTCGCTCTGATCACCGCCCCTCCTCCAAGGTGCGACAGGCTGACAGCCCTCCTCCGACCACCACCCTTCCTCCAATCGGAGGCGACAACGCAAGAGGTGCAACCATGTGACAACCCCCTCCTTCGGCCACTGCCCTTCCTCTCCCTCTCCGATGGGAGATAGGAGGCGATAGCCGACATCGCGAGAGGTGCGGCAACCCCTCCTTCGATCATCGCCCCTTCCTCTCCCTCTCTGATCATCACCTCCAACAACCCTCTCCGACACTGCGACAACCATCTCCTCTGACCTCCTCAGACAGCGCACCCTGACATATTTTGGGTATTTTTGCTCCATGATCCATCTAATTCAAATAGAAAGTAGGTTTTTACTATAATTTGTTCTTGATATCTTGATGTTCTGCGATTTTTACCACATCTGATCCAATCAGGTTTTTCTTTCTGACAGTCTAGAATATCTTGATTGTCATGTGTATTGTTTAGGACCACAATATGTTCTTTCACATGATTGTTTATGACCACAATCTTGTTAACTTTATGATATTTAGGCTAAGGTTATATAAACTTGTATAATTGTATTTGATACCATTTTTTGATGTTTGTAAGTTTGTATTTTTTAAGGTGAATTCGAATTATGGCTCCTACAAATCCTCGATCCGGTGGTGAATCATGCTCGAATATGTTTTATGTCCCACCAGGATCAAGTGATCCTGGATGGAAGTTTGGATACGTCTCACACAAGGAGGACCCCAATACTGTTTGTTGCAAACTTTGTAAGAAGATGATGAAGGGTGGGATCCATAGATTCAAGCAACATTTGGCTCATATCCGTGGCAATACGGCACCCTGCTCAAAATTGATGAGGAGAAAAAGAAGCTCATCAAGGAGTACATGGATTCTATCTCAAAAAAGAAGTCTACTACGGCAAAAGCACTTGAAGAGCTTTGGGATGAAGTTGACATCATTGGTAGTGGTGATCCAAGCACAACTGAATCTGGTAGGGAAGCAAAGAGGCCAAGAGCATCAGATTCTATTGAAGAAGTGCAAGTTATGAAAGGTAACTTGCGAAAAAGTACAATTAAGGATGCTTTTGTAAAGGACCAAAGGGATAAGGTTGGCAGGTATATATGTGAATGAGCTTACATCAATATGATTCCTTTTAATGCACTCACTGAGAATGATTCTTAGAATTGGATGGTTGAGGCTATTGGGAGGTATAGTCCAGGGATGAAGCCTCTTACACGTTAGGGGATTGCGACCCCATTTTTGAAGAAGGCAATAGAGAAGACACATAAGAACTTAGAGAATCACAGGGAGATGTGGAAAATCACAGGTTGTTCCATCATGACAGATGCATGGACTGATAGGCGTGAAAGGAGTATCATGAACTTGTGCATCCATTGCCCCCTTGGTGTTAACTTTTTGAGGTCAGTTGACACTTCTAGTGATTCACACACTGCTGATTACATATACAACTTGATTGTTGCATGCATTGAGGAGGTTGGAGAGAAAAATGTTGTTCAAGTTGTCACTGACAATGCTTCAAACAACATGGCCGTTGCAATGTTGTTGAAGATGAAGTGTCCACAAATTTTTTGGACCTCGTGTGCTAGTCACACCATTGATTTGGTGTTGGAAGAGATTGGAAAAGAGCCTAAGATCATAAATGGAATTGCAAGAATAAGGAAGCTCATTGTATTCATTTATAGCCATGCTCAGGTTTTAAGCATGTTGTGTCGCTTCACACGATAGAAGGATTTCATAAGGCCTAGGAAAACATGATTTGCCATTGCATTTCTTACATTGCAAAGCATCTTGGAAAAGAAGGAAAAATTGATGTTGATGTTCTCTTCTGATGAATGGCAAAGATGCAGATGGTCAAAGCATCAAGATGGGGCGCATGCAACTTCAATAGTTTTGAGTATAGCTTTTTAGAATCAAATTACAATAGCAATGAGGATCTTTACACCTTTGATTCGATTGCTACGATTGGTTGATTCAGATAAAAAATCATCTATGGGTTTTGTGTATGGAGGCTTAGAAGAAGCAAAAGAAGAGGTGAAGGAATGCTTTAGTGGCAAAAATAAAGAGCTCTCTCATAAACCATTCTTGGATGCAATGGAGAAGAAGACAAAAGGATGACTTGATACACCTCTTCACATGGCTGCATATTTTCTTAACCCATATTACTTCTACAAAAATTGTACAATGTTGGAAAAAAATGCAACAGTAAAATCAGGATTGATAGATTGCATTGAGCAATTATATCCTGGTTTAGAGGTGTAAGATATCATCACAAGGAAGGAATTGATTGACTATAAGCTTAGTCATGGCATATTTGGTAAGCCATTAGCTGTGAGGCAAAGATATGTCAATGATCAACATTCTTATCCAAGTAATTCTATATATCGATTCCAAGGTTTGTTTTTAATTGAATTATGAAGTTACATCAATTGACTAATACTATTCATTTAATAGCTAATTGGTGGTCTCTATATAGAAGTGAAGCACCCAATTTGCAATCAATGGCAATGAAAATCCTGAACTTAACCTCTACATCATCTGGATGTGAGAGGAATTGGAGTGCATTCGAAAGGGTAATGGCCTAACTAATGGCATATTATGTGTAAGACTTTTCATTTGCCATACCTTATAATTTTTTGTTATTGATTTGCAGATTCATTCGAAATATAGAGTTAAGTTGACAACTAAGAGGTTGAACGACTTAGTCTATGTGCGCTTCAATGCTAAATAGAAGGAACGATAACAAAAGGGAATAAGGAAAAATCCCCTCACTTCAAAAGATCTTGCACATGCAATGACGTGGGTTGTTGATTTGGAAGTTAGAGAAGATGAAGTTTTCCCAAGTTCAGGGCTCACTTGGGAGGTTATTGTAGAGGCATGTGTGCTGAAGATATTTTACAACCAAGAAGAAGCAAAGACTTAACAAAAGCAAAGGAGCTTCTAGCTCAGCACCATATGACTTTGAGGAGGAAGATAGTTTTGAAGAAATAGATGAAGATGAAGATGAAGAGGATGTTCCCTTGTTTTTGGATGAGGAAGATGATCAATTTTGACTTTAGATGTATTTTCTGATGTTTTGCTGACTAAAGCGAAGAAACTTGTGCTTTTATTTTGAACTTGTATTTTTTATTTGGAACTTGTACTTTCTTTTGAACTAGTACTTTTATTTCATTGGTAGCTTGGTATTATTGTGAGCTTGAAAATAGTTTACTTTTATGCAATGATATATTTTACTTCTTGATGGATCATGTATGTGTGTGCCTATATACATGAGTGTTTGTGTGTATATATATATATATATATATATATATATATATATATATATATATATATATATATAGGGGACTAATCTTATGAGAAGGATTCTTTGGTGAGAACATGAGAAAACTTAATCTCAACCATTGGATAGTGGAGAGAAAGTGTTCTCACCAAAGAATCCTTCTCATAGGATCATTCTCCTATATATATATATATATATACCCGATCGAGGACTCCCCGACTACTCCCCCATATACCATATACTCCTTAGTCAGTGGCTTGGCAGACTGAATACCGACTACCGACTTTTACAACACTGATCCATGCTACTAAAAGTCTTCTTTAGGCTGATAGCCATTGTTCCCACTGATTTAATAGCTGTAACCCCTTATGAAGGACACTGTGGACAAATTAGGTTTCAATAAATTGAGTAAGCGAGTGAGCGACCATGCACATGTGCATGGATGAGTGTCAAATCAGCAACAACTATAAAGACGATCTTATTGAGGTAAGAGACAGGCAAATTCTGAATTCAGATGTAAAATTTCTCCATCAAGATTAATAGGAGGACCTCCTCAAAAAAACAAAAAGATTAAAAGAAGGACAAAAAATATGGCTCATTATATGTTTTTTTTTCTAGAGACGCTGCTATTTATAGCTGATTACTGTGGTAACATAACAATCACCAATGATGCCACTACCATAGCACCATATCATCATCTGAGAGGCACTGTCTAAAGTGAAAAAGTAATAGCAGCATAAAAGGAGAAAACATGGAAATGAGAGACAAGAAGTTGACCAGGTTCATTTCTGCGTGGCAAATTATTTCACACTCCATGAGGTGGCTAATTGCTGCAGTTTGGTAAACCCATATTCTATGAGGTGGGTAATCTCTACACTTTGGTAAGCCCCCTGTCATCCACCAAGATTGTTGCCACCAACTCGTCTGTCTGTATTTTTGTACCATGTCCTTATAACTTAGCTACCTAAAATCAGGTTATTTTGATGGTTCAATGCGATAATAGCCATTATCTTTCAGTAAATTGCATAGCAAAATTATGCCTAAAAGTCTAAGTGGGTGTGTCTGAGCACTGAAAATTGCAAGAAAATGGTTTTGGGGTCAAAAAGAAAGTAAAGGAAATGAAACCAGATTTTCTTTTATTTCCCCTCAAATTCCCTTGAGTGAAACCAGATTTTCTTTTATTTCCCCTCAAATTCCCTTGACCACCTTTCTTGCATTTGTGCATGCATTGAGAAGTAGAAGGAAATTAGTTTCCCTCACTTTCCTCCAAAATTCCACCGCTTGTGGTAAGGAAAATGGTTTGTACATGAGAAGGAAAATTACAGAATCCTAGGGAAGTGAGCGAAAGTGCACAAATACCAGGCAAATGGTGGAAAATTCTTGGTCAAACTAGAAATTATTTCCTTTACTTTTCTTCATTTTCCAAGTGCAGGAACCACCCAAAATAGATAACATATTCTGTGAAACACAGATCTGAAACTAAATAAAGAGGCATTCAGGAAACTGGCTAAAGAAGATTGATATAAATTGCAACTTCTCCATGACTAATAATCTTTATTGCAATGGTTTTGGAGTCAAATGCATGAAGCAAAACAATCCACTGCATCATCCCTGTGAGTTACCACTTCCCTCCTCACAATAAACGAACAAGTATAAGACAAATGAAAATAGGGGCTGAACACCTTCCAATCAAAATAGATAGATTTATAAAGAGAATTGCAAAAGGAAGATAACGTCTACAATAATCTGAATTAGTGATGGCTTTGGGCACTTCACTTTCTAATAATACAATATCAAAAAGGGCACTTTCCAGATCTAGATGAACTAAGTAGAAAAACAAACAAGGAAAAGAAACTCCCAGTATCAAAAGGAACACGCTTATAAAAATTTTTGTTTCAACCATTCACCTTCTTCCTCTTGCTTTTCTTCCATTCCTTGCTCCGGAGAATGGACTTTGCTTTTCCTTTTGTCCTCCCAATGCCATCTTTTGCCACCTCTGAAACATCCTCAACTTCTTCAGCAGCTTCCTCTCCCTTCCTCTTCATGTCCTTCTTCTTCTTCCTCTTATCCATGCCCTTCATTGCATGATCCACTCCATATTCCTCATCATCCTTTGAAATGTCCTCAACATCAATATCTCCTGCTACCATCAGAACATCCTCAACCTCTTCCGCAGCTTCCTCTCCCTTCCCCTTCTTTTTCCTCTTCCTCTTCTTACCCATACTCTTCACCACATGATCCTCTCCATCATCTTCCCCACCATCCCCAACATCAACAGATTCAACACTACCCCCATCAGCCCCACCAAATTCCCCCCCTTTCTTCACTTTCTTCACCATCTTCTTCTTCTTCTTCCCCACCTTCTTCAAGCTCTTCCTCTCTCCCTCACCCAAATCAGCACCACTCCCATCTCCACCCACATCACCAACAATCTCGCCATCCTTATCTTCCTCCCGCTTCCCTCCAGTCTTCCTCCTCTTCTTCCCACCAGCAACCTCCACTTCACTATCCTCCTCCTCACTCTCCCCAACAGAATCCTCCCGGTCAATCACTACATCCATATACCTCATCTCACCAAGCTTCTTCTCCTTCCTACTCCTCCTCTTACTATCATCATCATTGCTATTGTCCAAATTCTTCCCTATCTTCTTCTTCTTCCTCCTCTTCTCCTCCTCCCCCTTCGCCTCTCCGCCCTCCTCCACCTTCGTGGGGACCTTGATCTTCGTCCCGATCTCAGGCAACGCCTGGTAGATCGGGAGCGCAACACTGTCCTCCAACTTCAAGTACACCCCTCTGACATTACCCCAACCCTTCGGGATCTTCCGCACCGCAGCATCCACCACAGCCGCCACGTTGTCCAAGATCTCGCCTTTGGTCATCGAGACCCTCCCAACATCAACATGCACACAAGTACCTGTCCCAACGTGCATCCTGGCAGAGCTGCAGCCCTTCCTGATCTGCCCGAGCCAGCCCTTGCGGGCGACGTCGACGCGGAGGGGGTGCTTCTTCTTCTTGAAGAAGACCTTGCCGAGGAGGCGTGGGAGGAGGGGGAGGATGCGGCGGTCGGCGAAGAAGAGGTCGAAGGAGCCGCAGAGCCTGCGGCGGGCCTCGAAGGGGACGTAGTCGGAGCGGAGGGAGGAGAGAGGGATGGCCTTGGTGGAGGAAGGGAAGGGGAGGGAGCGGAGGTGGGAGTCGGCGGTGTCGGGCGGGAGGGGGCAGCGGTCGTGGAGGAGGAGGCAGATGGAGGGGGAGGTGTGGATGGGGTGGGGAAGGGGGAGGAGGTAGGGGTTGGTGCGGCCGGTGGAGGGGATGCGGCGGAGGGAGAGTAGCAGCTGCACGGGTTCGTCGTGCTCGAGGAGCTGCGCCTTCCGGTGCTTCTGCTGCGCGCGAAGCCAAGCGAGGAGAGCGTCGAGGGCCGCCGCGGTGCTCACGGAGTCTAACGGGGAGGGAGAGAGCGTTGCGCCTCCTACTGCTGCGGCCGCCGCCATCGCTATCGGAGTGGAGGTGGTGGAATGGGGGAGGGCGACAAGGGTTTTGGAGAAGGCGTTGGTTTGTGGGAAAAAAATAACCAGGAAACCGTGGTGTGATGATGACTATTTTGGGCATGGATAAGTTTAATTGGGGTTTATTCGCGGGATTAACCCTTGAAATTTTAATATCTATTCTAAATGGTTAATCCTGTAACTCTCCCGCATTTAAATTTTATTTTATAAAAATTGATGTTAACATTAATTTCAATAAATATAGTAAGGGTTAATATTATAATTTAATATTAATTTAGGTAAAAAAAATGATGTTAACATCACCTTACAAGTAAATAAAAATTGAGGTTAATATCAATTTTACAATTATTAATATCAATTTCCTAATCCACGAATTAAACTAATCCTAAATGTTAACCTTTTTTTAGGACTAGTTTATTTGAGGGGTTAAATCTCTTTTTGAGAAGTTAACCCTTGTTTACTTTGAGGGTTAATACTGATTTGTCTAACACCGGTTGCTATTATTGTTAGGCAAACCCGTGTTTAAGTCCCATGATTTTGTTGTGTTCTCACGATCTCTGATTCAAATTCTTAAAACTACTAACAAGTTAACACTACAAGGGTTAACATTTCAACTTAATACTAATTCAAGTAAACACAAATTGTATAACACCGCTCTGCAAGTAGACACAAATGAGCGTTAACGCCAGTTTCATATTTCTTAACACCATTTCCTTAACCCTTCAAGTAAACAAACCCTACTTGGGGGGTTAATCCTTATTTTGGGGTGTTAACCTCCGTTTACTTAAGGGGTTAACCATAATTTTAACACATGTTTTGCTAACACCAGTTCTAAGGGGTGTTAGCAAAATAGGTGTTAAATTCGTAAGCCTCCCGCACCTAAACTCCACTCTCCATAAACTAGTGTTAACACCACTAGTTCAAGTAAGCACCACAAGAGTTAACACTACAGCTTAACACCAATTTAAGTAAATAGAAACTAGTGTTAACACCACCCTACAAATAAACAGAATTGGAGGTTAACACCAATTTCACATTTCTGAACACTACTTTCCTAACCCATGAAGTAAACTAGCCCTACAGGGTTAATCTATGTTTATTTAGGGCTGTTTGGAAAGTTTATGTATTAACCTGTGAAAACACATGGGATGACCCACAAAAAAAGCTTATCCCACATCAACCCCATAGTAACTTATCCCAAGTTAAGTCCTTTTAACTTGGGTCAAAATATCATTCCCACCAAACAAGGTTAACCCATTTCTTGATAGGTTATTCCCTTACTAAACTAGGCCTTGACGAATGGTCGTGGACCGATTTGTATTTGTATTTTATTACTCGAAAACAGAAAATCTCTGAGGTCGAATTCAAGGAGCAACACTTGATTTTAGAAGCGTAAAAAAAATCATAATTTACAATATATACTGTTTTACAAAAAAGGATTAAAGAAAGGAAAATTTTATCTCTTCTTTTCTTCTCTCTCTTTCTCCTTTCGTCTTCCTTTCTCTCTCTCTTTTCAGACGTCTGACTCCAAGGGTCAGACGCCTTAAATGCTTCTTACTACAGTGCTTCTGCTGCTGGTTCTTCTTCTTGGCTTCTTCTTCTTCTTTGCTGTCTCTGCTGCACGCCTTCTCTCTTGACTTCTTCTTTCTTCTCTGGCCTTCTTCCTTCTCTCTTCCTTCTTTGCTATCTCTGCTGCTATAGTGTCGTCTTCTTCCTCCTCCTTTGCTTACTCTGCTGCTCGCCTTCTCTTCTTTCTCTTTGGCCGCAGCTACCTTCCTGCTGCTAAGTCCTCGCAGCTCTTCCCTTGCTTCTCCTGTTCCCTGCACAGGCAACCAGTTAGGCAAAACCTAACCCCTACCCTCCCCACATCTCTCTCTCTCAAATTCACTCCAGGGTTTGCTCTCCCAGAGCCTTAATCGGCTATGCGGGTCGGGTGATGCGCCCGGGACCAGGCGCACCAGCGTGGGGTGGTGCACGAGGTGTGCACAGGCAGGGTTAGTCGGATCCGGGTGCCAGGTCCATGGGGGATAGTTGCGGACGAGGCCGGGTGAGTGAGGGCGAGGGACCTCACCCCTATGTGTTTCGTGGAAATAAGCCTGAAACGCAATTTCAATTTATGGGTATGCACCCGCTTGTCAGCTTCGGAGGTGGGACTAAATGTCCCACCCGCTTCTCGCATGTGCCCGCAGAGTGAGCTTCGCAATTGTAGTAGGCATGGAGTCTCTCGATTCCACTTGAAGTCTGGGTGCGTTCATGCCTCAAATCCGCAACGCCTGAGGGTCTCTCCTAGAGTCGAGCGCGACTTGGAGCGGCTTGAAGCTTGCTTCAAGCTCAGCGATAATGGTGGAGGGCGACCTGACCCTAAAATCAATAGCACGGCCTTTCGGCCACGTCAAATCATTCGGGGAGGTTCGCCGGAGCATGGCGAAGATGTCCCGGTGGTCAGAGTGGCGCAGGGTGGCCTGGGCATGAGTGCCTAGGTCACCCTGTGGCTGTGCAGGTGGGTTTGTTTGGGGGGCGTGCTGGGAGTGTGTGGCAGTGAATGGGAAGGGAGGTTGTGATCAGTGAGTTGTGGCGGAGCTCGTGGGGTGTCTAGCGAGGCGTGTGGAGGTGTGACGCGGTGGCTGCGCCTCGCCGGTGGTCTGCCGGAGGTGGAGAAAGTGGCGGTGGTGTGTGATGGTCGATGCGTGATAGTAAAAATTGAAAGGGGGAAAATGAAGAGGGGAAAGAAAGGAATAAGTCTAACCTAGCTAAGTGGACGAAAGGGGAAGAGTTGGCGGCTGGCTGTATCCGCTGTCGCTGGAGAAGACAGTGCCTAGGGGAGAAGACGGCGACAAGGAAGAGGGGCTGGAGGGCGCCTGCTGGTACGGTAAGGTGCGGCGGACGATGGCAGAGGTAACCCTGCCATTAGTATGGTGCCAGGGCGACGAGAGAGAAGGAGGAAGGTTGTTGGAGCCTGTGGGCGAATGGCCGAAGGAGGAGGAGGAGACGAAAATTGAGGGATCTCCTTGGCCAAAACTGGCTTAAAGGAAGCGACAGGGGCTGCCGTTCCTTAAATAGGTGCTGGCTGAGAGGGAATCGCGAGGAGGAGACGTGGGTTCCTCGTTGGAGGCATGGCCGGAAAAAGACCCACACCTCTCGAGCGTTTGCACGAGAGGTATGGTGGCTGCTAGGGCATGGGAGCCAGCCCACGCTGAAGAGGACAACGCAAGGAGTCCTTTCAAATATGAGGTCGGCTCCCTAGGTCTGTGCGGCGTCATCCTCCACGCGAAGTCGCCGGAGGTATGGTCTGTATAGTCGGGTGGAAGGACCTGTCTGAAGAAAACGACGAGAAAGCTAGGGGGGTATCTGCAAGAGTCCAAAAAGCTAAGGGTCAAAAGGTAATTGTTGAGGACTGTTTTGTAAAGTGGGTCAAGATGGCCTTTCCTTAAGTCCAAATTTTTATATAAACCTAATTTTGACCTAAGGAATCCAATGGTGAGGTTGGATTTTAGGTTTGACCATGTTTGACCAGACATTTTGCATAAAAATCCAAATTAGGTCAAAAATTAGGTATGGTTCTTGATGAGAACCTCGTCATAAACCCTAACTAGCACAATCTAACCCTGATATGTGTGAAAAAGCTCCTACATGACCCAAAGAAAGGCTTAACTCAGAGAATTCTGAGTTTAAGAATAAAACAAATCATAAGGGGTAAAACTGCAATTTCACCAACGTAGTTTGCAAATAGGGTAATTAAGAGTTCAAACACAGGTCAAACAAGCTTAACAAGAAAGAAAGTGGGATGATATGATCTAAATAAGGGTTATTGCAACTTTCAGGAATTAAATGACATTCTATAACCCTAAAACAAACCCACTTCAATTCACGAGGTTCGAGGAAGGATAAAAATCAACTAAACCCTTTAAAATTCATATAAAAATGTTCTCTAGGGTTTATAACCTTCAATTTTTCCTTAGAAACCTATTTTGACCTAAAAAGATAACCATGCCCAATTAATAACTTAATTTGGGTTTTTTCGCAAATTGGCCAGACAAACATGGTCCAACCTAGAATTAAAATTCACCATTAAAATCCTTAGGTTCAAATTGGTCTTGTATAAAAACTTGAGCCTAAGAAGAGACCTCCTTAACCGACTTTACAATTTGGTCCTCGTCATTTACTTTTTGGCCCTTATCTTTTGAAACCCTTACATTTAGGCCCCTAATTTTTCATCATTCTTTGCAGAATGGTGCTCCCTGCAAACTCTGCGCAGCACCATGCTCCGGCGACCTTACGCGGAGCATGGTGCCGCGCAGAGAAGGATTACCGCCTTGCAAAGCAGAAGTGGGGTTCCCTGCGACGTCCTCTGTCGCAAGGACCTGCCCATGCCCTCTGCCGACCACCATACCTTCCGTGCAAACGCGCGGAAGGTATGGGTGTCATCTCCGGCCTCACTCCGGCGAGGCTGGCACGTCGCCAGCCCGCCCCTCCCTCTGCGCCAACCCCTTTATAAGGCCCTCACCCCCTGCCGGCTCCTTCAAGCTCTTCTTTGACGAAGAACCCCCCCCTTTTCATCCCTTCCTCCTCCGTCAGAAGGCTCGAAGCTTCTGGAGACTTCCTCCTCTTCCTCCTTGTCGCTCTGCTGCCTTACCTGCAGCAGGGTTTGCCTTGCTCCCTCGTCTGCGCCGGGTTATACCCGCCGACGCCCTCCGCCTGCTTCCTCGTCGTCGCACTCCTCCTCTAGGGCTCCTTCTTCTCCAGCTCCTGCAGATACGAGCCGGCTGCTCCGCCCTCCCCCTTCGTCTAATACTTAGGTAAACAGCTTCCTCTCCATTTCCCTTACATTTTCCCTCTCTTAATCTACCTTTTTACTTCACCGCACGCGACTTCAACCTCCACCTGCTCCGTCTCAGACCACCTTCTCCGGCGAGTCCATCCCACCTCCACAGACCTCCTCACCCCTCGCCGACTACCCTAAAAGCTTCCCCTCACTCCACTCAACCGATCCCCCCTCTCCATTCACTGCCAACCACCGCCCGACTACCTCCCGAACAAACCCATCGTCTCGCACACAGTCCAACCTAGGGCTACCTCCACACGTGCCCTTGCGCCTCGCCAACACCCGCACTGCATTCGCCGCACTCCGGCGAAGCTCCCTGCGTATTCTGACTGGGCCAGGAGGCCGTATTTCTGCTTTCAGGTCGGAGCCCCTTCGCCGCCATTACTGAGCTGCTACAGCTCCTCCACCTGCAGCTGCAGGCGCTTTCCAGCCCAGGTGCACACCCCAGGTCGTGCGATTTACCTCTGCAAAGGCACCCATGCCCGCAGTTGGGGCGAAGGTGTCACGAGCTGCTGCAATTGCCTGCGGTTTCCTCAGTTGCAGGCGCTAATTTGGGAGGTGGGACTTTAGTCCCACCTCGGAAGTGCGTGGCCAAGCACCCGCACTTAAATTGGAAAAGTGTCTAAGGCTATTCGCCTTCGAACACAGGGGTCAGGTCCCTCTCCCGCACGCTGTGCGCCACACGCTTGCTCGCCCTCGCCCACGCCGCGGGTCTGGGCAGGATCCGATTACTCAAACCGCGCACTCCTCGCCCACCACCGTATGCCAGTGGGCCTGGTCCCGGGTGCGATACCCGCACCCGATTACCCAACTCTGGGAGAGCGGTCCTAAGAGAGAAATCTGAGAAAGAGAGAGACGCAGGGAAGGGTAGGGGTAGGTTTTGCTCTAACCCTTATGTGAGCGTGCAGGAACAGAAGGAGAAGAAGGATGGAAGGAAAAGAAGAGGAAGGGGAGCAGCCGAAGCTTCAGCCGCTCAGGGCAGCTGAAGAAGAAACAAAGGAGAGAAATAGAAGAAGAGAAGGAAGGCATTGTAGCAAACCTACAGTTAAGTCGTCTGACCACTGCATCAGACGACGGAAGGGCAATGGCCAGAACAGAAAGAAGAGAAAAGAAGAGGAGCTGTAAGGGAAGAAAAGAAAGAAGGAAGCAGGGAAGAAAAAAAAGAAGGAAGCAGCGAAGAAAAAGAAGAAGAAAAGAGAAAGAAGAAAGAAGACTGAAGCCGCAAGCAAGAAAAGAAAGAATGAGAAGAACAGAAGAAAAGAAGCAGAAAGAAGAAGGCTGAAGAAGAAGAAGAAGTCAGAGAAGAAGAAGATTACCACAGCCGCAGAAGAAGAAAAGAAAAGAAAGAAGAAGAAAGGAAGACTCTGCAGGAAAAAGAAGAGAAGGAGATAAGCTGAAATAAAAAGGACAGAAAGAAAAGGAGGAGAGAAGAAGAAGTCAAGGGAAACTCTACTTCCCTCTCTCTCTCTCTTATTTTGTAACATAATAGAGAACTTAATTAGACTTCTAGAAGCATAGTTGCTCCCTGAGTTCGACCTCGGGAAAACCTTGTTATTCCGAGTAAAAAATCTTGTATTAAACTGGTAACTGTTCTGTCATATACTACAACGAATATAAATAAAGACAGAAGTCACGCCACCAGTTCTCAATCTATGTCAAGATAGGTTCCATTGGGCAAATTGAAGGTTCTAAACCCTAGGGGATATTTTCTCATGAATTTTAGAGGGTTTAATTGATTTTTATCTTTCCTGAAACTTTGTGAATTAAAGTGGGTTTGTTTTAGGATTACAGAATGTCATTTAATTCCCAGATTTTGTCATAACCCTTTCCTGATCAAACCATCCCACTTTTTCTCTTATTAAGCCCATTTGACCTTTGTCTAGACCCTCAGAGATCCCGTTTATGTGCTGTAATGGTAAAATTACAATTTTACCCTTTGTGTATTATTTTATTCTCAGATTTAGGCCTTTCTTTAGGTTATGTAGGAGCATTTGTTCAGTTTATCAGGTCAAAATATGCTAGTTAGGGTTCATGTTGAGGTTCTCATCAACGAATTAATTCATATAATTTTAACATTTATTTTGAGAGGTTAACACCCATTTTTCAAACATCAGTTCTAAAAGGTGTTAGCAAAACAAGTCTTAATTTTGCAACTCCCTTGCATCCAAACTCCACTCTCAAAAAGTTGATGTTAACACTTGTTCAAGTAAACATCGCAATGATTAACACCACTGCTTCATACCAATTTAAGTAAATAAAAGCTAGTGTTAACATCAATTTTATATTTTTTAACACTACTTTCCTAACTCTACAAGTAAACTAACCCTAAGAGTAACGAAACACTCTATTATATACCTCACAACATACCCAATCTTAGAATCCACGTATGTGGATAGCCGTAAAAGTGCTCCACCCACTCTTGGGGTCTCATTTGGCAAGTTCCTGCTGTAATTCCCTACGGGAGGGGGTGAGATATGCGTGACGTAAAAAAATATGGAATTAAAATAAATAATCTCACAAAAAGACAATCACACAAAGACATAAGAGATTTTTAGGTGGAAACCCAAATCGGGTAAAAAATCACCACTTAACATTTTCGAGTTAAGATTTCCCTATCGACAAGGTCGATCAAATCCACTAACGAACTATTTTAACGAGGGTAGTTCGATTATAACCACGCTACGAGTACGAGGGTAGCGTTCCTCAAAACCACTCCTCTTCACAAGGAGTATTTTGTCCCTCGATGGAGATGAGAATTCACAAAGCGAATACTCAAACCAAAGAACAATAAAAGTACAACAATCTTATAGAGCCACAAATATTAAAACCTAGCTTCTATATGAGTTAAGAAACTTCAATTTGGTGGAAGTGCATCGATGTGATGACGCGGGTGCGTGAATCACGCGGCAGCGCTTCGTCGTTTTCATAATCGCGAAGGGAGAGCGGGTGCGCAACTGGATTGAAGCTCTCTAGATTTGGAATGGCGAAATGGAGAGCAAGATCTTCTATTTCACTTGGACACAAAAGATGTGGAAATGCTAATGCTTTGTGTGTGTCTTTGCAAGGCAAGGGTCCTCCTCTATTTATAGAGGGCCTAGGAAATCTTTGAAAGCCCTTAAAAAGCTTTCATAGCCGTTGGGGTTGAACCCAAGGCAAAACAGGCCGTAATCAGAATCAATTATGATTCTGACAGGGTCATCAGATGTCTGTTCCAGGTATTAGACATCTGGAAAACTAGTTTAAGATGTTTGGGAACTAAGTCAGACGTCTGATTCTAGGCGAGTTTCCTTCCTGACTTGTTTTAGACCCAAACAAGGTTCTAGTGTAAGGCCATCAGACGACGTACAGGACGTTTGACACTAGGTCTGGACGTCTAGAAACCTATTGTACTATGGGAATTGATTTCCGAGATAGGTTAACAACTAGAAAATCTCACAAAGTTGATTTTGGGTCAGTCGAGGCAGAACGATTACATATCAGACGTCTGGGGTCCTCTACGGACGTCTGATAGAAGCCTAACGGTTATATTCTCAACGTTTACTTTGTTGGCCAACATTCCACTAGTTGGACGTCTAGCACAATCATCAGACATCTTCTAAAACGTTTAGACTAAGGTCTGGTCATCTGATTTCATCACACAGAACCTTCTAAGTTTAGCCTAAGTTATTGGACGTTTAAGTCAATTGTCAGATGCCTTAAAAGTCACAATCAAACGTCTGATTAGGCTTTTGGAACCCTATTTTGATTTTATAAGTTCTCTATAGAAAACCTAAATATCATAGGGTTATGTAGGTGTTCCTAAGACTACTTTAAGGGTTTTTGAGGCTCTTTAACGAGTAATCTAAGAAATATAAAGAGTAACAAAAGAAATAAAGACAAATTACAGTGAACAAGAAAGGAAATCTATCATATTCTTCATCTTCTTCCTTTTTTAAGCTTTCGCTCCTTGCGAAGTTCCTTTTCCTCTGTCAAGCTCTTCCAATCCACCATGGAAGCAAGCTGGAACTCCGTCTAAACACGTCTTCATTTACAAATATCCTAAAATCTAAGATTTCAAATGCAAATGTTAAATAATATATATTTTGTTATCATCAGAATAAATGATCGTGGTGTATTAGCACAAACACCTGTGCCCCCCATGCTGTAACGTGCGAGACAATACACGATTGAAGCTCGTTGTGCACCAATGGCAGCACCAAATGAGTAGCACACCCCATGGAGCACCCAACTACGGTGTCCCCATGTCCCCCCAACATTATAGCATGCGATGCCGCACACGGCAGGTGTAATTGTAGCACCAAACGAGCAGCACATGCTGAAACACTAACCACCTTACTAGAGCATCAAACACCACACACGAAACACCTCCTTCACTCACTGCACCATACCCGTACCTCCTTACCATTGGACACCTCCGTTACCTCGCGTAGGACACATAAGTCCTCCCCACATCACACCTTACTTTTATTGCCCACACTTATCGAAGCGCTAACCACCTTATTGAAGCATTGACTATTGTACAAGGACAAATGAAACTAAAAAAATGACCACAAAATAAATAAAAGAAAAAAAAAAAAGAATGTACCTAGAAAAAATCACATTATATATACGATTGATGTGCTTTAATGGAGGGATTAGTACATATAAAAAAAATAAATCTAAAAATATAAGGAAAAAAATAGTATATCTACAAATAAATGAGGTTGATGTGTTATATGTGTAATGTAATATTTAATGTGTAAGCGATTTAAATTTAAAAATATAGCAAATTGACTTGAGAATAAATAACTTTTATTAAATTTGGTAAAATTTATTTAAAAAAGGTAAAAGGGTGTAGATTTGAGTGTGAAAAAATATTTATAGTTTCTCTTGCTCTCAAAAGAAAAACTTAAACCTCTTACATGTAATGGACACAAGGATAGCAAAGTACATCTAAATTTTTGTAATTTCAAAAGTATAATCATTCTAAATTATGGAATTGCCATTGAAATTAAATCTAATGGAGTGCGGCCTTTGCCTTAGTATCTCCAATCATTTACTTAGGCCTAGTTTATATGGAATTACTCCCGTAATGTGTTTGCAAATTCTACCCCTATCGAATTATCTAATTTTTCTTTCTAATTCCACCTAACCCCTCTTTTCAATTAATTATTTTTTTATTCTACTAACTAACTCCATCAAATAAGCACACCGAATAACACTCCTTAATTTATTTAATACGATAACAAATCCAACCAAATATCGAAATTCCTCGATTCCTTGATTTCTCTTACTCATAATTTTTATTCTTCCTAATAATTTCCCTTATACAAATCTTAATTATGTCCATCCCTTCTCTTAAGTAGCAGTTGGTGACCGGAATATAAGGGTTAATTCTTTGTCTGAGACAGCACATTCTGGAATTAGTTTGTTTTGAAATTTCACCCTCGACTCTAGAGTGAACCTAATTCTCTTCTAATTTAGATTTTTCTTTCATGCTTTTCTAATTCCTTGATATACTGATACATCTCCCGCCTAAACATCTTTTCCAAATTCCTCTTCAAATTCAGATTTTTCTTTTATGCTTTTCTGATTCCTTGATATAGTATATCTCCCATCTAAACATCTTTTCCACTTCCTTCTCTCTATCGGAACATAAAGAAGTAATTTTCGACTGATTCGTTTCTTAATTATATTTTCTTAATTTCACTGATAAAACAGACCCTTACCTATATTAATCAGGAGATCACATTGCGTGTAATTTTTTAGAAGGACACCTAAACAAGTGTCCACATTTGATGGAAAATGACAGCAATGAGTAATAGCCAGTGATAAAAGTTGGACAGACTTTGTCATTGTTTGGAAAGGAGGCACCGTCTTTGACTCGTGGAGTTTTGGTAGACTTTGTCCCATTCTGTCATCGCGCAATGGAAATTTAGTGCATGTAGGCAAGGAAATTTTCACCACATTTGTAGGGGTTCATGGATGGGTATAAGCTAATTAATCTTGCAGAAGCTAAACATAATTGACAAAATCATGTACGATTATCGAGGTGCTCAATTAGACCTTTTCAGTAGCTACTTGGTTATAGATCGAATTAATTTTTAACCTGTGTTTTGTTGCAAAATTATAATTTATATGTCAAATCTACTCAAGAGAAAGGGGTTCTTTTCAAGATAATTCTACTTAAAATTTTGGATTTTAGCATTAATTGTTCTATTTTGAAAAGCAAACAACAAACGTTGGAATGCAATCCTTTAACCTAATCCCTAGAGAATGAAAAGCCATAACCAAAATCACCTAAAGTGCTTCAATGAATTAACAAGAAAATATAAACTTTATGTTGTAAAAAGACTTCATATCATTTTGGATCGAGAGATGAAAGTACCGGTAAGAAATATTTGGGAAAGTATTTAATTCAAGAAATGCAATTGTTAATATATGTCAATTAATTATCATTTTTTATGTCAATGTAATTTTATTCTTCAACAAGATGTAGGTATAAAGAGCAACCCCCTTTCTCTATGCACCCACACAGAGTGAAAGTGTCGTGAAGAACCTTGACGACATGCATGGTCACCTGATGCTTGTAGCGGCCATTCGAGGCCGTGGCGGTCGTGGCTTGGCGTGGCAACGGCGATGGTGTTCCGAGAAAGCAAGATCATCGGATGTTCATGGTGGCCGCTTGCATTGAAGTGGTGGGGTGGTCTCGTCGCTGGCTTTGCAGCTGCAGTGCTCCGATCATCGAGCCAACAGTGGTTGTCGAAGGTTGCGAAGTGGTTGTTGCAGGTGTTGGTGGTGGACCTGTTGTTGTTGGGTTGCTTCGGGATGTTGGAGAGTAGAGGTCTTTCTTTTTCTTTTTTTTTTAGTGTAGTTTATATTTTATTGAGGGCCACGTGTGACCTCGTGCTTATCATGACCGAGAATCTTGACATATGTCAGGGGTTGATGGGCCTCGGAAGGCCTACCAAAAGATTTGTTAGTATAGGAGGCGTTACTTAACTAATGCCATCTGTTGCTTAGGAGGAGAGATTGACCATCAACAAGCAAACACGAGGGGAGACAAATTTGATGACCAAGTTCCACCACAAAAGGTGTACGTCTGGGGGGAGGACGATGCTCCCAACTATGCGCTATAGTTTTAGGTGTACATATCACATGATCTCGCTTCCTTTCAAAGGAGGAGTCCCCTCTTATTGGGGGTCTCCCTCTCTATTTATACCATGGGGAATACTCTCATTGGCGGGCTTTGGTACCTCTACTTGTTAGGCTACGTGGTAGCTGTCAGGGTGTGGTAACGGCGTAAAACTGGCCGGTTTGTTTGTATTTTATTACTTGAAAATGGAAAGTCTCCAAGGTCGAACTTAAGGAGCAAAACTTGATTCTAGAAGTATAGAAAATCATAATTTGCAATAGATATTATTTTACAAAAGGCTAAAGAAAAGGAAAAAAATGTCTTCTTCTTTTCTTTTCTCTTTCTTCCTTTTCTTTTGTCTGCTTCTTTCTTTCTCTTTCCAGATGTCTGACTTCAAGGGTCAGACGCCTTAAATGCCAGTTGCTACAGTGCTGCTACTGCTGGTTCTTCTTCTTCCTCTTGGCTTCTTCTTCTTTTCTCCTCTGTTGTGTGCCAAGTCCTTCTTCTTCTCTTCTTTCTTCTTTGCTGCTTCTTTTTCTCTTCTTCTTTTCTTCAGCTTCTCTACGGCTACAGTGCCGTTTTCTTCTTCCTTCTTTGCTTCTTTGCTTCAAGTCCTCCCTTTCTCTCTGGCCGCAGCTGCCTTCCTGCGGCTGAGTCCTCGCAGCTCTTCCCTTGCTTCTCCTGTTCCCTGCACAGGTGACTGGTTAGGCAAAACCTAACCCCTACCCTCCCCACATCTCTCTCTCTCAAATTCACTCCAGGGTTCACTCTCCCAAAGTCTTAATCTGGTATGCGGGTTGAGTGACGTGCCCAGGACCAGGTGCACCGGCGTAGGTGGTGCGCGAGGTGTGCACAGGCAGGGTTAGTCGGATCCGGGTGCCAGGTCTGCAGGGAAAGTGTCGCGGACGAGGTGTGGCGGGAGGGGCGAGGGACCTCACCCCTCTGTGTTTCAAGGTGATAAGCCTGAAACACAATTTCAACTTAAGCGCGGTGGGGCGCTTGCAAATTAACAAGGTGGGACTAAATGTCCCACCCGCTTCTGCTGGCGCCCGCAGGAGGTGAGCTCCACCCAATTGGAGAAGCTGTCAGTTGCGCATGGCCTGTTTTCAGGTTGGATGCACTCACTCACTCAACACGCGTCACTTGGACTCCTGAAGCCTTGAGTGCGTGACCTGGAGCTCGAGAATAAGCAACCTTGCTTACTTGTTAATGGAGGATGGAGGCTAGGATCTGCAGGACGCAAAAACGGCCTTGCGGCCCTGTCAGACCATGGGAAAACCTTCGCTGTGTCACAGTGAAGGTGAAGAAGGGGTCAGCTGGCCACGGGGTGACCTAGGCGTGCGTGCCCAGGTCACCCTGTGGCTGTGAAAATGGGTGTGTTCGGGGGAAGTGTTGAGAGTGCGTGGTGGTGAATGGGAAGAGGGGTTATGATCAGTGAGTCGTGGTGGAGCTTGAGAGGTAGTTGGGAGGTGGGTGGATGCGTGAAGCGGTGGATACACCTCGCCGGTGGTCTGCTGGAGGTGGAGAAGGTGATGGTGGTCGACGTGTGGCAGTGAGTGATTTAGGAAATAGATAAGGGGTAAATGAAGAGGGGAAAAAGGGGAATGGTTGTTACCTACTTAGCAGACCAAAGAGGGGGAAGAGGCGGTGAGCGGCTGTGCTGCCGTCGCTAGAGACGAAGGAGCCCAGGAGAAGGGACAGCAACGAGGAAGGGGTGCTAAAGGGCGCCTGCTAGTACGGCCAGGCGCGGCGGAGGACGGCAGAGGTAACCCTGCCATTGGTATGGTGGCAAGGCGACGAGAGAGGAGGAGGAGGGTCGCTGGAGCCTGCGGGCGAATGGTTGGAGGAGGAGACGAAAATTAAGGGATTTCCTTGGCCAAAACAGGCTTGAAGGAAGCGGTAGGGGCTGCCGCTCCTTAAATAGGTGCTGACCGAGAGGGAATCGCGAGGAGGAGACGTGGGTTCCTCGCCGGAGGTATGACCGGAAAAAGACCCATACCTCTCGAGCGTTCGCATGAGAGGTATGGTGGCCGACAGCGCATGGGAGCCGACCCATGTAAAAGAGGACAACGCAAGGAGTCCTCCTTTCAAATCTGGGGCCGGCTCCCCAGGTCTGTGCAGCGCCATCCTTCGCGCAAAGTCACCGGAGGTATGGCCTGCGCAGGCGGGAGCAGAGGGATCCGATTGAAGAAAAAGACGAGAAAGGTATGGGGTATCTGCAAGAGTAAAAAAAACTAAGGGTAAAAAAGTAATTGTTGAGGACTGTTTTGTAAAGTGGGTCAAGTCGACCTTTCCTTAGGGCCAAATTTTGGTAAAACCCTAATTTGGCCTAAGGAATCCAATGGTGAGGTTGGATTAGGTTTGACCATGTTTGACCAGACATTTTGCACAAAAACCCAAATTAGGTCAAAAATTGGATATGGTTCTCAATCTAGGTCAAGATAGGTTCTAATGGCCACATTGAAGATTCTAAACCCTAGGAGATATTTTTTGATGAATTTTAGAGGGTTTAATTGATTTTTATATTGCCTGAGACTTTATGAATTAAAGTGGGTTTGTTTTAGGGTTACAGAATGTCATTTAATTCCCAGATAACCCTTTCCTAATCAAACCTTCCTACTTTTCTCTTAGTAAGCCCATTTGACCTGTGTCTAGATCCTTAGAAATCCCGTTTATTTACTGCAATGGAAAAATTGCAGTTTTACCCCTTGTGAACTATTTTATTCTCAGATTTGTAATTCCTAGATTTAGGCATTCCCTTAGGTTTTGTAGGAGCTTTTATTCAGTTTATGTTATGACCCCTACATCAAACACTGCTTAAGACGTCTGGGAGTTGGTCCAGACGTCTGGAAATTAATTTTTTCGACGTATGGGTTCGCATCTACGCGCATGCGCGCGCAGACAGAACCGCCACCCTCCTTTCTAATCTCTCTTTCCTCTCCGTCCTACTGGAGCAGCCTTCCTTCTCTCTCTCCCCCACGGCACCTTCAAATACCCCCCTCTCCTCTCCCTCACCCTCACTCCACCACCTTCTTCTTCTCCTTCCTGTTAGCGTGAGAGTGAGCGGGCGAGGCAACAGCTGCTGCCGTGAGTGCGCGGGGAGGAGGGGTTGCAGTGAGAGGGAGAATGGTTAGAGCGCGAGGGTGCGAGCTTGCCGGAGCAGCCAGGGCCGGCCGACGGGTGCGCAGCAGGAGAGTGGCGCTGGGGAGGAGCTGCTGCAACTTAGGCAGCAGGCAAGCGGCGCGGCATGTCCGTGCGCAGCGGGCGAAGGGCGAGGAGGTCCTAATTCTGGGAAAACTTCCCAGAATCAGACGTCTGGACATACGTCCAGACGACATGGGAGACGTCTGGAGGAAGGTCCAGACGTCTGAAAGGTACGATATTTTTCCTTCCCTTCTTTTGCGTGTACGGCCATGCAGCCGTTCCGCCGAAGGGTTCTGTAACGACCCGATTCCCGAGTCCCTACGAGACACGAGAACCGGACCGACTCGACTAATTCGAAGACCTAATCGTCCAACGAGGAAGTAACCAAAAGAGCAGTAAAATAAACCACATTCAGCATGAATATAATTAGCAGTAACAAAATACAGCAGTAAGAAAAGGAACTACTACACTATATACCACCACAACAGTAGAACAACAATTATAACATAACATGAAGCTACAAGTAAAGAAGTACAGGGAGTAACAAGAACTACTCACTACAGTGGAACAAAAGGGGTACAAAAAGAACTGCGGTAACTCTACTGGACCCTACTCGGCCCAACGTCCTCTGCAGCCGCTAACCCTGGCTGCTCAACACCTGATCCTGAAAAGTAACGAGTGTAACACGTCAGCGAAACGCTGAGTAGAGTGGCAGCTAAAACTAAAGAAGCAGTAAAGTGTACAGTAGCTATTTTATTTTCTTTCTTCCTTTATTTACGTCTTTCTATTATTTCACAATTTATCTATTTCTCAGATCCTTTACTTGATCTCGAATGTTCCTCATGGGAACGATCTTGATTGCAGTCTTTTTCGAAATGTAGAAGTAACACGTGGTGCTCTCCTAGCCGGGAGAGTCCCCTGTGGTGATCCTACTCTCAGTCAACCACCCCAAGGTCGCAGACAGACGTAACGGTAACTACGGCATGCGCGATAAACACATGGGTAGCTACCCCGCATTGGCACGCGGTCAGTCGTTTCCGTTAACGGGTGCGCCCAAAGCACAGCACGGAACCAGTATAGGACAGAGCCCTCTCAGTAACAGGGGTCCAACCCCTCCACAGTCCGCGCACCCTCGCCTGACTACCCTGGTTTGCCCAGTGGGCCTAACAAGTCGGTGTAGGAGGCTAGCAGAACCCCGGGGCCCGTGGGGTAGCTAGTGCTCTCCCTGCACTAGTAGCTCTCCCTACACGAGGGCCAGCAAGTCGGTGTACAGTGGCCAAACCCACCCCGGTCTCAACCTGAGGGCGGCAAGCTCCCCTCTACACTAGGAGGTAATGTGTGCTCTCGTTGGTACCACGTACCCCAGAGACAACACACTTCCACATCTTTCTTTCTCAGTTCCATCCATTCTCTTTCCAGGAGTTCTACTCCTAATTCCCCGTAGGGTTCCAGCTCTTTTAACTCAGCACATTTAGGTTTCACCGTTCCAGTTTTACATTCATACAACCCATGTTCTCAATCATATTTATTCCTTTATAACAGGCAGCAGTTAAATTAATTTACAGGCAGCTATTTTTTCCTTTCCACCTTTCCAAGACTGCAATATTATATACATATCACTAGTTTTCCAGTCCTAGGATTCATGCCGTACCCTAGGATCTATCATTCAATCTAGTTTCCAGTCCTAGGTTTCATGCAATACCCTAGGATTTATCATTCAATCTAGTTTCTAAGTCTTAGGGTTCATGCAGTGCCCTAGACTCTATTAATTATTCCACAATCGTAACAAATTTGATTAAGTAAATTAAAAGCCACTCTACCAGCTACAACGGGAGTACTGGGGGCGTAGTCGGAAATCCCGCGCGCCTCCGCAACCCCCGAGACTGAAATGGAACGGGGTCCTAACACAAGGATAAAACACAAGGAGTTTCTCAGAACGATATATAATTACTCTAAACGGGTAGAGGATTTTATTCCGAAAAGAACGCAACTCGAAACGCGAAAAACGGACTCCGAACGGGCCCTAAACAGGTCGAAAACGACGAAACTACCCAAAATCAGACGTCTGGAACCTCTTCCAGACGTCTTAAAATGTGGGTCAGAGCGTACCTTCATTCTGTGTAGTCCCTCAGACTTCCAGAAGCCTGCGGGGGCGTCTCGCTTAGTTCCCAGACGTCCGATGGTTACCCCGAACGTCTGGAAGTCCTTCTCGTCGTCTGACACTGCGGCCAGACGTCCGATTCACGTGGGATGGCGAGCCCTCGCTCCCTCCCGAGCAGAACCTGCACGCACCCACACCTGTTCTCAGTACGACGAGTCGCAGACGAAGGCGCGGCGGACGGCCGCATGGCCGTACACGCGAAAAAGGAAGAAGGTAGAAATATCTTACCTGACAGACGTCTGGGCAGTCCTCCAGACGTCTTCACCGTCGTCTGGTCGTAAGCCCAGACGTCTGATTCTGGAAAAATTTCCAGAACCAGAGCTCAACTCGCCCTCCGCTCGCGACGCAAGGCCGCGCCGTGCCCCGTCCGCCTGCTGCTCGAGCTGCAGCAGCCCCTCCGTGACACTCCACGCCTGCTGCTCCCCCACCGGCCGGCTCTAGCTGCCCCGGCAAGCTCGAGCCCTCACGGTCGAGCATCTCCTCCCTCGCGCAACACCTCCACCCGCACACTTGCCACGGCCGCTGTTGCCACCGCTCACTCGCTCGCGCTCTCGCACCGGCTGGGCGAAGAAGAAGAGGGACATGGAGGAGATGAGGGTGAGGGAGAGGACGAGGGGCCTTTTAAGGCTGCGCGGGGAGAGAGAGAGAGAGACGCCGCGCCCTGCAGGAGGAGAGAGGGAAAAAGAGGGAAGAGAGCAGCGGGCGCAGGTCAGCGTGCGCATGCACGCAGACGCAACCCCGTACGCCGCAAAAATTAATTACCAGACGTCTGGGCCACTTCCCGGACGTCTTAAAATCGTCTTGAGGCCGCGTTCGTAACAATATAACAAACTCAAAGGAAGTTTCGTCTCCGAAACTTGCGCTAACTAGGGTACGGCAAAGAACGACATATAAAAACATAACAAACTCAAAGAGGACCGAAGCCGGTCCGAAAAGACGTACCCACGAAGAGCTCTGGGTACCGCTCCCGCATTGCCGCCTCAGGCTCCCAGGTAGCCTCCTCGTACCGCTGGCTCCTCCACAAAACATTCACCAGGGGTACTTGCTTTCGTCTCAAACTGCGGTCGGCTCGGTCAAGAATCTGCACTGGCCTCTCGGGGTAGGTCAGGTTGTCGCCCACCTCGACGCTCTCGTGGCTCAGTACATGACTGGGATCAGCTACGTACTTCCTGAGGTTGGACACGTGGAACACGTCGTGCACACCAGAAAGCTGAGGAGGGAGGGTAAGTCTGTAAGCAACAGGTCCAACCCGCTCCAGGATCTCAAAGGGCAACACGTATCTCGGCGCGAGCTTCCCTCTCACCCCAAACCACTGCAGGCCCTTCATGGGCGAAACACAAAGGAAGACGTGGTCCCCAACCTCAAACTGCACCTTTCTGCGTCTCTGATCCGCGTAGCTCTTTTGCCTGCTCCTGACAGTGCGGAGTCGCCTGTGGATCTGCTCGATCTGTCGGATCAACCTGGGGCCAACCTCCCTCTTGGTCCCCACCTCAACCCAACTCAAGGGTGCCGTACACCTCCGCCCGTACAGAGCCTCGTAGGGAGCCATGCCGATGCTCGAGTGATAGCTGTTGTTGTATGCAAACTCCGCCAGGGGCAGGTGCTCCTCCTAAGATCCCCTCCAGTCCAGTACACAGGCACGCAAAAGGTCCTCAAGTGTCTGTATCGTGCTCTCCGACTGTCCATCCGTCTGGGGGTGGTAGGCTGTACTGAATCTCAACCGCGTCCCCAGGGCCTGCTGAAACTCAGCCCAAAACTGGGACGTAAAGCAGGTATCCCGGTCAGATACGATCTCCCGCGGAACTCCGTGTAGTCGTACCACGTCGCGGATATACCTATCTGCCAACTGTGCTGGTCCCAAAGTGACTCGGATCGGCAAGAATCGTACCGTCTTCGTCAGTCTATCCACAATTACCCAGACTGTGTCGTGTCCTCGCTGGGTAACAGGTAAGCCCACCACCAAGTCCATGGTGATGCTCTCCCACTTCCACTCTGTCATTGGAAGCGGCTGTAGCGGCCCTGCGGGCCTCTGATGCTCGGCTTTCACTTGCTGGCACACTAAGCACTGCTGCACGAATTCACCCACATCCCGATTCATCCCCCTCCACCAAAACTCGCGTCTCAAGTCGTGGTACATCTTCGTGTTTCCCGGATGTATGGTGAACCTTGAACCGTGTGCCTCAGTCAGGAGCTCTCTCAACAGCTCCTCGTCTCTAGGAACGCACAACCGTCCCCTCAGGCGCAGTACTTGGTCTGTGAAAGAGAAGTCCCCTGGGTCTCCTGACAGTACTCTATCGCGTAGAAACTACAAGTACGGATCGACCATCTGTCCTGTGATGATGCGGTCTATCAGCTCTGGCCTAGTCTGCCGTGTCACTGTCACTGCCCCACAGTGCCCCCGTAACTCTAGGGGTCGCCAACTGCCCACCTCCTCCAAAAGGCTCCAACTCTGTAACTGTAAACTGGCCAAGTGTATGGCATGAACCTTAGGATTGGAAAACTAGATTGAACGATAGATCCTAGGGAATGGCATGAACCCTAGGATTGGAAAACTAGATTGAACGATAGATCCTAGGGAATGGCATGAACCCTAGGATTGGAAAACTAGATTGAATGATAGATCCTAGGGTGTGGCATGAATCCTTGGAACAGAAACACCAAAACGAATGTCGTGAAATTATAAATTGCAATTTCGGAAAAAGTAGAAAGAAAAATGATAATTGCTTGTAATTGGATAACAGTTGCTTGTTATGAATGGCTATTAACTGTTGAGAACATGTGCTATATGAATATAAAGTTGAAATGATGAAACCTAAATTGGCTTAGTGAAAGAAATATGAGTATGAACCATACGGGGAATTAGGAGTAGAGCTCCTGAGAGGTGAAAGGAATAGAATTGGAGAAGTGAGCTGGCCCTTGAGTACGGGGTACCACGGAGAGCGACTGTCCCCCTGTTTAGTGCAGAGTGGAGCTAGCCGCCCCAGGGTCCTGGGGTTAGGTCTGGCCACTTTGTATCGACTTTTGGCCCTCGTGTACACAGTACCAAGGAGAGCTACTAGTGTAGGGAGAGCACTAGCTACCCCACAGGCCTCAGGGTTCTGCTAGCCTTCCTACACTGACTTGTTAGGCCCACTGGGCAAACCAGGGTAGTCAGGCGAGGGTGCACGGACTGTGAAGGGGCAAGACCCCTGTTTGGTTACTGTGGAGGGGCTGGACCCCTGTTACTGAGAGGACTCTGTCCTATACTAGTTCCGTGCTGTGTTTTGGGGTGCACCCGTTAACGGAAACGATTGACCGCGTGCCAGTGCGGGGTAGCTACCCGTGCGTTTATCGCACGTGCCGTAGTCACCGTTACGTCTGTCAGCGACCTTGGGGTGGTTGACTGAGGGTAGGACCACCACGGGGGATTCTCCCGGCCAGGAGAGTACCACGTGTTACTTCTACTTTTCAGAAAAGACTGCAATCAAGATCGTTCCCGCGAGGAACATTCGAGATCAAGAGAAAGATCTGAGGAATAATTCAATAATGAGTAAATGGAAAAATAAAGAAAGAGATTAAAAATATAACAGCTACTGTCCACCTTACTATTTTTCTTAGCTTTTGGTTGCCACTCTACTCAGCATTTCGCTGACGTGTCACCTTTGTTACCTTTTCAGGACCAGGTGTTGAGCAGCCAGAGCTGGCGGCTGCAGAGGGAGCTGGGCCTAGTAGAGCCCAGTAGTATTACTTGTGTAGTACCTGCTGTACCATTTATTTTGTGTAGTGAGTATTTTTCTGTTACCATTGTACTCTTTTATTGTAAGCATCATGTTTATGTACCTGTCTTTTTTTTTCTGCTGTTGTGGTGGTGTGTGCTGTAGTAGTTCTTTTCTTTACTGCTGTATTTTGTTACTTCTAGTTATTGACATGGTGAATGTGGTTTATTTTACTGCTCTTTTGGTTACTTTCTCGTTGGACGACTGGGTCTTGGGATCAGTCGAGTCGATCCGATTCTCGTGTCTCGTAGGGATTCGGGAATCGGGTCGTAACAGTTTATCAGGTCAAAATGTGCTAGTTAGGGTTCGTGATGAGGTTCTCATTAGGGTGCAGGTTATCAAGTCTATCATTTCGTATCTTCCGCTTAGGCTGCATAGGATCTTCTGACATACTGAGTTGATGTTGACTAGGGATCCGGCTGATCTCAGGTGGGATGGGGATCCGGTTCCACATGTGCACTTCGTGTCTGGGTTATCGGATCCTTTGCCAGGTTAGGTGCGGAATTTTTTATCCGAGGGCACTTTTTGCCCCCCATCAGGGGTCGATTCATTTGGTTTCTCATTAATGCGGTCATCAAGATTTTTATCTCATTGACACTTTGTCATTCTACAAGCGTAAGGTCGATCTCCTTCAGGAATTCGTTCGATTCTTGATCTTGGGATGCTTTTTTTTCTTTTTTCTTTATTTATTGACTAGTTTGTTGTGTTTTGCATTCTCCATTTCTACATGACATATTTTCCCTTTCATAGATGAAGATTCTCCATCTCTCCCTTCCCTCTGAGACAAGTCCTCGTGTATCGAATTTGTTCTTATTATAGTAATGTCGTTGTGGTACAGATAAAATAGCTATGGTTTGTCATCATTGCCACTATTACAATTTTACTCAGAAATGTTTTTCTTCCGAGGTTGAACTCAGGGAGCTACTAGAATTCTAGAAGTACTATACTTCTTTATTACAAAAATAAGAGAGAGAAAAAGAGAGAGAGGGAGAAGTAGATTTTGTTTCTTGGCTTTTTCTTCTTCTCTTCTTTCTCTCTTTGCCTGTCTTCTTTTTCTCTTCTTTCTCTTCTCTTTTCTTTCTTCACAGTTCTTGATCTTCTTCAGTTCTTCTTCTTCTCTCTTTATCTTCTCTTTTCTTCTTCTTCTTTCTTCCTTCTTCTCTTTTCTTTCAGCTGCGGCACCTTTTTTTTTCTTTTTCTTCTTCTTTGCTTTGTCTGTAGAGCTTCATCCGTCGTCTGATTTCTCAATCAGACGGCTTAAGTGGTGTCTGCTACAGCGCTTCCTTTGTGCTTCTCCTTCTTCTGCGGTCTTCTCCTGCTTTGTTCCTTGGCCTTCTCCTTCTTTCTTCTTCCTTCGGCCAAGTGTGTTCTTCTTCCCTCGCACCCTGTCCCTGCACAAAGAGCAAAACCTACCCTGTCCCTCTACCCGCACGTCTCTCTCTCTCTGTAAACCACTCACAGGCCGCTCTCTCAGAGTCGAGGGTAATCGGGTCAGGTTTCGTGCCCGTGACCAAGCGCACCGGTGTGTGGGTGATGTGCGAGGTGTGCTCAGTTAGGGTCGGGTCGGATCCCGCCAGATCCGCGAGGTGAAACCGCGGACGAGGCGAGCGTGAGTAAGGTGAGGGACCTCACCCCAGTGCTTTCGGAGGCGACCAGTAGAAAACACAAAATCAACTTATACTACTGCGGGGTTTGGTAAACTCACGATGTGGGACTATCCTCTGCGCTCTTCTCGCGTGCGCCTGCAGGACTATTCTGCCTTGCTCTCCGCTCAGCTGCAGCCACTATCGGTGCCAAATGCTGAGGTAGAAGTCTCCGCAGACTTCACCCCAACCTGTAGCACCCGGAATCCTGAAGCTGCAGGGCCTGGAGATTGCCTCGAAGCTGCTTCAGTTGTCGTTAATGGCGGCTGAGGCTACGACCTTGTTAGACAGAAGCACGACCTATCGGCCTAATCAGACTAGCAGGGGACCTTCGTCGTGGCACGGCGAAGGTGGTGCGAGGTGCAGGAGGTCGTGGGGCGGCCTAGGCGTGCGTGCCTAGGTCATCCTGTGACCGGAGGTGTGGGTGTGTTCGGGGGAGAGATGAGAGGGTGTAGAGCGGCAGTGGGTGGGCGGAGGTTGTTCAGAGTGATGAGGCGGAGGTTACGTGAGGGTTGGCGAGGCGTGTGGGGCTGCGGAGCGATGGGAGTGTCTCGCCGGAGGGTAGCTAGAGTCGAGGAAGGTGACGGTGGACAGGAGCGGTCGAGGGTTTAATCGAATGAAAGACAGTGAGGAAAAGAAAGAGGAGGAGATGGGGAATAGTTCTGACCTAATTACGGGGACGAAGGGGCCAGAGCAGGGCGGCAGTCGTATCGACTGTCGCCGGAGAAGAAATACCCAGTGGGGGAGGGCGGCGGCGAGGAAGAGAGCGGGAGGGAGACTGTCGCCGGAGAAGAAATACCCAGTGCGGGAGGGCGGTAGCGAGGAAGAGAGCGGGAGGGCGCGCGCTGGGTACGGCGCGATGCGGGAAGAGCAGGCGAAGGTGGCTCTGCTGCTGGTATTGCAGCAGGGCGACGAGACGGAGGAGGAGGAGCCGCCGGAGTTGGTGGGTTTCTGCCGGAGTGGGAAGAGAGAAAAGGTGGGGGTTTTTCTTCGTCAGGACCGAGCTACCAGAGTCGGCTGGCGACGCTGGTCCTTATAAAGGCGGAGGCGAAGGGGTGGGCATAGGGAGGCGACGTGCCTCCCTCACTGGAGAGTGGTCGGAACTGTGACCCATACCTTCCGTGCGTTCGCACGGAAGGTGTGGGCGAGGGTAGAGGTCATGGCGGTGTCCCTACTACAACAGACGTCGCAGGGAACACTCGGTTCAACTGGCAGGTACCCTCCCTCACCCTACGCGGTGCCATGCTCCGCCCAAAGTCGCCGGAGCATGGCGCTGCTTAGAGATTTGCAGGAGGGACCTGTATGCAAAGAACGACGAAGAACCTAGGGGCCAAAATGAAAGGATTTCAAAAGTTGAGGGTCAAAAAGTAATAGATGAGGACCAAAATGCAAAGACGGTTAAGAAGGTCTCATCTTAGGTTCAAGTTTTTATGCATGACTAAATGGGACCTAAGGATTCTAATGGTGAATTTAATTTCTAGGTCAGACCTTTTTTGACCAGCCAATTTACGCAAAAACCTAAATTAAATCATTAATTGGGCATGGTTCTCAATATAGGTCAAAATGGGTTCCCAAGGCCAAATTGAAGGTTCTAAACCCTAGAGATTATTTTTCTATGAATTTTAGAGGGTTTATTCGATTTTTACTCTACCTCGAACCTCGTGAATAGAAGTGGGTTTGTTTTAGGGTTGCAGAATGTCATTTAATTCCTTAGAGTTGCTGTAGCCCTTGTTGGATCAAATCATCACACTTTCCTTCTTATTAGGTTAGTTTGACCTATGACCCTGAGTTACCCTATTTATAGATTGTGTTGGTGAAATTGCATTTTTACCCCTTATGACTTGTTTTCTTCTTAAACTCAGAATTCTCTGAGTCAAGCCTTTCTATGAGTTATGTAGGAGCTTTTTCTCGAATATTTAAGTTAGATTGTGCTAGTTAGGGTTCATGATGTGGTTCTCATCACCCTACCCTCCCCGCGTCTCTCTCTATTTCACTCTCAGGTTCGCTCTCCCAGAGCCTGCTCGGGTATACGGGTCAGGTTAACGCGCCCGGGACCAGGCCCACCGGCGTGCAGTGGTGGGCGAGGTATGCACGGGTATCGAGTTAGGTCAGCCAGATCAGCGGAGGAGTGAGCGCGGATGAGGCGGTGAGTAGGTGAGGGGACCTCACCCCGTGTGTCTGAGGCGATAAACCTCTATCACCTTTTCAATATATGCAGTGCGGGGTGCTCGAAAATGCCCGAGGTGGGACTAAACTTCCCACCTCTATGTTTTACGCCTGGTAGCAGATAGCGCGAGCAATTGCAGCGATAGCTAAGGCCTTCGAGGCCAATTAGCTGCCTGGAGCTGTGTGCGGACGTATTCCGCGTGACCTGGGCTCGTGTCCTGGGGCTGGGGCGGTCTGGAGTTGCTTGCAAGCTTGCTCCAAGCTCAGCGTCAATGGCGACGACCCTCCGAACTTGAAATCACGCAAACGGCCTCATGGCCACGTCAGAATGCTCAGGAGGCTTCACCAAAGCACGACGAGTGTATTGCAGGGGTTGGCGTGGCTCAGAACGGCCTAGGCATGCATGCCTAGGTCGGTCTGAGTCTATGTGAGTGGGTTTGTTCGGGGAAAGTTTAGGGAAATTATGGTGGTCGATGGCTGGGCAGAAGGTGATCAGTGGACTGTGGCGGACATCGTGAGGTATCGGGCGAGGTGTGTGGAGGTGTGGAGCGGTGGAGGCACCTTGTCGGTGGGTGGCTGGAGATGGAGAAGATGGCGGTGGTCAGTGGCTGCGAGGGGTCGAAAGTTGAAATAGAAAGAGGGGAAATGAAGAGGGGAGTAAAGGTAACTTATCTGGCAGGTTAGGAGTGAACGGGGGAGGCGGAGATGGCGAGCAACTGGTACTGCTGTCGTCGGAGATGAAGGCGCCCAAGGGGAAGAGACAGCGATGAGGAAGAGGGGTTGGAGGGTGCCCGCTGGTACGACGCGACGACGGAGGATGGCTGATGAGAACCTCATCATGAGCCATAACTAGCTCATTTTGACCTAATACAAAGGATAAAAGCTCCTACATAACTCAAGGAAAGGCTTAACTCAGAGGGATTCTGAGTTCGCAAAGGAAACAGAAACTAAGGGGTAAAAATGCAATTTCACCAATCCAATCTAAAAACAGGGTAACTCAGGGTCCAAACATAGGTCAAAGCAACCTAATAAGAATAAAAGTGGGATAAGATGATCTGATAAGGGCTACAGCAATTCCAAGGAACTAAATGATAATCTGTAACCTTAAAACAAACCCACTTCAATTCGCGAGGTTCGAGGCAAAGTAAAAATAGAATAAACCCTCTAAAATTCATAGAAAAATAATCTCTAGGGTTTAGAACCTTCAATTTGGCCTTAGGAACCCATTTTGACCTACATTGAGAACCATGCCCAATTAATAACTTAATTTGGGTTTTTTGCGTAAATTGACCGATCAAACAAGGTTTAATCTGGAAATAAAATTCACCATCATAATCCTTATGTCCCAATTAGTCATGTATAAAAACTTGAGCCTAAGAGGAAACCTTCTTGACCAACTTT